>CM056792.1:13750000-15000000 GCA_029852875.1 Mythimna loreyi
AGATCCAGTACATTCTAGACCCCCCAGTGGTGGGATTTTTCGTCGTTTTTTTTTAAATATTTTTTTTACATTCTTTTAAATTAATCTGTATAAAAACGTCATTTTGATTTGTCATTTGCCTCAATTTTTTTTTGTAATTTTTTTTTCTTTTCTAAATATATCATTGGGATTGGTTAGAATAACGATTTTTTACAGGTAAAAATAAAAAAAACACAACTTTTTTTTCAAAAATTTGAAAAAATCCGACGAAAAATTTCACCACTAGGGGGGTCCAGAATCATGTACTGGATCCATGGTATTCGTTTGCAGTACGATGTCAATAACACCCTGTATATTTCAAAGAATAGTTCCCTAATCTCTGGGTGAGCGTTTGACAGACCATGACGTCACGTACCATAGATAATGCGGTGAGTGTGAGGACACATCATTACAGCCACATTACCGATTTATTTCGTCACACATGACTACTCCCTGACGGTATTTATTTGCCTTACTTAACTCGCTACGCAATATTAGCCATCATAAACATTTACGCGAAATTATTGTGATTTAACTTAGACGTGGAGGCAGGCAGGCTGGGCAGGGTTGCTGGAAGCCGATGGATGCGAGACGCACAGCGGTCCTGTGCGTCTCGCTTTGTGGCGGCGCTTAGGGGAGGCCTATGTCCAGCAGTGGACGTTTTTCGGCTGAAATGATGATGACGATGATGTGGAGGCATGATTTAAACGTTAGATGGGGATTTAGCTAGTATAGGAAACAAACAATTTGGTACCGTGTACTAGCTTCTGTCGTTTTATAAGTGCCCATGTAGGTCTATGTGAAATAAAAAGATTTTGACTTATTTGAGTTCCTTTCTAACTTTTTAACCGACTTCAAAAAAGGAGGTTTTTTATTAGGAAAAGTTATCTTTCCCGTAACTTTGCTCACTCATCTTGTGTCAGTGAATTTTCTGAATCTGGGCAGTATTTATTTATTACTGTAACCTTATCGATAACTAGCTAATGCCTAAGGTTTTACTCGCATGAACTTCTTTAAATAGAATGTCGAAAAATCAATTCTTATTGCTTGAAAATCCAGCTTTTAGGCCCAAGAAATGCCTGTAATTACAGTTTTGAGACGTTTAGGTTCGAAACAGTTAGGTAATGGGGTCCAAGTGCATATCAAATCTCACCTTTTCAAATATTTTTCTCACTGATTGATCTTAGGGCCGGCTCTTTCTTTTTCCAAATTACAAACATTGCTATTCAATGTGGCATTGTGTCATTCTTCAAGTCAAGTTTTCATCGCGTCCGTATGATAGCAATGTGGCGGAGTACTTTTCGACTAATTGTATTTGTTGTATATTTAAGTAGTTAAGTAATCGTTATAATCATTACAATCGAAAGACGACCCCTGCTGGGCATGGTCGAAACTGTTTGATATATCTATGGTCGAAACCAACTGGGGCCAAGGGTTCGAGTCTGAAGAAAGGCTCTGGACCTAGTATATATGGCAACATAGGAATGGGGTAGGTTCTTTAGTCAGTAAAAGTCTGACACTGTTTCCCACTGTTTGGATGATTTTTACCTACTATTAAAAAAAAAACACTGCTGGACATATGCCTTCCCAAAGTGTCGCTAGAAAGTCCGATTTTGTGCGTCTCGTATCTATCACATACCTATAACCCTTTCCAGGTTGCTGGTCTACCTTATGAGAAGCAATAGCTACTCCAGAAAATTTCGGCCCCATCGGCCATCGATTTTGCTGGCAATGTACTTTACTCTCTACTATTGTATGACCGTTTTAACTTGCCGAGTGTGAAGTTAGACTCTGCGAACTTTAGCGCTTTTGAATTAGTAAAAAAATAAAGGGTTTAAAAAAATAAATGCCATTGGCACTTATTATTACTGTTACCAACTGTTATTGGCAACTATTTTAACTACAACAACAACAACTAATACTTTTTTTTATGATAGGTAAAAATCATCGAATGACGAAACCCGCGAAACTCTTGGGCGGAGCGGGAGACCAGTGTCAGACTCTTACTGACTAAAAAACCTACCCCATTCCTTCTTTGCTTTATTCCTAGAGCCGCGGTAACAGTTTCACTCAAACCGGCAGCTCCATGAGTCACTCAAACCGGCAGCTCCGGGAGTGACTCAAACCGGCAGCTCCAGGAGACAAACCGGCAGCTCCAGGAGAACAACAACTAATACTAACTTCACACTCGCCAAGTTAGAACATCCGTACTGACTGTAATTGTCAAACTTAAGTATTATATTATAAAAAGTTTATGTCTTATACATGTGCACATAAATGACACAATCATTGTCTGTGTGTACACATTTGTCGTTATTTCTAAATATATTTTATGTTATTATATCTGATTTCTGTCTTTTTTAAGTGGTCTTCTTATACTGACCAGGCCAAGTAAAGACCAAGACCAAAGATCAAGACCAAGTAAAGACCAAAGACCAAGTAAAGGCATCCGGACCTCAGGGCATAACCAAGTATCCAAACCAATGACTTTTCATTTACTGCTAACAAATTAAAGTTACCTGCCTCCGGGCGCTTAGGCTAGCAATTTCCGCACAATGTTAGACCACATCCACTGCATCCGTATGCCGTAAAAGGTAACTGAATGTTATTATTACGGCAACATTGTAAAACGGGGTGAACCATACTAGCGGCCATCTTTATTTTATTAAACGTGGGATTATCAATAATAATAAATTAATGAATCTAGTTTGAAAATGTACCTAACTATATACGGGTATATAAAAGAAAATCGTGCTAGTAGTAATAATTCAAAATGTGGAATTAAATCATTCTATTGCATATTTGAAGTAAAGTTTCATCTAGGCGTTAAACTTAACGGTGCCTATGCAGAACTCCACCTTTCAATCACGCTGTCACATGAATTTGCTAACATAAATATATATGTATATATAATTTTCTTAAAGACCTACTCCACTGCTGGGCAAAGGCCTCTTCCAAGTCCTTCCAAACCTTCTTCTCCCGCGCCGTCTCGAACCAGTCGTCTCGGTACGCGTCTAAATCATCCCGCCACCTCTTTCTAGGCTTGCCTCGACAACGCTTTCTTCCCTCGGGTGCCCACTGTGTGGCGACGCTTGCCCAGCAATCCTCGTGCATAAAAATATAAATAATTTAAATCTTCTATGGAAGATTCTATTGCACATTTGAAGTAAAGTTTTATCTAGGCGTTAAACTTAACGGCGGCTATGCAGAACTCCACCTTTCAACCACGCTGTCAACTTAACTTAGTTTCCAAACTCCCATTAATTTTGAATCGTATTGTAAATACATATACGCAATCGTAATTTGAATAAAAACTTGGCTCGACATATGAAGTATCCTGAATATTTGACGCCCACATTCCTCATGCCATAAAATTTGTATCTAAATCAAAACTCTGAGATCCATTTATGGTCAATCTGTTGGACAATGCCATCAATCGTGTTTCACGTCTGACGGATGCCTTTATAAATTCTCTTCATAAATATTTACGAAATACTTTTTGCATGTGCTTTGATGCACGTGCCAGGAGACGAGCAGGTCTATATTTTAAACTAGCTTTTGTCAGCGGCTTCGCCCGCGTACTTAAACTATATCCTACTAGCTTTTGCCCGCGGCTTCGCTCGCTTGGTATTGGGGTTGGGTTTGGGGTTTCTGGGATAAAAAGTAGCCAATGTCCTATTCCGGAGTGTATCCTATGCCTATGCCAAATTTCATCCAGATCCGTCCAGCCGTTTTGGCGTGATTGAGTAACAAACATCCAAACATCAAGGATGTTACTCAGGAGTAAAGCAGCTTTCTATTGTTGCTAAAATTTTTCAAATCGGACCAGTAGTTCCAGAGATTACCTCCTACAAAACAAAGGAACAAAAAAACAAACTTTGCCTCTTTATTATTTTAGTGTAGATATCAGTTATCCTTCCATATTGGGAATGTCCAGCATTTTGCATAATACATGCATTTGATCGTGTGGAGCTTAGTGCTTATGCTTGTTTACGTACTCATCTATGCGTTATAGGCAGGGACTGAATTACCCAAAAATAAAGGTACCTTTAAATTTCGGTATGACGTCATACCGTTAAATTTCGGTAACCGAAATATTTCGATACCGTAAAATAGGGGTATAAGCGGAATTTTGAGGTAAAAAAATAATACCGGTATGGTTCGATATAAGTACCATAACCTTTATATGGTTTCGGTAACAGTACCAATATCCTTTATAAATGAATCAGTACCGGTACCAATAGCTTAAAATAGGGGTTTTCTTTGATGTACCGCCTCGCCGCTCTGTCGGTCGTTCACTTCCTGCATGTTGCTTATTACCTATTGTAACTCAGTAGGTATGTTTTTATTTCCGATCGAAAGGACAATAGTGTGTAAGCCGGACTAGGCAGAGTGCCCACCTAAGGTGTTCTTATCTTATCAATTCTTCTTATCTGACTGTTGTTGTAGCAAAATTTACTTTATAAAGGTGCAGATACGTAAACTTAAACACGATCAGTAATGCTAGCAAAGGAGGAAGCCGACCGCATAAGGCAACGGCGCTCACGCCCGAGATGCCGCCGAGATTCCGATCCCGATTTTCGGCCACCGTAGGCGCGGGCTTGTGGATGGCGAGCAATGGGTAGCTCGCCGTCCAATCGTCTGGTAACCGTCCGGACCAAGCCCAGTCATCGATAGCGCGCACTGTTGCTGCGCGCCTCAAGGAGTTGTCAGTAAACCGTAGGGTTCGCGTCTGAAAGGAAGGCTCTGTCCATGGTATGTATGGCAACGTAGGAATGGGTTAGGTTGTTTAGTCAGTAAGAGTCTGACACTGTTTCCCGCTCTGCCCAAGGCCGGGATTCGTGATTGGATTATTTTTACCTACTATAAAAAAAAAACTTAAACAGGGTGATTGCGCTGGTTTACCGTCCAGTACCACTATTCGTCTAATTAACTAAGTTGCTACAAACACTTCTTTCCCCAGCTAGTTTGAATTTTTTGCGATCCGTCATGTCGTAATGTCTTAGAAATCAGTTTTATTAACATGAAAATGTATTTAGACAATAAGTGAATTAAAAAAATAACCTTTTTTGCCCATTTTTTCCGTGCTTAAAAAATCTGTATGCGATAGCCAAGATCACGGTAGATATATGGATAGGCATACCATAAACAAAATTACAATATGAACTTAAAATTAATAAGGTGTCACAATCCACGGTCTTATCCTTAGTTCAAGCCATGGTCCGCAGCGAAGAGGAATGGCAGGCGGTCGCCTCCTTCTGCGAAGCAGTTATACTAGTAAAAGAGGAGGCCGACCGCATAAGGCAAAGGCCACAGCGCCCTCGCCGTAGCCGTCGCCGCCGGGATCCGGCAACCGTAGACAGTAGGCACTGGCTTGCGGACGGCGAGCAATGGGTATGCGGCGAACCTCAACTACCCGGGATACTCATTGGAGCATCATTACCTGCAGCGTGCCGGGGTCTGTGTGTACGTCCGTAATGATATCTGCTGCCAGCGTCTCTGTCACCTTGAAGACACTAGTCTGTCTACGTTGTGGCTATTGGTGGACATTGGTATGGACAAAATTGTCTACACCTGTGTCTACCGATCGCACAGCGGTGATCAGGAGACGACTCGACTTTTTGACCACCTCAGTCGGGCCGCCGATGAGGCTCTGCTTTGGCACCCTAATGCACAGTTCGTCGCTCTAGGGGACTTCAATGCTTGCCACCAAGACTGGCTTTTCCCATACCAGAGGACCGACCACGCTGGGAGAGAGGCGCGGAACTTTTCGATGTCGAACGGTTTCGAAGGGCCTTTCCCAGCTGGTTAGGCAAGCGACTAGGGTGCCTGATGTGGCTGGTCGTACTGCCATTTGCCTGGACCTTCTGTTGACTACCGATCCAGACAGATGTATCGTAACAGTTTCTTCGCCCCTTGGAACTTCAGATCACTGTCTGGTGAAGTCTGTATCGTCCTTCTCCCCACCTGACTGCGAGTCACGCGGTGAGCGGCGGATGTGGCGTTACAAGTCAGCAGATTGGGATGAGATGCGGCACTTCTTCGCATCTTATCCTTGGCAGCGGGTTTGCTTCTCTTCTGAGGATCCGTCGAGCTGTGCGGACGCTGTATCCGATGTGGTACGTCAAGCTATGGAGTACTTCATCCCATATACCGACGTACCCATCGGTGGCTCGGCTCACCCATGGTTCAATGCCGAATGCGCTCAAGCTGAAGAGCGTAAACATTCGGCTTTTCTCGCCTGGGTTGACGCTCGTGACCGTAAAGCTCCGGATCTGAGCTCAAAGAAGAGAGCCTTTAACCATGCTGCCAAGTCCTACAAAAAGGCACTGAGGAAGGCTCGATTCTACCGCATTACCTACATTGGCACAAAACTCTCTGCACAACCGTCCGGTAGCAGAGCATTCTGGTCCCTTGCCAAGTCGGTCGAAGCGAACTTCTGTCGGCACACACTGCCTCCGCTGGTTAAACCTGATGGTACACTGGCTCATACCGCGAGAGAGAAAGCAGGTCTCTTTGCATCACTCTTCGCCCATAATTCTCGTCTTGACACTTGCGATGCTACTCCACCGAGTCTGCCTATCTGCGACACCTCGATGCCCGAGGTTCGCTTAAGGAACAAAGAAGTTCTGAGAGCACTGTGTCGTCTAGACGGGAATAAAGCTTGTGGGCCGGATGGTATACCAGCGATAGTACTCAAGGCTTGTGCGCCCGAGTTGTCTCCTGTATTGACGCGCCTGTATCGCCTCTCATTTAGGACTGGTATTGTGCCAAAGTCCTGGAAGCTTGCCAACGTGCAACCCGTGCCCAAAAAGGGCAGTCGTGCCGATACTCTTCAAGATTATGGAGCGCGTGTTGAATTCGCGCCTCATGGCATATCTAGAAGGTAACGATCTCCTCAGCGACCGACAGTATGGATTTCGCCGCAATCGGTCTACTGGGGACCTACTAGTTTATGCCACTCACTTGTGGGGCGAGGCCCTCGAGAGGAATGGGGAAGCTATTGCCGTTTCCTTAGACGTCTCGAAGGCCTTCGATAGGGTATGGCACGATGGCCTTTTGTCTAAGCTTCCAGCGTACGGCATTTCTCCTGGTCTGATAAACTGGGTAAAAGACTTCCTGAGTGAACGGTCACTCCGAGTTGTTGTCGATGGATGCTCATCAGAGCCTATAACGACTAATGCCGGTGTTCCTCAGGGGTCTGTTCTCCCTGCAACTCTATTCCTGCTCCACATTAACGATCTGCTAGTGCCTGGTATCTTTGGGTATGCAGATGATAGCACAGTTGTAGAGAGATACCTGCCCAGTGCTCGGGCTAGTAAGGAGCTAATCCAGTCTGAAAGGGAGGCTATGGTAGAGCGTACGAATGTCTCACTTCAGGCAGTTTCCAAGTGGGGCAAAGCTAATCTGGTAGCATTCAACGCCACCAAAACGCAGGCGTGTCTATTCACCGCCAAAAGGAGCCCGTTCACCTTGGCTCCTGCTTTTCGGGATGTATCCCTGGAGTGCACCGACCGCCTTCAGCTCTTGGGAATGGACATTGCTTCAGATCTCAACTTTGGGCGGTTCATTGAGTCCAAAGCCAAGGTAGCTGCTAGAAAACTCGGCGTTCTTGCAAAAGTCCGACGGTACTTCACACCGAGTCAGCTTCTAATGTTGTACAAAGCACAGGTCCGATCGTGTGTGGAGTACTGCAGCCACATATGGGCTGGTGCTGCAAAATGCCACCGAGTGGCTTTGGATTCAGTGGAAAGGCGTGCAAAGAGGCTGATTGGTGATCCAGATTTGGTTGGGTCCAGTCTTCAATGTCTTGAGCACAGGCGCAGAGTAGCCAGCCTTGCGGTTTTCTACAGGATGCATTTTGGAGAGTGTGCGCAGGAATTGCATGATTTGATTCCGCCATCCCAATTTCACCTTCGGACTTCAGATATCCACCCTTACGTTGTTGAGACACCTGCGGCCCGGACTAAGCGTTTTGCCTCGTCATTTATACCGCGTATATCGAGGGATTGGAACAGTTTGCCGGCTGCAGTCTTTCCGGCCGAATATAATTTGGGTGTCTTCAAGGCTAGAGTGAATAGGATCTTAATAAACTAGTGCGCCTTACCATCAACGATTGCATCACTGCTTACCATCAGGTGGGATCGCAGTCAAGCACTAGTTTATTGCAAGTATGAAGTGTGTGTATGAAGTTCCATTAGCCATTTCTGGTCTTCTTCATCAGTTCCATTACATCAAATGTTTCTTTTCGACTGTAAGTGCTTAAGTTCTAGATGTAAACACCAAAACCACCATATATTCTCCTATAATATTTGAGGAGTTCCCTCGATACCTTATAGATCCCATCATCAGTACTAGGTTTTGAAAAAAATAGGACCAATCTGGAAGCATGTCATTTCAAGAACAAAAAAAAAATTGCAAATCGGTCCATAAACGACGGAGTTATGCGCAAACAAATGTAAAAAATAAATAAAAAAAAAAACATATACGGTCGAATTGAGTAACCTCCTCCTTTTTTGAAGTCGGTTAAAAATGAAAATAAAAAAAAACAAAAATGTTAAAAAAAAATCACGTTGATGCACGATCAGCGATCGATGAAATAAAAACGTACGTAAAACTCGGTAAAACGTAAACTACCTACTGGGCACACAGTCGGCAACGAAGGAGATAGTAAAAGAGTACCTACAGCAAATAAAATGCAATAAAATGTTCAAATGATACAAGTTGTAACGCGTTCGACACCCCTGCGGAGCCCCCGCCACGCTAAATCGTATGTTTTTCGCTACCGAAATCGTATAACGGTTAAAGAACTATTTAGCGCTACCTTTATTCATAAAGGTATCGGTATAGCTCAACCTTTATTGTAAAGCGGTACCTGAATGTTTTTGAGGTATCTTAACCTTTAACCGTAACCGTTTTCAGTCCCTGGTTATAGGTATACTGATTTTTATGTGCTTGCTTACAAATGGTATTTTAAGGATATTGAATTTTTATGTTGAGATTAGGGTGTAAAAATTGTGAAGCTTTAAGATGCAAATCTGCAATTCTAACGAAATGGATGCACATTAACATTATAGTAGGTTCAGGCAATAACTATCATTTGAATTTCTAGAAATGTGTGTGTCAAAAACTAGGAAAACTTGAAATAGTAACACAATTTATTTTGTATCATCATCATCATCAACTTTTTAATGTTCCCACCGCTGGGACACAGGCCTCCTCTATAGGAGAGATTGTTGGATGCCACACGTATTCGAATTTTTAGTTCTAGGACATGCCGGTTTCCTCACAATGTTTGCCTTCACCGTTTT
Organism: Mythimna loreyi; assembly: GCA_029852875.1. NCBI lineage: Eukaryota > Metazoa > Arthropoda > Insecta > Lepidoptera > Noctuidae > Mythimna > Mythimna loreyi. Next base: position 13,759,330 of record CM056792.1, read on the forward strand.
TGAGAGTAGTGGTGATTATTTTGTATCTACTTTTGTTAAAAAACTTTATCTGCGCTTGAGTCGGACTAAAGGGCTTGACTGCCAGGAATCACGCGGTACTAATGTTTAGAGCTCTCTCTTTTTTTTAATATAGCCTACTTTGTATCCCACTGCTGGGCAAAGGCCTCTCCTTTCTCCTTCCAAACTTCTCTGCCTTGGGCGCGTTTGCGGGGCAAACTTGGCCGGAGATCGGACAAGACAGAGCTCTTTCAAACCACCAGTGGTTTGAAAGAGCTCTGTCTTGTCCGATAGGTGTCTTTAGTGATATATCTGGATATATCACTAAAGACACCTATTATAATATGACTAAAGATTTAGTACTAAAAGGAAACGACAATATCTCATATAACATTTATTCCGGTGCAGATGGCAGTTGCGAGGTTGCGCGTGAGTCTGCGTCGCAGGCGCAGCGCGGAGCGGTCTATGCGCGCGCGCCGCCCGTACCGCGCGCACTCGACCACCACCGTCGTGTTGCACGACTCCTGCAAACGTGATTATAACTTCACAACGTGCCCTTATTTATTAGAGAAATATTTGAAAACGTGAGCTAAATATCCCTCGGTATTAGCAGTACTGTTATTTGTGGACGAGGAGGAATTCATTGTGTTTATCTGTTGTTTAACAGAGTTAGGAATACAAACATGTCTTTGACTGAACAGATTTGAATTAGTATCTACCAGGTTCTTACCCGTTACATCGTTCCCGTTTCTAAAATAATGTTACCATAACACTGTACTTGTTGTGAGAGGATGAATATTTATTTACTTATTTATTTTTCCTGTATAATAAACTAGCTGTGCCCGCGACTTCGTCCGCGTGGAATAGTTATTTTGGGCATCATATTTATTTTTGCAAACAACCTCAGCTCTATAAGTTATAGCTGTTACCCACGACTTTGCCCGTGTCAATTTCTGTTATTAATTTAGATAATTTAGTTTTTAAAAGAACATAATTAACTAAAAGTACTTCATAGAGCTACACCCTCCACTTGGGCACGCCATAATCTCGGCGGTAAGTGCCCTCTTTGAGGCATGGTTGGATAGACACCACGCTGGACATGACGCAGGTTCTCACCGGACATGGGAAGTTCAGGAGATTCCTGCGCCAGGTTCGTGAGGAAGAGACGCCCGGGTGTCGCCACTGTGTGGCCAGCACGGAGGACACGGTGGAGGTGTGCCCCGCTTGAGAAGAGAATCGCCGTGTCCTCGTGGGGGTGATCGGCGGCGGTGGCCTCTCGCGCCGGGCCTTGGTTCAGGCCATGGTCCGCAGTGAAGAAGAATGGCAAGCGGTCGCCTCCTTCTGCGAAGTAGTAATGCTCGTAAAGGAGGATGCAAGGGCAAAAGCGCCCTCGCCGTAGCCGTCGCCGCCGCGATCCCGCCGATATCCGGCCACCGTAGACACTGGCTTGCGGATGGTGAGCAATGGGTAGCTCGCCGTCCGGTTGTCTGGTAACAGTCAAGACCGAGACCAAGTCGTCGACGGCCTGCACTGCTCCCGCGCGCCTCAAGGTGTTGTCAGCAAACTGTGGGGCTCTTCAGGGTCGAAGCCTCCTGCAGCCGAGGGTTGGTGCGAAAGCGTTATACCGGGGCTCTGGGAATAAGGCAAGGGAGGAACGGGGTAGGTTGTTTAGTCAGTAAGAGTCTGACACTGTTTCCCGCTCCGCACAAGAGCGGGATTCGTCATTGGATGATTTTTACCTACCATAAAAAAACCCCTCCGCGCCGCCCGCAAGCAACCCCTCTCCTCGCCCGCCGGCCAGGTGCAGCGTCATATTTTGCACATCAAGCGGCGCGTGTGAATTTTATATCGGAGTATTTTAAAATTGTAATATCTTCCAAGATGTTCATTGAAAATAAGTGATTACATAGACAATTTTGTTCACAATTACATACTCTTAATCAACAACACATTTATTTGGACAAAGTTTAATATTACTATGTTGATACAACTCTAACAAATAATTGGTAATAATCCATTAATTTCGGCCAAATTTGATTCCCATAAAAACGGTTCTAGTGAGTCAATCTTAAAAGATAGACATATACTGTCGCGGACATTTTTTTAGATCATTTTAAGAGGAATAATTCTTTCATACATATTTTTTTGGTATCTTCTACCGTTTTCGCAGCGCACGCAACGGAAGCCCTCAAAGATGAATATTTGTCCCCGTTTTTTCTACATTTTCCATTGTTTCTTCGCTCTTATAAGTCACAGCGTGATGTTATATAGCCTAAAGCCTTCCTCGATAAATGATCTATTCAACACAAAAAGAATTTTTCAATTCGCACCAGTAGTTCCTGAGATTAGCGCGTTCAAACAAACAAACAAACAAACAAACAAACAAACAAACAAACAAACTCTTCAGCTTTATAATATTAGTATAGATTATGCAGCAAATAAGTTGACCCTTTAGCTAAGGTTACTTTCTGCCCACCACTTCGATTGAGGGGAGGCATGTTTAAAATCTACTATCATGTTGGTTTAACTTCTGTGACGAAAATTATAACCGATTCTTGGGTCTCAATAAAAGAATAGTGCGCCTCACCATCAATGATTGCAACGCTGCTTACCGTCACATGGGATCGCAGACAAGCACTAGTTTATAGCAATTTAAAAAAAGTGGTTCAACTTATTTGCCGCGTAGTTTAACAGTCTGTGATATTGCCAGTTCAGTAAAATTATTATGGAATTGGATCAATAATTCCAAAGTTGATGTACCTTTTCCCAACATAAACAAACACTTTCCCTCTTTACGATATTACTTTGCAGTTTTATAGGAATACTGATATACGTGGAAGAAGTCGGCCAAGTATAATTAGGATTCCTAAAGATAGTTACTTTTTTGTTTAGAACAAATGGCTTTCCTCACGTCTATAGCAATTAACACTGCAATTACTAAGAGTAGAAATAAGCTAGAGTAATAAAATAGTACTTAATTTCAGTTCTCACCTTGTAATGATTGAGTTGCACTTCGCTAAAGGGCGCTGACCAGCCAACGGACCCTGACGCCCCGAGGCTCTTCAAAGGGTAATGGTTGAATGCTGTTAAAACCTTTTTAGTCAACATCCAACTCTTGCTATAGTACCCTAAAGGACTGATCACCGCAGAACTTACTATGTGCTTGACTAATTTAGGAGTAGGCAATTCAATACCACATCTAGATTTGTACTTCTCATATAGCACTTTATCTTCTTTATTATCATCTATGACTTCATTGCTTAAATTATTTGAATCAACTATTAATTCTATTTCATCTACTTCTAAATCTGTAGCTTTTTTAATCCGTACATCGTCTCTTTTGACATACATTTTGTTTTTGACTTCAGACGTATTGTTATCCTTGCTGTATTTACCAATATCTTGCATGAAATCAAAGAAAAATACATTTTGTATCATTATAGAAGAACGTTCCGAAGACTTCCAACCGTATTTATTTAGACGATTCAGTAGCTCTGGCCAAGTATCTGCGATTTTTGGCAGAACTACTTCGTCTATGTCTAACGGAACAATATACTCAGATTCTTTTATATTTCTATATAAACAATCATTATAAGTTATTATATGATCTCTTCTTCGTTGCCAAAGAGACCTTTCCGACTTATGCTTAATAGGAACATGGAATAGTCTGACCAGACCCTTATCTTGATAGTGAAGTAGAACTCTCTTTGTCTCTTCTGTGACTTCATCTACATACATATCTATCAAATCTACACCGAGTATTTTATTGATTTCAATCCATTCAACTAAGCTTTGTGATATATCTTTATCAAAGTACATGTCTTTGACACAAATTGTAAACATTCTCGATCTTTTATTTTTTTCTTGATCGGGTTCCAATTGGAAAGCGTTTGTAGGATCATTACAGGGTTCTGTTACAACTGATACTATTGACGGGCCGTACAAGGGTTCGGTTAGAGGGCACGACAGTAGCAACGGGGTATCAACTTCTGATAACGTAATGTCCCACTTATGCCACCATATCTCCAAAGGCTTCGCTGCAACAACTTCGACTGTATCTTCAATTAAATCTCTGTTTCTCGAACGTGTTTGACAGAACAGAGTGTCTTCCGTTGAATAATTACGTCCTGTAAAAGAAATACAAATGTGAGTAAAATAAAAGGAACAAGAAAACATCGCGTATGAAATCAACGTCTAGAATTGATTCTAAGGATAGAGAAAATTGCGATAAATATCATAATTATTATGAGAAAATAAAATGATTCCTACAGTTAAGTGAGATGCGAGTGAACGGAAAGTGCACGGCACCGTTTCAACCATCTTCCCGACGCTCATAATTTATATAGAGGAACTCCATTACTTGGACTTATATAATAGTAATTTGTTGAAATGATTTCCTCGGGTACTCTTGCGGTGCTTTGCGAGGAACTGTCATTAAAACGGTGCTTCAATTACAGGCTTGCCTGATCAGGATGGTACGCCTTCCTAGTGGAGACGGCGACGATAGCAATTCCCTTTTTGTTGCAGAAACTAACGTCGTTTTTATAGGTGGCTGGAATTTACAGTTGTTGGACTTTGTGGTAGTCATAAGTTTAGATGAATTGCAATGTTTCATCATTAAAACTCATCTAAGTTGTAGTACTCATGATTTAGGATTATAATTTAAAGAGACAGACTAATCAAATGAACTCATTTGCCAAAATACATCACAACACAACATATACTAGCAGTATTAATTAAAAGTTTAATAATGCAAAGCAATTTGCCAAAACAAATCACAACAAATACTAGATGTACTAACTAAAAGTTTAATATTGCAAAGCAATTTAAAATAAAACGGTTAAATCACAGGAGAGTTGAAAGCCAACCACTGAATTCAATAGGCACGTTTATTTTTAACCGCAAAAGGGAGCTATAAAATCGACAAACAATCTTACCAAACCAAATACAAAACGTAAAAGCGAAAGGCAGCGGGAAGGGCAGTGTTTAATCCGTCTCTCATTCCTCACCACAACATAGGAGTTGGGTGGGTTTATCTCGGCCGGGAAGGAATTTACACGACGCGTACGCTCGCTCCAGTGACAAATGAGTGCGAGCTTATCGGGCCCGCTCTGTCGCCACTCGCCCAGCACTTTCTATCCAGGTTTTGTTACTTTATATCCTTTAATGTGTTACAAAAATACTTCCACCAACTATTACTAGCACCACTTTAATGAGACATCCTACGTGACTTATTGGTAGCACACATCTTAAAATAAAAATCTCCTCCCTTGATTAAGTTGCGAACGTTGCTACTTTTTGTTTTGTGCGCAGAGAAAATAAGGACTGGCGATCGGCTATCACAGACTCCGGTAATTATGGCGTTGGTTTATCAGTACTTGAGATTTCCCTGATGTCTTTATTGACCGAGATTATTTTGTTTACCTGGCTTTTATTATTTATTTTTTCCTTAAAAGTGGGCGAGGCAGTAAAATCTTTAGTAAATTGTATGTTGGAGCTAATCTTTGCAGTTACTGGGTCGATTTCGATATTTTTTTCATAAATACAGATTATAGGGGACAGCTTAAGCTTGTAAACAAGCTTATGGTAAGCTTGTGATATGTAAAACAGAATAAGAATTTAAGAAATAAAAAACGCCCAGGGTGTGAAATTATGGGGCGTGTTAAATAAACTCTGCATTGTCCGATACATTCGCGCACGCATGGTTATGTCATAAAATTTTATGTAGACAATTTTATTTTTAAATTGATTTCCATGAAACTAGAGTTGTTTGCATATTTCGATGTGTGTTTAGGGTAAATGTGTATAATCGTGTTGAATCGTTTGGGAGGGACGTATGAGTAGGAAGAATATAATTACAGGCGTCTGCGCGGGCAGGCATGAGGGCAGGCTCGCCGGGAGGACGGGAGCGCTCGCGGCGACGCGCGTGCGGCGCACAAACAAATATAACTTAATTGCTGATTAAGTTTCTTTATAAAATTAAAACTTTGAAAAGCTTGAAGTTCACGATGCGCTTGCATGGGGCGAAACTAGATAACATCTTGTAAACGAGACGGAATGCAGAATCTGATGGAGAAGTACAAACTCGACAAATATGGTTAGAACATGTTTGATACCTTAAGTGGTTTGTGTGTTCGTTTAGATTTTTTTTAGTTTATTAGCATTTGCATTTATGTATATCTAATATCATAAACTGCTAAGCATAGCATGTGGGCTTGATTACGAGTAACTAAAACCTACTAAACCAGTTTTGTTTACTACGATTATGGAGACTAATTGCGAAAAAATGGCGACGTGGAGAACTTGAATAATTCATGTAACGTACGTAACTTTTAATTAAGTGTCACTAACCCTGGACATGTGACAATGTCTCGTCAATTATGGAGGCGCTATGTTTTGCTGCGGTCGTACTATGTTGCAGGAAGACTAGCACAAATTGGTTGCAACATGTAAGCAATAAGTAATAGAAGTACACTTTGCATCTTATTATTTAAGTGGTAGCGGTTATTATATAACTTGTTATCTTGGTTAAGTATAGGGATAGGCTAGTTATTATTTAAATGAACTTAGTTTCCTCATATCCGTCAAGAAGTAACTCGAGTAGGTACCATTATAGATAGTTACATTTATTGCAACTTGGTCTTGTATTGTAAATTAGTACCTAAGTGTGTTTTTTTTTGTAAATAGTGATCTAAGAAAGATTAGTTAAACGTCGTGCTCGATAGATGGCGTTACGTGTCACGACATTCACTATATCTGAATTCCTACTTACGGTGATTGTGTACCCAATTAAATTATCAATTCTGATTATCATGGGTTACTGCTCAATAATGTAGCTTTTGTCAATAAATCTAATTTCATATTATGTTTGTCTTATCCACGAAAAACTTTAAATTGCTCAGTCTGAAATCAAGACGCTTAGTACTTCAAATCATAAAGCTCCATAGATTGTTTCGTAATAAGTTTAACTGTATCGAACTACATAATTAATAATAGACATGTGAAGGCAAAGGACAGTTATACATAGATACACAGACTCAGGGTTCGTTGAAGTGCGCGATTCCCACCACCATGTCAGTGTAGACATAGAATAGAATAGAATAATACTTTATACAATAAAGTATTATTCTATTCTATTCTATTCACCAAAAAAAAGCAACAATTTTACAGAAACTTATATGAATGGAACATACGGGTTACGATGGGGTTATTTATTATTATTACTAGCCAATACTGTCCCATTGCTGAGCAAAGACCTTCTTCCATTTGTTCCAACTATTATACTTTTCACTCTTGCTCTTCTCGCCAATTCATAAGGAAGATATAATTATAGGTCGTCACTATCTCCTTGAAACAATTTCGTAACAACATCATCTGAGGCTGGTGGTAAATTTAAGGGATGGGGCCTTAGAACATGTTATATGTTATCGTCTCATGTTATTTAATTTTAATACATGTTGTAAAACAGGTTGGGTCACTTCTTTTGAGTCGTGGATTTTTGGACTTGGGGCCCCATGAGACCAGGGGCCCCATCACAAAAGAGGCACCGTGGCATTTTACCAGCCCTATCACCCATTAGTTCCACTACTGCCTAGTAATGAACTTATATATTCAGCGTACCGTGGAAGGTGGCGAGAATACGCACGTAGCGTTGTGGGGCTCTGTCGTCGTAGTACGCAGCGTACAGCGACACACGCGTACCGTCGACACGCTGCCACTCCTGCGCAGTACGCCGCTCACCACGCCACCTGCGGTCCTGAAACAATGTAACATGTATTATGCTAAACGCAATATTAGCATGAACTCACAGAAGACCGGTATTAAAAGATAACATAATAATTATAGTATGTGTGTAAGAATATCAGTTTGTTATTTTTTTTTTTAGAGGCACATCAACAACTTATTTACAAAACATTGGCCACAATAAAATACATTTACGAGGCAAAAAAATCACTTGTTACTGTACGTCTGCGCAGCATTTACAAAACGATTTATTAATTAAAGAATTGTTATAATTAAGTTTTAAATTGGAAATCGACATTTATATATAAGAGATTAGAACCCGGTAGGTGGTGTTACAATCGAGTTGCAGTTTTTTCATTCTGATGAAAAACTAAAACCTAGCAACGTCTATAGGAACAAGTTATCAATGAAAATATTTTTTTTCATAACTTACATAGCTTTTATAGCTCCACCTTTATAATTAATATTCATCAGTTCCTTTGCGAAAAGTACAATCATGTTAGGGTTTTTTGATACGTTTAATAAGATATCCCTTAGGATATCTCTCGATGAGGTTTCGTTTAATTGCCGAGTTCCTTTGACTACCTTTCGGTTCCATCATCAGATTTCAGCTAACATGGCAACCGGGAAGTGGATGAAACTTAATTTACGACTTTATCACAAGATTTTTTATTTTATTTAAGATTTTATCACAAACATCGGGACAGGTGAAACATAAAAGCTAGATTACAAGCTTTTGCTAAAATGTGCATATAGTATAGTATAGTATATCGGGCTGGTATCCGCAACTCCACGTCTAAAGCGCGAATTTTGCGTACGGGTGGGACGAATGCGTCATTCGTCAAATGTGCAAGTAATATCGGATTAGGTACTGTGGAGCCTATTTTATCGCAATCTCTATAAGGAGTTAAGAACTGGCATAATAAATAAAAGAAATAAACCTTAATTCGAGTTTTAGAAGAAATAATAATGTCAGATAAGATTAGGATGGCTGTCAAGCCGACATGCGCAAGAGATGTAGCATGTAGTCAGTTTCCTTTCAACAAGGATTTTGCTTATTTTCTTAGCATTTCTTTTTAAATACCAAGGCTTTTATAGTGCCTTCTAACAGCTGACGTCACGATCACGACAGAGTAGCCAAGTTATAATAGTTTTGTGACGACTATCTTTCTACAATTGAAACGCCTCAGTGTTTTTTTTATGGTAGGTGAAAATCATCGAATGACGAAACCCGCTCGTGGGCGGAGCGGGAGACCGGTGTCAGACTCTTACTGACTAAAAAACCTACCCCGTACCTTCCTTGCCTTATTCCTAGAATCGCGGCAACAGTTCTCACCACCCGAGGCTCCAGGAGGGATACGCCTCAGTGGAAGTGTTCATTATATCACAAAACTTCAGGATATAGTGATGATCGTTGAAGAAACGATTACATTTCATACTACTAATTTTGTTGAAATAAAGTCATTCTCATACATTTGATTAGTTGTTTACTAGCGTTAACGATTGTAGACTATCAACTTGGCTAGGGGGGCAGTACCGACACGAAGATCATTTTTCATAGCAATCGCAAGTTCTTCATCACCGTCGCATCAACGTGTCACACCAGTATGAGCATTTATATATTTATTTTTATGTCGTATTTCCTAAAAAACTTCTTCCACTCTTTGTGGGACGACATTATCAGATTTTTACTAAATAAAATCCACCTGAGTTCCTTCAGTTACACTTTGTTCATTCCAAAGCCACGTTAACTGCCTCGAGCCATCCCGCAACCTTGGAGCCTATAAACAGGGTGATTGGTAAAATTGCAAAAAAAAGTTCAGTTCATTTTGACCAATTCATCATCATCATCAGCCTTTTTAATGTTCCCACTGCAGGGACACAGGCCTCCTCTCTAGGAGAGGGAATGGGCCGTAATCCACCACGCGGGCCCAGTGCGGATTGGTGGATGTCACATGTCTTCGAATTTTTGGTTCTAGGACATGCCGGTTTCCTCACGATGTTTTCCTTCACCGTTTTGAGAGCAGTGGTGATGAAATAAATTACACAAAGTAATGTGCCTGGCAGGGTTCGAACCCGCAACCTACGACTCGTAAGTCGGGGCCGTTACCACTCGGCCACCACTGCTCTCAGACCAATTAATTAATTAATTATTTTAACCAATTAGGCGAACATAAATGTACTAACCGGCAGATCTTTCTCTATTTAAGGTTTGGTCCCTTATCAAGAGTTGTTTGTTATCATGACTACTATAACGTGTTTAAGTAGGTATCGGTCACTAATTACCAGTCACCTTATACCATGAGAACTTATATTCAAATAATTATTAAGAACTAGCTTTTGCCCGCGGCTTCGCCCGCGTACATAAAATATAGCCTATGTCACTCAGGAGTAAAGCAGCTTTCTATTATTGTTAAAATTTTTCCAATCGGACCAGTAATTCCAGAGATTACCTCCTACAAACAAAAAAACAAAAAAATAAGAAAAACAAACTTTACCTCTTTATTATATTATATAGTGTAGATTAGTGTAGATTGCCTGGACTTATTACATAATTTTAATTAATTTTAGAACATTATCATGTATTTTTAGTGTTTGTTATAGCATCGTCTTTGACGCGTCTGTAAAGATGTTACATTATTTTTTTTCAATAAATAAATAAATATTGTTAACGGGTAACATACGTGGGTACGTGAAGTTCATCTCTCATACCTGAACACGTAGGTACTGTTTATTTAGCCTTCAAGATTGGGTAACGGTATAATATTGTAATGACACATTAAGTATTCAGAGGCCAGTAATTCAAGTGACACTGTGACCCAGTCGCGACTCACGCGCTCTTCGTTAATATTTATAATGTTAGTAGATGCACGTGAATATTGTAGGAAGGTACATGTGGCCTATATACGGTTCATTGTCCTGTGCACCGTCAAATACCCATACTACATGGGTACATATGAAAGACTTAAGCTAAGAACTCACGCGGCGGTTTTCAACCGCGCCTGCCGCGGTAGAGAAAACAGCTGTTTTATTTCAAAACCCATGTGACGGCAAGTTTACGCGGTTAAAAGTCGTCGCGGTTGCGATTTTCAACCGCAAGCCTGGCGGCTGATTACTGCACGATTATCGCCAGCAACTGCGCGGTCGTCCGCCAAACGACGGCAGAGCGTGCGAGCAAACAACCGCGCCTACAGGGGCCGTAAAACGCGACATGAAAAGTGCTTTAATTTTTTACATAATATATGTCCGACGCAAAATACGCGCTTTAGACTTGGAGTTGCGGACACTAGCCCGATATACAATACAATATATATCCGCATTCTACAGAAGCCGGGGACCCGCAACCGCTGCGGCTGCGGGAGAAAACCGTTTCGTGAGTTCTCTCCCTTGCTGTGGCTCTGAAACGTACAGAGAGATTGAAAGGCAGAGATTTTAAACAGTCAAAGTCTAGCACATAACCTCACTTTAACCTAGAGCGGCAAATGAAGATTTTATATCTCAAAAAAAAAAAATTTGATACATACTCGTAATTATCGCGACAATTGAAAAAATACTGGTCAAATATTTTTTGCTACATATTCTAATGCACCGAATTTTTTTAAGGAATATGCTCTATTTCAACTTCCAGAAAAACTTAATTAAAGGTACTTTAATAAACTCGTATCCATTTAAAAAAAAACTGAAATCCTTATTAAATACTATAAAATATAACGCTAATCAGCGTCATATTTTGTTATTAATAAAGTTTTTGTCAAGTAATCAATAATAGTATTTACTTTTGACAACAACCACACAACGCCGTCCAACCACAGGCTACGCAAAGCTTGTGTTACGAGTTCTAGACAACTGATAAACATACTTATATATTTCTAAATACATATATAGATAAATTACACCCAGACACAGAACAAATGATCGTGTTCATCACACAAACATTTCTGCTGGGTTGGAATCGAACCCACGATCTCTGGCACTAACCACTACATCTACAGGCCAGTCACTTATACAATCGCTATGGATTCCCACGCAAGCTTACATTAGTTACCGATACTCGTGAATATGTGCACAAGTGTTATCGTCAAAGCATTCGTAATAACCTAGAGAGCGTTTGCATTAATGAGTCCAATACGAGTATAAATGGTGGGTCTATAAGGCCCTAGACAAGTGGCAATTGCTCCGTGTCGAATCCATTTCTAAGTTCGATTTCGCCTTAACGATGTCGACCACAAAATGGTAGACAAAGTGACATCGACTAACATATCGATAAGTCGAAGTGTTGGTTCGATAAAATAACAACTTCTTGGCTATGATTATCGAATTAAAACGTCCAATTTGACGTATAAACAACTAATAACAATTAGCGAATCGAAAACGTTTGACCACGTGACTTTTCGAAGGCATATGTCAGTTCCATACATTTCGGAGTTTCGAATTTCGTTATCGTTAGTGAGAATGTGACTTTGTCTAAGCCCCCTGTTAGGGAAGACCTCAGGCTACGAGTACGAGTACCATAGATATATCATACTGTTTGATATATCTATGACGAGTACAGTATGGCCGTTGGATCTTGGCGAGTCTAAAGTTTTAGACTCTGCAAATTTTAGCGCTTGAAAACTCGTAAAAAAATAAATAATTTTAAACAAATAAATGCAATTTGCTGTTAAATAATGTTGTTGGCATTTATTTTTTTAAAACCTTTGTTTTTGTACGTGTTTTCAAGCGCTAAAATTCGCTCAGTCTAACTTCAGACTGCTGTACGACACAACGTTACGTTCGAGTAGTTTTACTGGTATTACATACAAACGCTGAAACTTGCGTTGCGGCGACGCGAATAAGAGCGGTGGGCAGCACAGACGCGCCACTAAAATCAGCAGTGCTGCCCATCGCTCTTATACGCGTCGCCGCAACGCGTTTATGTGTTACGATCCTACTAGCTGAGCTAAAACGAGTAGATAGTTCGTTTAATAAATAGCGTCTGTAGTACTCGTACAAAGTTCGACACAATAATTAAATACGACTAATACTCACTTCTACGAACGGTTATCCAATTACTTTTTTATACCATGTTATTACATATTCCCACCGTACTTTCTGGGCATGTTTTAAATTAGATAATTAGCAGTGTTTGATACTATGGTTCAATGAGTCTTCTTAGTAGGTGGGTGACCGGATATTAAGGATTCTTCACGGTGTTCCTCGAAGCAGCGTTGCTAATCGTAATTAGTTTGCTGGGACGCTTCTCATTGGTTAAATCAGTTTTCCAGTAGGCGTTTGATTGGTTGAATTAGTTCGATGAAAAAAATTTGATTGGCTGGTTATCTGAGCGCGTTGATGTCTAATGCAGGTGAGCTTAAAGGTGCAGAGTGTAGCGAATTCTGAGCTAATCTACGATAATTCTTTATCTGTCTACAATATCTATTAGTAATTAGTTTCACTATATATCGGATTAATCTTAATGCTAAATAATCTTAGTTTAGTTTTAATGAACAAAATCAAAATTTCATTTATTTTGTTTCAAACAAGTGGAGAAAGTTTGTGATTTCTATTGGGGCGGAATCATTCCAAAGGCAAGTGTCTTATGGTGTTGAGAACTGAAATGGCAAATTTCCATGTGTATTAAACGACGTTTTTTGATTCAACTCGTCAGCTCTCGTTTAATTATTTCTATTTATTTACGCGCTGCATAGTCTATATATACGATACGATAAATACAATAAATTGAAGCGGGGGCGAGCTCGCGCACTTTTCCACACTTATACGAAAAACTATAAATTACGTTCCTAAAAGTGGCAAATTTTCGTGTGAGTATTGAAAAAATATTTTTGTTAGCTAGAACCTATTTTTGGGCAGTAGACAACGACGACAATTTTCTCAAGTATGTAAAAAAAAAATACTCGTCATAGTCATGCCACCCAAGAAGAGGTAGATTGTATAAACCAAACAGTTGTTTTGATAAGAAACTCATCACAACAAAATAAAATATTTTGTTTCACTATTTATGTGCAAGTTAAGTGTAAACATCGCGCTTATCGCCAGATCTCCGCAAAGTAAAGTAAAATAAATCGGGCTTGAATTAAATTCTCACATCGCATACTATTATTTGTGGATTGTACCGGAGTCAGTGTGAACAAGGCTATAAAATCACCTCGTATGCGCATGCGCAGCCTCACATAATACACTTTATTTTATAAGAGCATTTGAAATCGACACATAAAACTTAATAGTACCAGTTTTCGGATCATTGAAATTGTTATAAAATTATCATACTAAAAATTTAATAATATCCATATTTTAATCAATTAAAACTGTTTGGTCCGTTTAAAAATGTTATTCTTTCTATTGCGTTTAATAGCTTTTTGTAAGCTCTTTATTACTGCCTGGTTCCGTGGGAAAGTCTTTTTTTATGGTAGGTAAAAATCATCCAATGACGAATCCCGCCCTTGGATGGAGCGGGATACAGTATCAGACTCTTACTGACTAAACAACCTACCCTGCTCCTACATTGCCATATATACTAGGGCCAGAGCCTTCCTTTCAGACATGAACCCATGGCCCTAATTGTCCCTACGGTTCCTGACAACTCCTTAAGGCGCGCGAGAACAGTGCGCGCCTTCGACGACTGGGCTTGGTCCGGACGATTACCAGACGACCGGACGGCGAGCTACTCAATGCTCGTGGTCCACAAGCCCGCGCATACGGTGGCCGGAAGTCGGGATCGGAATCCCGGTGGTGTTTGGGGCGCAAGCGCCGTTGCCTTATGCGGTCGTCCTCCTCCTTTGCTAGCGTAATGCTTCGGAGAAGGAGGTGACCTCGCTCGACCAAGACCCGACGTGAGATCGCCGCCGCCGATTCCGTGGGAAGGTTAGGTAGCTAAAGAAATTGCATTAAGTATTTCTATTGCTTTCGATTTTCAAATTAAAGAAGACATGAAAAAACACTAACAATATTTTACGACTTGGTTTATTACTATAGTCTAGCAATAAACCTCTCCGTGAAAGATTGATTTGCTAGCGTTAAACAAAAGGTTCGCGTTTGATTTGTTTCATAATTAATGCTTTTCCATCGTGTCTGATGTGTTTGTTGAGTCACAGGCGCGATTCTTAATAATTACTTGGTTATTAGTACAAGTTCGAGGTTCATTAGTACAGGACGCATAACTGTGCGCATAATTACGCCACTGGATATAGGCAACTGCCTATATCCAGTGGCGTAATTATATCACCTGAGGCTCGTGACAAAATTGGATGGTGCCCCAACAAAAATCGTTTCATTGTTTTAATTTTACCTACCTAATTTTTTATTTTATTTTTGACTTTGTTGTTCTGAACATGGCTTTTTAGACTGGGGGCTCCGTTGTACCGGGGGCCCCCGGCCCAAAATTGGAAACAAGTTTTCAATGAACATAGTTTTTTCATGGTAAGCTTTAAGGACAGTATATACTTACCTATATTATTAATACCCATCAGAATAATTCCAAAACCTTCAGACACGATAGATATATATTTTATTATAATAGGCAGGCTCGCGTTTGATCACCGTTTATATAATCCTATTACGCTTATTATCGAGCTTCTATAGCCATATATTCCAGTTCCATCATCAGACCCTAGTTACCATCTAACACCAAATACTAGTCATGATGAATCACACGAGCCCAGACTCGATGGGGCTGTGTCGTTTAATTAACGATTTCATACTTCGATCATTTTGATGTCAGAATAATTTTACATTGTCATCTTATTTACAAACGCTGGTAATCAGGGAGTGGATCAAATTCAATTTATAAGATTTGATCACAAACATCGACACTGGTGAAACTAAATAAAAGTTTGAAAACTATGACAACTAAACTTCGCGCGTTTGACAGTCCATTGCTAAGACAAGAGAACGTTTATTGGGTCAGTTAGGCACCAATAAAATATGTTTTACAGTAAATATATTGACCAGTTTAAACGTGCATATTCAATAGTTAATATTCAAACAGGAACATGGAAATACAGTAAAGTCATAACAATTTACGATACAAATAACTGTACGCAAATGTCTGGCTCAGTACATGAGGTAAGCCTTAGTGCACGAAATGTAAAGAGCGGCACTAAACGCGAGCGCACTATTCAGGGACACGCGCGGGCGCAGCGGCAGAGCTAGGCACAATCGTGCATAAATACTGCGCGGACGGCACTCCGGCCTAGCGAATAAACTATCGCGCAGAAGTAAGCGCTAAATTATAATACGCCATAAAGCTGATTTAAGGTTTGCAGCAATTTGACGTTGAGGCCTATGTATCCGTCGGTTTAATTTGCATAAGTCTAAGCTAACCGCGTCCCACGGCCTCGCCCGACGCCTGGCTTTACTGCCCCACGCTGATTTATAAGGGGAACGCGAATGCAACGCCAACCAGATTTGAACTCTCCCGAGCTTTCGACGCTCAAAAAAGAAATATTGCTATTTCCACTAACGATGTGAGGTGTAGGTCCTTTTTAGAATCGCATAGTTACGGAGGTACATCTATCTGTTCGTAAAATATTTTTATACTTGGGTATAAAAACATTTTTTATGGTACATTTAGATCTTCCTTTTAGAGCTCATAGTGAACTATAAATTTTTAATGATTTGAAGCAAAAAACGAAGGAACGAATGAACAAAATGATCGTTTTCAAACATAATAAAAGTCGCAATTTTAATAGAAATTATAATTTCAATTATTTTACAATTTTATGACATAGAAAATTATGTTCCTTTAGCTGTCGGTCTTTTGATAGTTGAAAATAGAAAATAAATATAATGGCAACATAACCATTCACAGGTAAATTGGAAACGTAGAGCTATATTTAAAAGTCTGTGTGCTCTACTAAACGACTGAACAAATATAATGGTTTTTGAAATATAGGCCGATCTTTTCATCACCCAGTTATTAGAGAAAGTGTTAATAAAAAGTTCTATTGTGATTCACAACTGTATTTCACATCACGATACCACCGTTCTCCGTCACGTACCATGAGATATTACCCTTTGGAATCAATAAGACTCAACAAAGTGAATTTCGGGAAAATAGAGATTTTGTGGATACATTATTTCCGTTTTCCTAATGACTTGTATTTCGAAATTACTTCCCTCCGCGACTTCGCCTGCGTGAAGTGTTTATAATATATAGTAGATAATAGGTAGTATCTTAAGTTAAATGAGGCTAAGGCGTACTTTCAATAATTTTGTTACTTTCATACTTATAAAGTAAATAAGAATATCCCAGGGTTTATTTTTCATTGTTCCAATAAATTTATAAGTTTTCTGAAAAGACTGGCTGATGTGAAAATTTCCAACTTTTCGATGAAAAAAAAAAAACATTCGAAACTTTGAAAACGTTTTTTATGAAGACAGTGAGAGACCTTAAATTCCATGCTTACGTCATTAGATACATCTTAATTAAACAATGGATTGTTATTTTTAACTGTCACAAAAATGAGTTTTTTTTAGCCCGGATTCGCATTGGTTTTGGGAACGCTGCTTTTTCCGCTTTAATCGTGAGGGTTATGATTTTAGCAGGGGAACGAGGGTCAGAGTATACATAGAAATGCGGAACTATTATGCATGTCTGGAGCTAAAAATAAATGGAAATATTAGCAGTTTAGAACAGAGATATGGCTGGTTAAGTGATGTTTTAATCAACTCTGAGGAGAAATTAATCTTAATTTTAGCTTTCGCGTGTAGGATTATCATGGCAGAAATTGAAGCAGTACCCGTCATACACTGATGATATCATGACTTTTAATAATCATTGGTTTATGATAGGAAATGGGAATTTACGTATGATATTAGAAATGTTTGCGTATTGCTGGATATTTGCGTAATTATATAGACATGTTCGTCACGCTTCTGGGCTTGAAGGTGTGGGCTACTATGATCGTAATTGTATGGTTCGCACATCAAGTCCTGTTTGATAAGTAGTTGCTGTGTGTAAAAATAAATGATGTTGTTTTCTTGTATTACGATTTTAATTTATATACTTTCTTTGAATAAACAAAGTGAGAAATTAATATATTAGAGGAAGTTTGAAAGTGGCGCCCGGGACTAAAAACTTGGAGGGGAATTATTTATGTATATAGTCATGTATAGAGAAGGGATAATACGCATGTTACTAAAAGAGTTATGAGCATATAAGTAAATGGATAGAGAGAGAGGGAGGTCAAAGAAAAAATGGATGTATTGTGTGAAGAGTGATATGAAAGAAAATGAAGTTAGTGATAGCATGACGGGAGCCGGACAGAATGAAGGAAATATACCTACTGGTCGCACCGACCCCAATTAACACGGGACAGGGGCAAGAAGATGATTTGAATAGTGTAGTCTACAATTTTATTACAAGTTTCCTCGAAATATTAATTTGGAATTATTAAAAGTTCATTACACCTCGACGATTTCAATATTATGATTATTGAGTTGTAAATTCTATAGACATTTTATCTCTTTAATGAGCTTAATACAGTTTAGACTGTTGAATAGATACAAGTGTAATTTATTACGAACCTAGTTTTATGGTTGCGACTTGTATCATACATTAAACCTCATTGGTGTTACAACGACAAATGAAACAAAGAGAGACCATAAAAAAATAATGACGTCAATAAAATGTAATAATACACCGAACAAAATACGTGGCCTTATTTCACACGGACCAAATATCGACCACATCTGTACAATCTTATTGTACCTTAACACTAATAATATGTAATCAATTCAGTTCTTCACCTACACAGTATACCAAGAAATAAGTCCGAGGTGCGATGTGTAAATCACATTTTTATAACGACCCTAAATCGTGAGTTATTAATTTTTTTGCGGCATTAAATATCAATTTTGTTCTAGACAGACATTTTCGTGACAGAAATGCTTAGGAAGATAATGATAATCTTTATTAAAGATCGTCTGTTGTAGCACTAATAAAGTTTGCGCAGACATTACTTTTCTGTCTAGGTTGTGAGAGATACAGCGTTGTGATATATTGTACAGTTCTGGATTTTGTACAATTAAGATTATCAAAAGAAAAGAGCACATCTGACACATAAACGTCACTTTTTGAGAATTTAAAAATCGAACATCACTTTAGAAAAATCAAACTAACGAGGTTTTCTGTGTGTTCTTTCTATTAACACTGGCTGGAAGAATGTGACATCCCTACCAAATATTCCAGATTTTGAACAGATAAGTTTACATAAGTTGTTGACACCATTGCACCATTTGGTTAAAAGAGCCGGGAAGAGCTAGTTTTTATTTTATGAATAGTTCAGTTTTGTTAGCGTCATGTTTTTTTAAAAAAGAACTACAAGTAGTATAAAGTGCAGCAGAACTTGTAAAACACACCAATCCAGTTAATTATGAAACAAGTTTAGTAATTGCAATAACGTTGCTTATCATTAGATTAAATTAATCTGATCATTTGGCTCTGGATGCGGCGGCACTTATTAATGGCCGATGTTAATGCCGGCTAACCAAAGCGCCAAGTGGATTACTCTAACATTAATCGACTGGTGACTGCGAAGTTCTCGCATTTTTTAATCCAAAATATGCCATCTGTTATCTTAGTGGCCAGTGCTCACAGCGCATAGATTATTGTGTTTTTTTTTTGCGTGTGGTGAAGGAATGAAACGAATTATTTATAAATGGAATTCATCCTATTGTGCACATGAATAACATTTTCATTTATAGCGCAGTAAAAGTTTTGCTAAACTGTTGTAACATTTACTTTCATGATTTCTTATGTGTGCGATTATTTTATTGGTTAGCTTAGCATAACTTTGTTGAATAAATCTTAACAAAATTTGTATAAATGTGAAACGAGAACAACTGCCGAAATTACTGTTTGACAGTTTGGCCGAATTTTATAATGCAACAATTTAAGTAAATTTAAAATAAACAAAATAAAAAATAGACAGATTTGGTAAAACTATAAGGGTTCCTAAAAATTAACTTGCAGGCTTGCCTATTTCTTATTAGTAACTCTTGTAATGAGTATACACAGGTAATAATGCCTAAAAATATGCCTCATAACTTTGTAACGATTACTTTTATCTAACAACGTAACTTTATTTTCTGCGTGCTAGTAAATCTTCAAGTCTCCGTTAGCAATTTGTACCTTCATACCATATCTCTCGACTTTGCTTTGTAAAATATTCTCGGTATGAAATGATGCATGCACGAATACGCGGAGATCCTGCCTATAAGGCAAGTCAAGAGTTACCGACCCCGGCCGATTTGCCGGAAATGGGTTTCTATTTCTATTTATGCATGCAAATATGTGTGGTTACTATATCGGAACTATGCAACTATGTCGGTATCTGACCGGCGATCTGCTACAATATCTGGCTATAGTATATGGAGCAGCGGGCAGAGGCAGCGTGCCGGTGGCGGCATACTATTAGAAATGCCCGTAGAGGATATTGATTTCGATTTATTTTCCATTCGTGACCAGCATCGGAATAGATTATCGCTACACAAAACGAGTTGAAATAAAACCAGCGTGGTCGCCGGCGCTGCGCGGAGGCATCGGCAGTTGTGCGATACCACTCGATGCTTATCGCCGACAATTTGTTTATAGCAATCATTTTGTTTAGATGACGTGAGAAATAAGAAACTATATATTTGTATGTCTATCTGTCTGCTGGAGGACGCGCGCTCTTTTGTATCTTTCAGTTTTGTTCCACTGTATTAATAAATAAGAAAAGCTCTGCAGTTAACGTATAAGAAGGGAGCATTTAGTTTATTTTGACGACCGACTTGACGTTTCCAAATGTTTGTGGTTTTGTCAACTTTTTACATTATTAGCGGAAGAAAGGTTTCTTTTAAAATTCAGCGACGGTTTTAAAATACCTTTTAAGGTAAAAAGTTATCAGATTGCTCATTAAATATAAATAAAGTTGAGTGCTGTACTGTTTACGGTAAATTCTAAAAATAGTGTAGTGTGAGTGCGGGAACAGGAAATGTCGTTGCATATAAAGTAGATGCGACAATGCATCGTATTTTCTTGGAGATGTTTTCTCATCCATTATTGTCTGAGATATTTGCATACGCGATATGATGAGGAGGCGTGCAGCATGAAGTACTGTTTACCTTATCGTCAGTACAGTTCTAAAATTGCGTAAATTAATTTTTGGTAGTGTGAAGTTAAATACTATTGATGGTTTGAAAAAGAATGCCCATTGATGCTTCTTTTGTACCAATTGGAAAGCTTAGCTAATCAAAAATAGATGTTCTAAAGTTAATTTCTAATGATATTAAGTTTTAATGATTATTTAATTTATTTTATTGCTGTTTCATTTTCCTATAAAACTAGTCAATTGACTTCACACTGTGAGAACTCCAGTGTCGCATGTCGTTATGCAGTAATATAGTTTTAATGGATTTATTAATTGAATCATATTCAATGGAATTCACTTTTACATTGATATTATTACGAGAGATTTTTCTTTAATTAAAATTGATTTTAACACGTTAATCGATTTTGATTTCTGATTTATTGTGATAACAAGAAAATCCTTAGAAAATACAGGAAATAATAAAATGTTTGTCGAAATCTTTACACAAGATAAGCACCTAATACGCTATATTGGATGTCACATAAATATTATTTATTAGCTAGTTTATTTGTGAGTTTATTGTAGTTCGGTGGTATTTTATTGTGATATATCTGGTTTATATTCTAGCTGTTTCTTAATTTGCATAATTTATTTGTAGGTAGGTATTCAGTTAACATAAAAAAAACATACTTAGTTTTATAAAGTTCGTTGCTCAACATATTTCACGAAATTATGATCATAAAATTATCATTAAAAATGTTTATATCCAGGTGCGACTCATAAAGTATTAAATATCTGTTAATATATATTTTTTATTCGGGTTTTTAATCAGATTATTCTTTGTAAGTATATATTTTTGCACTTAAAGCGAATAATTTAGAATTTTACGACTTGCTATTTCATAATCGGAATGTCTTGATTCAGCCATTATAAAGTTAATTAATTTTAAGTGTACATTAGCTTTATGGATCGCCTTAATTAAAATACGTGCTATATATTTTTATTATTATGTGTTTATTAATATTATTTTGGATTTTAGTACTTAGACCGCCCTAAATCTATATTTTTTCGTTCTTTTCATCCTAAGGCTTTCTGTAAGAGATTACCCTGTGCGAAAAGACTACACTACTTTACACCTGGATTTTGTAATTTTTATTCTATTTATTATTATTGAGTATAAAATAAATAAATAAATAATAGGTCGAAAGTACTGAATGAGGACTAACAATATGAGTTAGCTTCGGGAAAACTGGCAAACTGTTGCAGGTAAGCGGCGTGGGGCGGTCCAGCTCAGCCTGCTTGCCCTCGGAGTAGGCCACGATGGTGCGCATGGTGGACATGGCGCGGAGCGGCGGCCGCCCCCCGGGCCACTCGCTCACCACGGCCAGCCAGCTCACGCAGCTCAGCGTCACGCCCGCCAGCAGGTACTTCACTACACGCGCGAACTTCCGCCCGGTCACTGGCATCCTACTAATTATGCCATTACGATAATTGATAAAAGAGTCTCATTCATGAAGCGTCGGAGCGTCGTGGGTGCGCGTGCGTGGTCGCGTGGAGGCGCGCGCGCATGCGCTCTGGCCGCGCTACCATGCCGGACTGCGCGCTATCAGCTGATAGTGTATCAACAATGCGTCCCTGCCGGCTAATCGTTCTAAACGCCGAGACGTGGAAAATCTAGTTTTCTATACCAGTTTTTAACTTGCGATTTTTCTTTTGCAAATACGCAACGTGAACGCACTTCTAAACGCGACTAGTTTTGCTATAAAAAGATGAGATTGTGGCAATCTCACGCGGAACAACATATTTTATGGCAACCCAAGGGACGAGACTCGTTCCCTCTGGCCATTTGTTTAATTACCTTAGATCGATTATACATGGTAAGCTCTGTAATTATGGAATGACTTATGTGTTGATGGGACTGCAGTTAACACGGATGTCGCGTCCAAGTTCACTCAACTTCGCTCCTCAGCGTCACATGAATAATAACACCGATAGAAACGAGAGCTTGAATAAATATTACAATATTATTCTATTTATATCCCAATGTAAGAATAACCTGTAATATCACGAGGTCGTAAAACTAAACCGGTGTATTATTTTATTGCGTTTAGGTATCTGCAGTTAATTACTTGTGCAGATAGCAGCTGAGACATTATTAGATAGTAAAAGTTCGGTTGTTCAGTACCTATAAAATAAAAACAAATGAAAACTGAAGTTTTTTTGGACCGCCTCGAATAAAAGCAAAGTTAAGTCACAGAACGAGTGTGTTCTCAATAATTATACGCGACGCGACGCGACTTCTTGCTCTCTCGTAAAAGTCGTAAATAACTTGCGACAATTTAATAAACACATCATGTTTTAAATGCTTTTTCAATAGCTTCTGATTACATCTGCCGTATTAATTTGACAAGGTACAGCTTCTGTGCCTTTTTGTTATTGCTGATAGTATTTGTATCGTCCCGTCGCTAAACCTGCAATTAACGAGTATTACGGAATCATTTCTTTTCATTTGATGTTCTTTTTGACTGAAAAGAAAAATATTAAATCGTCAACTTGAGTAAATAGAGATTCGTTGTTTTATTGAATAACGTATTTGGCTGTTATACAAGAGAAGTCTTGACGATTAGCCTGTTGGTCTGGTGGTTAGGGGCCCTGACTGCTATGTCGGAGGTTGTCGGTTCGATTCCTACTCAGGACAAATATTTGTGTGATGAGCACGATCATTTGTTATGGGTGTAATTCAACAATATATATTTTTTTTTGGTTTCGGTAAAAATCATCCGATGACAACTCCAACCCTTGGGTGGAACGGGACATACTGTTAGAGTCTTACTGATTAAAAAACCCACTCCGTTCCTATGTTGACTTTCATCTGAAGGGGCCTTGCACTGAAAGGGCCCTGCAGGGTCGAAGCCTACTGTGATTGATGCGAAAGCGTAACATCAGGGCTCTGGGATTAAGATGAGGTTAAGTCAGTAAGAGTCTGATACTGTTACCCGCTCCGCCCAAGGGCGGGACTCGTCGTTGGTTGATTTTTATCTTCAAAAAAAAAAAAAAACGTTGACTTTGATATCAAGGCTGATTCCTCTGACCCCCGAAACTCTTCGACCCTTCTATTATACGTATACGTATTTAGAAATGTATACCTAAGTAAGTTTATTAGTTGTCTAATACTCGTAACAAAAGCTCTGCCTAACTTGGCTCTAGACGGCGATGTGTGAGAGTTGCAAAAGAAAACAAAAAAATTATATAAATCTTCGTATACAAGGAATTCAATTTTATTTGTTATTTTAATTCAAAGTAGCATCCGTTTACTTTTCGATTGCTGTGTAACAACATGCTATCTTTAGCTGCTTTTATTGCACTTATGCAATATATATTTTATGAGTGTAAGTGGGATTGAAGGATGCTTCAACTCCCTTTGAGTGTAATCAAGTGAAGCATAAAACGATTTCCTGTGCAGTGGCAAAGAACAACTTAGGCTGCGCTTACACTAAACATTTGCGAGAGAAATGTGCCATGCGAGGATGTTTAGCTGTGCTGTGAAAACGGGTAGGGATTTCCACCAAAGCTGTGCGAGCAAAATGTGTCGTATAAGGATCTGTAGCGGAGTTGTGAAAATGCGCTTTAACCTTTCGACTACGGTAATTACAAACACAATTAAAGAACAATGGGTGTGCGAACGCCGTTTTTGCTTGGGGCTCAAACGTTTAATGAGCGGTCCGTGGATGTGAAATTCGCGCGTACTTCTACTTCCAACAAACTTCCTCTGTGGACTAATACATCTTTCTCAACACATATCCCTAGCAACACAGTCCTCGCACACATCCCTCACTGGTTTTGCATGCGCTAAAATCTAGTTCTGCTGAGCCGTTTCCACCAGAGCTGTGCTGAACGAGGTGAGGTAAATGAAGCGATTCTATTGGTTCTTTACAAACACATCCCTTGCTATGTTTGCTCGTACATCTCTGGTGGAAATGCAGCCTTATACACCCGCAACAAGCGGTCTATTGTACTTTAAAAAAAAAGTTAATTTTACAATTTGCGGTTTCAATCCAGGTGTAAAATATACCAATATAAGTTCGAAGAAATAATTATGTGTTAGTAAAGTAAGTAGCCGATGGTTGAAGGTAAATAAAGGCAATAATATACTTAACGTCGCTCGGTTGCTTTTTGTATTTATAAAGACAAGTAATTTCTGAGGCTTCGCAACGTGATTGATGCTGCATCTTGACATCGGTTGAACTTTTATAATGAATATGTAGTAAGAAGAACTTGTAAAGTTTAAACTCTTTGGAATATAATGTACAAATAACAGAATCTTGGTTTATTCAGATTTAAATTTTCCATTCAACGTGGCAATACTGACAGCCTCTTGGGCAATTTTTACATTGACAGCAAATCTTTATCTTACAATTACCTGTTGATGCCTACATACAGTACGGTCGTAGGATCTTGGCGCGTCTGAAGTTAGGTTGTAAATTCGTACATAAATATAGCTTTAAAAAAAGAAATGCCAATAACAGTTTTTAACAGCAATAACAACTGCAAATTTATTTGTTTAAACTATTTATTTTTATATTTTGCACTATATTTTACAGAGCTTAACTTCAGACGCGCTTCAGATCCGACGGCCGTACTGTACTCTACAATCATTTTATAAAAAATATTTTATATCTTTATATTAACGCTGTAAAGGTTTTTTTTTATGGTAGGTGAAAATCATCCAATGACGAATCCCGCTCTTGGGCGGAGCGGGAGACCAGTGTCAGACTCTTACTGACTAAAAAACCTACCCCGTACCTTCCTTGCCTTATTCCTGGAGTCGAGGTAACAGTTTGCACATACCCTCTAGGCTCCAGGAGTCTTCGACCCTGAAGGGCCCCTGCAGTTGCTGACAACTAACGCTGTAAAGGTACCATAAAATTATACATATGTATAGCAAAAATATTTTTTTTCTTTGATATAAACTTGTGCTTGAATGCGTTTCCACCTGATCGTAATGTACATTTGATTTCGACTTTTTATGTGCAATGAATAATCCTTTTTATTGTAACATACCATTTTTTTTATGGTATTATTATGCTTAATAATAATAAAAAAAACTCGTGTGGTATAAAAATTATTTCAGCTTAAACTCTTGAGCCGGCGACGCCGGTGTTTGCAGACCTATTTTCTTTCTATTATGTCTTTAATTACGGTATTCGAAAAGTTAAATAATGTATGAATAATAACTGAATGAATAATATAGTGTAATAACTACGGTGTTGAAAGAAAGTAAATCGTACCAGAGACTCAGATACATAAGAACTCAAGGAGTTGTCAGCGTCTCAAGGAGTTGTCAGCAAACTGTAGAGGCCCTTCAGGGTCGAAGCCTTCTGGAGTTGCCGGTTTGTGTGAAACTGTTACCGCGGATCTAGAAATAAGGCATGGAAGGTACGGGGTAGGTTTTTTAGTCAGTAAGAGTCTGACACTGGTCTCCCGCTCCGCCCAAGAGCGGGTTTCGTCATTCGATGATTTTCATCTACCATAAAAAAAAAGATAAGTAAGTAGCCGAGAACAATAAAAAACAAACTAAAAACCCTGGACAAAGATCCTCATTTTCTAACACAGCACAATATCTAACACAATCGCAATAAATATGAAGTCTGCACGATGTTGAGTGCGAGTGTCGCGGGCTGAGCGCAACGCATGCACTATTGAAATGCAGCCTTTATCGGCGCGAGCGCATCTCCTTCGTTAGCCGTCCCGAGCAGTGGCGTAGCTAGGCGGGGTCGGCGGGGGCGCGGGCCGCACCGGGTGTCACCTTTTTTGCGGTCGACCGGGTGGTCTCACCACTTTAACCTCTCGTATGCCGTAATTAGAGACACAATAAAAAGTTATTGTGTCTCGCATAGATCTGCGTTCGAACTACGAAAGGTAAAGAACAATGTACAAACAAAACAATAAAAAAAATACTAGAACAAAAAATTATTTTTCGTGGACTCCTTCACTAGCACTAGATCAGCTCTATGTATTATTCGGGGATCGCAAAAGAGCCTGACGCTGTCCTTGTCCTTCTCCTCCTGATCCATGTCTTTATCATATAAAATTTATTGCTTTTTACTTTCGATGGGGTGACACCACCATCTTCCGCACCGGGTGCCACCCAAGGTAGCTACGCCACTGGTCCCGAGCCCGTCTATTGAACCCACTATCGGTGTTAGAGAGCCAATAACCAGCTCTGCTGTTCCCACTTTTATTTCACTTGTAAATGCTCGACGAACTTTAACATGCGACTTATAATGAGAAATTCTCATTAGTGTTTCAGTCTTTAGTGTACGTGTGAACCGGAGTTTGCTATGCTGATAATTTACGTCTTTGCACTAAACACTAAACTTGTCGTTTTACATTTGTATAACTTCATAGAATAGGCTTTTTAAATGACAACACAATAGGCGGCATACCAATTGAAATAAATTGGCGATTGATTTTCACACTGAACAGATTTTCGGGTCTCGATCAAAGATAGGGCTGCGGTCAACCATTGCGACGACGGCCATCATGGTTCAACTTATTTGCCACTTACTATGAGAAAGTTTAAATATAGTGTTTTAGATCATTTTAGTATCATAAAAAAATTGCTATGCGGCAGTATTATACAATTTTTCCAAAATAATTAGGTTTTTAAAATTGGCATCTAAATAACAATAATACAAATTAGTTTATCACAATTAATTAGCCTTCCATATTTACAAGTATCGGAGCCTCTTTTTAAGCAAAACAATTGCCGTATTTAAACTAACTATGACCTGTTACACAAAAACCGTGAACACTACTCACGAAATAATAAAAATTTTGTACAATCATAATAATAAAATAAGTATGACAAAAACTTTACGAACCTTCTGTTGCCATGCCTATAAGCAACCGCACTTCTCATTATAAGGTTCCTACATTAAAAAGCACACGCAAGTCAATATAATTCTAAACAAAATTAATAGCTTTCTCCTTCAGAAGCATATTATCGCTATTAGATGTTAACTCGACCATAAAATATAAATAGGCGAATAAAATCCTATACAAAGTTTCCTAAGCATTACCTGTCTATTGCGAGTTTTACGAGGGAATCCTTTCAGATCGAACCTTTATATAAACTTTGATGTACACTCGCGATCAAAAGGCTTTGCAAAACTGTTTTAGCTGTGAAATAAAGGTCTTTCCGTCCGAATATAATTTGGGTGTCTTCAATGCTAGAGTGAATAGGCTCTTAATAAACTAGTGCGCCTTACCATTAACGATTGCATCACTGCTTACCATCAGGTGGGATCGCAGTCAAGCACTAGTTTATTGCAAGTTAAAAAAAAAAGGGCAAGGGGTATTTTTGATGAGTTTAAATCAAACATCACGTCTAAACTGGTAGTTGAACGTTTGGAAAAAAATGTCTGTTAAACTAAACTTTTTATCGTCGTCTTTAGTAATGGTTCATTATTTATGTAGGTTGCAAATAAATTGTCACTGGAGACTGTTTAAAAAAAATTTACTAAGGTACCAAAAAATTCTCAAATTTATTTTATTTTTTATTTAGCTTTTTTTTTAATTTCTTCTCTTTATTTATTGTTATAATTTTATTCGTCATTTTTCTGATCATAATTTAATCTTCGTGTATTTTTTTTTTATATTTTACGTATGCAGAATTCAATGATATATAATTGTTAATTTTCTTTATTATTATTTTCTTTTAAATGTTTTTTTTTATTGACGTATAAGTTATGCCATTTTAGTTCTGTCTATGAGTCTGTGTCTACCGTTTTAATTTGATGTTATTTAATGTTATCTTTTTTTCGTATCCAACACTTCAAATTCAATAAGATATCTTACTAATATTATAAATCCGAAAGTTACGATGTTTGTTACTCAATCACACCAAAACGGCTGGATGGATCTGAATGAAATTTGGCACAGGCATAGGATACACTCCGGAATAGGACATAGGCTACTTTTTATCCCGGAAACCCTAACCCCAACCCCAATACCACGCGGGCGAAGCCGCGGGCAAAAGTCCGTTTATTAGAAAGCCGATTTTATGCATGTGGTGTTAACATTTAATTAATTATTGCACTTATAAATTTTACCTAGCTATTAAGTTAGAAATGTGTAGTGTAAACAATTGTTGGTTAACCGGAATAAATAAATAAATAAAACATACCAACAACATTTCAATACTTTAATTGTTGAGACTTTTTTATTGTATTGGTGTGGCGCATGACCATTGTTTTTATAGACTGTTGTCCGACTTTAGGTAGGTAATCTTAATCACAGGCAACCACTATGATTAAATTTCCGAGCACCACGCGAACGCCGGCGTTCGCGCACTTATTGTTCTTTAATTGCGTTTGTAATTACGGTAATCGAAAGGTTAAGATTATCTAAAATTTAAAAAAAAGTTAAAGATAAGTCTAAACTAACCTGCATGTAGGGAGAAATTTTCGCATGTCTTTTTAACTTAGTTTAGCTTGATCAAGCCACTGTATCAAGCTGCAAGATGCTGTGTGGCCTGCATAAGATAGCACAGCCTTAGAGGCGTAGGTCAGAGTCGTGGCTCTCCGTTTCATTGTTAAAAATGTATTTAATTGGCGTCGTGTGTTACAAATTGTACGCGCGTGGTGGGAATGTGGCCATACTCACGTTCTAACACTAGCCCGACACCCCGGCTCCGCGCGGTTATCATTCTGACACTTTAATTGGAAGCTTTAGGCAAAGAAAAATATATATGAAATCGTTATTTTTTGCTCAGTTTCCCACGGTGTGTGCCTGTTTAATTGGCAACATGTAATTTAGCGTGTTAGCTAAAGTTTGGATAGTGATGTTAGGGAGAGATCGAGTATGAAAGCTTGCAGTAACCGGTATTTATTGGTTAGTTAGTAGATGTTTTGGTTGGCTGGTGTGTTCATTGGTTATTTTTTTAGCTAAATCTTTGACTGTGGTGATGTGACACTGTTTACCTCCCTTAGTTATATGAATATACTCTAAATTTTAATGATAAAGGCGAAAGTTTGTGTGATGCGGATGTGGATGAAATTTGTCACATGGGTAGACCATGTATTGGAATAGCACAAAGGACAAGTCTTCATTCATGTTTTTGGGAAAATTTGTTACTTTCATGTGGCTAGCTAGTAATAATGAAAAGGAAAATTATAAGTCATTTAAAGATTTAAATTTTTATTTTTTTTTGACAAATGTCACTGAAAAGAGATAACTGAAATAAAATGTTACTTTGTCAAAAATATCTTTTAACAACATCGTGCATTAAGTTTGTGATAACTATTCACCTTTATACAGACTAATAGAAAGCTCACGGTTAAGTAGTGGTAGTACCTACTTAATTATACAATTGCTGCACTCATTACATTCAGTTTTAGATTACAATAGCGCATGCATAACTAATGAAAATGTCTAACATGGGTTCCATAGAAAAAAAACCCTGCTAATGTGCATGTTTGATATTCTGGTTTATTCAAATTTGCTACTGGTGTACATTTGTATAATACAATATGATAGATATTGCTATTAATTTATTACATAGGGTGACTGGTAAATAATTAGTAACCTTGAAATAGAAAAAAATCAGCATTTTGACCAGTTAGGCGAACATAAATGTGGTGACCAGGAGAATTTTTTTCGCGATTTCAGATGTGGTCTCGTAGTAAAAGTTGTTTGTTATCATGACTACAATCACGTGTTTAACACCCGTATTCACAAACGTTACTATGCGGTCTCACAGTGCTCGCGAGCGCACAGGGCAGGGTTTGTGAACTACGCAACACAAACGAACCAATCACAGAGCTCTATTTCAACGCTGTGCGTTTGCTTAGTCAAGGGTCGTTTGAGTATTGTTTGTGAATACGGGTGTAAGTATCGGTCACTAATTACCAGTGTCCTATTTTCAGAACCTCAATTTCAAGTTATACCGCGTACCAGAAGACACGCAGTATTGCAAGGCCTCCTTCAAGGTAGAGCTTTGACAGCAAGCAGTTGAGGGTCGTAGAAAACTGATGGATGTGAGACACGCCGGACGGGTCGTTGTAGTAACGCTTGGGAGAGGCCTGTGTCCAATAATGGACGTCTTTCGACTGAAAGATGATGATGTTATTGGACTTCTGTGTTGTGGTTATTTTTTATGGTGGGCAAAAATCATCCAATGTTGAAGTGGGAAACAGTTTCAGATACTTACTGACTAAACACACAGGTTGGGGCCTGTTGTTTCTTTGCTTTTCGCACTGGGGACAAGCCTTCTTTTCAGAAAGAGACCCTGGGCCCCAGTAGGTTTCAACCCTTTTGCAGAGTCCCTACGAAAAAAAAAAACATCCTGTGCTGTGAATGCGTTCAAAACATATAAACTCACATACATAGGACGCTCAGTTCGGAACAACCATCAATTGGCCATATCCATCGCTCATTTCAAACAACCACTCGCTCAATCCCTGCGTCACCAACCCCGTGTTGAAAGTGACATACTTATTAATTTTGCACTGGATTTGCTGAGTTGTGTCTGTGAGTATTGACAGCTTGGTATAACTTACTTGTATTTTCAAGTCACAATATTTTTTTAGGGTTCTGTACCTCAAAATAAAAATACGGAACCCTTTTAGGATCACTTTGCTGTCCGTCTGTCTGTCTAACAAGATTTGAAATTAAAATCATACATAGTCTGCGGTCACTTGAAGCTGTGCGAAATCAAACTTTTAAGTTACGGAAAAACAAAATACGTCCGTTCAGGTCGTCAACGTATATTTCGACACTCTCACTGTCCCCCACTTCTGTTACTAGTTTGTAAGCCTTAATATTCATACACAATGTAAATTGTTTCTGAAATAAATAAATAAATCAATCATTCAATAAATCAATCAATCCCTGAATCCTCAAATTTTGTATGAAGCAATGACTTAGAGCACACGTAGAGGAATAAATCTGAAAACTCTAACTTTCTGCTTACGTCACATTTTGTTTTTCTATTCGCAAAAATCTTGATGACTCAATTTGGGCATTGAACAAGTTATTTCAGTTCGTTTGTACGGAACCCTCCGCGTACGAGTGCAACTCGCTCTTGCCTAGTTTTTAATGTCTGTAACATTATAGTAACAAGGCAAGGTGTATAATTGTACACCCGCAGTCTACCGAAGACATACATTCAACAATTGGACGAGATAATCAACGAAACCTTATTCCTCCTTTTTTAATTACCATTGTAATTTTCTCAAACAGAAACTAAAATCTCTTTTTCTATTTGTTACTTACCAACATAATTATTAGTAAGAGTGTCGACTTTCAATTTACTGAACAAAAATAAAAGTTGTGTTAAAACACAGGGAAACGAAACACAGCATAGTTATTTGCACGCAATTCAGAAATAAATAGCTTCGTAAATAGTGTGCAGCGCAACATTATGTCCGAGTTACCGGCGTTAAGAGAGAAAATACCCTGTGGTCAATATAAATTGAATCTACAATGCGGTATTGAGTGGTCGTTACGGTGATATGTAGGGGCACATTCACTTGGAAACCTTTTTAACAACACTCCGCACAGTACTAACAAATTACAACCCCAAATTAAAAAGGAAACTCTTCGAATTTTCCGGAATTTATACAACATTTACTGCCTGTACAATCAAGATAAAATTTTATTAAATTCCACCGAAGCAGTTTCCATGCAAATATTTTATTATCTCCGCATATCGGAGTGCGAAATTTTAACAAAAACTGCAGAAATATTGAACACGAATCAGAAATCTGTGCTGTTATTAAGTTGTTAGGCGTACATCAACATCAAAGGGAAACTTTTTGCTCATCACCGTGATTGGCTTACATTGGTTGTAGAACAGGCGGACTATATTGCTACCCATAAAAATGCCCACGGAACGAATGTTACCGAAGCGTTTTTCTATTTAACGATTACGACTTGATTACAGGACATATAATTCGGAGTAGAAAAAAGGATGTGAGGTGAGGTTCAAAGAGGGACATAGCTTTTTGCGCGCATCGGAGTTGCAATCTCAATAAACCAATTTGCGACGGGTCCCGGCACTGCTGCTCTGTGACGTTACTTATAGGCTTTTGTTTCGGCTGTCCCCGACTTGCTACAGGACCATGTTCCGACCATCTAAGGACTTAACTTGTTATTTACTTCATTTGAGAGCACTCTCGCTGTTCCTTTTATTGACTTCCAGGGTATATCTATATCTAGACTTCTCTGTCTGTATTTTCCAATCATTTAAAATATATTTCGATAAGAAAAAAAATATACACATTTATAAAATCTTATTTCTTCAAAAAGCGTGCTCAATTCTCTAAAATACGACCGCTCCAGATTTTTTTATTTCATTTACCATTGAATTTAAGGACAATAGTAAAAATATATTGCGTAGTAAACGGTTATTACGTTTCGTGTGCTCGTGACGATATCTACAAAGTTCCAACTTTATACGTTACGTGTGACTAAACGATCATATACGATATTTTTTACGCGATAAAGATAAATATTCGAGTGTATCAGTTAAGTTGGTATCAGTATAAGTATCAGTTTAAGAGGATGATTGCAGGAGTGTTTACGAACATCAAAAGGCGGTAAATGTTGGTAAGAGAATAATGTTACGTTGGTAGAAAATGAGTCTTAATGAATAGCTGTGATAAGCGAGGAAGTAATTTTCCGCATGTAGGAAGAATGCACGGCTAAAGTAAATATTAGAGCGTGTGGACAAAGGCGTGGGATCATAACTGTCGCCATTGTTACATTGTGGGTTAGTTGCACAGTTAGTACTTCACGCCGCCCGCCATTTTACTAAACAATGTGTGAAGATTTAACTGTATGAAGAGAAGCAATTGTGATACTGGTGGAACAAATTTTATGGTGTTTTGTTAGAGAATGTTGGATTGGATGGCTCTATTTATCACCCTATGATGTTATGTAACTGTAATAGATGTAATGGTTGTCTTTTCGCAAAAGATATTGTGATTTTCTATAAAATAGTCGCATGTAAAAAACAACTTAGCTTTCATTACTGTAAAAAATGTTGATGTAACAGTGTTCAATGAGTTACCGAGGCCCTAACAACTGTACACGGTACAGTATGGCCGTCGGCGTCAGATCTTGGCAAGCCTAAAGTTACGCTCTGCAAATATTACCGCTTGAAAACTCGACTCGAGCCTAACTTCAGACTCGCCTAGGGGGCGTTCAAGTATTACGTAACGCGATTTGGGGGGAGGGGGTGTCTCGTAAAACGTTACGATGCGTTACAGGGACGGGGGGGGTCTTTCTTACTACACGTTACGTAACATAGTTTTTTTTTTATAAAAAATTAGGAAATCAAAACTCCCTAAATGGCAACCTTTTTCACATACGTGGTACTTTTTATAGGAATCCCTCGATTGTATTAGTCTGGTTTTAGACAACGGCTAAAAAAAGCTGAAAAATAAAGAAAAGTTTAGGTAAAAATGCTCACTTTGAATGTTACGTAACGTTTAGAGAGGGGGAGGGGGGGTACAGAAAAAAGTTACGGTGCGTTACAAGAGGGGGAGGGGGGGTCAAAAATCTTCAAAAATTGCGTTACGTAATACTTGAACGCTCTCCTAGATCCGACGGCCGTACTGTACATCCAAAGATGTAGTTATTAAAAGTAAACTTACTGACACGACTTGACGCTCGAGTGGCTGGCGATTCGGAACAACACATTTTTTTTTTAACTTACGACTTGGACTAAACTCGGGGTTTAGTAGGTACACTCAGACACAGGATTTAAGAACTTCGGGTAGTAAATTTCTTGAAAATTATTATGTTTCAAAACTTGTTCATCTGACTGTAGTAAAAACTAAAGTTTCAATAAATTTGGTGGTATTCGAACCGTTAATGAAAAAAAAAAAAATGAAACATGTGGATTTGGACCTAGTGTCCGAATTCATTGTGTCAGATTCATCAGCAGCTCTAACGCTCCACCCTAAAGGAGGAGAAATAAAAGCAATGCGCCGAAATTGCTCACAACGTGAATTCTTTAAGGTTAATAGAGTTCTTCGAAAGACAGAGCTTTTACCTACCCACACAAAAATGAAAATAATAATTACCAAGCGAGGTAATTTAACATTTTCGCATGCTCATATTAGCATTACACAGTTTTACGACATTTTAATACACCGTGCAAAAACAAAAGGTAATTTGAAATACGTTAACGTAATTAGATATGATCTTGATGGATGCTGTGAGAATATACGTATTACCAACCTTACAAAAAAGGCTCGCATTGGTAAATAATTTTTGGGGTTATTGATCCAACACCAAATTGGTTTCTCGGCTTTGTAATTGACTATTGGCTTCGATGATCTAAATTATTTTGGAAGGGAAAACAGGGTTTTGTGTGGTTGGCTGAAATTGCGTTTATGTTTTTGGAAAAAGCCACAAATACCTACCTAGCCTGTGTTTAAGGCTAGATTCACGATAAGATCTGAGTAACATTATATAACTTTTTTTTTATAAATTGCTGACACGGCTAACGTGGTTTTCCCATATAAACGTTCAAAGAAAAATATGGAGTAGGAGAGTAAAAACTACGACTTATTCTCAGATCTACCAAATATAATTATATTACAAAGTTATAAAAAATCGGTCAGGCCGCTTCAGGGGAGTTCGATAAAAAAAAATCTGCTGCTCAGTACATTAATATGTATTAATGCTCGCCTTTCTTGAATTTTTTTTTCGCGATTTCAGATTTGGTCCGGTAGTAAAAGCTGTTTGTTATTTTGACAATGACGTGTTCAAGTATCGTTCACTAATGAACAGTTATCATATTATATAAAGTTTAAATAACTAAGCCACGTCCAATTACTCACACTACGCCACGTTGATAAAGCTCTACACGTTCAAAAAAAAAACGTCATACAGCAATAATTTTATAATGCTAATATAATTTTTGACTGCAGTCCATTTGACATACACTTATAACTGAGCCAATGTGCAAAATATCAGCTCGCTGTACGTATCAAGTACCTAGTAGTAATAAATTGTTAGTAATCATAAATTATCGTGCTAAGTTCATTTAAAAATTTTAGATTCTAGAATTTCGATTTTCTCATGATGTTTTCTTCAATCAATTCAAGAGCAGTGGTTTTGTAATAAATTACACAAAGTAAAACGCCTGTCTGGATTTAAAACTTTAAAATCCGTGGCTTACATTTAGTCAGTCAAAATTGTGGGCTTCACTTAGTCAAAATTGTGTGCTACCAAAACTCTTCAATTCTGATCGAATAAAATCCACGTTCAATTATTCGAATTAACTACGCCAGTTGAAAAATGTTAATACACGTCCAAACGACATACCTCTACCTACAGCTAATATAATTTTTAAGATTACGTCACGTTGAAAAAGTTATAAAACATGTTTAATAAATGGACATACAGCAATAATTTTATAATGCTAATATAATTTTTAATTTCAGTCCAATAGACACAGACTTATTACCAAAGCAATGTGCAAATGTGCGCTCGTTATACGTATAAAGTAGTAGTAATCAATCGTTAGTATATTAAATCAATATCTCATTTACACTTCAATTAATAACCGTCGTCCGTCAGGTTGGTACTACTGCTAAGTACATTTCAAAATTTTAGATTCTAGAATTTCGATTTTTTTACGATGTTTTCCTTTATCGATTTAAGAACGAACAAGTGATTTTGAAAAAAAATATACAAAATAAAACGCCTACCTGGATTTAAAACTTTAAATCCGCGACTTACATTTAGTCAGTCCAAATCGTGTGCTTTCAAAATCTTTTAATTCTGATCGATTAAAATCCACGTTCAATTATTCAAATTATGCCCAGATGAAAAATGTTAATACACGCTCAAACGGCATACCCCTACCTAGAGTATTTATTTTATAATGCTAATATATTTTTTAAGATTACGTCACGTTGAAAAAGTTATAAAACACGTTCAAAAAACGACATACAGCAATAATTTTATAATGCAAATATAATTTTTAATTGCAGTCCAAAAGACATAGACTAATTACCAAAGCAATGTGCAAATGTGCGCTCATTATACGTATAAAGTAGTAGCAATCAATCGTTAGTATATTAAATCAATATCTCATTTACACTTCAATTAATAACCGTCGTCCGTCAGGTTGGTACTACTGCTAAGTACATTTCAAAATTTTAGATTCTAGAATTTCGATTTTTCTACGATGTTTTCCTTTATCGATTTGAGAACAGTGATTTTGAAATAAATTACACAAAGTAAAGCGCCTATCTGGATTTAAAACTTTAAATCCGCGACTTACATGTAGTCAGTTCAAATCGTGTGCTTTCAAAATCTTTTCATTCTGATCGATTAAAATCTACGTTCAATTTTTCAAATTATGCCCAGATGAAAAATGTTAATACACGCTCAAACAACATACCTCTACCTAGAGTATTCTTATAATGCTAATATAATTTTTAATTGTACACCAAAAGACATAGACTTATTACCAAAGCAATGTGCAAATGTGCGCTCGTTATACGTATAAAGTAGTAGTAATCAATCGTTAGTATATTAAATCAATATCTCATTTACACTTCAATTAATAACCGTCGTCCGTCAGGTTGGTACTACTGCTAAGTACATGTCAAAACAAATTGCCGAGTCTAATCAGGGCGTACGATCGCAATTTGCGCTGCCCAGTAATAACTTGAGTGGTTTTAGATTAAGGATATTATCATTTTTTATTTAGAGTGGTTTTTTAGTCACCATTTTATATTTGCTACTATGATTTATTAGGGTTCCGAAAGAATGAATGACTTTATAAACCAGTTTGAACTTGAACTATCTCAGAGCGACGTTAACTTGCGTATGATTTTTAGTGTTCCGTACCTTAAAAGGAAAAAACCGGCCAAGTGCGAGTCGGGCTCGCGCACAAAGGGTTCCGTAGCAGCAAATATAATAAACTTATTATGTCAATTTATACACCTGGTGAATGGAGCCTAAACTCTCCCGATATTTTGCCTTGTACTTATAGGTTCAGCCATCGTTTTCAGTGTAAGCACAATAACTTAACCAAAATTACAGTTAAATCAACCTATCTCAAAAACTATAAGAGATACTTTGATCAAACCAAAAATCGTTGAAAGAGTTAATTAGCATGCATCACCTCTATTTTTTTTAGAATTTTATACCCCGTAGTTATAAAAATAGAGGGGGGGGGACATACTTTTTACGACTTTGAGAGCTGATATCTCAAAAACCGTTCACTTTAAGAAAAATGTTTTTTGAAAACTTTATATCATTTTAAAAGACCTTTCCATTGATACCCCACACGGGTATGTACATCGAAAAAAAAATTTTCATCCCTCAGTTACATGTATGGGGGGCCCCACCCCCAATTCTTTTTTTTACTATTTAGTGTCATAATTTTGTAGCGGTTCATACAACACATATTCCCATCAAATTTCATCACTGTAGTACTTATAGTTTCCGAGTAAATCGGCTGTGACAGACGGACAGACGGACAGACGGACAGACGGACAGACGGACAGACGGACAGACGGACATGACGAAACTATAAGGGTTCCGTTTTTGCCATTTTGGCTACGGAACCCTAAAAACGGAACCCTAATAGAATCACTTTGTGTCTATCTGTCAAGACCCTTTATCTCAGTAATTTGGGAAGTTATCAAGTTGAAATTAAAATCATATACTCAGGTTAACGGTCCTACAAGCTGTGAAAAAATGCCTCTGCATTAACAGAAAAATATTATATATTTTGACACTCTTAAGGGAATCAATATTGATCGGGTACGTTCCATTGATCTAGAAACAGAAAAAATAAACCAGGAAAAGAATGTTTACATTAGTGGAGAGTGATTTTTGAAACACGTAAATGGAGAGTGATTTTTTTTCATTTCATCCATTACGTGTTTGTTGGATAGGTATTTAAAAATGAATAGGAGTACATAATTTTGTTAATGTTGATATTTCCGGAAATAATCACTCCGCTGTGCAATAAATACATAACCCGGCTATCTACACTTATAATAAAGAGGTAAAGTTTGTTTTTTTATTTTTTTGTTTGTAGGAGGTAATCTTTGGAACTAATGGTTCGATTAGAAAAAAATTAGCAACAATAGAAAGCTGCTTTACTCCTGAGTGACATAGGCTATAAATTATTTATATAACATGGATGTTAACCGAGCTATCACTATAAGAAATTTTCCGCGGACGAAGTCGCGGGCAGAAGCTAGTTTTATATAAATTAGTAACCGAATGGCGCTGTACTTTGGGCTACTCACACTGTTACGTGGTAGTTTAAGGGTACTTTTACATTGTGAGAAATTTGTGACGGACGGGAAACTGCGGGACGCTACACTAAGCGTAGCCTGACACGATCTTGGGCATTTTTTTTTTAAACTATAGTCGAGCGGAACAAAACTGAAAATAAAAAAATCTAATTATCAACACGTTTATAAATAGTGTGACTAATGAATAGAAACAAACTTAATTTTATATACGCTCTTAAGTCGTAGAGTTGCGGACACCAGCCCGAAATACAAATATATACAGGTAAGTACCTATAAATAAATATGTTTCAATAGATAAAAATAAATTAATGAGGATGTTTAAAACTTTCCCTGTGAGGACGCAACTGTTGAAAGCTCAATTTAAATACGAGTATGATTATGAAGTAATGACCAAACAAAATGACATGAATGAAATATCCTGACATTATTATTATTTTAGAAATATTTGCACGACTGATAAGTTAAACATAGTGAGTATAAACTACTATATAATATTATTTAAGTAATTTAAGTAAGTACTTATTTAGCAGATAAATAAATTTAATTTAATTTACAAAAGCAGTAATAGTAAAGCAGCAGTAAAAGTAAAGTAATAAATAAATAAATATTAAAATATGTAAAGGAAAAATTTATTTCCCAGAACTAATTACCATAGATATTGATTTCACGCTGTAAACTAAGTAAAAAGCGTAAAAGTTGGATATGTCATGCGAATCAACATAAAACAGACTTAAAGCCTTGTACAGACTGTTGTAATGTAACATGCAACGTAACATGAAAGTAGCGCTTCATCAGTGTGGAAGCAACGCGCGCACGAACCGAGCGTGTAGGTACCTGCTTACATAGTAGATACGAGCGTAGTGCGCTCGGTTCACGTTCATGGTAATTCTGTTACGTTGCATGATACATTGCGACAATGTGGACGACAAAGGCTTACTCGAAAACCCGCTCTTATCCCACTGCGTACAGGCACGTAATGGACTGTTTTCCACACTACTGCGGAAAAGTGCACGAGCTACAATCCCGCAACAATTCTACAATTGTTAATTGCCTGATAAGTGCTTGTCGACCCCCACGAAGCACGGGTCAACAACCACGAGTCGTAAGTGTATTGAAAAACATCGTTTGACACACATGCGTCACTGAGATATTCCGCCTCTGTTACAATGATAAACTTTTTGCACTTGTATAAAAATGTACTATTTATTGCGTGTTACATTGCATGCTACGACACAGCAATCCGTATCCAGTTTAATGCAGCATAACAGTAACGAATATAATGTATTTTGAGGCTGCATTTTCGTGCATATGCTTAAAAAGGGTAAATTATTCGCACACGCATTATTAAGATAAGAATCTCTTCCCACGTCGCAATCGAGGTACTTTACAGACTTGTAGGTAATATTTCATTCATTTTGGAGCTTAACATTTTATTTTCGAGTTGTCCGTTTTAATGTTACTTTATCTCCTGGCATTTGCAATTGTATTGTGTCGCCCACGTGCTTTTTTAAGAGCAAATGGATGTCGTGTATGTTCGAGCGTTGAACTGCTATTACGAACATCTTTCGCGAGGTTTGATTTTGTTCCGAAACGTTTGGTATTCTATAGGACGCATTTTGAAGAGTTTGCGCTTGAACTTCAAAATGTTGGATCTTGGCCAGTCTGATATTAGAATCTGCAAATTTTAGCGCTTGAAAATTCGTAAAAAAAAAAATGATTTAAACAAATAAATGAAATTTGCGGTTGTTATTGCTGATAAAAAAAACTTTTTACAAAAAAAAAACCGCCTTCAAAAAAAGCCAAACGATAAAAGTTCCTACACTAAAAAGTTAAAAATAAAAATTTGAATTGCTGTAAAGAAACTTAATTTATAGGTAAACTTATTTGACATTAATATTTTGCAAATATTCAAAATTTATTACTTCTTTTTGGAGTCGGTGCAGCGGTGCCAGCATTTTTATTGTTGAAACTTAATGTTACGTAGCTTTTTAATATCCGGTGCCATTTTTCGTACATAATGGTTAAACATTTTCAATGTACTTAAAATGTGGCAGAAGGTTTTTGTAAGTATATATTTTTTATTTAAAAAAAATGTGCAAATCGGATGATTTTTTTTAAGAGAAGTCTAATATGTATTTATGTCTTAATTAAGTATTATATATTTGAGTATGCAAATAGGTACTAAGTAGTTTTATAGTTAAGTTAGAACAAGGAATTCAACAATCCCTTGAAAAACTACCTTTTAAGGGATTGTTGAATTCCTTGTCTTGGCTGGCACCGACTCCAAAAAGAAGTAATAAATTTTGAATATTTGCAAAATATTAATGTCAAATAAGTTTACCTATAAATTAAGTTTCTTTACAGCAATTCAAATTTTTATTTTCAACTTTTTAGTGTAGGAACTTTTATCGTTTGGCTTTTTTTGAAGGCGGTTTTTTTTTTGTAAAAAGTTTTTTTATTTGTAGCCGTTTAGTGTTTTTTATTATAAGTTGTTATGGCAACGAAGTTAATATCGTTTCTATATTTCTTTTGGAAAAGTTACCAATGTCATATAAGTAGAAATACATATTATAGGTACATTGTTACAGTGTGATCGTTTTGATCTCGTGGAGAGATGATATGATGCATGAAATACTTATGATTCATCTCATGAGTACATCTTATGACAGCTCTCATAATCATCATCATTTCAGCCAGGAAACGTCCACTGTTGGACATAGACCTCCCCTAAGCGTCGCTACAACGACCGATTCTGTGCGACTCGCATCCATCGCGTTCCCGTGATTCTCACAAGGTCATCGGTCCACCTTGTGGGAGGCCTTCCAAAGCTGCGTCTTTTGGTGCGCGGTCGCCACTCTAGAACCTTTCGGCCCCATCGGCCATCTGTTCTACGAGCAATGTGCCCTGCCCACTGCCACTTAAGCTTGGCAATTCTTCGGGATATGTCGGTGACCCTGGTTCTCCTGCGCATTTCTTCATTTCTGATTCGAACACGCAAGGAAACTTCGAGCATAGCCCTTTCCATTGCCCTTGACAGCATTGCCCATGACAGCTCTAATAAGCTCAAACAATGCTAGGGTACATTATTTTATTTTGAAGTTCCCATGCCGACCTTCCACCTT
Source organism: Mythimna loreyi (assembly GCA_029852875.1). NCBI lineage: Eukaryota > Metazoa > Arthropoda > Insecta > Lepidoptera > Noctuidae > Mythimna > Mythimna loreyi. The sequence continues at coordinate 13,801,564 of CM056792.1, forward strand.
CCAGCTTCATCATCACATCAGTTCAATAGTACCTTACCGCCAAAGTGCATCTTATGACAATTCTAACAAGCCCAAACACTGCTAGGATATATTAATTAGTTACGCAGTTCCAGTGCCGACCTTTCACCTTCCAGCTTCATCATCACATCAGTTCAATAGTACCTTACAGCCAAAGTGCATCTTATGACAATTCTAACAAGCCCAAACACGGCTAGGATATATTAATTAGTTACGCAGTTCCAGTGCCTACTTTTCAGCTCCATCATCATCATCAGATCAGTTCGATGATAACATTTTCAACATAATTATTTAAGATCATTGGTTTATAGTGCATTTTCATAGTTGCTTAACCACCTTGATTGTGATATCTATGCGAGTGTCAAATTTCGTTAGCCATTTTCTGATCTTCTTCACCAGTTCCACCTCATCAAATGTTACTTTTTGACTGTAAATGCTTGAGTTCTCGATGAAAATATAAAAAAAACTATATAGTTGCCTATAATATTTGAGGAGTTCCCTCGATTTCTCATGGATCCCATCATCAAAACTCGATTTTGATGATGGGATCCATGAGAAAATGGGACCAATCTGGAAACGTATCCTTTCAAGTACAAAAAAAATTTTGCAAATCCATCCATAAACAACGGAGTTCTGAGGTAACAAACATAAAAAAAAAAATAAAAAAAAAAAAATACAATCGAATTGAGAACCTCCTCCTTTTTTTTGAAGTCGGTTAAAAAGTGTTATTCACATTATTTTTTTAAATCCTTTATTTTTGTTCGAGTTTTCAAGCGTTTAGATTCGCAGAGGTTAACTTCAGGACGTCTACTCTCTTTCTCCGAAATTTCGTTCGTATAAAATTTTGGCAATTAAGGCTGGGCGCAAACGGACCACCGACTACAGCAAACGATGACTATCGCGAGCTACTGCCACATTTGTAACAATATAAGGAGGGAACAACAGCCACCGGTGTTTGGAAGTCACCACTTTGTAAAAACCATTCTCTGCTGGGAAGTCTTATGATAGACTCTGATACGGAAAGTTTGCTAGCGCATGGTTGCCTGGCTTGGTGACGCGAGCGATACGTAGAACGTCTAGTTGTTTACAGTGCGTTGGGTGCAGCATCGTAACAGTGGCGCGTGGTATAAAACCAGTGAAATTTCGATCGAAATTTCTTTTTTCGGAGAAAGAGAGTAGACCCACAGACTTGCCAAGATCCGATGGCCGTACTACACTTGACTGAATCCCATCCACACCTTTCTACAATTGCACACACCCACTGTAACCTATCCTTTACATCGCCCTTCTTTATTTAATCTTTGTTTATGCCGCCTACATCTAAGGACTATTTGGCTACTGCGGGTTTTCCCTCAGATTGTAATTTAGGTGTCTTCAAGCTTAGAGTGAATTAGCTTACAAAATAGCACGCTTTACCATCAACAATTGTGTCAGTGCATTCGTTTATGTTATTCAGAAGAAAAAAAATCTAGTATTAAATGTACATATTAAATGTATATATATGTATATAGTATGTAAATATATGTATATAGTAATGTGTGTGTAACAAGTGAAAATCTCTACGAGATTCAGATTTATTTATTTGTAAAGATGTGTATACAGATACACAAGTTTGAGAGATGTTACATATTTATTGGTCATCTAAGCTAATTAAACTAATATTAAAATATTAGTTTAATTATTTATCTTACAATATTCAAAAATGATAGAACCGGAATCCATGTTTCCATGTAACCTAGTCTAACCAAGAGTACTTTCTTCTCCTATAGAGATGAGGTCTAAGTCTCAGCAGTGAGTACATTATAAGGTTGATGCAATGCGATGCAAGTGAAGGTATTTCAATATCAATATTTATTGGTATTTCTAACTTTAAATTTTCTAGTAAATCCGCAAAACCGCATCAAAATTATTTTAAAGATCTAAGCATACATAGGGACAGACACCGGGAAGCGATTGTTATATTGATTCCTCCGTACGTGTGTTTGTCACCTAACTCCTTCTAAAATCTTGACCGTTCTGAATGAAATTTTGTATATTTTGAGAGAACTCCTGGATAGTTTGAAAATACAATTGACGCCGGTAGATGACGATGCAATCGTGTTCTCAGTTGTATTTTCAAAATAAAACAGAAGCAGTTTTCTGGCAGGGCAGCATTTGTCGCTAATGCAAGTTATTACATAATATATTTAATAAATAATAGCGAAAACCAGCAGTAAAATAATAATGAGACGGATGTTCTTGTCAGTGGTTACTAGACAGCCTCTAATAAACTGCCGTTGACAGTTTAATACTCCATCAAATACCCAGTTTATAGTTAGGGATTGACTTTTCCATTTGAAAACTAATTATTGATGGTAATAAATATTAAAAGGTAATTTGAACTACATATTGAATACTAGCTTTTGCCCGCGGCTTCGCCCGCGTGATTTGGGGTTGGAGTTGGCGTTTCCGGGATAAAAAGTAGCCTATGTCCTATTCCGGAGTATATCCTATGCCTGTGCCAAATTTCAGCCGTTTTGGCGCGATTGAGTAACAAACATCCAAACATCGTAACTTTCGCATTTATAATATTAGTAAGATTTTGGAGTCACACATGGATATGACGTGGATCATAATAAAATATTTTAAAGTATAGTCGCGGTTCCGGCAGATGTTGTCCTGTCAGTGTTTTGTCAAATCATCTACAAATACATACTTACACAAAGTTTTATTCAAATCAGTCAAGTCGTTTAGGAGGAGTTAAGTGACAAGAACACTTAGAGAAGAATTATGTATACAGTGTATAAGTTGATTATTCAACTTATACACTGTATACATAATTCTTCTTAACTCTTTCTTTTTTTTTTTTTCTTTTTTTTAACTTAGCTCTTATGAGCTCTTATGAGCTAAGTTAAATCAGCTTAGTACTTCAGATATTTTTATTAGCTTCCCAACAAGCAATGAGTACTTAGGTAATGTTGTCTTTAGTTGATTAAACTATACTAATTCAACTTAGTATGTAGATTTTGCATATAAAAACATTGATTGCCTTCTTTCAGATAACGTTTTCCCACATTAGAATTCCCCATATTAAGTGTGTGCATTCCCGGAACAACGGTTATAAGGGCCATACAAATATAAATTAACCCGTATTGGACTTGAATTCGCGACAGGCAGCACTGTAGCGCAATCGTTCAACCACTGAGCCAATTATGCTTTTAAATTAAGCAAACATTTCACTTTATCATTACATAGTATAAAACAAAGTTGCTTCGTCTTTATGTATGCTTAGATCTTTAAAAGCACGCCACAGATTTTGATGCGGTTTGTTTTAATAGATAGAGTGATTCCAGAGGAAGGTTTATGTGTATAATACATGCATAATATATTCAATATCAGTACCCGTGCGAAGCTGGGGCGGGTCGCTAGTATACAATAAAATCATCTTAGATTTATTTGTTTTCTTATATAATATATTTTTTTATTTGTTTGACATTTTTATACATATACTTTATTATTGTTATTTATCTTGAAGTATTTATTAATTTACATTCAAATTTAATTTATTTAATAATTTGTTGACATTATTGTAACAGTTTGTACCTATATAACTTGTTTAATCCCTTACCAATAAATAACTATGACTATGACATCTTTAAGCCGACACCCAAAGCACAAAGTAGCCAGATAAAATTAAATCCAAGGAAAATAGAATAAAAATTACCGTCGCAAATACTCTCAATGGACATCATAAGTTAGCTTTATAGTGTTTATGTCGTACGGCAGCAATAATGTTGTAAAATAATAGCCAGCATTACTGTCCGTCGTCCATTCATAGTATTTAGACTGTATTGCTGGATGTGGAGTCACATTGCAAATTGAAATAGTCGTGATTGTCCGCGGGTGGTGTGCCCCAGGCCTCCAGCCTTATCTCAGCCACCTCCACAGCGATCGCCACACGACCCTGCTACAATAAATTAAGAAACCCGAGAGCACCCAGCATCCATACATGATTTACTGGACAACGAAATTACTTACTTAGTTTATTCTATTCATAACCTCGCTCCGACACCCCAGCCGGTATATTAAAATCTTAATTGTTTCCAACGCTCATATTTTTGCGGCGCCCATAAAAGCAACGTTTAATGAAATGCATTGTTTTTTAAATTGTAAACTGCGTTTGCGCATCATAAAGTTTTGATTCCGAGCGCTACTTTGATATGCGATATATTCGAGCAATTAATACGAGATAAAAGATAGGAAGCCGTGGGTGGAAGTACATTCTTATAAATCTTCATTTATCCTGAGTACCGATTTGTTTTTTAAATAAATGGTTTAATTACGTCGGACGGAATGGTATAAATTACACTTCTCTGAACTCTCGCAGACTTTTTCGTGTGTAGAATTCACAAGGGTTCAATATAAAAGTCAGAACTCATTAGGGACTCAAACCAGTCTCGCATAGAAAGTTGGTAGTCGCCCACCGGCACGTGCCGAGCTGTCTTTTTTTAAACTTATCTCCCTGACTCACGAGGCTTAAGGATTTTGTTTGTTTTTCGTTGAAAGTTATGAGAGTGGGCCGTGGTTCGACAGTGACAACGTTTTACTGTAAAAGGTTATACTGGAATGATAATAAGGAGCATTCGTATCGGAATCCGCTTGGAAATCTTTTGTGTATCTTGTCAGTTTACAATCACATGCATCAGTGCGCATCAATTGGAGTGATGGTCGCGCACGCGCTCGGGACGCGCTCAAGACAGAACCATTTATTTACCAAGTGGTATGGAGAGTCGCCTATTCAAATGTCTCGCACTGATAAATTGCTCCCGATTTGCATATAAAAGGCCGGGAAAAAGAAATTAAAGATCAGATCCTAACTTTGTCTTCATTGAACCCGTTTATGGGACATTGATTCCTTCTATTGGCATAAAAACTAGGAGATGAGTCCATTCGAGATATCGGCGTACAACGCACAATAAACTATTTCTTTGGCGATATCTTCACTCGATTGTTTTATTGACATTATATTGTGGTAACATTTGTTATATGGATAGATGATTGATATTAATTAATCATGAGATATAGGTACTTGTTGGCAGTTAGGAGACTTATGCGTACATTTCGAACGAGATTTTTGCATTAAAATGTCTAGATATCATAATATAATGATTTCTGTGCAAATAAATAAATATTTTATTCTATTCTTATTGTTTTGACTGGCTTGTTGGTAATAGTTGGAAGTAGTGAGTTCCATTCCCACCCAGCACAAATGTTTGTGTGACGAGAACGATCATTTGTTTCGTGTGTAATTCATCTATAATAAATAGGTATTTAGAAATATATAAGTATGTTTATTAGTTGTCTAAGACTCATAACACAAACTCTGTTTAGCTTGAAACTGGATGGCGTTGTGTGATAGTTTGTGGAATATTATTATTATTCTATACTATTCATACGTGGCACATGTGAGTTCAGTTAGTTGTGCTTGATTACTTGTATACAGCTTTTGTACAGAGTCTTGAAAATCTTGCTTATTTGTTAATAGTAACTGTATATTAAGGTTGACAGACCTACGAATTAGTTACAATAAGAAAGCAATTTAATATTATTGTATGAGGAGTGATATGAAGGAAAAGGAAGTTAGTGATAGCATGGCGAATGATAGGGCAGAATAGAAGATGAAAACGTGTTGCGCCGACCCCAAATAACATGGAAAAAGGGTAGGAGGAGGAAGAAAGCAATTAAATAACAACAGTACTAAAATATCTTCACAAGATTTTCCTAAAAGCCTCTCCTGAGTTGCGATGTAACAACAATAGTTTTAGTATATGCGAAACCCGATACACGTGTTTATGTAAATCTATGTACCTACAAAAAGAGATTGCCCAAAGTATTTGGCTCCGTACCAAATTGTGTCAAACCAAATAAATGATTTTGGAAATGACAATGTTATTTTTTGTGGATGAAAGAATTGTTATCCAAATATTTACATTTTTATATTGTTTTATGTGGTTAAAAAATCTGTACATTATATTGGCCCAGTGTGGGTTGATGGATGCTACATGTCATTGAATTTTTGGTTCTAGGACATGCCGGTTTCATCATGATATTTTCCTTCACCGTTTTGAGAGCCTACAACTCGTAAGTTGGGGCTGTTACCTACCACTTGGCCACTTTTTGGTTCTAGGACATGCCGGTTTCATCATGAGTTTTCCTTCACCGTTTTGAGAGCCTACAAATCGTAAGTTGGGGTTGTTACCACTTGGCCACCTCTGCTCACTTCTCGCACTTCATGTCAGTGGTTCCCAACTGGCGACCTCTTTAAAATATTTTTAAGAAAAAATCTTGCATGATTACATCATGTTCAACTAATTGAAATTGATGCAGTTACTGACTCTAACCAAAGTATATTCAGGTTTCGCATAATAAAAATAATGTTGTATATTTAAATATATTTCTAGAAGTAAAAAAATACTAATTAATATAAACTGCTTTTTTATATGATTCCATAATTACGAGCAACATACACAATCCTGTTGTAAATAAAGGCATATTCGTATTTCTCACGGTTCTCTACACCTTACATGCGCAGGGACTACTTTACTGCCATTGCGATATACTGAATTAATTATGTCACAATGATATTATAGAGATAAACGTTTGTATGTGTGTGTGTTGGTAACTCCTTCATTTTGATATGAGACTAAAAATCTTCAATTGGCTTCAGGCTTCAGTTTCTTTCTATACATATATCATCATCATAATCATCAACTTGGCGAAATGGGGTTTTATAGACCCGTCGGATACTCATTGTGAGTGCGGTGCCCTCATCCAACACATGAGCCACTTGCTGGAGTGCCCTAAGTGCCCATACACCTGCACTATGGAGGACCTAATGAGTGCCACCGCAGCTGCTGTTAACGTAGCCACCTACTGGGCCCAAACAATCTAAAGAATTTATCATCGACTCGAAAAGAAGAAGAAGAATCATCAGCCTTATTAATGTTCCCACTGCTAGGAAACAGGCCTCCTCTCTAGGAGACGGAATGGCCATACTCCCCCTCGCGGGCCCAGTGCGAATTGGTGAATGTCACTTGTGTTAGAATTTTTGGTTCTAGGACATGCCGGTTTCCTTACCACGTTTCTTCTTCACCGTTTTGTGGGCAGTGGTGATGAAATAAATTACACGAAGTAATGCGCCTGGCTGGGTTTGAACCCGCGATCTACAACTCGTAAATCGGGGCCTTTACCACTCGGCCACCACTGCTCTCGGACATAGCTGGATGGGGAAATATGTTCAATGTGAATTTAATTTGACGTAGGTACTATGCTCGTTTAGTCAAATTAATCACAGTAATACTATAAACACTAAAGTTCCTGAGCGTGTGTATGTTTGTTTGTTATCTACTTCTTTACACTCGAACGGCTCAACGGTTTTGGACGGAAATGGGTAAACAGGTAGACCATATTTTGGAATAGCACATAGTACTTTTACAGCAAGATTATGTTCGCTTGAGACAATTTTCTATTTTAACGGCGTCGCCGTGGCAGTAAGTAATATAAATATATTCATAGGTGCCATAGGTTTGGTGTGAGTAACCTGTTCAATGGCTGAACAGATATAAAGGAAAATTAGTACACCCGGCTTTTTGTGTAGCCTACACCGTACCCTCGCCGCGAGCGTTGGTTGAGACCATAATAATAATAATAAAGCCCTTTATTCTGAACAAAACGGTTCATTACAAGAAAATGTAAACTATAATAATTTTTACAGAATATCCCGCCGTTCAGTGTGCCTCCTGGCATAGGCCTCCTCTAATGACTTCCATTGTGTTCTATCTTTCGCTACTCTTCTCCAGTTTGGTCCGGCCGTGAGTTTAAGATCATCTTCCCATCTAATTTGTTGGCGTCCTCTTCTTCGTTTCCCATCTCTGGGGTACCAATCGGAGACTATGGTGCTCCATTTGTTTTGTGGATCTCGAATCATGTGGCCAGTCCACCGCCACTTCTGTTGGTCTATCTGCTTGAGCGTCCCGCCCATTTTGATAACGTCACGTGATCAAAAAAAAAATGGCTGCGCGCACAAAAAATGTGTTTGGTGACGCGAGCGTAACATGAGTCACTTCAAGTGATGTTTTTGTTTAATGCTATGAACGACTCTTTCAAGTCGTGTCAAGTGTTTGTTGACATTGGGTTTCAAATATTTTGTTTAGAGCGATAAACATTGACTATAGTTGAAATTGTTGAAACAATCATTATTTCAACTTTAGAGAAGATTATTTTTAAAAGTAAAGCGATAACATATACTTTTTATGACTTTTATTGATATAATGGTTCTTTATACGTACGTTAAAATAAAAACATCATACTTCGTAGTAAAAAAATATATTTATTTAGAGGCACACGATATGTGCTGACGTCACCCAAATTAAAAAAAATCTAGAACATTTTTTTTTGACATTATTTTTTTAATTCAAATTAACCATTGTGAAACAAATATCGTATTTTTATCATGAAGAAATATATCGAGATTCGATTAGAAAAGAGACAGAGTAATAAAACATCGTATAATAAACACAAATAGGTATATTATGACGTGGTGTCGTATTACAATGCAAAAAGGGACAAAAGTCACTTTGGGACGTTTCAGCGGCTATACGAGTGAGTATGTCTGCTACCTTGGTTTTTTCCCTTATTTTACTGCTTCTCACCTTGTCTTGCTTCTTTATACCTGTCATGCTTCTCTCCATGGCTCTTTGGCATCGTGCTAACTTCTCTCTGAGGTTTTTAGTAAGTGACCACCGTGGTTGAGACCATGGTTGATGCTAAAACGGAACACCAGGGCACTGAAACTAAGGCACGTAGGAACGGCGTGGGTCGTTTGGTCAATAAGGGTCTGAAACTGTTCCCCGCCCAACTACAGGGCCGAAACCTGGGCCCCGGTCCGGTTTCTGAAAGGAAGACCCGACCCCGGTATGAAGACTAAAAAGGAACGGCGTGGTCCGTTTGGTCAGTAAGAGTCTGAAATTGTTTTCCGCTCCGTCCGAGGTCGGGATTCGTCATTAGATGATTTTTCCCACAGCAATAAAAATCACTATACCCTGGCATGTAGTATTATTTTTATCGCTAGCAATATTTTTTACTGTCACGCAAGCAAAACCACTGGCAGAAGCTAGTTTAGATTAAAGTTATGATTCCTGTTAAGGCTGTATTCAAGTAACATCTGCGGCATCGTGATGCACTGCCTTCGGTTTTATAGACCGAGTATTGAACCATCTAACCCATGAAAGGGTGGCCACTTTTTATAGAGCCTGCGTCTTGCGTAACTTGAACAAGGGCAACTTTTTCTCCTAATACATAGCTGAACCGGTTTCTAGTCACACGCATGCTTAAGAGAAAAGAGACTTAACTAAAAAATAAGAGGTATTTGAATGTTAAAAACCATGGCTCAATAATAAGGTCCAATATCGAAATACCCTATTGTTTGAGTTAGGGCTCTTTTCTTTTAAGCATGCGAATATTCTTATGGTTAAATTCTACAAGCAATATTGACCCTTATGTCTTTTATACAGAGAATACTTGTCTTCAGTGTTCTTTCCTTGATAGCGAGTGTTTAGTTCTAGCATTAATATACAGTCGTCACGGCTCTAAGATTAAATTAAAAAAAAAAAACTTGGCAAGCAAGATCGCCCGACCGGGAGGTAAATTCCAATAATAAAATACGTATTTGCGATATTGAGCGCTTATGGGTTATCGGCGTACAATTATGCAAATAAATTATTATGGAAATAAATTATTAATATTAAATAGGAATGTTGGAGGAGATTTTTTTATGGTGGGAAAAATTATCTATGACGAATCCCGCTTTTGAGCGAAACGGGAAATAGTGTCAGACTCTTACTGACTAATCGACCCAGCCCGTTTCTTCTTAGCCTTCATACCGGGGTCGGGTATTCCTTTCAGAAAATGGTCCGGGGTCCAGTAGGCTTTGGCCCTGCAGTTGGGCCTTTACATTTGCTGACAACTCCTTGAGGCGCGCGGGAACAGAGCTAGCTTCCTATTCATTTTTATATTTTTTTTATTTATATTCTATTTATATTTTCTATTGCACTATATGGGGTGATTTGTGATTATTACCGATACTTAAACATGTGATTGTAATCATGATAACATACAACTTTTACTATGGGACCAAACCTAAAATTACGAAAAAATCAGCAAGTTCAGTACGTTTTGACCAGTTAGGCGAACATAAATTTATATCAGATTTTGAATTTCTTTGGTCCCATAGTAAAAGTTGTTTGTTATCATGACTCCAATTAGATGTTTAAAAATATCGGTCACTAATTATTTATTATTAGATAGATGTATTCTTTATTGCACACCAAAAATAAAAATAACAATAGGATATGTAGGAAGGATTATTTATTTATTCATTCATAACAATATACATTGTGTGGAATATTACATAATTATTATAAAGTAAATGTCATAGACACTCACTCACGTGAATTAGTCACTCACTCACATGAATTAGTCACTCTATATATATTATTAATGTTTCTTCCCAATTAAGTAAATATTTGAACTATTGATGAAACTTGCTTTTTATTCTGAGACAGTAGCGATCCTTGAAAATCAATAATAGTATAATGTACATAATAGAATTTCGCTCGTCTCGTCTTTGTATTTAGTTAGGGAACTTTAAAAAAAACATTATTTGTATATGAACAAGCAGTAAACCACATTCAGGTTAGTACCTACTGCAAGATTTTGTGTTTAGGACAATACCTGTAAAGTGAGAGGAATCCAAATCTCAATCAATTCTTTTATGTATGGATAACTGCTTGTCGAATGTTATTTATTATACTCGTATTCGTAAAGATAAGAAAATTTTATTTTCAAACCAAATACGAAAAAAATAACATCTTATATGAATTGATATACAACGAATGTCGCTTACCTACATGAAATGTAGTCATGTTGAATTAAGTAGTAAAATAAATTAATAAATCAGTTAATAAACATATATTTCTTTAAGTCAAAACATAAAAAAATTTCACGCAATTTATTACCAGGAAACGCATTCATTTTATTAAATAAAATGGCTTCACCAATAAATTGACACATAAAATAACTTTCAGTAAAAAAAATAAAAACAAACAAACTTCAACAAAATAAAAGCTTACAATTATTTCAACACAAACATTTAGTATATTTTCGTAAGGAGTCGAGGGCGTGGGCCTGTTCAATGCTTTAGGCTAAGAGGCTGCGCATACGTCCGTCATTGAAATACGGTGCCATTGTGAGGCGCTGGCTGAATAAATATTTTAGTTACCGTACCACCCAGGTCGGCGGCCACAAAGACCACATTCATGATTGATCCTTGAAGAGCAGGATTATCACAAGACTGCCGCGGACCCTCATTTGTTTTTATTGGGACAAGCACGAAATAATCATTTATTGATTGCCCGTGATTGGCCCGCTCTAGGCGGTTTTGTGTACCTATTTTTATTTTGTTCATCTTTAGCTATTTGAATCGGATTGAAAGTTTTTTTCGTATTTGAATAAACTCGATAAATGTAATTGGTTCTTTCTTTAAAGTATTCATTTGGTTTTTTTATCTCTACGATACCATTAATGTAAGTTCAGCTCTGAGTATTCTACTTAGAAACAATAGACACTCTTTGCCTGATATCCAAGTTCGTGTAACGAGTAATTGTAATAGTTAGTTTACATAAAAGACCAATCACTATAGATAGATTAAACGTATTATTAAACTACTAATTAGTTTCCATCTTGGAAAGACAGGTGCCAATTGCGCGGTGTTCGAAATACCTTAAAATTTCGCTCGTTTTTCGGATAGTACAATTTTTAATTTGATAACATTTGCTACAATTTGGATGAAATCTTAGGTCTGTGAGATCTTGAGACTTTACTTTGAATTCTTTAAAAATTGAGTATAACAAAATATAGAATTGTTGCAAAGATGAATAAAAATAACTCAGTGGAAAAAGTTTCATACATACATCATACGTAATCAAACTGCTTTCAACTAACAGATTCTGATATATTTTTTTTAAATTAATTAAATGATAATGTATCAAAAATCATTTATTTAAGGCAAATAAATAAAAATAAATACACATTTTCGAACGTATAGATACAATCATAAATATTTTAACATATTTTCGTAGTAATAATTAAATAAGGCCCTGAAGTGGAAATAATTAAAAAACTTTATTTAGAAGCTGCCTACTTGTGTTTAAATTATTGGAATCATCTACATCTACACTTCAACACTAATATAATAAAGAGGTAAAGTTTTTTTTTGTTTGTAGGAAGTAATCTCTGGAACTACTGGGCTGATCGTAAATAATTTAGCGCCAATAGAAAGCTGCTTTACTCCTGAGCGACATAGGCTATATTTTATGTACACGGGCGAAGCCGCTGACAAAAGCTAGTAGGCAATAAAACAGTAGGTATAGTTTGTTTGCGACCTAAGATATTTTTAAGTAACTGGCCGTAACTAGGGAACAAAGCAAAAAGTATTTACTTTCCTCTTGTTTAAATAGTTTTTCTTTTTAGGTCGTTTGTTTGTGTCCTGTCTAAATACGTTTATTCTTCAACTGTTTGTAGAGCAATTAGGTATTTCAACAGTTCTCTAATAGTCCGGTCAATTTAGACATTCGAAGTTACATAAATTCCCACCTAGCTGAAAATCGGTAAGATTGTTTAAAATATCATTAAAAACAAAATTTGAAAGTTCCCCATCTTTCCCCTGTAAGGAAAAAATTTTATTCAAGGTCAAAGGTCAAAAAAAAAGAGTTTTTCGCGATTTTTAGCAAAACGGTAAGTTTTATCATAAAAATACGTCAGACAAAAATTGTAGATCATAAAATTATCTACAAAAAATGTATTGATACTTTTTTTCTACGAGCCACCGTTTTTGAGATATATCGATTCTAAAAGTTGCAAAAGTTGTAATCGTCTTAATATGCACACGTTTCCTCGCCACGTATGAGGTAGTGTACTCAGCGCGTTTTTTTTAACGTGGTTTCCCCAGTAGGCCTATTCCACCGGTTAAACTCAAAACAGCACGATATAGGTTAGAATAAACACGTGTTTTCACTAGCAACTGGCATCCAAGACTAACACGGTCTTATTAATAAAAATCGCCTATTCCAAAGATAATCCAACGTTACATTTGGAGTAGTTACTCCGAGAGTAACAAAGTATTATCTTTGTAAATTAATCGTTATTAATAAACATAGAGTAACCTCGGATTAACAATACATTCCTTACACCGAAGTTAATACGAATGTTCTGGCAACACACTTATTTTAAAAGTAAAAAGAGTGAACTATTGAATGAATTACAGAAAAAAATGAATGACAGAACTGTCAACCTGACAGACATATTGCGTGTCGTCATTCATCACATCACAAGACGCTGTTTGTTTTTGTTTGCTGCGTGTTGATTTCCCGGTGAAAAAATAACGTACTTAGTAATCTATATTATATTCCATTCTAATTTACATCATATTAAAAATGAGCCAAAAACGTATTCGATCCACGAACTGGGACGAAGAAGAAAAGGTAAACCTTGTTATTTGTGTAAAGCGTGGTATTTATTTATGTTTACCGTGGTTGTGTTATATTTCAATGTCTTTTCTGTTTAAGCAATTATTTCGTATGGTTTTCAAAGAACATGCGCAAATTATTGAGAATAAATCGCTGGACACCAATTCGAACAGGACAAAAGTTAAAGCATGGGAGCAAGTTCACACGAAGTTAGTAAGATTAGTCTTTTTCTTTCATAGTGAAAAAGGGATTGAATTCTACTCTAGTTTTTGTGAGGCTAATGAACTAAAGGATATACCTTTAGTTCAGAACCCCACCTGTACTATTAGTTATAGATCTTTATTAGAGGTGGTTATAATTCAGTAGATACAGATTAAATGTTACATACCCCTAATTTTATCTTTGTATTAGGTTTAATCAGCTAAATAGCCGACCTCGAGAACTTAGCCAATTGAAAATTCAGTGGAAAACAATGAAAGTTAATGCCCGAAAGTCATACAGTGCCTTCAAAAGAGAGGCAAATAAACCAGGAGGTGGAACAAGACCACCAACTCCTAATGATGCTGTAATGGAGATCAAAGATTTATTAAATCCTGCAGAGCTATTGCGGGATGATAATTTGTATGACTCCGATGGAGTTGTGGTTGGAAAAGTGGAGATCAAAACTACTGGTGATTTATGTAACGCACAGGTCAGTTGTATAGATGATAAATGAAATGATAGCCTAAAAAAATTATTTCTAAAGTTTACTTATTATTTGTTTTTATTATTTTAGAATTCCAACCTAACTCAACCAGTTGAAAACAGTAATATGGAAGAAGACCAAATAACTGTGAGTATCCATCAGAACGTTTCCACAAACAACAGTACCATTTCGGAATTTGTAAAATATTATACCAATTTTTTACTCTTTCAGAATACTGCATGTATCGAAACAGTAGAAGATGTTGATGATCAAGTGTCTCGTCAGAAATTTACTCCTGTGGTGAGTTCACAAACAGTAAAACACAATATTGTCTGTTAAATCTGCAGTGTATTTAATGTATAATATTATTTTATAGATATCTCCACTTGTAGCTACTCCAGCTACACAAATGGCAACAAAAATGGATTCAATTGTAGCAAAGGTAAAAATAAATAATGTGTCTAAATGAATGTATTTAAATACTAGCTTTTGCCCGCGGATTCGCCCGCGTGGTATTGGGGTTGGGGTTTCCGGGATAAAAAGTAGCCTATGTCCTATTCCGGAGTGTATTCTATGCCTGTGCCAAATTTCATCCGGATCCATCCAGCCGTTTTGGCGTGATTGAGTAACAAACATCCAATCATCGTAACTTTCGCATTTATAATATATTTTAATATATCTATTCATCTTAGGAAAATTGTAACATTTTTTAACTTTTTTGATATTTTACAGAATACTCAAGATACAAGTAAATCTATAAT
Organism: Mythimna loreyi; assembly: GCA_029852875.1. NCBI lineage: Eukaryota > Metazoa > Arthropoda > Insecta > Lepidoptera > Noctuidae > Mythimna > Mythimna loreyi. The sequence continues at coordinate 13,816,590 of CM056792.1, forward strand.
GACTCCAGTGATAAACAGGGATTCTACACCAGCTAAGGTACCAATTTAATTAATTAGGTCTCAAAAGAACACCGGTGTCCGCTCACCTATTATCTTTTAATTGTGTCTGCAATTATATAGTTGAAAGGTTAAAACAACAAATAATTAGTGATTAAAATATTGTAAATATTTTTTAAAGATTGAATTTCTGTAAACAGGTGTACTTGTTATAATATAACTTCAGTTTTGCCCTCTGTAATTATTACTTGATAACTGAAAAGTTTTCACTTGATATAATTACATATTTAATTATTTTTTCCAGGTGGCCAAACGAAAAATAAATTTAAATAATATCATGAATTGTGATAAGAATTCCAAAAAGGTGATACATATTTTATATCTACTGTTGTTTATTTTCAACCTTTTAATATTGAATAATATAACTAACTACCTATTTGTTAATTACAGGAGGACTATGTAAATAGCATGGTAAGCCATAGTAAAATGCTCAAGGATGAGGAGCATATGAGACGAATGGAAATGGCTGAAGAAGAACATGCAATGAATATGGAAATACGAAGGGAAGAACATGCAATGAATATGGAAATACGAAGGGAAGAACATGCAATCAATATGGAAATACGAAGGGAAAATTTAAAATATGCAATATTACAAAGGAGTATATTGGAATTAAAGGAGCATGAACTTTTATCGAATAAACAATCATTAATATAATTTAATTTTGTTTAATTATTTATATGATTTACTTATATCTTAAAATTATTTTAAAACTACTAATATTTTTTCCCTGTGTATTCTACATAATTTAATGAAGGATTACAAAATAAAATCTGATCAAGATTACTCTTAAAACATTTATTCACTTTAAACCATTTGTTAGCCTTATACCAAAGGAACTTCAGAAATGTTGCTGTTAAAAATTTTCAATAATAAATGCTGTACGTGCAGAATTTCCCCTGAGCAAGTTGTTTCCAGCTTGTGTTACTGGAACGGTGTCATCATCCTCTACAACCTCAATTATGTCTTGCCTGTGCATTGCAATATTGTGCAATACTGCCAATGCCACAATATACATTTTTGTATTGTCTAGCTTTGTAGTAAAGCCCCTCAGTAAACAGCGGAATCTTTGCTTCCACAAGCCAAAGCATCTCTCTACTACATTACGGGTTCTTATGTGTGCCCTGTTATAGAGTTCTTCTTTTTCTGTAGTAGGATGAAGGACAGGAGTAAACAAATATGGAGTACATGCATACCCTGAATCTCCTAAAAGCCTGCCTTTAAATTCTGCCTGCTCAAATCGTTGTTTCAAACGACATTCATTGAATATCCTGGAATCATGTGTACTACCTCGCCAATGAGCCACAATATCCATAATCTCCAAGTTAGCATTTGATACAACCTGAAACAATGTACACAAATATTGAAATATGAGTAATAGACTTGTAATAGAGTTAATTTAATATAATATTATGAACTGGTTTGTTACAAGCATGAGCAAGGTTCAGTAAAGCTTACTTGTACGTTTATTGAACTATATCCTTTCCGGTTTATGTAATATTGTCCAACTTCTCCACCAACTTTTGGAATTCGAATATGTGTGCAATCAATAGCCCCAATCACTTGTCGGAAAGCACACAATGAGTAAAATCCAGCGATTACTTTATTTTGCTCTGCATCGGTTTGTGGCATTTTAATCCATTGAGTTCTTTGAGCTAGTATTGCTAAGGCAACTTGTTTGCATACAAGTGACATTGTTGATTGACTCATTCCACTAAGATCTCCGGCATCATCTTGAATCTGTTGACATAAAAGTTATGTGTTTCAAACTAAAAACAAGTGCTTAAGTACTAATCTAAATAGGTACCTACTGCTCTGGGAAAAAAATATATTGGTGGTACCTACTGATCACAGAACAGATGAACTTTCTTCATCTCGACTGTGGTACTTATTGATTATAGGTAGTTTACTTACCTCTCCACGGGCCCATATTCTTATTGCTGCCAAAACTTTCAGATGGGGTGGTATAAAGCCTCCTCTTGAATCACCAGCTAAATGATTCTTCACCATGTCTATTATGAACACTGCAGTGGACCGAGAAAATCTGTACTTGCACTTAAACTCAGTTTCATGAAGTTCTTCCAGTGGATTCTTTCGTATTTTATACAATTTAACACGTCTCACTAAAACCGTATGGCTTTCAACCTCATTTATTTCATCTAACACTCTCAAATCATCAATAAAATAATCTCTTTCCATTTTCTATGCACAAATTTTAATAACAGGCGTGAAAGATGCACAAATGAGCAATGATCACAAAATACTTAGGTTATAAAATTTAAAAAAAACGGTAAAATAGACGTTACTCTATGCTTAGTCAATCGTTAAACTATGTAGCGCTAATGATTAACTTTTATTCCAAGAGTAAGCTTGGATAAGCTTACTCTCTCCTTACTCCGCATTTATTAATACTAAATTTATTTACTCCAAACTTAACACTTGGAGTAAAGTTAATCTTGGTCTAGTCGAGGTTTATTAATAAGACCGACAGTGTTTCATTTATTATAGTAGGTATAAGACCCTAGCCACGCACACAATTGACCAGGGGACAGATGTTTTCTCAAGGTTACAATGGTGTATAAATTAAGGGACTGGGTTTCATTTTACCTGATATTTGTATAGTTATAGCTTATGTATATTTTATATTAGTAGTTTAAGTTACAATGACCGATAGAAAAATATTTTAATATATATTACAACTATAGAGATGTTTATATACGTGGCGTATTCATGCATATTATGACGATTACAACTTTTGAAACTTTTAGAATCGTTATATCTCAAAAACGGTGGCTCGTAGAAAAAAAAGTAATAATACATTTTTTGTAGATAATTTTATGATCTACAATTCTTGTCTGACGTATTTTTATGATAAAACTTACCGTTTTGCTGAAAATCGCGAAAAACTCTTTTTTTTGACCTTTGACCTTGAATAAAATTTTTTCCTTACAGGGGAAAGATGGGGAACTTTCAAATTTTGTTTTTAATGATATTTTAAACAATCTTACCGATTTTCAGCTAGGTGGGAATTTATGTAACTTTACTCTTATTTTTTGGTCTAATTTGACCGGACTATAAGATGTAGTATTTTCTTATATTTTCCATTTTTCTATGTCTTATGTAAGCAGTGATAAAAATGTTAAATGCTTCTTCTTTTTTCATGACGATGGATTTGGATTAAATTGTTTCCGACCAGTATTTGGCATCCTGCAGAGCTTTGTTACACTACACAGCGTTAGAAGGCCTTTCAAGAGTTGTACCGATGACCTGTTCAGGGTCACGGGAGTCCAATGTATGCGAGACGCACAGCACTGGTCATCATGGCGACACTTGGGGGAGGCTAATGTCAAATAGTGGACGATTTTCGGATAAGATAATGATGATGATGAGAGCTCTGTCATTGACCTCGTATGAATCCTGGAAGGTTGTGTAGGACGAGCAACATCATAGGTCAGGCTAAATAATAGATTGAATTCCATTAAAGCTTACTGTTTCGTTTCAGAAATAACCAAGACTTATTTAAACAAGTGAGAAAATTCAAGCCTTAGACATATCACCGTAGGCGCGGGCTTGCGGACGGTGAGCATTGGGTAGCTCGCCGTCCGGTCGTCTGGTAATCGTCCGGACCAAGCCCAGTCGTCGACGGCGCGCACTGTTCCCGTGCGCCTCAAGGAGTTGTCAGCAACCGTAGGGACCCTGCAGAAGGGTCGAAGCCAATCAGAGCCACGGGTTTGTGTCTGAAAAGGAAGGCTCTGGCCCTGGTATGTATGGCGATGTAGGAACGGGGTAGGTTGTTTAGTCAGTAAGAGTCTGACACTTGTTTTCCGCTCCGCCCAAGAGCGGGACTCGTCATTGGATGATTTTTACCTACGATAAAAAAAAAGCCTTAGACATATAATGTCTCCCAACTGACCCGCAATGCTGTCAAATTGCTTCACAAGTCTTCATCATAAGCTTTATCAATGTTCCCACTGCTGGACACAGGCCTCCTCTCTACGTGGGAATCTTACTTATATTATAAATGCGAAAGTTACGATGTTTGGATGTTTGTTACTCAATCACGCCAAAACGGCTGGACGGATCTGGATGAAATTTGGCACAGGCATAGGACACACTCGGGAATAGGACATAGACTTCTTTTTATCCCAGAAATCCCAACCCCAATACCACGCGGGCGAAGCCGCGGGCAAAAGCTAGTGGTCCATAAATCCAACACGCGGGCCTAGTGCGGATTGGTAGATGTCACATGTCTTCGAAGTTTTGATTCTAGCCCATGCCGGTTTCCTCACGATGTTTTCCTTCACCTTTTTGAGAGCAGCGGTGATGAAATAAATTACACAAAGTAATGCGCCTGGCTGAGTTTGAACCCGCGACCTAAAACTCATAAGTCGGGGCCTTTTTTACTCAGCCACCACTGGTTTCCTACAAGTCTTGCATCACCTGAATAAGTTATAAAATGTAGAATGGCAAGATACCGGACACTGGGCAACATTGCAGTGTCAATTATGGGCAGCGTTGTTTGTCATGGTGGGAGACAATGTGACCTCTAAATGTACCTACGTGAGGCTTAAACATTAACATGATTTCCTTATTTTGTATGTTAATGTTCATACAAGTTATAAAACACAAGGTAAGTTTACCAAGAAATTGTAAAACTTGAACTTAGCTTGAGGAACTTATGGGGTATAAGTTTTACTCCTAAAGTTCTTACCACCTCGTTCAAATGTTACTGTAACTAGAGGAGTCGTAATCTTTGAACTCTGTTCGCTATACTACCTAGATACGTGACTCCGACTGGTTCTAACGCACTTTATCTGCGCCTGGGCATTATTTACAGAACAATGATAGTGAACAGCAGTGGCGTAGCTACAGGGTGGCAAGGCTGGCAAAATGCATCGGGCCCCCGGTAAAATGGGGCCCCCAGTCTAAGAAGCTTTGGGGGAATGCGGTACAGAGAGTAAAGTCCCGCAAACCTCCGTTGAAAAGGGAGGATTCTTCGACTAGACAGGTGTTATCGTCTGGTGGGCTACTAGTTGGGCCCGATAGTTGACTTTGGGCTGTCGTATATGTTCAGATCGCGCGGAGAACTTTCATTGCGCGATGCAGGATCCTTGTAGTTCTTATGTGACGCCATAGATGGCGCTGCAAAGCCATGAGCTCAGAACAAGTAACCAAGAATTACGTAATTTATTAGGTTAAATTCAAACACAAGATGATTTTTTTCTGGGGCCCCATTCAATAAATTAGCCAAGGGCCTCAGGGTATATAGCTACGCCACTGGTGAGCAGAATGCAAATATCGCAGCACTGCACTAGTGGGCCGACCCCGGGTCCAGGTCACGGTATTGTTCCTTGGGTAACAACTGCTCACCGTTACTTTGAGGTCCTATATTTGTAAGTTGTTGTAGCAAGACAATAGAAGGTACACTAGACCTGCCAATTATAGAGATACAAGTATAGTGTGTGAATTCTAATGTAATTTATTAATTTACAATTCAATGTCATCGCAACACTTTTATTACTTTTTTTTATTTACAATAGGTATTATTTACACAGGTAATTATATAAATATTTAATTATTGCATAACTCTTCAGCCAAACTGCTATAGTTTAGTTTGGCCAGTAGTTTCTATACTTGTCACATATTAAATAGTCATCGCATTTTTTTTTGTTCAAGAAAAAAATGTTACTTATAGTTATAACATAAATTATATTGCCAAATTGTAATACAAATTATTATCATTGTAGATATTTTTCTCTGTTGTGGCTTATCATCTTTTTAGACATACCTACCTACTCCCAAAATACGAGTAGGTATTACTCACTTTCCTCGATATCCTCAAAATGATTATTTCTGCCAAAGCAATATGCTCATATTTGCGCAGTCAACTCAAATATTAGCTCCAGAATCCGTCATACCCCACAACAAACAGGTATCGGCGCGTCCTTTGTCCGATACTATTTCCTTTTATGCATAAAGTTAATGGAACTTTACATATCTTATGTCTCCGTCCAGTTCATTAATAATGCACCAGATTTCTTAAACATTGTTGGTTCTCGCTGTCGGGAGGGCTCGGCTGGGGTCGGCTTCGATCGGGGCCGTCAATCACCCTGCTTTTTGCCCGGCTGCGGCAATAATTGCACGTCATAAATCGTCATTGTTGACACGACATGATAAATGTAAATATGGATGGAGTTGCTAATGAACCGACGTATGTGTATGTGGAGGTAGGTAGGGAGGAACCCGTATTCTGATTAGAATCCGCTGGGAAATAGATGGCTTATGATAATGGGAGTTAATTACGAGTCTAATGTGCGCATAAGTTAACGTTGGAGAGTGTTTGGTTTTGTTATGAGGTGGGTATGATTTTTTACAAGAAATTTTTAATTATGTGGCACTTGTGCAAAGATGATTGGTTAGGTTCGTACAAGGTTTTATCACATTGAGCGCAATATAACGAACAGTTTTAAGTTTCGCATAAATGTCATTTGAAATGCTCTAATAAGAGCTTAATTTCTGTCGAAAATAGACAATATTTCCCTACAGGAAATATTATTCCTTATTTCTTATATGCCACCATCTGATTCCATCATCAGACCGGCTTCATGGTACTATATCAATCCAATGTTACCAAAGAAACGTAACTTTGAAGACATTGGCACCGGGAAACGGTCAGGTCCAAATGATCGTAACTTTGCCGACAACAGACAACAGTCTGTTCGGAGGTTTTTTTTTTTAAAAAGCCAATAACAGTTTTTAACAACAACAGCAACAACAACTGCAAATTTATTTGTTTAAATCAATTATTTTCTTACGATTTTTCAAGCTCTAAATTTCGCAGGGCTTACTTTAGACTCGCCAAGATCCGACGGCCGTACCTACTGTAAGTGTCTAAACACACTATGCCGAACGTACGCGACCGAAGTTCCGCGGCTGATTTTACGTTCAAACGTATTCGGCTGATATGACACACTATAAGTACCGAACTTACGCGGCAGAAATTCAGAAAATAAACACTACGGGCGGACAGGCGGGGCGCGTGGCATGCCTGCCTCCCGCTGTTCCCCGCTCCCGATCTCCGTCGGCAATCGAACCGAACTTCGGTCGCGTATAATGTGTGTTCTAAAGAATACGTTCCGCCGAATTTCCGCTGAACTTACGCCAGACTGAAGTTCGGCTGTACGCTATAACGCAACGTAATTTCGGCATAATGTGTCGCCAGTAATTCAAATAGCATTGCAGGCGTAATCATGCCGAACTTCCGTCGCGTATCTTCGGCATAGTGTGTTTAGACACTAAAAGTTGACGATTTCGCGCTAAAAAAAGCATGGCTGCACAGCACCATCCCAAAGCTCATTTGAGATTCAAAATTCTTTAACTATTTATTGAACCTATCTGAGTAAGTACCGGTGATCATGATAACGATTGGAAATTCGCTCCTATATTAGACTGATGTATTTTTATTCCTTGCTTCGAAATGGGTGCAATTTGAGCATTTAAAAGCTATTAATTCTATTGCAGATAATGACTACGTACATTGGAGTGAATGATTACTGCGAAAATGTAAACATACGGTGGTCGAGTTAATGCTATTATTTGTTAAGTGAGAAAGGAAGCTCTAGAATTAACCAAGCATGTTCTAAGTTGCCTCATTTATTTTTTCTTAAAGTTGAACAAATTAAAGATGTGTTAGTGTTGAGACGATCTATGTTTACATCAATTACGTATTTAATAGGAAGCTCTCTTCCCACAAGTCAGTCGCTAAATATACTTGAGCCACAACGCACGTCCTTTTATTTAAACTCTGTACCTACAAAGTAAAGTGAACCTTAAGCACATCAACATATGGTCGTATTCGAGCCGGATGCAAAAACTACGGAGCGAAAAATATCGAGTCATTTGAACAAAAGAACCGCATTCCACAGCGATAAGGATTCTTAGAAAAAGACCTCGTTCTAATGGATCGTAACTTATGAATGCAAAGTAATTAGTGTTATAACGGAATATTACCAAGTTTTGCGAATAATTTGATTGAAGATTTGTTTATTTATTTGCACATATATTGTAAATAAATTATGAATACTACGCAAGAACAACAAAGATATCTCGCAGCGTTGGAAGATGGCGCTAATTTACTTCAAAAAACGCAAACAAACTTGAAAAAGTGTCCAAAGGCAAGATTAACAAAGGGATATATTGAAGCACGTTTGAAAATTATTGATGAATATTGGATGTCATTCAAGAACGCACATGATGGGTTAGTAAAAATAACGCCCAAGGAACAAAAAGGAATTTTGCCGTACTTTTTGAACGAAGAATTCTTTATTTACGAAGAGTTATACAGTACATTAAAAGGTGATTTGAATGATATGGTTACGTCATTAACGGAAAAAACACCGATGGATTCGCAAAATTCAAGTATGAACGTAACATATGCCTCGCAAAATATTGTGCATTTACCCAAAATAGAATTACCTAAGTTTAATGGAAATTATGAAGGATGGCCGACTTTCAAAGATTTGTTTACTTCCTTGGTGCATGAAAACAATAACCTCAGTGATGTACAGCGATTACATTATTTGAAAACCAGTGTGAGTGGAGAAGCTGAGGCGTTATTGACTCATATACAAGTGACATCCAGTAATTACGCAACTGCATGGAATGTTTTGAATAAAAGGTATGGTAACAGACGCATTATAATGAACTGTATCATGAAAAGGTTGTTTTATCAAAAGAAAATGACTTCGCAATCAGCCGCCCAATTAAAGGGCTTATTAGATACAACTACAGAATGCCTTAATAACTTAGAAAATTTAAAAATAACTACTGGCTCTTGGGATCATATAATAATATTTCTACTCGTTCAGAAGTTTGACCCAGAGACACATAGGGGCTGGGAAGAGTTTGCCTATAAGGAAGACAGCGAAGTGTTGCCTACTTGGAAAGAATTAAAGACCTTCATGGAGTCCAAGTTCCGCACCTTGGAGTTAGTTACCGGCGTTACCTCTAGCAATAATTCTAAAGATAAACAAATCAAAGAGCGTTCTTACCATGTTGCTACACCAAATAAAGAGAAGACGTGCATCATGTGCAAAGAAAATCACACGTTGTGCCACTGCAAGAAATTCACTGATATGAAGCTCGACGAACGAACCGAATTTGTCAAAAACAAACATTTATGTTTTAACTGTCTAGGCCTTGGGCACTCTGTAAAGAAATGTAATCTACGAGTGTCTTGTCAGAAATGTCACCGACGCCATCATTCTTTACTACATGAGACTAAGAACACAGAACCAGCGGCTACACCGAGCACCTCACAACCGTTGGCTTCGCAGCATGTAGTAGAAGAGAAGGAAGCAGTTCAAGTGAACACAGTGATCGCGTCGCATCATACAACTAGACAGGGAATAGCACTGTTAGCGACCGCTATAGTGAAAGCATCAAATGCAGAGGGTCATATCATTTCACTACGCGCGCTAATAGACCAAGGTTCTCAAGCTACATTCATAAGCGAGAAAGCGACTCAACTATTGAAACTGAAGCGACAACCATTCAAGGGATGTGTTGTAGGAGTGGGATCTTCGAGAACAGAGATCAAGCACGTGGTACAGCTTAACATAAGATCACAGTGGGACTGTCATTATAGTTTACCGATTCAAGCCTACGTGATGTCGAAACAACTGACCACTAAGATACCCACCAAAACAATTATCAATCAGACATGGCCGCACATCGATGGACTGAATTTGGCTGATCCAAGTTACTTAACACCTGGTTCCATAGATCTGCTATTAGGAGTCAAAGAATATGCACAGATTATACAACCAGAGCTAATAAAGGGTCCACCAGGAACTCCAACAGCACAAAAAACAAACCTGGGTTGGATTATTTTCGGAGACATCTGTGAAAAACCAGAAAATGATACTTACCTTGTTATGCATCACCAAGTCGACGTGGATGAAATTTTAAAATCGATCTGGGAAATTGAGATTGACAAGGACAGACACCTAACAAAAGAAGAAAAGATTTGCGAAGAGATCTACCAGAAAACAACCACTAGAAATCAAGAAGGAAGGTACATTGTCAAATTACCATTCAAAACTTACAGTCCACAACTAAATGAAATGAGCACGAGTACAAAGTTACAAACGCCTAAGGGAAATACAAAGGAGATAGCGAAACAAAGATTCTTGCAACTGGAGCGGAAGTTTAAGAAGTCACCAGACCTGAAAAAAGAATACACAAAAGTTATTAATGAATACATAGAACAAGGACATATGGAAAAAATACCTGAGAAAGAAAAGGAAATTATATCAGTGTACTTACCTCACCACGCCGTAGTTCGTACTGACAAGGAGACATCTCGAACACGAATTGTATTTGACGCTTCCTGTAAAGGCACAAACAACATTTCACTAAATGACGAATTATTGGTAGGTCCACAGCTGCAAGATGATTTGAGAAATCTTCTTATGAAATGGAGAATGAAGCGGGTCTGCTTTATGGCAGACATCAAACAAATGTATCGTCAAATATTGGTAACTCGCGAAGACGCAAACTTCCAGCGCATTCTCTGGAGACCCAATGAAAGCGACGATTTTGACGAATACCGTTTGCTGAGGGTCACATTCGGCACAGCATCTGCACCATATTTGGCTGTTCGAACCCTTCACCAAACTGCTGATGATGAAGGAAAGGAGGAACCACGCGCTGTGCAATCCATCAAGAGTAATTTTTTTATGGATGACTGGCTTGACGGAGCTGATGACACCGAATCCGCTATTTCTTTGGCCAAAACTGTTACGAATATACTACGAAGGGGTGGTTTTCAACTCACAAAATGGTCGTCAAATGATATTCATTTTCTGAAATCAATAGATGAAGAAAGAAGGTCAACGAATGCACGTATTGATATGAATCTTGATGGAACAATAAAGGCTTTGGGTATAGTGTGGAACCTTAAAACAGACACATTTCAATATAATTTGACTTTATCTGCACCTGCATCCGAAATTTACGTAACAAAACGAAGTATTTTATCTGATCTACAAAAGATATTCGATCCACTTGGTTGGATTGCACCGAGCACCGTAATGGCAAAATTACTGTTACAGAAGCTATGGCTCGAAAGGGTTACCTGGGATCAGATCGTAAATGACGCATTGAGTGAAGAATGGAACAAGATAAGGTCTGATCTTGTAACCGTGAACGATATCCAATTGAACAGATGGCTTGGTACCACTGAAGCAAACAAAATCAATATTCAAATTCATGGATTCAGTGACGCTTCGACACGAGCTTACGCCGCAGCAGTTTATATGAGAACTGAAACAAATGACAAGGTTGAAATAAACCTCATTGCTGCTAAAACAAGAGTAGCACCCCTGAAAACAATATCTCTTCCAAAATTAGAGTTATGTGGTGCATTACTTCTCTCAAAGCTTATGAAACAAATTGGGCTAGCTATGAAAATCCCCACTTCAGATATGTATGCATGGACAGACTCCTCTATAGTTATAGCGTGGCTAAGTGGTGATCCAAATCGATGGAAAACGTTTGTTGCCAACCGCGTTATCGAGATTATAGAAAACCTACATAACAATCGTTGGTATCATGTACAGTCGAGTGATAACCCCGCAGACATAGCCTCTCGAGGAATGTTGCTTTCCAAACTGAAGAAATCCGACTTGTGGTGGAAAGGGCCTGTTTGGCTATCTGAAAAGGAAATACACATTAGTAAACAAGAAGTAATGACAACAGACATGGAAATTAAAACAAAAAGGGTTAATACTCACCTCAGCACAGAAGAACAGGAAAAATCTATAACTACACAATTTGAAAATATGAACAGCTTATCAGAATTACTTATGGTTGTTTGTTACTGCAAAAGATTCTTGAAGTATAAAGACAATGTGAACGTGAATAAACAAATAACTACACAAGAATTAGAAGATGCACTTACAATTTGTGTTAAAAGAGTTCAAGAAGAAGAATACATAGAAGAAATACAAAGATTAAAGATGAATAAACAAGTGAAAGGGAGAAGTCCGTTGCGATCCCTCGCCCCCTATCTTGATAGCAAACATATACTCAGGGTGGGCGGACGTCTCAGACACGCAAACTTACCTGGTGAAAGAAAACATCCAATTATCCTCGGAAATAAGAACACGTTGACACCTCTGATTATAGCCGACGCGCATCATAAGACGCTTCACGGAGGAGTTCAACTGATGTTATACTATTTACGTTCAAAATACTGGATTATAAAGGCAAAGTCAATGGCTAAGAAATATGTTCACAAATGCATAATTTGCGCAAGACTTAGCGCTACCTCTAGAGCTCAGATTATGGGTGATTTACCTGAGGAGAGAGTAACTCCCACTAGGCCATTCTTGAATAGTGGTGTAGACTTCGCGGGGCCTTTTCAAATTTTGTTATCTAAAGGCCGAGGGAACCGGACAACAAAGGCCTACGTTTCAATATTCATCTGTATGTCAACTAAGGCAATCCATATTGAGCTCGTAAGTGATCTCACTTCGGAAGCGTTTATAGGCGCATTCAGACGCTTTGTTGCCAGGAGAGGTAAATGCAATCATTTGTGGAGTGATCAAGGGCGTAACTTCGTGGGAGCTGACAAAGAGCTACGTGATGCCTGGAAAGAAGCAAGCCTACAGTTTACTGGAAAAATAGCAGAAACGCTAGCCAGAGAAGGTACTCAATGGCACTTCATTCCCGCTTACAGTCCATCTTTCGGTGGATTATGGGAGGCGGGGGTTAAATCCATAAAATACCACCTGAAAAGAATCATAACTAATCACCTGACATATGAAGAGATGACGACGATACTCTGCCAAGTGGAAGCTTGCTTGAATTCCCGTCCGTTATGCCCTATGAACGACACTCATCCAGACAACACGAACCCTCTCACACCAGGACATTTTTTAATTGGGGAAGCACCTATTGTTGTACCATCACCTGATATGAAAGACATAAGACTGTCCAGTTTATCTCGCTGGCAACATACACAAAAGATTGTTCAAGACTTCTGGCGACGATGGCAAGATGAATATTTATCCAGACTACAACAGCGTCCTAAGTGGCATAAAAAGGAAGAAGACTTCAAAATCGGGGATATAGTCTTGATAAAAACCGATAACTTGCCACCTGGTAAATGGTCCTTGGGACGAATCGTCGATAAACACCCTGGTCCAGACGGTCTAACGCGGGTATATAGTGTTAAAAGTGGTAGTTCAATAACAAAAAGAACTGTAACTAAGTTATGTCCATTGCCTCTCAATGAAACCTAACATGACAAACTTTAGAGTTAGTTGATTTACACTGTTTTGTTTTTGAATATGCTCGTTAAAAGCTTATTGTTTATTTTGCATGTTACATAAGTACATATTTAAGTCGTACATCCCACCAATAGGTTTATATAACTCTTTGTTTCTTAAAAGACCTATTGGTCTTTTGGTGGGCGGTATGTTGAGACGATCTATGTTTACATCAATTACGTATTTAATAGGAAGCTCTCTTCCCACAAGTCAGTCGCTAAATATACTTGAGCCACAACGCACGTCCTTTTATTTAAACTCTGTACCTACAAAGTAAAGTGAACCTTAAGCACATCAACAGTTAGAAACAGGATGAATTACTTTAAGCTGTGGAATTTTTTATTTTTAAATTGCAATAAGACCGTTGGCAATGTGCAGTTTTACAATTAGTAAAAAATATATATTTAATAATTTTTTTTTATTGACCGGAAGACATATAGCATCTTATACACATTATCAATTTTAATCAAAATACAATGTATTAAATTATGTTTTTCATTACTCATACTCTGAAAGTAGGTGTAAAGTTGCCTGCGGACAGGGTTGGAAGAAGTACTTTTACTCCCTAGGGAGTTTTACTTTACAACTGACAGTTGTTTTTTTTAATATTTAGACAGCAAATATTTAAAAAAAACTAGTTCAATTTTGACATTTCTATTGAACCGTGACCCGATTTTGTTTACTGCCAGTACAATTAAAATGACATAGAGATAGAAATAATTTAAGAATACTTTTTTTAATGACTTTATTTTAATTTACTTTCAACTATTTCATTAAAACTAATATTATATTTGAGAAAAATGTTGACCTGACCAATTTTTACAATGATAAAATGAAAAATATTGACTGAATAGCCAAACGACTAAAAAAAAATGGCGGGTAAAGTCTCTCTATAATCTGTGGCCGATTTGGTCTTTCTTGATTTTTTTTTCGAGGTGTAGATTTTTATTTACATTTTGCTAAATCTCTGTTATAAGAAATTTGTATTAACACGATAAGTTCATCAGCTTCAGTTATAAATTTAACGCAAGATTCTTTGAGCAGAAAACCGCTTACCGCCTAAATCAAAAGAAATATACCTACCTAAAAACATACGAAGAAATTTGACGACGATTCAGGTTTTTATTACTTATTATTTTTATTTTCCTTGTATTCGTAATGAAAAGCACACTGTTTACCTCGGGTTAAAGAGTTATTTAGTCCCTCGAACTATTAGCGACCTCGCTGTCGCTCGGTCGCCAAGAAATTTCTCGGGACTAAATAACTAACTTTCATCCCTCGTATAACAATGTACTATTTTTTTTTAATATGGCGGCGCGCGGCGGTTCGTATTATCTGTGGGATGGACATTGGCGCTTTCTTAAAAAATAAAGAAGTTGGTAAAAATAAACATTTCAAGTTACCAAAATAACCAATTATTATCTCTTGACATTGAAAGCTCCCAATCGACATAATAACACGTATCCAACACGATCTTGCAGCTGTTTATCTTTTAATACTTTTCTTTTAAAGCTCTTTAAACAGTTTTCACATTACGAATCCACTTACCAACAACGTGTGAAACTGTTCTCATTAAAAATAATGTTTAAAAAAGCTATTTTTTACGTAAACCATTTAGTTTCACAGATAAAAATGAACAAGTGAGACGGAGTTTACTTTTTAGCAAAAAAATTGACTGTAGTGTGCGAAGCGGCAGAAATAATGGGTTAATTTGATGCATTTTGCCGTGAAAATAACTATAACGAGTGAGTATAATTAGAACACAGTATGCAGCTAATGGTTATACGAGGTATTCTAATGATGGTGTTCAGAGTAAGACCCAGTGGTACAGTTTTCGAAGACCTATATATTACGCGGCCACAAAAACGGAGGCGATCCTGTAATTGCGCCTGCGCTGCTTTCCCGAGCGATGTTTTTGCGCACTGTACCGCATCGTCGGTGTCACGCACGTACCGCGGATTGCTTGTAACACACTAAACCAATTAGGTGTTGCGTTTTTTTAAAAAAGAAATTCACTTTTGTTCGTTTTTAGTGCCATCTGCCTTGTTATGAGCAAGGAGGGTGCTATGATATTTAAAATAACAGCAAAACTACGTACGATGTGACTTTAGTGCAATTTGAAGTGTTGCTAACGTTGTCATAAGTTTTATTTTCTAACAATAAATTATATTTACTCTATATAGGGTGACTGATACATGTGTGTGACCGATACTTAAGCAAATTATTTTTATAAAAAGTTGAAAAAATAATAATTCCAATAACACTTTATAAGAGCAATAACGCCACAGCCTTTCTTCACACTCGCCAAGATCTGACGGCCGTACTGTTTATATCGATGGCTTGTAAGGTATGCATCTTATGGCCAAGATATCTGACAGTAAAAAATGATTTATTAATATTATTAAAAAACGACATCTTGTGTGTTTGTGTTTCAGCTAGACCATAAATAGAAGAAGTTTTTGCCTCTGCAGTCCACTGGACTTTATGTAAGTCTTGCTTGTATAAGTATCTTATGGCTATGAATTTCTTAGATAAATATTTTTTGCATTACTGTTATGGTTCGCATGATCAGTTCAGTAAACCAACCTTCTTAGAACGAGAACCCTTATAACTAATACTGGTAACATTTTTTGTAAAACACATACAATAGACATAGAGATAGTAATTATCATACTAGGCGCATACTGCAGCCATATTGCACAGCAGTGTTGCCAGTTTAGAATTAATTAACCAGAGAGAGCCAGTTTTTATGAGGATTTCCTTTACTGGTTCGAACTGCCTGTTGAATTTCGAATAAGGAGCTCAAAACTAAAAAAAGCCGTTGGAATTATTTTATCTATTTTACTTAGATTAGTATCGGGCATGGAATGGTGTCTGGTATTTGAGGTCGGATATCATTAAGCAACTCTAAATGCTCTAATCGAAGCAAAGGGGAATGTCAGACTTTTACTGACTAAAACTCACGATCCTTGATCCACGATGAGATCCTTCAGTTACCCTTTGCGTTCATGGGCAACAGTAAATTTTTCGAAGAATCCTACTGATAAAATCTACCCAAGAGCAAAAGTAAACAGAAAATAAATATTGTAAATAGATAATCTACCTTTTTTTAAGAAAACTAAAGTCAATGCGTGTAAGAAAGAATACTAACATTATTTAAACTTGGCAACACACGCCATACTGGGCTGAAAAGTTTTCATAGGCTATCGTAAAAAGTCCTTTCCCTTTTTAATCACACAAAATCTTCGATAAGTACCATAAACTATGACTACTTATCTGATATACTCTAAAGATATCTTGCTAAAAAACGACACAACAGAACTTCCCGTCCCTACATCGCTCTTCAGTAGGATTTAGCTTACGGAGAAATAAGGCTGTGGGCAGACCAGAGACAAGTCTGTCTGTAGACGCTCGGTACTTTCGCTCTAGTGAATGTATGAAGCTAGCTATAACCTAGGGGTCTTTAAGTCAAGAATGAATAGGTTACTTCTCGCTTACTATCAGTTGAGATAGTGGTCAAACGCGAGCCTATCCACAGTTAAAAAATAAGGAGACGTGTACATTGACGAAAAATAGCCTAACGAACAAAATAAAAAACATAATATTTTTTATAATAAAATTAAATACATATGCTAAAACTATATACCTACTTATAAATACTATAACAAAATATGAAATCATTATAATTAAGAGAATTTGAAATAAAATAATTATGAAGAAGACCGAGAACTAAGACTGAGCCAACAGAAAATCTAACCTGGACGATACCATGACGTGTTAAAATGTCAAGAGAGGGAGGGGTGGGGGTATATTCTTAGTTCCATTCCTTTATCATTTGACGACCTAACAAATGAATGGCATTTAGATCTCATAGTAGGGCCTCAGGTGTGCACACAGTCTAAGCACAGATTTAAATCGACCACAAAGGTCAAGTGCGATATCATAACGCTTTGAAGAAGAAATATGAGTACAGGCAGACAGTCATAAAATATATTCCTGACACTCGCCTGATGCCTACATCAGGCGAGTGTCAGGAATATATTTTGATGATGCTATGCCCCTAGGCATAGCATCGTATTGTAGACTTAATCTCTCGATTCTTCAACCGGGAATAAATCAGAGACCCTGTGTATTGTCATTCTGGGATCCGGCACTTATTCTCAATGAACCAAGAGGGATATTTAAGATTTATAGGCTGAGCATGATATATGATAGTCAAGCCTTTTATTAAAGCGTTGGTTGCACGCTACTTAGATGATTAATGAGGTAAGAATCAGAGTTATTGTTTTAATTCTACTGCGCTTCGAGGGGTTACTATGATTTAAATATTGGTATAAGATTCGTAAGTGCAGTTGCTTTCAAAGAATTGACTATTGAATTGAATTGATATTTTCTGTATGGACTTTAAAAGAGACTTTGACCCCTGAGTTTGTTTCGTCCGGTTTTCGGTGTTCCTTCTCAGGGTAGTCAGCTAGGAAACACCGGACTCATCTAGCATCGAAACAAAAATGATGTGTAAAATTGTTTTTTTTTTTTAATCATGTAGATTTAGCAACGTAGGGATTCTGTAAAAGGGTTGAAGCCTATTGGGGCCCAGGGCCTCTTTCTGAAAGGAAGGCTTCGGTGTTTAGTCAGTAAGAGTCTGACACTGTTTCCTGCTCCGCCCAAGAGCGGGCACGTCATTGGATGATTTTTGTCCACCATAAAAAAAAGCTACTTGCAAAATAAAGATCATTTATCATTGACTGGATCGACCTTTTGTACTGTTATGCTTTCTTTATGGGAAATATCTGGACAGTTTCCTGGTAACAAACACGTGTGTGTTTTGACCTCGGTGACTTGTGGTGTAACCGCGACGTGTCGTGAGAATTATGATGTAATGAGGTTATTATTGTATGGACTATGGACGACTAGTTGCAGGCAGCGGATTCGCCTACATGATAGTAGAAAATTATCCTAAGGGAACGTACTTCCGTTATATTTATGTGCTATTCCGAAACGGTCTAACCAACCACCAAGTTTCATTGCAATCTGTTAAGAAGCACGTAGGTGAAGAAGTAACAAACATACATTCCCAAAATCTCGTCTTTAAAATCTCGTATTTCTAAAATATAATCTATACATATAATAAAATAAATAAATAAAAGCAGGAACTGACTGACTGATATATTAAACCGAAGCCGAAACTACTGAGACTAGGAGCGTGGAATTTAGCACAGGGCTTCCTTTTTTGACGTACACGAACATTAAGAGAGAATTTTCCTTTAGGGAGTGAATTTTGGAAAAACTTCTATTGAATGATACGCTGGTTCAAAGTTTGTTTGAAGAAACTTACCTAAACCACGCGGTCGACGTCGCTGACAGAAGCTTGTCTAGTTTAATTTACCTAATTAATTCAATATGTCCCACTCCTGGACGTAGGCTTTTTTCTCCCTTTTCTATTCCCCGTGAGTTGGTTTTGGTATTTCTTCTAAGGGTAGTCAGCTAGGAAACACCGGACTCATCTAGTTTCGAAAAAAAAAATGACGTGTAAAAGTGTTTTTTTTTTTAAACCAACTTTGGAAAGAGTCAAACTCAGATGAATTTTGAATAGATCTTCACCTTTGTATTGATCAGCATAGTGCTAAAAGCACATTTTTTTATTTTATTTTAAGAAGTCTTCAACAGATATGCTCAATTCAGTTGTTATATATTGCACAAGATAACAAGACGGATACGCTTCGTATTTTTTATTTTAGGGTCAACAAGATTCCTGAGTCAGCATGAAAGTGAATCTCTGTATACTCGTAAAGGTGACCTTTTCCAGTTTGTAATTCATTGAATGCTCTTGCAAGCAATACCTTAGAAAAATCTCTCTAAGCCCTTTTGAGAGCATCTTGAGACAGACGCTACAAGTTTTTTATTCCATTTTGAATATCAGATGATCTTACGATCAGATAATAATGAGCGAAATTGAAAATTATATATTCTTTTTTTGTTAGAATTCCGTACGCAAAGGGTAAAAACCGCTCAAGAGCGTGTCGAGTCGCGCTCAGTGTAGGATTTCGTAGTTTCTCACAATGTAACAGAACCCTTGCACGCATTGGTTTTTACTTTTGGAGCGATTATTTCCGAAAATATTAAGATTATCAAAAAAATATTTTACGGGACTCCAAATTATTATTAAATACCTATCTAACAATATATCACACGTCAGGGTAGAAATAAAAAAAAAATCACTCCCCACTTTACGCGTGGGACAGGTAGATAGATGCAGGATAGGTAGTTCTAGGGCCCCGGGTGACATTCCTTTCGGGGACATTTTTCATTCCATTCGGGGCCCTGACATCCAGCCAAGGATGGAATGGGGTGGGTCGTTTAGTCAGTAAGAGTCTGACACTGTTTTACTCAATGATGAATTGTGATAAGTCGAGCTTTTTTTCCATATTCAAAATTTTGTAGATGTGTTTGTGGCCGCTGTGACACCAGATACTAAAAACTTAATAAAATAAATATTTAATTGAACAGTTGGTACGGAATCCTTCGTGCACCAGCCCGATTTGCGCTTTGCCAGTTTTTTACATCATCATAAGTCAAAGGATTATTACTGCTTACTAATAGATGGAATTTTCGTTTGATTGAACCTGCGAGCCGACTGCAGTACAAAGGATAATAAGGTATTATTTCAAAGATTTGCAGTCCTTCTAATGATGGTCATTATTGTCTAGCGAGACATAAGTATCCATTCGTCTCTTAGCCTAACTGCCCTCGGATTGTGAGCAGAGCCGTAACGTTGACTAGTTTAGATGTGGGCGAAGGCAAATCAGCGGGGCCTTATTCTTTCATAAATTCGAAAACGAACCAGCTACTGTCGCAATCGGCGTTCGAACACATCGTCGTTTAACATCAGATGAAAAAGTGATAAAAAGAGAGTTTTACACTAAAAAAAAAACCAGCCAATTGCGAGTCAGACTCACATGTTGAGGGTTCCGATCAATCAACTTATATAAATAATTAAATTCTTGAATCGAGTTTCAAAGATTTTTCCGATTATATTTTTTTTTTGTAAATAGTTGAAGTAATCACAAATTTTCAGTTTTTAGATTTATCTTTATACTTGTGATATGAGGCCTTGCTTCATACTTAGGGTTCTAGCTCAACGGGAAGTACCCGTGAATTTTGATTCCTTTGAGAGTTTTGAAATGTATGCTTTTCGCCATAACTTTTTTTCAATTAACTTACATGTTTGATTTTGTCACAGCTTAAAAAGACTTGATTATATGATTTAAATTTCAACTCGATACCTTAACGCGTTCCTGAGGTCTTGACAGACAGACGGACAACAAAATCATCCTATAAGGGTTCCATTTTTTCCGTATGAAGTACGTAACCCTGAAAATCCTTCTTAAAGAAGGGAGGGCTTACGCGAGGCCCCGTCGGATGCGAGGCCGTGGGCGAAAACCCACGACGAAAACATCTAGCTACGCTGCTGATTGTTAGGCTCTATATATTATATCTTTTGTCCTATTAGATATAATCTGCGCAGTGACTGATAGTCGCCAGGATTTAAAGGTTGGGCACACTGAATGCAGCGTCTTTAGACTGAGGTGTAGGCGTAGATGCGCGATTGTTTGGAAGAATTACTGTGGCCCAGGAACGCATAGGGAAACTGAACGTATGTAGTTAGACTTTGATACATTATGATAGGATGGAGATGGATGAATATAGTGTAGTCCATAACATAGGGATAGTAGACTACAGTAGATTAGGGTAGAGTAGGGTTTTTTTATAGTGAGTAAAAATCATTGAATGAGCGGAAAACAGTGTCAAACTTTTACTGACTAAACTTACCCCGTTCCTTCCTTGCCTTGATCCCAGGGCCCCGGTAATACTCTTTCCCATCAATTTTTTAAAAGGTGAAGTACGGTAGAGTAGGGTAGAATAGGGTAAAGTACGGTAGAGTACGATAGATGGATAGTAAAAGGTAGAGTTGGGTAGTGCGAGACTCGAGAGCGAAGTTACAGGCGAAAGCTAGTTGAAAAAAAATGCCCTAGGGCTTTAAATTTCCACGCTGCATCTGCATTTGATGTGAACCAACCCCATTAGATCAGACGTTCAGATAGCTTAATACCGGTCTCCATAAAGGAAGACCTAATGCTTATTACGACGTAACATAAAAATATGGTCTAGAGGCAAATAGTATGTAACTATGTTGTAGAGGATGCCTTCAGGCAGTTCGTTTGCGAGCGTAATTAGAAATAAATAACATGTGTGCCACTGTTGCTTGTTTTACAATCATTATGTTCATATGTGACTATTATTAATATGTTATGTTTATTAATAATACTTTCAGCAGGGGCAGCCTTCAGGTCCGTGACATAGCGGATAAACTGCAGGAGGGTCGCTTACGTTGGTATGGCCACGTTTTACGAAAACCGGCAGACTACGTGGGTAACAGATGCCTCGCCATGCCGCCTCCGCCAGGACCCGGGAAACGAGGAAGGCCTAAGAGGCGTTGGATCGACGTCGTAAGGGACGATATGCGTGTCAATGGGCTTACGGCAAAGGACGCGAAAGACCGAGCGAAGTGGAGGCGTCTTAGCAAGAAAGCGGACCCCGGGCACCGAGGTGAAAGCCAAGGTTGGCAACCGCGACTAATACCGCTAGGATGATGATGATGTTTATTAATAATACTATAAAATTTGTATTTATGTGGTTTGTGGGTGTTTTCCCGTTAAATGCGATATGAATGAATGATTACTATTATTTGTTAATAATAATAGTTCATATTATTAATTATTTGTTTTGGAATTATGCCGAAACCTGTATCTGTCAATACTCTTTGTTTTTAACCAAATTTCTACCAGCAAACTCAGGTAGCTCGCTCTCGCCCATCCGGTGACCGTCCGGACCGAGCCCAAGTCGTCGACGGCGCGCACTGTTCCCTAGTGCCATAGCCATAAGGCAAGGTCAGCAACTGTGGGGGCCCAGCAGGGTCGAAGCCTTCTGGGGCCAAAGGTTGATGCGAAAGCGGAACACAGTTAGTTAGTAGAACTCTGACACTGTCTCCCGCTCTGCCCAAGAGCAAGTTTCGTCATTCGATGATCTTTCCCACCTTAAAAAAAAAAACTACAAACAAACTGAAAAATAGTTTGACTACTATCGTGAAATATTTAGTTCCATTGATAAACCACAAGCTTAAAAGACACCTTAACCCTTCACTCCAACGTCATAAGAAAAAAAAAAAACAAAAGACCATAGCGCGTAGGCGCGAACTTTCGCGCGCATAACGAGGGCACAGCTCACCAAGCACGAACATTTGACGTGCACACGAGCCGTGCTTATCTCTGAACCAGCCAGTGTTGCCAGTCACGTTTTGTCAGAAATTACCTGAAATATGAAAAAAATTAACCTTTTGGTTAAAAAAGTAACCTTTCATATTTTTTTACTGGAAAAATACCTTTAGACTGACCTGTAAAGACAGACACA
This sequence comes from Mythimna loreyi, assembly GCA_029852875.1. Classification (NCBI taxonomy): domain Eukaryota; kingdom Metazoa; phylum Arthropoda; class Insecta; order Lepidoptera; family Noctuidae; genus Mythimna; species Mythimna loreyi. Next base: position 13,839,449 of record CM056792.1, read on the forward strand.
ATTAAGACAATAGATGTTTGAACGCCAGTGTTCGCTTGGGGAGGAGGGGGGGGATAGAATAGAATATTAGTTGTATTGACCTACAGATACCTCGATGAGTATTTGAATACTTGCCCGCGTTTCTTGGTTTATTCATTTTCATGCATATATACTAATCCGATCCGATACTACTGCTCGATCGACTGAGCGCGATACAGGTGGTGTAAGTGTGAAAGAATACAACATGTTATCCCAATAAAGACGGCTATGATCGATTGTTCATAAAGGTTTTAGTTCCATTCCAACGAAGCATACCAACATAAAAAAATCTAAAACTATTGTTCCGTTTCACGTTGCTTTTATGTAAGAAATTAAAAGTCAATTCTCTATATTCCAAAAAAATCACCTAAAAGTAACCTTTTCATTCCAGATACCTAAAAGTAACCAATACAGTTCAAAAATCACCTAAAAGGTAACAAAAGTAACCTTCTGGCAAGACTGGAACCAGCCTACAAAGCAATGGCATTAATTTCATCTGACAGCTCAATTACCTTTGGACTCTCCATCTCATACGGCACCCAATTTGATTTGTGCATTACAGATCGCATTACAATAATTTCATCCTGTCTTCTTTACGTCACACGCATATCATAAAGGTGAGGCAGCCATTCTGTCTCCTTATTGTGTTTCATATATTTATTTATAATATTTGTAATTGCGTTTCTTTGTAAGCTTTCATCTTTTTAATGGTTTATTTTTGGAAGGGTTGATGTTTAACTAGTCTGCTATGGGTATACCTTTGTATTCTGTTGATGTTTTAATTTTTACTTTTTAAATTAAATGGTTTTGAATTGTGAGATGTGAACTAAAATTTTACGATAAAAATTAAGACTTTTACGTTTTGAATACAGTAATTGAGACATAGTAGAAGGATAATAAGTGTGCGAATGCTGGCGTGTTCGCATGGGGCTTAAGAGTTTAATAAGTAAGTACGAAATTGTTATGTATGGAAGGATTTTACCTGGTCTAAAGCTGCTAGATTTTTGAGTGAGTGTTCGTGGCCCTGGACCGTAAAGGGCAACTGAACATGCCAAACTTTCACTAACTACTAACTTTTTTGCTGAACGGGACCTATTTGGCGCAGCCACACAATTTTATGTTTTTTACCTTTTTATATATTTATGTCTTGTGTGTCTATGTGTCAAATAAAATATTTTTCTTTCTTCCTAACTAAAACCAAGTCTGTCACTCCCTATCACACCACTCAGAGCGGGAGAACAACTTCGTGGTTTCTCACGCCTTTTTTACATTTATTTAGTAAGTGGGATTTATTAAAATAACACGATAGTTGTTGCTACGAGACTGACTTTTATTTGATAGGTAAAACATAATCAAAGACTATTATAGTTACAACCAAAGACAATTTATGAACAAAAAACTGGATTAGTTTGATACTATTTTAACATCTCCACTTATCAAAATAATCTCATTACTATCAGACATAAAAAAAAAATAATTTAGGTGCACTTAACATTCTCCACATTATGTATGCCTTCGTGTATCAGAACAATTAAAATATTCTATGATAACAACATACCTATAAAATTAATTAACAATATCTAAACAATACTTTCTATACCTAACCTTTTAACAAAGTCATTGTGTTTTATTCTGCTCAGACCTTTTGTTAACAAGTCAGCAGGCATTTCTGTAGTTGGAAGATGTACAATCTTTACTACATTATTAGCAACTACTTCCCTGACGAAATGATGGCGTACGTCTATGTGTTTTGACCTCTTATGATACAAAGGGTTTTCTGTCAATTTTTGAGCACCTTGGTTGTCATTGTACATAACAATAGTATAATTACAATTTACAATTTCTGATAGTAAATTCCTCAAATATATAGCTTCCTTACAGGCTTCACTTATTGCCATATACTCGGCCTCTGTACTGGACAACGCTACAGTTGGTTGTTTTCTGCATTCATACGATATTACTGTACCAGATAACTTAAAACAGAAACCTGTATAGGATCTCCTATCAATACTGTTTGATGCCCAATCTGCATCCACAAAACCTTCTAAATGTTTATTATCTTTTCTAAACATTAGACCATAAGATTTTGTTTTATGTAAATACTTTACAATTCTTTTTGCAGCTTTCCAATGAACTGCTGTGTAACAATTATTAAATTGGCTTAAGTAACTGACACTATAACTGATATCTGGGCGTGTAAGTACATTAAGCTTCCTAACAGCTGCTGATAAGGATATTGCTTTTGAACTTTTTCTGATTTCTCTAACTTTAGATTACATTCAATTGGAGTATCTACATAGTTACAGTTAGACATTTTGAATTTATTCAAAATATGTTCAACATAATGCTCCTGATCTAGAGAAATACATCCATTCTTATACACTTTTACCCTCATACCTAAGCATCTCTTAATTTGCCCTAAATCTTTAGTTTTAAAGTTTGACATCAAAACACTTTTTAATTCATTTGTTAGTACCTTACTATTTGAAAATATAAAGAAATCATCAACAAATACAGCTATCAAAATTTGTTCCTTATTTACTTTCTTGCTAAATAGACAAGGTTCTAATTTAGACTTAATGTAACCCTGGCTTAGTAAACAATCATTAACCCTTATGTTCCATTGCCTGGCAGATTGTTTTAGGCCATATATAGCACGTTTTAACTTCAGTACACTGTTACTTTTACAATCTAAATCAGGTGGAACCTGCATGTATACTTTTTCATCAAGATAGCCATTCAAGAAAGCTGTGCTTACATCAAGATGGGAAATTTTAAATTTTAGTTTCACACTTAAAGCAAATAACAACCTTAAAGTTGAGTATCTTAACACAGGTGAATATGTCTCTCTAAAGTCTACCCCTTCTACTTGGGTGAAGCCCTTAGCCACTAAACGAGCCCGATATCTAACTTTGTTATCGCTTTCAAATTTTTTCTTAAATACCCACTTGCACTTAACCACTCTATCTGCTTCCTTATCTGATACGATTTCCCAGGCTTGGTTTTCTTCGAAGGCATGTAACTCTTCCTTCATTGCCTGTTTCCACATTTCACTCTCAGGACCTGTCGTTGCCTCCTCATAAGTGATATCTTCATCGCAAGCCCCTAACTCGTCCACAACACAGAGGTTAGATATGCCGTACCTCTCAACTGGTTTTCTGACACGCTTGCTAGTTATGGGTTCTTTTTCTGCGCTTAAATCACTTTCTTCTCCACACATTGTATGGTAGGAGTCATCTGATGTCGAATCTGAACTAGATGTGTCATTTATGTAAGTGGGATCATCTCCACTCAACATGGTATTATTTATCTCAGTTGTATCTTCTTCTGACAGTTGATCCTGCTCTTCATTTTTTTCCTGTACTACAATCTTAGCCATCTCGCAATCTTTTTCGTTCTTTTCCATTATAGTCACATCTCGGCTTGTAGTAACCTTTTTAGTTTGGAGATTGTATAATCTATATCCTTTTATATTGTCGGGATAGCCTACTAAAATGGATTTTAAGGCTTTCTTATCCCACTTTTGTCTCTTAATCTTAGGCACATGCACCATTACAGGACTGCCAAAAACCCTCACATGACTGAGATCAGGCTTTATCCCTGTCCATTTCTGAAATGGTGTCATCTCTCCTAGACCTGAAGCTGGCGACCTATTTTTAAGGTAAACTGCCGTATTAACTGCCTCTGCCCAGAAACTTTTATTTAGTTCCGCCTCAAAGAGTAAACATCTCGCACGTTCGACCACTGTCCTATTGAATCGTTCACATAGGCAATTTTGTTCGGGAGTATAGGGATTTGTCTTTTGATGGACTATGCCTTGTGATTTCAAGTATTCTTCCATCTGTTGTGAGCAGAATTCTCCTCCATTATCTGTCCTCAGACTTTTAATTCTATTTCCAGTTTGTTTTTCAACCATATTTTGAAATTCTTTGAAAAACATAAGAACTTGATTTTTCTCTTTCAGGAAATATACAAATGCCATTCGGCTAGCATCATCCACAAAGAGTAAAAAATACTTGGCATGGCCCAATGATTTTGTCTCCATGGGTCCACATAAGTCAGAATGGACAACTTCTAATAATGTTTCACTTCTTTTGTGTGAAGATGAGAATGGTAAACGAGCCTGTTTCGCCTCACAACATACTTCACAGTTTGACTTGGTTATGTCAGCCTTCTCTGTGTAGGTAATTCCCTCTACTGCTCCATTTTTCATTTTCTCAAGGTCGATACTGTTGATATGCGCTAGTCTCCTATGCCATCGCCTTGCGTCTGCTGTGTGAACTGCTGCTGCTGCAAGCACCTTCTCTGACTTCACTGTATGCAATTTATACACTCCATTCTGTAAATTTGCTACTCCTACTAGCACATTCTGTTGATTACGGATGTAACAAGCATTTTTGCCAAATGATACTTTGTTTCCGTTTGCTATCAACTGGCTTACTGATAACAAATTAGTAGAAAGGCTTGGAATGCACAAAATATTTCGAACAGGTATGTCAAACTGAGATTCATTCACACACGTCACGATCTGTGTATCACCTGTACACATTACTGGCATTATTGATTTATTTGCAACAACTATTTCTTTTATGTCCCGTACTGGTCGGATCTCGGTTAAACTTTCCCGCTTCGCCGTCATATGAACACTTGCTCCACTGTCAATATACCAATCATCTATGCTGAATTCTCCATTTAAGAAAGCAACACTATAAGCACTTGCTTCTTTTATTTTCTGTGGGCATTGGTTTTTGTAATGTCCAATTTTCTTACAGTTGTAGCATTTGATTTGTTTACCAGTTGCCACTTTTGTATTGTTCGAAGATGATATTGACGCGTGTTTTGACTTGGCGTGTGCAGTGCTGCCAATCTTTGGCTTTCCCGACCAAAATGCTGATTCGCTTCCACTGCTGCCAACATCAGAATTCATATCGAGCAGTTTAGTTTTTATGACGTCAGAGCTTACCGATAGGCCGGAATGTTCCAGAGCCATCACCATCGGCGAAAATTTATCTGGTAGACCTGCTAACAGCAAAGATCCAACCCATTCGTCGCTGATTTCGAAACCCGTATTTTTCAATTGTTGAGCAGTTTCCATTATTTGAGACACATAACTGCTCATTGTTTCACAGTTATCCAGGCGAATGTTGATCAATTTTTGTACATTAGCTATGTGTTCTGCGGTAGACATTATGGATAATTATATTACACAACGAAATATTTGAAAAAAAAAACGACTCTGGGCCCATAACCTATTAAAATAACACGATAGTTGTTGCTACGAGACTGACTTTTATTTGATAGGTAAAACATAATCAAAGACTATTATAGTTACAACCAAAGACAATTTATGAACAAAAAACTGGATTAGTTTGATACTATTTTAACAGGATTGTTAGCAATGGTAAGGGATACATCAATAGAGACGTTAGTACACAATGGGCAATTAGCGGTATCCAATGAAGCGTTAGTTGAACACTAGTGCTGTAATTATAATTGAATTGGATTTGAGCGCACCTGTGTGTCAATAGTTATGTCTAATAGGTAGGTACAGTACGGCCGCCGGATCTTGGCGAGAAGGCTTCTGAAGTAGGCTCTGCGAATTTTAGCGCTTGATAATTCGTAAAAAAATAATGGTTTAAACAAATAAATGCAATTTGCAGTTGTTATTGTTGTCAAAACTGTTACTGGCATTTATTTTTCAATACACTTACTCGAAAACTGCCTCTTATCGCACTCCTATTAGGTTAAATATAGCATGTATATCACCCAAGTGCTTTTTTGAGTTTATCACAACAAGGGCTTTTTTTTCCTTCCTTATCGTCACGGTCACGGGTGATTATTTTGTTTTACTTAGTTTATCGAATCAGGCGCGAGGCGTCCCCCAGAGTCGCTGAACGACCCCACGAAATTAGAAATTGACCAGAGCAGATTTGAATGCTATACTTATATATTTCTTAAATTTCTACTGTATGTTTGAGATACGATTATTTTTTTTTTCTTTCTTTCACAAGCCGTAAGTGTATTGAAAAACGTCGTTTGACACACGTGCAGATTTGTCATTGCAGCCCTCGGCTCCATAACACACTCGCCTACGGCTCGTGCGAATTTCGCCTCGGTCGCAATGACAAACTTCCTGCACTTGTATCAAAATGTACTATTTTAGGCAGAGCCCTAACTTCTGACTCGGTCTTGGATCTTGGCGAGTGTGAAGTTAGGTTCTACGAATTTGAGCACTTGAAAACTCGTACAAAAATTAAGGTTTTAAAAAAATAAACGCCAATAACAGTTTTTAACAGCGATCATAATTGCAAACTGCATTTATTTGTTTAAACTATTCATTTTTACGAGTTTTCAAGCGCTAAAATTCGCAGAGCCTAACTTGACCGAGAAATCGGTGAACATAGGGAAATAAAAAAATACATACAGCCGATAGAACATCCTCTTTTTCGAAGTCGGTTAAAAATGAATAGTTATTCGTTAGTTCGCTAAAACTCGGAACGGCTGGACCAATTTGGTTCATTTTGGTCTTGAAATTATTGATCCAGGGAAGGTTTACACGATTTTATCGAAAAAAATAGTAGAAAGTCTGAGTTTGCCCGCTAGTGATAGGGTAGTTAGTAAATAAGTGACCGACACCTAAACATGGATTGTGATTGTAGTCATAATAACAAAAAACATTTACTATGACTATGGACCTAACCTGAACACACGAAAAACTAATCTGCTGGATATTTATGTTCGCCTAAAGGGCCAAAATGTTTTGAACTTGCTGATATTTTATCGTGATTTCAGGTAAGACAAGTATAATTATGCATGTAAGTAGTTATAAGTAGTTATAAATAAGTAACTTCTGGTTTCATTTATGATTTAAGTCTATTCTTTATTATTTTAAGTAGGAATACTATTTTTTTAGTAGGACATCTTCATTAAAATTCTATATTATGATGTTTCAAAAAGATAAAAAATCTGACAAGAAAAGCGACATCTTGTGGACGTGTGCAAAATTATGTCTGTTCCAACCCTTACAACGGCGAGATGTGTTTACATCCACAGTAAGCGCTCCTAACTTGCATGGTACTTCAAAAGCTGTCCTGTAGAGGGCGCTGTACGCTCATGTTTACAAAGAAAAGTGTAGTGAGATAGTTTCCGAAACCCAGTTTTGTAAGTATCTCTTTATAGTTTTAGTACAAAATACGAGTTAAAAAAACTAGACTAGCGATAGACTAAAACACGTTAAAAAGATACCACCTGAAGTCTAAATTGTAGGACTTTTTACTAAAAACACGAATAAAACCGTTGAAAAATTATTTCCCGTTTTTCCTCTCAACATCGCCGTTCCATCTGGTTTTTTACCCGTCGTTTTATGGGTTTTACCCGTGATAGACAAGTAGCAGTTACCGTGTTTTTAGTTTGTTTTTCCGAAGTCCATTTAGCGAGGTTTATATTTCATATTTTGGCTTTTAAACTTTTCCTTGAAACCATAAAAAAATGAAGCTTGGATGAGATAATAAAATCAGAAAGGTGTATTTTCTAACACGTTGTGTTAATAGGAAAGTTGTTAAGTTAAAACTGAAATAATCCAGTTTTCATAGAAAGATTTATTGGCTGTTAAAATGATGATAATCTAAATAGTCTAGCCCATTACGGAGCTTAATGGCTGACTTTAGGCAAGATGAGCAGAGTGATTTATGATTCAATTTGTGTCAAAAGATCTGGAGGAAATAGTACATCTAGCTGTGGTATAGGTTCCTTCTGGCGCGAAAGCTGATCACCGGGGCCCCGGAACTAAGGCAGGGAGGAACGGTGGGTCGTTTAGACAATAAGAGTCTGACACTGTTTCTCGCTCCACCCAAGAGCAGGATTTGTCATTCGATAATTTTTCCTACCAACAGGCCAAGTATGAGTTTTTTTATGGTGGGAAAAGTCATCTAGTGACGAATCCCGCCCTTGGGTGCAACGGGAAACAGTGTCAGACATTTACTGACTGAACGACCCACCCCATTCCTTCTTAGCCTTCAGACCGGGGTTGGACCTTCCTTTCAAAAACCGGACCCCAGTAGGCTTGAGCCTCTACATATGCAAGGTATGAGTTGCAAGGCTATAATCCAATCTTTCATCATCCTTGCTGATGTCCTGATGCGTGTCATGATTGCGGGTATGTTCAAAAGAGTTACCGTGGGTCTAGAACGCGAAAGGTACCTGAAGGAACACAGTTAGGTTGTAGTCAGTAAAAGTCTGACAGTTCCTCATGATGTCTTAATCCATCTTAGAACGGGAGAAGTTATTGGAAGATTTCTCATCTCAAAAATAGCGAGTCAAAGACGGAGGTGGTTAACTACAAAGCGCTGACTCTAAGGGCCCTCGCCCACGGCGACTTTTTGTAGCGATGCAGTCGCGCGTTTAGCAAACGCGCGACTGCATCACTTCTAACGCGTGTTAGTCGCATTTGCAACGCGATATTGCATCGCGATTGTATCGATACAAACGCGCGACCGCGTCGCGCTACTAACGCGCTACTGCATCGCGATTGTATCGATACAAACGCGCGACCTGATATACATTGTCTCATCATTGTATTTCTGCGTGTCAACTCTGGTTTTACAATGGAAAGCAATTCACAAAACGTCGAATATGACATTCTATAACAAGTTTTGAATTTAAGATCATAATTTTTGAGTTGTTTGAATGTTGTTACATGATGTCCACAAAGTAATCTCTGGGTATTAAATGGATGCATCCAATATTGACGCTGCTTCCGTTGCCTATGCTTCGGTTGCTTACGTAAAAGCAGCACCAAAGACAACGTGACTAATATTGCCTCAACGGAGTCCATCTTGCAACTGTACTGATCCAAGGTATTTTTGTATCGTAACTGCATCGCGACCGAATCGCGTTTGCATCGCGACCGAATCGCGTTTGCATCGCGACTGAATCGCGTTTGCATCGCGACCGAATCGCGTTTGCATCGCGACTGAATCTGGTCCCGTGGGCGCGGGCACACAGCCAGCGACTGCTTCGCGTCTGTATCGATGCTACGCGCGAGAGCATCGCGACTGCATCGCTACAAAAAGTCGCCCGTGGGCGAGGGCCCTAAACGAATTGATTGTAACTTTTCTAGGGGGGCTGAACTTTTAGCTCCAGCATCTATTGGTTCTGAAAGCCAATATACCTGTCCTATACATTGACACTTTACTTCTCTATACTTAATTCTACCATGACTACTTATGCTATTGATTAGGTGTTTAAAAGTTTCTATGAAATTGTTACTTTTTTGGTGTACAATAACGTATTGTTCTATTCTATTCTCCTTTTCCTTATTGCTGGACTCATGGACCAACACACCTCTAAACAACAATACTAATTACAAAGTCATAGTACAAAATAAATGATACGGGTAGAATTCCCTCATACCGCCCGCAATTCATAATATGGCTTAATTAAAACACCGGTGTTGGCTTGTACGCCGCTACCGTGATCTATTTAAAATGAAATAACTACCCCTTCTACCCTTTGCATCCCCCGAGCGGTTGGCACAAGAAATTTCTTGTTTTATTTATTCATAAGCCTTACAAAGAACCTGAGGAAGGAAAGTACGGGAGAATGTACCTAAAAGCTCTTTCTGAACGAACATAACATGTTCAGTTAAGTCGTTTGTTTACTTTATATATTTTGTAATGATTTAATGTTGGTAGCATGATCTGAGGTAACACTTCCTTTGAATTGTATATGTTAAGCTCTTCTACTTTATTGTATCAAGTGATTGCGTGGTGGCTGAGTTTAGGAGTTGTCTATATGTTCTACAGGTGCTTTTTCAAGTATGTGTGAGAAGAAACGTGTTCGGACGCGTACGGCAAATATTATATACCGGCCATTATAGCAATACTTGGGGGTATATCCTATGTACAACAGTGGTCGTCATTCGGCTGAAATGATGATGATTTAAAATCTTGACTGATTTTAGTCATCATCATTATTCACTACTGGGTATAAGACATCCGTTTTTGTCATACATTATCTTATGTGGGTTAAGGATTTTTTTGTCTTTCCCCTTACTAAGAATTACTCCTGTATCGTGGGCGAGTTCACATAGACAAGACATCTAGACCCGGAATTACTGTCTGATCTCACTAATATTTGTTCCGTGCAAGTCGAACTCGAGGAATTTAAAATTACAAACCTTTTTTTTTGTTATAAAGTTATGCTTACTACGATCCCACCTAATGGTAAGTAGTGATGCAATCGTTGATGGTGAGGCGCACTAGTTTATTAAGGGCGTATTCACAGTAGTCTAGATACCAAAATTATAATCGGATGGGAAGACCGCAGCAGGCGTTTACAAGTTCGTTTGGCCAGGCCATTATTCCAGTCTTTCAATGTGCGTGGAATAAACGATGGAGTGGAAGAAACGCTTAGTTCTAACCGTAGAGATAGAAATGAGTAGGTGGACATATGCAATTCCGACGCACACTCTCCAAAAAGCAACCTGTAAAACACTAAAAGGCTGTCTACCCTACGCCTGCGCTCAAGGCTTAAAGATTGGACTTAACCAAATCTGGATCACCAATTAACCTCTATCTAAAGCTGTCAAGTTGCATTTTGCAGCGCTATTTTAGAAACAAGTAGAAATGCACTAAAAATTGCAATGCAAATATCTGAGCTCACATCTATTCGAAACAGCAAAATAATCTAAGACTGCAGAATATATTTCAGCAGCAGAAACTGCGAATCAATCGAAGCAGTTCTCCTGACACAAGACGTATTAGAATCGTCTCCAGAACTCATTGCTTGCTTGGCTAAGCCGGTAAGTGGGTCACCGTATGTACTAAGACCAAACATTCTGGGAATCCGTTTAAAGAAACTGCATGGATCTGGTTCTTTTGATTTTATCTGTTTTGCGTTTGGTGCAGTACGGATACAGACTATTGTTTTAGATAGTTAAGCTGACTAAACTTGAATTTACAATGAGGGCGATGGTTTCGTGAGACGTAGAACTTTAAATTATTTTCTTTTCGGCTTCCCAGACCGCATCCTAGCACGGCAAAAAAAGTGCCAGCAAAATCGTTGTTATCGTAGGGGCCCAGCAGGATTGACACCTACTGGGGCTATATATAGGTTGGCTTCCTTAAGGGAAACCTAGGGTTCTGGAAAACAATGAAGGAACACAGTAGTGGGATGTTGTCAGTAAAAGTCTGACACGTCTCCCCGCTCCGCCCTAGAGCAAGAAAAATCTTGGGATGAATTCATACATAAAACAAAACTGAAATATCACAAGCAATTTCACCATGCATCGGTTTCATAACGGTTTCTTTAGGCATGTTTTCGTTGTTTATAATGCTTGAGGTGCGTCTAATTATGAGGTATTCTTCATAATACATACTAATAGTTCGGAAGGGTTCAAATCCTTCGACAAAATCGCCGGATAATTCAAAAGTTTTTGCCTTTATAAAATTTTAGTTATATACGGCACCCCTATCGGAAACTCTGACGCATGCTGCAATCGTCCCGTATCGAATAAACACCACTACTCCGATACGGAAAATATCGAGAGCAATATAACTACTCTACTACCTACTAACGTTATTGGCTTTTTCCAGGAAATTCTTCTCAATATGTTTCAACATTTTCTCAAATATTTCTAAGGGATTCCTTGAATTTTGAGAACTTCTAAGTAATTATGTTGCTTAATAATACTTTTCACGATACAATTAATTTTCCACATTCCCTGCCGAAATTAATAATTAATTTATACGAGAAAATTAACTGGTTAAAAATATTTGTTTCAGAAGCTTTATAAATACGTATTTTTTTTTGTAACCGATGTTACAGTGTTTGTTCATTTTACGTGTTAATTTATGTTACTTTACTTCTGTTTATGTGGGTAAGTGTACACATATACATACATATAAGTACTGAAAAGTGAAAAGAACAAATAAAGAGAGAAGGGCACAAAGATGCTGCTTATTTCAAACGAAATTTCAGGAGAGTTGAATGAGAGATATAGAAATAGGTACCTATTTAAAATTAAAACAAAACATAAATACACGAACAAAAAGTAAAAATAAAATGCTTATTACCCGTTTAAGTCAGTACCTACAACATAGATATATTTACATATATGTACTACCAAAGACAGCATTGGCTTAACTTGACTTTGGATTTTTTAATCTAGGCATAAATAACATAGGTATGTTGTATCCTACCTGCCTATGTTATTTATGTCTATATGAGGTAAGGGTTTGGCATTGAAGAGGAAAGGTGCATAATGCAATTGTTTTAGGGCATTATTGTAGTATGGAAGTATTGTGAAGTATTGTAGGGAAGTATTTTGTCAAATTCATTTTGTATCCATTTCAGCATGAGATTATATCTAGTTTAGTCCAGATGATAGCGCAATATTGTAGCTGGCTTATGTCCAGCACGTAATCAATAGATAAGTAGCAATAGAACGAGCTAACAAGGTTATTGACCTTTAGATTACATTTTCGTAACGGAAGCCGATGGGAATCATGTTATATGGACTCTTCGCCACTGGTAGGTTCCTATATTAACAAAACACATTCATAAACACTCTAAAATTATTTACTTGTACCAACATAATTATAAACAAATTAAGTACCAACTTTTCACAGAAGCGAAACCAGAAATATTATAAAGAATAACTCAAACTGATATTAAAAGATCGCAACTACAAAACGAGCTAAAAAAAAATCCCGTTACGAATATTTCGTGGTAAAAATTCGGTCCAATTAAATGGCTAGGTGGTTGTATGTTAGTTGTTCCTGAATTTTCGGCTAACAGAAATATCCTCGGGGTGGTGCTCGGTGTTGTCGGCGCGGTATTTAGGCACGGGTTGTAATCGCCAATCGCTCCCGCCCCGCTCTCGCTCCCGCTTGTGAATGAACGAAACAAATCGATATGCATCGTTTCCAGCGTTCGTTTTTAATTTCGTCGTTCGTCATGGCCGACCGACCGATGCGCCGCTCTACAAACGATAGACGATAGATTAGATTTTTTTTTAGGATTCCGTACCTGAAACGGAAAAAAAGGGACCCTTATAGGATCATTTTGTTGTCCGTCTGTTCATCTGTCTGTCAAGATCCTTTATCTCGAGAACGCATGGACGTATCGAGTTTAAATATAAACGTTATTTTCAAGTTGGCGGTCCCTTGTAGCTGTGAAAAAATCTAAGTTTACTAAGAAAAACGGCATGGTCGTTTATGTTGCAAAAAATACGTTTTCGATACCTACTCACAAGAATTCAACCTTTAAAAGGTTGAATACTAGGTACTTCCTGGTAACCCATAATGTTAAAATTTGGCACAAAATAAGGTCATAAAGTCAGATATAGGGAAAATCTGAAAACAGTAAATTTGTTTTTACGTTACAAAAAAAAAACTTCTTTTTTTTAAGGGATGTTGTCTGTCTATTAAGACCCATTTATCTCGAGAACATGTAGAGGTATCCAGTTGAAAAAACCATATACTTAAATCTACATCTCTAGAAACTGTGGAAATATGAAATTTCTATGTTAACTAAACAAAAAGGTACGACCGTTTATGTCGCGAAAAAAACGAATATTTCAACACACTCAAGGGAATCAAAATTCATAGGGACTTCCTGTTGATCCTTAAATTTGGCAGTGAAGCACGGTCCCATAGCACAAATATAGGAAAACATCTGAAATCTGTAAATTTGTAAAATCAGTAAGAAAAATCTTCGTAACTCAATTTGGGAATCTGTTTTCATAATTTCCCTCTCTTAGAGAGAAGGCCTGAGTCCCAACAGAGGGAACATTATTATGGCTGATGGTATGCTATGCATAGGTAAGTACCTACGGAACGGTCAGTGCGCGAGTCCACTCGCGCTTGCCTGTTTTTTTTTTTACAAATAGATACTGGTTTTCATTGATGTTACCAGTCAGTCTTATCTATGTTCGTTTAGTTTGAAAACATTTATGGCGCATGTCCTTTTCAAAACATTGGCATGTTGGATGTTTTTTGGTATTGAATGAGTGTTCAACTATTTTAAATAAATTGCCATCCAATAGGGTAAGTTGTCTCACATTGAACCAGGTAAATTTCAAAGTCTCATAGTGGGCTGGATTTTCAATCAATGCCTGTAATTTTTTGTGTACAGTTAGCATATCTATTTAGCTTCAATTTTGTAAAACATTAATTTCTCATATTCCTTTTACTTTCAGTGTAAAACAGGTTTTTATGAAAAATGATTTTTGGTTCATTGAGTACTTCAGGTGGTACAGATTTAACCAGGGCATCGTACACATTGAGCCACCTTATTGACTATGTGTTTTAGTTAAATTTATAAGACAAATACTTTGTAATAATAATAAAAAAACAGTAATAATAAAAATCAGCCTTATATTTATTAAAATCACTTACATCACAGAAACTTTTCAGTCAAATTCTATATTTTAAAAATAAATACAAAAGTAGCATAATATTCTTGATACATTTTAAAAATAAGAAACTAAATAACTTTTTACTTGGTTTTTTAAGGTTTTATTTTCAAATAAATATCGTTATAGAAACAAACTTTAATCAATGTAAAAAACATTAAAAAAATTCTTCAAAAAATAAAACAAAACAAAAATTCTATTCATTTCTTTCACTCGATCTGTGCAGTTTAAGGGCCATAAGCATGTCGGCATCACTTTGTTTGGCGCTATTCTATAACAAATTAAAATAATTGTAAAAAATACACTCATTTAACACAATGGATAATGGTTCAATGTGTACCACACTCAGGTGGCTCATTGTGAGACACACCACGTTTTGATAGCTAAACTCAAAATTTTATTGGTAAATCAATCTCGTTAAAACACAAATTATAGCGCTTTTAATAGCTAAATAAACGTAGGAAACAGTGTATATATAAATAAATCGATATCATTTAAACAAAAAAAGGTAAAAAAGAATGAAATTTGCAAAAAATACTTACTTTTTGAGTCAGTTTGCTTTTGAATGCTCCTCAAACTAATACTTTGCATACGATCGCCACGCAAACTAGTGGGCAGAGTCAGAACGTAAATACCTCTATTTCACTCATATTAGCATTGTTTGGCAATGTCGCATTTTTGAGATTCGGCGATGGTTAAATGTAGCTGCCTGGTTCACTGTGAGACACCCGACCCTACTCTATCTAGATCTTGATATCATCTTCATCATTTCAGCCCAAAGACGTCCACAGCTGGACAAAGACCACAAAGATCGGTCCTGTGCGTCTTGCATCCATCGGATTCCAGCAACCCTGACCAGGTCATCGGTCCACCTTCTTCGAGGCCTTCCAACGCTGCGTTTTCTGGTACGCGGTCGCCACTCCAGAACCTTCCGGCCTCAGCGGCCATCTGTTCTCTGTTCAACCGAAAGACGGACGTCTTTGACTATTATTCGACTATTGGACGTAGACCTCCCCCAAGTATCGCCATAATTACCTATTCATTAATCGTAAAATTCTTTTTTTTATTTACGATGAAATCGTTTAAAAAAAATCAAATGGAATACGCACCATGACAAGTACCTTTACTCAGTAAACTGGTAAATAACCCATTAAATTATCGTTTTACGTTCATATCGTATTTCTCCATACAGACTACATCAAGGTGAATTATAATAAAACCCTGTACAATTATACTGAGGTTAATTTCCCTAGCGAGGTTGCTTGATTGAGACAAAGGAATCTGAGGAAATGATCCCTTCTCGCCTCGGAAATAGTGGAATAAATGTATTGCGTGCAATTCATCTTAAGTCGGTCAAAGTAGAATGAGTTAAAGCGCTCAAGCCCAACTTAAGGAGATTTACGAGAATATTTAAAGTTTTAACTTGAGAAAATCCTTATATGTGTGCAAAGCAACTATTTGAGATTCAGTATGTGGATATTCAGGACAGATGGCATGTCTAGTGGAGGGGCCTTTACATGGAGAACCCGTGCAAGGTATTTGGGGAATCATCGAGAAATAGCAGTTTGGCAAAAAATTATAAAAGGGGAAGATTATGAGCTGGACCCGCTGGTCAACCTAGACAAAAAAAAGCCCTTACCAGGTAACAGGCAGCAAAATAAGTTTTTCCAAAGATTCTACAAAAAGAAAGAATGTATGTATTTTGCCCAAATATACACACAATAAAATATAAAAATCTTTCGGCCCATGAGTGCAGCAGACATTACTGTGTTGAACCATAGACACTAGGCAAAGCACTGTTGTATTAGTCTAGGATCAAGCTTGTTTAATTGTCTAAATATGACATGTCAAACAAAACAAAAAGGCTTGTAAAAATATAGACAATAATAAAAGAAAACAGATACTATATTTCTTCAAATCTATGTTGTACGTCGTATCTAGGAAAACATACTTATTTATAATATTATATACCAAGATAATTTTAAAAATATTGACCCTTAAAAATACAGACATACAATGGGCGGCCTTATCGCATTCTGCGATCTCTTACAGGCAACCAGGGATGGAAAGAGATTGCCTGGACATGAAGTGGGGTTGCACTCGGTGCATAACAAAACATGTTAACAAAGTGGTAAAAAATCTAGGTACATACAGTTTCGGCGCACACTGTCCCCTGGCTTCAAGGAGTCATCAACAATTTTATTGTAGGAGCCCAGCAAGGTCGAAGCCTTCTGGGGCCAAGGGTTGATGCGAAAGCGGAACACCGGGGCCTTGGAACAAAGGCAGGAAGGAATAGTGGGTCGTTTAGTCAGTAAAAGTCTGACACTGTCTCCTGCTCCGCCCAAGGACGGAATTCGTCATCCGAAGATTTTTCCCACCAAGAAAAAAGTACATACAGTTTAAAACTAAATACATACATACTAAAATATAAGCAAGAAAACAAGTGACGACTACAATTAATACATATAGAAAATAACCATAATTATAAGGACAAGTAATATTAAAATAAGTCGATACTCAGCTTCTACCGGGACGCATGACAAAACCAGCATGCATATACGGTGCTGATTTTCAGCAACCACCGTTCTAGCGACACTAGCGTCCTTTACGTGCGTAACTACTAATCCACTACAACAAAATCAATAGCAAATGTACAACCTTATCTGATGTCAACCAGTAATCAAATGAACAGGAAATTGTAGACCGTTGCTGTATAAGTTCTATAAATCAACTGTTTGTATTTGTTCGTCAGCTTCGGATATTATAAGTTGGGAAAGAACCGAATTTGAAGCAACTTTAAATTCTCCAACTTTCGTCATTTTCTGAGGCTTTACTATGACGTGTCAAAATCTTAAACGTTAAAGAAGCATGCATTCATCCCTTTTTTATGGTAGGTAATAATCATCCAATGACGGATCCCGCCTTTGGGCGAAGCGGAAAACAATGTCAGACTCTTACTGACTAAACCACCAACCTCATTCCTACTTTGCGACATATACCAGGGCCGGAGCCTTCCTTTCAGATGAGAACCCTTGGCCTCACTTGGCTTCGACCCTTCTGCAGGGTCCCTACGGTTTGCTGACAACTCCTTGAGGCTTGGAGGAACAGAGCACTATCGACGACGGGGCTTCGTCCGGACGGTTAGCAGACGATTGGATGGCGAGATACCCATTGCTTGCCATCCACAAACCCGCACCTATGGTGGCCCGAAATCGGAACAGCTTCATCCCTTTAACAGGCCAGTTTAGGTAGTCAAATGGATCGCGTTAAGAGTTTTATGGTAAGGCTTCTGTGCAGACGGCGTTTCGAAGACTAACTTCATTACAACAATTCCCTCCGTTGTTCATATTAGGCTTATTACCGTACACATGTAGGTCAGCGCCTGCTCCGACGTAACAACTTTGAACTAGGCCGCCAAACAAGTTCACAAATAAATTAGCGCTCAGCCAATTGCTCCCGCGGCCCGTGTGAAAGAGTTTCTGGAACATCCACGACACTTCATTATGCACAAGCAAGGCCTTCAAAATAATTCAAATGGCTGCCGGAGGACGATTCCCTCTAAATAATTCATAAGGCTTTGGGTTATGTCACAGCTGCTGCTACAACCTTCTGATAGAAACTTTAAGTGGACGACACAGAGATAGTCTTTGATTTCATTTAGTTCGCTTCGCTGGACATGACCCTCCATCTGATAATTTATATCAAAGGAGTCGTCGCATCAAAGAGTTTCTTCGAAACTCACTTGAGATGTAGGTATTTTGTTTTCGCCACAAGCTTAAAATAACGAGACAACTCCGCGGTGTTTAACGTTAAAAAGATTTCGTTTGTTCGCTCGAACCTTAATTAAGTTTAAGTAGTGAAGCTATTACTGAGCACATAAACTGTGCGCTGTCGGTAGTTTACTTCTATGTAACACCGGGCGTATGTTAGAAAACTCATAAAACGCGGTGAATCACCTGCTCAGCTTTAACTTAATCAGTCTGGTTTCTGTATAAACACAGTTAGTAGAAAATTCTAAGTGGATGCCTTTTCGCAGAAGTTTTTAGTAGCAAAGGAAGTGAAGTTCATCGAAAAGCTGTTACATAGATTAAGATAGGTAGAAGTGAGGTAGACGTTTTACGAGTCGTCGAGTGCGTAGATATATCCTCCTTGGGAGTACATTCGCACATGGGCGGGTGATAAAATCAGCATAAATTGTGTCGCTCGGTTCCCGGCTGCGGCGCGGGAGCCCGGCGGAGCTACTATTACGTATAGGTAATGCGTGTGGAAGTAATGGCTTCTAGTTATGCTAATACGCATTTACGTCAGCCAGACTATTCATCATCGTGTTCACAAGATTTATAATGTTTTATTCAATGATGTTACCTATTTGTTATAGTCGGTCATTGCATCTGATGAGGGTAAAATTAGGCTTAGACTAGGAGGAGCTCAACCTGTTCTGCATAATGCTCGATAACTTAGTAGACCTTCTTCTGAAATTGAACATGTACAGAAGCAAGGTAATGGTGAAAACATGTAGCACTTATTTCTATCAAGGTTGAATACTCTGCGTTCAAAGTTGATAACATTTACCCAGCACAGACGATCTAGTTAGTCTAACTTCAAGAAAGAAGTCAATTGTTAAATTCTACTCGGCTGGGCAGCGTTCAGGAAGCTCGCGGTGTTTTATTGTCCAACATACTACGGTGTCTAATGTCGAAAGTCTGTACTAGTGCATCATCATCAGTCTTTTTGAAATGTTCCCACTACTGGTCACAGGCCTCCTCTTCAGGAGAGGGAATGGGCCATAATCCACCACGCGGGCCCAGTGCGGATTGATACTAGTGCGTGTTGCCATATAAATATGATGGTTTCGAAACATCGCTCGCACTCGGCTTGATTACTTTTCAAGAAACTAAGTCACCCCAAAAGCAATGGCGAATTTGATAGCGTTTTCGAACCTGAATTAAAATAGAAGACATAACAATAAAACCTACAATAAATAGGTATATCTATCTATCTCATATTTTGCAGAAAAACGTAACCAACTAAAAGAAACAGATGACGTCTCACTACACGTCCAGTTTCGCCATCGTAATGTCATTCAGCACTGAGATTGGAATCCCGAATCCGTGGCATGTCCACCGCTTGATTGTGCGTTTGTCGGCCATTGAATGTCAGAGGTTTGTGCCGGAGGGCCAGCGACATCGCAATTTGCTGCTAGACAGCCATAACGCGATTTACGTAGCGGCTATTTGTTTTTGGAGCTGCGGTGTGAATGTTTAAACGCATGAATAATTTTTAGATTTCTAGTTCTGATGTTCTGTGGTTTTGTCTAGAAGTGATTGTAAGAACTTGGGAGTGTGAATTCTAGCCCCTCTAACCAAGTTACGATCGTTTCGTTAACGTAAAACGCTTTGAGTTGGTTTGAAGTTTGAGAGAAGCTGTGCGGGAATAAAAATGAGCTTTGAGTTGGAAATTTGAAGTTTCAGAGAAGCGTAACTGAAATGAAAATGAAATATATACATAATACTACATACATTATCTTGATTAAAGAAATTTTATTACCTTCGCCAACTTTTCTGCGTATATTTGGTAGAATATTTTATCGTTCGTAGAAAATATTTTCTTTATTTAATTCTTTCTGTATTAAACATTAAACATCAAACTCAAACAATAAGCTACATAGGTCTGCTGAAAATAGGGGTTTATTTTATATAGATTAGTCCACAGATAGTTTAATATTCATTATAAGCCATTTCTTTTACTAACAGTCTTCTTGTTTTAAAGATACATGTCGTACCTGTCATAAAGTGTTCCTTAGACAGACGGTCATTAAATCAAACGATGCAAAAGACTGTAACGTTGTACGCGTGTTTACAAATAATTATTTAAAATAAAAATTATTAACTAAATAAAAATTTAATAATATAATTAAAACTTAAACCTACACTTAATTAATACTAATATATACAAACAAAAACACTATTATACAAACATCACTTACTGCTTACAGGGGTCACCAACTTAAAATACTTAAGCATTATTTATAATATAACTAGCAGAAGTTGGTCAACACAAACATTGTCTGATTGCGCATTTTGACTGCGACATTTTTTTAAAAACCCGTCCGGTCAGTTTAGTAGCGGCCGGTCACTTGCAGCTCGGCACCCACCATTCGGCAGCCAGACTAATCAGAGGACAGACGTAGCTCTTCTCAGCGCGTTTTTTTAAAACTCTGTGTTCTGTCTAACGATAGTACTTACGTAGCTCTTCTCAGCGCGGCACCAGTTTGAACTTTTTTCTAAATTCTACTTGTATTACAAATACTAAATTCTGAGTAGTGTTGAAGACCCGTATATCGGTAAGTGGCGAACAATTGTATATTTTACAGTGTATGGTAGCTTTTCCTATTTATTATATGTGGTGGACATTAATCCTCTTTTCATGCTTTTATTATTACTTTGTCAGTGATCAAAATTAGCAACGTAGTTTTAAATAACTTTCAATAAAGTAGTTGGCTTTGCAATTTAATAAACTTCTACCCTCCACATATCATTTTGTAAATCGTACAATTTCTTTGTTCAATATTTTAACCTAATTTTATATTGTACTCATTTTCTCACTGCTATATCTCTGTTCTCGTGACCATCAGCCACATTCATTGCCTACCAGGTAAAGTTAGGTGCTTATTTTCCGCTTCATCACCCTGGGAATGGCAATTGGCTGGTCAAGGTCACCTCCTGAATAGCTACTTATTGCACCTGTACTTCTAGGGTTCAATACTACGGTTTGAACTTTCCCATCGGACGTCATCCGCTGCGCATCACCCTCCCGTGGACGTCGTACGTCGTAGCAGTAGCAGCAGCGTTCAGGGGCCTACCACACCTGCCTGCCTACCCCAGCCAACAACAAGGGAAAGGAAGTAACACTGAACTTTACGACCGGAGAGTTGGAACTCGGCATACGGCCTTTTAACCCATCCCTGGGATATATGTTTTTTTTTTTTTTTATTAATATATGCTAACGAATTGAGTGTCCGTGTTTTATTTGACATGAGACCTTAACCGTTACAAGACAAACATCAGCCGTTTTAAAATGCATCTGCTCGACCAATTTGCTCGTAAAAGAAATACCATCTAAGGTGCTACTACCCGCTGCTGGTGCGATGGGTAGTAGTTTATTTTTTAACGATTTGTGCATCCTAATGCTTTTCCAGCATTTGACAGCAAACGTCACGTCACGGTGAAGGAAAACATCGTGGGGAAACCGGCATATACTAGACCTAAAAATTCGAACACATGTGACATCCACCAATCCACACTGATCCCGCTTGATGGATTATGGCCCATTCCCTCTCCTAAGACAGGAGGCCTGTGTCTTAGCAGTGAGAACATTAAAAAGGCTGATGATGATGATGATGGTATCGAGTCAGCCTGCTCGGTAAGCTTCGTTAAGGTTGTCAATGAAATTACAATAGAATTCGTAGCTTAATTTTAAGCTGAACGCACGATTATTAACCGAACTGAACGAAACGAATGGAAACAATTTTAGGATTATTTATATGAAATTCAGTGATACCCTAAACATCTAACTGCGTTGAATCGTTCGAATCTGAAAGGAGAAATAGAGAAAAATGTTGCGAATGTGAACCTTTACCGAGATCGCGACTGTTGCAATTAATGTTTCAATTCCACATATGGTGCAGACATTCGAGATATATAATCTCACCATTTTTACATCTCAATATCTACTAGGAATCAATTTACTAATAATCCACTGAAATTCACTCGAAAAAATTGTGTCGAAAATTGAAGTACACGTTTTCTAAACTTTAAGAGTTAGTGGCTTAGATATAAGTATTTAAAAAGTATACTCTACTAGTAACTTCTTTGAGCACTGAAGTTATATCTTTGAACATTATTTTCTTGAAAGGTTAATAAAATCATAATGAAAATCTTTATAGAAATATTAAAAATAATTATTGAGATTCATACATAAAGGAGCTTCGAAGGATGTTTAAATTGCTCGTATAGTGTTTACGTATCAAATATTACCCTAAGATTCGTATGTTCTTAAATTCACATGTAGAAAGAAGAGAGATTGAAAGAAAAGAGGATTTCTTTCAAGATTTCTTTGAGAATTATATGCGTAGTAAAATACAGTCTCTCAGTTAATAATGAAATTACCTACACGTTTTTCAAAGGTTAGGTTAGACCTTTTTTTTCTGCCACAATCTACACTAATGATACCTTGTAAATACAAACTACGTAATCAGCCTTTTAATATTTCCACTGCTGGAACTCAAGCTTCCTCTCTAAGAGAGCGAATGGACCTTAATCCACCACGCGCATTCACATGTCTTTGAATTTTTGGTCTAGGACACACTGGTATCTTCACGATGTTTTTCTCTACCGTTGGGCAGTCGTGATGAAATTAAAAAAAATTAAACAAAGTTATGCGCTTAGCTGGCCACTGGCTTATAATTCAAAAGTCAGGACAGTTACCATTAGATCACTATTGCTCTCTCTTTTTCGCTTTTGATTAAAACCAAATTTTTAATGGTTGAAAATAATGAAATAATTGACTAAAACTCGCATGTGTTCTTGTGCTTATAAGACCACGATAACTCTTTTGAATAATCCCATAATAATATATTACACAACTATCACACAACTTCGTGTAGTCCCAAGCTAAGCAGAGCTTGTGTTATGGGTACTGACAACCGATAAACATACTTATATATTTTTAAATGCATGTACATATTATAAATAAATTACATCCAGACACGGAACAAATGATTGAGCTCATCACACAAACATTTGCCCTGGGTGGGAATCGAACCCACAATCTCTGGTACAGTCAGGGCCACTAACCACGGGACCAACAGGCCAGTCAAATAATATACCATTGCCTAAGAAATTTAATTTAACATTGTACTTGAAACAATAATGATTTCAATAAAGCACTTCATCGTATCTTGCATTATGTACCAACATAAATTATATACAATTCCAGTTTACTTGCATATTGTATTGCCAAATGATTAATCTCAACACTTCCTGGAATGTAGCTTGGCCAGAGTACATGAAGACGGAGTGGAACACAATGTCAGGGATGACAAGCATGTTGCAGGCTGCGGGTGAATCGGGGTCGCTCCTCCCCGCACGTTCGATGCTCTAGATTGCAAGGCATTCGTCGTCATTGTCTACGCTGCTGGACTATAAATATTTTGATACTTTCCGCTTGTTTGTAGATGTCTTTCGTTTGTCTGCTGTGATACAATGAGAAAAGTGGGCGGTTATAACAAAAGTAGGGATGTACGAAGCTTTATTTTCGTCGTGCAATATTAGAATTTTTTTTTTTAGTTTCCTTAGGGTTCTTGTTACCTTAGGGTGGTTTCAAAAATAAAATTAATCGTGAATATTCAAAACAAAAGCGTCAAGTCATTATCGGTTCATTGTGCATTCAAAATCTAATCGCGATTAGTTTTATTAGTGAATTTGGCCCTTAGTAAGTCATTCAAAAACGGAACGCTTCTACGACAAGCTTGCACATTGTTATTCGTCCCTCTGTCTGTCTATCTATCTATACATCTGTCCAAATCCTTTTCCTTAGGAACGCGCGGAGATATTATCATTACTCAGGTCTGCTAACCTAAGCGAAAGTGAAAAAATACAAATAAAACAACGCGATCTAAAGATAAGGCCATTTATGCTCCGTTTAGGAGCATGTTTTGACACTCGCTAGGAAGTCTAAAGCTATAGGTACTAGGTACTTCTCGTTTCTTGCGTTCAGAAGTGTGCGATTCGGAAAAATCATCCAGACTCGATTCAAGAATCCAACTATTTACACACGTAAATTTATATAGAACCTTCAGTGTCCGGCCCGCTCTTGGGTGGTTTTTTTTTAAAAGGGATTATCAAACTTCTCCTGACTTAAACCAACCCCTGTATCTTCAATTGTTCTTTGAGTTTTAGGGCTGAGCTGATTCTTGCGAAAAATCTCCCAGCCCTAGCAGACAATGGGGTGACTTCACAATTTGTAATAAATTTCGAGGCCTAATGCTAAAGCTTTTACAACATTAATTACAGCATCTTCTTTGTGTATCTTTTTCAAATTTTTAATGAATATAAAGTATTAACTGCGCTACAGTTTTAATCAAGCGCTGTAAAGGCGTCCATATATCAAAGTCATTGTACCCGCCAGCAATGCATAAACGAAGCTCAAGAACTTTGGCCAATGATTAATTAAACTTTTTATATAATCCTCTTTGGGCCTGATTTCCTTTAAATTTTTTCAGCCTGTTGGAGCATAAGTTTCTAAATAAGTGGTGACCCGAACTGGATTGTGGTGGTTCGGCCATTTTCGCCTAATTCTAATTAGTTCCAGGTCGGCGGTACATCAAAGTTGGGATAAGTTCTTTCGTTTAATTGACCGTAAACTTGAGGCGACGTGGATACGTTCACCTGGAAGGGCTCGTTGCTTCGCCTTAGTGATTAATGTGCTTCTTGTTTCAATTATGCCCTACTTTTATATCCTATTACTTTTTTATTATGGCAAGGAGATTAAAGACCATAAATTTGATCCGTTTGGACACTTCTGTTTAAAATTGATTAACGTTTCTGACGATAACCTATTTACAGAATCAATTGAATATTGCCAATAAGTTCAACTTGAGCTGGCGTAGATACATTCACCTAGCCTTCTAGGTGAATGTATCTACGCCAGTAGCAATAATCAAAAGAACCAAGCAGTAAGCCCCTTGGCTTACTGCTTGGTTCTTTTGATTATTGCTACTTGTGTCAGTCATGTCTTATTTTTACCCGTTTCAGTTTTAGTGGTGACCGAATTGTCAGTGAAAAAATATTGATTAACTTTTTGGAAACACATTTATTGTGCGTGCAACTAAGGAGAGGAATTCTGCTAGAGGCCATGTTGATGGCTACAACCCAGGAATCTTTAAGTCTAGATTGAATACTTCTAGGTTAGCGTACTCCATTTTTGACCACATCGTCACGACTACACTTTTCGACGTTAACTAGCTTCTGCTAGCGGCTTTGCCCGCGTGAAAGTCGGTTTCTCCATAGAAACTTCCAACCTCCGTTTTACCCCCTAAGGGGTGGAGTTCGTTATATCCATTTTTAGCGTATGCGAAAACCCTAAAAGGAACCTACCTGCGAATTTATTTATAGTTTAATCAGATTGTGGTATTTCGCTTTTTAGATAAATAAAATGCAGTAAGCAATTCAGTTATTTACTAAACCAATTAAAAATTGCTAATACAAGTGCAGTTCTAACATCTGCATGATATTTCGAAATGTGCCCTGAAGCGAAAATAACATGTAGATAATTGCAAGACAAAGCCGAGGGCTGCAATTATAAACTTGTCAGGTTCAGTGAAAGGCTATCGACGTTGGGATAAAGTTTATTAAAACTAATTGTTCACTGGCTGTGAACTTATGAATTATGTTAATATTTTTTACTGGTTTGTAGATATGTTAAAGGTCTGGTTATAAGTTTAATCGTCGGCCTCATCATCAGGTGAGATAGTGGTCAAACGCGAGCCTATTTATAATTTAAAAAATAATGCCTTTTGGGGCCATGGGTTATTGTGAAACCGTCACCCGAGGCCGTAGAATTAACACAAAGAAGGAACAGGAGGTATTGTTTTTTTATTCAGTAAAATTCTGACACTGTATCCCGCACCACTCAGAATATAAAGCGGCACAACATTTACTGTTTTTCTAACTTGTCAAACCAAACGAATGAACTTGATTTTCTAACTTGTCAAACCAAACGAATGAGCTTGATGAACCACTTTATTGAACTGAAGCACTTACAAGAGACAAATCCACCCGGACATACCGCGGAGAGTCATGAAAGCCAGAAAAATCTTAACAGCGACTTTTAGAAAGATGACGTCATTGCACAACGCCATCTATCAATTGAAATCGAAACTAATTTAATGTACGCCATCTACACTAAAACGTGTGAACTACATTAACATAAATATACGGAAAATATAGTGTTATCTGACAGCGGAAAAGGATTTATTCTTAAGCTGAAAATAAAAACAGTTCTTTTAATAAAACTTCGTCGGTATTTCATGTAGCATGAACGTCATAGTTTCCGTCCAGTTTGCCGCCATCTTCGTCGGCTTCATCGGGATTGTTCCTCGGAAGCTGCTGAACCCTTAGCGAATAGTTAAACTTAATGAGGCCGACCGAATGTTGCGTACTCCTCCACCCAGATTGTTTCCGACGTTAGAGAAAATGTTGTTGGATAAATGACTATGAATGTTCCCGATTTTGGAGGGTTCTGATGTGAGATTGCTTGGAAATTATGGGACAATTAAGGCTTTAAATATATACTATATTATTTTTATTTTTTTAGTGATAAACCTTTAAATGATTACTCTAAAATGGTGGAGTGAGAGGGCTTGCCAGACTTTTACTGATTGAAATTTTTATTTCAATTGCCCTTTGCGTTTCAGGGCCAAAGTAACTCTTTCTCGCAAATATTAATATTTAGTAAAATGCCTTTTTTTATCGATGATTTTACTTTTTGTGTTAGTTAGTTAATTACTAACTACAAACAAGTGAGTATAGCTACGTTACGGATCGTAAATATTGGTTGTTAGATTTTGTATCGAGAAACAAATAGTTGTGGTGACAAGAAAATTGTTTTATATTTGGTTTAAACTAATGCTTGACTGCGATCCCACTTGCTGGTAAGCACTGATGCATTGCAATCGTTGATGGTTCTGTGGTGGTGTTCTGTAGTAGTTCTGTTACTTTTTGGTGTACAATAAAGTTTAATCTATCTATCTATCTATCTATATATCTATCTATCTATCTATCTATCTATCTATCTATCTATCTATCTATATATCTATCTATCTATCTATCTATCTATCTATCTATCTATCTATCTATCTATCTATCTATCTATCTATCTATGGTGAGGCGCACTAGTTTATTAAGAGCCTATTTACTCTAACCTTGAAGACAGCCAAATAGGATGATTTTTTTTTAATTAATAAATACACAGAAAAAACATGGACAGGAAGTCCGCAGTAGGTAAATAGTTCCAGTCCTTCGATGTACGCGGAATAAACTACGAAGAAACACATAGTCCGAACCATAGAGGTTTCAACAACGTAAAGATGGATACTCGCCGTGCGTTGGGTTGTCCGAGGATAGAAATGAGATGGTGGAATCAAGTCGTGCAATTCCCGCGCACACTCTCCAAAAGCAACCTTTAACCTTACGAATAACGTTATTATTATTTCAAACACTATAACACTACCACCAGCCACACAACACCTAAAAGAACGAATCTTGAACGATAGGTACTAAAATGAATAACCAAAGAAAATATAAGCTTCCTTAGCTAGTATGCTATAACATAATATACACCTTTATAGCAACCGCTTGAACTCAAGTAGTAATAGCTACATGTACACATCTTACCGAGGTACTTAACGTGTGTATCGCTTCTGTTTTATTTTTATGAAGTCCGTTGTTGGATTTAATTTTAGCAGTTAACTTGAGTAGAAGGTAGTGAAAAAACGGTTTAAAAGAAAGCGTTTAGTTTATAGAAGGTTTATAGTTTTTAGACTGGCTTTTTGGTCTAGTGGTTAGTGACCATGACTGCTATGCCCGAGGTCGTGGGTCCGCTTCCCACCCAGGACAAATGTTTGTGTGATGAGCACGATCATTGGTTCTGTGTCTGGGTGTAATTTATCTATAACTAGCGACCCGCTCCAGCTTGGCACGGGTATTGATATTAAATATATTATGCATGTATCATACATATAAACCTTCCTCTTGAATTTATCTATTAAAATCAGCATCAAAATTCGTTGCGAAGTTTTAAAGAGAGGCACTTTAAGCATAGGGACAGGAAGCGACTTTTTTATACTATGTAACGATATGTATGTATTTAGAAATAGATAAGTATTTCATCAGCTGTCTAGTACCTATAGCACAAGCTCTGCTTAGATTGGGGCTAGACAACGTTGTGTGATAGTTGTGGAAAAAGTTGACTAGCTGTTCGCTGCGATTTAAGTCGTGTTTTTATTACTTTTAGATTCCTTTTGATCGAAACGTGTAGCCTTTCTCGATAGGTCTATCCAACACTATTTTTTAGGCTCCGTACATCAAAAGGAATAACCGTCTATTTGTCTGTCGGTCAATCAAAACCTTTTATAGGAATGCATACAAATACCTGTTACACTAGGAAATTTCGAAAAAAGATGCGAATGCAAAATAGTATATTTCGACTCTCTGGAATGTGAATAAATTTGAAAACTGTAATTACGTCACCAATAATTTTTTTTTGATTCGGCAATATCGTCGAGACTCGATTCAGGAATTTAATCAATTAAAAATAAAATAAAAAATCTTTTATTTTTAGGCATCAAGGCCTATAAGTGTGTTAGTTGTTACAAAAACTTATTACTATGTTAGTCTGTGTTTAACTATCTTAGTCTGTGTATAACTATCTTAATCTGTATATAAATATCTTAGTCTGTGTATAACTATCTTAGTCTGTGTATAACTATGTTAGTCTTACAAAAACTTATAACTATGTTAGTCGGGTTTTTACCCTTTGGCAATACCCAATTCTAACAAATCAGGTTTTCAAATAACAAAGCAGACGATATAATTTTAGATCATGATGTTGTGTTTGCTTTTATTGTTTTATCAAAACAAATAATTCAGGATTATAAATTATATGGACAAAACAAATCCCGTTGATCCATTAGCAAATTGCCAATCCCTTGGGGCCGCTATTTAATTGTATTGTCAAAACCTAATCAAAACATTTCTGAGCGTAAATAAACTAACAATAATGCCTGTTAGCCCAGGGGGAATAGATTTATTAAGTATTTACCTGTGAAATTGGCGTTTTTTAATACGGCTTAATTTGAACTGCGATATCGTAGGATCGACTTGTGGCTTACTGCAAGAACTAATAAACACTTTAGAAAGCCAGGCCACCGTAAGGGTCGGCTTCGGCATTCGGTAAGCGTCCGGAGGGCGCGCACTGTTCCCGCGCGCCTCAAGGAGTTGTCAGCAACTGTAGGGACCCAGCAAAGTCGAAGCCTTCTGAAGCCAAGGGTTGATGCGAAAGCGTAACACTGGAGCCCTGGAACAAAAAGAAATGGTTGGTCGTTAGTAGAAGTCTGACACTGTTTCCCGCTCTGCCCAAGAGCGGGATTCGTCATTCGATGATTTTTCCCACCATAAAAAAAAAACTTGGAAAGCCACTTTTTAATACATAAAAGTGGTTTTATTCATAACTTTTAATTGCTAAAAATTACGTTTTTGAAAGTTTTCTATAGTGCGCGGCAAATAAGTTAAACCATTTGCTATGGTTACTCGCAGCCCTACCTTTTTGATTGGGACCCGAGAATAGGTTACTGCACATTTAAGATCGACCGCCATCAGAGTTGAACTTGTGTGACGACGATTATACGATTTTTGGGTCGGGCGTACTATTACGTACGTTTTGTTTTTGATGTGCCTCAAATGGTAACTAATATTGATGACGTAATATATTGACTGAGAACTGCTAATTAATGGGATGTGTATTTTTGTTTTTATTGCTTTAACTGGAAAATTATATCTCACGAACAATTTTTCTTCTCCAGGTGACTACAGAAAGAATGATGAATAAATAATTATTTGCATCTAATATCACACAGTTTTGTCCGATATTGCTTGCCGTTTAAAATACATATTTTTCGAGATTGAACTCCATGAAATATCACGATCTTACAAAAATTATAAACCAAACAAAGAAACCTATAATAACATTACATACCTTTAAATCAAAGTATATTTGAATCTAAAGTAATCCCCGTTAAACCGTTTTAAAAATAAAGTCAAATCATTATTTATACCTAAAGTAAACAGACACACAGACAGGCACGACGAAATGAAACGTCTAACACCTGGTTTTGAGCTAACTTTATTACTGAAACGTCTGCAAGGTAACGCGGCCGGCGCGTAAAATATTTTCCCTCGGAATGACGCGCTCCCTCGGCAGCCAGTCGTAAACTGCGGCATTTATTACATTTGATATCGCCAGACGACGTCTTTAATGCGTAACGTGTTCCGCGAACGCTGCACGTGTAACAAGTTGCTGTAGCAAGGTATTGAGTGCGTGCAGGTGTTACTTTGTTGATAATGTGGTAGGGGTAAAGATCTTGGAGCTTTTTATTTTGCTGTTAGGTTATAAGTACTTTTAAACTATTTAGAGCAGTGGTGGCCGAGTAGTAAAGGCCCCGACTTATGAGTCTTTGGTCGTGGGTTCAAACCCAGCCAGGTGCATTACTTTGTGTAATTTATTTCATCACCACTGCTCTCAAAACGGTAAAGCAAAACATCGGGAGGAAATTCGAAGACATGTGACATCCACCAATTCGCATTTGGGCCGGGTGGTGGATTGGGGCTCATTCCCTCTCCTAGAGAGTAGGCCTGTGTCCCAGCAGGGGGAACAATAATAAGGCTGATGATGATGAATCCATTTAGGAGGTACTACTACTACGCTACAAAACAAAAAATCTCTAAATTTGCGAAGCACTTCAAAAAGATACATGTTACGATTGTAAATGCCTAAGTAAAAAAATAAATGGTACGAAAAAACAAATGCCATTAGCAGTTGTTAATGCTGTTAACAACTGTTATTGACATTTATTTTTCCTTTATTGTACGAGTGTACAATC
The DNA here is from genome assembly GCA_029852875.1 of Mythimna loreyi. Taxonomy (NCBI): domain Eukaryota; kingdom Metazoa; phylum Arthropoda; class Insecta; order Lepidoptera; family Noctuidae; genus Mythimna; species Mythimna loreyi. Next base: position 13,870,600 of record CM056792.1, read on the forward strand.
GCTAAAGTTCGCAGAGTCTAACTTCAGACTCACCAAGTCAGAAAAGCCGTACCGTAATGGGTCAGGACCAAATTTTTGACGCAATTGTACAACGAAAATCACAACAAAATGTGTCACATTGGAAAATAAATATAGCGCAACAATTCTATTGTGCTACATTTATTTTCCAGTGTGACACATTCCGTCTCGTCACAAATTTGGTCCTGACCATAATGTCGTAAGAAAAACTAAGAACTATATTTATTAATAAAAAAATGTAGGTATATCTATATTGAGGGCGCTCGCAAATGTATCGTATTTTTATTTATTTATTTAAAATTCACGTACAGTAGTGGCACATAGGCGGACTTAATGCTACCAGGCATTCTCTACCAGTCAACTTTTGGGTTAAAAAAAGACAACACTGTGGTGGGTGTGCACAATAAATAAATAACAACCACCCCCTCCTTCTTTTCGTCCTTTTTTAACTAAATACAAACAAAAACCACTCGACAGAATTAAAACACACCTAATAATATAATTTGTGATTCAAGCAAGACTGAACAAAGACATCACAGCATACACCATTGAAAAGGGACCGTCAAAGTGAGACGCCCTTTCAAACGCGGCTTACACAAAAGAAAACAAAATTTCTATCATCGGATTTTCATGTCAGTCACGTCGGATATTTTTTTCCGCGCCAAAATGAATTCCATTTCGACAAACAAATCACCACAGATCCAATCAAAGGCGACGACAACGGCCAGTATTTTGTAAAAAAAACTTGTTGATACTACATACTTCGTGTATCATTCGTAGAGTCTGTCTGAAGGTACGGCCCGGACTAAGTGTTTTGCCTCGTCGTTTATACCGAGTACATCGAGGGACTGGAACAGTTTGCCATAATTTAGGTGTCTTCAAGGCTAGAGTGAATAGGCTCTTTATAAACTAGTGCGCCTCACCATCAACGATTGCATCACTGCTTACTATCAGGTGGGAGCGCAGTCAAGCACTAGTTTATAGGAATAATAAAAAAGGAAAGGCAAATGAGTTGGGTAATTATTATAAAGGACAATTAAAAGGTCTAGATCATTGTTTACTGATAGTTTTATAAGTAAAACTTATCGAGTATGACTCTTTTATATAAGCATTTATTTATAGCGAAGTTCGTAATCAAATCTTGTAAATTAATTTGATCCACTTCTCGGTTACCGATTGAGCTGAAATTTTGTATGCATGGGTCAATCACATGACAATGCAGATGTCGTAGCTGAATCTGATGACGAAACTGGTGCCCATAATCACTCTGTAATTAAACGACACAAGCCCATCGAGTCTAGAGTCGTATGATTCGTCTTGACGGGTTTTAATTATATTTCAAACCCGTCTTTAATTCGTCGTAATCGTATTTAATTATATTTAACAAGCTTTTATAGCGCAGTAGGTATATACCGTACTGCGCTATAAAAGCTTGTATAATTATAATGAAAAATTATAAAAATAAATAATTGAAAATTTATTTTAAATGTTTTAATATTAATATGATTAGGCAACTTTTAAAAACCATAAAAAATGCAAAAGATTTTGATTAATTTAGAATACATTTCGGTCTGATGTCTTGATGACAAAACTACTAAGAAAAATATTGGCTAGTATAAATGGAAACGTCGGAATGGGGTAGGTTGTTTAGTCAGTAAGAGTCTGACACTGTTTCGCGCTCCTGTCATAAAAAACTCGTTTGACTTTTAAGACAGATTCTACTTTTTGTAAAACATAAAATAATCAGTTTTTCTTTCTACTAAACTTTTACGTGTTCTTTTCGTATAGTCTTAAAGTTTTGCTTACGAAATTAGCGCAGAACTTTGTTTTGGGAAGACTAAGTTTCCCGTCTTTCTTTGTAAACCTTATGTAAGTTTACGACATAATAATATCTTTTCTCCGAAAGCAAAACGTAAAAGACTGAAGGTGTTTCGAAATACTTTAACATTTCAAGTTTGTACCGAGAAATTTTCGTCAAGTTATTTAGTAATTTCTCAAATGATTCTGCAAAGCCTTGAGCACTTAAGTATGATTGGAATCTTATTGGAAGGCTTCAGGGCGGATCATCTCATCAATACTTTGATTGAGACTCCGAACCGCGCCGGATTAAGATTTGAGTACGTTTTTAAGTGCGAGGTGGTAGATTTTCAAGTAATTTTCTGTCGACTTTTGTAGGTACTATTTATTGAAACAAGTTCCTTCTTTTAGTAAAATAAAAAAGCAATTAATTACTTTATTTTTATACTAGCGACCCGCTCCAGCTTCGCACCGGTACAATGCTGATATTAAACATGTAAACCTTCCTCTTGAAATGCTCTATCTTTTAACCAAAACCGCATTAAAAATCCGTTGCGAAGTTTTAAGGATCTAAGCATACATGGGGACAGCAGGAAGCGAGTTTGTTTTATACTATGTTACGATTATTGATAGTCACGTTTGAGGATTATCTCATCTGATGGCAAGCAATAATGTGGCTGATGATGGAGCAGGCTTGCCTAGAAGTTACTTATTCAGTCTTAACTTAAAAACCCCTAGGTTGTAGCTATCAGTTATTAATAGTTACTTTTTTGGTGTACAATAAAGTATTATGTATTTATTTAATGTTTATGTACAGTAGTGGTACATAGGTGGATTTGATACAACAAGGCATTTTCTACCAGTCAACTTTTGGGTTAAAAAAAACAACACTGTGGTATTATTCTATTCCAATCCATTCTATTCTATCAGGAAACACAGATATTTATTTCTACGTTTCGTTACTAGCTACTTTGAATAATAAACATATGACGCGACATAAAACTCTCTCTCTAAATGGTCCCGCTGTCATAAATGTCATAACACAGTACTTTTAGTTCCCCTGCCGTTAATAAAAACACACTTATGTTGGCACGTTTATAGAATAACAACTTTTCGCGATAACTATTTGACGTCTAGACATACGGTGTTTTTGTGTGATTTTTCGCAAGTAATCTATAACGTTATCGCTTGCTTAACCGGACAGAAACCAAAATGACCTTATTTGACCTTTTGAATACCTTACTTAGAGACAAAATAGAAAGACAATAGGTGTGCCAAAGCCGGCTTTCGTTTGGGGTTCAAGACTTTAAAAGAAAGAATGAATGAAAATAGGAATCATTTGTCACAAAGGCAATAAGTTTCAAGGTACAAACCAAACGGCGAGCAATGGGTAGCCCGCCCTCAGCTCGAGCCTAAATCGTTGACGGCGCGAAGTGTTCAACGCACGCCTCAAGAAGATGTAAGCAAACCGCAGTGGCCTAACAGCGGCGAAGGAAAGTCTAGATGGGCTATGGGTTTGCTTCTGAAAGATGATGAATGAGAAGACAATGAAGGTGTATGGTTTTTAATAAGTAAAAGTCTGACACGCCCACATGCTCAGCAAAGGGCGAGAGATGACATTGGATGAATTCCCACAAAAAAAATAATAATAACAAAAGCAACATAGATACAGTTCAGCATGAATACAAGTCAACTGCTTAGTTCCTGACGTTGGCTAATAAAAAAGCTTGCAGGCAGAACTTATAAAGAAGCTGATACTAAATTGAAAACTAAACAAGTACCCCTTGAGGACAATATGTACCTTAGCTCACAGCGTCGTTTGGGGGAGCACTGCAAGGGACTGGCTGGATCGAACGTGGCTTACGGACGCCATAGACGTACGACTATTTATTGATTCATCCTGACATTGAATATATTTTGTTGGTCATTAAAAAGTGATTTGAACGGCACGCTGCTGTCTGAGACACAGATATTAAGTTATCTAGTTAATTGTATTGAATTCTATTGTTAAGACACCTTAGATACGGATCGTGTCTAAAAGGAAGGCCCCGGTATATATGGAGCAAAGGGTTGATGCGAAAGTGGAACACCGAGGCCCCGGTAATATATGGTGACGTAGGAACGGGGTATGTTGTTTCCCGCTCCGCCTAAGGGCGGGATTCGTAATTGCATGTTTTTAACCTACCATAAAAAACCCCCTACATACACATCTCTAATACCCGTGATTATAAACAAGTTAAGCAACAATTTTTATTCTTTATTAAGATTTTTTTTAAATTAATATTTTTAATGTCCAGTTATGACTTAGTAAGAAATTGCCTGCTTAGCAATAAATACTTACTTCTTCATAAATACGCGGATAAGTCTTTGTATTTCTAGAACTGTGGTTTTTTTTCTAAACTCACTGAGATATTGAAAAGAACACAGGTGACGTTTACTGAGTAAAACTCCCTCTCGCTCCAGAGTGCGAGAAATAACTTGATGATAAACTACCAAAAATGGTCGAGAAGTAAAATATACATTAGAAAAGCTAGGAATCGTTGTTTTGTTTGTGTATGCTGCATATAGCGAAATAGCTTCTAACAAATGTCGGTCGTCTATATTAGATTAAGAGGGTAAGCTAAAATTCTTGTAAACAATATCGTACCGTAGTATTCGTTCACTAAACTCTAGCTGTAGTTACACAGAGTCGCCGATCCAACGATATAGCACGTTTGTGGTCAACACGCCGCTTGGTCACGCTGCACGCTGTTCATACTTCCAACCCGACGTACATTTTCATTCAACCGCTCTTACGTGATTATAATGTTATTACACATCTTTCTCCAAATATTTTGGATACGCAGATATCTTGTGGATTGGTTATCTAGGCTTCTATAGAAATCAATCATCAAATCATCAAGCTTTTAAACCATGCTCGACGTAGACAATAGTCGATTCGGGAAGGCCCACCTTAGGGCGACTCTAAACGCCACCAACCTTGAGCGAACAAAAGCGGAACTTACATCACTTCCCGCGCATCAAATTTATTCGAATTATAATTTGTCCTTCTTGTATGAATCACAATATGAATAAAATATCAAAAAATTGGTAGGTATCTTCTAGTTTGTGAAAGTTTCATAAAAATACACTCAATGGCGAATAACTTTGAAAATAAATCACATGAAGTTCTATGAAAAAAATTGAATATTCGTAAATCAAATTATAGGGCAAATTTATTTATTTATGTACACACAAACACTACAAAAAAAAGAACAAATACAGATAGAAGAGTACAAAGGTACTGCTTATTTCTAACGTAATTTTTTCCAGCAGTCCTGCGACAGGGGAGTTAAATAAGAAATGTAGGCACAGAGCGTATAAATAATTCATAAAAGTTAAAATACACTAAAATCATATAATATATATAAATATATCAATAACAGTAAATAAAATGTACACATATATAGATGCAATATATAAACTATAACACAAAACTATAATATATAACTTTACGAGATCGTAGACAGGTAATGTTCCATGACTAGCTTTTTGAAGATATTTTTTTTCTTAGTTATTTGCAAATTTACTTTTTTTTGTGTATTAACTAGTAAATGAGTCGTTGGTGTGTCAATTTAATTTATAAATAACATACGAATTAGCAGTTCAGACGTGATGTTCGATTAAAAATCATTAAGAATTGTATATCGGCCCCTTAATCTATGTTTATAACACTACAACTTTTCCTATCACTGCTTTTAGAGCTTATGAATATTTAACGATGTAGTACTGCCTGTAATAGGAAGCTAATTTGAAACTTTCTCTAGTTAGGAACTTGAGTTCTGTTGCTGGGAGCTATAACGACAGATATCGTGATAAATGATAAATGATCTTTATTTTGCAAGTAGGTTTAAAAAACACTTTTACACGTCATTTTTTTTTATGCTAGATGAGTCCGGTGTTTCCTAGCTGACTACCCTGAGAAGAAACACCGAAACAAACTCAGGGGTCAAAGTCTCTTTTAAAGTCCATACAGAAAATATGTATTGGTCAAATCACATAAGAACCATGCAGATTTGTCTGAGATGGTCTTTTGAAGAAAGATCCATACAAATTTGAGTAGACCTGTCCAGTCAGTGCAAGCATTTGTCAGTATTCGCAAAGCTCAACTCAGGACTACTAAGGAGCTCAACACGACCCGACGAACAATACCAAGGAAAGGACATTTGAGTAGGTCGTCAAATACTCAAATTGCCAGACATACGCTAAATTTACTAAAGAGACAGAAACAAAAAAGAAAATACATATAGCATAATCTAATAAAAAAAATATATATAGTTTACAAATGTAAAATTTTTAAAAATAAACATTAATGTCAAATCGAGAGAAGATAATAATAAGAAAAACAAAGAAAACGTTACAACAGTTAAAGTGAGTACTGGAGCAGGTCAATCCCAAGCCATTACGTCCTCAATATAATCCTTTACACTATAAAAGGCTTTTTGGCAAAGTTTACGCTTAACAAAGGCTTTAAGTTTATTAAGGCTTAGTTGTTGGATATTACTAGGAAGTTTATTATAGAAGTGTATACATTGGCATCTAAATGAGCCCCCTATTTTTTTGAGCCTGGTAGCAGGAACTACATATTTATTTTTGTTTCTAGTATTAAAATTATGAACATCACTGTATTTTTTAAACATACATTTATTTTTATGTGCATACAAAATATTCTCGTAAATATACTGCGATGGGACAGTCATTATATTTATATCTTTAAATTTATCCCTGAGGGAGTATCTGGGACTTAACTTATAAATCGAACGAATAGCCCTTTTCTGTAAAACAAAAACTGTCTGGATGTCGGCGGCATTCCCCCACAGTAAAATACCGTACGACATGACGCTATGGAAATAGCCAAAGTAAACTAAACGGGCTGTGTCTACATCAGTTAAATTTCTGATTTGTCTAACAGCGTATTCTGCAGAGCTAAGTTTCTTACATAATTTGTCTAAATGTGGGCCCCATTGAAGCTTGGCATCTAGAGTTATGCCCAAGAACACTGTAGTATCTTCAGGACTCAACTCTTTACCTTTTATTAGTACACTAGTTTCTACTTGCCTAACATGAGGCATGATAAACTTGATACATTTAGTGTTTTTTTCATTAAGATGTAGGTTATTTACATTAAACCAATGTACTATTTTGGAAAGAGATATATTTATGTCGTCAGTAACCGGCTGCTGACGTTTAAGTTTGAATAAAAGTGAAGTGTCGTCAGCAAACAATACAATATTATGATTATCTTCTATGAGGTAAGGTAGGTCATTTATATAAATAAGGAACAAAAATGGTCCAAGAATTGAGCCCTGGGGGACACCCATTCTTAATACAGATCCGGGAGATCTTTTTCCGTTTACATCAACTCTCTGAATCCTTTCACTCAGATATGACGTAAGAAGATCCAGGGAGGAGTTTCGGATTCCGTAATCGTGGCGTGATGAATCGAAAAATAATAAATTTTATTAGGCCAATATTTTAAAATGCTTTTTAGGGTTTATAAGAAAAAAAAAATTTTGAAATGTAACCAAGAAGTAACTTATTCAACCATATATTTTTTTAACAGTACCCTATTTTGAGAATCGGGCATTTTGGGAACGAAAGCAAACATATTCTTGGAGTTTAATAGTTCGAGTCCGAACCAAGTCGTCCCTACTCATCCGTTGTTGAACCCTGATCACGGGCCCTGTCTAAACGATTGCCTGTCGAATGTAGGCTGTATAATGATTAAACTTTTGCCACGTTCAATAACTTTTGGCTTCCGAATGAAAGAAAGTTTACCTGAAGATTGAGGGCCTTGAATTTTTGGTGTTGGCTTGACTGTTGTTTGAGATGTACTGTGGTCGGAAGAATTTGCACGGCGACATTGGAGAGGTGGATATAGCATAGTGCATAGAGTCAGCCTTGTAAAGTTCCCACTGTTGGGACTCTCTAGGAAAGCGAATGGGTCGTAATCCACCACGCGGGCCCAGTGCGGATTGGTGTATGTCACAAGTCTTCGAATTTCATGTTCTAGGACATGTCGGTTTCCTCACGATGTTTTCCTTAACCGTTTTAAAAGCAGAGATGATTAAATAAATTACACAAAGTAATGCGCCTGGCTGGGTTCGAAACTGTGACCTACAATTCAGGGCCTCAATCTTCAGGGGTTGAGCGAGAGCTAGGTCGGTACTTGGTGAATCTAACGATACCTCTCAAGATAAAATGCAACAAGCCATTTGGGCTGTATGGCATAATATACATATTAGAAAAATATAGAATTGGGAATATGCGATTTTTTATTCTAACGAAGTCTAGTAAAACATAGTAAAAACTTAATACTTCTTTTGTCATCCTGTACATTGATGCTCAAAAAGTCTGCAGCGCATTTAGTACTGGAGACTTAGAACTTGAATAAATATCTAATAAGAAGTTTAAGTGTAGTGCTAGCTCGTAGGGACGTATTCCTCGCAGAAAGCGCCCCAAGAGACTGGAGGACTTGATGCGGGGGAGCGGCGCGAGTTTATTGCATGTTCGCCTTTAGTGGCGGCTACTATTACATCTATATACTTCCCTCTGCGGCTCTCACTTCCGGGAAAACATTTGTGCATGTGTGTTAAGTGTTCTGCTTTTTTTTTAATGCAGATTGTTCTTGGCCTACATTCTTGTGTGATGTGATGGCATATACGTTTTAGCTCTGTTGAGCGATTCGTAGGATTGATATACACCCGTTTTTATAAAGAAGTAATTACTTGTTGCTAAGTAATTACTTATCAAGTCATTATTTGAGGTTAGAAATCTTTATTCAAAATTAAGTTGTTACTTTGTTCTAGGATACGGGTGTAAGAGTTAAAGTCAAAGCCATTTATATGCATTAAATGTCGTACAGGAGATGGTAAAATAATGTATTTTATTAACGTAAAAACACATTTAGCCATGATATGAGGTGCTCTTAACCTCTACAAAAATAAAATCATAACATTTTCTATAAAGTGGTGTTATAGGTATCTTAAAGTGAAAGTTATCGATAGGTATGTTGAATAAATTTGATGGCACTTAGAGCGCATTAGTTGCCCAAATAGCTGTTGTACTGCGTGTTGCGGATTTGATTTCCTTCGGAACAAATATATGCACAGCGTACAGATAATTTTTCTGGATCTGGGTTTCTTTTGATTTCATTTAACTCTAGATCCTTGATAAGATCTTTGCTATCGATCCCTCGATACTAAAGTTATTCTAAAGTAATCATCATCGTCATCCTAGCGCCATTCCCGGTTGCACACCTTGGCTTTCACCTCGGTGCCCGGGGTCCGTTTTCCCACACAGACGCCTCCACTTCGTTCGGTCTTTCGCGTCCTTTGCCTTAAGCCCATTGGCACGCATATCGTCCCTTACGATGTCGATCCAACGCCTCTTAGGCCTTCCTCGTTTTCCGGGTCCCGGCGGAGGCGGCATGGCGAGGCATCTGTTACCCACGTAGTCTGCCGGTTTTTGTAAAACGTGGCCATACCAGCGTAAGCGACCCTCCTGCAGTTTATCCGCTATGTCACGGACCTGAAGGCTGCCCCGGATGCGGGAGTTTTTAATGCTAAAGTTATTCTAAAGTAATGTTAAAAAAATCGAAATGAGACATTTATATATTTTTTTTACAACTTATAAATCATAACAGAGCATATCCAAGGCGCTGTACAAGGAAACTTAAAAACTAAAATATATTTGCGAAAAACAATAAAATAACATTTAAATAAAAGCTAATTGATATATTTTATCAAATAAACAGTCTAACGCATTCTTCAAACGAGCTGAAATTAAGGCTGTATTTCGCTTCTAGTTACCTGGAATAGATTTGAGCGCGTTTAGATTTAGATGAGAGTCTATTTATAACCAAATCAACAACTGAAAGCGTTTTAATCACCACATACTGGGTCATGTACAATTTCCAAGTGATCAGTCCACCAATCAAAGCTTCGCACTAAATATTCGGGTTTGGAGCGTATCTGGTGTGCTCCACAAATACCTAACCGGTCTATTTGACGGCCGCCTCCTCTGTAAACACGCCGAAATTGATTTTGAAGCTTATCGTAGTCGAACCGCAACTCCCGCGTGGTTCCATGATGGAATTTTGTAATTCGAACGCTCTATGTGTGTGTCTATGGTATTTACGTCATTAACTGTTTGATGTTGTTGTGAACTAGGATTTTGATATTAAACCTACATTGTGGTGCTGGCCGTATTGAATAAATTTGAAATAAGAACAAGGAATTCTTCTTTCTGAAGTGAAAAAAAAAATGAACTATAGTTTTATTACAATACCAACTTTTTTAAAATTAAAAACAACATCATTGTTAAAGTATGGTATTTAATTACCATATAACCTATCTATTTAAAACTTTATTTTTTAAGATGAGACGTCATGAAATGACTACTCTCACTCTAGGATGAAATGAGAGCGTACAATCCGTTCCAAATGAGAATAGGATCGATGGCAAAGTTGTGACGTCACGTCGAACTGTCAAATCGAAGAAATTAGGTAGAGTGAACAAAAAAAGATGTTTAAAAAAAATAATTTACGTATGAATCGTGAATGGAAAAAGTTAAATCAGAATACAGTTTTACAATTTTGTTTATCTCTGTTTCACTGTGTGATGTGTCTGAGTAGTGGTAAATAGAAAAAAAGGCGAATTGTTTCTAACAATGAAAATAAGAAAGAAAATAGTTTTTCTTGTAAACTATTTATGACTTAAAACAATATATTTGGCAAATTTATATTAAACCTAACGTTTTTACTTCAACTAGAATTAACTAAAATTTTGTAATAAAAAGCAAAAAAAAACTTTTTATTGATACGCAAATAAGATTTTTTTGCAAACCGTACTTTTTACATAAAATTTGACGGATCGAGATTATTGACTTTCCTGTTCTTATTTGGAACGCATAATATGTCAGTTGCGTTGTACTAACTAGAACCTACCTATTTTGATACTTAAGGTTTTAGGGGAAAATTACTTTTTAATTATCGCTATTTTCCACCATGCTGAATTTAGTATGACGTCACACAGCTAACTATGCATTGTTACGTACTAAACGTATGTCCAAAATTTCAGCTCAATTATTGGAATATACGTGCTTCAAAATTGAGTTGCAAGATTTCACCCGAATAAAAATAAATACATAGTTGATTTATGTTTGTTGAGTACATGAGTATATTGCGAGTTAAATAAAAGCCTTAGATCAATAATGTAGAATATTGATCGAAGTTAAAAGTTCATAAAAACTTCTTAGTTTAATTAGCATTAATTAGTTGCTACAATACATCGACTTATATCTTAGCGATAGACAAGCACATTCATAAGAAACTATTTGTCAAAATACTGATAAGTAAATACAAAAGTTCGTTGCAGCGCTATACACCGTGAAATTTAAATGGTTGTTTTCCCTCGGCAGAATGACTTGTCATAAGGAGTACTTTTGAAGCATACAGTAAAAATAAAAAAAATATTTTTTTTTTTTTTTATAAATAATTATTAAAAATATTGATCAACTCAAAAAAGCGAAAACAATAGTAACATTAGACGTAATTTGTAGGTACTACTAGAGTCGCATGAGCAGCCCGCCGTCAAAGGAAACCGATTCATTAAATATTTAAACCAAAATAAGCTCTCGCACGTTGTGATACGTCATAATTAGTTTGCACTCTACGGGTCCATTTTTTGTTTTTAATATTTTATTTTTTTATCAAACGTTTGTATTACCAAGACACAGCCATTTCGCTCAGGGAAAACAACCATTTAAATTTCACGGTGTATTGGCATTATGTCGTCTAACAAAACTTTTAAAACTTACAGCGCTCTCACACTGCGTGAACATCAAAGCTGTAAATGTCATCAATGTAAGGTAGATGTACATATATATCGATGCTACAACATTATACCATAAACAATTTTTTTTTAGTAGTTAGTGATGCTGACTGTTATGCCGGAGGTTGTGGGTTCGATTCCTACTCAAGACAAATGTTTGTGTGATGAGCACGATCATTTGTTCTGTGTCTGGGTGTAATTTATCTATAACTAACGACCCGCCCCAGCTTCGCACGGGTACTGATATTGAATATATTATGCATGTATTATGCACATAAAACTTCCTCTTGAATCACTCTATCTATTTAAAAAAAACGCATCGAAAATCGTTGCTTAGTTTTTAAGGTTTAAGCATACATAGGGACAGGCAACTTTGTCTTATAATTTGTAATGATGATATGTAAGTATTTAGAAATATTTAAGTTACATTTATCAGTTGTCTAGTACTGCTTAGCATTGAGACTAGACGGCGTTGTGTGATATAAAAATTGTCGAATATTACTATTACTAAATTGTATAGTTAAGATAGACATTACGCACGCAGCGCAACACGACGCCGACTACTTTACGTGCATTATTATAATAAATAAGTTTTTTTGTTATAAAGTATGTATTAGTGTATAGAATATTTAAGATAATATTATGTATATTATGTCTTGGTGTACAATAAAGTATATAATAAATAATAAATAAATAAATAAATGTATTTTTTTTTCTATGCTGCCGTGCAGACACCTAAAACGCAGTAAAATAGCGTATTTCGCAATACTTTTACTGCGTTTTAGTATCTGCACGGCAGTATGGGCCTCCGTTGCCTGAAAATAAATAAATTGATTGATAAAAACTTCTACCCTAGCTGTTCATATAATATCTGAAATGAACTTCCAAAGTAAAAGTAAGTAGTTCGTACCTGAACCACAGAACGAGAAACAAGAGCGAACACACTGAACATCTAAATTATACGCCTGGTGAAGTTACAAAACTTCCCGGCTTCTTCAGAGGCGCACTGTTAACTCCATAATTACACCTTAGACACTTACCGAACTTAAAATTCGTTTGAATTGGAGTAGAGAGTTTACACGATAACCGTTTCTTGATTGTAGGTTGGCGAAAATTGGCAGGGACTTACTAGGTGAGGCCACTAGCTAGGGTAAATCGCTGAGATTCGCTGTGCGAGATGTGGTACATGCTTGACGATGTGAGCTCGGAACGCTGGCGAGTGTGGAAGTAGCTATGTAAAAACTGTCCATACCTACATAAAGTCCGCTACGCATGCTCGCACCGCTCAGCTACATAAATATGTACTCTTTTTCACGGCTTAGCTAGATATCCTTGTGACTCGCAAGATCGCGCCTAAGGATACTCATCATCATCGGCATTTTTAATGTTTCCACTACTTCTCTCTAGGAGACTAAATGAGTCATAATCTACCACGCGTCCTGTGGGTTGGTGGATGTCATAATTCTTCGAATTTTTGGTTTTAGGACATGCCTGTTTCCTCACTATGTTTTCCTTCATCGTTTTGAGAGCAGTGGTGGTAAAATAAATTACACAAAGTAATGCACCTGGAGGTTTGAACCCGCAACCTACAATTCTTAAGTCGGGGCCATGTGCGTGCAGTAATACTCGGCCACCATTGCTCTTTTCCTCCTAAGGATATTGTTTTGATGGAATAGTATTCTTAATCAAATTTTTCAGGCGATATATCTAGACGCAATAGATACAAGGCATTGTTGTGCGAGTTTCGACGTAATATACTATTAGCAATTATACCGATTATTGGCATGAGTCAACATTTCATCTACTGTCAATATAATCTACGAAGCGAGTAGCTCATCCAGTGTAACCGGTCCGTAAGAATCGGTAATTTTCCCAAAGTTTTATAAAGGTTGTTCGTCAGGTTGCTCAAAAGCCTCCTTAAATAAGCCGTGGGATTCACGAGCCATTAAACAAGGGATTAGTTTCAAGCTGGGGTGAATAAAAAAGAGTAATAGTAGTAAGATTGCGATAGCTTGCTAGCTGCTACGGTTGCTGTGTATAGCTGAGCTGCTTAAGTTGTTAAGCTATTAGACGGAGGTGCTTTTGGTTAATTGAGCGAGCAGGAAAATGTGCGGGAAATGAAATGTTGATTCCGAACATTCCGAAGTAACGTTAAGTTTTCGGAATTATTTCCTGTTGTGGTTTTGTGGTAGAATATTTCAACTTGTATTATTTAATTGTGGTTATTGACGTAGCGGTAGTTTTCGGAATAAGTCTCTGATGTAATTTTGTTTTTATATTACTGGCAACTGAGTTTCCCTATTTATTGTTTTCTTTTATCATCATTATCATTACATAGTATAAAACAAAGTTGTTTATCTTTAAAAGTACGCAACGGATTTTATTGCGTTTTTTTTTTCGTTTATATCTTACTAATATTATAAATGCGAAAGTTACGATGTTTGGATATTTGTTACTCAATCACGCCAAAACGGCTAGACGGATCTGGATGAAATTTGGCACAGGCATAGCATACATTCCGGAATAGGACATAGGCTACTTTTTATCCCGAAAACCCCAACCCCAACCCCAATACCACGCGGGCGAAGCCGCGGGCAAAAGCTAGTGTATAATATATGCATAATATATTTAATATCAGCATTTCACCCGTGCGAAGCTGAGGTGGGTCGCTAGTTCTTAATAAAATCTATGTAATTAACCGATTATGTCTCACCCCTGGGTAAATGCCTCCGTCTCCCTTTTCCTCAAACGTGTGCTTTTAACTATGGTCTGTTCCTCCGGTAAAAGTGAAATTCCTGTCTTCACTTTCATCTTGGTCTGTCGCTATGTATCCTAGCAATAGGTAATGTGACTCTTTAACTGCAGTACGCGGCAAATAAGTTGAACCATATGCAATGGTTACCAACAGCCCCCTACTTTGATTGAGACCAGAAAATCGGTTACTACGCATTCCATGTCGACCGTCACGATGGTTCTATTTATGTGACGACGATTATGACCGATCATTTAACCTTTCGAGTACCGTAATTAGATACATAATAGAAAGACAATAGGTATACGAACGCCAGCGTTCGTTTTGGGTTCAAGAGTTAAATTTAAGTTTTTGACGCTATCTTTTCTCTTTTCATTTACAATATCAATTAAAACAACTAATGTATTATTTTATTAAAAAAAAACTAGCTTTTGTCAGCGGCTTCGCCCGCGTACATAAAAAAAAGCCTATGTCATTCAGGAGTAAAGGAGCTTCCTATTGTTGCTGACTTTTTTTCCAATCGGACCAGTAGTTCCAGAGATTACCTCCTACAAACAAAAAAAACAAACTTTACCTCTTTATTATATTAGTGTAGATATATAGTGTATGTAAATAACCTTATTCAATCACTCCAGCCGTTAATTCATTATCTATAAACAAACAGAGAAAGTTACAAATCCATTATCTATTCACGAGGTACCAGGAAATCTATATTTAAGTCTTAATTGGTAGACAATGTATGTTTGACAGTTATTTCTGCGCAGTCCTATGTGGAGGTAATTAACAAGGGTGTGTGCCTCGGGGAAAGATTTCATGCTCATATTTACCCCTGTAGCGTATTTATTAATCCTAGCTTCGATGAAAGCTTAGATTCGTGGTTGTTCGCCGTCGAAGTAGAGTTCTTCTCTTTTTTTAATATTTTTAAATTAGTTATATATAGTAGTGCTTGACTGCGAGCCCATCTAATGGTAAAGTGATGCAATCGTTGATTCTGGATTGCACTAGTTTATTTTTAAGAGCCTTTCTCTAGGCTAAAATGAATTTTAGCTATCTTCTATATGACATAATACAGAAGTATTAGTTTATTCCATCGATGATATCATACACTAGTTTATTAAATTATAAAATTAATAATGCAATATAAAAAAAACTTAAATATAAACTAAACTAAATATTTACATTAAACCTGACTATGTAAGTACATATACTTATTACGAAAATACAAAATACACTCAGGCGTCAAAGTACTCCTCCTTTTATAGTGGGTTTACCAAATGTGCGCCCGGAGGCTGCAGCGACTGCCGCATTTTATCACTGCGATCATTCCACAACTATTTATGCAAAAGGAACAAGTTACTTAGTATGGAATTTTGGTTTGTTAACTAATATTTTCGAGTTGTTTTAAAAATAGCTACTCGTACTATTTATCTGGGTAGTTTTTACCTTGGTGAGCGAAGGTTTATAATTCGACATGGATTTATAAATTCTGGAATAATGAAAATTGTTGACTGATTTTTTAGTAATATGATATTGTCAATGTGAAATAGTGAATATTTTTTATTGATTACCTTAGGTCTTTGCCTGAATGGCAAAGCTTATTCTTTAATAAGCTTTGCCATTCAGCGTGGCAATGCTGCCAGCCTTTTGGGCACTTAACCAGTCAATAGCGAGTTTTTTGACGCCTTATTAGATTAGTTAAGTTTATAAAGGTTTTTTTTAAGTTTATGTGTATGTGTAGTTTTAAGGTTACTTTATTAGTAACATAATATTTACAATTTTATATTAGTAAAGTTATAAAATTGTAAATATAGGTAAGGCTTAGTAGTCAGTAACTACGACACGGCGCAGTACCGTAAGCTCTGTAGGTTTTTTTTGTGGTGGGAAATATTGGCTTCAGACTCACATTATTGGGAATTTTTTAATGTTTTTTTTTTTTTTTTTATGCAGCATTCTGTGATTTCTTACTTCATTATCCTTGCATATTATATAAGATGGCTGGTAACTAGTGTCCGATACTTAAACACGTGATTGTAGTTAAGATAACAAAACAACTTACTATAGGACCAAAACTGAAATCTGCAGATCAGTACATTTAAGTTCGCCTAACTGATCAAAATGTACTGAAGTACTGAATATTCTGAATATACTTTCGGATTTCAGGTTTGGGTCCTATTGTAAAAGTTGCTCATTATTATGACTACAACCACTAATTTACCAGTGACCCTATATACTATATAAAACATAGTTCTCTTATCACATCTGTTTGTCTGTTCGCGATAAACTCAAAAACTACTACATGAAATTTCACAAAGTTTTCACCAATAGACAGAGTGATTCATGAGGAAGGTTTAGGTGAATAACACATGCATATTTTAGTAGAGAAAAGCCGAGAACTTTAATGATTTGTAACACCCGTGGGAAACTGGGGCGGGTCGCTAGTTGCACAACTGTTTTCAATAAATTAAATTCAAATTATTTACGGCAGTGGCAAAAAGCTCGGAGATATTTAATGGAAATTATACAAATACTGTAGAAATCAGGGTGTACGTGTAAATTTGAAAGCTACGGGAATATAGGCTTCGGAGAAAATCGTAGTCCTTGTTATGTAAATTATTTGGCATCTGGCTTATTTTGATGTTTAATAAACATCAAAATCTACTCATTTGAAGCCAACTGTGTAGGCTTGTATGGAATCTCTATTTACTTAGATACTAGCTTCAACCTGTGGTTATACCCACGTGAAAGCAGAAAATAATCCTAAAGGAACATACTGTCGGGACAGAAAGCGTCCTATGTGCTATCCTAGGATTTGGTCTATCCGCCTACCAAATTTGATTTAAGTCTGTTGAGGTTTTTGAGAGTGGGAAGGTGTAACAAGCATACATTCCACTGTGAAGCTATTATTTTTAAAACACTGCTAAATAGCTCTGCAGGGAACAGATTCCCTGCATGGATTTCATCATCATCTTTTCAGGAGAAAGATGTCCACAGTTGGGCATAGGCCTCCTGCATGGGCAATTCTTCCAACGAGGAGAACTACAAACACTGCATCTTTCGGTGTGCGGTCGCCACTCCAAAACCTTTCGGCTCCAACAGTAAATCAACGAAAACCTTTATTTATTTATTATAAATACGTATACATATATCCGCAGGAGAATCAAAATTACCGACATAGCCCGAAGAATCAATAATCTTAAGTGGCAGGAAATATTGGTCACAAAATAGATGGCCGTAGGGGCGAAAGACCCCAGAAATGGCGATCACATAGAAGACGCAGTGTAAGCAAGCCTACCACAAGGAGGACCGATGACCTGAGTGATGCGGCAATCCGATGAATGCGGAACGCATAGGACAGGTCTTTATAACAATACTTGGGGAGGCCTATTTCCAACAGTAGATATCTTCCCTGCAGAAGGGTCCAAGTCAACTGGGGCCTAGGGTTCGCGTCTAAAAGGAAAGCTCTGGCCCTGGTATACCTATATGGCACGTAGGAATGGGGTAGGTTGTTTAGTCAGTAAGAGTCTGACACTGTTTCCCGCTCCGCCAAAGAGCGGGAATCGACATTGATATGATTTTTACCTACCATAAAAAAAACAGTGGATGTCTTGCGCCTGAAATGATGCTGTTTATGATGATGACAGATATAATTATAGACTCCTCACCTTGCATAAAGTTCTTGGTGCGTGTACCTATTTAGTGCTCGGGGCAAATTTTGAGTAATCGATACCTATTGTTCACGCAATTGCTCCTGTCATGTTTGGCTTCCGGCTATGAAATAGTATGGCAATCAGGTGTTGTGCAGTACGAACGATCAATATTATGTATTTATCTACACACCCAAATTATAAGTGACAGCGAATATCGGACTAATAAAGAGCAATTCTATGAATTTAAGAGTCAAATTCCCTTCTAGAGTCCGTTTCTGATAGCTACAATCTAGGGGTCTTTAACTCAAGATTGAATAGGTTACTTCTAGGCAAACGTGCTCCATCGTCAGTCATATCATCGCTTACCACCAGGTGTGATAGTCGTTTTTTTTCGGTCGAAAAAATCATCTAATGACAATGCACGCCCTTGGGCGGATCGGGAAACAGTGACAGACCCTTACTGACTAAACGACCCACCCCATTCCTTTATAGCCTTCATACCAGGGTTGGACCTTCCTTTCAGAGACCGGACCGGGGTCCAGTAGGCTTCGGCCCTGCAGTTGGGTCTCTCCATTTGCTGACAACTCCTTGAGGCAGGTGAGATAGTGGTTACACGCGAGCCTTTCAATAATATAAAGAATTGTTGCTAAAAAACAGATTTACAAAATTAAATAATGAATTCTCGTTTCGTGTGTAAAGTGCCTACTGTACTGGAAGTTTTGTATCGTATAATTTGAATTTATTACAGACACGCGATTGTCAGGATCTGACGGATTTCCAAGTAAATATTTCAACAAAACACAATCGTGTATTTTGCAAAACTATAGGTATTTAAGTACGCCTATTGTTTTTTTGTGAAGTTGAGTCGAATTATTTTAATAGAGCCATTTATTTGCAAAATTAGCTGGTTTGGCTCTAATAAATAAATAACTATACAAAAATTTCAAGCCTACGGCGGCCATAGTCCGGTTTATAAAAGGAAGGTCTGACTCCGGTATGAAGACTAAAAAGGAATGGGGGTCGCTTAGACACTGTTTCCCGCTCCGCCCAAGGACGGGATTCGTCATTAGATTATTTTCCCACTATGAAAACAAAGACTGATTTCTAGGCCAACCAAAAGTCCTATTACGAATACTGCAAAGGTTTACGCGTGATGTGTCAAAATTCATTTCATAATGACCCTTCTACATGTCGAGATATACGTAGGTAATCGTTGAGCGCGGTACGTTTAAGCTGATTGCGAGCCCATACATCCGGGCCATGACAGGGGACAGGCGGGCCGCACCCGGCTTTTGACGCGGCTACTTAACCGGAATGGACCGGCCCGATTATTCCAATGAGGAATGTTAGATGTTACTGTAAACAAAGGATAGGACAATTTTGGCAACCTACTGTTCTTTAGAGCTATGCAGAATATGGTGTAAAGTTCTATAAATGTCTATTGAAAAATGAGGGTCCTCAGACTAGAATAGTATTGTGTTAGTCCGGACTACTGTTCGACAGTTGATTTCAGACTGTTGTATAATGTTCTATCTTGCGAAGAAGTCATGTGATACAGGATTTTTGTACTTTAGTTCCTATGTGGCGTTAGAGATGTCGCTATAATTTATCATCACCCAGCCTTGGAAAATATAAAAGGAGTTTCAAAAGTTATATATATTTATCTATCATCATCATTAATTCAGCCGAAAGACACCCAGTGCTGGACATAGGCCTCCCCAAGACGCCGAAATAAAGACCGGTCATGTGCGTCTTACATCCATTGGATTCCAGCAACCCTGACCAGGTCATCGGTCCTACTTGCCTTCCAACGCTGCGTCTTCCGGTACGCAGTCGCAACTCCAGAACAGCGGACATCTCATATTTATTATTAAGATAATTTGTTTCCAATTTGCATCATTAACTTATCACGGGCTATTGGCTGTCGTTTTTTATATTTTTTAAACTTCAAAAGCTCCTCTCTATTCAGGTATTTATTTATCGGAAACTTTCAAAAAAACCTGAAAGAGTTAAGTCACTAAAGGGGAAGCTTTTAAGTTTTTTACTGAAAATGTGAAGCGAAGCGAAGATCCATGTTCCTACTAACCTTTGTATACTAAGATCCTTTATGAACATCTAAAGGAATAAAATACTTTTGGGAGCTATTTCGAGAGAGAGGCAAGTTGCACCAATCTTTATGACTGAGATATTCTCTGAGCCTTTTTAAACTTCCGTTAATTTACTTTGCCAACGTGTGTTTTCTCAGCATTTTTTTGGGTAGACATTTTCATGATTCTTTGCTAAAGATATGTCATCATCATCATCAGCATAATGTTCCCACTGCTGGGACTCAAGCTTCCTCTCTAAGAGAGAGAATGGGCCGTAATTTACTACGGTTAGGTTTGATGATGGATTCATTCCTAGAGTGGTGGCTTGAGTCAACGCTAATTCTCGTGCTCAGATTAAGGGGATTTCAAGAGTGGAGTTGTCAGCAAACTGTACACTGTTTCCCGCTCCACCCAAGAGCGAGATTCGTCATTCGATGATTTTTACCTACTATAAAAAAACTTATCTAGAGGGGCTGTAACTCTTTAATTGCCATTTGCGATCTAGGATCACGGTACCTATGTCGAAAATCCCGCAGCCTTTGCAGTACCGTTCCTAAATCCACGTCTGATTTGAAACAATGTAACTAAGTCTTCTGCAGTAATGACTTTAGACGGTTAACCTGAACTAGCCGTTCTTTGATCGTCGAATTTGTGGTCATTAAACTCGCTCGCTTGGAGTAGAGCAATCCCATTAGTTCTACTATGTAAGAGGTATGCCTTAAAAGCAATCTACATTACTTATGTTATTAAGGCTATAATATGTATATGTAGGTTTTTTATGGTGGGAAAAATCATCGACTATGACATATGACGTATCCCACCCTTGGGCGGAACGGGAGACAGTGTCAGATTTCTACTGACTAAACGTCCCACTATTCCTTCTTGACTTAGTTCCAGGGCCCCGGTGTTCCGCTTTCGCATTAATCCTTGGCCCCAGAAGGCTTCGACCCTGCTGGGCCCCTACAGTTACTGACTACTTCTTAAGGTGCGCGGGAACAGTGCGCGCCGTCGACGACTTGGCATGTATATGTAGGTACACAGTACGAACGTTCTTACTTGGCGAGCCTGAAGTTAAGCTCACAAAGATAAAGGTTTAAAAAAAATGTCAATAAGAGTTGTTAGCAGCAATGACAACTGCTATACTGCTACATTTATTTTTGTACGAGTGCACAAACGCTAAAGGTCGCAGAGCCTAACTTCAGGCTCACCAAGTCGAGACGGCCGTACTGTATGTATGTGAGGATGTGCATGCGAATGTTTGTTACTCGTTTACGCTCAAACGGCTGAACGGATTATAAATGAAACTTGGCACACAGGTAGACCATGTCTTGGAATAGGATTTAAGACTCTGGCCTTGGCAGAATCTAGATTAAAATAATATAAATTAGCATCGTAATCGATCCGTAGTAAATAATTCCATGTTTCTCAAAGGACATGAATATTGTAAATGGAAGAACCCACGAGGGTGTTTGTTTGTCACGATGACCACGACGAAACTGTGCTTTTACCAGAATCTTATGAATATATTATTTAAAATATGGCCCGGCCTGAATTATGTGGCCACGTGTGTTTTACATATAAATAGGGTTCGTACTAAAATGATAAATTCACCTGAGCGGCTGAAATTTGATTCATATTTTTCTTCTGGTAATCGCTTTTATCGACCGACGAAAGGTCGACTTTGAAGAAAATGAGATGTATACTTAAACAAACGGTCGGCTTTTTTTAGAGAATCTACCAATAACAGAACAACCTTAAAAAAAAATGGAAAATTATGCAGATGGTGAGCAATGGACTCCCTCAGTCTCCGGTAAGTACCAAGTCCAAGTCCATGAAGCGTCTTTCCTCAGTCGCCTGTCGTCAACGTCACGCATGGTTTGATGCAAAAGTAATGCGAAAAAATGTTGGCATTCGGTAATTCTACGATTCACTCGAATGTTTCACAAGACTTGTTCCAAAACATACGTGTTTTTATTAAACCCTTAAGGATTTTTGAAAAAAAAAATGACATCATCTAGAATCCCGATTAAATGCGCAACGGTTCTATAGAAGTACTTTTTTATATTTTTAATATAAGAGTAAATTATGGAGAATCAAATTTCATGTAAATAGCAGATTTTCAGAGGTCTTTACTGGATTACACAAGATATCTGTGTATCCAAAGTATCTGAAGAAGTATGTGTACCCCATATCCAAACGTGGCTTATAGGTTGGACCAAAATGGTGAATCTTCATCGATCGAGTCATAATTTTTCGGGTCTTAATCAAAGCGTGCTGTGTAACCATAGCAACGACGGCCATTTTCGGGCCTGTTGGTCTAGTGGTTAGAGGCCCTGACTGCTATGCCGGAGGTCGTGGGTTCGATTCCCACCCAGGACAAATGTTTGTGTGATGAGCACGATCATTAGTTCTGGGTCTGGGTGTAATTTATCTATAATATGTATGTATTTAGAAATATGTAAGTTATTTATTTAAGTATATATATTAATAAAATGTAAACATAGATAGATAATCAATATTCAACTCGTTCTCGTTGTTGTAGTTATCTAGTACTCATAACACAAGCGTTGCTTAGCATGGGACTTGACAAAGTTGTGTGATAGTTGTTGAATATATTATATTTTGGTTCAACTTATTTGCCTCATTCTTTACTTTAGTGATGTACTGTTGACCTTTTGTGTTTCGGGGGGTACAAGAACTGAATATTCAATGTCCCTAAAAACAAAAGTCACAATACATTTTTAGTCGACTTTGCAGTCTAATATTTGATGATATAACACCCAACATGTTTTACAGCACAATAGCTGAAATACAGTAGTTTTCCGTGCAGGTAGCTATGTGAAATAGGTAGATATGTGAAACAGGTAGATAATCCGATTATAGCACGTGCGCTGTTTGCAGTTCCCCGGGCACATCGGACCACGTAAAATCGTTACTTTCCGATTCGGACAGAATCGTCATCGACAAACAGTTCTGCATTCTGCGGTAGCTGGTTTGATCCATTTTTGCGTACGCTATTATTCTTATCTACTCAGATTTTTACTGTCTTTTTTATATGATATAAAGTATTGCTTGACTGTAATTCCACTCGATGGTACGTTGAGATGCAATCGTTGATGATGAGGTGCACTATTTTATTAAAAGCCTATTCACTTTAACTTGACGACAGCCAAATTATAATCGGACGGGAAAACCGCAGCAGGCAAAATGTTCTAATCCTTCAATGTACGCTATTTAAACGACGAAGCAAAACGTTTAGTCCGGACCGTAAAGGTTTCAACAACGGTAGAGGTTTTTTTAAGTACTAGCTTGCTGCCAGCTGCTTCACCCACGTATAAGTAGGTTTTTTTACACAAACTTTTGAACCTCGTTTCATCCTCTTAGGGCATGAATTTCGGGAAATCCTTTCTTAGCGTTCTAAATGCTATAAAAGGAAAATTTCACTCTCCTAATCCCCGTAGTTTCGGCTGTGCCTTGTTATGTCAGTCAGTCAGTTTCTCCTTATATAATGTTACGGGTAATGTTAGAAGATGGAGTAAACCTAGGTTTACCCGGGTTAACTTAGTATTACCCAAGCTTCTTGGGTAAAGTTCGAATAATAAGTAAAATAAATTTTGATTCGGGGTTTCCCATTCTCACCTAGGTCTACCCAACTCTGGCTGGGTAAAGTTAAAAATTTGTCTAATTAATTAGTGAAATGAAAATCTAAGGGCATTTTCCACCTCCTCCTGCGAAGCAGTAATGCTACTAGTAAGCCGACCGCATAAGGAAAAGGCAACAGCGCCCTCGCTGTAGCCGTCGCCGCCGTGATCCCGCCGATATCCAGCCACCGTAGGCGCGGGCCTTCGGACAGCGAGCAATGGGTAACTCGCTGTCCGGTCGTCTGGTAACAGTCCAGACCGAGCCCAAGTCGTCGACGGCGCGCATTGTTCCCGCGCTCCTCAAGAAGTTTTCAGCAAACTGTAGGGGCCCTACAGGGTTGAAGCCTCCTGGGCCAAGGGTCGATGCGAAAGCGTAACACCAGGGACTTAGGCAAAAAAGGAATGGGGTAGGTTTTTTAGTCTGTAAAATTCTACACTGTTTCCCGCTGCGCCCAAGGGCGGGATTCGGATTTCGTTTCTCATCTGCTTGTTCTGTAAGTGCTAATTCACAATTGCTTGGAACCACCATTAAAGCTCCACATTATACTCTCTACATTACGGCTCGAAAATTACGCAACACCTAACATTACCCAGCCAGAGTTGGGTAGATCTAGGTGCACATGGGTAAACCCCGAATTAAAATTTATTTTACTTATTATTCGGACTTTACCCAAGAAGCTTGGGTAATACTAAGTTAACCCGGGTAAACCTAGGTTTACTCCATCTTCTGGCATTACCCGTAACATATATATAGGGTGTTTTGCACGTGAGATTGTCCCGCAATCGGAACCCCCACAAATGTTCTTATCAGGCAAGTATTTATTGTAATGCGTTGAACATATGCACGCGGGACGCTCGGCGTGATCCAAAGCAGCAACACAGGCACCGTGCGAGTTTGTAGTACATTGTACATAATCAGAACGTACAGTAATCCACAGAAAACTAGATCGTAGACGTGCATTGTTTCACGTAGCTTGAAATTTTCTGTATGCGGGTTAAGTATGCGTAATGAAATCCGCACAATATAATATACCACCCACACAAAGTAAACGATCGAAAGCTTCAAACTTTTACCTTACATTGCATCAACCTTATAATGTTCCCACGCGGATCCAGTGCGGATTGGTGTATGTCTCTTAGAATTTTTATTCTAGGACATGCCTGTTTCCTCACGCTGTTTTCCGCCGTTTTGAGAGCAGTGGTGATGAAATAAATTACACAAAGTAATGTGCCTGGCTGGGTTTGAACCCGCGACCTACTCCTTCCTCCTTCCTCAACTTTTACCTCCTATGCTACATGTTCGGTCCATGGCCCTTTACGGGGCGCCGGTGTGGGCGCCGACGCTGCAGCAGCAGCCGAGGGCCCAACTGAACGCGTGCCAGAGGATCATGGCTATACGGGTGATCCGGGGGTACCGTACGATTTCCCGTGAAGCGGCGAGCCTCCTTGCTGGCCTGCCACCATGGGATCTGGAGGCAACAGTCCTTGCACGCATGCACGATCTGCGCATGGAAGTGCAACGCCGGGGCGAAAGTCCGCTGCCTGAGCATGTCAAGGCGTGGCGGAAAGAGCTCCGGCGGGATCTCGTGATGGCGAAATGGCGTCAGCGGCTATCGCAACCCAGTGCTGGGCACGCCATAATTATGGCGGTAATGCCCCTCCTTGAGGCGTGGCTGGAAAGAACTCACGGCGTTCTCACTTTCCGCATGACGCAGGTCCTCACCGGACATGGTAAGTTCGGGAGGTACCTGCATCGGATTCGTGCGGAAGAGACGCCCGGGTGTCGCCACTGTGTGGACCGCCCGGAGGACACGGTGGAGCACACGGTTGAGGTGTGCCCCGCTTGGGCAGAGCATCGCTGTGTCCTCGTGGGAGCGATCGGTGGCGGCGATCTCTCGCGCCGGGCCTTGGTAGAAGCCATGGTTCGGAGTGAGGAGGAGTGGCAGGCGGTCGCCTCCTTCTGCGAAGCAGTAATGCTAGCAAAGGAGGAGGCGGACCGCACTGTTCCCGCGCGCCTCAAGGAGTTGTCAGCAACCGTAGGGACCCTGCAGAAGGGTCGAAGCCAATCAGGGCCACGGGTTTGTGTCTGAAAAGGAAGGCTCTGGCCCTGGTATGTATGACGATGTAGGAACGGGGTAGGTTGTTTAGTCAGTAAGAGTCTGACACTTGTTTTCCGCTCCGCCCAAGAGCGGGACTCGTCATTGGATGATTTTTACCTACCATAAAAAAAAAACCTCCTATGCTACATTTACGAAAACTTCATATATGTATTTGCTAACAAAACGTAATATATATATAATACGTACGCGCTAGTACAAAATGTACGATAAACAAAGCTGACGAGTCCAAAATTAAAGAAAAAGGTAAAATTCAAAGTAAAATTAGGTCGCTACGTCAAACAAAGAAGGTAGCTCAATAGAAATCGATTCATCGGTTTCCGAACAAAGGCACGAAATTAGGTGCAAAGGCTTCCAGATCGTCAAAAGAATCAGCCTATCAAGTTCTATACCGGTTTTCCTCAATATACATGAGAATTTTGAAAAGTTTATTGTTAAATGAAGGCTGGTGACTTAGTAATGATGTCGTTACCAGTCAGCTTCCTTTCATCAAGTCTTGGACGCCTGCTCCCCTAAATGAGGGATATTTCAGTAATGAGTTGGCGCGGCAGGGGAGGCCCAATCGCGGCAGGATGTTATTAGCTCACAGGTGGATCCTGCCCACTCCCCTGGCGTAATATCTCACGATGCCCCGGGGACTCCTGGGGTCTTGTTCCCGTTACCTTTAGGCGAACTTCCTGGTACAAAATGTAACTAACTTTGACACAATTACGCTGTGTTGAGTGATCGATTTTGTTGCCGTTCGTGTTGTGATTCAGAACATGGACTGAAAGCTTTTGTAAACTACGATTGCTAGGGGATGGTGCGGGTGACAGCTGTCGAATTCATACAATGTAGCTGTCCCTTTCTCTCATCGTAAATATACATATTTTCGTCCTGCTGTCATTCTGTTTATACTATGTAAAAAAGATTTTAGACAATTGTTGTTACTCTATAATATATACACACATCACTGCTTACTATCAGGTGGGATCGCAGTAGTTTATAGCAAACAAAAAAAAAACAGTCTAACTAATAGTTTGTTTTTGCATACTAAGAATTCTATTGTTAAATCTAATAGTTCAACTATTTAAACAATAAAAAAAAATGAATCCACTCAATTTTTTTTTACTAAATTAACAATCTTGATATTAGACGAACTCATTATTACCATTCTCATTTCTAACATAATTCTTTTTATGTACGCAAGTTTGAAAATTAAAGGGAAATCAGTTGACCTCAAAAGCCTCAAACAAAACATGTTTCCCCAAACTCAAGTCAAAGTTAAATTCAAAATTGAAATATGATAATCCATCGTTTCGTGATGCACAGGTGGTGCTAACAAAGTTCCGGACAGGAAGGTATTCATTGTTCGTTCACAATAAGAACAAACAAAGTAACGAGTGAAGGAGCTAATTCGAGACGGCTTACAAACCAGCTCCCTGAGCGCTGAGTGCCACGAAAAGCTTAAAAATCAACCAACCGAGTCCATTCACTCAGAGGTGTTACTTGAATGCAGCGTTCGTTCCTCAGTTCGTTCATTCCCCACAATTGAAATGGTAATGTGGCTCCGCTCCAGTTCTAATTGCCATGCAAATGTTGAAGCCACGTATATACTGATATGTTTGTCGCTTAGTAAGGAAGTCGAATTCTCTCAAAGAGGTGATCACGGACCGAAAGTTCTTTCACTTGTCTCTAGCGGTCGGGAAATGCAATCTAGAAGTACTAGAAGTATTCTAACTTTAACAAGTACGTTATATACAAGGTGAACTGCAACCGGAGCTACGAGCGCGACTACAGAGTGTTGTAGTGTGTAGGTTCTAGATTCGATTCCCGGGTCAAGTAAAATGTCTTTTGGGGTATTTCTCTGAAGTTGCCAGGAGTTTGGATATTGGTGGTGTGACAACCCTGTGGAAGCACGTAATTATTCCTTCATTCCTTCGCCTGATATTTGCGGTTGCGTCGATTTGGCGACCCATCAGACTTCTCATAATAAAGAAACAGAGAGTGTACCTGTGTTTGCACACACGCTTGAACAGTGTAATATCCTGCTTTCATGACTCATCTTCATTGATATTGGCCAACATGATCGAAATTTGATTGGAAGGACTTGGTTCTCTATTCAAAGAACTTTTCTTTCTGTCTTAAGCCCAATTTTAGTTAAAAAAGTTTTTTTTTTGGTTAATGTTTTGTGTTCTCGGTTTTCGGCCACTTTTTACCAATACCCAAGGAAGGCATCCAAGTCATCCGAGAACACTGAAAAGAGTGGAGGGAGGCCTTTGCCCAACAGTGTGACAGTATGGGATTGAAAATAATAAACATTACTAAATTAATTTAATGACAACACTGTATGAACACACAAACACTTACAAAAAGAAAATAACAAATACAGATAGAAGAGTACAAAGGAAGAGTACCTATTAATATTTATCCCATAGTCTTTTATCATCATCTTGAATTAAAGTAGTTTGAAGCTCTTGTAGTTATTACGCATAAACAATCAAAAATAAAAAGAGTACAAAGATGTTCCTTATTTCAAACATTTCCAGCAGACTAGCAAAAAGAGAGTTGGGTAGGTAAGAAACGTAGACATACTGTGTATAAATAATTACTAAGAATATTAACTACTAACTTTTGTCAGCGGCTTCGCCCGCGTAGGTACATATAATATCCCTTACCAGGTCATCGGTCCTATTCTGCGACCAATTTGTCCTGCCCACTGCCATTTAAGATTGTTGATTCTTCGGGCTATGTCGGTAACTTTGGTTATCCCGCGATTATATCTGTATTTATATTAAACTAGCTTTTGTCAGCATCTTCGCCGGCGTACATAAAATATGTAAGTAAAGCAGCTTTCTATTCTGCCGTGCTGACACTAAAACGCAGTAACAGGCTTTTTTAGGTATTTGAGTTAAATATTGATTCTGAACCGGCATTTTATAAGGAACATATTCGTCTTACCTAGGTTTTGATTCGATGATTTACTGGGCAGAAAAACGAAATTTACTAATGCAGTAATACAAAATTATATGCCAAAATTCATTGTTATACTTACTAAAATGCAGTTAAAGCTGTTACGGCTAAATCGGCCTATCACTTTACCAACTTAAACGCAGTAAATGTCTCTATTACCTCATAAAATCTGTAATCCACAACTAAAGAAATATTATGCAATATAAACTAAAACGCAGTAAGCCCTTTTTGTACCGAAAATAGTAATACTGCATTGATGACGACTGATTGAAAATCAAACTAAATTGCAGTAAGTTGAGTATTTACTGCACTATAGTCTGTATCGTTCTAAAGTTGAAAACTAACTATTTTTTTATTAAATGGCAGTATAAGTCACATTTACTGCATTATAATTAGTAACTCGAACAAAGCTACTAAGTTTTACTGGTGTCACGATTAGACTATACTGCGTTCTAGTCAGAAATTGTCTCTCAATCAGTCGCAGACAGCTGATCATGCTTGTCCATAGTCACATAGAAATCAGGGACCACTCTACTAGCAGATTAGTCAATTCTTTGGGCTATATCGGTAATCTTGATTGTCTTGTGGATAATCTTCATTTCACTACCAAGATGACGGAAGAAAATTTCCATTGTGTTAGGTGTCTTTAAACCTTCTGATGAAGCCTTACTGGTCATAGACTTTCCTCTTCAGACTTTGTGGCATATTTAACAAGAAATTATGGCATAGCTTCCCAGCCCAGTCGAGCTGGATCCGATGATTGAGGTCATTTCTAAGCTAGACCTTCTGCTCAAATGGACCGTCTGTTCCAGCTAAAATTAATCGTCCAAGACTTTAAGATAAAAATAATTACCTACAAACTATTCATTCGAGATGGCTGTCGTTGATAGTTACAAAATAACATAACGACAAAGCTTTGCAAACAAACGTAAGTTTGCCATCCAAGTTAACCATGGGCTTTACCAGTTATAGTAGCAGTTATAAAATAGTTCAGTTTAGGTCGTAAAACGGATCGTGGTAGGGCCTAAGGTCTGACTTAAGATGGGTAAGCAACGGGAGGAAACATAGACATCAAAGTGAACGGCTAGTATTTTATCTTTTGTTGGAAAAAAATATGACGTAATAATACCCACCTATTTTCCACATCAGAATATCACTTTAAAAGTATTTCTGATATGTATTTTATATAAAAGTCCCTAAATTAAATAAAGAATTAAAAAAAAGTATCATCGCATCCAAACATTAGTAATAATAGTTTATATAACATTTTCTGAAGTTAGAATAGGTACATCAATATATTCCAAGTAAATAGTTTTAATACTGTTCATCAACTCATAGCTTGTACAGATCAACTTTAGAAACGAATTAG
The DNA here is from genome assembly GCA_029852875.1 of Mythimna loreyi. Classification (NCBI taxonomy): domain Eukaryota; kingdom Metazoa; phylum Arthropoda; class Insecta; order Lepidoptera; family Noctuidae; genus Mythimna; species Mythimna loreyi. The sequence goes on from CM056792.1 coordinate 13,900,852, forward strand.
TTTTAATTTGCTTTATTGACTGGCATCAACACAATGAAAAAACTTAACAATAATAAGTCCAGCGGAAGGTGAGAACGCTGTGAAGTCTGTGAAGGCTATCCGCCATAATTATGGTCTGGAAAGACTTCACAGCGTCTTCACCTTCTGTATGACCTAGATCTTCACCGGAAATGGTAAATTCAGGAGATAACTGCACCCGATCCGTGCAAAAAAGCCCGAGTATCACCATTGTATGGACCGCCCGGAGAACACGGTGGAGCATACAGTGGAGATGTGCCCCGCGTAGGAGTTGGTACTCCACACGAGTAAGGTGGTCCCGAGTGGAAGATTTGCGGCAACGGCTTCTTACGCTGGGTCCTAGTCCGGAGTGAGGCGGCGGCTTCCACGTTCAGAACAGTAATGCTTACAAATCAGGCGGCTGCAAGCGTGTAAATATTACTGAGACTGATGTTAGGACACGACAACATTTATTACCGAGACACAGGTAGTGTTGAAGATTCACACGTTTCGGTAGCAGACAGAAGAGACTTTTAATACTAAACAATACAATAGCCAATACCGTACCACAGCAGATATAGAAGTAATCTTCAATAAAGGATAAAGTAAGACAAAGAAAACCTGCAAATATTGTACAAAAATCAGCAAAAAAGGTAATAAACCAGGCAAGTGCGAGTCAGACTCGCTGACACGACGGTGTTGCACCATTATTTATACAAGATTAGACATTACATGTATGCGGAAAAATCATGTATGTTGTATGGGATCCCTTCTTAAATGTTTTTAAGTTAATTAAATTACAGGTTTTTAAAGTAAATATACAGTTATATGTGCTGTAAGCCTTTCAAGCTATGTAGTCTTCGTATTGCCGTAATTCATATCAAGAAAAATGGTAAAATCACGTTTGTTGCATGAGAACACCCACTTAAATATTTATTTTGTTCTGTTTTTAGCATATTTTTTTTAAGTTTAAATTAGCAGAAATGGTAAAAAAAAAAAGTTTCTACAGAACAAAATACAAACAAAAATGTCTTGTTTTCTTTATAAATGCCTACACGACCTAATTATTTTCAAAATTTGTCACATACTGCATGTACAATTAGTCAAACGTGCTTATTAAAATGCAGTAAAAAATACTTATACTGCAAATTATTCTGTGAAATCGGTTAATACGACTATTAACTGATGAGTTTTTGCAGTATCAAGTATGTTTTACTGCATTTAAATCTGTATATCTATACTTTTTCGCATGCAGTAATAGACATGATTTTCGAAAAATCCATTTAATTTTGAATTGAATGGACTAAATAACACGCTTTTTTTCAAAATTCATTCTTTGTAATTGCCTTAATCCTCCAGGCAAAAAAAAATCTACCATAAAACATTATTACTATAAAATATACGACGTCAAAGTGTTTTTTGCGTTTTTCTCGAAACTGCTTTTTTGCTCTTACTGCGTTTTAGGGCATGCAGGGCAGTATTGTTGCTATAATTTTTCCAAACGGCCCAGCAGTACCAGAGATTACCTCCTAAAAACAAAAAAACAAACTTTACCTCTTTATTATATTAGTGTAGATGTAGATGATCAAAATTAATATTTAACCACGATATTATATTTGTTTAAGCTTCAAAACCATTATTGAAACCGTAATGAAACATCGCACTTTATCTATTCCAATATCAGTTTAGCGACCCACTTTACTAATCCATTCGATTTGTTTGACCTCCATTGTAAATATTTAGTCTAATTTTCGTAAATTAAACCGATTTTCAGTAACAATCACGGCCATCCAATTGTAGTGACACGCACAATGTTCCAATCAAAGGACTTTTGTAGGACTGTGGCATTCGAACTGGCTCATAATGAGCGAACAGCGTAAATGCGGCGTATTGTTTGCGATAACTGTGAACGAACCGACGGCCCCAACAACAAAAGGGATTTAAACAAATAAACTATTCCATGCATTCAACGAAGTTTGGTTAAACACGGCAAAACTCAACTTTGTGTAGTCCGCAGACGTCGGACTTGTCATAACTGCTTGTATATCAGTAAGCTGTTCTACGAACTTCTTATAAATAAATAAATAATATCTGTTGTGCAAGTTAGTTACAAATAACACTTTCACAGATCAAATTTTTCGTTATTAAAAACTATATGAGGTCGGTATTTCGTAGGTAGGAGAAGATACATGTAAAGAAATTCATATTATACGTGTTGTTTATAGCCCATTCAGTAAACACTAAACAGGACAATTCATTTGCGAATTATGTAGATTAATTAAAAACACCATGCTCTGAAAGCCGCTCTTATCCCATCGCTTACTGTTTTCTGCACTAGTAGAAGGTGCGCGTGCTCTTACCGTATCACGAGGCGCGAGTGTTCCTATAGAATTTCCCACAAGTCTAAAGTGTATTGAAAAACGTCGTTTGATACACGTGCAAATTTATCACTGCCGCCCTAGCCTCGGTCGCAAAGACAAAATTTCAACACTTATATCAAAATATACGATTGACAAAAGAACCGCAGAGATTAGAATGGACCTGTTCGGTTGCTACAAGCATTTGTCGGTATTCTGGTTACTCAACTCAGGACTAGTAAGGAGCTCAACAACTAGAGTACGGCGCAAATAGAATTTTCAATATTTACTCCACGTTCTATCCCTACAAACGTTCTGTTTTTCAGTTACTTTAAAGTGCTACTTGGCATTTCATTACTTATTCATGTGTTTTTATAAGAGACTATGAAAGTAGATACCTAGTGTTAATACCACAGCAGTCAACAGCTTGAATGTCTGATGTAATGGATATTATGTAGATAGAGACGATTTTATTTTACGGAATGTTCCATTTCAATTTGGGAAATCGTTATGTTTTTAAGGTTCTGTAACCAGAAGGTAAAAACGGTATCTTGTTACTAAGACTACTGTCCGTTTGTTTGACACCAGGCTTTTTTTATGGGGAGTAAAAATCATCTAATAAAGAATCCCGCTCTTAGGTGGAGCGGGAAACAGTGTCAGACTCTTACTGACTAAACCCCGTTCCTACTTTGCCCTTCGCACTGGGGCCAAGCTTTCCTTTCAGAAAGAGACCCTGGGGAACCATCGTTTCTTTCTGAAAGGAAGGCTTGGCCCCAGTGTGAAGGCAAGGCAAGTAGGCCTCGACCCTTTTGCAGATTCCATATGGTGCTTTGCTGACAACTCCTTGAGGAGCGCGGGAATAGAGCGTGCCGTGGTCATAACTTGGGCTTGGTCCGAATTGTTACCAATCGGACGGCGAGCTACCGTCCGTAAGCCCGCGTTTGTCACCATGCTTGTATCTCATGAATAGTGACTACTAGACAGTTGTTGATGATGTATTTCTGTTGCTGCTATAACAACCAGTATACGGCCCATTCCCTCACCTGGAGAGAAATCATGAGTCCCAGCAGTGGGAACATTATGAAGCTGGTGCATTTTTTTTTTTATTATAACAATGAGTACTAAAAATGCAATAAAATAAATATTTAAGTGGGGTACATCATAGGAAGCATTAATTACACACAATAGTAATGTGTACCTACATACGTATTTGTATGTTGAAATGAAAATGAATGTATATGTTATAATGATATGTGTATAAAACTAATATTGTTCAGTAAACATTACAAATAAACACACTGCTATTAACATTTGTATGTATTATAATTTGTTAACTACGGCTAACTTATAGGTATATACTATCTGTAACTCTAAATAGGGTCTGTGTGCACATATGTATATAGTTAAGTAACATATTTGATCTGATGACTCCAATGATGAACGTATTAATATGCGCCGGGCCTTTGTGGAGGCCATGGTTTGGGGTGGCGGGCGGTCGCCTCCTTCTGCGAAGCAGTAATGCTAGCTAAGGAGGAGGCCGACCGCATATTGCAACGGCACACACGCCCTAGACGCCGCCGGGATTCCGATCCCGATTTCCGGCTACCGTCGGCGCGGGCTTGCGGACGGTGAGCAACGGGTAGCTCGTCGTCCGGTCGTCTGTTAACAGTCCAGATCAAGCCAAGTCGTCGACGGCGCGCTCTGTTCCCGTGCGCCTCAAGGAGTTCACAGCAAATCCGTAGGGACTTTGCAAAAGGGTCGAAACCTACTGGGCCCCAGAGTCTATTTCTGAAAGGAAGGCTTGGCCCCAGTGCGAAGGACGGTGAAGGAACGGGTGGTGTGATTAGTCAGTAAGAGTCAGACACTGTTTCCCGCTCCGCCCAAGAGCGGGATTCGTCAGTGGATGATTTTTGCCCACCATAAAAAAAAAGTATTAATAATTAAATGTTTCGCTATCCTAAAAAAACGTACCTGTTTTTAGCATTACATATTTATGTTGATTTGAGCATTCGGCCACCATGACTCTTTCGGCGAAATTCCGCAAATATTGGAACTCGCTGCATCTTCGAACTGGTTAATATAGTTAATGTATTGAAGCGTCAGACAAGGACCAATATCGCGCTGAAGTTGTGTCCCGCCGGCATACACGGCGATGCACCGGATACTATCCTCCGATACATCTTATAGGTAATATTCCTACGTGGGCATTCAATATGCACGTGATCCTGCCATTCCTGGGCCCCTGGTCGATACGAGTTATGCGTAATAACTTTTAGTTTGAGGTATAAGTCACAAATGTTTAGAATACCTTTAAGAAATATGGAAAAATGTCACTTTACTCGTATATTTATTTTTAAAATAAATCACAATAATTTTTTATTTTTTTTACATAATATGCCAATTTTTTCGCCAATTGTGGCTGTTGTTTTCTAGGTCAGAAGTTAAAAAGAAACATCGATACCAAATCTTGCGATTATGAAATCATACTCGTAAGAGAGCTTGAGGATTAATATCCGAGATGATATTTTAAAGATGTCACACCTGCCCCACCATCAAGCGATCTTCCCGCTCCGCGAACCTCGGGGCGTGTTTAAGCCCAAGTGCACACCACTCGGCCCTTTCTCCTGCGCAGGCGTCGAACAAGCTAAGTGGCTCCTTCTCTACCACGGGAATCACGCCGATCAGTCTATAACTCACTCCTGAGATTGCCTGTAATTTTGTACACCCTTTTTTTACAATAAACCTTTGTAAAGTTTTGTTATTGCGTGTGATTCAAACTCCATTACACAAACCCCATTTCAACGTCACAAATAAACTACATAAATTTAAGTGAATCTGTTCAGTCAGTGCAATCGCTTTTACTATTCTTGTTGCTTAACTCATATAAACGGCTTCTGTTGACTTGGTCCTCCTCCTTAGTCGTTCACTCTTGACAGAGTGGTCGTGGTTGATCATGTTGCATTTTGATAGGCGAGTGAGGCTTCCGCGGTGCATCTCCATTATGTTGATTTATATTTTTGTACGTTGTGTAAGAATGCGACCTTGATAACTTGTAAATTTTGTTCAAATTGTAAATAGAAATATAATTCAACAATTCCATATAATTTAACATATCAATTTTATAATTCAAAAATGGGCTCACCTATCCAAGCCAAATGTTTAGGCTTTGATCGGACTATTTAGTAGATGGTTTATATGAAGTTTGTGCAAAATCGGTCGAGCACACATCATCATTATGACATTTTTTTTTACATTTTTCTATTGCCGGGAGCAAAACTGCGGCCAAAAATTAGTTTAATATATTTTTAGTCACGAAACAACTGTGAGTACTCGTCATCATCAAGATTGTTGGTGTTAAGTTCCGATTTCGGTTTACATCTCCCATGTAATTTTATGGTATCTGAAGGACAGGAGAGCGAACTGAATAAACCTCTCTTTACTCTGTGATGGCCATTTCGGCTTGTCTTGTCATCAGCCATTCCTAATTTTCTTTGGCCAATCCTTTTACAGATAATTTTGGCAGAAATCGGGTTGCTTTGGTTTTCTCCTGTTTCTTTTTTTCTGTGGTCTTCAGGAATGGTGCTCCTTGGCACAGGTGTGAGTATGGTGCTTTCCGACCAGTCCTTTTTTGCATTCTTCATAATTCTGGGTGATTGTCCTGAGTCACTATGTATTTTAGCTGCTGCTACTGTGATGATCATTATAACTGGTAGAAATTGCATTGCTGGCAGTAACTGAAGGTATGCTGAAAAACATTACAAGGGTTTTACTCTTTATTTTTAAATATTTTCAAGATTCGAACACGTTCAAAGTGTGAAAAGCTTAAAAAGAATTGAGCTATGGCGATAAGTTTCGCTTATTTCCATAGATGACAGAGCTTATTGATTAATAATACACTTGTAAGAATCGAGATAAATACAAAATTTGCCCATTTTAAATCAGAGTTGAACTGCACTATGACTATACTCAGTATGTACCTGATGTGATAGTGAGTCCTATATTAATTACATTAAATAAATAATGATAGATACACACACAGCACACTGCGCACAGATATATGTATATAGATTTTATTTATGCTATTTATTTAACCTTTCGAGTACTGTAATTAGAGACATAATAGAAAGACAATAGGTTTGCGAACGTCGGCGTTTGCTTAAAAGTTTAAACAAGCATTAATGTTACATAGTTTTTAAGTGTTGCTAACATAATATGGATGTAACAATCAGGTATAAATAAATAATAATAAATTAGAATATAATTTACCTCTAATAACACGTGCCACGTTCAGCAACAATACTGGCAATGAACTGACTGACAACACCTACTTTTGTTCTATAATTGACTACAATACTCATATTTAGATCGGTTTCGGCTGATTCAATCACCACATTTCTGTGGTTTTCCTGGTCTCTCTATATAACTGGAAGCTGGAGTGTGGGTGCGCGATTGTAAGTACAGCTGTATAGATTTGAATGCGTTTCCACATACACCGTTAAATTTTGGTCGTATACGAAAGTCATACTTTCGTATAAGAAGTAAATTAATTTGTTTATTTTTTAATTTTATCTTTACATATCGATAGTGTTTTATGTCGATGATCGACCCTCCACGGGATTAAAACGACCAAAATTTAACGGCTTTTTTAAAACTTGAGCATTTGTAAGCCAATTAATTGCATTACGTTACGTAAAATCAGGAGTTTTTGTAATTTCTCGTTAGTTTCTTAATTCTATATCTGATCGAGGTGCCCTAAAATTAAGTTATCTCCTTTCTTGCTTTCGTCCTACACACATTACTGGCCGCGCATTCGGTTTTGTAGAGAATACCTGGGTAAAGTATAAAATAAATAATACTTCATACCTTACCATACCGTTTAAGGTATTAAAATACCATAAATAAATAGATAAGTATTAAAATCTACACTAATATAATAAAGAGGGAAAGTTGGTTTTTTTGTTTTTTTGTTTGTAGGAGGTAATCTCTGTAACTACTGGTCCGATTGCAAAAAATCTTTTTGTGTTGGATAGTCCATTTTTCGAGGAAAGTTATAGGCTATATAATATTACGCTATGACCTATGAGGGCGGACCAGTAACCACAGACGCAGGTGAAGCCGCGTGTAGCCTATATATTGCTAACTTCACGCGGGCGAAGCCGCAGGCAAAAGCTAGTAAAATATATGTATAAATACATTGCATTGGTATTGTATATACCTGATTATACAGGTCGCCGGTAACGTAATTTTCACATGAACGATGTAACAAAAACAATTTTGTAACTATTGATTATAGAACAAATACTAGGTATCTAGGTTAATTTAAAATTGATGGTTGCTATTTACAACTCCGATAAAACCGTGTTGTAACCAACTAGAAAAAAAATACAATTTACTAACCATTTTAAAATTACTCATCATCAACATTGCAGCTGAAAGATGTAGGATAGTTTGACATAGAGGGGGTGGGGGTGGAGTCAAGTGTTACCATAACGAACGATCCTGTGCGTCTCACTTCCAACGATTTCTTCAAGAAAGCCTTTTAATGAGGCGCACTGAAAAACTGGCCCATTCATTAAAATATTTTACCACAATATGTTTGCAGTAAATACAAAATAGACATGAGTTCGTATTGTTGAATTTATGATGTGACCGATTACATCGTTGTCCATTGTAATAGAATATCCGTAATATTTTACCAGAAAAACTTGATTTAGTACGCGGAGTATATTGTTATAGTGATAGATGGCTATTTCCAATTGATTGTTGCTTTACCAAAAGGTTTATTAATAGTTTATCTAGATTTATTCCAACCATGTTAAGTAGTAGTGTCTTTTTACATCCTATTTTTAAGTGATAAATTATCAAATTACTTCTACCACTCCTGGCTGGCGCATTACTTTTTGTAATTTATTTTATCGCCATTGCTCTCAAAGCGGTGAAGGAAAATATCGTGAGGAAAACGGCATGACCTAGGTCATGCCGTCACATATGTCATAAGTCAGATGTATCCGCATGGTTTTAGAACCATGCGGAAACATGTGACCAATCAGCTCTGCCCTGCGTGGTAGATTACGGCCCATTCGTCTTCTTAGAGGGGAGGCCTGAGATTCAACTGTCGGAACATCATAAGGCTGATGGTATGCTAAGCTATGCTATTGCTATCTCTCTGGATGGAACAATACTGGGTAAAGTCCAACGGTTTTTACTAATAGTTGCTTAAAGCTTTCTCTTCCCTTTTTTTTTTGACTGCGATCCTACCTGATGGTAAGCAGTGATGCAATCGTTGATCGGTGAGGCGCACTAGTTTATCAAGATTTTGATGACAAACGAATTAAGGCACTAATACATTTGGATACAAGTTAGATGGATTAAAGAATGTATAAAAAAATACATACTTCAATCGACATTATAAAGATAAAAGTAACTCTTTGTCAGTCTATTAAATTTTTATGGTTAAACAATTTGGTTAAATTCGAAAAACGTACGGAGTATGTTTGACCCTACGGAAGGACCTGGGCTTCTTTTTTTATTTTGATACCAATTTACGCAAATGAAGCTGCTGGCAAAAGCTAGTACTTAGTAATAATCTCCCTTACGCGACAAGAAAATTCGGGGTTGCACCAAGTTTGTTGTACGTGTGTACGATTAGATACAAGTATTCAGTGCGTACGATTTTCATTGCAAATTGGACAAGTAGATTTTTATTCGTTGCGTGAATATAACCATGCTTCAACATCATTGCCGAGCCCATAGGAATATTTTTGCATATTTTCTGCGATCACGAAGCGCACAGTTACTCCAGTTTCTAGATTGAATTTTCGCTGATGGCATAAAACGCGCGGATTCCATGTCTCGCCCACTCGAGTGCGGCAAGCAGGCTTTCTCAGCGATATTGAAACTTAATGATGCGTTCCCCAATAGTTACGTGACTCAAGAAAATATTATTTCGTCTTTATTCTGCCTAAAATGGATAAGGGTTATCATTATTGGGTCGTTACAGGATTCGTGTGAAGAGTGGCTTTATCAATAAGTACGCTGTTGGATTTTATTGATCGATTTTATCAACCTACTTTTCCACTTTTGAATACTTTTAATACAAGCATTTAAAAAAGTTATCTGAATTTGTTTTGAATTTCCAAAGCTGTTGTGGTTCTTACGGTCGTTTTGTGAAATTGAAAAGAAAAGTACAGTTTGCTAACCAAGCGTTAGTTGGGCAAAGTTGGCGAGTTACGTGGGCGGGCGCCCGGCGCCTGCGCTGCCGCTAACGACACCTTGTTGCCGGCAACTCATTCAAGACTTGAAGGCTCCGCACAACTTTGCTCGGTTCATAAACGGAAAGTTTGCACCAATCGGTATAGAGCCCGCCATTTAGACATGACTTCTTCTTATAAGATTATTTTTAGAAAAAGTCCAAGTTAACGATGTTGTGTTGCTTTTGAAATGGAATTAGCTTTTAAAGTTGGTTGTTTAGTAGGAAAATTAAACGTGGCGTTTGCTTTTAGTCTTATTGATGATGTGTTAATGTATTATTATTTATAGATAATAATAGATACAATGAACTATCAGGTCAATCAGTAGTTAATTATGGTACAGTCATATTGACCTACATAACTATGTACCTATGTGTAATCCATCATTACCTTCCGATGCCTTAAGGTTAACATTTACAATAGGCATAATAATTATAAATAAATATACCTATGCTAAATTGTTTTTCAATACACTTACTCGAAAACTGCCTCTAATCGAATTGAACCTAATAGGAGTCTATTAGGTTCAATATAGCATGTATATCACCCAAGTGCTTTTTTGAGTTTATCACAACAAGGGCTTTTTTATTCCTTCCTTATCGTCATGGTCACGGGTGATTATTTTGTTTTACTTAGTTTATCGAATCAGGCGCGAGGCGTCCCCCAGAGTCGCTGGACGACCCCACGAAATTAGAAATTGACGAGAGCAGATTTGAATGCTATACTTATATATTTCTTAAATTTCTACTGTATGTTTGAGATACGATTAAAATTTGTTTCTTTCTTTCACAAGTCGTAAGTGTATTGAAAAACGTCGTTTGACACACGTGCAGATTTGTCATTGCAGCCCTTGGCTCCATAACACACTCGCCTACGGCTCGTGCGAATTTCGCCTCAGTCGCAATGACAAACTTCCTGCACTTGTATCAAAATGTACTATTACAAGCTGTGGTCTATGATTCAGTGATGAATAATTATTATTTATATGTGTCGTTTGAATTTATGACGTTTGTAAGCTTTTTAGAGCAGTGGTGGCCGAGAGGTAACGGCCCCGACTTGCGTGTAGTAGGTCGCGGGTTCAAACCCAGCCAGCCGTATTACTTTGTGTAATTTATTTCATCACCACTGCTCTCAAAACGGTGAAGGAAAACATCGTGAGGAAACCGGCATGTCCTAGAACCAAAAATTCGAAGACATGTGACATCCACCAACCCGCACTGGGCCCGCGTGGTGGATTACGGCCCATTCCCTCTCTTAGAGAGGAGGCCTGTGTCCCTGCAGTGGGAACATTAAAAAGGCCGATGATGATGATGTAAGCTTTTTTAAGTAATCGAGTCACTGACCTTGTAGTAGTTTTCGGTCGTTACAGACTAACTACCTACAGGTCATTGAACTAGCCCAGCGGACGTTTATTTAAGGAAATTAATTTTGTAAATGCGTAAATTAATTCGAGTTTAAAAAAGTACTTTATTTTTAAATTTTATCTTTATAAATCGATAGATAGTATTTCATTTACTGAATCGATCTTCCACGAGATTAAAACGATCAAAAATTAATGGTCTTTAGGGTGACTGGTAATTACACATGATTGTAATCATGATAACAAACAACTTTTACTATGGGACAAAACCTAAAGTAGCGAAAAAATCAGCAAGTTCAGTACATTTCCACCACTTAGGCGAACATAAATTTAATGACCAGCAGTTTCGGTCACTAATTATCAGTCACCTTATATAAAATTTGATCTATTTATTAGAAAAAAACCTTTTATACTTAATTTTTCAGATAGAATAAGAAACTCACCAATCAAAGTATATAATATAGAGGGAAACCTAAAGGACAGGATAATGCTACAATACTTGTCTGACCTCCAAACCCAAATAAAGGGAGATGGTATCATTTCGGAATCATACCAGAGCGGGTATTGGCTACTGGCTATGTATTATATAGTACAAGCGTACACAACACCGTATTACCGCGGCGTCCACGGTAGCGGCGTAATGATAGAATGTCCCCCGGCTCCGCACGTGACGCGACTTGGAATGCGCCACAACCCTGCTTACACCTCCAACCACTGCTTTATATTGCCACAGATATTGATAGGTGCTTCTGTTATATGTATCCTGTTTGTGAAAATGAATGGCTGTAAGGTTTTCATACAAATCTGCGATGCGAAGAGATGCGATGGAACGTTGTATCGCAGCCATCTGCGATGAAAACCTGCGAAAAATATTTTCAATACTACTCGTAACCCCGTTTTTCTCTCATCACGTACACGGCACGCAATGGACTGTTTTCCGCACTAAAGCCAAAAATTGCGCCTGCTCGCTCCAGCTGTCGTATTAGGCTGAGCGCGCCTGGACCCATACGAGGCGTAGTTGAACCTGTACGAGTCGTAAGTGACAAACGTCGTTTGACTTGTGAACACTGCAGCCTCGGTTCCATAACACACTTGCCTATGATTCGTGCGGGTTCCGCCTCGATCGCAATGACAGACTTTCTGAATTTGCATCAAAATGTACTATTGTTATCTAATCAATATTTTATTTTATATTTTATTATCTAATCATCACCTTTATCGGCTTAATCGATTTGGAAGTAATTTTGGGTGTGCAAAATGAGTGAAGTGAAAGAAATTGTTTCTTAATACCTGTAAAAGAAACTTGAACACCTTCTGTCCTTATTAAAAACAGCAAATACAAACTCATTGGCTCTTACAGGACCTTTTCACGTTTAACGTTTAAGAGTATCGTATGCGCGGAACACTTCCCGTGACGTGAAGGCGACGCCATTACGAACTTTCTCGATCCGAGAGCCGACAACTTGTATAAATAATTGAACAGCTAACTTTTCTGGCGACTTCAGATGATAGCTCCTGCACTATATTATCGGAAGAGGAATCGTTTAAGTGTTCCTGAATATTTGCCGGCGCTCCCAGAGTTTCGTCTGTAATTTACATTTCAATATTTTATGTGAGAATAAATTACTCAGAGGCGTATGTAGGCGTAGTGGTTGTATATACACATATCTATAGTTACATAGCTAGACGTAAATTTGAAAGGAATTTTGAGTACTTATCTGAATTATATTTGTCGTTCATATCGTTCTTATACAAACATGATATAATATTTCTGACAAATATATTTATTTGAGCTTCATGTACCTACAGTAGTAGTAGCAGACTTAATGCAACAAGGCAATCTCTTGTAGAGACAAGTACACCTGTCCTTATTTATTCTAAATCCAAGGAAGTTCCCAACTAGTATTTACTACCAAAAAACTTCAAAAGTAAAGACCCGCGTGTTTCCGGCATCGGTATTCCCGAAAACTTTGGCAGTTTCTTTTATCAGCCTCTTTTGTAGATCCTTCGGAATGAGCTATTAAATAAATAGCTAGAGGCCCTTACCGCACCGAATAAAAGAACACGACCTTCCTCCATCGCCAACAATGTACGCAATTGAAAAATAAATCGGGTTCCCTCCGAATATATTTCTTCAGATATTTTGACTGAGACCCTCATCACATCCTTTGTATCCTATAAATAGATTCACTATCCAATTTATTCAAGCAAACTTCGACAGGTGAAAATAAAACTCGCCAAATCAATTTCACATATTCTTTATTTTAAAAGTTTTTCTGAATTACAAACTAATTGGTAACTTAAATATCACAAAATGAAAATCACATTAAAAAGTAAAAAATAAATATTTCAAAAACAATAAAAAATAACAAAATTGAATACACATCAATATCAAAAGTATAGGATTCAAGCTCGATGGGAATGTTTTACGTAATACCTAAGTGTTTATGTCCTTGTATAATCGTTTAATATGTACTTTGGTATAAAATATTGAAGTTAGAAGCTCTGGGTTTATTAAATGCGTGAGAGTATTGCGTTATCACAGTGTTCGGCAAGTAAATACAGCGTGGTAAGTGAACTGTTACAAATATTACCCATTTTACTTTTCAAAGTTTTTATGATAAGTACTACTATCTAAAATTTGGTATATCAAACGATACTAGACCGCTTACAAAACATTTTAAATTGCCTAGTTTGACTACTGAAACTTTCAGAAGTAAAATGGTCGGTGTGAAAACTTATTACAAAACATTAAAAGTTACACGTAATAAACTACTATCCTGTATACTGTAATACTGAATATCATAAGACAATCAAAAATTTTTAACTATATTATTAAAACTCAGTCTATTTGCTTCCACAAATTCATTTGAAAGTTTTTGATATGCGACTTTGTACAAAATGATATTTGCGAGCTCGCAAACTCTGGGTTCAATATTGACGTAGGCATATTCCCTTTCTGTAAACGTTGTTGTGGTTAAAGCTACCGAAACACGGCTCTACTGCGCCTTCAATGATTGATTGACATAATCAAAATGTCGGATTGGTTCATCCTCAACATTTGCTTTGATTGGAACTGTATTTTTTTTGTATTCAAGCTGTAATATAATGTTACATTTACTAACAACTCTCTCTACAAAATTACTTGTCTCCACTTCACTAAAATAAGATCAGTGATACTTTTACAATGACTAAGTTTTTTTACTAGAGTCAATTAAATAGTTCCTATACTCGGATCTAAAGATACATAATGGTCCAATTTCCTATAATATGATTTTCTAAAACATTTTCTTTATATTGTTCCGTTCAACTATTCAAAGGGTCACGACATTTTAACCAATTTTCTATTCGAATACGTTGTAGTACAATTGAATATACAGAAGGAGGATTCAAGATAAGGACAGTGGGATTTACATTTCAAGAAAGGAACTTGCTCTAACCAAAATAACATTTAGGGTAAAGGACACATTTAGAGCCTTGTCATACAAGCGATGTCTGAGAACTGGTGAGGCGACGACATTTTGTATAAGCTCAGGTAATATTTCAGGTCCGCTCTTCATAACTCAAAACAGACAATATATCTGCATTATGTCAGGAAAGATAAAACGAAGGACTAAGGACTTATGACTAGGGTTGGGATACATCGATCGTTTTTAGACCGCCTCAAAGTTCGCTTCAATGACAAAGTCCTGAAGGTAATTGACGTAAGGTAATGTTTACACTGGTGCCTTGGTGCAGGCGTTGATGTCGCCGATGCTCTTGACGCGCCGGTGTCGCTTCTGCTTCAGCAATGCGTCGTCTGCCGACTTGGCCGGCAGAGGTGAGCTCACTCGGTGAGCTTGGTCCGCTTTTTGTCCGTACCTTTAGGAACATGGTAAATTTAATATGAATAATTGTAAGATTATCAAAATCATTACAATCAAAAGATGTCCACTTTTGAGGATAAAAGGTCAATCTGAATAAAACCTACGGACAAATATGGAATTCAAAAGGCAACTTAAGGAACAAAGGTGGCTCTTAGTCTGAAAACCAAACCTAACACTACCAGAAGTTATTTGATGATTTTTCACCTCAAAAAAGGACATTATTGAAGCAGAAAAACGTAATTAACATTCTAAAATTATACATCTATATTCTGCGTGTCTTCTGCTATATTAGAAAACACGCTCATGAAAATTACAGACAAAACTTCTGTTAGTAATAACCGACTTGGTTTTAGCCTTACATATTTTCCATATAATAAGATACACGAGTATACAATTCCAACTAAATAAGACAAAACAATAAGTCAAACTTATTTTATTAAGCCTCACCCAAAATGCAAATTTTGAGCGCCTAACAAGGTTATCCCTACAAATTGAAGTGGGTGTATAGTCTACCACCTACGCGAGCATAGAATGTGGCACATTTGAAGTTAGATTACGTCGGGAAACAGCAAACCTTTGTCTCTCACTCTTGTAAACGTAATTAGGTCATCCAATCCTGTTGGCTTTAAAACACGAGCTGTATCTGAAGAAAATAAAACAAAAGGAAACGCTCTATTGAATTTCTGCGATTTCTTTCGCGTAAAGTTTTATGCAATCTATAGAAATGTGGAATGTCGAATAATTTATTTTCTGAAAATCTAAACAAGGAAAACTTTTTCTTTGACTGCGGTTAAATTCTATGAAAACACGGATTTCGTGTAATTTGAACAACAAGGGTAATAATAATCTGAGTATCTGCCAACCATATTTTTGGTTGTTTCAGTGATACTGATGACTTTTTAGCATGTCGTTCATCGTTATCAATTTATCAAAAAAATGTCCACTGTTGGACATAGAATTGAACCTTCCCCAAGTATTGCCATAACAACCGTTCCTGGTTCCTGTACTTCTCGCGTCCATTGAATTCTTCCGAGACCCTCACCAGATCATCACACCACTGTAGGAGGCCTAAGCTTTTAATGCTGCATCTTCTGGTACGGGGTCATAACTCCAGCATCTTTCGGCTCCATTCACCTTTTGCTCTGCGAGCAATATACCCCGCTCATTGCCAATTTTTTGGGTGATTTTCCGGGCTTTGGTAACCTTGGTTTTTCTGCTGATCTTCATTTATAATGCAATCACGTAATAAAGAAGAAAAATAAGAAGAAAAGAAAATGTATAAGAAAAATCCGAGCATAGCCTTTGCTATTGCCCTAGCAATGTATTATATGTGCACGGTTAGCGTTTGGTTGCGCTGATAGATGCAAATTGCTATTAGCGTAAAGAACAATGTTACCTGTGAGGCCTCTATTATTGGCAGATCATCTTTGCTGGCCACCAGTAAGGTTGTCTGCTTTTTATTATACACTAAGAGAAAAAAAAAACAGTAAAGGATCACTTACCTATGAGTAATACTAGAACTCTCCTTGATATCGTTAAGTCTTGTCAAACTGTCCCTCGTGGACACACTGGACTGCGAGTAGAGACTGAGCGGCGTGTATATGGGCTCGTACTCCTGCAGCGTGGGCGGCGGCGCGTACGTCATGCTCAGCTGGGACAGCGTCCGCACTGCTATCGGAGGCGAGTACGATATCTGGTACGGCTGCGTTAGGCTCAACACGCTTGAACTCTCGCTAGAACTTGACGGCGACGTCCTTTCGTGCTTCGGTTTTAGGACCCCTAGTGCTCGAGTTATCGAACCCTGGAAAAAAAATACTGTTAATGGGGTGATCGACGTACAAGCTTATAAAAAACGCCACGGTTTAAAAAAAAAAACGTCGGTTTTACTCGGGGCTCATTGATGCTGATAGACTAGTGATCAAACAGTTTTGAATGAAGAGCCGAGTAAAAATTTAACAAAAAATAACAAAATAGTAAGGGTATTGCAATGCCACACCGGTGAGCTTTACCGATGAGCCATAAGACCGCGGTTTTACTCGCTCGTCGATCAGGACTTTTTGAAGTGCAATTCTCAACGTCGTTTTATTATAATTTTGCAATTGATTGTCGTCTTACCCTCAAACTATGTCTCCTGGAGTCCCCGCTAAGATCAATGCCTGGTAACCCAGTAGCAACCGACCTTGAGAACGGTCTACCCAACATCCTGATTTGGTGACCAAACAAGTTTCTGAAAACCAATTACAATTTGATTTCACTACACAACAGAAGCAGTACAAATTTGAGATCACATATATAAGCCAGGCAGAGCGGAGTTTGCGTTAGATATGGTCGCTTTAATCTCTCAAATTTGCACTCATTTGTGTTTAATATCTGCTAACACAAAAAGCTCACATGCAAATTCTCGTTAATTTATATTTTAAAGTCGCAATGTTGGACCTCAATACTGCATTTTTTATTCCTAGCAGGATAAAATAACGCAAACATTTTTCATATTCACAGATTTATGTTCACTGGAAGCTACAAGAGACAGTTAATAAAAAGTGAATGGTAATTCAATAATATTTTCATAGACATCAAAAGCATGATGCACTTTGCTGGAAATGATACGAATCATGCTGATTGTGTACGAATATATGGATATAAATAAAAGGAAACAACACGAGTAAACATTAATGAACTAGATGACAATGAAAAGTACTGGGTCCATATTGAACATGTTAAGCTGAGTACAGACTGCTATAATGTACCTAACAAGCAAGGTAGCATAAAAGGAGCATTTTATAAGTGTAAACGCAACGCACGCATGAACCGAGCAAGTATCTACTTACATAGTTCAAATGCTCTGTTCATACGCGTATTGTGGCGTCCACACTATGGGAATTCTGTTACATTGTGACAACATGGACGGTTACATTGCATGTTACGTTACAGCAGTCTGTACCCGGCTTTGGTAGATAGTAAGATTGCATTGTGTTTGAAAAAAAACAGTACTCTTCCTTGTTTGCTTGAATTAAAATAACAACAATAATTTAATCAAAATATCAGAACTAAATCCGTCAAGCACGAAATGTCAACGTGTTGTAAATCTGTACAAAATAAAATGGAACGTTACATGGAAGGAGAAAATGTGGACAGAGTCTGATTATTATGTAGTGCGGTCTAATGATGATGACAGAGAGGCATTCATGATGTATCGATAAAATGATCGTTACCGTTCTGTCTCGATGCAAGGATCGCCAAGTTTAGGGTGATGGATAATAAAAAGAAACTGACTCGATGTCCCTTAGGTTTTATCTTTTTTATCAGGATTTATTCACATTTATAGTTCAATCGATATCGTTACAGGTGAACCTAATATACAATGTTGTCAACTTTACAGTATGAATGTATACAAGTCAAAAACATAGTTATCTTACAGTATTAGTAAACGCTATTATTGTTATAATCCTAAAGCTATGGTGATGGTTCTGTCTTTACACCTATGAGTATTCAATTGTAAAGATTTTAAAATCTTCGATTATTTTATTATTACATTTATTTCAAAACTGTTTTTAAATTGAAATGAATCCTTTTCAATAAGTTTAGTGAATGCAGGTAAAGGGATATGAGTTACCCCCTATGAATAATACGAAGCATTTCATGCTTATATCTTTATAATATCAACTAAGTTGTATACATTTACTAGTTTACCAAATTGATCAATCTCGAATTAACATTAAGGTGACGAATCTAATCTACGTCAAGATCGGGACTCTAGGGGGTCACAATGTCCAACATTGAACTAACACTGACGAAGGCGAAGTACAAAACAAAATGACAGTGAATGTGTCCGATCGCTCCAACTTTTTGATATCCTTTACTTACAAACCACGATCCCTACGATAACTTATCAGTCTTCACCGCTCGTAAAGTTTTCCATCAAAAAAGTTTCAAAAAACGAGCAAGTTTTGACGGTAGGTAGATACAAAATTTTCTTTCGCAAAGAAAATATACTGTGTAAAAATAGCGAATTTACAAACATTTTGATACAGGAAATTTTACATAGATACAGGTTTGGGCACCGAAGCGATTTAATTTATTTTTTAAACGAGAGTTTTTTGATTTTCGTTGGTTTATCTTTGTTTTGTGGACAACATGGATGCTCGGGCAGCCTCCACTTGCAGTTCTTCCACCTGGCAAAATATCGTATACCTGCAGGATTGCACCTTACATTATAATCAACTACAGATGCGCACGTACGGGAGGGGCTCGCACTCGCGGCAGTGCCGTGTGCACTCTACTGAGGCAAACAACTGGGACATGCACTGTGCGGCTCACCACAACACCTCACCACTCACATACTTCTTTGACTCATTTAACTATGCAGTTATGGGACAAATAATCTAAGAACTTGGTTAAGAATATATAATAATATACTGTGCTCATTGTCACCAAACAAACTGCTAGATATATTCTGGTATATAATAGTGTAAATACATCATTCATTCATATCATGTAACATAATAAGAAAATATAACATTCACATAGATACATTATACAAGTGGTGCGAAACACATTGACTCGCAAGTTGATTGATGTGGTAGATCTCATACATACAAATATTAGATACTGTATTGGTGTCTAATGCAAATATTATATTTTCTTGTATTGGCATGTAAATGAGTGTGTGCATGACTCACCTCGCTGGTATGACGAGAGCGTCGAATTCGGCGACTAAATGTCTTCTGATAATGCTTTTGGAAGGAGGAATACCGAGTGCGGTCGCCATTGTCTCCCCGGTGAACGAGGGTTCCAGTACGACGAGCCCGCCGTGCACGCCGCTGTCTGTAGTAACAAGATTATCGACTACGTGACCCAGTGCCCTGGCGCGGATACCATTAGCCAATAGACAGTATCAAGCCGACAGAACAAACATACCTTTCAAATTATCTGCAAATTCACCTAAATCAATATTATGAGCCCATCGCATGAACCTCTGATTGGTCCAGACCAAGGGATCGGCGTCGACGTTCTCGCACTGGTGCCGCCTGACAGCTAGCGCCTACAACAAACAAAGATGTTGTAAAAACTTAACGATGATTGATCAGCTGCGGTAATTTATAACGTTGGAAATAAGAAGGGAAATAATAAACGTGATGTAACAGGTTTTTAGCTAACTGTCGAGGTAGCAGGAGCGGAGTGCACGATGATTAATGGGTGTACATTACGGGGCACGGCAATGCGAGACGGAACATTTTGTTCCAGCTCATTGGATAATCGCTCATTTGCTTTTCGTTATCTCACCCCACTTATCGGAAGGGACGTGGAAAGCTTTTCTCATTTCGAGCCACGCAATTTGTAAATGAGATGAAGAGTGTAATTTATTTCATTGTCATCTTTATACTTTTTTTGTTATTTACCTTTTCTTAAGCGATACTGGAGTCATCATATATGACTATAACGCTATATGGACCCTATTCCCACTTCTGAAGGCTTAGCCAGGTTGATAATCTACAATCGTTAATGCTAGTACAATATTATTCAAATGTATGGGAATGACATTATCTCAACGGACAGTCACGTAGTCAGATCAAACAAATAGAAAATTCGTATCCCAATTTACATCGTTCAAAATTGTAGAACGAAATGTAATAGTTGTTACAATATTCAAGACTACATCCTGTAGTTTTATTGTATAAATGGTAGCCAAGTTATAATTTTAGTAGAACGAGCGATCGACTCAGGCGAGTCAAATGGCTACTAACTTATCGTATTTTAAAATTGCTATTACACCGAGACTTTACCGATTATAGAGAGGGAAACGGTTGTAACTTGACTAGCCCTACCTTCCAAGCCAAGTTACGATAGTTTCATTAAAGTCGACTCTTTGAGTTAGTTACGCCCCCAATTATTTTATTACGACGCCATTTCAATACTCAATCCCATGGGCAGAACAAAGTCATTGAAGGCGTTCGACGTTAACGAAACGATAGTAACTTGGCTAGGGCGGCTGTTGGAAGACCAACAGCCGCCCTAGCCAAGTTACTATCGTTGCACTGTTCTACTGACCTGTCGATCATACTTCATTATTCTAAGCAGATGTATGCCGTGCACGATGGAAGCCTGGTGGAACTTCCTCGTCACTCCGAGGTACTTCTCCAATTCCTTCTTGCTAATGGTATCCAACATGCGAGCGTCCACCAAGTTTGCCAAGAACGACTCCGCATACTGTTGGCAAAATAATTTTATTCAAAGATCTTTAGAATTAGGAATATTTGTTTGGTAGCAATGTAGGTACAAGTTTGAGTTACATTTTTGACCATTACATGTTTGTTGTAAGGTCTTTAAAGGAGACTTTGACCCCTAATATTGGTTTTTCGGTGTTTCTTCTCAGGGCAGTCAGTTAGGAAATACCGGCCTCTTTTAGTTGCAATTGATGAAAATATTGACTTGGAAAGTGGTTTTCGATATTTTTAATAATAAATATCATATATAATTTTTACTGTGCCTTACGGCAGGCGAAACCATTATATTTTTAAGTTACAATACAATAATATCAGAATGGCATCAGGCATAAATATTTACAAAAATAACTCAATTATCACTTAAATATTATGAATCGAATAAACGATCGATAATTACGAATCAGTAAGCTTATCTATAAATTATTACAAATTATTATCATATAAAATGTCAATTACAAGGGAAAATATGTATAAATCTTTATCATTTAAGAAGTCATCAATCATAATCACTAACAAAAGTGAAGGTTGTTTTGTCTATTAATCTGTAATTGGCCCATTTTTTGTGGTTAAACGGGCTAGTTTTGTGACAATTTCTTGCTGCAATTCTATAGCCGCCAAGTTGCTGATTGTATCGCTCAACACAAAGCAACAATTGCAGCAATTTAGCAAAGCCCGGCGATATAGCCAAAATTTTTTAAACGAACGAATGTACAAAATTTGTCATCAATTCAATTACAGAATCTTCCTGGACTATATTCGAAAATATATTGCACAATAAAAATGCAGCAAGGGTTGCAATATTGGGAAACAAACATTTTATAGCCCGTTTACAGGGGCCTTACGTATAGGCATTATAACTATAATTACTTAATACAATGGGAGAAATGTAATTTTGTTTTACCTGTGACAGTCCTAAATCTGGCAGCCACTCCGCAGCGACCCAAGCGTGCGTCAACTGGCCTATACTAGGGTTCCTCACGAGGTCGGGTCTCCTGCGCTCCTCGATGGCCAGCCGCAGCTTCTTGCGGTGCATCGGCTGCGAGATGCCCAGCCCCACCTCCAGGTCCGCGTCAGACAGCTCGAGCAGAACCTGCCCATTCAAAGCACGGATCTAGAACCAACCAGAACACAATACTTGACGCTTAATGCGCGTCTCTCGCTCTACTACATACCTAAACACTCCTACCACATAATATTATTTATTTATTATATTCTTTACAGTATATTGCATAAACAAAAAAAAAATACAGGTCATTGAGTATTTTTTTTATATACAACCAATGGACTGAACGAAAGGAGATCGAAAAAAAACAATGTTTCTTATGAATTTATCACGGTATGAATAATTTTGATGTATGCGATTTCCCTTTCATGTTACAAGATTGAATCGCCTACTGAAAAGTCTGACATCAACATATAAATAAGCTAATTCTCCCATGAATTTATCTGGGGGTGGTGTATCGGTCCCCGATTTCCATACAGATCTAATAAAATGAGCGCATTCCGAATAATGAATGGATTTACGGGTAATGAAAATGGTTTTTTTATTCCGTTCGTTACACACGAAAAAATATAATCCTTGTCGTTTTTATTGAGAGTTATGACCGGCAGAAAATGTAAATATTGATTTTAGCTTACGGTAATTCATGCAGAAAATAACCATTTCATTATTACAATTTCAATGATGCACTTTGTTTATGCTTACAGAATGTATGTTTATAATAGTATGGAAGCGTTTCTACCTGGTTAAATAAATGGAGTACTAAGTGGTTAATACGATTTGTGTTAATACTGTTTGAAGCCTCATACCGTTGAGTGCAATAGAGCATAAGTAACTTAGTTTTCCTAACATCTGCATCTACTATGGAAGTTAATGGAAGTCTTTACAATGTTGTACTTTTCTGTTTGTTTCACTTGCTGAAAATGGTGATATCTAGTTACTAGTCGTGACGTTGATATTGTGGATTCGATACCCACCCGAGACAAATATTTGTGTGATAAGCACACTCATTTGATCTGTGTTTGGGTGTTATTTATCTGTAATATGTATGCATTTAGGAATATATAAGTATAATTTATCAGAGGTTTAGTTCTCATAGAACAAACTCTGCTTGGTTTGTTGTGTGAAAGTTGTGAAGAAGTAAAAAAATATATAACGGAAACTTTTATTAAAGTAAAATGTATTTTTTGCTACATATGGTATAATATAATTGTATATGGTGTTATTTATAAAATACTAGCTTTTTCCAGCGGCTTCGCCCGCGTACATAAAATATAACCTATGTCACTCAGGAGTGAAGCAGCTTTCTATTGTTGCTAAAAATTTTCCAATCGGACCAGTAGTTCCAGAGATTACCCCCTACAAACAAAAAAACATAAAAACAAAAAAACAAACTTTACCTCTTTATTATATTAGTGTAGATAAATTCACTATGTGATTCCTTGCTGGGCATACAAATAGTTTTAGATACTAAAACCTAGTACAGTATGACATATTCTTTTACCCGCGAACGCCGGCGTTCGCTCGAGGACGAAAAGGTTAAAAATTCGTTAAGATACGTAATTTACTTAAATGTGATTAAATGAATATACATGATAAAAATATTTGTTACTGGTTTATCAATAAATATAAAAAAATCGAACATTAACAGTAAAAAATATCAAAATTAGAGAAGGTAGAAAAGCAAACAATATAAACAACAATATTGTAAATAAATATTTCTCGTCAAAACGCCGTAGAACGCGATAGGAAATATACTCGTACGAGTAGCAGCTGTATTGGCGTGATGGACTTTGACGTCAAAGTTCATGACAGACTCTTTCTAAATAGAAGCTTTATAGATAATTTTTCTTTCATATGTGTTCAAAATGATTGCATGCATTATTCCCTATTGTGTTAGTAAAATATGTTGTAAAATCACATTACTTGTAAAGTATCTATCTACGTGAAATCATTAGTGATTTTGCTGCATCGGTTCAAACTCACGTAGCGGATAACTACCTTCTAGAGATCAATTAGTGACAAGTGATGATAAGAGGCGTTATAGATTGGATACTAAAAGCACACAGTGATAATTATTTAGATTATAAAGATACCAGCACTAATCTTGAGCGTTCGAAAGAGTGGGGATCGTTTTATACAACGTAGATATCGGCAAGCCAATATCTGTATTTGTACCTTCAATACATGCATGTACGTAGTTAGTAGTAGGTGGCTGAGTGGTAACGGCCCTGACTTACGGGTTGTAGGTTGCGGGTTCAAACCCAGTCAGGCGTATTACTTTGTGTAATTTATTTATCACCACTGCTTTCAAAACGGTGAAGGAAAACATCGAAATGCTGGTTTGGCATGTCCTAGAACCAAAAATTCAAAGACATATGTGACATCCACCAATATGCACTGGGCCCGCGGGGTGGATCATGGCCCATTCCCTCTGCTAGAGAGGAGGCCTGTGTCCCAGCAGTGGGAACATAAAGAAGGCTAATGATAATTCATGTAAGTTTAATTAAAATAGCAATAGATTTTCGGGTATCGATCGAAGTGCAGCACAGCGGGGGTTTTCGCGTAACCATAGCAACAGTGGCCATTTTAGCTTAATTTATTTCCGAGTTCTATGACCGATTCTCAGGCCTTAATCGCAGCGGGGGGCTGTGCGTAAGCATAGTAAGGAAACTATACAAGGATTACACTCCCCGCCCTCGCATCTCACTTCATACCCCTAAAGAAACTGTTGGGAAATTTCATTTCTGAGCAAGTGGAAATCAGCGGTCATGATTGGTACCGGTATCTGAATAGCAAGACACCTTTGCTATTTCTATCACATATAATATGATATCGTATTGTGGTAAGTCAAGCCATGCAATTTTCCTAGCCGTAAACGTAGTGTAGTGACGATTCATTGATTTAGTAAGAATACGGCGGACCGCGTGTTTTTATGACGCAATAAATTTACCTGTATTTGGTTTTTATTCTTAGGGAGCGGTCTTTGTCAGCTTCAGAAGCAGTCATATTTGTGAGACATTAAAAATGTGTATTTAATAAGCAAGCGTTCAGAGTGCCAAGAGTGCGAGTTTGATACGTTTATGACGTTCGGTGCTCCGATTGGCCCGCTCCAAATTCTTAACAAATCAGGGAGCTAAACGCGGAAAACGGAAAAGAACTACACTCAGCGCACAGACTACCTTTCTAAATATACTGTAGGGTTCTTTTATTCTACATACCTTGCCACTCTTGACATTGTCAGCAACAGCAGCGGCATACTGCGGCATCCCAAGCGCCAGCTCAAGCCAGGCAATAATCGCAGGCGCCCGCCATCTCGACAGCGGCAGGGAAGCTGCCTCCCGCAACGCCGCCTCACTGCCCAAGGGCGACCAAGCGCGAGTGCTACCAGTACCCGAGTAGATCGGCTCTGAACAACAAGCTATATTGAGAAACATTGAAACATATTGATTTGTGACCCAAACAGGTCACCCAAAGGTAACCCGATGTGATGTCCTTTAAACAGTAGGTCAAAGAATTAGGATTGCCAATTCAATTCAGTGAGTGAGTAAATAATAGTCTTTTATTCTGTGCAGTCAACGGTACATCATCAACTGCCCCCTAGCCAAGTTACGATTGTTTCGTTGGAATAGGCCATGCCTCTAATTCCTTTGTTCTGACCATGTAACAGCATTGAGATGACCTCAGAAAAAAGGAATCGGGGCCTATTCCAAGCGTTACGATAGTAACCGAGCTAGAGGACCTGTTTACATGTCTCTGGCAGTTTCAGTTCCTTTACGACAGTTCTGAATATCATGTATAAGTATACAGGCATCAGTCCAACTTTCTGTTAAAGTGTAACCATTGATGTATCGTTAACTGTATAGATAATAAAAGATGAATATTTACAGAGAAGCAAAAATACCTTTTCATAAGGGTCTATCTCGATTGAACTACATATGAATTGCACGCCAGTTGGAAGCGAGTTGTCGCTTTTTGATTAGCGGTTTCAAAACAGTCACGTCAAATTGCAGCCTTTGAAGCAGACATGCAGTTTGTCTGTTAGGAGCGTTAGCAAATAAGCATAATCGTGATCAAAGAATTAGAGCAATTTCGAAAAGGTTTACGCAATATTATTTTTCAAGTTTAACTGCATCCAATAACATAATTTTGATTAGAGATACAAGAACGGTACAATTTCGGAAAAAAATACGAAAAGTTTTTTTTTTCTTAAGTCAATTGCATCCAAATGGCAAATTTTGCAGCAGGTATACGGAACCTTAGCAAATCAGTACAGTTTTGATTAGGGAGACAGTGTAATTTTATATTGCATATAGTGCATGCCTTTTACACTAAGAGATACACTGCAATTTAGAAAAAGTTTACGCAAAGTTTTTATTCATGTCAACTGCATCCGAATGGCAACCTTTGCAGCAAGTATGTAGTTTTTCTGTTTAGAGCTTTAGCAAATCAGAATAATATGGTAAGGGAAACAAGGCAATTTCGAAAATGTTTGCAGACTTTTGTTAGGGTTTCTAAACTCACCACTCTCATGGCCACTGATGGCCGCACTGCCCGACTTGGTGCGGTGTCGCGAGCGAGCGAACACGCGTGATATGGAGCCCCAGGCCGAGCCACGTCCGCGGGCCCCTTTGCTGCCTGCCCCCGAACGCCCGCGCACGCCGCCTAGTAGAGCCGCCTCACACTCACCTGGGCTTGACAGCTGCTCCACTGACCTAATGGAAGCATAGAACGTTTGTATCGGAAATCCAGGCAAATGAATACTCGACTGAAATCTTTTATTTGGCTTTTTTACAAAATACACTCACTTTGGTTTCCATTACGACGTGGATGTACCACATTCTAATGTTTTTGCAGGATTTAAAAGCAAAAGTCCTAGTCCTAGTAAAAACCTTCTATAAAATTATCTGCTTTATTTTAATAGGCGGATTGTGTTAATGATTCCACAATTCTCTAGTTGTTTGTCAACTATAGACGAAAATCAATTACGGTGTTTACAAAACTTGACGATTTCTACTTGAGATAAATCATTATGACATAAAAAAATTATATTACAATGATTACCAGGAATCAATTTGGAAATAACTCAAATAGTCACTGAACTTCAAGAAACATTCCGCTAAAACGCCGTTGCTTGTATTCATTGTCAATATGTCGTCAATAAGCATCAATTATAGTTTTTTTATTATAGTCGACGGCACGACGCCACGACGCGATGGACGGCGAGCGGCACGGGACTCCACGATCCGACGGCTTCTGAGGTACACGCGTCCATTAAACCTACACTTTACCGCTTCTCAATTCCCGCAACTCAAAAATATACATCAAATCTATTATTACAGTCCGCTTTTTATTTCCCCCTTTGAGATCGAAACAGTCTTTTAATAGGTACTAAACGTCCCAAATGTTTGTCACAGATTTAGCAAATGAAATAATGAAAGCTTTTCCTATGTAAGTATTCAGAATGAATGATTTATTCTTAAATTTTCAAAAGTGTGAAAAGACAAGAGCGGTTATTAGTTTGCATCTGGTGTACGATCTCTATAATCACTCAAACGCGGAATTTAGATTTGACACTCAATCTGTACGCTGCCTTTTGAACCAGCAGCCGTTGTTCCGGCTTTTAAAATATTGCAAGTTGAAAGATATAAAAGGTAGCCTGAGCGAACAGTTGCGGAAAATGAAAAAGAATTAAGCCGGAAGAAAATGTAATTTCGAGCAACTATTGCTGAATCGTGGGCCGAATCGCGCAATGCTCGATAAATTTTACTGTCAAAATTCGATAATATCGCCTCTAGAAATAAAGTAGCCCGTAAAAGTAATAGAATGCTGAACGTTATCGGTCCATTTCCTATTAACTTTTAGAGGGCTGTTATATGCATCAGGTGAACGGTCTATGATTACAACAACTTGCCAGACTTTGATTTGGCATCGCCGACAAATTTCCCATGTTATTAGAACTTGAAACCTAAATATGACAAGAGTAAATCAAAGATATTAAAAAAAGACATCGCCTGAGGCAACGGAAAAGAATTAAATCGACAAAAACGTAATTTCGAGCAACTATTGCTGAATCGCGACCTAATTCGTGAAATACACGATAAATTTCATCGTCAAAATTCGATATTATCGCCTTTAGTAATAAAGTACGCAGCGAGTGTAATAGAATTTTATCGCTTCGTTTCTTATTGGCTTCTAAATTTCCGCTATCAAGCCTAATAGACCGCTAGGCTATTCGCAAGATTGTGCTAATGTTAGCAAATAAAGATAGGACCTCATTTGCAGGGAAATAAGTTTTTGCAGGGATTTTCATTTAATATGATAAGGTGCCTTAGATAGCACCCTTGAACTTTAAGTAACAAGGAAGTTCGTTTGAAGAACTTTTCGCAGCTATTAACGGGATTAACGCCATTTTTCTGCTGAAATTAGCACCTAAAAGGGTCTTCACAGTGTGGCTTGAGGGTAAGTTGTAGAATAAGATCGTGGTAATGAACAGCTGCTCAGTTGAATACTAATATTGTTTGGCTCCCGTGTCGCTTCGGTGGTTATTACGCCGGACGCCTTGAGGAAGTCACATCCATAACAAAAACAAAATACTAATGATCAAAATGAGTTAATGATCAATGAATTTGACCTCTTTGATGTGATTTATTCTGGAGATGCTATAGCTTAAAGAAAGGATAGAAAGAACAATATGGATTATACGAACCTTGATAGTGATCCGGCGTCGATGGAGCGTGTGAAGGGCGATGCACTGTTGTGAGGTGATAAAGTCGGACTGCAGTCACGAGGTGTGCTCACTAAGAAGACCAAAACAAATCAGAATAATACCGTTATTTACGAAGTTACTCAGACCTTCACGTCAATTAAAAACATTCTGAAGAAAGATGAACAAGATTCGCTGCTGAGCGAACTGAAATTAAATAGAACAAAATTATGTTATTTCATAACGATAACATCTCTTAGCAATGACTCGTCCTAGTGTCAAAAATATTTGTGACGTATTAATTAAGTCGATTCTTAATTTATACGAACTGTATTCGTTGTGATTGTTATATGGTACGATAATACAGAAACCCTGAATAATAAAAAAAGAAATATTGTTGCCCTACAAAGGTCCAATAAACTAACGACGTAAACAGTTTTCGCATACGTAAATAAACTCCAAGCAAACATTTGTAGGTTTACAAGACACTTATAAATCCCATTTCCAAATCGTGTGAGGGAAAATAGGAAATGCGGTTCACGGCACTCTTCGTATTGAACCACGCAGTATATTGTCGCCATCGAATACTTAACCCAATGTTATACGTATATGTAAAATAGGCGAGGCTCACAAACTACTTTATATTACTCAAGCTTATATCCTCCGGCGTATAAAACGTCCTGATGCATTTATCGACGGCTCGTGTAAGAAAAATGTGTTCGGCGCAAAGTACTGAGGCGCGGATCCAGTATTTGTATCTTTTTTCCTTCACAGTACTGTAATTTGGACGCATTTAAATGGAAACACTGCTTTCACTCCGATTATTCCAAGCGTCAACAGAAATATGCGCGTTATTTTATTATTCTCTCTAAGATAGAGCTTTGATGTACGCCAAATATTATACAAGGGAATTGTTTGATATCACATAAAGCTATGCAATATAAATAACGAGCTTAAAGATCGTAAAATATCTAGCTGCAGACTCAAATATCTTTTACGAACAATATTCATTTCCTGCTTGGTTGGGTTTTGAAGTTTTACGCAAGAATAAAGGTAGTGAATGTTATTTATAATATTATAATATCAATATTTTATTTTGTTGTGTAAATTATTTTTTTGATCTTATAGATCGGATTTGATTAGACAAGGATAATGTGTATGTTAATAATAAATGTTGAGAACCAAACGAATCGAACGAATGAATAATAACACATGTATCTTCTTCAGATTTAATATTCCTAAACCGAAACCCATAACTCCTCACAGAGGCTGTTGATGAAATTGCCAATTGCTTTTTCCAGATATTATACAAAGGAAAATCACTTTAGATATTACAAAAGCATATTGTGTAAAGCGCACTCCAATATTTGCAAAATAAAAACTCAATGAATTTGTTCCGGTTATATGAAATGAATGAAACAAAAACATGGTGAATTCAAATGGAATGAAGTTCTGAATTTCCGAACGGTCGTTTTGCAATACTAACGTAGGAGTTTTATTGTTTGATGTACTGAGCATGTTTCGTAAAACAGTATAATATTGACTGCTGCCTCCAGCAGTTTTAGTTGTTAAACTCTACACAATTTAGAATGCAGAATGCGTTGAAATTGTGTTATTTAGCATACTGTGGACTTCCATCATTTGCATTTAACAATGTTTCAATGCGTTGCCATTTTTGTTAAACAATAAAAAGATACAGATTAAATAATAAATGAAAGCTCCAAAAAGGTTCATTTTGCATATTGCTTTTAACAAAATGAAACTTTGAATTATATAGTATTAGAGTCACTCATTTAGGCCACTAAAATACTCAGAGCATAACCTCGTTTTTGGAACATAGATAATATACTCTTTATTGTAGGTACACCATAAATACAATTTAGTACATTAGGAGTTTAAAATTACTAAGGTGTCTCAATGGGGTGGGACATAGGCGATTAAAAATACGAGATGAGGCCTACTACTGAGTTAGTTACCATGTTATAACGTACAAGTTCTACATTTGAATTTGTAGTATTAGTGATAAAGAATGCAGTATAGGTAACTCTGACTGAATACAATTACTAACAAGATAAAGAATGTTGTCGATCGTTGTGTATTATGGTTGGTCGAACAACTGTACGAGATTTGATTTCATTGTTGTAAAAGTTTACTCTGTAATAAAATTCTCGTTTCAACAGTACCTAAACATTTTTACTGTTTCAATATTTCGCGTTAAAATGTCTTTTGATAAGAATGATAGTAAAATTCGTGATATAGATGTCACCGGGAAATTCCAAACGCCGCGACGTAACATTGTAAAATATCGCAAGAAATTGTCAACTATATTTTCTAAGACACGGCTATGTTGGAAACTAATGGATGTGATTAACCATTAATTTTGTGTATTATCGATTAGTTTATAATAAATCGAGAAATTATAATCGAACTAGCCTCTGCAAATAGCCTCTCTCGCACAACAATGTTACTTTTGTCACCTATTTTTATCAAATATGTCTTGTGTTTTCTGCATTGTGAGTGTCTATATCTGCCAAACAAAATATTTTTCTTTCTTTCACAAAACATTGATTTCTCCATACAAATTTTGGACCTCTGACCCCTTCACCTTAAGGGCCTTATCATACTAGCGGATTGCGAGCGTCTTCAAAGCTGAGCGGGCGCGCAACGAATGCGTCGCGGACACGCCGCGGCTGCTCAGCGAAGACGTCGCGGACGCGTGGCAAATGCATTACATTTTCGTGGCGTGTTTGTAGCAAATTATCGCCAGACAATACACTCAGTAACAAAATGGATTCCGACGAGGAAACACTGCTGTTGGCTTTATTGCTTTGAAGACGCCGGAGACGAAAACAAAAGCATCGACGAATTTAAATCTCGTTGCGCGTCCGCTACAAATTCGCTGCGCATGCGCGGCGTGTTCGTTGTGTGTTTGCAACGAATTCGTTGCGCGCCCGCTCCGCTTTGAGGACGTTCGCAATCCACTAGTATGATAAGGCCCTTATGGATTGAATTTTGGAAAATCCTCTCTTTGAGCTTCCCAAGTTATAAAAATTTTGTGAAAATTACATATTCCTAGTCCAAGTACCTACAGCTGTACGTTGATAGATAGATAGATATATTCTTTGTTGCACACCTAAAATAAAAATGAATTATAGGAACTTAAAATTAAAAGAGATATGATATGTCAGATAGTCCGTTACTTTTTATATACAACGTTAAATTTTAATCGTTTTAATCCCGTGAATTCGATACAGGAAAAATATTAATTTGTAAAGATAAAATAAAAAAATAAAGCACTTTTATTAAAAACTCGATTACACACTCGAAAATTCAATCACACATGCTCGAAATTAATTTTTGAAAGTAAACATCATATAAAAACCTACCATATAAAAAAAAAGTAAACATCAGCAGGCTGAGTGAATCCAATGACCAACCAATGACAATGGTACAAAATAAATAGGTAGGTAGTAAACAACGACCGTCAACTACCTAAAGGTCATAGGACTCGCTCAGCTTAAACAGAAATTTATTACAATCATACAGAGTTTGTAATTTTCTGATGACATAGATTAGGTTTTTTTTTTAATATTTCCTGCATAAACTTCAAATAAGCGACTGATTTCGCTGTAAAATATTATTCAGAATGTAAAGAGCGTTTCCTACGACCAGCGACAGATATCATTATACTTGTTTTCAACATGAGCGAGTTGCAATCCGCTTTATTTTCCAGCTGAATCATGGAAATCATATTTTACTTCATACCAACAATGCCACGGATGTAACAATGTTAAAAAGGATTCGTTCAAGTTAAATTCATCACAAATTAACGACGGAAATTCGTCATTCAGATTAATGAACGTGAATTTGTACTTAATTTTTTAATATTAAATTATGGTGGCGAAACGTAGACCAAAATGATGGATAAATAAAGAGAAAATTATATTGTGTGCTAGTAAGTAACGAAACTATTATGTGAAGTACTTTTATTATGAACGTTGATTTTGGCAGATTGGCACAGCAGGAGTCGAGAACAGAGACACTTTATAGCAGGGATTGCGAACCTTTGGCATGTGTGCGTGAGTGGTGGCAGGCGGCAAAATAATTCGAACACGACAGTGTAAAATGTTTAGCATCAAGATAATTTGAAGCAGCAGTATATGGTATACTGACGCCTGAGAGGTTAATGTACAAAACCGTATCGTTATGTTTTTATTTAATTAAAATAATTAGAAAGGGAAAATAAGAATACATTGGTACCTGATTAAGATTATTTTTACGTAACAAGGTTTAGGTTAGCTGGTATGAGTTGTAACGTATTTGGTACATTGGTGCTTGAGAGGTTAAAATAACAAAGTCAAGATTCTTCAACGACAGGTCAATATATTTTTTTTGCTTTTAGTGGCACAGCCTCCAATAAGGATTCCTCATCCCTATTTTATATGTAGGTATAGTAAAACAAATAAACTTACATTGGTAGATATGATGTGCGGACGAGACAAGTGAAGCTGCGTCGGTGTCATAAGGGTCAAGCGTGGGTGGTGCCCCTTCCGCTGTGGAGTCAGATAAGTTGCCACCGCATACTGAGGTGGCGCCACCGTCGCTGCTACCTGTCACCGAAGTCATGCGAATAACATTATTTATATATGTTTGCTTGAATGAATGCTGGAGTATTGCGTCGTATAATTTAAGGTGGTTCTGTCTCAAAGCTTTCAAATAGTAAAATTACAAGAAAAAAATAAATCACAATCCTTTTAATGAAGGTATACTATTTAGACCCAAACTAAATGTTATGCGGAAGTAGAGAAACAAGCCACAAATTAAAAAAAATCACATATTTCCTAAAAACTTAACTATTCATTTAACTATTTTTATTATTTATTAAATACGAGATCCGTGTTTGTTAGAAAAGTAGGTATGTAGGTACTTAAAATTATGTTAATGAGAAAGTGTATAAATATACATTATATATCAAGAAATTCCGATCAAAAACAATCCTACTATGTCTAGAAGAAGAAGACTTGCATGCTCACTCCAAAAAGTGAGGATAACAAAAAAAGGACGATTGAAAAATATGAAATACACTGTTTCCAATACAGGGGTGACCAGACGGTTGTAAACTAGTGTTCTAAACAAGGTGACCTTGCTAGCTTCAATCCGTGTAGACAGACACTGTAATCCATGACCTGCAACGCCCTTGGTTGGGGGGCGTGTTTACCTAACTAACGAACATATTGGCGAATGGTTTACATCCAGGTAACCGCAAAACAAACCAAGTTTCAACCAAGGTGACCTTGAGTGGAACGCTAGTTTGCAACCGTCTGGTACACTTTTAAGGCAATGGTATTAAGATGTGAAAATACTTACTAATTTAGTAGTTAATCTATCGTAATTTTTTAAAATTTTAATCATTATGATGAGGATGATTTTTACCTACCATAAAAAAAAAATCAGAATTATAACCATTTATGCCAGCAATGTAGGTACAAAGTTAAGATGGTACAGAATTGGGTGTTTCCGGTACATTCTGCCTTACGGCATGCAAAATACACACGCACACACAAACATAAATATATTACATGTGCACCAATAGTAACAAACAAGTGCTTTGCCCACCAGCCAGCTGTTACACAGTTTGGTTTGAAAAACGGGTTTAATAAATATACGATATTTTGATATAAAATAAATAATTTATTTATTTACTTCATTTAGTACTTACCTCTAACCCCAGAGTCGGCACTGCAACTTCCCCGGTCGCCAATCAAGCCGGAGGGCCCCCCGAGCATCATCGGGGGCCCCATGCCGAGCGACGCCACGCTCTCGCCTTCTGATAGGCAACCCGCTGCTTGGAGCTGTCTTCGAGCCTATTGTGTGATAGAAAAATAATGGCTATACTATTTCGGGCACTTGGAATTAGATTTATAATGTTGATTAAAAGGGAAGGAGGAGAGGAGGAGAGGAGGAGGGGGGGGATCTATAGCTGAAAATATTGTCGGCATCACTCGGCTGACTTCGATTGACTAAGTCATTTGTTTCAAAGTCATCGAGCGATCGCTGTCTTGTTATTGGTAGTGAAGACATTGTTAGTTGACCAGTGCATAATAAGGAATGTATTGGGTTACTAGCTGCTGTGAGGTCCTAGAAAATTATCCCTAGGAAACATCTTATGAGAAAAAAATCCTATGTTCTATTCTACGACATATGGTCTACCTGTGTACCAAATTTCATAGAAATAAGCCCTTTGATCACAAAGAAGTAAAAGATATACACGCAAATTCATAATCTTTCAATTTTACAATATTAATGTGTTAAAAAGTCGTTTCTATCGAAAACAAAGACTGGTTGTAATATCTTTCCCGCGATTATCAACATAGCAGCAGAGTTATCCGTATCATGTTATAGCCCGTAAATATTTACTGCCACAAATAAGGCAGTATACAGCATATTCAAACATTTGGCCAGTATTTTTTTTTTAATTCTGGATAGGTTGGCGTTTAAACACAATCTCACCTGATGATAAGCGTTGATGTGGTCGACAATAGAGCACGCTTGCCTAGAAGTAACCTATTCACTCTTGACTTAAAGACCCCTAAGTTGTAGTTATCAGGAAACAGAATCCGGCAGGGAAATCCACTCCTTAGATGAACATATAATGAATGTGTTCCCAAAATGATTTGTACGTATGTGTGGGATCTCCGACATTTCGTAAATCGTAACAACAACGCTCAGTAAGCCAAAAGCATAAGACCTAATGACCACAAACGGGTAGCCTCATTACGCATATTCGTCATTTTGAGCTTTGCGTACACCTGTTCACAGCTTATATATAAAACGTTATGTTGTTGAACAGGCATAGATCAAACGTATAATGACGAAAACGCGTCTATGAAGCTACGCGTTCGTGGGCAGTAAGCCTTATGCTAACACACAGGTGGACGCTCCGCCATCCAAATGTAATCCCTCAATCATCTTTTACAACACTCGTGGGTTACAACGCGATACGATCCAACATCACATCCCAAACACGATTATAGTTATACCTCCATCGAAACACCCTTTTAATGCTTCAATTAATTTCGATTGGGGGTTTAATTTGGACAGGATTTGTCCGCTCGAATGGGACATCCCGTTGCGAGCCCGCATCAACGTAATGGTATCGAATGTTCCGCGGTCGCAGGTTAATATCCGGATTATGCGTAAAGGAAAATCGTGTAATAACAACCGCACTTATATTACTTAGTGAAGGAAACAGTTGGGTTTAATTTTCCGTGCGATTTAGATCAGACGGAGCAATTTGAAATGGTAATTAACAGAAGCGAGTGATGGATGGTCTTGGTTCGAGCGCACATCACGCCACCTATTCATCATAGCACTGAGCTGTCGATAAAAGTTTATTTATTATTGGTTGAAGCACTTCATCACTATAATGTATGAGGAGTACATAATCAGATGAACCCTTTAAAACTGGAAAAGACTTATTTATATAGAGTGTCTGGTAATTAGTGACTGATATAAGTGTCTGGTAATTAGTGACTGATATAATTAGTGACCTTAGTTTTGTACTGGACAGGGGCACATTGTTTACAGTTTACTATGCACTCGTGGAGTCACTCCTTTCATATGGGCTGGCATGCTATGGTAATACATTTAAATCATATCTGGATAAAATAAAATTATTACAAATCAGATTTATGAAATTGTTAGTAGACAAAGACACAAAAAAGCGTTGTAAAAATAGTAATTATGAAGAATTGTTCTTAGAATGTAAGATGTTGCCGGTCCATCAAAAGGTGGTGTTGTTACTGGCCATAGAAAATTATTGCAAAGACGATTTTAAAATCAAGGTTGAAAACACAAGACCCCAAAGAAATAAAATCATTAGAAGATTCATAGTACCTACTACTGTTAACTATTATGGGCAAAGATGTAGAAAATGCTTAGTCCCAACAATATTTAATGACATACCAGTCGATTTAGAAAGTAGCTGTACTACAAAACTTTCTTTTAAAAACAAAATGTTGAAGTTCCTTCTTAACAAAGTCTGTCAAGACCTCATAATGGGAGATATTTAGATTTAAATATGTCCTAATTAAACTAATAAGTAATTGCTGTTATGTGTGAATTATGAAGTCAAAGGTGTTTCTCAATTTATTTAGAGGTATTATTTAAGGGAGCTACATCTGCCAACAAACTGTTCTGCAGTTTGGCAGAAGTAATATGTTTGTTAATCATGTTTGTTACCTCGAATAAACGCTTTTTTCATTTAAAAAAAAAAAAAAATATAAACTTAGACACGTGATTGTAGTCTTAAAACAACTTTTTATTATGGAATCAAACCTGAAAAAAGCCAGCTGGTTAGTACATTTAAGTTCGCGTAACTGGTTAAAATGTACTGAACTTGGTCGATTTTTTTCGCGATTTCAGATTTGGTGCCATAAAAAAAGTTGTGTGTCACTAAATGCCAGTCATCTTATATAACAACAAGAAGAAATAAACAATGAAAATTCTATTGCAAAGCTCCATTGTAACCCTACCATGTTTCTCATGTAAGTAACTGTAGTCTCCTATAAGAATAAAGGTCGATGATAATCAGGAAGGACTTGGGGGGAGCTTTTGCTCAGTGGTGGGACAATAAGGGCTAGGCAACGAAAAAAATACAGGGTAAATACAATGCGGGGTACGAAAATAACAATTACAAAAAAATCGTATAAATATCATAATCAAAGT
This sequence comes from Mythimna loreyi, assembly GCA_029852875.1. Classification (NCBI taxonomy): domain Eukaryota; kingdom Metazoa; phylum Arthropoda; class Insecta; order Lepidoptera; family Noctuidae; genus Mythimna; species Mythimna loreyi. Next base: position 13,938,339 of record CM056792.1, read on the forward strand.
AATTGCACGTCAGAATGGACAGATTGGATGAACTATCTCTTAAATGGTTCGGTGATTTCAAAATAGATAAAAGCGTGCGTTATTGAATACAAGTTCATTAATATTTAATATACTCGTAGTTTAATTAAATATATTGAATAAGTATCTCAAAGTTAAATGGTCATTTCATTAATTACAGTACCGTTTACTCTGCTTTCGGTTCCTGAAAACACGTTATACCCTTGCATACAACAGTTTTAAGGACACCATTTCATTAGTACAGTAAGCTTACCTCAAACAGTTGTTCCCTGGCATGTCTGAGCTGTGTGTCCCGGGCACTGAGTGCGGCGGCGAGCTGTAGCGACCGCTCAGCTTCGTCGCGAGCGTGGCGGAGCAGCGCCGCTCGCTCCCGCTCCCGCTCAGCTCGCTCCGCTCCTAAAGCCGACGACGCACCGCCTCGGGAACGCATCTATACAAATGGATACTATACTATAACGAAAACAGTAAAAGTCAGTTCTGTGTTATTTTTTTACAAATATTATCCTTAAAAAGAATGAGGTGTAAAGAGTGATAAATAAATCATAGAAATTGTAAGTAATTGTTATTCAACAAGAGATTCAAGAGTTCGGTAAGAATATTAAGACCGTAGTTAGACTAGATATGTTCTTAAAAAGTCTTTATTAAAGTCAAGACTCTATGAATAATCATTATTAAAAGTTGAAACTTAATAAAAAGAAAAAGGCTACTAGACTCGCCGTACTGTGAACAATATAGGAGCATAACTTATGAGAGCATTCGCTGAAAAGTTTCTGTATGTGTAAAATTCTATAAGCTATGAAACAAGTGGGTAAGTTCTGTGTGACCTAGATCGTATCCGAGTATAACGAGCCTTGCAAACGTTGCTAGATCAAAAGATATACGGTATAATAAATTGAGTGACCACAATGTTGGCTTCACACAGTAATGACTTTGTTAATGATCCTGGAATATTTTGGAACAAAAGGCCTACCCATCTATTTTTTAATTTTGTAACCCTACGCCGGAGGTAACAAACCCTTTTACGTGACGACGCATTTCCCGCGCACCATCCGACAACATTATTGGATTACTGATTATGCTAATATTCGCTTTCATAATACAAAATTATTAAATTTAACCTGTTCATAGTTTCTTATGAAGTCTCGTAGCTCTTTCTCTTTGTCTTCAAGCGTGGCGTAGAGCTGTTTCATTTGATTTAGTAAATCGAATTTCTCTGCTTTCAAACGCTTTTTGTCTGCCTTCAAAGCTGAAACAAAATGTTTATACTTTACAACGTCAATATTGGAGTAATTTTACGTGTTCTAAAGCCTAATATGAAAAAGAATAGAACAAAGATTTCGTGAAAATATTTTCCGTTAGAGGAGTTATCTTTCAGAATAAAACATATCTACGTATATTTGTTTTGCAATACAAAAGCATGTATTGAACGGTGTAAGCAATAGACAAGCTCGTACGTGGAGAAACACGACGAGGGCCCTGCCCCAATCCCGGGTGATTCAAGCTCTTTGAGCAAAGCTGCTCGCTTTGGAAACCTGTGTCCTTTGTCGCTCGCTCTCTATGCAGATCCCCTCAACTCGGACATTTGTACGTTTCCAACGTTTGATAGGAAAATAAAACGCATCCAAGATTGTTCTACATTTTACTGTTTTTTGCAAACGATTCCATCCAGAGACTTGTCGATCGTTTTGACGATTGCCATCACTTTGGAAGTTTCGAAATTGGATTTCGGTTCCGGGCTTCAGATTTTATTGGCAATCATAGAGTTCATGAATTTTTGAGTTTTTGCACTTCCGGGTATTAGTCAAAGTTTCTACAATCACTTTGAAATGCTTTGACATTCGATTGACGAGTGACGTAACAATCGTTGTATAGATTGGTAGGTGAGTTTCTAAACTTAGTTAGTGGATTAGTGTGGTTTGTGCGTAGGAAGGCAACAAGCCCTTTGATTGTGGTTTCATCGATCAACTGGAACAGTTACATAAGGTAAACATATTAGGTATACCTTTGCATGTAGGGCCAACTCAAATATGCGGCCGTTTGTTCTCGTTATGTGTTTGTTTACTTATGTTGTGGCCACTTTGTTCTGCTTTCGTAAATTAAATCCATCAAACAAAAAAGTATGACGTGAACTGATTTTAAAAGCATTGAATTTTAGACATTTAGCGTTTTCCCTAGATATATATGGTAACATGTAAAAGGTTTATAAAAAGAATACATATTGTCATTTAACTTTTCGTACCTGTCTGCCTAGCCTAGTTACAATCGTGTCGTTGTGAACGCTTTGACTTGGTCACGCCCACAATTCAATTGTTTTGAAGTCATCTCAACGCTCAGTCACGTAGTCAGAACAAAGGAATTGGGGGTGTGGCTAACTCCAAGCGTTCACGCTAAACGAAACGAATGTAACTTGTCTATGGGGGCTGGAAAATTTACTAGCGATAAAATTTACAAAACTACTTTAAAAATACCAGAAAAGAAATACATAAAAAAACGACCATTAGAGTAAATTGGTTCGTCTAAATATAAGTTGACTCCAGTAGGTACCTATAGGATAATGAAACAAGTTTGCGACCAGCCCGTCATCGAAGTGTAGCTTATTTACTTGATACACCCACTGAACGTGACTTCATTACTTGCTTGCCTTCTTTCGACCACGAATGAGACAGGCCCAACGATATGCAACTGAGCTAAGCGGTCAATCTAATTTGGAATCACATTTCAAATTCTGATCGAGGCATTCATAGTTATGTCTAAAAGCAATGCCTGCCAAAGCTAAGGAAACATTTGAAACAGTTACTAAGCCCATGAAACGAAGAAACCAGGGTGTAGTCTGGCACTCTCTTAGATCAGTGACAATGGCCCCGATTTACGAGTTGTTGGTAGGGCGATCATCCCAGTCAGATGCTTAACTTTGTGTTATTTAATTAAACCAAAAAAATCGGAGACATGTGACATAAACCGAACAACACACTGGTCCCGCGTGGTGGAATTTATTGTGTCCCATTTTCTTTCCTTGAGAGGAGGCCAGAGTTCCAGTAGTGGAAATATTATAACGATCATTATGCTATTCACCCAAAGTAATCAGAAATTTTCCACCAAAAATCATGAAAATAGTTTCTACTTTCTAGCTCACTGAAATTGTTTTGATTAAGTTACACAGTCCAATTTGTAATAATAACTATACCTACTCGATATAGTTTACAAGAACTGTAACGTTGTAAAACATTTTTTACTTCATCAGTTTTATAACCATTGCAACCGACGTACGGCTAAAGATGATTGGCAAAGTGACCTACTTCTCCGATTATGGCTATGTGAAATGCGGGTAATGGAAATTCAATATGGAGAATATAAAACGAATAAAATTTAAAACTGTGCTCTAACTTAGATAAATTGGTGAAGTTGCTGTCTAGCTCGTTAAAAACTTATCAAATGGCTTATTTTAAAGCTATTTTCATCAGTAAAATAGTTCAAAACTTCACAGTCATATTGACTTTCAAAATCTTTCAGTATACGATGTGAAAAACTTTATTGCGCAAAGTTTTAGTCATTGTATATAATTGGTGAATTCATGTTACACCAAACATGATTGATGAGTCAATGTTACAAAAACTAGAACTATTTTCTCATCATATAATAAAAACGTCAAATGTCACAAATTACTTATCCTCATTTGACACGTAATACGCAAACAAAGCAAATATCCTTATTCATATAATTCACACATATTTACCCGGCGACCACTTAAATATAATGAATTACGGATCAACACATGGTACCATCTGCAGAAACATATACAGCCGACATATTTCTGACAACGTTCGTCAGTATAATGACATTTGTGAAAATGTCAGTCCAAGTTACAGGAGCACACACCCTTAAAGGGACGTGACCCGGTTGCTGATTTGGGTCTGTAAGGCAGTGTACCTTGCGAGATATTATGAGCATAGTTTATCAAAATGTCGGCTTACTCACGCTTCTCCGGCATCGGGCGGCACTCAACAAATTGCCCACTTTTGTGGGATCGAATCGGATTATTGAGATAAAGCCACTGTAGGTGTAAGTTCTCTATTTATTAGAACGTTCATTTCAAAGGTATTCTGAATAAAACTTTGTTGGATCTGTTTATGCTTGGATAAATATTGTAAAAGACGTGCCTACGTAAGTTATGTTTATTTAATGCTTACTTACGTCCTACACTCAAACAACTTCAGAGGCTTTTAGGAAAATTTTGCTGTATTAATTTACTAGTAGGCAAACCTCAGCAGTTAGATGAAATCTTAGTTTTATTAACGTTTGATATTAAAGGCGCCCTAGTCATGAATAATTGTTTCAATAGAAACTGTTAGGCGAAGATAATACGTTTATAATATACAGATAAATAAAAAGAAAAACACGTTGATTTTACGTTTATGAAAGTCTAAACCATAGGGCATAAAAAGAATTTCTTCTAAGATTTGAAAATTTTCATACGTCATAACTTATGAGGTATAAAAATAGTATAATAATAACTTTATATTTATTAATATCCGTGTACCCGTTCCCGTACCCGTTTGATATTAAAGTATTACCCGCACTTTAAACTATCCTGCATTTCATGATAGTTTCCGAGCCTGCAGTTATTTCTTGTTTGCTCATCACCACGTCTTTACCTTCGCAAATGATTTTAAATATTACTGCATGTGTTTTAACCACGCCCATCAAAGAGTTCGACCCGACTAGTGCACCCTTAAGCAGACTTAGGTTTTTTTTTATGGTAGGTGAAAATCATCGAATGACGAAACCCGCTCTTGGGCGGAGCGGGAGATCGATGTCAGACTCTTACTGACTAAAAAACCTACCCCATTCTTTCCTTGCCTTATTCCTACCTTCCTTGCCTTATTCCTACCATCCTTGCCTTATTCCTACCTTCCTTGCCTTATTCCTACCTTCCTTGCCTTATTCCTACCTTCCTTGCCTTATTCCTACCTTCCTTGCCTTATTCCTAAGACTTAGGTATGAGTTTAAACGTGAATGCCCCGTAAGCTTTCATGATTCGATATTTTCAACGAAAAGATTTAAAATTCAGCGAATAAAATGGAATAGATCTATCATTGTTATAACTTCTCACAACTTTATACTTTTATTCATAGTGACTTTTTTTAATATTGCTAATCAATAATCATTACATAATATAAAACAAAGTCGCTTCCCCCTGTCCCTATGTATGCTTAGATCTTTATTATTAAGCAACGCATTTCGATGCGGTTTTTTTATTAGATAGAGTGATTCAAGAGGAAGGTTCATATGAAAAAATTCGAAGATTTGTGACATCCACCAACCAGCTCTGGGCCCGCGTGGTGGATAACGGCCCATTCCCTCTTTTAGAGAGGTGGCCTGTCCCTGGCAGTGGGAACATTAAAAAGGCTGATGATGTGTTTATATGAAGAATAAATGCATAATATTAACATTGCACCCGTATGAAGCTGGGGCGGGTCGCTAGTCCATAATAATTTGATATCAAACTTCACTTTTGACAGTAATAGCTTTTTTTTATGCTAGGTAAAAATCATCCAATGACGAGTCCCGCTCTTGGGCGGAGCGGAAAACAAGTGTCAGACTCTTACTGACTAAACAACCTACCCGTTCCTATCGCCATACATACTAGGGCCAGAGCCTTCCTTTTCAGACGCAAACCCGTGGCCCTAATTGGCTTCGACCCTTCTGCAGGGTCCCTACGGTTGCTGACAACTCCTTGAGGCTGACAGTAATAGCTAAGTTTAATGCTCGTATTAATGTCTTTACAAAACTAATGCCATAAAAATATAATGGGTAGTGTAATGTCGCCATTAATTTCTTTAGCAAAGTAATACCCGACATAAACCCGACCATTATGTTTTTGGGTAAGATCTAGTTTGATATATGTTTAGAAATGTTTTCTCTGTGATAATAGCAGAATGTAGCAGGACAGTATAATGTTAATGGCATGTTTTGTAACTAGAAGTACTTACTATTGTAATGGCTGCAGGTTTATGTTTTGTGGCTTTGTTTTGAGGATAATTTAGGTTTTGACAGTTTTTCGTGAAAAATCTTTAAATGTTTGGTTTTTTCTTAGAAGATTAGTAAGCTGTACTGATCTTTTTGAATATAGTCGTATCTATGATAATAACATAATAGAGAAAAAACATGTATTTTACTTTGCAATGAATATTATGTAATTCATTTTTTTCTATTTTATTACTGAGTAACATCCATACTAATATTATAAATGCGAAAGTAACTCTGTCTGTCTGTCCGTCTCTCTGTTACGCTTTCCCGCTTAAACCTCTCAAACGATTTTGATGAAATTTGGCACAGACAATCTTTAGACCCTGAGAAAGGACATAGGCTACCTTTTATTGACGCAGACGAAGTCGCGGGTACCAGCTAGTAAGCTATATATTTGTATTTTAATAATAAAATACAAATATATAGCTTACTAGCTTTGCCCGCGGCTTCGCACACGTCACTCTATCTCACTCCATTCTCCTCTACTCTACCCCACTCTACCCTAATTTTTATTTCATAAGAACCTTCTCCTGACAATAATAAACTTAACAAAAAAAGAATTAGTAAAATTGGTCCAGGTGTTGTTGACTTTTGCGCTTACCAACACATTTTGCGATTAATTTTTATTTTATAGATAAGACCTAAGCGACGTTTAAAACAGAAATATTGTCAATGGGAATTTTTAAGATGGGTGATTAGGCCGTCGGATGCGAATGATTTTACAAACAATTAAAGAAAGAAAACATGTTTATTCCACACACGCATTGTTAGGTACCTACTAAAACTCTAAATGTAAAATAGTAACATTGTATGCCTCTCAGCGGCGCAAAATACAAAATTCAGCAAAATCCTATTTGCGGATCAGCTTGACGCTGCGTTTACAAAATTTTACGATGACCAAACCGAATTTGTCTATTACAATCTGACAAATTCATCAAAATCCCCAGATAAATAAGTAATTAAAAATGTAGCAAAAAGAAGTAAGCACCAATTTTTGTCTACATTTCTTCTAATCTCTCCTTCCACAGGTTTTTTTAGAATAAGTAGTACACTTATACAATTTAAAAAAATAATATATTTTCTTCTATTTATACGAGTACGTACGTTAATCTATATATATATCTATGGGGTGCCATGACAGAAAACCTCCTCGAGCGCCCGCAGGCTGGAGTTCCCTTGCGGACACGTCCGGAGTGAAGACCAGTCTGCGGGACGGTGCACCCCGGGAGGCCGCCATCGACCCACCCTTGGGCAATCCCTGCCTAAGGGTGCTCGATGGCGGCTTGCGAATATTCTGTTGGGAGTATCGCCTCAACGCGTGTCCCTCTGATTTAGCAGAGGGCACAGCGACGAGGTAAGAGCGGGCTCGGTGAGCACTCACCCTGCCATCGGGCAGGCACATGTCCGCTGCCCGAACATGTCGAGGCGTGGCGGAAGGAGCTCCGGCGAGATCTCATGGTGAAGTGGAAACAGCGACTGTCGCAACCCAGCGCTGGGCACACCGTAATCTCAGCGGTAGTGCCCCTCTTTGAGGCGTGGCTGGATAGACCTCACGGCGTCCTCACTTTCCGCATGACGCAGGTTCTCACCGGACATGGGAAGTTCGGGAGATTCCTGCACCGGATTCGTGCGGAAGAGACGTCCGGGTGTCGCCACTGTGAGGCGAGCCCGGAGGACACGGTGGAGCACACGGTGGAGGTGTGCCCTGCTTGGGAAGAGCATCGCCGTGTCCTCGTGGGGGTGATCGGCGGCGGCGACCTCTCGCGTCGGGCCCTGGTTCAGGCCATGGTCCGCAGCGAAGAGGAATGGCAGGCGGTCGCCTCCTTCTGCGAAGCAGTAATGCTCGTAAAGGAGGAGGCCGACCGCATAAGGCAAAGGCAACGGCGTACTCGCCGTAGCCGTCGCCGCCGCGATCCTGCCGATATCCGGCCACCGTAGACACTGGCTCGCGGACGGTGAGCAATGGGTAGCTCGCCGTCCGGTCGTCTGGTAAGACCGAGTCTAAGTCGTCAACGGCGCGCACCGTTCCCGCGCGCCTCAAGGAGTTGTCAGCAAACTGCAGGAGCCCTTCAGGGTCGAAGCCTCCTGGAGTCTAGAGGGTGGTGGAAAACTGTTACCTCGACTCCAGGAATAAGGCAAGGAAGGTACGGGGTAGGTTTTTTAGTCAGTAAGAGTCTGACACTGGTCTCCCGCTCCGCCCAAGAGCGGGTTTCGTCATTGGATGATTTTCACCTACCATAAAAAAAAAAATATATATATATATATATATCTATAAAAGGAGAAACTGACTAATTGACATATCAATGCACAGCCGAAACTACGGCGACTACTAAATTTGGACAAGGTTTCCTTTTATGATGTAGACGAGCACTAAGAAAGGATTTCCCAAAGTGTAACCCCTATAGAGATGAAAGGGGCTCTAAAATTTGTATGGGGAACCCTAGACTCAGGCAGGCGAAGCTGCTGGCGGAAAGCTAGTCTATATATGTATATAATAACGAAATAACACTCACTGATTAATCACGAAATCTTAGTAACTATAACATCTACAAACTTAAAATTAAGTTTCTTATAGGGGACGTCCGCTAAGACCGGATTTTACGAAACTCAGGTGGAGCGTTATAAAATATTTTGTTAGAGGATATCTAAGAGGATGATAGAGGGATTCAAAATTTGTATGGAAAAAACTATTTTCACGCAGGGGAAGCCCACTGGCAAAAGTTAGTTAGAAAATAAATAAGTAGCACTTACAGTTAACAGCTTCTCTAGCCAGCAGCAGTTCCTTCTCAAGCTGTTGAGGGTCTAGCTGTGGTCCATCCTGATTGTCAGACTTGGCCCGTTCTAGCAATGCGCTTCCTGCTTCTCCTCTTTCAGCTGCTGCCACTAGTAGACGACGCACTCGGGTCAACTCCGCCTGCATATTGAAAATAGTAAGTACATTTTGATACAAGTGCAGAAAGCTTGAATGAGCCGTAGGCGAATGTGTTATTGAGCCGAAGGCTGCAGTGACAAATTTGCAAATTTGTATATCAAACGACATTTTTCTATACACTTACGACTTGTGAAGAAGAAGAAGATGATTACAATAAAATTATCGCACGCGCTTTTTTCCGCACTAGTGTGGAAAATAGTCCATTGCGTGCCTATAAGCGGAGGGATAAGAACGGATTTCGAGTAAGTATATTGAAAAAATCATTATTATTATTTTAGCCGAAAGACGTCCATGTTAGCCGTAGGTCTCTCCCAAGGACTGGTTTGTATCCATCAAAATTCACGGTTCCATCAACAGTGTCTTGGCCTAGCTTGTAGAACCTTTCGACCCCATCGATCATCTGTTCTGCGAGCAATATTCCCTGCTCACTGTCACTTAACTTTGGGGATTCTTCAGGCTATGTCGGTAATCTGGATTCTCGTCCTTAAATAAATTTTACTGAAGCTTAAAAGGTGTGTAAGGAAAATATATATTTTTTGTAAGACTTCATCTCTTTTTTCCTGATTCAAAGTCAAGAAGCTTATCTCGCAGTAAGTAGGTACTCTAAGATGCTGATTAAATACGATAAAGTTTTGATGGTATTTTCTTATGCGAGGCAGATAAAGTTTATGTAATTTTTTTCTACAATATCGGTAAGGTTAAAAGATTTGTAATATGTATTTCGAATAATATAGCAAGGAGCGTTTTTATATGATATTGTTGATGATCTTTTGAGATTAAATTTATTATAAACCATGAGTATATGACGATGTACCTATAGGGTGACTGGTGACCGATACCTAAATATGTCATTGAAGACATAATAATAAACTACTTTTACTATGGGACCACACTTGAAATCGCGAAAGATTGGAATTTAGGGCCAGAGATTGGATGGCGAGCAATGCGTAGCTCGCATTCCAATCTCTGGTAACTGTCCGGATCAAGCCCAGTCGTCGACGGCGCGCAATGTTTCCGCGCGCCTCAAGGAGTTGTCAGCAAACCGTAGGGACCCTGCAGAAGGGTCTAAGCCAACTGGGGCCAAGAGTTCGCGTTTGAAATGAAGGCTCTTGCCCTGTTATATGGCAACATAGGAATGGCTTAGGTTGTTTAGTCAGTAAGAGTCTGACACTGTTTCCCGCTCTGCTCAAGGGCGGGATTCGTCATTCGATTATTTTTACTTAGCTTAAAAAAAGGTATATTTAATATTGTAAAACACTGCTAATTGACAAACCTATTTCCCTTGATAATTGTGATTAAAAGTTGATTCGTTTGTACTTAAACATAACGATTTCACTTGTTTTATACAGAGGTTTAAAAATAACAAAATAATTTGTTTACCTCGAGGAAAATCTATTACGCCTAAAATTCAAATACACTAGAATTCAAGTGGAATAATCGAATAAAAATCGAGATCAAAAAATCACATTAATCAGAGTTCAAAAACCTCAATTGCCAAAGTAAAAATTGCTTGTAAAAATAAACCTAGGTAAGGTCTTCTTTAAGGTAAAATTTTGTAGGATTTAAGTAGGTAAGCCTATTTGTGAGAAGAGATATCGGCTCCGGTCTCATCAAGTCTCCTTTGAAAAATGCTCAAGAAATACTGGTTTTATTTAGAAACCTCTACACCATGAAAAATATTGAATAAAATAAAATTCAAAATTTTTATATAAAAACTAGCTTTTACCCGGGGTTTTGCTCCTGTTAATATACTACGTACTCTATATACCTGCGCTAGTTACCCTACTCTAGCTATCCTATACCCTACTTTACCTTACCTACCTTCCCTACCCACTTGTCCTACCCTACCCTACCTACCTATAAAGTTCTTAATTTGTATATGAAACCAATACTAAATGAAACCAAAGGACTCATTAGAAATCTAATATCGTATCTCAAGATATAACGCCTTGGTATGAAACCAATAAAGAGAGCAAAAATATGTTCTCATCTCACGTATTCTGTATGGACAGACGAATATCATGAAATAGTTATGTATTAACGTAATCGACTTCCCAAAGGTCCATCGAGAGAGTAATAAACCCCCGGTATCTTATTTAACATCATCCTAAGTCCGGCCGAGTGGAAAAAAGGTTAAGTAAAAAATTGATTCGTGAACGCTAGGAGAATTACTAATGACAGTTTATTGGACATAGACCTTTATGGAACTACCCACCTTTCCGCTAGTTTTGTAATTTGGAATTTTAGGAACATCACGTATCTAAAGCTTTGAGGTATCTTTATTGGCGGGAGGTAAAAACGACGTAGACGAAATACAAAATAGTGAATTACAGAATTACAAATGTTTTTATGTTTTTGTTAATCTATAGATATAATACCATCGTCTCCCTAGTGTTTTTCGGCAAAAACCATCCAATAACATCTCCATTGGGCGGAGCGTGAGATAGTCTTAGTCTTTTACTAACTAACAACCCGACCCATTCCTTCGTTGCCTTCGTTCAGGACCCTGGTGTTCACTTTCACATTAGCCATGGCCCCAGTAGATTCCTAACAATTTGCTATCGGCTTCCAGTCTAAGGGGATAGGTTGAAAACCCATGTTTTACATGGAGCGACTGCCTATCAGACTTTTAAAACCCAGTAATACGATGTTCTTTGAATAGAATCACTGACTTTCTGCTGTCTGACTACCGATAAACAACTAAACATTATTTAAAACTTAACTAACTATAGTTATATAAATTTACACTTATGGCAAAAACTTCCAACTAGAAGATGGCGTTTATTATTTCCGCATCGTTTTGGACTAGAAGTTTGAAATACTGGCGGTATTACCACGTTGTATAGCAATGTTTAACCTCTGACCGAGGTTTTTTTTATGGTAGGTAAAAATCATCCAATGACGAGTCCCGCTCTTGGGCGGAGCGGAAAACAAGTGTCAGACTCTTACTGACTAAACAACCTACCCCGTTCCTACATCGCCAAACATACTAGGGCCAGAGCCACCTTTGACCGGGGTCAAAGCCAGCCCTTGGATTGAGTCATTGAGTGTTTTGATTAAAAATCAGGATGTATAGCTTTAGACGTTACACAAAAAAAAAAAAATCGAAGTCAATAATTGAACCCAGAAAGCCAGAACCCTAAGCTCAAAAGCCGTTCTTACGGCAAATCCAATCAATCGGTAAAATACTGAGCCGATAGCCCAAAATTGGTTCGTATAAGCTTATTATACCTCTACCTGTAATCTTTCATTCTCCATCCGTAGCCTCCTGGCCACTTGTGCGGCGGTGAGCATCCCTGGAGACGCGGGGATCTCCTCCTGCCGCGACCGGTCTGAGCGACCCCCAGGGGACGCCGCGTCTAAACCACGAATTATACCATATGAATGATTGTCACATTTGCTGTAGGCAGGATCTTACAAGGAAATTAAATTATAATATATAGCAGGAAGTACAAAAAGAAAAGCATCTTATAAAATATCATCTCCTTGTCGTGTTTCTGATCAATCTAAGCTATTTTTTTTAATTTTTACATTTCTCCAGTTTAATTAATTTTTATGATCTTGCTTGAAGAAAGAGGTGGGGTGGATAGAATACCTCACGTGTCCCACCCGTATGACAAATATATACATACTTTAGACGTGGAGTTGCGTACACCAACCCAACATATTTACTCAAACAAGGTCAACAATAAATAACCATTAGTTGTAAAAGTTTGTTTGTTTTTACCGTCACACAATGTCAAACTTAATTGCCGAAATGACATCCCCATTTAATTTAAAGTGATTTCGTGCCTTTTATGAGAAATATATTGCTTTACACGGGTTCACCGCCGGAAGCCAGTTAATTAACGCCCGATTGTTTGTTTCCTGACTTATTAATTTACGTGAAAACTTTTTTATTACCTGTATGCCTCCGTACTTAAAAGTAATAAGTATTATTACTGAAGGAACTCGTGCCAAAACAAAAATAATTGGCATTGTTTTTTATTGTGCGTCAAGTCGGCGTCCTAATTCGATCCTCGTTTGTTCGGTATCATTGCTATGTTTATGGCTCTACTTCCACAAAGTTGAATCCTTGTTTAGCGTTCAAGGGCTCGCGTCGTAACCCTCATTATTAGCTGTCGTACTATAATATGAAAACTTTTGTAAAGTACGGTGCTGCCGCAGTCATATAAATGGAATTGGTTATGGCGACGTAAACGTTGTAATATCGTGAAAGTTTCCCGAGTCACGAAAGCCGCGGCTCTGGCCGGTCCAGACAAATCGATTGCTTGCATGTAACACGCGTCACGGGCGCACGGCAGGCGTGAGGCGGCAGGTGTGCGCGACGCCTACTTTATTGTGCCATCGCTCTCCAACTGACGTATTGACTTCGGGAAAATAACGCTTTCCCGACAACGTGTAATTATTCTCCGCCAGACAACCTCTAATACCACGGAACAAATAGAATGAGAAAGCGCCCGAGATCTACTGCCTCACATTAATAAACGTACGAGCTCCGCACTCGGATGCGGAGAAAAAGAAATAATAAGCTGTAGGATTAGTAACAAATGGAGCAGCAGCAAATTGGTCGCTGAGCGCCAGCTCTATCGTGAACAAATACAGACAGATTGCAGATAAATTATGCTTGGGCGCACATTGTCCCAATGATCCTATTATCCCGCTTGCTCTGATAAGTCAATACGGTGAAGCATTGCACAATTGTCTCCGAGACCAATTGTTACGGATGAATGCGCAAGTTACCCTGTATACCCAGCTATATTACAAGCTAAGTTATGGACTGTAGTAATTTAAAGCAGAATTATTAAAGTCATAATTGTAAAAGAAAACGTCGCGAAAAGTAAGTAACTTTAATTAAAGTACTGAGAAAGGAATTAAATGACAAATTGCAACATCAGGCGGAAAGTTTCTTTCTGGTAGAGTTGGCTGGCTGTGCAGTTAGTCGGCAAATGAGCTTATTCCCCAGGGCTGCGCGCTCATTAGCAGCCAGGATATTCTGCAGAGAGCAGCCCGCACAATATATGGATGTTTTAACAACACATAGTTCGTGTCACCTCCGCTCTCGCGACGAGTATAATATTAATTTAGTTGCAATTGCGCTTAGTAGCTTTTAATAACTTGACTCAAACGAAAATTAACGGAAAAGCTTTTAGACTTCGCACAAAGAGAACGTACACAGTCGTTGTTTTCTGTTTATTAAAACTGGGATCGTGGCGGCCGATAAATTTTGTTTGTAAATTCATTTTTAAGAGAAGTTTCCAACTAAATTCAAATGCAGTTGAGACGTATAACTTTTTCGTAAGTGCCATTTATTTTAAGGATAGTTTTATAACATTTTGCTAAAATACGATGTCAATGTGAACGTGTTTTGTGTCGTCTATTATGAAGTGAGGAGCCCATAATAGTATTCAGCGTGTGTAGTCTAAGACAGAGTTGAACGACGCTCATAACATTCTCAGCTTGTAGCAGCACCTATGAAGAATTTCAAACTAACTGTAACTAACTTCATCAACAAAACAAACATGCCGTCTCGACTAGTTACGAACTATTATCTCTTGGATTACAGACTCTTAAGACAAACTCTAGCTGCCAAGTTTACCTTTTCCACAGCCCGCTTTGTTTTATTTCATAAATAATTGAGGTAAATGTAGATAGACGTGAATTTGTGGTCGCTTTTATTTGTAAGAATTTTGGTAGACCGAAATATCATGTTTTACTATGTTTGACATCGACTGACAATATGACAAATACCACTTTACTCGTAAACTATTTGTTTTACAGTAAAATTATGTTATGAAAAAGCGTGAACTAAAGCAAATAAAAAATAAATAGTTTTTCATACCTCCTTCTAGTGTGGCAGTGATATCAGCTCTAGGTTCTGGTCCATCACTACTTCTTCCCGGTGACGTGGCATCAGGTAGAGGCACTTCTTCCTCTGAACTGTCAGCAGGGTCTAGAATGTTCCTTTCGCTGGTATGACTGTTGCCTCCGTTGCCAATTTCAGCGTATGTTCCACTGTCGCTACCGTTTTGTGTTGACCATTTCACCGGGGACTCGAGTTTGCCGTTCGCTTGGTTCTCTTTATTGTCATCGTCTAGGAAAAAAAAAAATTATAGACATTTCTAATACTAGTACTCTAGTACTTAGTTGTACTTACAATTTGTTTTTATTATCATACTAACGTCTGCCAGCGTAGCTTTGCTTGAGAGTAAAAACGAATGTAGCAGTGACAAAGGTTATATTTTCAACATTATCATCAATCATAAAATTAGCTTTTAAAATCGGTTCAGCATTTTATGAGTTCATTCGGTTCAAACTATAAAACAAATCTTTACTATTTATAGTATTAGTATAAACACATGTATATGTAGTGATACTGGTAATTAGTGACCGTTACTTAAGCACGTAGTTGTAGTCATGATGATAACAAACAACTTTTACTATTTACATACATACCTTAAATCGCGAAAAAAATCAGCAGTAGATTACAAACAGGCGAACATAAATGTACAATGACCAGCAGATTTTTTTTCGATTTCAGGTATGATCCTATAGTAAGTTGTTTTTTTTAAGTTACAGACAGACAGAAGCGATGGAGAATGATGACGATGGAGAGAATAAATGTAAGGATACTGAGAGAGTTTTGTTGCCATAAAGTTGGCAGTAGATGAAACAATCGCTATAAAAACCTCATGAGTACATTCACGAGTTTTCTAACAAAAAGGTAGTCGCTAAGGAGGTCATGGGCACAAAATTCACAACGATAAAATATATGGAATTGTCCGGTTGGGTTGACTACCTGATCATAATAAATTGTCTGTGAAACAGTGACTGTTATGCTTTGGGAATACGAGTCGGAATATAAGGGGTATATTTGCCAAACTTTGTATACTTTTTTATCTATATTTTCCGCTTTCGACCGCGACGTCCTGATTATTTGGTCGGATATATCTTTATTGTTGATTACAATACTTTTTGCAGACTTTTTTGTAACAAATTATGGTACTTGTTCTTTGATTGACTGCTGTTCGAATGCTTTTCCTCAAGCAACTTGTGAAGCGACTTGAAAGGGAATAGAGGAAGCATAGAATTTTCTGAGCTCTGAGCTTGACTTACAAACAGGTATTGTTCTTGTATTACAACTGGCATATTGACAGTTACTGTCAAGAAACTTTGGCATGAATATTTTGGGTAACGTGAACTGAATATACATATGTGCCAATAGGTTTTCTCTAGCTAGCCAAAGTATCATTTTATCATCGGTAATGACTGCCAAAATGCCAGAACGTAAAGGAATGATTACATGATATTTCAATAGTCAATTTCACATAGTTTTCCATATCACATTGAGACTCGACTATCGAATTTGACGTCGGAAAATTGCCATAAGTGAAATTAGAATATACTATTTGATACTCATTATCTCGTTTTTTTTTTGAGGGTGAGAAATCCTTATATAACTTATCCTGATTTTAGTGTAGCGAGAAGATAGCAGACTTTTGTTAACTGCAAAATACTCATAGATTTTCGGTTACCCTTTGCGTTCCAGGGCCGGCTGAGGATTTTTTTGGAAAAGTGCCTAATTTTTCCGAAAAAATCCTTAGCCTTAGCCTGATGTCTAAGGTAAAAATAAGTAAAATAATGTTATATTTGACAACTTACCTATAAAAGGATTATCCTTTCCATTTCGTATTGACAGCCTAGTGGTCCTGTTGAGCGTGCCTTCACCGACACTGAGGCCCCCGTTGCGTTTGTCCAGGGTGCCGATCAGCAGGCGTCGCTCGGGCGGTATCGGCCGGTCCAGTTCGGGCCGTTCGAGAGCCGAGCTGGCAGGGGTGATCAGCGGGTCTGCCGGCTCAGGCTCGGGATCGGCGTCGACCCTCGAGCTGACTGACACTTGCTCGTCCACCATCTTGCGGAGTTTCGCCTGGATGAATTTGGTCAAGGTACATTTTATCGCCTGCGTAGAAGACCACAGATTATCTCATAAATTTAATAATGCCAGTTGCCAATCTAAACTGTGTTTCTATAAGAAACTAATAAATAATTTCACCATTTTAGGCAGTCTCTCTGTATTCATAAATAACTTTAATAGTGGGATCTTGGGCTGGCAAACCTTAATACAGGTTAATGTGAAACCTAGCTTGGTCACCAGGATACTCTTCTTCTACATTGTAACTTTGGCCTGTACCTCATTTTTGTGAATAAATAAATTATATTATTATTATATATTATACTTAACGGCAATCACCTTCTCATTTATTTTAGAACCCAAAGTGTCCCATTGTATCTGCACTTTGGAGGACCTAAAAAATGCGACATACTGGGTCCAAAAAAGCAAAGTGAAAACCATCGATTCCAGTAAAATTTGTAAAGCTGTCCTAAATTTTTCATTTTAAATTATAATTATAGGCACTATAAACGATTGCCCTTTGTACTTTACAAAGGTACACGTGAACGTATAATTTCTGCTTTAACATTGAAATTTCGGAATGCCTAAATCATGAGTGTGTGAGATCAAAACGAGTAAAGGTCCTTGGTGATGTCCTATACAAACAAGAGAACCTATCTATATTCGAAGGCTATTACTGTTAGTAAACTTTCCTCCTCCCACGTCCACTGGCGATACGAGTACCTACCATCACTCAAACACTAGTTGAAGTACTGCAATAATGAACGACCTATCAATCGTGTCACTAATTGGTTAAATTAATTAATCATTCGACATGTACATCTCCCCACAAACTATGTGCTACCATGTCATTATGCAGCTGTACTGGCTTCCAACTTCATAATGAATGACTGTAAAGTCCCAGTACCTAATCCGGTTTATTTATCAACATGTTTGAGAACAACAGCGATATATTTTGGCCATCCACGACGCCATATCTGTAGCTATTAATCTGAGCAGACCCTCTCGCTTAGTTAATTCACCTGCTACCGTTTGATGTAATAGTCGTTTAAGTCCGCTCGTTGTGGCGTGCGGGCGGGGTAACTAAACCATAGCGACGTCGCCATTACTGATAATACTCTCATTTTAATGAAGCTATAGACATCACATCTATAACTTCAAAGCTCTCGTTTATTACAGTGAAATTTATTAGTAATTTAGGTTTATAACACCGGCAAAATGTACTGCTATTATTCAGTTTCACAAAGAAGGTTTACAAATATCCCAATTTGCAACTATAAACTTATTTGCCAACATGCAATTATTTTATCTACTTAGTTCCATTCAATTTACGACACAAATAGGTGGTGGCGTGTGTAGGCACACAACTGCGTTGTGTTGCGCACGCTACCCGCATGTCATGTAGCAGGATGTTGTCAAGAGTTTCCCGTTAAACGGTCTAACAATGGCTTGTCGAAGTGTGGCGTACTGGCGTGCGCTAATCGCGCATGGCGGCGTGGTGCACACGGTGGTGCGGAGCTCACCTGGGCGTCGCCTAGTATACGGCGCACTAGCGCCATCAGGCGGCCGTGGCAGGCGCTGGCATGCTACCCTCCCCCGCCGCGCCGCCTCATCGTCCCCGCGTGACACCTGCCACGCGCTCCTTACACTTCCTATTCACCACTGAACTTTCAATACAAATTGAAACTATTCCACTTTGCCGAGCGCCACCCTTTGTTTCAGCGCGGCGATGACAACCCGGAATGAGGACGCTCGCCCGGAATTATCTGAAACAAACATATTTCATTGTTAACTTCATGATAGAGCGGCACACTTGTTACAGAATTAACTTCCTCGTCTTCATAATTATATTGTAGTTATGTTAGGTCAGCAAATTGCAAAAAAGATTTTAGTCCGCTGGCTGGGAACGTAAATATTTCAGTTACCTACAGCAGTATTCAGTTTCATTTAACTTATTCGCAGTTCTTCTCAGTATTTCTATTAGCGAGTTTCCACAAAGTCCGAGTTGAAGTTTGTATAAAATGAAAAACATTTTTCTGCTACGGAAGCCTTTTGAATCATCGTGCGAACTAATTACAACGTCTACCAAGAAAAATACTAAAGGGCTCTTAATTGCCTGCTAAGTACGAACCGTAATAAAGTTCCGTCAAAATACTTGTGAAACTCATTATTCAGGTCGACGCCGGTCTCCTGCGGTACTAACGGCCCTCGTCTTTGACGTCAGCATCTGATTCTTTTTGTCAATGCCTCCTCACGCCGTCGCCCGCGCCGCCGCCGCCGGCACTAAAAGAAAAGTGTTTCTGCTCACTGAAATAAAGTCGGCAGCGAGAAATAGTCGATGCTACAATAAAAAGCTGTTGTTTATTGAACACCGGAACAGCTGTTGTCGCTGTTACTGTCGACTGACGCAATTACACAAACACGGAACGCTATTGCAAACGTGAAACATTTTTTTTATGTAATCGAGCCTGTTATGCAAATTTGAAGCACGAACTCTGTTTTTTTTTTAATTTAGGAGCTTTAGCCTGATGAATATAGTCCAAGTAAACGCTTTAAGGCGGTAATTTGCGAAGTGCGGCTCGTTGAGCCCGCCTACTCCAGTTATTGGCCACAAAATTGATTAAAATTCCAGCTGCGTAAGGGAGTCTCATCTACTTTTTTATTAGATTGCGCTCACTGAAGACGGTTTTAGTAAGTTTCTATTCGTGTTTGACCATTTGATTTTGCGAAGTAATCAGATCGTGTGCCGTAAGACGTGGCTTCGGGAGCGAGATTGAGGTGCTCTGTGATGGAATAAACATCGTAAAGTACGTACCTAGCAACCGCCGCTTGTGTTTTTTATGTTTTAATTCAGTACGAATAAAAGCGCGCCTTAGTGCTTCTTTTAATGAACATTTTAGATTTACTGTCGGATACAAGTAGGTAGAAATGTATATTAGTACAACTTTACGATAGCTATAGCTTGGTCTAAGTGATAAATAAGTACTACTTATTTACTTGATGATTTGAATTCACCTCTATCGAAATCTCTGAAATTGTGCTCTTTATTTAACACACAACAATTTTTCAATGAATCGTAATTCAAATCACAGCAGCCTTTGTTTAAAGGATTCGATGTTTCTCTAATTTAAATCAATATCGGCAGGTACCCGGCATTTAATTTAAATTTACCGTTCCCCCATTCTCACAAGGGTCGGCACATCACGAGTGCAGTATTCATCAAAGTAATTGCGCTGTTTCATTAAAAGTCCCGGCACATCCTTCAAGATTTGCATAAGAAGGTCTCCAGGCCTCCAGCGAGCCTTCCCCTCGACTCAAGTCGACATTAAACCAATTTTTAAATGTCACTTACTTCTAAAAAACGTCACGTTTGAAGAGCAGTGTCCGTAAACGGAGATGGCAAAGAATTTATAGTGATATTTTAGAATAACATGAAAGCTTAGTTTTCACAGTGAATTGCGTCCGTCATTGAGAGTGTTTGAATTGATCTGCTTTCAATAAATAAATGGAATGACATTTCCAGTAAAATTCATTCCGTTTGAACAGGTTTCAATAGACTCTTTTTACTCATTCATTTGAAAAGGTTTTTTTCAATGCCTGTTTACTTACTCCATTTATTTTTTTAGTAAATAACTTGTGTAAAGCTCTATCTAATTAATGTGTAAGGTTAACATTTGATAAGCCAGTACTCATGTTATGTTTAATTTGATAAACAAGGTCCTCGTCGCTAACAACCCGTGGGAGGATGCGGGCGTGGGCACAAAGAACTCCAGTTATGTACAAGTTTTACGTGTTGCTGCGAAAACACGTTATGTTCTATGTTCTGAACTTTTGTTTTGCGGCGCGTTTTTCGTTTGTTATGTTACAGGAATAGCTGTTTATTAAATTATTTAGAAGTACGGCTTTGTATTGCATCAAATTCATGTCAGTGCACAAAAATCTTTTATGATGGACCTGGTTTAAAATGTGATTGTTTTCAGAAAATCTTTTATTAATGTAATTTATTTTAACACTTTTTTATGGTAGGTAAAAATCATCCAATAACGAATCCCGCCCTTAGGCGGAGCGGGAAACAATGTCATACTCTTACTGACTAAATAATGTACACCGTTCCTACGTTTATTTACACGTACATACTTCATCATGTCAACCGAAAGACGTCTATTATTGGACATAGGACTCCGCCAATGGTTGCCAAAATGAACTATCCTGTGCACTTCTTTCGGATACCCGTAACACTTGCCCTGTCATTTTCATACTTACATTGATAGTATTATTAGGCTTTACTTAAAAAAAAAAAACAAATGACGTATTTTTACTCAGTAAAAATTTACTGATCTAGTCTTGAATTGGATTACATTACTAATCCGTGACTTTACAAGTTAGTGACTCGATAAACTATATCACATGATAGCTAAGATAAATAATCGAGTTTAACAAATTGTAACAGACAGACATTTACAAAACGAATGAAATAAATTCAGCTGAACATAAAATAGAGACAAATGACTGGTACCCACATCAATTTGAATATTGTTACATGTCTAGACTACAAAATAATGAAAAAACGGCCACAACCTTGAACAACTCACCGTAACTGGCATTGCTGATGGCAAACTGCTAAGAGAGCGTAAACCAAAAGTAGAGTAAAGTAGTAAAAGATAGGCAGATCAGGTCTGCTAACAGGACACCCACTTGACCTCATGATGCCGAGACACTGAAGCCTACTGGGGCTAAAGATGGGCAGATCAGTTCTGCTGACTGGACACGACACCCTATTGACTGCAAGATGGCGAGACACCGAAACCTACTGTAGCTAAAGATGGGCAGATCAGGTCTGCTGACTTAGACAACCTATTGACCTCATGATGGCGAGATACCGAAGCCTTCTGGGGCTACGGGTTAACTTCTGAAAGGGATACTCGTGGTCCTAGTACGCAGCTTTTAGTCAGTTACAGTCAAACACGCCCACACGCTCCACACTGGAACGGTCATTAGATGATATCCCACCTGAAAACAATCAAATACTGATCTAACGGGAACTCCACGAACCTCAGCAATGAGGAATACGACGCGAGGTCTTTAAAATGATATTATTGTAAAATTTAAATTACCAACCCGCACTGGGCCCACGTGGTGGATTATGGCCCATTCCCTCTCCTAAAGAGGAGGCCTATGTCCCAGCAGTGGGAGCATGATAATGCTGATGCAATGCAGAAAAAGGTCTTTAAAATAACAATATCGTTTTACAAATTCGGAATAGATTTTCTGGTTAAAAAAACTTTATTCGCTACTCATTTCAGCAGAAAGAATGAATAAAGTAATATTACTGTAAAAATAACATTTAAAACATGATTTTTTTAATAGTCATTTAATAGTGAGCAGAAATTTCGATTCCCTTAGGTCTTTAGGTAGGTACCTAATTTTTTATCAGCAACATAATGTACTACGCACTAGATTAGGCGTACCGTACAGTCACTTTATTTGGTGATCTGCATTTACAATGATTGCATTAGACGACAGTAATGCAGTTTTGACGTTCACGCAATGTGAGAGCGCTGTAAGTTTTAAAATTTTGTTAGACGGCATAATGCCAATGAAGCTCTGCAGCGGACCCCGGCCCTTTTTCTTGTAAATAGCTGACTTTCAGTATTTTGACAAGTTTCTATGAACGTGCTTGAATATCGCTAGAATATAAGTCGATGTTGGTTATATAGTTCAGCTAGTAATAGTAGTGTAGTGTTGAAACTAACAATTTCAATATGGTTAAGGATCACTACCTCTCATCTTGAACATTAGGAGCACTGTTTTTCTGACTTCATATATTCTATATTGTTTGTATTTTATTAGTTTGTATATATGTAAATAGTACACCATGAACTACCAACGTATCTTTTTTTCCTTCTTTGTCAAATTCATCCAATGGTTGTCTGAAAAAATCACTTTTAGCGATAAGACCGCCCATTGTGACACCCTATTAATTGTAAGTTCGTATTGTTATTTTATTTTCAGTGTGCAAAAGTAAAGTAAAGAATCATCATCATGTCAGCCGAACGACTCCCGCTGCTGGGCATAGGCCTCCCTCAAGGATCTCCACAACGATCGGTCCTGTGCTGTCCGCATCCAGCGGCTTCCCGCGACGTCGGTCCACCTTATAGGAGTCCTGCCCTCGTAGCGTCATCCGGTACGCGGTCGCCATTCGAGAATTTCAGAGAATTCCTTTCGGCCAACGGCCATCGATTCTCCGCGCTATGTGTCAATAAAGAATATATATATCTTCCTCAAACGCGATAGTCCTACCATAATTTATTCTAAAGTAGTAGTAGGTAATAACTTAAAAATATTTCCGTAAGTCTGCGAGCTCAAACCACAAAATTGGCGAGGTCCGACGCTCGCTACTTCGCCAGGCGCCGCATATCCAGCCTAACCGTTATTCACCCTAAACTAAAGCCTAACTCTGCCTAACTATATTCCTAGCCATAATTCTAGAGCGTCGAGCACTGAACCTCGTTATTAAAACCTTTGAATACTTTATACTTTAATTAAAACGTAGTCAGCGGGATTTGGCTTTTTAGACTTGTGTGCCAACAACCATTTTGAGGTTACTGATACGTGGTTATTTGCCTTGTCTTTGAATTTCAATGAGAATATATTTGGTGGAAAATAATTATATGTAGGAATGTTTGTTTTAACTTACTCATTATAGTGTAGTTAATCTTTTTCATTCTTGAGAATACAATATTTATTGGAAAATAATTTTATGTAGGAATGTTTATTTTAACTTACCCACTAATAACTATGGTGTAGTTAATCTTTTTCATTAGTATTTATGATTTCTAAGAGATGTACAGAGATTTGTGACTTTAAAATAAATCCAAATTGCTTGATTAGTTTAGTTTCCATTGCACTTTTATTTAAAACAAAATCGCGCCAATATGTGTTTTATATTTTTTATTTAACTTATTGATCTGGATACTAAGTCCTTTAAGTCATGTCGTCGTATGGAATGGTTACTTTTATTGGCATTAGAATGTGGATTTTTTCAATGTTAGGAAACAAAAACATTAGAATGTGGATGTAATACATCCGCATTGTAATGCTTTTTTTTACTTTTGGTGCTACTATTTTGCTGAGGTAGTCATTATTACAAGAAATTCAAACTGCTATAGTTATGTCTATGCCTAATTCTCAGCTCCAGTTTGTAGAGGTCGCGCCTGTTTCAATGATTCTGTTATATTACACTTGATATTCAAAACTACACTAATTTTACATCACAATATCCACAAGGAATCTATTAGCGAACAATTTTGATAGCCTGAACTCCACTCGAAAAAATATTCTGTGCAAAAACTCATCGTGCTTCTTAATTTAAAAGTCGCTGTTCTTAAATTAAAATTTGTGTTCTAAATAAGAAAAATAATTTATGAATGAAAAGGTATTTTTTTTCTAAGACGACCCGAGCACAGGTGATGAGAATCGTCCTAAATGGCGGGGACTGCGCCGAGACTATATTTACGACAAAACTTACACGACGAGCTTCCAACTGTTCCATTATAATAGACCTATAAATAGCTGAAGTTTAAATATCAACGCTAAACCATTATATTATAATCTTTCCAAATATTGGTTCAATTCATGTTTTAAGTTAATTTATTTATTTAATTAAAATTTCATCTTAAAACAGAAGCCAAAGTAAAAAATTTACTTAAAAATTCAACCTGCAGGTTTAACCTTTTTAAGTGGTTGTGAATGTTTTAAATATGAGAAATAAAAATAAAATAATAATACTTGTTTTTTTTACACAGAATTTTCTTTTTACTATTTTCTTTTTCTTCACAAAATGTTTGGTTTTAATTTTTTAGTAATGAGTATTGATTTTCCAAAAATTCAATTGCGCAGTTTTGTTTACGAGACAAACAATTTTGAATAATTTAAAATTCAACCCGTATTGTCTCTGCTACGTTAAAATTTATTCCTGGTCGTATATCGGGAAAAAAATCAAAGATGCCATTTAAAGAAAAAAAAAAACAAAAATATTTTTTTTCTTTTTCTACGACTAAATAAATGGCATCCTCAATTTTTTTTCAGATCAATGTGCCAGTGTAATTTTTGTAAAGCAATTAATTGTAATAAATACTTATTACTTTTTTTGATAAATTATTGGTCAAAATGCTTCTTTCCGATTTCGAAATAAAACTCTGGAGGCCCAAACAAACGCGTTCGCATACCTATTGTCTTTCTGTTATGTCTCTAATTACGGTATTTGAAATCTACACTAATATAATAAAGAGGTAAAGTTTGTTTTTTGTTTGTAGGAGGTAATCTCTGGAACTACTGGTCCGATTGGAGAAATTTTAGCAATAATAGAAAGCTGCTTTACTCCTGAGTGACATAGGTTATATTTTATTTATGCGGGCGAAGCCGCTGACAAAAGCTAGTGTTAAATATTCTTATACGCCATAATGTAGTAAGTATTATGTAACATTACCGGTAATCTACAGGTGTTTACCAACAATAGAACAACATTATATACAGGCGAGCCTTTCAATTCAAAATTTTCGAAGCCGCATAAAGCTTTAAAGGTCCCGCCAAATTACGCGCGAACCGCCCTTAGGCTTCAACCAACAATGCGAACAGCATTAAACAAGCCATTAATAATACAATCTAGTTATGTATTAAATAAACTCTTTAGTGCGCATAATATGGTCTGTTATATATTCATTTTGTGGAAATGCCGCGGCAACCGACCTCCTCCATTGTTTCTGAAATGAAGATATGTGCGTGCGACGTCGGAATACTAATATGTAAGCAAATAAACATAAGAGACAAGCTGGTCACATAAACAATAAAAGAAAAATAATTATAATTTGCGCTGCGGTATGCGCGTCCTTGTGTCCGAGGTCGGGTAAATGGAACAGCGTCTTTATTTACACTTTTCTCTTCTCCCGACACTCGACGTTTATTTGAACGGAAAATATTTTTATAAAGACAGCCTATTCTGGGATAAACTATTTTAACATTTAAGAAAATTGTGTCAAAGAAAGTAACGAAATGCGATAGGTTGAGGTTTTACTTACAATCAAACATATAGCAGTCTGAGTTCTAGCTACGTCATGAACAGCTACATTAAGGCGAAGTTGCATTAATCATGAACTTTACCATGAATTTTTTTTCATTTAAATTGATTGTAAGGATAACCGCTGGGTAAAAATCAAAACATGTTATAAATTAGTTAACTCGATAAAAAAAAATATCACGAATCTGATCCTAACTTACAATTTCAGACGTGTATAGGTCTACCTATCTATTTATACATATTTTAGTACTAATATTTCCTATACACACAACCACATAACTGGTTCGGCGTACACACCTCTCAACCAGGTCCAGTTGAAAACCAGCGTCAGGCACATAGCTGCCTGACATTTATGCTGAACTGGGCCTGTTTGGAGCAGCCGTGGGGCAAACAACAAATTATTATTATTGTACCTACAAATTAATAATAACTACAATACTACTAATTTAACTTGTTGTTTGTTGTGTGACTGTGCCAATAAATGTTATTTCTTTCTTTCTTTCTTTACCTGATCACATCACGGAAATATTTGAAAGTTACATAAAATAATAAAAATTTGTCTTAAAAAAAAAAAAAACTGGAATAGTTACTATGTTCTTTTTTAAACTCTTGAGTCCCGAGCGAACGGCGGCATTAGCACACCTATTGTATTTCTATTATGTCTCTAATTACGGTACTCGAAAAGTATTTGTTTTTATTTTTTTAAGTATTTGTGTTGCAGGGTTGCAAAGTCGAAATAGACCAGGGACAGTAATGAAAACCCTCTTAATTACGTTCAAGATATCTAATCCCCATAAAGTAGGCGCCACATTTCTCAACAGAAGCTAATCACTTAAAACTTTAGTAGAGACATTTGTGAGACACTACGAGAATGTAGTGCTAAGCTAGGGAAAGCCGAAGTCGGCGACTTAATCCGTTTGGCGGTCGCTAACCAAGCGTACTCGTATCTCGCACACGGAAGGCCTGACAAGTGAGACCAAGCGTTGACCGCGAGAGACGTGCCCTACGAATACCTCTTCAATCTCCTAACTGCCTGGTACATTTGCTTCCTTGGCAAGTTATCTAGATTATTAAATCTTTCAGTTTGCAGCTTAGTTTAATAGCCAAGTAGAAACAATTTAAGTTTGCTACTCCAATTTATGATGTCCTAGTACCATCATTCATCATCAGCCTTTTTTAATGTTCCCACAGATGGGACACTGGCCTCTTCTCTAGAAGAGGGATCTGTAATTCTGAACTAAGAAGATATGATGTAGATAAAAACCCCGAAATCAATAAATACAAACTTTACTCTATTAATAACACAAACTAAATAAAATATAGGTTAAATAAAACAAACTGCCATATGGTTCCAACATTGAATAAACTATCTACTCAAGGGAGTCGCAAAGCCGGTCTGCGGAGGCAGAGTCTCCCCCGTGCGTTATAAACTACGATTCTAGGATGTATAGCAGTATCCACCAGTTGGTTATTAATATAAATCTAGAATCATGGAAGCTTGGGAAATATCAGTACACGCGTGGTTATGGTTGCATCACAATGTATAGTCTTGGTATGTATAATTAGGTTCTGAAAGACAGATATTTATTCGCTTTGTGTAAAGTATTTAGTTGCTTCTGATAGATAAGCTGGAAACCAAATCTAAATCAAAGTAAGAATAAGCCTCGATAGATGACTGATCTCAAGAAATCTTGATGTCAAGAAACCTTTTTGTCGTTTAATATATGCGAATTTAAAAAAAAAAAAAATTAAACATCTTCGTACCTCTTTATTTCAATTTTCAAAGTTGGAACTTCATAGAAAAAAAGTTAAAGGATAACAATATAGAATGTTACCAACTTCAAAAAAAAAAGATGTAAAAGTCGTTCCGACGAATATTCCATTCGAATTTCGAATAGTGTAACCAACTTCATCTCTGAATGTCGCGCTGCGCGGTTTGCACAAGCCTACGTAAAATGTTTTCGTTTTAATCGACGAGCACGTTCGACGCACATCGCTGGGTTTTCCGATGTCGATTCGACTTTTCTTGTTGCTTTTAAATTGGAAAACTATATAAACAAAGCCACAATGCTTTGTAGTTTACGGTAAAGGAAACTTTTGTCCTTGTTACGTATGTTTTGACTTTCAAGAGCTAGGAAATCGACTTTATACCCGCTGGTTGTGTTTTGATTGCCAAACAACGTGTGTTTGAAATCTATCTATACTATTATCTATCTTGGAAAATGATTCTTTATCGATTGATTCTGTAGATAAATATTGCTTAGAAAATGAAAATAACTGTGTAGAAAGTGCCTTTTCTTTTTAATGACGAAAACTTTCAATTATGAACACACTTGAAGCTTGAATTTACCACGTTCCAGGTACCAAAACGGCTACGAAAAATAACTTTCTTGACAGTTTGACGCAAGAATTTATAAAGTGTGCCAAGCGGCGTGGATGTGCCGGTAATAATGCGCGGTTCTGGCGCGTCAGCGGGAAACTTGGCGCAAGTTCCCTCAGGAGGCGACGTCGACAGGCCCGCAAGTTCCACTAACACAAACTCACTAACTAGATAGGGGCTTGTCTCCAAGTCCTTCCTAGTTAATATAAATAAATATGACGTAATTCTGTGGTGCCCGCTTGATTTGTTGAACAAACCGTCTATGTCAACTATCGGAATTGGAGATAACTATGAGTATCGCAGGGCTGTTACAGTTTCGACGTTAATCCATAGTAATAAATATGCATATAAGTAGTTCGTTTTTTAATTCTAGACTACGATTTGACAACACAGAATGTCACACTCTAGAAATATGTTACCAATTTTTTTGAGTTTGACATTTTAAGTTGTCAAATCGTAGTCTAGAATTAAAAAAACGAACTTTAGAGTAACCCAATATTGCAGGCATTAATAGATTGCTGTAATGGAAGCAGTCGTAATTTAGACATACGTAAGGAAATAGTAATTTATCTGGATAGCCCACATGGGTCGCGCTTACCGCGATCAAACATGCTATGGCTTATTGTCATTACTTACGTACCGTGACTCTGAAGCGCAGAAGGCAAAAACATAGGTTTCAGTTAGTACAAATGTGACACGTACTCTCGGTAAAGAAGAAACAGGGGACGGATTAACGGCTCGGCTGGTGTAGTGGTTGAGCGATTGACTGCTGCGCTGAGGGTCGCGGTTTCGATTCCCACACAGAACAAATATTTGTATGGCCGTGAACGCACCCACGACACACGAGTAATTCTTAGTGTGGGGCAACGTTTTTTAAAAAAGAAAAAAAAGGTTGTGCGTCTTTAAGACCGTAAAAGCCCCACTCAAGAGCGCCGAGATTTCATTGGATGATTTTTACTTAGCTAAAAACAATGGTTATTATCAGCAGCAATCATATCAGGTTAAAAGATTAATAAAAAAAAGTCATGTAAAAAACACTATCCATACCTCCCTGATTACAATTCACCAAATAACTCAATTCAAATGTTTCACAGCCCACAATAATTTTCAGCAAATAAAAACAAGTGACGGCTCGGTAAAACAAAACAGTATGTTATGATTGTTATGAAACACTGACAATTCTCATCGTTTGGCGCTATAAAAATAATATTTATTTACACATCAGAACAAATATCGTGAATTGTAATTTATGAATCAAAAGGCAATTTATGAAAAAAAGGTAAATCTAGATTACCTTTTTTATGGTGGGCAAAAATCATCCAATGACAAATTCCGCTCTTGGGCGGAGGCAGAAACAGTGTCAGACTCTTACTGACTAAACACCCCACCCCGTTCCTTCTTTGCCCTTCGGACTGAGGTTAAGCCTTCCTTTCAGAAAGAGACCCTGGGCCCCAGTAGGCTTCGACTTTCTAGATTTACCTTTGTGTATTTAAGATTTTTAATTAAGTATTAAATGCCCTCGCTGCCTAAAACAGGAGCCCGCGTATGTAGTTTTTAGCGGAAACTGGATTATTACTTGCACAGTATCGTGCAGTGTGCATGTAATCATATCTATGGAGAAATTCAATGTATTAATTACATAGCAAAAGGGGAGAAAAGCGCAAACGTCAACAACTTAACAAAAAAAGTACCTATGTGTTTCAACACTATAATAGAATTGTTTTCTATTATAGTGTCAATATAATCATAATAAATAGTATCAAAAACGAAATACTTTTCAAACAATGGTTAAATGCCAAACTAAAACAAAAAAAATCCATGCTCCACCCTACAGCGAAAGACGTCATTGGCTAATTTCCCACATAAAAACCAACACATGTATTTTGTTCCCCATGCTTTTAACAACTCAATGGGTTTCCCTGCTCTAAACCAGCAAGTCACTTATGAAACATGGTTATTATGACAAAATACACCATTGTCATTAGTCAGATACCCTTTTATGAGAATGGGAATGGTGAGAGGCACTAAACAATTTCTAAAGTAATTTGTAAAAGTCAGAGAGATAAACTAATGTCTTTACTGAAAATGAATTAAAATCTATAGATTTCAGTGAGTGGTATTTCATTCTTATATACTTAGGTACTATTAATCACAAAATTTCAGAAACTATAACACCTACAAATTTAAAATTTGTATAAACTGCTTTCTGCACTAGTGCAGAAAAGTACGCGTGCTCTTCCCCAGCATAATTTTATTATATTTATCGTACCAAATAAGGCGTGTATCGACCCGTATGAAAGAAAGAAAGAAGAGTAAGAAAAAACAATTTTTATTCGGCCCAAACTAGACGCACATATATACACACATAAAACAACCACACAAAATACAACAATTAGTCAGTCAAGTGTGAACAAGGTATTATTAAACGACACCATAGACACTAGGCAAAAAGCCTTGGTCTCAGTTAAAATTACATGCGTTGTCTATGGCATCTGTCATAATCCACATGAGGCGCACGTCAACCCACGGTTAGTCATTTCTTCGTCGGTCGCAGAGATAAACTTACTGCACTTCTATTCAAATGTACTATATAACGTTTATCTATATTTTAATTCCGCATCGTAAAATATGACATTAAAACAACCCCATGAAAGTCCTCCATTTGGTCCATTTACTTCATAAACCAATGAACATTAAAAGCTACATTTCTCATTATCTAAACTTCCGCAATAAAAATAACAAGTGAACAAACTCGGTTACGCAAAATCCTTTTTACACACGACTGATTCGCCATCGTTACAGGCATGTAATAAGGCTTGCCGCACACAAGCATGTAATAAGGCTTGCCGCACACAAGCATGTAATAAGGCCTGCCGCACACAAGCATGTAATAAGGCCTGCCGCACACAAGCATGTAAATGAGCCCTCTAAGAGCAGATAACTGTAATATAATCGTCTTTATACGCCTTGTTGCTCGTGTGCGTATAATTGAAATGTCAGGTGGATCTCGTCATAATCCAATAAAGTCGGAGTCTGATCATATCACCCATACTACTCCTACGTATTTTTATTTAGACGGGATTTTTAGTGAAATAACCCGTGTGTTGACATTTAATTCAGTTTATGGAAAATGTTTTCGTAAAATGCTGTGAAAGTTTTTTACGGTGCTCTCATAAAATTGTAGTGGCAATCTCCTATGTATTAATCAGTATTGCAACTGAATGTTTTAATTATACCAAGAGTACATTTGTATAATTACTCTAAATACGAGGTCTGCCTAGCTTTTTTAGGATTCTGAAAAAAAAGTCACTCCCCACTTTAGGTGTAGCGGAGGTACCCTAATAAAACATTTTTTTCCACTTTTTGTTTTAGCACTTTGTCGGCATGATTTATATACATATTGGTACCGAATTTCAGCTTTCTAGTGCCAACGGTCGCTGAGATTATTCCCGGACGGACAAACCGACAGACAGACTTGGCGAAACTACAAGGTTTCCTACTTTAGACTATCAGTGACGGTAGAAAAATTTCCGAGACTTGATTCGGGAATTGAATTATTTACGTAAGTTGATTGGTACGGAAGTCCTCAGTTTGCAAGTTTAACTCAGACTTGCCCAGTTTTTTATTTGAGATTTCTTCAAATTCTTCCCCCACTCTAGACAGAGGGAGAAAGAATATCATTAGATACTGTTTTTCCCAAGTCCCAAGTCTTGTTAGTCTTCCTTCAGTTACCATTTAGGGAGGACTATGGTAACTCCTACTAACAACCCAAAGCCCTGGCAAACATCAGCTCAACTCCGTACCCACTCGCGCCTCTAATAACACATACTACGATGAAGAGTTTAATTTACTTCCCTAGATAAACGACTTCAACTTAATCCATTAGTTTTACTTAATCACAACGATAACTTAAAGTAGCCATTTCCCAAACCCCGCGTACTTTGTAGCTAGCAATATGAAACAGATTGAAATTAATATCCGCCGAGACTTACTAACTTATGACAGGAGCAACCTTTGATATACTAATCCACTTAAGTTCCCTTAAAACCGATATTAAGAGCCGGTTGTAGTCATAAATAATAATACATTGGTATCAATATTTAGTTTATGTATTTGTAATATTTATATGTTATATAGAGTGACTGGTAATTAGTAACCGATACTTAAACAAGTTATGAAAAAAATCAGGAAGTTCAGTATGATCGCTTAACTGGTCACATAGATGGTAAAGCAGTGGTAACTGAGTGATAAAGACCCGGATTTAGAGTTGTAGGTTGCGCGTTCGAACCCAGCCAGGTGTATTAATTGTATCATCATCATCAGCCTCTTTAATGTTCCCACTGCTGGGAAACAGGCCTCCTCTCTAGGAGAGGGAATAGGCCACAATCCACCACGCGGGCCCAATGCTGGATAATTAATTGTTCATCATAATTGTGTAATTTATATAACCACCACTGCTCTCAAAAACGGTGAAGGAAAATATCGCGATGAAATTGTCATGTTCTAGAACCAAAAATTCAACGACATGTGACATCCACTCACCCAATTACGGCAAATTCCCTCTCCTAGACAGTAGATCTGTGCCCCAGCATTGAGAACATTATAAGGCTGAAGCTGCATGGGTAATACTAACATAGGTTATGTATGTTATATTTGGCTTACCATAATTCGTGCGTCGCTGCGTGGTGCCAACTGATAACCAGCGCTGGGTGTCTGACGCCCAGCAATTGCTAAGTTAGCGACCCTTTTAGTTCGGCCACGCTCAGCCCAAACTATATAGTACTTTTGTACTCTTTTTTTATTGTTTTGTGTTGTTGCCTATTGTATAGCGAGTGTCAAATAAATCATATTTTATTCTGTAAAGTAATTTATAAATACAGGCCTGGGTCTATGTCGATTTCGCGGTCCTGTACCTGCGATATTTTTTTTACTTATTTTCTATGTAAGGTATGCGACATACTCGTATTTGTCATAAATAAACACTTTTTCTATTTTTTGTTTAACATAGTAACTATTCAATAATTTTGTTTTTGCCTAACCTCGATGTTAGTAATATATACCTACTAGGCACTAGTTTATGTGTACCGTACAGTCACTTTGCTTGACTTAAGAGATCTGCATGCCGTACACTTTTACATTGATGACATTAGTGCAGTTTTGACGTATCAGCGCTGTAAGTTTTAAAAGTTTTATCAGGCGACATGCCAATGAAGCACTGTAGTAGAACTTTTCAATATTTTGACAAATAGTTTCTGTGAACTTGCTTGTCTATCGCTAGGATACAAGTCGATGTTGCCAACGACCGATGTTGACTTTTAAAAAACCGGCCAAGTGCGAGTCGGGCTCGCGCACAAAGGGTTCCGTAGCAGCAAATATATTATAAAGATTTTATATCATCGCGGATTTTTAAAGGTGTACAATACTGTAGTATATTTTTTGATCTATCTTATAAGGTTCAGCCATCGTTTTCAGTGTAAGCACAATAACTTAACCAAAATTACAGTTAAATCAACCTATCTCAAAAACTATAAGAGATACTTTGATCAAACCAAAAATCGTTGAAAGAGTTAATTAGCATGCATCACCTCTATTTTTTTTAGAATTTTATACCCCGTAGTTATAAAAATAGAGGGGGGGGACATACTTTTTACGACTTTGAGAGCTGATATCTCAAAAACCGTTCACTTTAAGAAAAATGTTTTTTAGAAAACTTTATATCATTTTAAAAGACCTTTCCATTGATACCCCACACGGGTATGTACATCGAAAAAAAAATTTTCATCCCTCAGTTACATGTATGGGGGGCCCCACCCCCAATTCTTTTTTTTACTATTTAGTGTCATAATTTTGTAGCGGTTCATACAACACATATTCCCATCAAATTTCATCACTGTAGTACTTATAGTTTCCGAGTAAATCGGCTGTGACAGACGGACAGACGGACAGACGGACAGACGGACAGACGGACAGACGGACATGACGAAACTATAAGGGTTCCGTTTTTGCCATTTTGGCTACGGAACCCTAAAAACAAGCTTTATTTTTTATGTAACTTTCAAATATTTTCGTTACGTAATCTTGTTAAGTTGCGGTCAGAATCGTAATTTTTTTATCAATCCTTTAAATTTATATCATGTTTTGATTTTTGGTAAATTTGTACAAAAAAATTTTCATGGTGTTCCCGGCGTGCCCGCACCTTTTAATGACTTTTGTGAGGCCAACGACCATGGGAAAATATTGGTCGAATAAAATCCGAGTCAGATCGACACGAAAAGAAGAAGTTTCTTTTTTATATTTTTCAATTTCCAAAGGTTCAAAATCAGTGCAACCTGGCCTTAAACACGCTTAGTGACGTAACGTTGGTTTATATAAAACTTCGCTTAGTTTGCTGTATAAAGCAAGGGTACTGGAGTAGATGAAGATGTTAATTTCCTATGCAAACCTCGCTGAAAGCGCTTTGAGCTCAGGTGCTCGACGCAGATATTGCGCTGGCCGCTGCACAACACAATTATACGTATAGACAATCAAAACAATGTTGCTTTTCATTAATGAACACTGAGCTTAGTTTTTGAACTAAGTTACGTGAGAGTATGTTACAGACAGTTATTGTTTGATAATAATAACATTTGTTTATTGTAGGGATACGGTAATGTGTGCGAGTAGAAATGTGCTTATGTGCACATGTAGGTGTGTAGAGGCGGCTGCACCCGTCACGCAAGTTCAGACGCAATAATGCAGTTTACGAGAACATGTATTTACTTTTATTAGTTGTATGTCTGATATAGTTGGTGACCTACAATCTATAACCCGTATGACTACCTATATTACTTAGTTTTTTATTAACACCTAAGTAATAGCGCGTAAGTAGCAGTGCGGTTTGGTAGTTTCACAAAGTCTTCGAATTTTTGGTTCTTAGACATGCCTACAATTTACAATTCCTCATTTATTTATGTACAAACACTCAAAAATTAAAAAAAATAATAATATCATTATGAAATTAAAAAAAAAACTATTTTCTTTGTTATATACTATCCAAGTTGGCCCACCTGTATAAAATCACTGTATATACTAATGATCATAAAAACAATCAAACTTGAAAAATAACAAAATTTCCAATTAATAACTCCATTTTCATGTTTATTTAATAAAGCGTTTTAAATGAAAGGTAGATATTAAGGAAAGTTTGAGGGGATTAATTTTGTTAATTATCCTTGTTTTAAATATTTTCAGTGAATATTTGATTTATTATTAATTTTACTTGGTATTAAAAGGGTAATATTGGGTTTCAGGAAAAAGTCGTGATAGGTTTAATAGATATTGTGAATATTGATCAATTTTGTTTAACCTTTCGAATGCCGTGAGTAGATACTTAATAGAAAGAATAGGTGTGCGAATGCTGGCGTTCGCTAGGGGCTCAAGAGTTTAAATAGATATTTAGGTATATATCTCTTCGGTAGATTTTAAGTTCTACAAGTCGCTGATAAGCGACATATTATTTACTAGCGACCCGCCCCGGCTTCGCACGGGTGCAATGCTGATACTAAATACACTACAGAAAAACTGTGAACGTTGGATATAAAAACATAGCGGCCCGCTCCGGCTTCGCACGGGTATAAAATTTCAATTAAATCTGTAATATCTTCGATAATATTCACTTAAATCATACGGTGTAAAGGGCCATATAGGGGTCTACCTTTTAAAGTAGAACTTTTTTCGTCATAATTTCGTTTTGCATAACAACGCATAGCATAATCTTCATTTCGCAGAAAGTGGTTTGGCATACACTCACTTATCATAAATTCGAAAATCATAATTTTGTTAGTCCGAATAATCGTTAGGCATAAATTTCATGTCCATAATAATTGAATAGCAGAACCATCATATCGCAGAAAATTCGCAGTCAATGTATTTCTTTATTAGCAGGCATGCAGCAAGCATGCAAGCAGGCGTGCAGCATGCAAGCAGGCATGCAGCATGCAAGCAGGCATGTAGCATGCAAGCAGGCATGCAGCATGCAAGCCGGCATGCAGCATACAAGCAAGCATGCAGCAGGCAAGCAGGCATGCAGCATCGTTTCTGTCACGGCTCCGGCGCTGCGGGGTTTGGGCGGCCCCACGCGAGCTTATCGTCGCAGATGGTTTCAACGCTCAGCACCTGCTCCTCAGCTCGCGGGCCGCCCTACCCCTCCGCGCCTACGCGATTTTAAATTACACTCTAGGGGTAGGGCAGACAAGACTACGGAAAGTCGGTTTTGCGGTGATTCGGTTCTGTTAATCAATTTTTAGCATAGCATATTGACAGTTTATGATATTATTTTGTAACATATATCAAGTATGTCTATAGCAAAAAGGACGTCGGCCATAGGTGCGATTTCGGTAAAATGAAATTCAAGGAAAAAAATACCGGCTCCTCAAATATCACCATCCCTCTAAATAAACATAATTCTAAACGAAACTTTGTGTAATATTAAATGATAATATGACAATCGTAATTATGCCAAATAAAATTCTGCCATGTTAAAAGTATGCCGTTGCAAATTCGGACATGTAAACGTTCTGCCAATCAATAGTTATGCTAACTAATTTTTATGCCTTAAAAATATTCGACGAAAGAAGATTCTGCCAA
The DNA here is from genome assembly GCA_029852875.1 of Mythimna loreyi. Classification (NCBI taxonomy): domain Eukaryota; kingdom Metazoa; phylum Arthropoda; class Insecta; order Lepidoptera; family Noctuidae; genus Mythimna; species Mythimna loreyi. The sequence goes on from CM056792.1 coordinate 13,975,309, forward strand.
GTGTGTTATGCCAAATAAAATTCGGACTATCAAGATTCTGCCAGATAGATGGAACCCGCCATATAGATCTATATTAAATTAACAATTTATTCAAGGTATTTAATTGGTTAAGGATTAATTCTGTATTGGTTAAAATCGCTTCGAAAATTAGCCATTATTTGTCGTAAAAAGTAAATGACAAAAAAAAGTTATTGTGGGTTATCCATAAGAGATAGACATATACCATCGCGGACTTTTCTGTAGACCTTTTCAATGTGTACAATATTTAGTACATTATTTTGATAAAACTCGTAGGGTTTAGCCTGCGTTTGCAATGTAAGCGGAAAAAATGTAATTATTTACGACATCACATTAGAAACCTCAAAAATAACAGTACTTCTCCACTATTTAATGGATGTTATTATACTCGTACATATAAACCTTCCTCTTGAATCACTCTAATTTTTTAAAAAACCGCATCAAAATCCGTTGCGTAGTTTCAAAGATTTAAGCATTCAAAGGGACATAGGGACAGAGAAAGCGACTTTATTTTATACTATGTAGTGATATAAGAAAGGACAATCTCGTAATTAAACAAACGTTTGAATTCAGAGACAATCAATGTCATAAAATTAGCAAAGATTTAGGGAAAATTAAGATATTTACAACCGATTAAAAAAAAGAAGTGGTTCTCAATTCTGTTGTATTTTTTTTTAATTTTGTTACCTGAGAACTTCTTCGTTTTTGGACCGTTTTCATATTTTTTCCTTCAAGTATATAAGTACTTTTAACTTAGTTATTTTTTTTCGAATATTCTTTAAAACAGAAAGGGTTTGTAACATAATAAAATTAATTCGTATAAAATAAGGTAAAAGTACCTCAAAAGGCACGTTTTTAATCCATTCCATTAAACAAAAACCAACTCTATAACAGAGTTTATAAAATAAATAGCGTCCACCAAAATTGTTAATCCTCAACAAAATTAACATTCACCTAAAAAACACGATGTTTAACTTATTTTGTAACCTTTAACATTACCGTAAAGGTCTAAAATAATCCTGGATCCTTTTTTAAGTGGGCAACACTGTGTGGACCTCTTTACATTGTAATAGCGAGCTAACCACCCGACGACTGGCCACTAATACGTTTGAGCGGTCACGTAATTAAAATGTTGCATGCCGTTTAGTACTAATATCTGGAATTTAAATGGCTGATTGCTTTATAGTGGGTTTTATACCACTTTTTATACTAATAAATTGATATAAATTGTGTACAATGAAGCTTGTTAGTTGTAGTTTTATGATACTTTTTAAATGAGTTGTGACACTTGTTGAAATTTCATAAATAAATTTTGTCTATGGGTTTTCCACTATCATGGTGGTAAGATCTTTAAATCTGGAGCAATGCCACGGTGTGACATGGAAAATTTGGCAGGTTTCTGTGCCAGATTTAGGTGGATGAAACCAGGTGGCGCCATTATGCGGCCTGCCCACAGGATTCGAAGACGCAACACCGCCGTATCCTATGAGACGACCATTGGCGGCGAACTTTTGCGCCTCGCCTTGGTTCAGGCCAGGGTCCGGTGTTGACGACGAGCAATGGGTAGCTCGCCGTTTGACCGTCTGGTAACCGTGCAGACCAAGCCCAAGTCGTCAATAGTGTGTAGTGTCCAACGCGTGCCTTATAGAAATGTCAGTCGACGATATCGAAGCCTGCAAAGGTCATGGAAAATTCTAAAACGGTCCTAAAACGCACAGGGCAACTGAAGCAAAATAGAAAGGTTTCAGCTAGTAAAAGTCAGACACGTTCTCCCGCTCCACCTTAAAGCGGAAGAAGTCTTTAAAAATCAGGGAGTTTTTGTAAATATGTTGCATAGACCGTATAGGTACCTAAATATGTAGTTACTTTTACATAATTGTAAAAAAGAGCTATTAGTTTCACTACTGATTGTTTATTTAATGACTTTACTTATTAACTGACTGATTTATTTAATTAAGATGAATGCGAACTATGTAGTTCGCATTTATCTTGATTAAATAAATAAAATACCTAGCATACTCCAATAAATATTGGGAAACAGGTCAAACTAGCGTCCACGAGTTTAATTCACCAATAATTGAATTAGTCAATTATCCATTAAAATGTTAACAGCGCCAAAATTAAGTTTGGGGCCTTTTAACTTTTAACTGAATTTGCTCCAATTAGGCCGTTAAGGGAGAATTTCGTATTTTTATTTCTACATCGAAGTATCTACGAGTACGATCAGTATAGATATCGTGGCCAGATCTTAGAAATTGATCGTTTCATGAATAATAAATAGCATAAACTTTATTATGTACAATAAAGTTTATGGTATTCTATCAGTTCTGTTACTTTTTGGTTTACGAAAAAATAAGAACTTATTAAAAAAAAATCTATGGGTACAATGGCGGTGGCAGACAACCATAGGATGGATCGTAATGATATAGCCAAGTAAAACTGACCAGGTCGTTTTAAACGTATGATGATATGTCACTCCTCGTTTGGACATATCATTTACACATATCATTTTTAGACATGTCATGTGTCATGCAACCTTAAAGTTAAAAAACAAAGAACATTGACCGGTTCTGGGCCATATGCTGCCAAAAAAAGGCCGACCGCTTGTTTGTAATTCATTGTTTAATATCAAGTAGATAGCTATGAGTATTATTAATGTAAATCAATACTTAATTTCAGAAATCATGAAATACTTGATTGTAATAATAAGTAAGTAATTGTTTAAAACAGTTAATACCATTAGATGTAATTTTTCACCTTTATAAAATCTTATCAAAAAATATTTTTTTCTCACATCTCCTCGAATAGATTTTGATGAGCTTTCGTTTACAGACTAGTGTTAGCCTAAGGTACATAATGCACTATGTGTTCATTCTGGGCAGCACTTGGCCCAACTCCTATACATGGATGGTCAATGTCCTTTGGTTACCGCTTAAAAAATCCTTCTTCAATTTGCGCGAACTTTTCTATAACAAAAAAAAAAACAAATAGCATTCTATAGTTTTATGTATCTGACACTAAACAGTGACGGCCACCAAATAGTATTAAAATAAAACCCGAAGCCTAAAATATAACCCATTCAAACTCCCAGCAAAAATTGTACAAAATTTCGTGTAACACAAAGTTAAGACGGCGTACGACGGGTTAAAATTTAAAGAAACACTGAGTGTATGCTTAACAGGGCAATAACCCTGGAATGATGATGTCAAAATGTTAATTGCATATGTAAAACGGTCCCGGTGCGCTTAAGGTTCACGACCCGGGGTAGTCGACCTGCATATAACAATATTGAGAGATGTTGTACAGATAAGATTGTACCTAGAAACTAGAAACATAACGTTGGCGTAGCTACCTAATGAGTTGAGTAGATGGATGTTGTGTTAGGTCAGGGTTGGCGAACCTTTATTGCTAAATGTTCCATCGACACAATTTGCATTAGCATTGCCATTAGATGTGGCAATGCGGCTATCCTTTTGGGCATATTTCCGGATGACAGCGATGTGGAGGAATACTTCGACGCTTAAGCGTATTTATGTTTGTGTAAGTGTAGTTAGGTTTCATATATTAGTATTTATAGTTTTGTTCATATTTAAGTTTTCTACATATTACCCAACAAGTTTTGTGAAATATTCGAGGAAATAACGAAATTACGTAGGCGAGTGAGGAAGGGCCACCTTAAAAGGACTATACAATATTTTAGGAGTTCCTTTAATTTATCATAGACTCATTAGAACTGGATTGTGATAAAAATAGAATCGTACAAGTGTACAAAAAGGAATTTTTCATATCGATTCATAACTGATGTTTCGAATGACAACACAAAAACAATTAAACTGACAACCTTTTATGTAGTCAGTTAAAAATAGTTTTAATTTAACAAAAAGGTAGTAAAAAAAAGACCTCTAATAAAAATAGACTACAGTGCAATTAAGTACATGTACTTTACATTAAAAACTAATTTACCTTCTAATAAAATTGTGGAACAAAGAAAAGGGGCAGTAAAGACAACAGGTAGATCACAATATTACTGTAAGCTCAGGTGATAAAGTTTATTTTAACGAGCGCGCACCCTTTCACCTGATGTTACTCACACTTTAATGTTCCACAATGTATGCTTCATTTCACACGAACATAAACAATTTCGTGTTTTTATACAGGTATGTTTCTGAAAAGCGAAAAATACATCACCTATTTAGTGATGTATTTTTCTTCGCTTTTCCGCCTTCCCCTGGATGCGATTGATATATATCAATCATATTCATGGGTGCACATAGATTAGCACTAGATTTTTTATCTATACATATTGGTATATTAAAAATTATCCAATGACGAATCTCGCCCTTGGGCGGAGCAGGAAACAGTGTGAGACTCTTACTGACTAAACAACCTACCCCGTTCCTACGTCGCCAGCTATACCAGAGCTGGAGCCTTCCTTTCCTACAGTTTCAAACGCTTACTGACTAAAAGATCTACCCCGTTCTGTCCTTGCCTTGACCCCAGGGCCCTGGTAATACACTTTGGCATCAATCCTTGGTTGATTTTAGTCAGTAAAAGTCTGATACAATTTCCCACTCCATCCTAGATCGAGATAAGCCACTAGATGGTTTTACCAACTTAACAAAAAAAACTTACCTAGAATTAACAGAGAACACGAAGGATTCTACAAGTGTAAACTTGTAGATATTTTAACGAATTTGCAGTAAATCCACTAATTAATCCAACCAACACTTTAGAAGTAGATTGTCGGAGAGCTCACGAAATAAACAATGTTGTGATTCAACAAAGTAAATAATCTCTTAGTGATGGAGTTGTTACCTTCTTTGAGAACATTGTTACTGCGGCTTTGTCGTTCGTTACTCCCTACATTGCAGTTAACCGTTTATTTACTAAGTTAAAATTGAGATAAACATCTAAAGAATGTTTCTTGTAATGATAGAAGTTTTTTAGATTTTCATTATCATCGTCATCATCGTCAGCCTTTTTAATGTTTCCTCTGCTGGGACACAGGCCTCCTCTCTAGAAATCCGACTCTTACTGACTAAACAACCCATCCCAATTCTTCTTAGTCCTCATACCGGAACCTTCCTTTCAGAAACCGGACCGGGGCCCTAGTAGGCTTCGGCTCTGCAGTTGGGCCTCTACATTCGCTGACTACCAGACTATCAGACGGCGAGCTACCCATTACTAAAAAGAGACCCCTTTTACCCATAGTAGTTCTATCTCCCAATTTAGTACAATAAACGATTTGTTATGCTTAGTATTTTCAAAGTAAACCATTGTTTTACTTATGTAAGTTATATGTGCGTACCCTTTGCTAATGATACAAGACCACAACTTTAATGACTTGGCTGGGCAAGGCTAGGCGTATAGTTTAATTAAAACTTAAATTATATGCTGCTAGAAGACCATAAATTACGTGACACTATATCCGTAATAATACTTTAACAGTCAAAGTTTAGAAATGTTACAATTACTCGAACGATAAACATTTACTGCCTGTCTTGGCAGCGCGGTGGGACAGAATGCCGCTTCCAAACGATAAGTGCAGAATTCAATTCCCCAGTCGGGTTAAGTGGTAATGAACTTTTCTATTAGGAAAGTTTTTCCAATTAATTTTAAGATTAATCTTAAACTCTTGAGCCCCAAGCGAACGCTGGCGTGCGCACACCTATTGTCTTACTATTATGTCTCTAATTAATAACGAATTTAATTTGTTGCGTAATCAATGTTAAAGCGTTTTGTAGGGTCTTACTTTTACAGAAATATCTGTAACAGAAGACCGTCCTCCACCGTATCGATGTAGGTACAGGTACATTGTACATCTACACTAATATAATAAAGAGGTAAAATTTGTTTTTTTATTTTTTTGTTTGTAGGGGGTAATCTCTGGAACTAATGGTTCGATTGGAAAAATTGAAGCTATAATAGAAAGCTGCTTTACTCCTGAGTGACATAGGCTATAAATTGTTTATATAACATGGATATTAACCGAGCTATCACACCTTTTGTCTCACAAAATTTTCCGCGGACGAAGTCGCGGGCAGAAGCTAGTTACTTATACAAAGGCTGTTAAAAAAAAACTAAAATTGAATTTATCTATTAAAAAAAAAGAACATATAATTTATTCGAGACCTAATAATTGGATTGAATTAGATTGATTTATTTTATTTTATTTAACTAATTGAGGAGTGTGTTCACCTTAGAGATGTCAACAAAACCATAGGTGATTAGTAGGACCAAAGCCTGTTGGGACAATCGTTCGATATACATATATCGGCCGTTAGGTACTCGTGAAATGCCAAGAGCAACATACTTACTACTTACTCAGTAAAAGTTGACGAGACAGGAACCAGTCAACAGAAAGAAGCAATTAGTTAGCACCTCACAAAAAAACCGTTAATTCGAAAAAAGAAAAAGTCTTACTGACGAGTACTCATATTACAGTAGCTTTACGAAAATTGTTGGTTAAAATGCCATAAAATCTCATCTACAACGTGAACAAATCACAAATGTTCAACAAAGGTGACATATCAAAAAAAGGTTGTCACGCATTTTTAATACGTTGTCGCGTTCGCAGTAAAGTTTTATTGTAATACAAAACATTAATTTCCTTGGGGACGACACCCAGGTGAATGTTATGTACGTGCGCATATATACGAGTGTATGTGCACACGTGTGTGTGTACCCCATGTACACATGTGTGTGTACGTGCGCTTCAAACCCGCATCAATATTGAATTAAGCTTATGTGGCGTTTCAGCGTATCAGGACTAACTGACGTATTTACACGTGCTTTTGAAATTTCGTTTGAAATGTGTTATCTACAATGTGGCTTAAGTGGAAATGTCTGTTGTGGTGGGTAATATCCAAGCAGTATACAGCCTGATATATCGAAAGAGTATAATAATATAATACACACTTGAGAAATATAAAATAGTTAATAATAATCAATGAATTATTAAGTCATTCTGTTCATTCATAACTGGTGCAATCACTCTATTGTCATAAAGATGTAAGTGCACACATGTAGTATACATATGTGTGTGTATTGTGTAGGTTTGTTACCTACTTCTTCACTCTGAAATGGTTGTATGAATTTGAAGGAAATTTGGCACATGAAGAGACAAAGGATACTTTTTGTTCTGAGAGTAAGTTTCCTTAGGATAATTTACTATTCATATGAGCGAGTCGTTACTGGCAGAAGCTAGTGTGCGTAATTAAACAGATATGTGATACATACCTATATACATTACAGATAAGGTAAATCTCTGCTAAACATTTCAGAACCAGAGACTTAATTTTAATCGTATTTGTTTTACGAGTAAATGTAAAAACAAACATGATTATAGCGAAGTATCGATACTTGCTAAACAAACCGTAAAGAACTTATGAGTTCTTTAGATTCTTATAAATTTTGATTAGAAACAGAAATCTTCAAGGACTTAAATAGTAATGATTTTTTAAATCCTTGTAAAAATTCTAAGAAATGTGACATCCACCAATCCGCACTGGGCCCGCGTGGTGGATTACTGCCCATTCCCTCTCTTAGAGAGGAGGCCTGTGTCCCTGCAGTGGGAACATTAAAAAGGCTGATGATGATGTAAAATTTTATATACAAGCAGAATTCAAAATTTACTCAACATCTTTTAGGCTAATATTATTTTAAAACTAAAATAATTTTAGACTAAAGGACATTTAGTAAATAATTGCACGACAATACACTCAAAACTAATAAACAAAATCAATTGAACTATTAAAACACCTTAACCCACTAAAACACAATTTTCCTTGTAAGAATATAAACTTAGTGGAACTGCCGATAAACAGCGAATATCACCCGAATACCGACTCCGGTATCTCTCGTATCGTGCATCTAGATCGTTAAAGAGTAGGGGGCCGGAATAAACACACTGCTCATGATAGTGAGAGGTAGGGAGAATTGGGGGTAAAGTGGGGAAAAATGGGGAAAATCATCTCTCTAACAAGCGCCATCGGAAAACAATTGGAATGGGAAACATGACTCTTTGCACGTAAAAAGTTGATTTACGATTAGTTACACGTTGTTCGAAAAAAGTGGGTAATTTTGTAGAATTTATGATGTTTTATGAAGTAAATCATAGACCACGCTAATGTAATTTATATGTACTTTGGGATCCTGGAATGAAGGTCAAGAAGGAGAGGAGGTTCTTTATTTCAAAGCCCTGAGATGGCCTGTGTCGTCCGCAGTGCGTACAGTTTCACGAACGCATCAGAGACAAAGCCAATACCCATTATGGCCCGTAAACGCCCGTTAAAATTACGACGTGTTTTCATAAACACGCCGCTGATGCGCGTTTTATAAACTTGTGTCGACGGCGTGCTTTTATCCTATAGGAAGTCTACAATCTGGGTCTGAGTTTCGTGTACCTATATCAAGTTGTTCTACAAACGCGCGCCATCTGCGCGTTTAACGTTAGAGTTCTGGGTAAACGTATGATAGGGATTAGTATTATTTCTGTCATAAGTACATTAAAAAAAAAAAATTAAACATATTTAAGCTCGCCAAATTCTTATAGTTTGATGGCGAGAAATCAATCAATCACTTATAAAACAGTAAATATATACTAATATTATAAAGCTGAAGAGTTTGTTTGTTTGTTTGTTTGTTTGTTTGTTTGAACGCGCTAATCTCAGGAACTACTGGTTCGATTTGAAAAATTCTTTTTGTGCTGAATAGATCATTTATTGATGAAGGCTTTAGGCTATATAACATCACGCTGCGACTAATAGAAGCGAAGAAATAACGGAAAATGTGGAAAAAAACGGGGAAAATTATTCATCTTTGAGGGCTTCCGTTGCGTGCGCTGCGTAAACGGTTCAAGATACCAAAAAAATATGTAGGAAAGAATTATTCCTCTTAAAATGACCTAAAAAAATGTCCGCGACAGTATATGTCTATCTTTTAAGATTAACTCACTAGAACCGTTTTTATGGGAATCAAATTTGGCCGAAATTAATGCATTATTACCAATTATTTGTTTGAGTTGTATCAACATAATAATATTATACTTTATCCAAATAAATGTGTTGTTGATTAAGAGTATGTAAGTGTGAACAAAATTGTCTTTTACACCACTTATTTTCAATGAACATCTTAGAAGATATTACAATTTTAAAATAACTCCGATATAAAATTCACACGCGCCGCATGATGTGCAAAATATGACGCTGCGCCTGCCTGGCCGGCGGGCGAGAAGGGTTGCTTGCGGGCAGCGCGAAGGGGTTTTTTTATGGTAGGTAAAATTATCCAATGACGAATCCCGCTCTTAGGCGGAGCGGGAAACAGTGTCAGACTCTTACTGAATAAACAACCTACCCCGTTCCTCTCTTGCCATAAGCCAAGGGAGGAACGGGGTAGGTTGTTTCTCTGGGAATAATCCCAGAGCCCCGGTATAACGCTTTCGCACCAACCCTTGGCTGCAGGAGGCTTCGATCCTGAAGGGCCCCACAGTTTGCTGTTAGCACCTTGAGGCGCGCGGGAGCAGTGCACGCCGTCGACGACTTGGTCTCGGTCTGGACTGTTACCAGACAACCGGACGGCGAGCTACCCATTGCTCACCGTCCGTAAGTCAGCGTCTACGGTGGCCGGATATCGGTGGGATCGCGGCGGCGACAGCTACGGCGAGGGCGCTGTTGCCCTTGCCTTATGCTTGCCATTCTTCTTCGCTGCGGACCATGGCTTGAATCAAGGCCCGGCGCGAGAGGTCGCCGCCGCCGATCACCCCCACGAGGACACGGTGATGCTTCTCAAGCGGGGCACATTTCCACCGAGTGCTCCTGGCTGGCCACACAGTGGCGATACCCGGGCGTCTCTTCCGCAAGAATCCGGCGCAGGAATCTCCTGAACTTGCCATGTTCGGTGAGAACCTGCGTCATGCGTAAGTGAGGACACCGTGATGTCTATCCAACCACGCCTCAAAGACCCCTCTTTGACTTACCGCCGAGATAATGGCTTGCCCAAGGGGGGGTGTAGCTCTGAAGTACTTTTAGATAATTATGTTCTTTTAAAAACTAAATTGTCGAAAAAAAAATAACAAAAATTGACACGGGCAAAGTCGTGGGTAACAGCTATAATTTATAAAGCTGAGGAGGTTGTTTGCAAAAATAAATATGATGCCCAAAATAACTATTCCACGCGGACGAAGTCGCGGGCACAGCTAGTACTTATATAAAATTATAAATATGAGAATGTGTAATACATATTCAGTAAAGTCAATATGTAATTAATATAATTATATTTAAGCTAGTTATGTATATATATATATATTATATAGTCTGACTTCACTCTAAAGCAGAAGAAATCCCACCTCCAAAAAAGTATCCCGATAAAGACAAATAAACAGAAATATGCTATGAAAAACGCATAAAATTTTATAGTAATATGATAGGCTACAAACATGTATCCGATTGATGTAAAACTAGTATCAACTGAAACTTTATGTAAGCTATAACCCCCTGTTTTAGTAATATATGTTTTTGTATTAGCATTGAATAGATTGGCCATACATAAAATGATCCATAAGAAAACTCATACAGTTTATTGTGGTCACAAAAATTATATTTGTATAAAAATAGATAGTTAGATATACTTTTATTGTAAGTACACCATAAATACAATTTGATACTAAAAGCGATTTTTTAAAGACAACCTTTGGATGGATTTAACAGAGGAGAGAAAGATTTCATGGGTAGTTTGTGGCGTACTATTTATATGTATACAATAAAGAACTAATGAAATTCATATACTACAAATAATATACGTATATAAAAATTATTGATTTAATCCATATTTTTGGCCACAATTACTTCTAATCTAATGCAACTTTTTATGCGTCTGCCATATTTATTCTTTCCCACTATGAAATTGGATATTTCAGATCGATACCTCTTCATATAATTAATTTTTGCTGTGATAAAATGAAACATATATGTTGGTTTTATAGAAATGTACAATTGTACAGGCTATGAATTTATAAATGGCGATTAAAATGGAAAAACACTGCGTGGTATATTTCCTAATCGACATTGTTATGAATGATTGATTCTGAATTTACCAATTAAGTTCTGGAAAATTTTAGGATTTCGTTTTTTTTTTACTTTTTATTATTTAAATAGGGTCAGTCATTATTTTTATACTCATTAAATATAGTGGAGTACCTAGAGATGAAGACGGAATTCGCAATACATATATTAAATACGACACAAAACAGCAAGTGAAATCGACAAAAGGCAAAGAAAAGAAGTTTCCCGCGAGGTAAGTATAAACTTGAACCTTCTTTAAAAGTTATCGGGACTGACATCAGTAGAGGCATGAATCGGAAGTTAAAGTATGCGGAAAATAAGTTGGACCAAAATGGACATCGCTGCTATTGTGAGAATCTGTTACTGTGTGTTGAATCTCAATTGCCATTTTGGTTCAAGTTATAAACCGCATATCGGGATCGAAATGAAACCTTCGTAACATTTTATGACACATAAAACAAAAATAACGTAAATAAATAAAAGGGTTTTTAAATTCCTCTATTTTTTTATTGGGTAGTTTACCAACATGGTTATGACGTTATATTGCAGGCTATTGTTTGACCACATAATTAAGCATAACAATATACGGGCTATACCTAAAAGGTCAAGGAAAAACAATAATATTACACAGAATTCCGTTTCAAGCATTCTTATGATAATTAAATACTTAAATATTGAGAGCCACTTCTAATGTTTCCTTTCAATTTCAATAACAAGATCTGTATCAATAGACCTCCTTTGTGTTGAATCACAAAGCTTCTATTTATACAATAAATTATGAGAAATGAAAATGTTGTTAAGCTTTTGAAAGCAAGATCTACAGACGTTCCCGCCGACGCTTTCTCCCACATTGCGTAACCTTTCCGTTGTTTATATAAATATTATGATACTCCTACGAAGAAATACAAAATTGTGGCATTAAACAAAAAAACTGCGTAACTGTAAGTTGTACTCGCTCCGATCGGGTTCCGTACAAACATACCTATGTAAATAGTTCAATTCCCGATTAGAGTCACAAAGATTTTTCTAAATTCAAATTTTTGCAACATTAACGGCTGGATCTTACGATAGACCTTTTTTATGGTGGGAAAAAATCACCGAATGACTAATACCGCCATTGGACGGAGCGGGAGACAGTGTCAGACTTCTACTAATTAAATGACTCACCTTTCCTTCCTGCCTTAGATCCAGGGCCCCGGTGTTAGGGACTACAGACCTGAGTATATAGTATTAAATTCAACTCAATACCTCAATGCGTTTCCGAGATAAAGGGTATTGACAGACAGATGGACACTAAAGTGTTCCTAAAACGGTTCTGTTTTTTCATTTTGAGATATAGAACTCTAAATAGGTATTATTTAATTATCTTTTCATTTTAAAAGGTTTCTAACGTTATAAAAACAACTCTCCGTAATCTAAAAAGGAATAGGTACCCACAAGGGACTATTACTGGGAAAATTCAGCGTACTAAACATCTCTGCATATCTCTTTGGGGACAACTGGGTGTAATGTTACGTAACATAGTCAAATGGGGGAGACAGCATAAACCTACACAAGGCTGAACTGTCCGCTTCAATTCAGACAAGTTTCGATCTCAAAGAGCTGAGGCTTGCACTTCAAATTGAGTCAAGTCTTCCATGAGAGTAAATGGTACTGGTATATATGGCAACGTAGGAATGGGTTAGGTTATTTAGTCAGTAAGATTCTGACACTGTTTCCCGCTCATTCGTCATTGGATGATTTTTACCTACCCATAAAAAAAATGAAGATGTGGGAACAGGCCCTGCAAAAATTACAATATTACTGCAAGGCTGACACAGTGGTTGAGAGATTGACTGTAGCGTCGTGGACTCGATCCCCGCTCGGAAGTAGTGCGTCCGATTATAAATAGGCGTATCTTAAATTCCGTTAAATTCTAAGTTTGATTTTTTCATAGCTTCATGGGATCGCAGATCTGAGTATATGGTTTAAATTTGAACTCAATACCTCCACGCATTTCCGAGATAAAGGGTTTTGACAGAGGACAGACAGACGGACAACGAAGTGATCCTATAACGGCTCCTTTACTCAGTGCGGTGACCCTATTCAAAGCATGAGCCAATTGCTACAGTGCCCATACACCTGCATTTTAGAGGATTTAATGAATGCCACCGATGGTGCAGTTAACGTAGCCACCTACTGGGCCCTAAGGCCAGCCGTACACGGACTGCTTCAAGCAGTTATGACCGACTGCTTGAAGCCGCGACCGCGCGGTGAACTATAGCCATTCATTCGCTGCCGTACACACGACTGCTCGAGCAGTCACGACCGCTTCAAGCCGTCAACTACATGATGAAATTCCATCGTGCTGTCGACCGCACGAGCGGTCCGTGTACGTTCGTCAGCCGTTAACTGCGCTCTCACAGTTTGACGAGTTTTTTTTTTTATTGCTATAAACTAGTACATGACTACGGTCCCACCTGATGGTAAGCAGTGATGCAATCTTTGATGATGAAGCGCACTAAATTAAGAGCCTATTCACTCTAGCCTTGAAGACTTCTAAATTATAATCGGACAGTTTATCTTCGATTCGAAAAGAAGAACCAAGATTCTATTTTTTCCTTAGTAAGTGCGGAACGCTAAAAAACTATAACTTGTCGTTATTCCAAACCTACCAGACTATATCAAAGTGGTACACGTACAAAGGTAAACGTTACCCAATATCTCGGGTCACTCATAAAGATATATGGAAAAGTTGAGCAGAATCGTTCAAGATGAAAGCAAACCCGGTCAAGTGTGACATACGCTTTGGTTCATCCGAAGATTATGCGTATATATGTTTTCTCAAAAGGTTGACTTTGACCTGTGTGACACAGACAAGAAAACTAAAAGAACATTTCCTCTTATTTATTTAGCAAAAACAAACGTGAAATATTTCTTGAACTGAAAAAATAGTAAGCTATTTTTGGTAGGCTTTTGTAGCCATGTCTGCCACACGTGGCTGCGAAATTGGTTCACCCAATTAAGAGGCCGGTTCGGGACGATTTATCTATACAAACGTAATACCAAAATCATTTGCAAGTCGAGCAAAACAAGTTAAACAAGCTTTTTTAAAAAATAAAGATCTGGGAACCTAGATAAATATCGTCTAAATCCAAATATCACCATAATATGGTTGAAATATGCTCGACTTGCAAATGATTTTGATATTACGTTTGTATGGATAAATCATCCCGAACCGGCCTCTTAATATAATATTGGAATATTATATTAATATTGGAATATTATATTAATGGTTGCCTTAACACAATTTTACTCACTTAACTATTACACGACGCCATTTAGTTTCAAACTAGACAGTAGAGAGTAGTCAGATAGACTTTCTTATGTATTTGTATATTATAGACAAATTACCCCTGTTCTGTGTCTGAACAAATGATCGTGCTAATCACATAAAAATTTGTCCTGGATGGGAATCCAACCCACGATCTGTGTCTTAGCAGTCAGGGCCACTAACCACTAGACTAACAAGCAATACAATATGAGACGGTGACGTGGCGGGCCTAAAATATGACGAAACGAGCTGTCTCCTACCTGAAGAAATGACCAGACATGGCTAGCGACAGAGAATAGTAGAAGAATGATAGGAAGGCCTTTGTCTTGCAGTGGGATATCTTCAGATCTTGCAGGTTCAAAAAAAGTAATAATTTTAGCTCCGATGCTCTGATGATCAGTCTAAGTATCCAAGGAGTCAGAGGAATTAGTCTGTTCAAGGCCCATTCTTGGTATTGCCCAGAAATTAAGTTGTGGAGGTCTGATAGGCAGTTGTTCCCTATAAAACATGGATTAGCCGTATACGGTTAGGGTTGGGAAAAAGCTAAGGAGATGAGGATGTACAAGAAACATTTAGATTTTAAGAACTATTGGAAACTACACAAAACTTGGAAGAGAAATCCATTCACGATCAATTAATAAGAAATTACCAATAAATAAATTATTTTACGCCTCACTATTACCTATTAGTATGGAGGCCTGGAATTCCAAGTTTAAACAAAGAACCCCTTGGGGAGTCGTAAGACCAGACTTATTATCATAATAGCAGGTGGATAAGTACTCATTTACATAATTTGTGATAATTGCTACATTGATCGGTGCGTAGACTCGTTCGTAGCACTTTCGTAGCACTTTTGTAGCAAAGCGCTACGCGGTGTAAGTTAAACTTTTTACATTTTGATTTTGGAAAATTGAAGAGTTTGTTTAAACTAATTTCAGGAAGTACAAGTTCAAGTTAATATTAATATATTTGTGTTGAACAGCTCATTCATTAAGGAAGGTTATAGCTACATAACACCACTCTACTATCAATAGGAGCGGAGTAGTAACTAAAGACGAGAGTAAAGCCGTGTGGCAGACCTAGTTTTTAATTATAATATTTTTTACTGTTTTTATTTATGATATTATTTAGGTTTGGATTGCATTAACTCCGTTATGTTCTTGAAAAACATGACAAGTACTAATTACCTAAACCAAACTAAAAAAAACTTTCCTAGAATCTTGTAAATAAAAACTTTGATAAACTTTCCATTGTTGAATTGCTTTATCATTTCATTCTGAGAACGCATTTGTTTAGTAATTTGTTTTAAAAATATGTATTTTGCAACCGATTCATAATAATGAATAATTGTATATGATTCACTATTGTGAATCGGTTACAAAATACATATTTTATTTTTTATACAAGGACTAGCAAAACGCCGCAGCTTCGCACGAGTACTGATATTGAATATATTATGCATGTATTATGCACATAAACCTTTCTCTTGAATCTCTCTATCTATTAAAAAAACCGCATCAAAATCCGTTGCATACTTTTAAAGATCTAAGCATACATAGGGACAGCACAACTTTGTTTTATACTATATAATGATAATGAAGCAAATTAATTACATTATCAATAGCATTGCTGCTTAATTACCTATACAAATCGAACCTACAACTTATAACTCATACGTCAGAACCATTACTATTACACAACAACTGCTATCGACTCTAAAACCCATTTCAATACGATTTACTACAGAAACAGCGTGGAATCTCAATAGATTAATAATGCCTATTCGATATTGCATCCCTGCAGGCTGGCTATGATAACAGTTCCATCTCATCTGCGGTGGGTACAGAATGTAGACTGCGTTTAGCATAGTTATTGGAATACGTAACTATGCTTCTGAACAACTAAATATTTGGAATATGCTCGTCTGTAATGCAAAGGAAACTCAGTTGATTGTATCGAATTGTTATTTTTATCAAGTATTTCTCCGTAACATAGAATAAAAAAGTCTTCAATTTTTACAAAACTGTATAATGTATTGCAACTGGAACGCAAATGTAGGTTAGATATTTATCAGTATTTTATATGCTTATACTCGTACATATTGGAGTAAGTTCATAAGTTCTTAGGTACTACAGTACCTAGGTACTACGTGTTACTACGTGTTTGTTTTACCTAGATACTAAAGTACCTAGGTACTACAGAACTTCTCTCTAAATAAATAAATTCTTATTGCTGATTTGAGTAGATGGGCACATTGCTATAAAAAAAACCGATGATCGTTGGATACAAAAGGTTCTCGAGTGGCAGCCGTATACTAGAAGACAGAGACTTTGAAATCTTCCAACAAGGTGGAAAGGCGGCTCAGTAGGGGTCCTGGAGATCCGATGAATGCGGGACACTCGGTACCAGTCGCTGTGGCAAAGTTTGTGAGGAAGTATATTTTTTTTATGGTAGGTAAAAATCATCCAATGGCGAATCCCGCCCTTGGGCGGAGCGGGAGACAGTGTCAGATTCTTTTTGACTAAACAAACTACCCCGATCCTATGTCGCCATATCTACCAGGGCTATAGCCTTCTTTTCAGACACGAGCCCTTGGCCCTATTTGACTTCGACCATTCTGCAGGATCCCTATGGTTCGTTGATAACTCCTGGGAAGTATAATTATGTCCAGCAGTGGACGTCTTGCGGCAGAAATGATAATGAAGTAAATTTTCTAAAGAGATTTTGTACAGTAATTGATTGAACAACTGTTTTGGTTTAGTTACCGTATAGTTAATTGGTTTTGCGTGTGTTCTGTTTTGTTATATTACCAAAGTTTGCGGGTACCATTCACTAGTACACTACACTAGTTGCTTAATTATTGTTTGTTTACCACTTAAACAGTAATTCGTACAAACATAACAAGATAAGAAGTAATTGCAGAACGCATAAACAATCTCGTTCGCGTTAACCATAGAGATTAATTAAAAAGCTCAACGTTCAAGTGGTCGGTAATAGGGCATCACAACACCGCTCCCCACGTACTGGCAGCCAGTACTCGAGTCGAGCACTCGCTTACTTGCCTACGGTACTGTTGTGTTAAGGGGAGTAATCTGTATCTGAAGCATGACTTGCAGCCAGTGTGGAAAAGCAAATGCGAATATAATAAATTGCAAGGTACACGACAGTGTGAGGGACCGTAATAGAGGTGCACACTGTGTGTTTTAATGGGGACATGTGACGGAGACTACAAACAGTTCATGCTTGTGATGAAAGATGTAAAGAAATATAGAAAAATCCTCCCCTAACTGTGTACAAACAGGGAAGACTTATATGTCTTAATTTTGATGTATTTTAAGCAGACGGTATAATCCTTTCCGTACAAAGAAAATCTTTCCATTGAAACATACAACCAGCTTATAATGTTCTTTGTTAAAACGGGGTCGAATTTCGCAAAAATAAAAATCAAACAAAACTCTTTAATGTTTCAGAATAACGGCTCGTAAATTCAATTTATTTCCCTATTGAATAGAGGCACGGTGATGCGAGGCTTCCGCACAAAAACGCTTTTAGGGCCGGCACGGCGCCGTCACAGTTAAACTCACTTCGAACATTCTTTGTGCCCATAAAAGGAGAAAGGAGCAACGTGTGAATACCTCTAATATCGCGGAAGTTATGTTCAAGTAAAATTATTTGCTCCAGAATTTATGTAATCGCACCTCGGAATGTGGAGGCTTCTTACGAAATTAGTAATTTTCCAGAGATGTGTAAAATTATGTTACAAGAATCTCGTTATTACGTGGATTAGATACTTCAGTTATGCGGAGTATGAAAACATTCTTCTACTTCTTTATCCACTTTGACGTGACATTAAGTGACAATAAGCGAGCCAAAAGAATGTCAAAGTGACAAATAGAATATTTAATGTCCAGTTTCTTCCAAGGAAGAGTAATAAAAAAGAAAGCTATACTTTAATTAGCCCGACGTTAATTGGTCACAAAAACAGGGGCGTGACGTAATTTCTATAATACCGGCAGAGGCTACGGGAACATTTCCTTTTTAATCAGTGGGTCCTTCGCTCGCAGGATTTAATTAAGGCTCCTAAACATTTTACATTGGTAATAATTGTGCCCGAGGAAATTACGAATCTGTTTGTATCAATTAACACGAAGTGCCACTTGTTATAAGCATCTGGCGACATTCACGTCCCTACACAGATTTGGTTTTTATTCTGAACATAATGGTTGCAAGGCCGTAAACATTTTCACGTCGTGCATTACATATTTATATGAATACAAAATTTAACTTTTAGGTACACTCCAATTAGGAAATTGAGTTACAAACAAAATGTAGATAAGTACTGAATTTTTATTTAAGTGCACTTTTTTAATACTTACTAGTTATAATAATTGCAGGCTAGTGAAGCAATCCAGCTTTATCATAAGTTCATTAATAGTAGTTTTTTCATCCTAAAATATATTTTTATTATTTTTGAATAATGAGTTTTTATTAAAAAAAATATTCATTCTGGACATAATATTTTCAAGATTTGCGTATCACTAGAAAGTATAAAACAAAGTCGCTTTCCGCTGTCTGTCCCTATGTATACTTAGATTTTTATATAAAACTAGCGGTTTTTTTTTTAAAGGTATAATATTATTTAATATCAGCATTGCATCCGTGCGAAGCTGGGGCGGGTCGCTAGCATGTTATATATACTAATACACAACGCAAATGCAAATTGATAACAAACACAAACCTCCAAATGATGTGGCATACTATAAATTGTTTGAAATCCTCACATTACACTAATAATTTGTTTGAAATTGTATTCAAAGTAATTTGAACAATTTATTGCACACAAACAATGTTTCGTCCATTAATTAATATTTTTGTTCAAAACACGATCTGTTTTCATTTTAATGTTTTCCATTAAAACCGTTTTAGTAAAACAAATAGATGGAATGTTTCCACCGACAAGAGACATTCGCGGAATTAATGAGATCAAAAAAGGTCGAATAAACAAGCCACAATTACTCTGGGGATGCCTTATTTTTCGTCAAAAGAAAATTATATTACTGAAAAGAATGGCATACTCGTAAGTACTAAAACTCTAAAATGTTCGGTGATGAGAGTGGTGTATAAATTAAACAAAATGCCATTAAGGCCACGTATGTTTGGGCGCGCATTTGACAAGGTTTTGCCGAAGTTTTAATGACACCTAGCTAACACGAAGCCAAGGGGATTCAAGGACAAGTAAACTGTAAGGCGTTGAGAATTACAAAATACAAATTGTTAACAGTGAATACTGGAGATCACGCTAATATTATAAAGACGAAAGTTTTTGAGAATGTTTCAGTACCGTGTCAGACTTTTACAGAATAAAACACACTACTATATCCCTTCATTCCATGGCCCCGAGTTTTCATTAAGAAGCGAACCCATGGCACCAGAGGCTTCGACCCTGCTGGACAAATTTGTAAGACTGTGTGTTTTCGATATTTCTTCTCGCTCAAATGGCTAAACAAATTTAAATGAAAGTTGGCGGACAATTAGACCATGTTCTGAAATTGGACGAAAAGTACGACCCGCGAGTAATCGCATTTATAAGGTACAAGCTGACCCGGCAAACTTTATTCCGCCTTAGAGGCTATAAATGAGCAGTTTTTTTTTATTTTTAGTATCCTATGTCCTTTTCCTGGTTCATAGCTATCTCCCTACCAATTTTCAGCCAAATCGGTTCAGCCGTTCTTGAGTTATAAATAGTGTAACTAATACGACTTTATTTTATAGTAGCTGGTACCCGCGACTTCGTCTGCGTCTTTTTTTCGCAATAAAAGGTAGCCTATGTCCTTTCTCAGGGTCTCAAGATTGTCTGTGCCAAATATCATCGAATTCGTTTGAGAGGTTTTAGCGGGAAAGCGTATCAGACAGACAGACAGAGTTACTTTCGCATTTATAACATTAGTATGGATATATAGATGAGAAATATCTTTCGCACCGTACCATAATAACTTTTAAAAGCTACACTTAAGGAGGTCTTTCGTCAGTGGCGCCAACTGGTGACAAAAACATTAGCTCTCATTGTTTGAGTTCGTTTCAACCCGCTCACGCTTTGTCACTGTTGGAATTAGAGAGATTAATTATCATTCCGCTTTTTCACGTTCTTATTAGGACAGAATTCTCAGCTAATATTCATAAAATTCATTGTCACATTGTTTGACTTGGAACCAAAACACTTTTTAACTCTGATTATGTAGCCATCTTGCCCATTTTGGCTTTAGCGACCATATTCCTTAGCTCTTCATGGTTTTTTTTGGGTGGGAAACTATCCAATAACTTTTTTCTGTCCTTAGGAGGAGCAGGAGGGTGTGACAGAGTTTCAGTCACTAAAACCCATTCAGTTCTGTCTGCTTTAGTTTCAGGGCCTCAGAGTTCTTTTTCGCATATCCCATGGCCCCAGAAGCCCCAGAGGCTTTGATACACAACACATATCTTTGAGGCGCGCATTAAACATTATTCGACGATAACTGGGGATCGGTCCGGACGGCTGCCGGACCGCTGCACGGCAAGCTGCACATTGCTCGTCGTCCACAATCGCAAGTTCCTCATGGTGGTTACAAACTCAGATACGCTACTCTGTTATAAAACCCTCTTGTAACTTTTTTATTGACGTGAACCTACCTTATATACATAAATGAAATAAAGCATCCCTACACATATTACATACATTTTAAACCACCTCTACCCCGAGAATAGTCCACACAATTTTCCAGCCGACTCACAAAGCGCCTTGCACCTCTCCACTACTTCAACCCAGCAAAAACCGGTCACTTTTGAGCGCAGCATTAAAACGGTTAGCCCCGGTTAACCTGTGTGGCACAACAAACACTCCACTATTCACTACGAGGCCTTCACGAGATAAATTAAGATGGAAGCGGCACCCGGGTGCAGTCGCGTCGCCTGCCGCACAGATTTATCACTTTACCTCTTGACCTTTTGAATACGGACTGCTTTGTTTTATGATGATGTAGGCGAGGCCGTAGTTCGGTATTGGAGATTTTGTTTACATTGTTATTTGCTGTTGTTTTCGTGGTGGTATGTGTAGTAACCTTTTATTTTTGTTATGCATAGGCTCGCTTTCGATCACTATCTACGAGAGCAGTGGTAGCTGATTGGTAAAGGCCGCGAATTGTAGGTCGTGGGATCAAGCCCAGCTAGGCGCATTACTTTGTGTAATTTATTTCATCACCACTGCAGAACCAAAACATACCTATGACATCCTCCAACTCGAACAAGTTACGGCCCGTTCACTCGCCTAAAGAGCAGACCTGAACCCCAGCAGTGGGAACATTATAAGGCTAATGCTAATTGACCACTATCTCACCTGATGATAAGTGATATTATTGCTGACGATCGAGCACGCTTGCCTAGGAGTAACCTACTCACTCTAGACTCTAGTCACTAGTCTAGAGTGAGTTGTAGCTATCACGAAACAAGACAGGCAGAAAATTCCACTCCTTAGCCGTCTATCAGGGCTGCAAGATTGTTCGAAAAGTTACCTTGGGCTTACATTGTTTCAAAATATAAAGAAAAAGTGAAAGAACATAAATGAGTTTTAGTCAGTAAATATCTGACGGTCTCGTTAGCTCTACTAAAAGCGGGAAGAGATAGTTCCTCAAAAAAATAATGCAGGATACTCTAATACGTGGATGTTTTAATCGCCCTGTATCAAATTAATTTAAGCCAAACATAATTTTGTAATACATACTTCACAATCCAATCCATGTCACTTCACTTCAGTTTGAGCTCGTCTTCATTAAATACTTCTTTCATTAACATTATTATCCAAACGGTAACTGATCTCAAAATGTAATAACCTGTAACTAATTATATAACGAAGGATATCCATAAATACTTGAAGCTTTAACGATCTAATTTAATAAAGTCAGGTCTACTGAACCCATCGAATATTTCATAAGATTAACGTTTTTCGATTAACTTCCGAGCGAAGCGAGTGGATCTGTCCGACAAATTATATTTATACGTATTGCAATAACACGCGGAGGGGTGCTTTAAGAGCACCTAAGGGGAAAATGCGTGCGTTACGCACCTTTTTTATGCCGATAATTGTTTTCGCTGATGTTGTTTTCGATTGTAAATCTATATTAACTGGATTTATTCATTCTTTTCATTCTTGTATATTTTTCTCTTATTTTTTGGTGGGAAAAATCATCGGATTGGGCAGTGCGGGAGACAGTGTCAGACTTCTACTGAATAAACGACCTATCGTTCCTTCCTGCTTTAGTTCCAGGGAAGTTTATCTAGGACATTTCTCACACCCTATGCCTCGGAAAGCACGTGAAAGCCATTGGTCCCGGTTTTCTGTATATATTTGAGTCTTTAGAGGTAGGCAGATGCCAGGAAATTTGACCTTCTGTCTATCCAAGGACAACCCATTACGGTTGTCCTGTACTTGGTTTGTGGAGGTTTCATACACAGTAGCTTCATGTAAAAAATGGGTATTTAGCCACTTCCAATTAGACTGGAAGTCGCTTAATAGAAAGAATCACACTAATATTATAGAGGTAAATTATTGTGTGTGTATCTATGTTACTCTTTCACACTGAAACTATTGAAGGAATTTGGATAACATCCCAGGAGCATGTTTCATTGGGACAATATTCAACTTTCACACGGACGAAGCTGCCGACAACATTTAGTACATAATGAGCTCAACACTGAATAAAGTTTGACACGAAATATTCAACAAAAATAAAAACATCACAATAACAAAGTCACAGTGGTCGCAAATTCAACTCACTCAGTTGAATTTGAGCAAAATAAAAGATTGTTATATAAAGAAATAAAAGACTACTGAAGTAAGAAATATCTCCAATAGAATTTTCTAGAACTACAGAAACACCGATATTTTTGAAGTTGTCATCTGACACCTAGAAAAAAAGGTATTTAGCCGCAGAAAAAAAAGGTAGGTATTTAGAAGCGGATCCCAAGCAAGTTGGGAAAAGGGTAGATTGTCTAAAAGAGTTACTGATGTCTTAGAACGCAAAACTGAAGGAACACTTCACTCCATCTTGATGCAGGAGAAGTCATTTGATGATTAACCACCTCAAAAAATGGGAGTGTGACTGATTCTAGATCTATGATTCTAGAATCTATAAAATAAAAGCGAAATACCTACCACTCACTGATGAATCACGTAATCTCAGAAACTAATATTTATTAATTATTTATTTATAACACCTACACCATGTGGGTGCATATGGGGCCCCACCACGATCTTCGGGGCCCAAGTCAACCTCCCCTGCAAGTTGGGGCACCTGCCGATCAACAGACGAGGCTCTGGCGCTGGCTTTCCCTTTTAGGGTTGGGAGGTCAGACGGCAGTCGCTCCTGTAAAGGCCACAAATAGCCACTAAAAATGGTCAAGATTAGAAAGAATGTTGCCACGGATAGGGCGCCGCCGCAAAACGGCGCGCAGGAGATTCGCCCGACTCCTGTGGCAAGTGGGCAAGGGCTACCGTGTATGGGGCGAACACGGCCAAAGACGCGAGCCCCAACCCGGAAAATCCGCTTCGCCAGCCTCAACATTGGCACGCTGACCGGACGCGCGAGAGAGTTAGCCGATGTGCTTCTTAGGCGAAAGGTGGCCGTGGCATTCCTGCAGGAGACACGGTGGAAAGGCCGCAGGTCCCGGCTCATCGGGAATGGCTACAAGCTGATCTACACGGGTGCAGCCGGTGGGGAGAACGGGGTGGCCGTTGTACTCTCCGAGGAGTTTCAAGACGCAGTCCTGGAGGTGAAACGCTACAGTGATCGGCTTATGGTCGTAAGTGTGCTTATTGACGGGGTTGTAACCCACTTGATAAGTGCCTACGCACCTCAGGTCGGTTGCAGCGACACTGAAAAGGCTGCGTTCTGGGATCAACTCGGTGGGGTGCTTCGTGGCATCCCGTTGTCGCAGGGAATCGTTTTGGGTGGTGATCTGAACGGTCATTTGGGTGACAGGTGCAAGGACTTTGAGCATGTTCACGGTGGCTTTGGATACGGTAGCCGTAACGCTGAAGGGGAGACTATCCTCCAAACGTGTGCGGCTGCCGGCCTTGCCATCGTGAACACGTATTTCAAAAAGAAATCCGAACACCTGATTACCTACAAGAGCGGGAGGTACGCTACCCAAATCGATTTCTTACTCACACGGAGGCACCATATCAGTAAGGTAGCCAACTGCAAGGTCATACCCGGCGAGAGTCTCACTGCACAACACCGTCTCCTTGTCATGGACTTGCGCGTCAAGCCTAAGGTCAAGTTTGTTGAGCGCCAACAACGCCGAATACGGTGGTGGCGACTGAATGAAGCCACGTCCCAGTCGTTCGCGTCGGCCATCGGCGATAAGTGCGATGGTACCGATGGCGAACCTGTGCAAAGCCACTGGGACAGGATTCAGGTTGCCATCACTGAGGCGGCAAAGTCGGTGCTCGGCTTGTCCAGGGGCGGCCGCAGGTGTGACAAGGAGACTTGGTGGAGGGATGACACAGTCCAGAGGGAGATCAGAGAGAAGAAAGCCCTCTTCAAAACGTGGCAAGCTTCCAGAAGAAGACCGCGACGCATACAGAACCGCAAAACGTGCCGCCAAGAGGGCCGTAGCCAGAGCCAGACGAGACCACTTACAGCCACTTTATGATAAGTTGGAATCGTCTGAGGGGCAAAAGCTCATTTATAAGTTGGCACGTTCCAGGGTCAAAGCGGCACTGGATATCTCTAAGTGCCGCTGTGTAAGAGACCCTGACGGCAATCTGTTATGCGAGGACCTCGCGGTGAAGGAGAGATGGCGCTCGTACTTCCACGAGCTGCTGAACAAGCAGCACAAAGAGGTGCTGTCTTCGGTTCTCCCTCCAAATCAGGGACTTGTGCCCCCGGTTACGCCTGAAGAAGTGCATGTGGCTCTTCGCCGCATGAAGAACCGGAAAGCTGTCGGTGCCGATGGAGTCCCCATTGAAGCCTGGAAGGCGATGGGTCCTCATGGTGTGGGCATCTTAACCCACCTATTTAACCGCATGCTCCTCACCGGAAAGATCCCTAGTCAATGGAGACTGAGTATTATCACTCCAGTCTTCAAAGGCAAGGGATCGGTGCAGGAGTGTGGCGACTACCGGGGGATTAAGGTTATGTCCCACACCATGAAGCTCTTCGAGCGGGTGATTAACTCTCGGATCCGACAGGAGTGCACCGTCTCGGGATGTCAATATGGGTTTCGACCAGGCCATGGCGCCATGGATCCCATCTTTGCCCTAAGGGTTACCATGGAGGGATACAGATCGAAGAATACGCCTCTGCACCTCTTGTTCCTAGACATGCAGAAGGCCTTCGACTGTGTCCCCCGTGATGTGATCTGGTGGGCGCTGAGATCCAAACGAGTGCCCGAGACCTATGTTGACATCATCCGAGATATGTACCGAGACTCCGGTTCTGTGGTTCGGACCGCTGTTGGCGATACGAAACCCTTCCCCATCACCGTCGGAGTTAACCAGGGCTCTGTCCTTAGTCCGTTTCTGTTCGGCGTGGTGCTGGACGTGCTGTCCTCCACCATCAGGGACTTACATGAGCAGCCGCCATGGCTGCTCATGTATGCAGACGAGATCGCGCTGGCGGACTCGGACAGTGGGCGCTTGGTTCGACGTGTGGCAGCGTGGAAGGAATCGCTGGAAAACGGCGGTCTGAAAATTAATGCGGCGAAGACCGAGTACTTGGCCTGTAACACAATTAACGCTGCTCCTGTTCGCATTGGCGAAGACACAGTTGAGCGCACGGAACGGGTTAGGTACTTGGGATCGGTGCTCCACGAGTCCGGGGACGTCGATTGCGACGTCGAGTCACGTATCTCGGCGGCCTGGGCGAAATGGCGTGAGGTGGCGGGGGTTATCTGTGACCCCAAAATGCCGGTTAGGCTCAAAGGACAGGTCTATAAGACCATCATTAGGCCTATCCTTTTGTATGGCAGTGAAGCGTGGCCTGTACTTGAGCGACATAAGCAAAGCCTGCGTGTCACGGAAATGAATATGCTGCGCTGGATGTCTGGAGTTTCGCGGAAAGACCGCATTAAGAACTCCCGCATCCGGGGCAGCCTTCAGGTCCGTGACATAGCAGATAAACTGCAGGAGGGTCGCTTACGCTGGTATGGCCACGTTTTACGAAAACCGGCAGACTACGTGGGTAACAGATGCCTCGCCATGCCGCCTCCGCCGGGACCCGGAAAACGAGGTAGGCCTAAGAGGCGTTGGATCGACGTCGTAAGGGACGATATGCGTGCTAATGGGCTTAAGGCAGAGGACGCAAAAGACCGAGCGAAGTGGAGACGACTAGTCAGGAAAGCGGACCCCGGGCACCGAGGTGAAAGCCAAGGTAGCAACCGGGATTTACGCTAGGCTGATGATGATGACCTACAAACTTAAAATTTGGCAGGTAGCTTCTTATTAGACGTAGAAGTCTTCTAAGATTTTAGGAAACTCCATCACTAAGGGGGTCATCAATTTTTTCCTTTTTTTCTTTGCGTCACTCAGTTTACCAAACTTAAAATATCACGTTATTTACGAGTATGAGTTTCGCCGTGGCACTAGTGCTGCAGAAAACTACTCGAAGGTTTAATGATGTATATGGCGGTGTTGTCGCAAAAGAAAACACAGTGCATTTTTGGTTCCAACATTTTCGTTCTGGAAATTTCGACCTGCAAAACAAGCCCCGTGGGCGGTCGGAGTTCAAGGTTGATAATGTAGAATTGAAGGCTATTGTGGAAGCGGATCCATCGCTAACCACGTCCGAGTTAGCTGCAGGCTGCGGTGTTAATGACAAAATGATTTAAATCCAATTTAAGCGAATTGGTAATATTAATTGGTAAGTTAGTTTTTAGTAACAAAGAAGTTAGTTACAAAGTGGGTTATTAATTAACCCACTTTATAACTAACTAATCAAATTTAAGTTATAATAAAGTTATCTAAATTCCCTTACAATTATAAAATTTTTATAATTGTTAAATAAATACTCCCTTACAAAACGCCATTTCCGTATGTAAGGGCCTAATATTACAAATCAGCTGTAGTATAAATAGTTTTTATGATATAACAATGAGATTATAGATTAGGTTGTCAGAGATTCAAAACAGTATATTCTTTGAAAATAATCACCGTTTTCCATTTGTACTTTCTCTTTTTAAAACAAACGTATCTTCATCTTGAAAATATACAAGACAAGACTTCACTACATTTGCATTTAAGATGTTTGTCTCCGTCTGTCTGCATCTAATGTAGAAACCTTCTAGTATTTTTTATTACGTTTTGCTGTAGTATTTTCTAGGAAAGTTCTTTAGTTTTAATTTTACGCGTCAAGCTACTAGGGACGATGCTATTCGCTCTGACAACGGTTGGCAAGCTGCCAACGTTGTATAGCTTGCCATGATTGAATAAAATGCTATGGTAGAGCTAGAAGCAGAATCGCTTTAGACAAAAGAAAGCCTATATTATGCAGACAGTGTTTTGTTTATTCTGTTTAGTCAATTTATCACACTAATGTTTTTAGAGGCGTAAAATCGTGGGCTTGTTCGTTTATATATGTAAAGGCATTGAATTAGCGGCGCAGTTTTCATCAGTAAGAGGTTTTGGTAGATTCACTTTATTTTAATGGTGGGCAAAAATCATCCAATGACGAATCCCGCCGAATGAATAGATTAAGCCTTATTATCGCTAAATGGTCGTCATCTGCGACAAAATTATGCATATTTTTTTACTTCTCCACGTTCAAACGGCAAAACGGATAAGGTTGAAGTTGCATACGGCCCATGTGCCATGGCCTGATCACGGAATAGCGTATAATTTGGGAATCCCCTTATAATAATTTTCTACAGTTTATTGGGGAAACACAGGCCTCCTCTCTATGAGAGTAAATGGACCGCAATTCATCACGCGGGTCCAGTGTCAAAACAACATGTTTCTCCAACTCGAGGGCAGAAAGAATATGAATATACTAGGCTGGGTTTGAACTCACAACATTCCTGCGAAAGGAGAATTGGAAAAAAAAGAGATGTAGACATCGCGTGTTAACATGTCATGTCATATTGAGAGCTGAGAAAGAATCACACTAATATTTTATAGGTGAATTATTGTGTGTGTATATGTTGTTGTTTTGTATGTTCTCTCATTCATACTGTAAGTACTGAAGGAATTTGGATGACATCTCGGGAGCATGTTTCATTGGGACAATATTCAACATTTAAACGGACGTTAGTACATTATACGTTCAACACTGAATAAAATTTGACAAACAATATTCAGAGTCAAAGTTGTCACAAAAATTCAACCCACTCTGTTATATTTGAACAAAACAAAAGACTTTTGTAGAAAGAAATAAAAGACTACTGAAGTAAGAAATATCTCCAATAAAATTTCCCAGAAGCACAGAAACACCGATATTTTTTAAGTTGTCATTTGTTTTATATGTGCTGACAACTAGAAAATATAGTAGCCAAGTCATAAGTTGTAGGCAACATCTGCGATTTATGGCTTAAAAGCGGTTATGTAAGTGATCATAACGATACGATAAAAAAAGGTTTATGTAACGGTTTTGAAGTCTGCGTAGAGCACGCTTGTTCAGAATTTATAAATTCATACAAGGAAATAAATTTTAGGGTTTTTTTTATTATGGTGGGAAAAATCATCTAATGACGAAACGCCGCAGCGGGAGAATGTGTCTCTTTCTGACTAAACGACCCACCCCATTCCTTCTTAGCCCTCATAAGTCATGACACAAGATATTAAACAGATATTTTGGTCCAGATATAAATAAAAATTGACGTTTAGTCTTGGGTGTGTGTTTAGTTGTTGACAGAATCCAGTAGTTGGGACACGAGGTGGCGATGCACAAGTCAGAGTCCATGTGTTTCCACAGCCCTCGGAACGCGGAGCCACTGGGTAGCCGTTTCCAACTAACGGGCTGAGGAGTTCACATCATTTTTAGGGTTTTGTTATCCGTTTGTCTGACTGTCAAGAATTAGTTATCCAGTTGAAATTTAAACCATAATTATGCTCAGTTTGTAAGGACTCTGCAAAAGGGTCGAAGCCTACTGGGGCCCAAGGCCTCTTTCTGAAAGGAAGGCTTGGCCCAATGCAAAGGACAAAGAAGGAACGAGGTCGGGTATTTAGTCAGAAAGAGTCTAACACTGATTCCTCGCCGCCCAAGAGATGATTTTTGCACACCATAAAAAAAAACTTTATTGTGTATTTCTTGTAATTAATGCAAATGATAGCAGGCCGAGACAAATAACCGAGATTAGTCTCAAAAAGATACAAGTAGAAGAAAAGTGGAGTGACCCTTGTCTTACTATTTTTGTTTATCCTGTACTTACTCTTACTAGCATTTTTATTGGAATGTACAGCGCTCAATATTATTTTTATTCATTTATGCTGTATTGCATTCACCGACACTTTTATTTACGCTGCAAAAAAAGTGGGAGTGTGGGTGTGTGGGAAATAAAAGTGTCGGTGTCATTTGCAATAATTTTTATTTTCATTGTACTGATCACGTCGGGGTCACCAATTTGTGGGTGACCTTGGGTGTAGATTTAATAAAAGACTGGTGACGACTAACTCGTGTATTGTACCGACTCTTTACAAAAGACAAGTCAAAGTGAGCGCCTTAGTTTATATTACTGAATCATTGCTTATACGTACAAAATACAAACTTAGCTTATGCTACAACATGACACATCATTAGTATACGCTATGCCGTTACAGTAATATGCTCAGTAACATTTTTATTTATGCTGTACTGCACTCGGTACCATTTCTATGTACTCTATACAGTTCTCGCAGTAGCATTCACAAACATATAAATTACATAGTTAAGCTAATAGAATATTCATTTGATTTCAAGTTTAGCCCATTAGTGTACTCACGAGTCGCCCAAGTTGTTACACAAAACCTTTTAGTTTAAATTAAAACGCTACTAACGTTACATTCATGCAGTTAGTATTTGCAGAAAACAGCTATTCTGCTTCCAAATGTACATATTCAAATAGTAAATAATCCCTGAAACGTATTTTCTAAAATCTTTTTTTATTTTGTATCACCAAAATGTTTTCAATGATTCAGTTAGAATATTTAGTTTCCATGTTTTATAATCTATTTTATTTACTCGTACATGTTGTATAAAAAATAATCTCTATCCGTAAAATTTTGGTCGTTTTAATCCCGTGGAGGATCGATCCGGTACATGAAACACAATCAATATGAAAGATAAAATAAAAAAATAGAGTACTTGTTTCCTAAAACTCAAATTACTTTACGCGTATACAAAATACATATCTTTAAGTAAAGAACAGCTAAGCGGGTTCAATGGTCGTAGGTAGTTGTCAGTCGATGCGTACTAAGTTTTTTGTACGAGTTTTCAAGCGCTAAAATTCGCTGAGACTAACTTCAGACCCGCAAAGATCTAACGGCCGTACTGTACTAAAAGTCCAACCCAACACATGCTTGGAAAAAGGCTGGGCAGCTTGTACATAGTTCATAACCCTGTAAAGATATTCTCCGCTAAAAATAGACCACGCACCTTTCCATGGGTGTAAGTGCCATTATTAACGGATGATTAAGCTTCTACCTGTACTTACGCTTTATAGCGTGTACGCAAGCATCTACTTCATTTGCTAGGATGTTATTAAACTTTTTATGAAATATGCCACACAAATTATAGACAAAATTAGTTCTTTATATGATGCGCAAAGCCCCAGATGACTTTTCTGAAGTTGACTTATTCACTACACAACTAAGAACCGAATTGGTTCTATAACTGTTTTTACTTCTGTTTTTGCCATGCATGACTTTAATTGTGATTCTTTAATATTGTTTAAGCACTTAGGTACCGTAATTTGACTGTTCAATAATCAACCACTGACACGTCGTTTGATGGTTTTTTTTTAATACATAGAGTGATTCCAGAGGTAGGTTTATATGTATCATACATGCATATATTTAATATTACAATTGCTCCCGCACGAAGATGGGGCGGGTCGCTAGTATAAATATAAAACAGGCGCTTTTAGCGTTAACCGTTGATTAGTTAATTCCACCTAAACCACGTCACGGATTTCAATGCGATTTTCACTAATAAAAAAACAGTACACGAGAAAGGTTTATACTTTACACCAGTGTAAAACCAAAGGGTAGGGTTACTATCGTACAATATTTCTGTAACAGCAAAAGATTACGACTTTAAAATATCAGGACCAAAGTGGAAAATCCATTTGTACCACCAGGGATTCATTACTATAATCTGGGCCACTATAAACCTGTCGCTCGCTAAGACAATCGAACGGAATGGAACCGAGCGTCCCACTTCACCGGCTTTTAAAGGAATTTTCTTACAATTGGATTAACGAGGTTTACTGGTGAAACTGCAGGATTGTTGTTCTCTGATTATTGGTGGAATTAAACGTGTTAATAAATAAATTAAACTGTATTATGATATGATTGTACCGAATCATTATTAAAAATCATCGCATAACAAGCCCTCTATACTGTTACACGTCTATATAAAGGCTATCTTTATTGTACCAAACAAACCATTTTTAACATCTCCAAGGAGGAAATGGCTCCTGAGATACAAGTATTTATTTTACTTGATTTAGGAGTCAAAGGTTCAATTTATTTCCAGTGATTTTTACCCACCATAAAAAAAGAAAACATGTTGAGGAAACCGGCATGTTCTAGAACCAAAAATCCGAAGACATATAACATTCTCCAATCCACACAGTAAGAGTCTGACACTGTTTCCCGCTCCGCCCAAGGATGGGATTCGTCATTCGATGATTTTTATCTACCATTAAAAAACCTCTGTTGAACTCTGTTATCAAAATTAACATTCAATTTGTGTCAGGAAGACGGCTGACTACCAACTTATTGTTCGGGAAATAAAGTCGTTATTAGAAAAACTAATTTTAGCGATTACCAACTTAATGCCTGGAGGCGTCGACATATTAATTAATCTTCTAGCCGGTACCTTCGCCAGCGTGATAGTAACAAATATTTCACGAGAACTAAGGGAAAATTAACATTGCTATTCCAAGACATGGTCTACCTATATGACATGTTTAATCGAAATCCGTTCACTCGTTCAAGCACGAAGAAGTAAAGCAAACGGGCGGGACAGTGTTCTCAGCTGAATACTCGGTACGTATGAATTACTCGGCCGAGCGCTTATCGATACAACTTGCTTATATGACCGTCTCGGCCAAGCAACAGTTTACTGTCTTGCGATTTCACTTGGTAGGTACGTGTAATCGTGGCATCCCAAATATCCACAATTCATCATCATCATCATCATTTCAGCCGAAAGACGTCCACTGCTGGACATAGTCCTCCCCCAAGCGCCGCCACAAAGACCGGTCCTGTGCGTCTTGCATCCATCGGCTTCCAGCAACCCTGACCAGGTCATCGGTCCACCTTGTGGGAGGCCTTCCAACGCTACGTCTTCCGGTACGCGGTCGCCACTCCAGAACCTTTCGGCCCCAGCGGCCATCCGCTCTGCGTGCAATGTGCCCTGCCCATTGGCACTTAAGTTTGGCGATTCTTTTCGCTATGTCGGCAACCTTGGTTCTCTTGCGGATATCCTCATTTCTGATTCTATCACGCAAGGATACTCCGAGCATAGCCCTTTCCATTGCCCTTTGAGTGACCTTGAGTCTTTTTATAAGGCCCATTGTAAGCGACCACGTTTCAGAGCCATACGTCATCACTGGCAACACGCACTGGTTATAGACTTTCGTCTTGAGGCATTGTGGTATATTAGACGAGAAGACACCGCGATATCCACAATTAATAAACTCAAATCAAGAACTACTGGAGCAATTTTCAAAATTCACCAGTAGACTGCTACTTTATAACTAAGTAACATAGGCATTGGGAGAAGCCGCTGGTAAAAGCTAGTGAGTCAATAATCATGTGGTATTTTTATTTCTACCTACAAATTGTTAGTCTATTTATCGTAACCATTTCCAGTGAACATGATATCTTACGTAAGTGCTATTAGGGTTGTCCGTTTAGAATTTCCTATCAAATTAAAGCATCTTTTTTTTGTTGATTATAGGTTCGCGTTTGACCACTATCTCACCTGATGGAAAGCGACGATGCGGTCGACGATGGATCGCGTTTACCTAGAGGTAACCTATTCACTCTTGACTTAAAGATTCTCGGAATGTAGCCAAATTATTGTATTGTATTTTTGGTTTGATAAATTATCAGTTAGTAAGAGTTTCCGCTCTAGGTGGTGTAGGTAGTGCAGGTTATTTCTAGGCTATTGTGCTGCATCGTCGACCACAGCGTCGCTTTCCATCAGGTGACAGAGTGGTCGAGTGTATCAACAGTAAAAAAATAGACTTTTTGCCTTACGATTATAAGATCGTACGCTCACATAAGCGTGGGAAGTGTAGCCTATCACCATTAAACCCTTCGGTGGTATACAGGATGAAAGTTTAATACAGTTTAGTTCGGACGGCAGCTTTAAAGGCTCTTAAGATTTTCGTCTATAGTTCGTTCGCGTTAAGAACGTAGTGACTCATCAGTGCAACTGCAAGATAAAGCTGTAATCACGGTGGTGTTGAATTCAAACAATCGAAGCAATGCCTGCAACTGTCATTGTGAACTTGACTTTGTAATTTGAAAAGATTTTATTGGTTAGGAGGCGAGGTAAAACCGACGGACAATGACGACTCACTATGTTCTTAATGCGAATGTACTATACAGGTTTTTTACGTCAAAATTGTATAAATGTTCCTAAGAATTAAGCAAGGACAGACAGTAATCCGCTAGGACATTTAAAAGCCTACACAAGGTGTGACATTCAACTTAAGTGAATTTAACCTTTTTTATTAAACAAGGTCAAGAGTCTCAACTTGACAACGTCTTTTTCAGACCCTATTTTCCCCGAAATTAAATAACTTGATCTTCTACGAGTAATATTATATTCATAAATATGATAGAATTATGAAATTAGCAGTTTGATTAAATATTAGGTTTGTTTATTCGTGATATATATTTATTTCAATTTTATTCTCAAATCAAAAAGTCTTTTTAAATACATGTCTATAAAATTTTCGCCTCATGAAACTCCACGCAAACTGGCGAGCCAGTGCTCTCGGTAGAATACTCGGTACGTATAAACATAGCAGCGAGTGCTCGGTCGAGCACTTATCTCTACAACTTGCTTACATGATTGTCTCGGCCGAGCAACATTTTACTGCCTCGTCCTTTTGTTTTTTTTTTTGTTACAGCAGTACACCCTCAACTATCCCCATTTTTTTAGTTCAAGCTCTTATACTCCATCTTAAGGTTGTCCGGTAGATATCGCTGTCAGCGATAAGACCGCCTTTGTACCCATTCGTATAAGTTTCTGTGAAATTGTTACTTTTTTTGGGTACAATAAAGTATTATTCTATTATATTCAAGGCATTGGTTTGGGATTAAATGGCGTTATGTGGAATATCATTATTATAACTTATACCACTATTACAAATAAATATAATAATAGAGAGTGTGCGCGGGAATTACACGATTTAATTCCACCATCTCAATTTTACCATACATACATAGGTCATCCCGGCAAATATTTGCCCTTACGTTGTTGAGACATCTACGGCCCGGACTAAACGTTTTGCCTCGTCGTTTATACCTCGTAAATCAAGGGACTGGAACAGTTTTCCGGCTGCAGTCTTTCCATCCGATTATAAGGCTAGAGCGAGTAGGCTCTTAATAAACTAGTTCACCTCACCATCAACGATTGCATCACTGCTTACCATCAGTTGGGATCGCAGTCAAGCACTAGTTTATTGCAATTAAAAAAAAAACATGACATATATGTATAATAATAATAATATTTGACTGGCCTGTCAGTCTAGTAGTTATTGACCCTGACTGCTATGCGGGAAGTCGTGGGTTCGATTCCCACCCAGGACAAATGTTTTTGCACGATCATTTGTTCTGTGTCTGGGTGTAATTTATCTATAATATGTATGTATTTAGAAATATATAAGTAGTTTATCAGTTGTCTAGTACCCATAACACAAGCTCTGCTTAGCTTGGGACTAGATGGCGTTGTGTGATAGTTGTGGACGTATTATATTATATATATTATAATAACCATATATACTTGTAATAAGTATAACATTACTGACAAAACCTAGTATTATAATAAAAGGGTGTACAATGACGCTTATGAGGCAATCACAATTTCCAATGCCAGTAATTATAGGCATAATTAGCGATAACAATATTTATCGTGAATATTTGCTACACCAATGGACGCGCCTGAAAGTTAAAGCACCTGAATTAATCAATCGTAACATTTAAATGAAGGCAATATGATTTTACGCGTGGATAATAATTGTTGCGAATACTTGTTAGGGAATATATATCAATAAATTGCTTAGGGAAGTGATATACAACAGGCTACGTAGTAGGGTATTTTTCCGTATATGAGAAAAAATGTAAAAGAACACAATTGAGATAGCTTACTTTTTTTAAGGGCGCCTTCAATGTTTAACGGATTTAATTCAGAAGTATTAATTAATTAATTTAATCTTCATGTACAGTAGTGGTACATAGGCGGACTTAATGCAACAAGGCATTCTCTACCAGTCAACCTTTGGGTTAAAAAAGACAACTCTGTGGTAAGTGTTTATTTACTTTTGAGTAAAAAAGCCAGGAATATTAAAACATAAGGTCTCATAAAAATCTGGTCATCATCATCATTTCCGCCAGAAGACGTCCACTGCTGGACATAGGCCTTCCCAAGCGCCGCCACAAAGACCAGTCCTGTGCGTCTTGCATCCATCGGCAAAGATGTAGTATTTAACTGTAACTCCCAAAAAATTGGCACCTACTTCTTTTTAACACCTTCCCATGTAATTCGAACACGGAAAAAGTAACTGCTTAAGAGGAAGTTTGGTTCGAATTCCAACGCCATCTGGTGCGGATTGGGAGAACTGCCAAAACAAACTAACTGTTAAGTTGCGAGAAAATCGGATACCAACTTGAAGAACGTACTTAAACGGAGCTAGCTTACTATACACGCTTACATTCATGAATTTTTATGCTGAACTAAATGGTAACTATAAAAGTTTTTTTTTTCTTTTTATAGGCTCGCGCTTGACCGCTATCTCACCTGATGGAAAGCGACGATGCGGTCGACGTTGGAGCGCGCTTACCACTCTTGACTTAAACATTCCCTGACTGCAAAAAATTAACTACAATCCTGCTTAGCAATCCATCAATATCTGATTTTATGCCGTAATTTTAATCAATGTGTTCAACTACTGAAAGCAAAAAAAACTTTATTACAAAAAAATATATATTTACGAAAAGTGTTAAAAAACGTAGAAACCTTTCTGGTTTCGTTCAATGGCTTCTGAAGTTGTAGTTTATTTTTCTAATTGAGGTAACAACTAATACTTAATCGTGGGCAACACTTCGAAATTATGATACCTAGGTATACGGTGAGACAAGTTTTTTTTGACGAATTCCGCCTTTGGGCGGAGTGGAAGACAGTGTCAGACTTCTACTGACTAAACGACCCACACCGACACACGAGAAACGACCGTTCCTTCTTGCCATAGTTACAGGGCCCCTGTGTTCCGTGTTAGTTTTTGTTGAAAAAAGATAAAATTGACATTTACCTAACAATAAGTTTCATTGTAATATCTTACACGGTGCAAGCGTAAGATATCTATCGCAACAAAACGTATTTCCTTAGCTTTTACAGCAAAGAAAACTGTAATCTATAAAGCTCTTGTCAAACCAACAAGAACCAAGTTTTGTATCCACCATCTGTAAAACACTTCCGAAGGATCTCACAAAGAGAAAAACGGGTACTGTTCGACAGAAAACTTGTATTATAAATCTTACATTCTACTGTCTCACTGTCACTTTGAACATCTATCAGATGACCTTCGTAACGTTTTGTTCGCAATAATGTAAAGAAAAAATTGATATAAACTAATGTTTGACTGCGGTCCCACCTGGTGGTATGCAGTGATTCAATCAATGATGGTGAGGCGCTCTAGTTTATTAAGAGCCTATTCACTCTAGCCTTGAAGAAACCTAATCGAATGGCAAAACTGCAGCAGGCAAATGATTCCAGTTCTTCGATGTACACGGTAAAAACGACGAAGCGAATATCTTAGTCCAAACCGTAAAGGTTTCAACAACGTACGGGTATACTATACTCGTACGTACTCGCCGTGCGTTGGCTTGTCCGATGATGGAAATGAGATGGTGGAATCAAGTCATGCAATTCTCACGCACACTCTCCAAAAAGAAACCTGCATTTATTTATTTCAATCAACAGTATTTAAATTTGATTTTATAATTGAATTAATAATTATGCATAAAATGAACTGATTACATTCGAATTCAAAATTATCCAAAACAAAAAAGTAAAAATGCTTGAATATATAATTAAAACTACTGAGTACATGAACCATGCAACAGTGGTACAGACAGTCACGCAAGTCACGTTCTGCAAAAGCATTCAGGATACTGTTGCGGTCGGCCCGCACCCAACGCATCAGGAATATGCACCGCTTGCACATGATTGCGTTGGAACAATCTACACCCGTCTCTGCAAATATTCCCGACGCGCTACTGAAGCAGGCCGTCCCAAAGGCACTTAGAACGCAATGTTGTACTAGACACATAGAGCCCTGTACCTACTATTAATAATCAATTAACCACTCCTTTTTTGTCCAGGCGATATCTTAAGACAGCCTTTCGCTTTACTTATTTTGCTAACAGTACTGCAGACTACTACATTTTCATTTTAAGTTCTTTCTATCCATCCTAAGGTTGTCCTTTGTCTAAAATTTCGCTGACGGAGATAAGACTGTAATTGTACTCATAGATTTAACTTGTGTGTATTTACCTTATATATAGCTATTATAGTGTAATCTTTCGCAAATAAAAACCGGATGTTGCCTACTATTTTTTAAAACTTTACTTACGTTTCTGTACCCAAACTCCTACACAAAAAAAAGGTTTATTTTTGCCTCAAAAGACACGTATTTACCCCTTCATTTAATAAAAAGTCAGGTGAGTCTACGTGCTCGTATTTTTCCTGCTAACGCCTACATTCAACTTTTTCCTCTTTCTCCTTGTCAATACAAATTTGAATTCGTCGTATTTAAGTACGATACAACTTTTGTTCGGGGAAATCAACAAGAAAACTCGGCGACCCAAAAGTTATATTACACCTATATCAAGTCTCCGGGAACAATAAAGCTTTTTGGGAACTTTTGTCAATCAAGAACCCCCTTCTGGGGCCGTTACATTAGTATAGAGTAGGCGTTCAGGAAATAACACTTCAGTGTACCATTTTCACTTGCTAACATAGGATAATGTGTCATATTATTTCATTTTATTAAAAGATTCATTGAGACAGGTCTGTTGGTCTAGTGGTCAGTGACCCTGAATGCTAAGCCGAGGGTCGTGAGCTCATATACAAGCTCTGCTTAGTTTGGGACTAGATGACGATGTGAGATAATTTTAGAATATTAAATTATTTACACTTATTAAAGGATTCATCGGACCATAGTATACGCGACATTTTGGGAACACATTCATTCCCCCGGAGTCTGTGTTTCAAAAACAATAGCTAAAAAATATTTTTTTACGGTGGGTATTATAAAATCATCTAATGACGAATTCCGCCCTTGGGCGGAATGGGAAACAGTGTCAGAGTTTTACTAACTAAACTGTCCACCCCTCCCTTTTTGTCATTCGCCCTGAGGTCAAGCCTTACTTTTAGAAAAAGACCCTGGATCCCAGTCCCTTTGACCCTTCTGCAGGATCTCTACAAAACAAAAACAATATTATATTATTACTAGCTGCTGCCAGCGGTTTCGCCCACGCATTAGTAGAAAATTATTCCAAGTGAACATATTCATATCTTACGTACTATTCCAGGACATACACTACCCGTATACCAAGTTTCATTGACATTCAATCAACCATTAGCAAGTAAAGATGTAACTCACACACACACATAAACTCACCATGCTGCGCTTTTATCAGTATATTTTTGTTCGAATACTTCATTGTTTTTCAAATAAGTGAGTCCATAATGTTCTGTAATAATGAACTGTATCATATAATTGTGATCTCTTGAATCAAGCAAGTACATGTAACGTCCTTTGTGTTTATATTAGTTCATTGTCTCTCTAGGTAATGATATAATGTTCCACTAATTAATTTTCAATCAAATCATTATTTCCAATTATTGGCATGGTTACAAAATGTAATTAATTAGTTGCTATTATGAAAAGCTTTCGATATTGTTCATATCGAAAATGTTAGCAGCTTTTGTTTAAATTTTAATGTGCAGTAGAGTACACTCTATAATCACCTGTGTATATTTTATGATGTTTATTTTATTAACTCATGCTGTCCTAGTAGGAGTATAGATATGAAAATAGACAGCAAACTATTTATTTTTCTTTTAGGTTTTTTTTAATGGTGAGAAAAATCATCAAATGACGAATCCCACACTTGGGCAGAGTGGGAGACAGTGTCAGACTTCTACTGACTAAACGACCTACGGTTACTTCTTGCCTTAGTTCCAAAGCCCCGGTGTTCCGGTGGACTCGAGTGTTTAGCTGTAGCAAGTTGAAGAATAAGTCCGCTAGGATTGGGTGAGATACATTCCATACGCATATACGGGGCGAATTTTGGATAAAGGAAAATCTTCGTATGATGGGTGCCAGAAGACGAAAGCCAGAGTCAGCCCAATAAGAAGTGGAGTGTAATTACAATAGTGTCAG
The DNA here is from genome assembly GCA_029852875.1 of Mythimna loreyi. Taxonomy (NCBI): domain Eukaryota; kingdom Metazoa; phylum Arthropoda; class Insecta; order Lepidoptera; family Noctuidae; genus Mythimna; species Mythimna loreyi. The sequence continues at coordinate 14,015,548 of CM056792.1, forward strand.
AATAGTCGATCATTGATTTGAAAATTGTTGATTTTGACAAGTTTGGTAATCAGTGACTTACGATTAGAATGTTATTGTGCAGTCATTGTTTTTAATTCGTTACAAAACAGCCCGTTTCACTATTCTGTTACGACACCACTGACCGACCAATGATCAGTCATTATGAGTTCTGTTAACTCATAATGACTGATCATTGGTCGGTCAAATTACAAACTTTTAGCAAAATGACAATGGAATCGTGTTAGAATGACAATGTTTTGAAAATAGCAGACTTGGGCCCCTGGACGCATACGAGTTGATACTAGAATAGAATTCTTCGAAAAACTTAGGAGAGGTCTTTGCCCAGCTTTGGGACAGTTTAGAATAATTGCAATGTTGACTGGCCTGTTGGTCTAGTGGCAAGTAGCCCTGACTGCTATGCCGGAGGTCGTGGGTTCGATTCCCACACAGGGTAAATCTTAGTGTGATGAGCTCAATCATTTGTTCTGTGTCAGGGGTGTAATTTATCTATAATATGTATGGATTTAGAAATATATAAGTTTATAAGTTTTCTAGTACTCAGAGCACATGCTCTGATTAGCTTGGGACTAGACGACGTTGTTTGACAGTTGTAGAATATTATACTAAAAAAAAAATGTTACAATAAAAATGTACAGTTTAAAAATAATCTAAAATTTGGCTAAAAATATGCCTACGCACAAAATGAGAAACCGCTAGCACTCGATTCGTTTATTAATAAACATGCTTTTTATCCTCCCTCGCCAGACAAGTAATGATTACGGACTACGCTTCCTAATAACATAAAAAAACCTTTTTAAATTACGAGAATTCTCTTCTGAAATGAGGAAAAATGGCCTCTGGAGCTATAATAATGCCAGTGAATTAGGTGCGTAGAAAGGAATTCTTGATTCAAGATATAAACGAACTTAAATTGGGAGCATACCTAACTTAACATTTACGTCCTACGTAAATTATTCAATCTAAGTTTCCCAGTGATTTTACCCCGATGACGTACTACATACATTTATACATTCATGTCTATATATACATATATTATAGACTATAGGTAGTCTTTGAATTATCTAGAACAATGACATCAAAGATTTAGCCCCTGACCAAAGAAATAACCCCCGACTGTCAAGCACTTTATTATCTAGATGTTGGTCAAACTAAACCGGGGCTTACGCACTTCATTTGTCTTCCTACGCGTGACCACGAGACCATTACGTCGATCAAACATACGCTAGCTTATCTTCACAAGGCTAAAACTAAACCGCTTTTTGTTTACCCAAACACAAAATCGTAATTTATCTAACTTAAAAAAACAAACAGCCATCAATCTCAATTGTAAAACGATTCTAGTTTACGAAAACAAAATTAGACAGAAACAAAAACTAATAAGCAACGAAACTAAAGCTTCGAGACGAAACAAGGCTTAATCTGCGTTCAATATTGCCTGGCTGGGTTCAGTGTAGTAATACCAATCAGTTTAGTTCAAACAGTGCAAGAGAACGGGCTAAATAATAGCAGACGTTCTCCTAAATAATAATTAAAGGGGAATTAAATCGGGGGCGCAATCTATGTGGAACCTGGGATATGGTTTCACAGCATCAATAATCCGCTGACAGTATAAGATACCGCTTCTCTTGTCTCGAGGCTAAATGAGATTTCTGAGGCTGTAAGCGTACAATTTCATAAGACAAGCGTATAGCATTTTGTGTTGTATACAAGTTGTTCTATTGTGATTTTCGTCTGCTTTGCTGGCAGCTAATTTAGAAAGCATTTTTGACGGGATTGTTCTACTGAGTACGAGGCATGTTAGGTTTGAACCCGTGTGATTTTAGTCTTAACAGGTATAATAAAAAGAGTATATTAGGTCAAGGGTACAAACTCAGCCACGCCCATTGCTTTGTGCAATTTATTTCATCACTACTGCTTTCAAAACGGTGTAGGAAAACATCATGAGGAAACCGGCATGTCCTAGAACGAAAAATTCAAAGACATGTGGCATCCACCAACGCACACTGAGCCCGCGTGGTGGATCACGGCCCTTTCCTTCTCCTTGAAATGGGGTCTGAGCTACAGCAGTGGGAGCATAAGGCTGTTGCTATGCTATGCTATGCTATATTAGAGGACGTTTGAAAGTAGCGCCAGTGACTGAAAAGTTAAAAAATAATCGTTTCTCTTGTTATGTTCATGTGAAGAGGTGGGATGAAACACGTTACTAAAAGAGTTCTGAGTTTAAACGTAGATGGATGGAGAGGAAGAGGAAGGCCAAAGAAAATCTAGGTGGATTTTGTGATGAGTGATATGAAAGAAAAGGGAGTTAGTGATAGAAAAAAACCGTAATTTCAGAAAAAGAGGTATAATAAAACAGAAAATGCTTCTCAGAACAATCAGATCTGTTTCAATTTAAAATTAATGAAGATGAAATACTTTAGAACAACGAATTTCAAGCCTATTCAAACTCTCTCGTCTTAAAATTTTATCCCGAACTCTGAGCGCATTCTGTATTAACTTGTCTCTCTGAAATTCCGATCTGCGAACAAGTTACGGAAAGTTACACGGCACGTAAATTAGAAATGAAAGCAATATGTTTAAGTAGGCCAACCCTTCAGATTCGAGAGTACATAAAACTTTCATAAACACCTATTCAAAGTGAATTTATAATTGATGTAACAACGGATCAAGGAAAACAACTTTGAAATCTCTTTGTATTTCTCAAAATATACCTTTTCAATTATTTTCCTGTCTACCAGACATTTTGTTTGTCAAACTTAATGAAAATGACTACAATTAAAATTGTTTACTGTTTCAGTTGATCAAGTAATGGTCGCCTATCAATCAATCAATCATTGAACTTTTAAATTACTTACAATAATTAATAGGTACAAAACTTCAAAGAGAAAAGCAAAAGAGTTGTTAATATGAACAAAAATTTGTATTAACAACTACTTAAAGGGTTCTCACGCTAATTTAAAAATACGAAATCAGATAATATTAGTTTCTAAGTCGCCTAATGATTTTGTACTTAAAAAAAAAGTATGCAAATTTTTTTTCGTGAGTAGGTAGGGGTCGATGCGGAGAAGTTCTATGGACGCATATTTTGGCCAAGAATTTTTGTCTTTTATGTAGGTATACATAGTACTAACTAGTTAAATGTTTTTATTTTTCTTTTTTTTTAAGTTTAAGAAAAGATGTCATAATAGGACACTTTTCAAGAATGCACATCACACAACACAAGAAGTGATGAAGTTTCTTATAATATGTAATGTAGCTAAGTTTAGCAGTTTATTTTTTTAATTGTTTAGCGAACAGGCTAAGATAATGCAATTGAGTTACGTGGATAGAAAAGCCGCCGTTGGCGTTGGCCGAATGGCTTTTCTGTAAAAATTTATGACATACAGTGTTGTTTTTAGAGTTAAATAATGTTTAAAATCTACATGTATGGCACATTAAACGCTGCGTCTTTCAATTCCCTGTCAAAAGTCATACGAAATGTATTTTGACAACATTTATGTGTTAGGATTTCAGTCAACGCAACAAAACGGAGTAAAAACATTTCCCATTCATCCGTGTCATTGTGTTAACTGGAGCTATTTTGTGAACTCAAGTTTCTACAGATACCTTCCTCTCCCTCACAACAGATTTAATTCAAAAATTCACGACAAAAGATCCTTTCATCTGACTCTTATTGCTTCTGAAATAAGAATCAAGTTCGCTCAGCTTCAATGTCATTTTTAATCAAAGACCTACGAACGTCTGTTCTGTTTTCTTGTTTGTTTTACGTTAATAAAAAAGTTTTTAATTGATACCACTCTTTGTTCTCCGCGTAGATCGATAGCCTACCTGAGTTGTGAAGGTCTGAAGGGTAAGGCTTCACTTTTGCTAAACTATTTTCTGTAATACGAAAACAAACGCTTTGTTTCGAAGTTTGAGGAGTTATCGACCTCTATTTCCAACATGGCACGACTTCAATTGTGTAAATTATGGCAGTTACTTTATTCGCTTAAATGTTTGTATGGAATTTATTCCATCAAAATGCCGCTTAGAGACTCCTTGAAAAGCAAAAGGCAACTGAAAAAATACAGTTGGGTTTTAGTCTGCAAGAGTCTGATAGCTTCTTGTTTCACCCAGAGCTAAAGGAGTTATTTAATGATTTTCCATACTCCAAAAATAATTTATGACTGATCTTAGCCTTTTCCCTAACGGCTTTACGTCTTTACGAGACACGGGGTGTCATAATAAGAGACTGTTCGGGGCTCTAAGGCTCTGCTTCTACTCATTTTGAAGTTTTTAAACCTCTGGAAATCTACAGATATAAAAGAGTTGAAATGCAATGAAAAAATATTTTATTAAAATTGACTATGATCTGACCAAGCGCCGGGAAAAAATCAAAACATGGTATTATATGAATTTAATTTTTTTTTTTCGATAAATAATTAAATCTGACCCTAACTTCCGATTTTAAACGTATAGGTATGTTCGAGATAACTTTACAAAAAAATAATCTCGCAAAAACAAAAATCTTACATTGTTTTTTATAGTAAAATCGCTGTTTATGTGCCACGATGTGAACAAAGACCCGAGCGAGCTATACAAAAAAAAACAAGTGACTACAAATAGCCCTTAAAGGGTACTAATAGCCAATTGCTTCCATACTTACCGACATTTATTAACAATTTAAAAAGCATCTCCACATTATCCAGCACTAGCACGTACCACTATGAACTATCCAAAACAAATCACTGGCTCGCAACCGTTTACAGCGAATGTTTTTATCTCGCCGGCCAAGGAGCAACCCATTTCAAAACAAGTCGAACAAAAAACGGTACTCCCAAATAGCCCAACTCACCCTTTTCAGTATTCAACAAGCACTTTAAAAGTTTTGGTGAAAATATTCAATGAGGCTCGGTCTCCTCAGTTCATATGTGGGCGGGTTCGTGCCAACTACACGGGATGCCCGAGGGTGCGAACTCGGTGCCTCCTCCGTACTCGCTACTAGTCGCTATGCTCTGTTTACTTACTACTTGCTTATCAACGTAACGTTTTAAACTCTTGAGACGTGCGAACTATTGTCTTTCTATTATGTCTCATTTTTTTTATGGTGGGCAATAATCATCCAATGACGAATCCCGCTCTTGGGTGGAGTGGGAAACAGTATCAAACTCTTACTGACTAAACACCCCACCCAAGAACCAAGGCTTTCATTCAGAAAGAGACCCTGGGCCCCAGTGGGCTTCGACCCTTTTTGCAGAGTCCCTACGATTATGTCTCTAATTGCAGTATTCATAAGGTTAAAGAGAACTTATAAGAAATGGTGAAGATGAAAATTATGATCTATCATTGTTTTCAATTTTATTTATAGAGTTGGCCGCCTTAAAATTAGTCGCAAAGTGCTAAGCGATGGCAGTACGTGATTTTCAGCCCTTTTTTTGCTATGGTTGGTAAAGAAGGGTTCTTTGCACTAGCACGACTCACACTTGACCGGTATTTTAGATATCTTTCAGAAATAACATGTTAAGTGTGGTTTTAATTAGTTTTAAGCGCTCTTTAGATACAGATTAAATAACATTAATTAAAAAGAGGCAAACTAATTAGCTCTCTATAAATGATTCACTAACAAAACCCAATTACTCCTATTTCTAAGAATTCGCTCTTTACTTGAAATCGAAAATAGCTCTATTTGATATCTAGATTGTTATTTTCTGTACCGTATTGATTTGGATTTGTTACAAAGCCAAGTAAAATTGCCAAATTATTACAACTAGACATTTCTTTTGGCGTCTTTCTTTTTTTAATTATTCTGTGCTTCAGTAATGATACCAAGGGTTTTGAGCAATGTAAATACAATTCCTTTTTAGGAGAATTTCTCTACCAACGTATAAATTTTCATGAAATAAATATCATATGTATATTTCCAAGAACAGCTAATTACGAAGGAAATACTCAACATGAAAATATTACGACAAAGTTGAAAGAGAATATTAACAAAACGAAACATTTTGCTGTTTATTTACCATGAGCATAAAACTAATGTTACCGCACAGTTTCTAATGCAGTTTGTTCGCGAGTGTACACAGACATGTTTGCACAGAGTTTATGCGCGAGTGTGGCGGTACAGGTAGTCACACAACTCATACTACAAAATCTCATCGCTCACTGAACGACTCCGCTGTTGGGACATAATATTTCAGTGAACAGTTTAGCGAGTCGTTCAAATATCGTACGGCGGCGACAATAGGGCTGGCAGGTCCAATATCGGTGAGCTCAGCGAATATACTTTATTTACATTAAAAAAATTAATTACCTTGTTCTATTTTTAAATTGTTTTTTTTTTTAACTTTACATTAATGTTAAAAAAAAACTTTTCAAAAACACAACATTTCTTACCCTAGTTTTTCTCTTAACATGCTAATGCATATGATTGGATAAGGAAAGATAACTTACTATACAATAATAGAATATATTGAGCAAGTGCATTTCAATATACCAGATTTCACAATTAAGACGAATAGGGTAGGCACATAACATAACTAAAAATAAGGTGGTCGCATACACAGTAGCGTTATCGTAAACTGTATTAGTATTTTACATGTAGGTATTAAATTAACATAAATAAAATATTTGATTTATAAATTTCTAACAGTAACTTTCATACTATGAAAATCATGAAATACCTAATTCCCTGGGACATTTTGTAAACAACCCTTTACCAAACAACAATATAATGCCTGATGAAAACTCTATTTTTGCGTCACTAACACGTGACAACCCTTGTCATGCAGGAGCTTGAATTTCGAAGCGAAATTTTAAAATGTTGAAAAGGATTTTCATTTTGGTCACGTCACGCTAAGCCTTATATGCTAATATGGAGGATAAACGTAGCTGACCGATACTTTTCAACGAACCATCGTAAAATAAAATACTGAGAAGAATGGATAAAAGAAGACGGAGAAGTAATTCCGGGTAATAAGCTTACCTACACACTGCTTTCCTGTGCCATATTAAACTGACCTGAAAAAAAAGAAAATTTTCAATTAATTAAAATGATAATTGAAATTGAATTTGCTCATAAATAATGCATTAACAAACGTTTATTAAAATCGCTTAATCAAATCATGCGGAAAGTTATTACTTCGAATGACTACCCAGATTGAATTATTGGTAATTTTGTACGTATTTATCACATTATAGCATTATTTTCAATTAAAATACTTTTTTCATTGCAAGCTTTTATAGTGCGGTTCCTATATACCTTTAGATTTAAAACTCGTCAAAACTAATCACACAAGCCCAAAACATAATAGAGTTGTGTCGTTCAATTAGAGTTCCTATGTTCACCTTAAGGTTCCATCATCAGATTAACTCCACGACATTGAACGCACGAATTGCACGATTTGATTCCGCCATCCCAATTTCACCTTCGGACATCCCGGCGTACGGCAAGTATCCACCCTTACGTTGTTGAGACACCTGCGGCCCGGACTAAGCGTTTTGCCTCGTCATTTATACCGCGTACATCGAGGGATTGGAACAGTTTGCCGACTGCAGTCTTTCCGTCCGAATATAATTTGGGTGTCTTCAAGGCTAGAGTGAATAGGCTCTTAATAAACTAGTGCGCCTTACCATCAACGATTGCATCACTGCTTACCATCAGGTGGGATCGCAGTCAAGCACTAGTTTATTGCAAGTTAAAAAAAAAAAAAAACATAATAATTTTGCCTTGTCATTTGATTGACACATGTATGGAAAATTTCAACTCAATCGACAAGGAAGAGTGGATCAAATTTAATTTACAAAACTTGATCACAAAATTGTTTTACGTTGTTTTCCCTTAATCATTTTTAAATACCTATCTAAAAATATGTCACACGTTACGGTATAAATGAAAAAAAAAATCACCCCCCACTTTACGTGTTGGGGAGGTACCCTAATAAAACATTTTTTACCACTTTTGTTTGTGCACTTTGTTGGCATGATTGATATACATATTGATACCAAATTTCAGCTTTCTACTGCTAACGGTTGCAGAAATTATCCGTGGACGGACAGACAGCCAGACAGACTTGGCGAAACTATAAAGGTGCCGTGTTGACTACGGAACTCTAAAAAAGATAGTAAGATACGCATTAGGTAGGGACAGTTACCGACAGTTCCAATCTTCCGTACTTTCGCAGCGTCTCTTAAGCCATGCCACCCTCCATCTTGCGTCACGTGCCCTGTTCCATGTCACGTATGAATCTAATGACAGCGTCACCAGATTGCATTGCCATATCCTGGGATACACAAGGAATTTAATTTAGAAAAAGAAACTACTTTCAATATATTTGAAAACCCGCTCCTATCTCTACAGCTTATAGGCATGTAATTGGCCGTTTTTCATACAAGTGCAGAAAAATATCAGGCCGGGCATCGTGCAGTCACCATTAGACGAGATTGTTCGGCCCCTGTTTATTTATTTCTTTCGTAAATGTAGTGAATATAACTTCGTTTGATACACGTGGTAAGTCACTGCCGTAATCGGTTCCATAACACCCTCGCCTGCGTCTCAGGCTAATTCCTCCTCGGTAGCAATGACAAAATTTCTACACTTGTATCAAAATCTAAGTAAGTATATTTTATCAAAGACACGCTAAGAAAGGACTACGTACGTACGTGTACGTGAGAATTCTGGAAATACAATACTATATCAAGTAAACAACCAGTCAAAACACACATAAGATTTAGATTCAAACTGATGAACATGTCACATAATAGCCAAATTATGGTCCAAATTGGCCAATTTCGTTTCATAATACGCCACACGTACCCAATTTATTCACTGATATATAGCTATATTACACACGTGTATGTCTCTGTCAAAACTCGCAATCGGCAAAAGTTGGTCAATAGTAGTTTTGCCTGAAAATTATCAGTTAATAGTTGCTTTTGAGTGATTTACGGTCGAAATTGGTTTGACTTAAATTTCCGGTCAAAACTACTTTTAACCGCTAGAATTGGCCTGAAGTACTTTCGAGCAGTAATTAATAAAGTCACACACAAGTCGATAAGTTATTTCTATGACCATTTTATTATTTTTTTCTAAGATAATGTTTGTTACTTATAGAAAATTAAGCGAGACGTTGCGTGGGATGTTTTTTTTTTGGTGATCAAATATTGTAAATTAATTTGGATTCACTTCCCGGTTACTGATTGAACTGAAATTTTGCATGCATCTGTCAATCAGACGAAATTTTAAAATTATTATGTAGTGGAGTAAATCTGATGGTAAATGATTGATAAATGATAAATGATTTTTATTTTGTAAATAGGTTTTTACAAACTCTTTTACACGTCAATTTTTTTTTTTTCGTTTTTTTTTTATACTAGATGAGGCCGGTGTTTCCTAGCTGACTACCCTGAGAAGAAACACCGAAACAAACTCAGGGGTCAAAGTCTGTTTTAAAGTCCATACACAAACATGTAATGGTCAAATCATATGAGAACCATGCTGATTGGAGTCTGAGATGGTCTTTTGAAGAAAGAACCACACAGTTCTGAATGGACCTGTCCAGTCAGTGCAAGCATTTGTCAGTTCTCGTGTATCTCAACTCAGGACTACTAAGGAGCTCAACGATTTGACGAACAATACCAAAGAAAGGACATTTGGGTAGGCCGCAAAAAGTACTCACAACTGCCAGACATTATAAAATTAAAAGTTAAAATTAAGGAAAAACGAAAAGTAATCCACATAGTCCCCACATTCACAATAATAAAAATTTACAAAAATGTAATTTTACCCATTAATATTGCAAATTTAAAAAAAAAAAAACGATACAATTGTCAATTTCAAATTTAAATGTTAAATTTAATAGTTGCAAAAAAAAAGAGAAATATGTCATAATTGTAAAATAACAATAATCGTCAGTTAAAAATAATAATAAAAAATATATATATAATAATGATACCAAAAAAAAAAAAGAAATGAAATTACATCACTTACAGTGATTACTGGAGCAGGTCAATCCCAAGCTGTTTTGTCCTCAAGATACTCTTTTACAGTATAAAAAGCCTTCTGACAAAGTTTACGTTTTACAAATGATTTAAATTTATTAAGGCTAAGTTCTTGAATAGGACTGGGAAGCTTATTATAAAAGCCTTGTTACCGGAACCACTAATTTGTGGTTATTCCTAGTATTTACGTTGTGAATATCACTGTATTTTTTAAACAAATTTTTATTTTTATGAACATACAAAATGTTTTCATAGATGTACTGAGATGCCACAGTTAAAATATTAATATTTTTAAACTTCTCTCTGAGGGAGAATCTGGGACTTAGTTTATAAATGGAACGAATAGCCCTTTTCTGCAGAACAAAAATCGTCTGTATATCGGTAGCATTTCCCCACAATAAAATACCGTACGACATTACACTATGAAAGTAACTAAAATAAACTAAACGGGCTGTCTCTAAATCAGTTAGCTTTCGAATTTGTCTAACGGCATATGCTGCAGAGCTAAGTTTTTTTGACAACTTATCTATGTGTGGGCCCCACTGAAGTTTAGCATCCAGGGTTATGCCCAAGAACACTGTAGTATCTTCAGGACTCAATTCTTTACCTTTTATTAGCACACTAGTATACCCTTGCCTAACATTAGGCATTGTAAACTTAACAAATTTAGTTTTTTTTTCATTAAGATGCAGGTTATTAACATTAAACCAGTGTACTATTTTGGAAAGGGCCAAATTTATATCGTCAGTGACATTCTGCTGACGTTTAAGCTTAAATAAAAGCGAAGTGTCATCTGCAAATAAAACTATATCATGGTTATCCTTTATTAGGTATGGCAAGTCATTTATATAAATAAGAAATAAAAAGGGGCCAAGAATCGAGCCCTGTGGCACACCCATTGACACTACAGACCCGGGTGATCTTTTTCCGTTTATTTCAACTCTCTGAATCCTATCACTCAAATAAGAAGTAAGAAGATCCAGGGAGGAGTTCCGGATTCCGTAATGATGTAGTTTCCTGATTAATGTTTCATGGAGAACACAATCGAAGGCCTTGGACAAATCGCAAAAAATGCCCAGTACATCGCATTTGTCTTCCCATGCATCATATATATGTCCTAAAAGTTCAACACCGGCATCGGTTGTTGAACGACCCCTTGTAAAACCAAACTGTTTAGTGTGTAATAGCTTATGTCTATTAAAAAAAAATTGTAATTGCTGTAAAATAAGTTTCTCAAAGATTTTACTAAAGGTAGGTAACACTGAAATGGGTCTATAATTGGTGGGGTCAGATGTGCTACCAGTTTTAAATAATGGTGTTATTTTACTATACTTCATCAAGTCAGGAAACTCACCACAATCGATACTATTATTAAAAATAAAAGCTAAACTAGGAGCTACAACGTTTATAATGGACTTCACAACATCTACAGAATTTCCCCATAAATCTGTAGTTTTTTTTACATTCAAAGTATTAAAGGTTTTAATTATATCTACATATGTCACATGTTCGAATTTAAAATCGACATCGCACGCTTTAACATTTTCTTTAAGCAGAGACTCTGCAGCAGTAGGGGAAGAGTTCAGAGATTTTGTAGTTAATATGGGGATCTCTGAAAAGAACTTTGCAAAAGCTGCGGCAACCTGTGAATCCGATTTGATTACATTATCATCAATGATAAGGCTATAGTCACTACATGGTTTTGTGGACCTTCCAGTCTCACTATTTATAATGTTCCAAGTTGTTTTTATTTTATTATTACTATTCTTAATTTTGGAACTCAAATATCGCGACTTTGCAACAGAACATACTTTTTTGAATAATTTTGAATAATTTCTAACATATAAACTAAACTCCGCAGTGTTTACAAGAACTCTTTCATCATACAATTTCTAAATCATACGTTCTACTTTTATGAATACCAATGGTAGCCCATTCACTGAATGATACATTACTATTAACCGATATGGTTTTGGGTATAAAAGTGGAATTAAACTGCTTACAATACATGTTAAAAAATCTTCATATTGTGGATTCACATCATCCAATGTTGACAAAACTGGTAAATTATTAATGAGTTTAGTTTTAAAAGATTCTAAGCGATTTGGAACGACGGTGGAACCGGAAGGTGGCCATCGGAACTCTGTAATTAAAGGACACAACCCCGTCGAGTTTGGGCTCACGTGATTCGTCTTGACAAGTTTTACTCTACGCTATAAAAGCTTATTATTGTAAAAAAAAAAAATAATTGAATAATATTTTAATTAAACAAACTTTACTAAGGATTTTCAGTAGAAACTTTACGAGAACTTTACGAGATTTTTTTCCTATCATCATTTTACCCAGTTTTTTGTTTTCTAGCAAGCAGGCTAGGCTTTGATGAGTCACTAAGCGAGTTAGGACTTAGCCTTTTCTATACAAAGAAAAGGATAAGGTATAATAATAAGGACTCCGCCGAGTGGTAAGGGCCCTGACTTACGGGTTGTAGTTCGCGAGTTCTAACCCTACCAGGAGCGTTACTTTGTGTAGTTTATTTCATCTCCAATGCTCTCAAAACGGTGAAGGAAAACATCGTGAGGAAACCAGCATGTCCTAGAACCAAAAATTCGAAGACGTATGACAACCACCGATCCGCACTGGGCCCGCGTGATGTTTTATTGCCCATTCCCTCTCTTAGAGATGAGGCCTGTGTCCCAGCTGTGGGAACATTAAAAATATTGATGATGATGTGCTCTCAAAACTATTGAAAACGCTGGCAATTAATATGTGTAAAGATTCATATAAATTCACAACCCTAACCATAGATAAATGGACTGCTAAAGTTCATTGTCCTCTGTATATAAAGCACATAGGTAGTTACGTGACAGGTGACAGAAGTCCGAGCTAGTCGACTAGTCGGACCAGTGAAGCGACGGATTCGAGCACGCTTCAAGAATATTGTCAATGGAATTGTAGCTATATTTTTTACTAGTGCTTGATTGCAATCCCACTTGATGGTAAACAGTGATGCAATTGTTGATGGTGAGGTGCGCTAGTTTATTAAGAGCCTTTGAACTTTAGCCTAGAAGACACCTAAATTATAATCAGACGGGAAGACAGCAGCAGACAAATTGTTCCAGTCCTTCGATGTACGCGGGATAAATGAAGAAGCAGAATGCAATAAGGCCGCTCATTATATGTCTCTAAATAGAGACATATAATGAGCGGCCTTAAAAATTTAAGGCGCAAATTTGTAAACTTGGTGTGCAATAAAGTATATATAAATACATAAATAAATAAGAAAGACACTTAGTCCTGACTGTAGAAGTTCTACGCGCCTCACTATCAACGATAGCATCACTGCTTACCATCATGCGGTATCGCAGTCAAGCACTAGTTTATATAATTAAAGAAACAGTAAATGCAAACAACAATGATAATGTATTTTAAACCCATATACTTACATTTTCACGAACTATAATAAATAGTCAGAAAGCATTATTTTATATTTAATAGGAATCAAGCAGCAAACAATTTTAAAATTTATCATCTGGTGGTTCAAAATTAATTGTTGAATTACTTTAATATATTGTTAGATTACATCAGCAAAACACGACGCAATGATTGTTCAAAACACAATGTAGTTCGCTCTGTACATATCCTATATGATTAAATTATGCATGACTATTTTGTAAACATTTTCATCCATTATTATTTTGTACCATATTGTTTCAGTACATATGCGTTGTGTATGTATTGTATTTAAAGGTTTAGTTTATATTAATATTTGTCTAAAATTAAGTGTGTTAACTGAAGTGGCAGTGCGCACGGCATAATTCTCGTAGAACGGATGGTCGATGGTGCCGAAAGGTTCTAGAGTGGTGCCCGCGTACAGGAATACGCAGTGTGGAAGGCCTTCCACAAGGTAGACCGATGACCTGGTGACAGTAGCGTGAATGCAGTGGATGCGAGATGTACTAGACTAAACGTTGTAGTGACACTTGGGGGATGCCTGTGCTCAACAGTGGACTTCCGTCGGCTGAAATGATGATGATGGTGTTATAATGTTTATTGTCCATTTCATTTAAAGGTTAACTTATAAAAAATGTTTTTATACTCCATCATTTACACAATTAAATGTAAACCATCTTCTCAAGTCTTTTATATAGAAATGGTCTAAAAATGTTAACTTAAAATTTTCACAATTCTAACTTTTTAATCTAATTTTAATCTTTGTATGTCTTCTATGCGATTTTTTTTAGAATAAAAAGACATATCAATATTGTTTACGGCATTAAATCAGCCTCTAAAATGGTTTTTTGGGTGTCTCTTCGTATGCTTATTGTTTTTTTTTTCCCAAATTCAACATAGCTTTTATAGCTGCGGGATAATTAAAGAGGATAGTTAGGAAGTTTGCAACTGGACTGGCCGTTTAGCCTAGTGGACAGTGGTACTGACTTCTACACCGGAGGTTGTGGATTCGATTTCCACCCAAGCCAAGTGTTTGTGTGATGAGCACGATCATTTGTTCTGTGTCTGGATGTAATTAATCTATAATGTGTATTTATTTAGAAATACATAAGTATGTTATCAGAAGTTGTCCAGTACTCATAGCACAAGCTCCGCTTGATTTGTTACTAGATGGAGTTATGTGATAGATGTGGAATAATAATAAAAAAAACAATAGCTTTTAGTCAAGGGAAAAGCAGTATGATAAATCAATTAAATATGATTTTATATTCAATATCAGTGTATAATCAACAGGAAAGCTTCGACGTATAGCAAGTGTACTTTACTTATGTAATTTGATCCACTTCTCTCTACTAAGAAAAGTGGAAAATGCAGCTCGAACAGCTTGTAAATAGCGCTTTAGTAAGTGCTACTTACCAACTAGATTTTTTTAATTTTTTATTTGCTATAATCTAGTGCTTGACTGCGATCTCACCTGATGGTAAGCAGTGATGAAATCGTTGATAATGAGGAGCACAAGGCTATTGAAAGCCTATTCACTCTAGCTTTGAAGACACCCAAATTATAATCGGACAGAAAGACCGCAGCTGGCACATCATCCCTTGCGATGTTGAGACATCTACGGTCCGGACTAAGCGTTTTGCCTCGTCATTTATACCGCGTACATCGAGGGACTGGAACAGTCAGCCAGCTGCAGTCTTTCTGTCCGATTATAATTTAGGTGTCTTCAAGGCTAGAGTGAATAGACTCTTAATAAACTAGTGCGCCTTACCATCAACGATTGCATCACTAGTTTACAGGAATTAAAAACAAACATCGCAGACGAGCACTAGCTTGCATAATTATAAACAAAATCATTATCATTTCAGCCAAATTACTTTCACTATTGGTCGTGAGGTTTCCTAAAACATGGCCACATCAACCAATAATTTTTTGAGGTAAATTACATAGGATTATAGCATTAAGTTAGATACACATATTCATAGTCTAGACTCACCGACGGAGCCTACACTAAAGGCGGGCATTAGTTTCACCCTAGCACGCAATCCTCTCATTTCTAGTCACACAGTAAATATTTGTTAGTTTAGACGAAACGCCGTGATATGCAGTTATTAATGATCAAAATCAAAACTACAAGAATTTTATGCACTTTTTTTCTTGTAGTAAACACTTTTCTGACAAGAAATAAATTTTAAGTAAAAGTTTATGACGACGAAAAATTATATTTCGGTAAAACAAATGCATGTAAGAATGTAGACATTGCATGCTGGTTTGAAATACACAATTTTTAATAATTTCGATCTTGTTTTAGCTCACCGTTTTTATTCTGTAAGTCACGAACTCATGAATTATGACAAAGACAAATAGTACATTGTAAATTAATCTTTATTCTGTGAATGAATTCAAGATGTTTACTCAAAATTCTTTTTTTTTAAACTTACTTAATTTAAGTTAAGGTTTGAATAGATAGATCAGCCAAATTTAAAACTAAAAACTCCAGAAGTAATAATGTGGTGATCATTCATTGTTGGGTGAATTTGGTACCAAAATTTACGCCTCTAGAAGCAATAACTCTTAAACTATCAAGTGAATCCAAAGGTAAAAGTTAAGAGGCTCTCTAGAAGGAAAAATAATCTTATCAATGTCTTGAGTGGTCCGAAAAGAATCCCAAAGACCAAGATAGATATTGTAGGTACACCATACATACGACTTGGTACATTAGGATAGGAGCTTATAAGCACCAAGAACGTGATGGCGCGTAGTATTTCCACGAGCTTCTCACAAAAATGTTTGTAAAATCTACTAGGGGTAGACTAGTCCGCTATAGAGCCCCGGAGTTCTGGAACGCAAAGTAAAAAAAGATCATAGGTGTAGTGTTAGTCAGTAAAAGTCTGACAAGCCCTCTTTCAATCCATCTAGACTTTTTTAATGGTGGGAAAAACCATCGAAAGATGAATCCCGCCTTTGGGCGAAGCGGGATACAGTGTCAAACTTCTACTGACAAAATGACCCTCTGTTCCTTCCTGCCTTGGCCTCAGAAGGCTTCGACCCTGCTGTGCCCCTACAGTTGCTGACAACTGCTTGGGGTGCGCAAGGACAGTACGTGCTGTTGACGATTTGGGCTCGGTCCGAACAGTTACCGGATGGGCAGCCAGCAAGCTCACTCCACCAAGACTGGAAAACGTCATTGGATAATTTCCCAATTAAAAATATAAAAAAAAAACTGTGGAATGAATCTGAAGATAAGTTTTATATTAAAACACCAGAAGTAAGAATGACACGAACATTTAGCTCGTAAGCTGTCGAGTGAACCCGAAGGCAAAAACTGATGTTCTATTAAACTTTTAAGTATAAGATACTTTATAAAGAACGGGAGCACAAATTAGATTAATACAAAATTTCCAATTAAGAATCCTTTTAGCCTACTTAGTTAATTGTTGCGAAAGCTCCTACTTTGAGGGAAGTAGGTTGAGTGAGGAGCGATGTTGAGGAAATATCGAATCTTATGGGGGATTGTAAGTAATTTCACTTGATAACTTTGACTTGCGACCTTGTCGTATTATGTAGGCTCTGTTTGTGGCCCAAATTCGTCAGTACACACTCGTGTAAGGGCTTCGTCATAAGTAAAACTGGAAAAAAATCTATGACATATACATGAAAATACTAGGAAGTTGTCTCTTGCTTGTAATACCTATTTTGGGGACGAGGAATCATTAAATAACTTCTCCAGTTCTGGCAGCAAGAGGGACTTTTACTGCCTAACACCCACCCAAGTTAGTTACCCACCACCCACCTTCAGTTATCCTTTGCTTTCTTCCGTGTTAACGTCCCCAAATCCGCGCTTACTGTGACCTGAAACCTCCTTGCGGCTCCTAGCGCTCAGGAACCACTGTTACCATGATGTGTCAAAATACCAAGTGTGTGAATGAGAAAGAGGTATAAATAAAGCTATACACCCCATATAGCTGCTTCCCTTTATCAGTTAGTTTAGGTCGTCAAATGAATCGCGTTGCGAGCTCATGGTAGAGCCTCAGAGCGTCTTGCGCTTGCGGCAGCTAGGGGGTGAAGATTGCCTCGTCTTCTCATTTCCCTCAGTTTACAGCTTCGCCGAAGATGACTCCTATGTAATCCTAAATTGAAAAAAGACTAACGCCCTTAAAGATTTTATATCCGACAATGAATCATATAAATCACGTTTCCATGGTAATAGAATCATATCATCATAAACCAAAATAAATCTTTCCTTTTTATCATACATTTAACGAAGTGCAAAAGGAAAAATGTCAAGTAGCAGATAATTGGAAATGTGAAAATGCAAAATGTCATACGCGATAGAAATCGTGCCTTGACTTCAAATACCGGTAAAGGATGGTCACGTAGCGGGCTCACTTTGATACCTGCGACTGTGAAACTGTCTCATACTCGACTAATGTAGAAAAACCATAACCTTCTTTGTTATCTTGAGCCATTTATTCTCAAATCTTTACTTATGTGCAGAATATAGTTCGAGATCGAACAAATGTGCTGGAAATACAGTATAGCCATTCTAAATTGAAGAATCTTAGGCTCTGCGAACTTTAGCGCTATTGCAATTGTAAAAAAAAATAGTTTAAAATGCCTAAAGTTTCCTGTATCTCCTCACAATTGATGAAATCTCTGCTTTACGGTAGAAATTTATTAAAAAGTAACTCACACACACACAACACACAAACTACTAGGAAAAATATCCAATCTGCTATTTTAGGTTTACCTATGTGGTAAATTTGAAATAATCAATATTAATTTTAATTAATTTTGTATCCAAATTTTAATTCTAATTATTATTATTTTTAATTGTTTTTATCCATGACATATTTTTATCCCATTTTAACTAAGATATTTAAATTATAATTATTATTGTTTTTTGTGATTTTTGAGCATTGTTTGTAAACAAATTAAATTGTAAATGTGTAAAGGAAGGGAACTGTCTCCTGAGATACAGGTTCACTACCTAATTCAGGAGGCAGAGCACTTATGCGTTTGTGAAACTTGTTTGCAAATAAATTATTATTATTATTATTAATTTTCCGCCTTAATTGTCCACGCGTTCTTGAGAAGAAAATTTTTGACAGGAGGAAAACAAAGTGTTAAATGAGATTTTTTTTTGTGTTTTGTATATAAAAATCATTCAATGACATCTCCTGCCGTTGGGCAAAGCACGAGATAGTGTCAGACTTTTTTTGACTAAAAAACTCACCCCATGTCTTAAGTTGCCTGTCACACTAGGGTCGAACCTTCCTTGGGTTTCGTTCTTACAGACTTAAGTACAGAACTAAAAATATAATTTAATTAAACTTATCATCTCAAATTATGTGATAGAGTTAGATAGATAGATTAAACTTTATTATACAGCAAAAAGTAACAGAACTTTTTCATAACTTAAATCTATGGAAAAATAAATTAATTAAAAAGCATCTGCCTAGGCGTGAAACCGACTCCAATAAAGTTCAGAAACCTAGACAGACGGTTATATTAAACTAGGCCAGCAGGAGTCTAAAACAAAGAAGATAAATTAACGCAATTAGAGTTCTAACACTAATTAGCTGGAAGTTTGCATATCTGTAGAGATTTACTGCAGCCACTTCAAAGTTCCGTAGATTTATCTACCACTTATAATTTTGTGTATGATGCTGTAAAATCTGTGCAGTAACAGTGTAGTGCAGTAAAACAGAGACTACAAACATGCAGTCTCTGTTTTTAAAAAAAAAATTGAATTTGAATACTTTAAAAACATTAGAAATTATCTATCTAATACAGAAATTATTGTTCAATTCTGACCAGTAGTTCCTGAGATTAGCGCGTTCAACCAAACAAACTCTTCAGCTTTATAATATTAAGTTTAAATTTTACGATTATTAGGGTTTCATATCCGAAGGCTAAAAAGGTCTATTGTTATCACTCTGCTGTTCGTCCGTCTGTCCGGCTCTATCTCGTGATACTTAGACAACCGATCATGTATTTTTGTTGCTATAACAACAAATACTAAAAACGAAGTAAATTAATTAAATTTATAAAGATCTCCCGTACAACAAACGTGATATTTTAGCATTTTCATGCCACGGACGGTACGACATCCTTCGTGCGTGAGTTCGACTCGCACTTGGTCGTTTTTTGTATCTCGGTTTTTTTTTTACTTCAATTAATCGAATGAAATGAATTTACCTATGTATATGCAAGTGTCTATCACTTGAATACACCGTTAAATTTTGATCGTTTTAATCCTTTGGAGGATCGATTCGGTATATGAAAGACTATCGATTAGTAAAGTTAGAAAAAAAAAATTAAGTACTTTCTTTTTTTTCAAACTCGAATTAATTTACGCACGTCTGAAATTAAACTCTTTAAGTAAACGTCAGTTGTGCCTGTTCAATGACTTATAGGTAGTTATATTCGACAACTACCTACGAGGTCATTGACTCGTTTGCTTAAACAAATCAATTTTGTAGATACGTATATCCGGATCCATACAAGGTTTAGATGAAAAGTTTTTTATTTTATTTTATCTACACAAATCGATAGTGTTTCATGTACCGGATCGTCCCTCTTCGGGATTAAAACGACCAAAATGTAAGGATGTATATCTAAATTACCAGTAAGTTAGGTATTATTAATTTAAGACTTAATTTTAGTAAGTTAACATCTATATCTACTTTTATGATACTTTAGCTAAGATTTTCTTTACCTAAGATTTATGAAAAAGTTTCCAATAATGAAGGAGTTTCATTAGAAGAAACTTTTCCATTATAAACTCTCAACTATTTAATATTTCTATCAATCTCAATTTTCCAAAGTTGTAGACATCTTAATTAACAGTTAGAAGGCGAGAGATAAGAACCTGAAAATTGGAATTATAGATTTTATTTAAAGTACCCTCATCACGAAAATTTTCAGACAGATTTATTTTTATTAATGTGCTCTGTTCGAAAAAGAAGATAAAAATAGGGTTCTAGAAAGAAATCGACAAATCGACTGTTCTGGGCAAACTATCGAATATGATTTACATTTTTTTATTAATTTCTATTTTAAGTTTAGTTTTAAGGGCACTCATTTTTACTCAATAACTATGCATAGTAAATAAAAACAAAAACAGTTTCTGCATAATGATTCTTAAACCCAAACCAACATACCTATACAGATATAGTTATTAATGATAAAGTTACCTGTAACATTAAATTCAATTACAATTATAAATGCCAATAACAGTTTTTAACAGCAATAACAACTGCAAATTGCATTTATTTGTTTAGATCACTTATTTTGTTCGAGTTTTCAAGCGCTAAAATTCGTAGAGCTTCAGACTCACCAAGTTCCGACGGCCGTACTGTAATTTTCCTGTAAACTTGGTAACCTTTTTCGCTTTCAGTAGACTATGGACAGTCAAATTGACTACAACTCTAATAGCAACAATATGTCACGGACTAACAAAGTAAAAAGCTATCAATATCAAGAAAGCGTTTCCCAACAATTGACTGCATTTAAAAATATCGGCGCTCCCTAAGAAGGCGTGTTCGGCATAGTGCAAGTAGTGGGGAGGGTCGGGTCCCGTTACATTTTATGTGCCCATCAAACGCCACCGCGCAGTCAACCGGAACCTGGGAAATATTATGTAATAGCTAACCGACACACTTTTTAAAATATGTGAGAAAAATTGTATAACATCAAACTTCGTGTTTTCGTGATAAAACTGGTCTGTTTTTTCCGGAATATATTTTTACATGAATAAAGTATTTGTTGTTCTATACTTAAATGTGTTTATTTTTTCCTTGTTCTATATCAGACATTACGAAAAATAACGTTGTGGGTGGAAAATCTCATCAAACTCGTCGGAACAAGTTGATTTTATTCCTTTTAAACTAAACTCGAATTAAAGATAGAAATGAAAACGAGGAATTCATTTTTATTTATGCCTAAAATTACCTTACCTTATTAACTTACTACGGGACAAAAATAAAGAGTAAAAAGTGCGAAGCTTATCAACTATCTCAGAATAAGCTGTAGTTTTTAAAAACTATACATATGTGTTAGTTATCATATCTACTAGAACCCATTGTGATGCCGTTTCGTGCACAAATGGAACATGGAATTCAAAAATTGGATCACTATTACCATTTTAATCACTTTAGCCGAAAGACGTCGACGAATGGACATAGCCCGCGCAAATCTGCCCTGGTAATCGAGAGCAGTAAGTTGAAGGTGGCCATTTTTTTATATATAATCGATTTGGAATGTACGTCAAACGAGCTTTCTATCTAGGTTTTATATTTCTACGTAAAGTTGAAATGCCTTTTCTTATTTGATAAAGAGCAGTAAGAACGGTACGATGAATTTAGTTACTACGTAAAAGAGCAGGCCACCTTCGACTTACTGCCCTCTCGATTACCAGGGCAGAAATGTAGCCACAATGAAATGTCCCGTGCGTCTGGCGTACATAGGAACCAAAAATTCAAAGATAAATAATGTGACATCCTCGAACCTGCATTCGGCCTGCGTGGTGGTTTACGACTCATTCTCTCTCCTAGAGAGGAGGCCTGTGTCCCAGCCGTGAAAACATTTATACGGCTAATGATATTCTATGCTATAGACTGAAAACAAAAAGGCGTAAATTTATTAACATCAAACAAAAACTTTAAACTACGTCTAACACAAACATCACTATATTATAACTGCTCTTTTACTCCTCCCTCTTCTTCTCCTACGAAAAATGAAAGAGTATATTAATATTTTAATTGTAAATAAATATTCATAATAGCCCTCCTCCAAATTTTTATGTTGTTATGCCCGAAAGGGCCCACAATGCTCCAAAACTATTGTATGTATATTCTTATGTACCTACCACCTAAGTTCACATTGTGGAATGCAATAAATGTATTGAGTATTGAGTATTTCTCAACGATTCCGTTGAAATGAATCTCTCGTTTTTTACACAAGATGCTTAAATAAATATTGCATGTTAAGATTTCATAAAATTTCAATATCGCGAAATGTAATAACGCTCAAACAGGCAGTACCGCAGTTGGTAGTATGAGATAAATCTTAAAAGCCTCATCGCATCGTGGAATTTTCCCATTAGATTTTATGGATTTCTCTCTTGTCCGTACATTAAATTATAACCGGGGGGTAACTGTACTAGGGGCTAGAGATCGAAATTTAATTTCACCAGTCTGAAGAAAAACATATTTGACTGGCCTGTCAGTCTAGTAGTTAGTGACCCTGACTGCTATGCTGGAGGTCGTGGGTTCGATTCCCACCCAGGACAAATATTAGTGTGATGAGCACGATCATTTGTTCTGTGTTTGGGTGTAATCTATCTATAATATGTATGTATTTAAAAATATATAAGTATGTTTATCAGTTGTCTAGTACTCATAGCACAAGCTCAGCCTAGCTTGGAACTAGATGGCGTTGTGTGATGGTTGTCGAATATTATTATTATTTTACGGTGTAGACACTGATTTCTGTGTACCTGAATTGAATGTAAATATGTAAATTAACTAGACCTAAAACACGCCTAAATCCATTAAGAGATAATGTAAACATTGTGAACACAGTTCCACAATACGCAGCGCAAACAAATCTCGGTCACGCAAACCTTTGCGAGTATTCCGCGAAACAAAAGACTTTATTTATTTAAGGAAGCACTCAGCAGTAATTATGTTATGAGGTTGTATAAGGTCAGGTCGAGTAACGAGCGATGACACGGGGCAAAGCACTGCGCCTCCGGACCGGGATTTCTAAATGAGAGCCGATGGTAGCATCTTTTAAGAGCGGCCAACTCCACGTACTTTTCGTAGAAACGCTCTTACGTGATTATGATGTTATTACACATCTTTCTTCAGATATTTTAAATACATGGATATCTTGTGGATATTATCTAGGCTTTTATAAAAATTAAAACATAAATTTGTGTAAGAGTAATCCAGTAAAGACCTCCGAAAATCTGCTATTTTACGTGAACTTTGACTCTATAATATACACCTATATTAAAAATATAAAAAGTATTTCTATAGAAGCCTAGCGCATTTAATCGAGATTCCAAACGATGTCAGGTTTTTTCAAAAATTCTTAAGGGTTTAATAAAAACACGTATTTTCGGGAACAAGTTTTGTGAAACATTCGAGTAAATCATAGAATTACTGAATGCCAACAGAATTTTCAGGTGTTATCTCTCTTTTTTCGCATTACTTTTGCATCAAACATCATATTGTATTGCTTTAGAGGAAGCAACAAGCCTTTAAACAATGCTCCGGACGAGTCGGTAAGGCCCACCTTAAGACCGGATAATAACAGGGTTACTAAACGTCTTTTAACTTAACAAAAATTTTAAAACGTCTCTCATCTAGAAGGTTAAGACACGGATAAGAAAGCACTTAAGAAAACGTCTACTTACGCTTTTAAAACGCAGCTTACTTACCTTATGCTTTTAGGATAGCTCTTTATTGCTTTGTATTTTTTGACTGAGGAAAACAAAAAACTAACTCCCTCCCCCTATTGGTTTTTTGTATTTTTGTATTGGTCCTACCCGCCCAGTATAACTCAGGATACACTGTCTGGCTTGGTAATAGCTTGCTCTAAAAGCTATTTTACAGCTGGTACAGTATTACCTATGTCACTCAGTGGTCTTGCATGATCAGAGGGCTGGCACTTTCTACGCTCAGAGAATTAGCAGTGCCATTCAACCTGGCAATGCTGCCAGCCTTCTGGACACATTTCCGGATGGCAGTTGAGGAGTACTTTGACGCCTAAGTGTCTTTTGTATTTTTGTACTGTATATAGGTATAGATAGTAAAAAAATATACTTTAAAAAAATCTAAATTAGAGAATACGATATGAATTGTGTATAATGTAGGTACATGAAGATAATTTTCCCTAAGTAACATTATTATTATAGCAGTGATAAATAAAGTAGCATTCTATTGATGCTAGAGTTTCTAAAATCGATTTAATAAAAACTTTAGTATCAAAATATGAAGTAAAGATCCATGCAAACACTTTCATACATTCTTTTTTCAAATGAACAGCTTTCACTAAAAATAAATCAAAGTAATCTTGGCACGCTCCGGTGGGGATGCCTCCTGAGGGGAGGGTGCTATGTTTAAAAACGGCCACTTCTCCTCGTCTCAAAAATGCAGTCGACAAACAAATTCCAAAAGTAAACGGAAATTTTCCATGCAGCCGTATTTACAGAAATTTAATTAGAGCGCCCTCTAGAGGTGGCCCCTGACATGATTCCACGCATTTCGTTGATGCTCTCTCGCATATTTCCCCTTTTCATTACTTACTGAGCATTTTTTTTACTTAAATAAAATATTCAACTTCGAAAGAAGACTGGAATAATAAAATAAGTTCTGCAGAACTATTGCGGGATAATAGGGTTTAACTTTATTTAAATTGGATCGTCCGGTAAGTAGAAATGTAATGTATTTTAGTTGGAGCATTTACCCGTCAGACCTTTTAATGATTCTGTAGGGTTCCGTACCCAGAGGGTAAAAACGGGACCCAATTACTAAACAGACTTAGCTATCTGTCTGCCCGTTTATATGTCATCAGGCTGCTTAGGTCATAGCCTGACAGTTGTAATTTTCGAACGAAACCGAGAACGAAAATGAGAGTTATTTGTCGTTTTTTGCTACTAAACCCATCATGCGCGAGTCAGACTCGCACTTGACCGCTTTCTTTTGCGTCTTTTCCCCTCACACGGAATTTTTCGTGTGTACTTCAAGCAGTATTACCTTCTTTATTCTATTCAATTTCGTTTTCGTTCTAAAGCCTGTGGATCAATGGGGCTATTGGGGCTTGGGACATAACAAATGCTAATGCCCTAGAGAGTTGGTCAAGGAGTGGTCCCTTTGTCCCAATATGGGTTGGTTGGGTGAGTCCCATGGGGCCAGGTAAGACTAGGTAAGAGGAACATAAGCTATAGGCTTTGATAATATATATATATAAATATATATATATATAACAAGCACTGTTCAAACATGGAAATAGGTTTTCAATATGCACTTTAACCGTTCGACTTCCGTCATTACAGACACAATTAAAAGACAACAGGTATGCGGACACCGGTGTCCTCTTGGGGCTTAATGAATTAAAGAGCTTTCTATATCCGAATAGCGTAGGTCAGGTACAATGAATGTGGATCTACAGCTTGTACTAGTAATTATTTTGGAATGCAGATAATCTGTTGAGGGAGAAAATGCCAGGCAGACGTGTCTGCGATCAATACAACCTAACATTTGGTCACAAGAGGCTAGATACCGAATACCAATCCATTGGCATGTGATATAACAACCTTTTTACATATAAAAATAGTAACATATTATATAGAACTAGCTTTTGCACGCGGCTTCGCTCCCGGCAACAGAAATGTTAGAGGTACGTAGTTGGTACGGAACCCTCGCACTAACCCAAATTTTTATTTAATCAATATAATACTAGCTTTTGTCAGCGGCTTCGCCCGCGTACATAAAATATAGCCTATGTCTCTCAGGAGTAAAGCAGCTTTCTATTGTTGCTAAAATTTTTCCAATCGGACCAGTAGTTCCAGAGATTACCCCCTACAAACAAAAAAACATAAAAACAAACTTTACCTCTTTATTATATTAGTGTAGATATAAAAATCAATGCCACTTTTCGATGTAATTTTATAACTCAAGAACTATTTCACTTATCCAAACTAAATGTCCAGGCTTTGTTTGGACCAGTTTGGATCAGTAATAATAATAATAATAATAAAGTTTATTTTATTTCTCTCAAAAGGCTTAACATTCATACATATTAATAAATTAATGCAAATAAAGTATCCTTTGTGAGAGCTGGAGTCTATACTGGGTACAAGACCTGTGTGACAGAACTCCAGGCTCGCACCTTCAAAATTACAATTATGAATTGCACGTACGTTTCAAAACATAAAAGGAAGTTCAAGGGTTGATTGGAAAAAACATGAATAATTTAAATTTTGAGAATATTGTGTTCACTAGTGCAATATAAATACTCACGCCCCTAGGTCCGCACCGGACAGGGGCTGACATGTACGTATTCGAGAGTAAACATGTATATGTGTGGGTGTATTTTTGTGTGTGGGTGTGTGTGTATGTTTGTGTGTGTGCGTGGGTAAGTGTGTATGAGTAACGGTGCGTGTGCGCATGTGATGTTTGTGTAAATTAAGGGAGACGCTGATGGAGAATATTTAATCAAATTGAGACAGTTAAAATTTTTTCAATATCCGCGTAATCCAATTTAAGAAGCCAGCTCGTAATTGCCTTTTTACAGTTTGATTTCCGCATATGATAAATATTTAATATTTTGTTGACTTGGTTATAGACATGACTGCCAAGGAATAGGAAGCTACGTTGCGATGAGCGACATTGTGTACGAAAGCTGGGACATACAGTGTGTTTTCGTCGCTGGGAACTAAATTTTTCAGGTTCGTAGGGAATTTGAGCGTGTTTAATTAATAAAAGGTTAAGAATAAATAATTTGCGTACAGAGAGAACCATGCATTTTTCATATAACTCTGCGGTAGGGAAGCGGTAAGGTAACCGCCAACCAACCTTCAGGAGAGCCCTTTGCGCTCGTTCTAGTTTCAACATGTGAGTCTTTGTCGAGCCTCCCCAAGCAACTATACAGTATTGTATTAGTGATTGGCAGAGAGCCAGATACACTTGTCGAACCACCTTAGTATCAGCAACATGACGAAGAGTCTTGAAAATATAGATCAACCTGCGCAATCGTGTAGTGAGTGCATCAATATGTGTACTAAAAGACAAACAGTCATCAATGTGAACACCCAGATACTTAACGCAACAGATGCGGGAAAGACTGGGGCAACTACAGTTCGTTCGATTATGCAAGGAGCATGAGTGAATTTTTAAAGAATAGGAAGAAGGAGATGGCTTTCCAGCGGCAGACAAAGAGAAGGTCAAGTATTTCGTTTTTTCAACGTTCAGTGTTAGCAGGTTCTGAGATAGCCAGTTAGTGACTAAATCGAGTCCAGACTGGGCACATTGGAATGCCTGCTCCCAGGTTTTTCCGTGAAATAGCAGGGCAGTATCATCGGCGTAAGTGAAAATGGATGTATTAAGAATTTTAAAATTGCAGAGGTCATTGATGTAAATGAGAAAAAGGGTCGGACCAATAATACTGCCCTGAGGGACCCCATAGGATATGGGGAGTTCGTCGCTTGTCCAATCTCCTATCCGAAGACACTGTCGTCTATCAGTGAGGTAACTCTCGAAAAGTGCAAGCTGTATGCCTCTGATTCCGATCTTTTCGAGTTTAGCAATAAGTGTGGGGACAGATATCGTGTCGAAGGCTTTTGCCAGATCTAAGAAGACCCCAATTACCTTCTGCTTAGTATCCAGGTTAGATACAATGTTATTGGTTAGATCTAGCACAGCTCCACTTGTAGAAATACCTGATCGAAAACCATATTGAGATGTAGAAAGAAGATTATTTTGTTCTAAGTACTTAACAAGGCGGTTATTCATGAGTCTCTCCAGTAGTTTCGAGAGTGTAGGAAGTATCGAGATAGGCCTGTAGTTGCTTGCTCGATCTCTGTCCCCACCCTTATGCACTGGATGTACAATGGCAAGCTTAAGTGCATTTGGAAAGATACCAGAGGTAAACGCAAGATTACATATATACGTAAGATGAGGAACGAGATGACTTTTAAATTTCTTTAGAAATGTGCCCGATATACCATCCGAGCCTACAGCACAATCGCATCTAAGGTTCCCAATCAAAGTATCTAATTCAGATTCATCTGTTTCAAGTAAAACAAAAGAGTTATGATATGCTGGGGAGTCTTCTGTTTGGCTAGATATGCAAGAGTGGTCAGTCATGTTCTTAGCCAGTAAACTGCCAATGCTAGCAAAGTAGGAGTTAACCTCGTTTACTGAGCGCTGTGGTTCGGAGCGGAGAAGAAGGGCGTCGGCCTGAGTTTGTGTTTTAGTAGTGTGGGTAATAGATTTTATTACATCCCAGAGCTTTTTATTATTGTTTTGTGCATTATTTATTAGGTCTCTATCATAGTTAGTTTTAATAGTTTTTAGTATCTTTGAACAATAGTTTCTGTACCTTTTAAAAGTAGTTAGTAAAATTTCATTATCGGGATTTTTTTTTAATTTTGTGTGCATGTTGTCCCTGTTGCGTAGGCATCTAAGGAGACCAGGAGTCATCCAAGGTTTACTTAGCTTTCTACGATTGGACACAGTTTTCAGAGTTGAGTTTTGATCGATGATTAAGTTAAGGGTCTCTATAAAAAAATCTGTTGCTTTATTAACATCATTAGTGATATATAAAGGACTAAAATTGGCCTGAAGTAGATCCAATTCAATTTTGCCGAAGTCAGGAACCCGTATCTTTCTAGTTTTTTTTTTTTTAGAACAGTTGAGAGAGTTGTAGTCGTCAAGGAAGAACAAAACGGTATCATGATCAGTGAGCGAGGTATTTGCGACAAAGCAAAAAGCAGGTTTTCTCGTTTTTAAAATTAAATGGTCGAGGCAGGAGCTATTTTGTCTTGTAGGGAGCGAGTGAGCTGGAAGCATTCCGTGATAAGCAAGCATTGTCAAATACTCATTAGCACTTAGGTCGTTGGCATCTAGGATGTTAATATTAATATCACCGATTAAGATAATATTTCTGTAACAGGCGACAGATTTTAATAATTCGTCTAGAGAATTAAGGAAGGCCGAGATATTACGAACAGCAGGAGGGCGATAAACTGCTATCACAGCAGTATCACTGTTAAGTCTTAGCAGTAAGCAATTGGCATCCTGAACGGGGGGTTCCGAAACCGAAATTTGGAGATGAGAGCGAAAGAATACAATTACCCCCTCGTTTTGTGATCTATGTTGTTTGGTAGAGACACAGGTATAGTCATGGATTGCGGGTAAGGGGGGAGAAGCGTAAAGCCAACACTCTGTGAGTACAATCAGATCCCAGGAAGTTTTACTTCTTTCCAAAAGGGCCGACAGTCCATCATAGTTCTTAAATATACTTCGTATATTTTGACAGAAAACTGAGAGTGCGTTTTTATGTAAACCTGCAAACTCCGCACAGTCCTCAATCAAACAGGTTGCGGAGTCTGCCACAGAAATACTGTCTAGATCTGATTGGATGTTATTTAAATTATCGAATGTTCATTAGAGGGATT
Source organism: Mythimna loreyi (assembly GCA_029852875.1). Lineage (NCBI taxonomy): Eukaryota > Metazoa > Arthropoda > Insecta > Lepidoptera > Noctuidae > Mythimna > Mythimna loreyi. Next base: position 14,045,186 of record CM056792.1, read on the forward strand.
AAACGTTAAGCTAAAAATGCAGGATTGGAAATTATAATAAAATTGTAATAAAATCGAATAGTGATGTGCATAGGACAGGCACAAATCAGCGATGAATGATGATGGCAAAAATTGGAGAAATTGGAAATCTGCGTATCGCTCAATAAACTTGAGTAAGGTAGCGTCAAACCTTGTGTATGTGTAATGTTGTGTGGAGTGTAACAATATAGGAAACATAGAAATAAAATTAAAACTATAATAAAACAGAATAATAATGTCAGTTTGACCAATATTTAGTCACAGAGTAGCGGGCCCAAACTTTTGAAGGTCACTTTCACAATTTATGCAAGATGGTGTCGATCCTGCAGACTTTTTAATATAAATTTTACCGTGACTCGACTAGCAGCTATGGCATTTTCCGTCCTTTTGGAGACGTCTTCCCAGATAGAAGAGATGTTTACCATAGGAGGTTAGAGAATCTGCAATATATATAGGTTTTGGAGGGCCTGGTAGTTGAATACTGGCTGTTGAAAGTTTATTGTTGCCACTCTGCTTGTTGAAGTTTCTGGAGGCTTTTATAATGTTTTCCTTTATGGTGGATGATTTGAACTCCGCAACAACAGTACCAAAAATGTGAGAGTCCGTTTTTGCCTTTAATCTGTATATTTTACTGACATCAGATGGCCTTATTTCCTCTTTAACTACATCACCAATCTTACAGAGTATTCCCAATAAGGATTCTTTGTTTTCAGAGTCAGTGGCAGGCAGGTTGTTAATCTCGAGCGTAGCAGAGCGTGAACACCGCTCTAGGTAATCAATTTTAGACTCAAGTGAGGAAATCTTTCTATTAAGAGTGGAGTTTTCCCGCTCCGCTGCAGCCAAGCGATCAAGCAATTCATCGTACTTTCCACTGATAAACTCCACCGAAGTCTGAATTCTTGAATTCTGTTCAGCTATGTCGTCCATAGTAGATTTAAGACTATCAAATTTTTGGTTTTGCTTGGACTCAAACTCCGAAAAGAGCCTAGTAATTGCGGAGAGGAGTTGCACATCTTCCGATTCACCATCGTCATAAAATGGATTATCACCCAAGCGACGCTTAGCCCTGCGGTTTGCGTTAACAAAAATGTCTTTAATCCGTTCATGTTGGGTCGAGAACGTACTCAGTTCAGGGTCAGATACTGCCGAGTGGAGATTAGAGAGTGGTGATTTTTTCTCATGCCTGGCTGACTTTAGCTCCGCAGTGGTAGACGGAAGCGCTGGCGATTTCAGTTCAACAGTGCTTGGCGGAGGCGGTGAGCGCTGTTACTGTACACGGGGCATCGTGAGCGGTAGTATACTATGTCGATTAAATAGTCCAAAGTACTCACAGTTTTTCGAGCGTCTAGTTATTCTTATCAAAACAAACTCATGCGCACACGCAGCGATGAACGTAGGGTCTTGGTGAGAGCGAGACAGCAATTATGGTCACAGCACTGTTTCCGCGGAGGTGAAGGCGGTGCGTGCGGCGTAATATCACACCGCTTGCTTGGGAGCGCAGACTCGTTGCGATTGATAATTACCGTATATGAGTATAGGCACTCTTAGTATGAAACTACGGACTACAGTCGCGTACACATTAATTAAAATTATAATTATATTACAAAATACGTCCACTCTCGAACACGGTATCGGGCGAAGAGGATGGTTTACGTGAAGTTTGCACAAAATCGGTCGTGTGGTTCTTCATTTATCATATTTTTGGGAGCGAAGCTAGCAAACGGTAGTAGGAACTATGTACATTTTACTTGTACAACTCTATCTCACAAGTAGTAACTTTTTCTTACATTTCAAACGAGGTCAACAGCGCATTTAAGGAAACGACAATTTCGTAGAACAATTAAAAGCGATGAGTTCTACAAGTCATCGAGAAAAGTAATTAACCCAAATATTTCTTGGCTTCTACAGGGTGCTTAGTACATGGGTTGAATACAGGGTGTGTTAAATTAGGAGCCTTGACGGTTTTGTAATAAATTAATAAATAATGGGCTTTTTGACTTTCTTTATCGTTAGCAAGGTTAATGATGTTGTACCAATAAAAAGCTTGATTTGTCTACACAGATAAAAGGCTCGCGCTGTCATTTTCAATTTCTGTTTTTCAGCTTTTGTTTGATAAAAGCTACACGTGTACGAATGGTAGGTAAATAATTCGGACACGTGTTATCTTAAAAGGGTTGTCTGGGGATTTTCCTAACCCATGGTTATTTGATAACGGTATTATGTATTTGTGGAAGAAACTTGGGGAGGCCTATGCCAAAGAGAAAGACAATCATGGAACCCGTGTCTTGTAAATACGTTGCTTTTAAAACTAATTAAATTTAAGGAAAGTATTTTAAAACTAGCATATAAGATATAGGGATATAAGTGAAATGTAACATAAAAGATTGTTTGTCTTCCTTGGGAATTGGAACGATAAAGCGAGCAACCGAGAAAACTGGAAAAAATGGAGAGAGACATTTGCCCAGCAGTTGGTTAGCACCAGCTATAATAATAATAATTCTTTATTATTGATTTTGTGTTGAGTTTACAATAACCCCACAAATGCATAAAAATAGGAGTTGCGCTGTGTTTAGGTCGGAGTTTCGACTCCCACATGAACAAATATTTGTATGGCCTACACCAAGTTATTCCGGGTTTGGGTATCTTGCCTTAGTTAGTTAACAAGTTTGTGAACGCACCCACGACACAGGAGTAAAGCTAAATTAAGATAAACTAACAGCATTACTGTCAACCACTTAAATAGCTTACGAAAAGTCACAATAACTTGCAATCTGTATTGTCTTGATCACACGTACTGAGCAAACGGGAGAGACAGTGCTCTCGGCCGAATACTCGGTACGTATAAACATAACGCCGAGTACTCGGCCGAGCGCTTATCTCTACAAATTGCTTACATCACTGTCTCGACCGAGCAACATTTTACTGTCTCGTCCATGGGTCTTCGAAAATGCAATATTGATATAGCAATATATGCAATATATTTCCCAATATAGTCCAGCAACATTCTGCAACTGAATTGCTGACGATTTAGTTCCTTCGTTCGTTTAAAATATCTTGGCTATATCGCCGGGCTACACAACTTAGTTACTGCATTATTACTGTGTGCTGAACGATATAGTCAGCAACTTCCCGGCTATACTTATATATATAAATAGGTATACGTTCTTATGTGATTTGACCAATACATATTATCTGTATGGACTTTAAAAGAGACTTTGACCCCTAAATTTGTTTCGATGTTTCTTCTCAGGGTAGTCAGCTAGGAAACACCGGACTCATCTAGCATAAAAAAAATGACGTGTAAAAGTGTTTTTTAAACCTACTTACAAAATAAAGATCATTTCGATGTCTCCCACGTAAGTTGTTGTAACCCACAAAATGGCGATTTTGGGTTTTTTATGTAAAAGTGTCTTATTTTATGTAAACTATCCTACAAAAAAACAAAAAGTCCAAAAAACCTATTATTTAAGGTACTTTTGAAACGTATAATGTTGTATGTTTCGAACGATTCCGGAGTAGATTGTAGTATTTATTACTTGCAGTGGTTTACAACGGAGAAAAGCGCACGCACGCCAGTTGTATGTGACATATATCACAGATTACGCTGGAATTTGCTGCCGGTCGCACCTCTAATGCAATTTTTATGTCGCTAATTTAATATTTTAGTAATTACTATTCCGTTCAATCTTATCTTTAACTGACATGATAACCATTTAAAATGTGGTATTGATCCTATACAACAATTTACGTTGTTAATTTTAAAAATATTTTATGTTAAGTGATATATACAACATTTTACGCCGATGCTAGACATGTAAAAGTAAGTTATAACATGATGTAAGTATCATATATGATCAAAATTGGCTTTTGAACTCCCGTGTATAATAACGTAAGTGATAGTTACAACATTTTGCAAGGACCTCATGTCGCGGTGAACCGTTGTAACAACTAAATTGAAGAAACCGTTAAAATGATAAAGTAATGACATGTAGTAAACGATAACTTATTAAAAACTATAATCTCATACCGAATTTCAAAAAGATTCTTTGAAAAATGTGGCTTGTATCGCAAAAAGTATCTTTAAAACGCTCTCCTGTAAAATTGCATTTTTGGGGTTACAACAACTTACGTGGGAGGCATCGATTTATCGTAGCTAAAAATTACCCCAAAATTAGGCCATTTCCAAGGACCTTCATTTATCTATTTAACACTTCATGCACATAACAGTACAAAGGCGGACTTAATGCCTAAGGCATTTTCTACCAGTCAACCTTTGGGTGATGCAGAGAATCATGATGGCAGGTGCAATAAAAAGAGAGAAAAACATGTGAATATAATAGATAAATAATCTACACTAATATAATAAAGAGGTAAAGTTTGTTTTTTTGTTTTTTTATTTTTTTGTTTGTAGGAGGTAATCTCTGGAACTACTGGTCCGATTGGAAAGATTTTAGCAACAATAGAAAGCTGCTTTACTCCTGAGTGACATAGGCTATATTTTATGTACGCGGGCGAAGCCGGGGACAAAAGCTAGTAATAGATAAATGACCTTAATACCTTTATACTCGCTACGTGTGATCATGACATCTGCGACTGATTGTTCCCATCAGCCATTTATTTACACTACACAAACAAATCTAATAAAATTATTTATCATCACGAACATAGCACAGTTTTTTAATAAAAGTTGACATGGCCGTCCAACGTTATAATACTTATAATTAATTACAGAACATTATATTGTCCTCTACTAAAGTGTACCATCTGTTTCTGTTTTTAAGATAAAATTTTAAATAACGTTACTTAATGAAGAAAAACATGTTGTTTATGGGACAGAAAGGCCGCCATTACCTTCTTCGTGGATGTCAAAAATGGAACAAAGAATGGTAGATTTTTTAGGCGTGTTCAAAATGTATGTAGGTATTATTTGCATTTTTTTTGAGTTATGCTTACGTTACCATACAAATTAACTATATTATTAATACATATTGTATCTTGTTTTGATGAACAATAAAGATTCTCCGCATAATTATATTCGTCTTTTGCTGTGCCCGACAGGGTTCATAATTGTTTTTTTTTTTTGGCAAATGTATACCACCTACAACCTGGAATGCAATAAAAAAATGAGTATTGAGAATTAAGAACAAAATTGAAAGAACTCCCTCAATCGTCGCCACTATAACCGGTCCCTTGCGTCTTACATCTAGCGAATCTCTTCGACCCACTGATCCACCTTGTGAAAGCAAAACCGTCACAACAACAGCCACTTAAATTTGGCGATTTTTTATTTAATCGCTAGAAACTAATGCTTGACTGCAACCCTACCGGACCGTAAGCAGTGATGCAATCGTTGATGGTGAAGAGCACTAATTTATTAAGAGCCTATTCTTTCTAGCCTGCTTCGCGAAACATAAATAAAGTAAAATTTATTGTCTCAATTAAATTTACAAATTTGGATGAAGCCCTAAACCCCCACACTAGGATTCCCTGTGTTGCGGGGTTCAGTCTCTTTCGAAAATCTTATATCAAATATTAATTCCACGTAAACAAAATCAGTAGGTATTCAGCGTCTGAAGTCTACAGACTACTATGACATAATGCCGCCCAATTGAGTTTCACCCCAAGTTACATCCTTACATAATATTAGATCCACGCAAGGGTTGGGAGCACCGGTACCTAATCATTTTGTTAATTACTTCTCGTTTCAAGAGCCTGAGGTGGCTCTTCAATATCTCATTATTATTTTACGCACGAGTGCCTATTTAAATAGAGACACGGTCGACTTTCTGTTACGCTTATAAAGTGCGCAGTAGGAACCTACTTGACTGTCTGTCTGTAGAGTTTTATTAAAGAAAATGTCCTTGAAACAAAATCGATTCGAATGCGTTTATGTGGTGGGCAGCTAGAAATTGATGTTATGGCTAAGTTGAACTATTTATATTATTGTTATTTGTGTTTCGGTGTGTTCCAAATAGTGGAAATGAACTGATATTGATGCATAAAGGGACTTATGTTTGTTTGTATCAAGTATGCGTTCAAACAGGAGTCAAATTCTGTGTTTCCTGATGGCTACAAGCCGGGAATCTTTAAATCTAGAGTGAATAAGTTACTTCTCGGTAAGCGCGCTCCATCGTCGACCGCATCGTCACTTTCCATCAGGTGTCATTCAATAAAAAAATCTATAAAGAAATATGTTGTTACAAAAACACAGTGTAAGCTGAAAATTTTACGTGAAAAGTGCTTATTAGTTAACCATACAAAAATCAGCGATACCAACATTTAAAACAAAATTCAAGTGACATTTTAAACAGTCGGAGGGTTGCCAGCAAAAACTTTATAAAAGTTACTGCAGTACAAAAAACAGCATGCACAAAAATATGGCAATATTGTTGCCGAGAATCGAAAAAAGTTGAATGGACTTTAGCCATACTCGTAACTAAGTCTGTAACCCAAAATGAATAGAAGCATTAGAAAATGAAAAATTGTGTAGGGGAAAATAATACTAAAAAAATACAATGGTACAGAAACTGAGCCCCATGGACAAAACTCACTCGCGTTTTTTGGAACAGAGGAACCAGGAAAATCGGTATGTGAACTCTTGGATTATAAAAAAAAAGAAATCATTCCAAACATTTCAGTAAGTACATTTATGTAGATAGTAACGAAATAAAAATGTATATTTCGTGGCCAGATCATAAAAATTGATCACTGCATGATATGGCCAGAACTATAATTGGCCAGATCGTTGAAACATCATCATCCTATTACTTGGGGTCGGCGCAACATGTTTTTTTCTTCCATTCAGCTGTCCTGTCACCCGACACACCGTCACTAATTCCCTTTTATTTCATATTGTGGAAATGTTAACATTTGACGATATTTGAATAATCATTTGATCATATTGATAAAGAATTTCTATGAAATTAATAGTTCTAAAGAAAGTAGGATATACGAGGATTCAAATATCATCAAAACTTAACGTAATACAATCTGGCCTGTGTTACTTGGCCATATTATGAAGTGATCAATTGCTACGATCCGGCCACGACACATACACGAGCGAGTATTTAACTCCAGCTTAAGAAATGGTCGTGTGGTAGTTTCCTTAATATGTACCTACTTGGAAAGATTATTTTATCATATGGCCAGTCTTTCCTCATCTAAATCAAAGAAGATTTATCTAGAAAGATTCAGGAAAAGCTTAAGAAAGTCCAGCTGTTAGCTGAGAAAAAGAACACGTGTTTTCTTTTGAAATACGATAATATAAAAGTAAAAAGGCTATCGCTATGGCAAAATGAAAAGAAAGGAGCAAAATAACTCCAGGAACTGTTCACAGAGTAGTCGTCAGTAGCGCGTAGTGATCCACGCGCTCTTCAAAGATATGTCAGCAAACTGTAGGGGCCCAGAAGGGCCGATGCCAGCTAGCAAGAACCGCAGGGCATCTCTGAAAGCCCAACACGCAAAGGGCAATTGACGTAAAAGAAAAGGTATGCGTCTGACACGCGCTACCAGTCCGGTCAGAGTAATTTTCACCACGAAATAAAAAGAGTAGTCCAGAAAGTGTAACACTTTCTGGACTACTCTTTGCCGTGCCTAACCGTTTCGGTTTTGACTATGGATATGGATCCCATTAGGACCGAGCTATGAAATACTAGTGTCAATAACCGCAAAAATTGGGAAATATTTCCTCGTATTCTTTATATTAGCTCCAACACAAAGAACAACCAAATAGTTCGGCATATATCCCGAAAATGTGATAAAGTGGTACTTCTTAGTAGAATGTGTCGAGATAGGCTGATACCTTCGGAAGGTTTTCTGCCGTTGTCGATATATTGCTAATATTTAGACACTGACGGCGCTGTGGCACGCGATGTTTATGAGTGGGCTGTGATCGATGGTCCACATAACCGACTTTATTCCTCCCAAGCATGGCTTATTGGCAAAAGTCTATGTGACTTGGGAGACGATTGACTAGGCCCACAAGATCGATCGCATGTCTGAATGAATATTACAGCGTTTTGTGATAAGAGAAATTGATCACTTGTGCGAAAAAGCTGATACTGGTATATATTATTGAAAATGCTGATACTATGATATATATTATTCTTATTCTTTAACTCTTTATTGTACATAAAAACTTAACACAAGATACAATGATTTGACAATTCATGTTCAAAGGCGAGCTTAACTCAACAATGAGTTTTCTCCCAGCAAACCTTTAAGTAACAGAGAGAGATTACGTATGAGAGTAGAAATCAGTAATATTAGTTAAATTTTGATCCCTTGGTCCGGTGGTTTAACTTACAAAAAAAATACTATTTATCAAAAGCTAGCACTGCACTCTAACTCTTAAAACAAAAAAAATATAGCAAGTGATAAGGTACACGTAAAATCCTTAAAATCAGTATTATTAGTAACGCTACAAATTACTGTTGGTTATGATTTTATCTATACTTTTCACGAAATTAAAACGATCAAAAAGCTGTGTATAAGAGAATACTCGACAGTTTACTCAAAATGGGATCGTAAATTTCTTTAAGCCGTAACTAAACTCAAACATACGAATATATGAACATTTTGAAATGTCACGAAAACAATGGAAATCCAAAGTGCCCTGCCGAGCACCAATCACAGGCATGGACAGCTAGACTTAAAACAAACAAACACCTTGACCGTACAAATGTTGACCTGACGCGGAGATCGAATCCGATTCCAAGAGAAGGCAAACGTTCCAGTGCCAATTGGATCCTAGATTAATGGGCACTGAATATTTATGTGTACTACATAAAATTGCCCTGCAAGAATAGACGCACACTTTCAGACGTCGAATCGTGGATATCTTTCTTGTGAGTCCTCCGAGCTCAAATCAGAGGAAGCTATTGATCCCAGCTGTTACTTTGTACGTCTTTGACAGTTTGTCGGAGCTATCGTGTGTTGCTTCGGCTCTGCAGCTGGGCTGCTTGGTCTGGACCGTAACAAAACGACTGGATCGCGAGCTACCTATTACTTGCAGTCCGCAAGCCCGCGCTACGGTGGCCAGAAATCTCGTGTGCGCCTTTGCCTTCTACGGTCGGCTTCCTGCTTTTTAGCATTACTGCTTCGCAGAATCATAATCATATCCAAACTTATGTGGCAGGACACATTGGACACAGAACAGATGGCCGCTGGGGCCGAAAGGTTCTATAACCCGAACACGGAAGGCCTCCCACAAGGCAGGCTGATAACCTGATCAGTGATCAGGGTCGCTGGAATCTGATGGATGCAAGACGCACAGGACCGGTCTTTGTGGCGGCGCTTGGGGAGGTCTATGTCCAGCAGACGTCTTTTGGCTGTAATGATGATGATGATCCAATATATCAGCTATAGTTTGAAAAGGCTAGACATGCAAGAGGCAAATGGCGCAATTTAAATCGATTGTTGGCACTTTTTACTGATGACATCATGAAAACTATCTGTCCTCATCCTACAGGCACATTATTATACACTAGCTTTCGTCAGCGGCTTCGCCCACGTACATAAAATATAGCCTACGTCACTCAGGAGTAAAGCAGCTTTCTATTGTTACTAATTTTTTTCCAATCGGACCAGTAGTTCCAGAGATTACCCCCTACAAACAAAAAAACAAACTAACAAAAAAACAAACTTTACCTCTTTATTATATTAGTGTAGATTATTCTCAACCTGAAAAACTTTAGAATTGACATATCTATGAGTATAACTAACGGTGATCCCGCAAATACATCAAACACGCAACACGGCATCTAATTGACCAGTTGGCCCAAAATCAATACTGCCCGGTAGTCTATCTGTGAACGTGATATGAAATAATGATCGCATTCAATGCCCAGTACCTAACTATAAGGTCGACGTTACACGTGGCTAGGTGAAACACCGCCTTTGTCTACACATCCAGCTAATTGCACATTGATTGCTTTGCAAATTATAGGTGTGCGTGTGGTGTGAGGGCCCGTTTGTTAAAATTCTTTCAAAATATGCTTAATATTTATTGAGCGTTCCCAAACAATTGTGGAACTTGAAATCAGAATTTGTGAAAGTCAAATAACGGAGATATGGGCTGTTAAATTGGGCCCTCAGTTCTCACATAGAGGATTGAGGGCCCGGCTGTACCGGGTAAACTATAGACTCCACAAAAAAACTATTTATGCTAAAATCTAAGGTGATACCAAACAAAATTTGTGAAATCAATATATTATCGCAAAACACTCTCCTACTTTAGATATCCTTATTCAAAATGGGCCCTCAAATCTCACTGACGTAAATGTTTACTACGCAAATAAACTGAAACCATTAACTTACAGCTGCTGTTTGAAGTCCTATAAGCTACTAGATAAATTGTGAAAATTTGTGAAAGCAAGACCAGGTCACATCTTCTTGTTGTTTAAAAGTTATGACCTTGACAAAATCCGGGCCCTCGGTTCTCCACTTTTTCATGTTTTCGATAAATTACGCTAAATGTATGAGAGATAAGATAAAGGCGAAATTGTCGTTTCATGTAAAAAAAAGAACTGAAAAGACTATTTATTGTAAAAAAAATCGAGTTTTACTATAATTCCTTTGAATTGGGAAATAGGGTGTCCACAATTTTCCATATATAAAGTTTTTATTTTCAAGTTATTATATATTTACACATTTCAAAACAATACCTCACTAACTATCATTACACACAAACTGTTGTTCCCAGTTTCGCTCGTGTGGATTTTTTCAAACTCTTTTTTCCGACAATTATGAATACAACAAAAAATAAAGTTAGACCAATATGTGCATCTGTTCTAAATTAACGCTTTTACAAATACCTACTCAGTAAATATTTACTAGTGCCGACTACGTTCCCATCTGATGGAAAGCTATGGTTGGACCGCACTATTAACCTGATAAACTCAACGGGGATAATTATCTTGAATTTCTTCAAACAGAGCTGCCCTATTGTTATCTGAGCTGCCAATTTTCAATGAAGACAGGTCTTTTGTCTTTCAACATGACGGTTATCCCGCTCACTGGCGATTAACCGTAAGGTAATTCCTAAATGACGCATTTCCAGACTCGTGGATTGGGAGAGATGGCCCTATTCCATGGCCTCCACGTTCACCAGACCTAACTCCGTTGGATTTTTACGCCGGGAGTCGGGCCAAAGAACTGGTTTATGCGACGGAAGTTGAGACGAGAGATGATTAAGTGCAACGTATTGAGGCGGCTTTTGTGACCGTTAAACGGAGCAGTGGTGGCCGAGTGGTAACGGCCCCGACTTACGAGTTTGTAGGTCGTGGGTTCAAACCCAGCCAAGCGCATTACATTGTGTAATTTATTTCATCACCACTGCTCTCAAAATGGTGAAGGAAAACATCGTAATGAAAATGGCATGTTCTACAGCCAAAAATTCGAAGACATATGACATCCACCAACCCGCATTGGGCCCGCGTGGTGGATCATGGCCCATTCCCTCTCCTAGAGAGGAGGCCTGTGTACCAGCAGTGGGAACATTAAAAAGCTGATGATGATGATGATGATGTGACCGTTAAAGTAGAAATTCGTCTTCGAACTACAACTCGAGATAAGAGAAAGATGTCGTGCGTGTATACGAAACAATGGCTCCCAATTTGAGCAAGATTTGTGATTTTAGTACCTGCTTGTGAAATAAATGTTTAATTTTTTATTTCAAGTTTCAGGAAAGGTAAAAAAATAAATAATGTGCGTAAAAATGAGGTACCAACATCTACCTACTTAGAGCAAGTAATTTATTTTTTTACTTTAACTTCTTAGTGCATTTACCGTAATATCAAATATCGGCTTTTTGTGATTTGACTACACATTTAGCCAGTTAGTGAAGTTAATAAAAGGTTTTTTTTAGCATATTGCACACCATTGGAAAGGGCATAAACTAGAGAACTTTTTAAAAGAATTCGAAGATCTCCAACGATTTTTGTTTTTTTTTTTATAGAAATTTAAAGTTGAGTTATAAAATTATTTTGTCATATCCCATACACTTTGTAGGTTTTTTATAGAAAAACTACACGTTACTAGCAAGTAATTTTGAATTTCATAGAACCATACAACAGTACACTTAAATATAAAAATAAATTTTGTTGGATAGACTAATAACTTTTTTATTTATGTAAGCTTAAATGCTGAAATCCGGTGTTTTCCAGAATAAAAATTAAAACCATGTTTAAAAAAACCGGTGTGGCATTGAATGATTAATTGGGGCTGAAGATATAGCAAATGATCTATCCTGTCGGCCAAATTAATTTAGCAAACGATGCACCAAACACTCTCTATAATAACTTGAAAACAAAAACTTTATATATGGAAAATTGTGGACACCCTATTTCCCAATTCAAATGAATTATAGTAAAACTCGATTTTTTTTACAATAAATAGTCTTTTCAGTTCTTTTTTTTACAGAATTTATTGCTCAATATGTTTCACATGAAACGACAATTTCGTCTTTATCTTATCTCTCATACATTTAGCGTAATTTATCGAAAACCTGAAAAAGTGGAGAACTGAGGGCCCGGATTTTGTCAAGGTCATAACTTTTAAACAACAAGAAGATGTGACCTGGTCTTGCTTTCACAAATTTTCACAATTTATCTAGTAGCTTATAGGACTTCAAACAGCAGCTGTAAGTTAATGGTTTCAGTTTATTTGCGTAGTAAACATTTACGTCAGTGAGATTTGAGGGCCCATTTTGAATAAGGATATCTAAAGTAGGAGAGTGTTTTGCGATAATATATTGATTTCACAAATTTTGTTTGGTATCACCTTAGATTTTAGCATAAATAGTTTTTTTGTGGAGTCTATAGTTTACCCGGTACAGCCGGGCCCTCAATCCTCTATGTGAGAACTGAGGGCCCAATTTAACAGCCCATATCTCCGTTATTTGACTTTCACAAATTCTGATTTCAAGTTCCACAATTGTTTGGGAATGTTCAATAAATATTAAGCATTTTTTGAAAGAATTTTAACAAACGGGCCCTCACACCGCACGCACACAATTATAGCGATGCCACACAATGGAAGTTCAACATGAATAGGGGATTTCAAAAGTAATGGCATCAAAATATGATTTATATAGTATACCAGCTTTTGTCAGCCGCTTCACTCCGGAGTAAAGCAGCTTTCTATTATTACTAAAATTTTTCCAATCGGATTAGTAGTTCCAGAGATTACCCCCTACAAACAAAAAAACAAACTGTACATCTTTATTATAATAATGTAGATAAAGCATAGCATACATAGCATAAGCCTTTAGTAGATAAAACTTAAGCATATTCAGCCTAATACAGTTCCCATTAGTGACACTTAAACCTCCTCTTTAGAAGACGGAACGGGCCGTAATCCACTACGTGGCCTCAGAACGGGTAGGTTTTGTACCTGTATTGTAACTGATCTACGAGTTTTTGGTTCTAGGTCATGCTGGTTTCTTCACGATGTTTTTCTTTACCGTTTTGAGTGCAGTAGTGATGAATTAAACACTTGAACCCCATGCAAACGACGGCGTTCGCACACCTGTTGTCTTGCTGTTATGTCTCTAATTACGGTATTTGAAAGCTTAAATTACAAAAGCAGCTGCCTAGGGTTATACCTACGATAATATAAGTACAGCTCGTAAGTTGGGGCCGCTACCACTGCTTTAAGAGCCCCATGCAGATATTCATATTTTCACATTTTTAATCCGCAAAAGCCCGGCTTGGTCACACATTCCAAAAGAAATTTAAATGAATTTACCATTTAACGAAACGCACAAAATATTATCAGTAGCATTTTGCAACTCACTATTTGTATAAATTAAATTCACTGTTTCATTTTTTAATAAAATGAACGTTAAATTCCAGATAAAAGCAACATTTTTTACTCTATAGTGAGAATTAATTATTTTAATAAATGCTATTGTGAAAATACTTTATCGCAATACCGATTGAAAAGGAACAAAAACTTTTCGTTTATCTGTGTCAAATAAATTACGAAGCTACTTTTATTCAATGTTCTTTTTTCTTATTGTTTCTGTATATTATCCGGGTTTCAGCACGCCACAATTGGGCGGCAAATTATCACTTTGAGGAGTGGCTGGTCCTCACTGGACAACGCAAGTTCGGGAGGTTCCTGTTTCGGATTCAGATAGGGAAAACGCCCGGGTGTCACCATTATGCAGACCGGTTGTATTTAAATTGTGTTCCACGTTCGTCTCAAAGAGATTTCAGAACAACTTTAGAGGCCCAAAAAACCTTATGCCCGCTAAAGCCACAGGTAACTTCTAAAAAAGCAACCTGTGAGCCTAGATCGCAAAGGGCTACTGAAGGTGTAGTATTAGTCAGTAAAAGTCTAGCACAACTTCCCATTCCATCCTAAAGTGGAATGTAGGAACTAAGGAACGGGGTGGGTTTTTAGTCAGTAAAAGTATGACACTATATATCTGCTCAAGGGTCAAGATGTCATTGGACGAATTCACCACCGAAAAAAAAAGAAAACTCAAGAGTGGGTGAAATCATTGATGAAAGACACCAGTTTCTGAAAGGAAGGTCCGATCCTGGAATGAAGGCTAAGAAGGAATGGGGTGGATTGTTTAGTCAGTAAGAATCTGACACTGTTTTCTGCTCCACCCAAGAACGGGATTCGTCATTAAATGATTTTTCCCACCATAAAAAAAATCGCAAAAAATTGAATCCGGGTTCTCATCATAATAAACTTATGGAATATTCGAGTTGGGGTCGACGCTAACCGTAATTATATGGGGAGGCTGACTACGGGCGATCTATAGACCCATTATTGGCTCTCCACTCTTTGATGGCGTATTCCGATCGGCACAGTTCGGGCAAGCCATAAATATCCGTACTATATTACAACATGCGAAAGCTTTCCTTTTCCGTCTTTATTTGACACGTAAACTTGGTATTTGAGTGGAATATTGATTCTGAACCGTAGTTATATTAACCGATATGTCTACTCGAGAACTTTGTAATATACAGGTGTATAACGTAAAAGATAGAAAGAAATAGAACATTTTGATACAGGTGCAGAAAGTTTGCTATTGCGACCGAGGCGGAATTTTCACGAGCAGTAGGCGAAAGTGTTATGCACACAAATTTGAACGTGTGTCAAAAGACGTTTTTCAATTCACTCACGACTGACTCGTGAAGATTAACCCTTGCCTCGTGGGGATCGACGCGCGCCTAGTCTGCTACGATAAAAAAATTGGCCATGCGCACTTTTCCACACTAGTGCGTAAGAAAGTCCATTGCGTGCCTGTTAGCAGTAGGATAAGAGCTGGTTTCCAAGTAAGTGTACTGACACCTGGCTGACCTTAAACCCGCCACCTACAACTCATAAGTCGGGGCCATTCCCACTCGGCCACCACAGCACTGAGTCGGTTAGTTTATAAAATTAATTAACCTCTAGGCTAAACTCAAAAATAAACTGTACAGAAAATATGAATTTAAAACCAAGTTAAATTACTATGTTTTAATGTGATCCGCTTAAAGTCAACACCAGTGCTAATCGGCTTAAGTAAAACAATGAACAAGTCCGAACCGCCCCTAAAGCTTTTCAGTTGTTAACACTAAACCTAAACTATTGCGAAGCCCTACAAGTTTGTACCACTTGGCTGAGTGTTTTATTGTATGGAATTAAGTAAAGTTTTAATAAGAAATAAACATTTGTCGGGTGAAAGGATATAAAATTATACAGCCGAGGAATTTAATGAAAGATTTATCATCATAGCTTAGATTAAGGCGGTTGACACAGATCTACGCACCACGGAGTATGTATATACGCGCGGAGTAGATATTTGTAATTCATTCAAATTTTTCACAAAAAATGTTAAAATAACGTTTTTGTACAATTTAATTAAATTGTACAAAAACGTTATTTTAACATTTGATGAATTTTTGACAAAATGAATTTTTTACCTTTTTAAATTAAAAAAGGGAAAAAAATCATTCAAAAATCAATCGACAAAAATTCCGCCACTGGGGGTCTAGAATCATGTAATAGATCCATGGTATTCATTTATGGTACGATGTCAATGACACTCTGTATAGCGCGTGAATGCGTGTTTTAACGTTGCTTGTTAGTATCTCCGTTTGTATAGAAAACACGTACAGTCAAACGCCTACATAGGAAGAATCATGTGTGGGTGTGGAGTGAGTATCAAGGTATATACCGAATCTCGCAGAGACGTGCTTGATTTTGAATGAAACGTGGCAGAGCGTCCGTGAGCCGTTTAGCCCGGACCGTAGGGGTTTCAGCAACTCGCCCTACGCCATTTTATATGATTAATAGGTATATATGTATTACCAGACATAATACTCTTTTAATTAAGATAAAAATAAACCAGAAATATTATTATACTAAACTATGTACCTACATTATATGTAATACAAAAACACAAAACACACTTAGACGTCAAAGTACTTCTCCACATCGCTGTCATCCGGGAATGTGCCCAGAAGTCTGGCAGCATTGCCACGTTGAATGGCAATGCTAATTCTCTGAGCGATATAATAGGTACATTGTCTAGGCTTTTTATAAAATATCAGATTACACAAATTGCCCATAAAATAGCTACTTATATATATATATATATGTTTTGTTTAAACCATTATATATATATGCCATTTAAACATCATAATAAGCCCCAGGTCGTTGGACAGTGGATGTTATCAAATCGTTTTATTTTTCATGTCGTATTATTAATTAGGAGCAGTGGTGGCCGAGTGGTAGCGGCCCCGACTTACGAGTCGTAGGTCGCAGGTTCAAACCCAGCCAGGCGCATTACTTTGTGTAATTTATTTCATCACCACTGCTCTCAAAACGGTGAAGGAAAACATCGTGAGGAAACCGGCATGTCCTGGAACCAAAAATTCGAAGACATGTGACATCCACCAATCCGCATTGGGCCCGCGTGGTGGATTATGGCCCATTCCCTCTCCTAGAGAGAGGAGGCCTGTGTCCCTGCAGTGGGAACATTAAAAGGCTGATGATGATGATGATGATGATGATTATTAATTCCATACAAATAATAAGTTTATGAGTTACGGATTTAGTTCGTAGATCTATACAGTACGGCTGTCGGATCTTGAGGAATTTGAAGTTAGGCTCTGCGAATTTTAGCGCTTGAAAAATAAATGGTTTAAACAAATAAATACAATTTGGAGTTGTTATTGCTTAAAAACTGTTATTGGCATTTTTTTTAAATCTTTATTTTTGTACGAGTTTCCAAGCGCTAAAATTCGCAGAGCCTGACTTCAGACTCACCAAGATGCGACCGCCTTACTGTAACAAAATGCACTGTTTTTAACCGACTTCAAAAAAAGGAGGAGGTTCTCAATTCGATTGTATTTTTTTTTTTTTTTTATTTTTTTTTTTTTTTTTATGTTTGTTACCTCAGAACTCCGTTGTTTATGGATGGATTTGCAAAATTTTTTTTGTACTTGAAAGGATATGCTTCCAGATTGGTCCCATTTTTTTCAAAATTGAGTTTTGATGATGGGATCCATGAGAAATCGAGGGAACTCCTCAAATATTATAGGCAACTATATAGTTTTTTTTATATTTTCATCGAGAACTCAAGCATTTACAGTCAAAAAGTAACATTTGATGAGGTGGAACTGGTGAAGAAGATCAGAAAATGGCTAACGAAACTTGACACTCGCATAGATATCACAATTAAGGTAGTTAAGCAACTTTGAAAATGCACTATAAACCAATGATCTTAAATAATTATGTTGAAAATGTTATCATCGAACTGATCTGATGATGATGATGGAGCTGGAAGGTAGGCACTGGAACTGCGTAACTAATTAATATATCCTAGCCGTGTTTGGGCTTGTTAGAATTGTCATAAGATGCACTTTGGCTGTAAGATACCTACTATTGAACTGATGTGATGATGAAGCTGGAAGGTGGAAGGTCGGCATGGGAACTTCAAAGTAAAATAATGTATCCTAGCATTGTTTGAGCTTATTAGAGCTGTCATGGGCAATGCTGTCAAGGTCAATGGAAAGGGCTATGCTCGGAATTTCCTTGCGTGTTCGAATCAGAAATGAAGAAATGCGCAGGAGAACCAAGGTCACCGACATAGCCCGAAGAATTGCCAAACTTAAGTGGCAGTGGGCAGGGCACATTGCTCGTAGAACAGATGGCTGATGGGGCCGAAAGGTTCTAGAGTGGCGACCGCGCACCAACAGACGCAGCTTTGGAAGGCCTCCCACAAGGTGGACCGATGACCTGGTGAGAATCACGGGAACGCGATGGATGCGAGTCGCACAGAAATGGTCGTTGTAGTGACGCTTGGGGGAGGTCTATGTCCAACAGTGGACGTTTTCTGGCTGAAATGATGATGATTATGAGAGCTGTCATAAGATGTACTCATGAAATGAATCATAAGTATTTCATGCATCATATCATCTCTCCACGAGATCAAAACGATTACACTGTAACAATATATGTATTCCTACTGATATGACATTGGTAACTTTTTCAAAAGAAATGTAGGAACGATATTGACTTCGTTGCCATAACACATTATTATAAAAAACACTAAACGGCTACAAATAAAAAAAACTTTTTACAAAAAAAAAAACCGCCTTCAAAAAAAGCCAAACGACAAAAGTTCCTACACTAAAAAGTTAAAAATAAAAATTTGAATTGCTGTAAAGAAACTTAATTTATAGGTAAACTTATTTCACATTAATATTTTGCAAATATTCAAAATTTATTACTTCTTTTTGGAGTCGGTGCCAGCCAAGGCAAGGAATTACGAATGGGCAACAATCCCTTGAAAAACTATCTCTAACTTAACTATAAAACTACTTAGTACCTATTTGCATACTCAAATATATAATACTTAACTAAGACATAAATACATATTAGACTTCTCTAAAAAAATCATCCCATTTGCACATTTTTTTTAAATAAAAAATATATACTTACAAAAACCTTCTGCAACATTTTAAGTACATTGAAAATGTTTAAGCATTGCAAGCACAAGCAAAGCTACCTAACATTAAGTTACAACAATAAAAATGCTGGCACCGACTCCAAAAAGAAGTAATAAATTTTGAATATTTGCAAAATATTAATGTGAAATAAGTTTACCTATAAATTAAGTTTCTTTACAGCAATTCAAATTTTTATTTTTAACTTTTTAGTGTAGGAACTTTTGTCGTTTGGCTTTTTTTGAAGGCGGTTTTTTTTTGTTATCTATACTAATAAAGCTGAAAAGTTTATTTGTTTGGTTGAATGGGTTAATATCAGGAACTACCTACTGGCCCGATTTGAAAAAATATTTCTGTTATAGATAGCCATTTTATCGAGGAAGGCTATAAGGCTATAAAATAGTACGCTACAACCTGAGGGAGTAGGGCAGTAACTAAAGATGCGGGTGAAACCGGGGATAACAGTTAGTCGATATATAATCTACATCTACACTAATATAATAAGAAGTAAAGTTTGTTTTTTTGTTTGTAGGAGGTAATCTCTGGAACTACTGGTCCGATTGGAAAAATTTTAGCAACAATAGAAAGATGCTTTATTCCTGAGTGACATAGGCAATATTTTATGAACGCGGGCGAAGCCGCTGACAAAAGCTAGTAATAAATAAATATTATTCATTACATTGAAATGCTAGTCATCACTTTGATCATATCGCATGCTATTTTTATTTCAAATTCCCATTTAACATATTTTATGTGCCATTACACCGAAATTGTTGATTTGGAACGTTTTAAACTGATGGAGGTGTTGTTTTTATTATTTTTTACTTTGCAATTTGTTTCGGTAAGTTTAGTACTACGTTTTTTTTTATTTAACATCATTTATAGTATATGCGAAGCCTAAATACAGTTTGTTCAGAATCAGTAACTGAATTGATTCCATTATATTTTACACCATGTTATAATTTTTCCCAAAAATATTTGTATTGTATTGTATACGCAACTCTACGACTTAAGCACGTATTTTGCCCAAGAACATTAAAAAATATTTACAAAAGATCACAAGTTGAACACCACCGAGGTATACAACCATATTAAGCACACAACTAAGCGTGCACAGCTGGGTGCGGGAGCAAAACAACCCCTCAGTGACGGGGATGATCCGGTGACCATGTACTTTGCGCAGACAACCAGATAACATGACAAGCTTATAACTTTGTGATTTTTCATGATACAGTTATGAAATACTAGCTTTTGCCCGCGGTTTCGCCCGCGTGGTATTGGGGTTAGGGTTGGGGTTTCCGCAATAAAAGTAGCCTATGTCCTATTCCGGAATGTATCCTATGCCTGTGCCAAATTTCATCCAGATTCGTCCAGCCGTTTTGGCGTGATTGAGTAACAAACATCCAATAACAAACATCGTAACTTTCGCATTTATAATATTAGTAAGATTGCACATAGATTCTTCACATCTCTGAACCTGAAAGGGTGTGACCAATTGCTAACGACAATATTCGATTTATAGGTAGGTTCATTTCAGCCTATAGAAATAGTTCCTGAGAGAGTAGAGACAGTATCTGGTAACAGTTGCCTGCACACTATTCACTTCACATTTAGAAAACGGAGTCGCCGCAGTCCATATTACATAGATTTTGACTTCAATGCAACAGCTGGATATGGTAATAACTTAACGGTATGTATGATTCATTAATGAAGATATTCGCTGGAGAACCGAGATCGCAGGCATAGCCCGAAGAATCGCCAAACTAAAGTGTTGTCAGCCGAGTACGTTGCTCGTAGAACGGATGGTTGATGGGTTCAAAACGTTCTAGAGTGGCCATCGCGCACCAGAAAACAAAGCAAACAAGGCTTCGCTTCAAGGAGTAGTCAGCAACCGCAGAGGCTCAGCATAGCTGAAGCCTAAAGGGACCAAGGACCAGCTTCTGAAAGGAAGGTTAGGCTCCGATATGAAGGGCTAAGAAGTAACGGGGTGGGTTTTTTAAGGCTAGGTTTTCCCGGTTTTGCCGGTTTTTGAACTCACTTTTGATAGGCAAGTTACAACTTTTTGAATCTGAAAAAAATATATATTTAAGACACATTCTTTCTCTTTGGCATGTACCTATTCAATACACGATATCATACTATTTTCTCGATAGGAAAAAATTCTGAAGTAGCTTAGATTTTGTGATTTTTTTTACATATTAAACGAGTACTATAACACTTCATATTTTATAAATAACATCAATATAGAGGTAATTCATTTTGGAAGCGATGCTACCGAATCGTTTTTTTTTTTAAATAAATTTGTGAATTTTTTATCGATTATTCAAGTGATTTTCGATCCGCGCGTCGCTTGCCAGTGTCTCGCAGGACGTTACCGAGGAAGGACCTCTGCCAAATTTTTGAGCGCGCGCTTCGCTTCTGTTCCGTAAAGAATATCAAAATAATACAAATTGTAAATAATAATGTACATAAAGTCGCGGGCAACTCTTGGTAGCGTTAAATGCCTATTTCGCTGAGTCCACCCGCCCTTCATCAGTAAAAGTTTTGCGCTATCTCCCGCTCCGCTCAAAAACAGAAGATGCCATTAGATGATTTTAATCCACCACTAAAAAAGGCCTCCACAAGATGCGAGACACACAACACCATTGGTTGTGACGATGCTTAGGAGAGGCATATTTTCAAGAGTGGACGGTTGGCTAAAAGGTATAATTCTAATGGATCTAATATGCCATATAAAATGTACGGAGATCGACGCGCCCAAATCTGTGTACCAGGCCCACGTGAGCGCTCTGTAGTTCTACTTAAGAATATATATTTTAATTGTTTAATTTCAGATTAAATGGCACTTAAACGAATACATAAGCGGGCGCTACGTGCCGATACCGGTACACTTTGAATACAATCTTTGTGACTTTTTATACAAAGATCCATATCTTGGTCAGATGTACGCAATGCAACTGCATGGAAATTGGTCCTGTCCTTTTCCTCCCGTGAGTATCATAACCAAGATTCTATTTTTTAAGTATTTATGTTTCCAAACGCACCCTCAATCTGTACAGATTAAAAGTTTGTGCACGACTATTTTATTTTTTAAATAATTTAGAATATACAGTTTAAACATTGTCTGTAAAAGCACATACAATAAAATACACAAAATCATACAAAGCAACAACAACAAAATGCACAACAAATCCAATACAATCACAACAACAACACAATACACAACTACATTATATAATACAATCACAACAACAATACAATACACAATTACACAAAAAAAATTACAATACAAAAATTTATTGATTTCAGGGAAGAAGCATATTTAGGAACATAAGAAGTAACGTCGAGAGACTGCCGGTGATACCATTCACTTATGCGTCCTTGATAGTAAGAACTCGAGTTGATCTTCTATTCACTATTGGTCCACCTGCTCAAAAAGTGGCTGATGTCAAAGTTTACATGACATGGAAGCAGAAGTTGCAAGAATGAGATGACATTCTATTGCATACATATCTATATTTAGATAAATTCACAGCTTTTTATGTCGGTCGTTTTTATTTATTTTATTTGTTTATACAACGTTCTGGGAATTTAATAATTAATAATTTAAATCTTTTTCTAATAGTTTCTCAAAAAAGTTTATTTATCTCCACAAATTACATTTCAAACATCCAAGTTATTTGACAAAAGATAAATGTAAGCAATCATAAAACATCTGTAATTTGTGGCTTATCTGGAGCCCGTATCTTAAATCCCCCATCATCAACAATTTAACAAAAAGTTTTTTTGGATTTTGCAAGGCTATACCCCATTGGCATTCAATATTATGACAAAGCTCCTTAATTAGGATTTAAAAAATATTATTAGACTTTCACACAAACCTTTTTACTGTCCGTTTAACCGATTTCGACTTTATTCCGTAGACATAAAGATGGCATTCAAAGCAAAAAGTAGTTACAATTCCAATTATTTACTGCAGCTGGCATTTATCGAGCCACCAAAACAATAAAAGTTGGTTGAATTGAGAGTAAAATAGGTTTGTTTCAATGGCTAATCTTATTACGAATGGAGTTTAGTACAAATTAGTTATAATACATATGCATTCATATTTGAAAATAAATTGTTTCTTTGAAAACATCTCATTATATTATTATTATAAAAATTGCAAACAAAAAGGGTGTCGGCCAAAAGCTCTTAGAAAAACAAATGTTCAGACATTTACAGACATCCCTACACTATCTGTAGACAAGTTTACAGCACGAGTTATTTAGAGGTTAAAGGGCGAGCCTGAAGCATGCATATTTTATCATCCAGGCGAATGAAACATGTCGAGATTTCTTTTTCCCAAATGAAACCGGCTTCAGTGAGTTCTTACTTCGTATCCTCATAATGTCTTACTGCCGTTGTAACTGACAACTGAAACAACAACAACTGCAACTGCTGTTGTACTGACTGGTTGTTGTCTGTTGTTGTTGTTGAGCTGTTGTCGTTGTGTTGTTACTGTTTTTGTGTGTGTTGCTGTTGAATTTTTTGTAAAATGAGTGTTAGAAGTAATGATTCTTGTTAAAACGTCAGTCTCCAAAAGGTTTCAATATATCTTTAATCGGTTTGAAGCAACCATCATTAAACTAATGTAAAACGAAGTAATGTGAGGATTTGTATCATTTAGTATCCATAGAATTCACGAAGTAAACATATTTTATTTTGTATCTAAGTATTGTCATCTTTAATGACAGCATGGCAATGATTGAAATGGTTTATCAAGAAAATGGGCATACAATTCTGGGCTCAGTCTGTTGTACCTTAGTTTAATGACGTACGAGTATTAATAGATATAAAAATGATTGTACAATGCCAATTGATTTTGTTCGAAATGAGAATAGGATTCATTGCCATGTTGTGACGTCACAATTTACTGTCAAATCAAAACAAAATATTGTTAAAATTAAGTTTATTTACGAAAAAAAAAAATTACGAACTGTGAACGAAAAAGTTTAATCACAATCAAGTATTTCAGTTTTACTCATCTTTGATTTCTTCAATTTTGCAAAAATAACTTCGATTTGATACGGTGTGACGTCACATTCTGTCAATCGATCCTATTTTTATTTGGAACGCATAATATACCACATTTGAAAAATTTTAAAAAGAAAGCTCGTTTAAAATATAATCGATAGCAAGTTGCTAAAGTTAGCATACTGGATGTATGTATTCACAAGTACGGTGGATTCCTGCGAGCGGTAAGGTTACAATTTTCGCGCCCGCTCAACCTTGAGTGAGGCGGGGAGGCGGTATTAGCGAGGGAAAAATTAGATTTGACCCCGCCACAGTGCAGCGTCGCCGGAGAGAGGCTACCGACACGGCTTTGTCCCTTTTAGCTTGTAGATCCTCCCCAACAGTTTATCCATTCCATTTTTTTTCTTGGCCGCAAAAAAATAAAGATGGGTAGGTATATTTCTATTTGAAACTAGGAAAGTGGACTTTGTCATTTTCTTATTTTATAATCCTGGTGGGTAGCCCCCGGCGGTGATGTTAAAAACTATGTTAATTTTCTCTTGCTATTGATTTTTAGAAGACCTTAATGAAGGCTACCTTTTTAAAGCTTTGTGTTGTTATAGAAATCGAAAGTATTTATATGTTTTACACACAAACTGTAATGCTTTAAAATATTTGTTTATTTTTATGCAACCGCCAAATAATTTACACTACAACATCTGCTTCACGTCGCGTGTAATTTAAAAGCATGATTAAAAAAGTTCTGAGAGTGAGCGACCATGGAAAAAATTCAGTAATCCTCAAATTACATGAGTCTGCGTCCGTACAGCGCAATTTATTTTACTTAAACTCCTAGTTGGACTGCATAATTGAATTTGTAGGTGCAAAGAAAACAATTTTGGTGGCAAATTAACATTTACGCAATAATAGGTTGACGGGGTGGGTGAGACGGGGTGTTTACGGCCCACTCTTTGTTCTCTAACTAAAAGGGTTAAGTTTAAATAGCGCAGCTCTTAACCCTCTGAACGTACAACGTATGTCGAACAATATTTTCCCCGTTCTCAGTACGACGCGTTGTTTTATAAAAGCGATCGTGTTTTTTTTTCCCTTTTAAGAATTAACGCGTGGAAATTGCGTGACTATTTTCGTATGAATGCGATGTTTTGTATGGAAATGCTGGTAATTGTGTACATGTGTGAATGGATTAACGTCTGTGTATGTATTTACAATTGTACATACTCAGGGGGGTTGGTGTATGGATTAAATTATAAACAAGGACGAGTTTCTTTGTGTAGCTTTTCTTTTGTTCAGAAGTCATTTGTTTTCTGGAGTTCTGGGTGTAAATTACTTTGCACGTCGGTCTATTTAACATTATATCATTTGTAAATTCTCGCAAAATTCTTGAACATGGAGCACAGAGGTCAAAATTGCTTCCAACTCTTCATATTTTGACTTGTTAGTAAAAGAATGCAAAAAAAACAACAAGTGAAAGTGAATGAGTGAGTGAATGAAGTTTATTTTAAACTCTTGAGCCCCAAGCGAACGCCGGCGTACACACACCCATTGTACTTATATGATGTCTGTAATTACGGTATTCAAACCGGACGGATCCGGAGCAGAAACCAAAGACGCGGGTGATACCACATAGGACTGCTAGCAAAAACAAAAACAAAACACAGGCGTTGAATCTATCTTTTGGTCACCTTCCCTCCCAGAATGTTTTAATAATGTTGTTTAATAGTTGTTTTTTTTTGTCTCCATATTCCATAAGTATATGGAAATTTCGATACCATGGTGAACTAGAGGACTATTTAAAAAAAAGTTATTATGAAGTAATCGTCGCGCTGATGATGAAACTTAGTTCGAAAGTTCAGATTTTTATAATAGGTAGATCAAAAAATACCAAAAGCAAGGCAGCTATGAACTATATTTAAAACTATTTTCAACCTTTCAATAAGTCTGTAGAAGCCTATAGGGTCATAGGGTCGAAGCTTCATCGGGCTATGGGTAAATGTGAAAGCATAACACCACGGCCCTGAAGCTAAGACAACGAAGGAACGTCGTGTGTTTTTAGTCTGTAAAAGTCTCGCACTATCTCCCGCTTCGCCCAAGGGTGGGATTTGTCGTTGGATGATTTTTGCCCACAAAAAAACAATTTAACAAGTCTTTATCGAAACATTTAATTTCTTAATAAAAATCACAGTCAGAATGTAATTTAAGCCTCTTATATTGTAGAATGGGCACTAGTATCGCGCTAGCTGTAAGGTTTGCCCATTGTAAATATAGCAGTCGCCATTTCTTTCATTGAATGTAATAGCTTTTATACTCAATGGCTTCGTCTTGGCCACTTTGAGACGGCCATTGAAAGATCATACTTGGTTATAGTATTGTAGATTTTGTATGCGCTTAAAGAATTATAAAGGTGTGGATATATAGCTTTAAACATCATTATGTTCTTTTTAATGTTCCCACAGACACAGGCCTCCTCATTAGAAGAAGGAATAGACCGTAATGCACCACGCGTGCCCAGTGCAGATTGGTGGATATCACATGTCTTCGAATTTATGTTTGAAGACATGTGACACAATTAAATCTGAAAAAAATTTTAGGCCTGTTCAGTCATTTAGATCAGGATGCCAACCGACGATTATACCTGTACGCGCAATGCTAGTGAATCCAAGGACAAACCCCAGTTGATTCCTGATCTCCGGCTACCGTGGCTGCGGGTTTGCGGACGGTGAGCAATGGGTAGTTCGCCGTCCGGTTGTCTGGTAAAAGTATGGACCAATCCAGTCGTCGACGGCGCGCTCTGTTCCCGCGCGCCTCAAGGAGCTATCAGCAATTGGAGAGGCCCAACTGCAGGGTCGAAGCCTACTGGGGACCCGGTCCGGTTTCTGAAAGGAAGGTCCGACCCTGGTATGAAGGCTGAGAAGTAATGGGGTGGGTCGTTTAGTCAGTAAGAGTCTGACACTGCTTCCCGCTCCGTCCAAGGGTGGGATTCGTCATTAGATGATTTTTCCCACCATAAAAAAACCAAAACTAAAACTAAAAACTATTATATTATGACATATGGACTTATTATTATTGAAATATGTGTCAGCACTGCCATTACAGAATTATTGTCCTTTATCATTAACTGCTTGACACACTCTCTTTAACCCAAAAAAAATACGATCAAACGAATATAGACACTTCCTACCAACACATAAGATCGTGAATCGATGAGCTAACACACACAATTACAGAAGCACTCCAAAGCCCTTTATCCTTAACGAATCTATCTTGGTAGTACGCGCTAAGTTCATTGTTTTGTATTAAACAGCCTATCGCCCCGGCTGAGGATTAGTCGCCCGCTTCATTTTACGGGTCAATGCTCAGCAGACATTACGCGTACGGAAAGGGTTAAATTACAATCGAACTAAGAAATTGTTCTGTGTCCTCGGGAATTTTATCCTACCTTTTTTATGGTGGGCAAAATCATCCAAATATTTCCTACAGGAAACAAGGTCAACCTCTTACTGGCTAAACACCCCACCTCGTTCCTGGTTTGCGTTTCGCACTAAGGCCAAACCTTTCTTTCACAAAGAGACCCTGGGACCCAGTAGGCTTGGACCCTTTTGCAGAGTCCCTACAGCATTGCTGACAACTCCTCGATCTTTTGCAGAGTCCACTATGCTACCATCTTTATATTTTAAACTAGCTTCTGCAAACGGTTTTGTCTGCATGATAGTAGAAAATAGATAGCCTTCGTTATTCAGCGATAAAGTAGCAGAAAAATTGTATGAAGTCAAGAGTGAATAGGCTACGTCTTGACAAGAGTACTTCATCGTTGATCACATAACCGCTTCGAAATTCTTAAAGATAGACCAAAATCAATGAACCAACAGCCAAACCTGTTTTATGCTTTTATAAAAAAACCCAAACATAAAAAGAAGTAGCGAAACGAAGCTTGTCCTTAAATTTCGTAAATACAAACTTATCAGCCCACGATATCAACAAAATTGCAGCTGCCTTCGTAAAAACATTGCGAACAAAGATCCTAATCAAACGCTCGCTGGAGTTCAGTATACCCTTGAGATGCGACGCCTTCATAAAAACGCTCACTATTCCTTGGACCTCAAATATTAACCCTTAAAATAAGGCTAGCTTCTTAGCAGCAGATTTCAATTATCGGATTCCTCTTGGGGATAATATTGTTTCGTTTACCTAGCTAAGGCCTTACCATGACGTGCTAAAATGCTAGTTCACTTCTGAAAGGAAGGCTCGGCAATATGAAAGGCAACGAAGGAATAGGATGAGTTTTTTTATATAGTAAAAGTCTGACACTATCTCCTGCTTCACCCAAGGGCGAGAGATGCCATTGAAAGACTTTTGCACATCGAAAAAGAAAAGTGAAAAAAGAGCTAAATTTATATGAAGAAACCAACTTTTACGACGATAAAGGGGCTGTTCTACCAGCCCCTTTACCGCTAATGAATTCGTGTTTAATATTTACACTGACAAACTGCACTTTTCAGCAGGACTCATGGCTGGCCATTGGTAAGTTTTTGCTTGTTTGTGACTGTGGTGAGGTGGCACTTTCTTCCTCTTCTTCTCAGTCGGTACACTCTTCTCAGAGTTGTCTTGGTCATCAATGTGGGTCACGATGAGTTTATCATCTTGGTCATACAGGGTGCAGTCGTAGACCGATCAATTTGTTGCCGTCTTGATCTGGTCTGCCCATCTCATTGGTGATCTACCACGTGGCCTGAATTTTTTGAACCTTTCGAATATCGATTAGAGATACATAAGAAAGGCAAGGTTTGCGAACGCCGGCGTTCGCTTGGGGCTTAAGAGTTTAAACACTATTCTTGAAATACAAGCTTTAATTTTCGGGAAATCTTTCACTGAAAAATTCCTAGTATAATTCCCCAATAGATCGCGATTAAAGCTTGTAGTAGGGTCTCCAGCCGTGTTTACCTGAGCGTCGCTGCCACTTCGTAAGGCTCAGCCTACATGTCTATGTTGACATGGGTGCGTCGGGAAACCGCGCTATTTATAGCAAGGAGGCCGGACTTAATGGAAAAAATACGGAAGAATACATAATGTTTTATGAGCACACTTATGTAGTTATGACTGAACGGTTTATTGGCTTTTCTCGGTTACTATGTATACGGAAAACGAACCGTTTTTGTATCGGACGGTTAGCAGTAACTGTTTTCTGATGAAGAATTCTAAACTAACACGTGCTGATCCGCCTTTTATGTTCCTAAGTGTTATATTTTATTTCAACGGTATATGAAAGTGAGCAGTGGTGGCCGAGTGGTAACGGCCCCGACTTACGAGTCGTAGGTCGCGGGTTCAAACCCAGCCAGGCGCATTACTTTGTGTAATTAATTTCATCACCACTGCTCTCAAAACGGTGAAGGAAAACATCGTGAGGAAACCGGCATATCCTAGAACCAAAAATTCGAAAACATGTGACATCCACCAATTCGCACTGGGCCCGCGTGGTGGATTATGGCCCATTCCCTCTCCTAGAGAGAGGAGGCCTGTGTCCCTGCAGTGGGAACATTAAAAGGCTGATGATGATGATGATGAAGTGTTCTAAGTAAACCAAAAATATTAAAATAAGATAAGGAAACTTTATAAAATCTCTTAGTATACAAAAATCAATTGCCATACTTTATTCTGGTCAAACAGAAAATCAAAAATGGTTTGACCAATTTTTATCATTTTGTGGTTTTTGGTTTGAGAGCTTTAAAAGGAAAAAAGGAAATTACAGTGGAAAAAATTATAATTATTTGAAAAATGAAAAGTACTAATAATGTTAATAGCTGTTTTGTCTAATTCGACAGCGTTAAGGTTTGTAAGGATTAAGAAGATAAATAAGTTGTCATATTATTTCAAATTATAAATGACCAAATATTCATATGGTATATTGCAGCGAATCTAATTAAATTGTATTATAAGATCTAAAACCAACCGTGACAAACAAAACAATAAATAAAGTATGATTTATTGGATTTATAATAATTTCACGGTAACGGACCCACGGGCGACAACTATATAGTAGATAACTACTAAACTACAATTATATAAAAAAAGATAATTATGTCTAAGTAACTTCTTCCACCGAAGAAATGTTTTCCTTGTTAGGAACGTGTGCCGATTGAGCTTTCACACAAATTACTCAAGGCCATGCACGTAGTACTATTCCATGTTTAGATTAGGTCTGTGTCTTCAATTATTTTCAGCCAGTACCTGTGTTTATATAGCAAAGAAACGAAAAGAAAGAAAAAAACATTTTCATTTCATCACCAGCCTTTTTAATGTTCCCACTGCTGGGACACAGAGCCATAATTTATCACGCAGGCCCAATATGGATTGGTGGATGTCACATGTCTTCGAATTTTTGGTTCTAGGACATGCCGGTTTCTTCACGATGTTTTCCTTTACCGTTTTGAGGGCGGCAGCGGAGACTGGCTAAATTTGAACCCGCGATCTACAACTCGTAATTCGGGGCGTTTACCGCTCGGCCACCACTGCTCACTTTCATATACCGTAGAAATAAAAGAGGTGACCAAAAGGCGTTTAACTCAGCAAATACACATTTAAAACGGTAAATTACACAACATTACATAGAACAAAAACGAATACATTTTTTTTCTTTGAAAAAAAAAACAACACAATTCAATACAAATTGTAAGAGCTCCAAGAACATCATCAATTTGATGCGTGTATCAACATTTATTCTACGAACACATTATACATGAACATAAGTATCTACTTATTGGAAATGGTAGAGTATACATCCATTTTCAGTAAATACGCGTATGTGCTCAATATAATCCATCTGAAAGCTTTACTTTGGTAGATAGTTACAGTAAATAGTAAATCATTTTTGGAAGTGCATTATTTACAGAAGGTGAGCTACAGTTATTTTCAGGATTTCGGCTTAAATTATTCTGAAAATGTTTTATGAAACCGAATTTTCCAATAAAGTGTTGAAAGAGAGCTTAAATGAGTTTTCATTACCAGGTATTTTTAACCTTTATTGTTATTTTTTTAAGGCAGGCTATTATTAGCTCTACTCTGGGTGGAACAAAAGGGAGTCTGATTTGATTTTTACTTACTAATACCCAGCTATGTGAGCACAATAATGCGAGTGAAGAAGATGGCCGTAGATCAAAGTTTTTTTTTTTTTAATATAAAAATCATCTAATGACGAATCCCGCTCTTGGGCGGAGCGGGAATCAGTGTCAGACTCCTACCGAGTAATCAACCTACTCTGTTCCTTCCTTGCCTTAATCCCAGAGTTCTGATGAGATCAAAGAAGATGGATGCAGGAGTTCTTGATATAGTAGTTTTATTGTGGCCTCATAGATGTCACTACAAGCAGGCAAAGGCAGAATACACACCGAGCTAAAGGTGAAGACATAAAAACAATAAAATACTGCGTGCCAACAGATTTCTTTTGTTTCGCCTCAAGGAGGACTGCTATTTGACCAGTCTGGTGAAATAAATTTTATTAAAATTAATTGTAGCGAGGACTAGCCACCGAAATATTCTACACTAGTGCGAATACCCTTCACCGTATAGGTACTTAAAAGTGATTTTTATATTGGTATTCCGCACACACATCCACACAACACAATTCACCTACATTGACTTTGTATTTCATTTTATAATATAATATTTTTGGCATGGTATTTCATTTTATTATATAAATTTAAACTAATTTATTTTGACCTAAATTTATATTTCATAATTTAATTTTTTATTTATTTTTTAACATATCTTTTTTTTATTATTATTTTATATTTGATTTTAATTTGTTCTCGAATTTGTATACTTATCTGCCTTAAATTCTAATTAATTGAATTAATGTTGTTTTGTTAATCTAGTAAAATTATTAATATGGTACTTAGACTTAAGATGTGATTTATTCCTCTTTTTTATTCATGTGAATCTAATTTCTTTTAGTTATTGTTTAAAGATGGTACAATGAAAATGGAAGAAGTCACTGGCTCCTGAAATACAGGCACCTAACCTAGCTCAGGAGTCAGGGTTTCACTTAATTGTATACATATCGCAACAATAAAGAATTATTATTATTATTAATTATTATTATTATTATTATTTAAACAACACTTAAAAATGATAAGGGTATTAGCCATTTTACAAAGGATTTAAAAAGTACCTACTTTTCATTTGCAATCAAAAACAATTAACGATGACTACGAATATAAAAACAAAAATTAATAAACATAATCAAATATAAAACAAAATAAATAATATGTTCCTTTTTATATATAAGAGAGTATAAAAGCATATTTCATTTTCTAGAGAGAAGAGGCCTAAGGCCCAGCTGTGGGAACATTGTAAACCGGAATGGTTACACTTTTGTAACCAAAAAAAAAAGGCACTACCAAAGGGAAACTGCAATAGAGTATAATATTACAGTTGAACTCATATTGCATGAAAAAGTAAACATACCAACTTATGTATAAGCTCGGGTAATGTTAGGCTATATCAGCCAAGAATCAATAATTCATTCATATAATTTTAGGTTTTTACTGTATGGATCGGAATATTGGGCTGTGAAAAAGACGGATGAAAAAAGACTGCGTGTAGCGGAGATGAGAATGTTGAGATGGATGTGTGGTGTGACGAGAATGGATAAAGTGAGAAATGAGTATATTAGAGGAAGTCACGCCAGTGACTGAAAAGTTGAAAGGAAATCGTTTGTCTTGGTATGGTCATGTGAAGAGGAGAGATGAAACGCATGTCATTTTTGTGACATGCGTTTCATCTCTCCTCTTCACATGAGGGTTTTGAGTTTACACGTAGATGGATGGAGAGGAAGGGGGAGACCAAAGAAGAGATGGATGGATTGTGTGAGGAGTGATATGAAAGAAAAGGGAGTTACTGATAGTGTGACGGGTGACAGGACAGAGTGGAAGAAAAAAACATGTTGCACCGACCCCAAATAAAATGGGATAAGGGTAGGATGATGATGATGATGATGACGATAATTTTATGTTTTTACTTTAAAATAACTTATTATGTTTTTACTTTAAAAACATAAAATTATATAAGAGTAGTTACAAAAGAAGGTTTCCTCTTCTAAAAGGAAGAGGCCTCAGTCCCAGCAGAGGAAACATTATAAAGCTGAATATCCATTAATGCTGTGAAACCACAAAAGAAGGCAAAAAAAAATCACAACCAAAGGAAAACTGTAATAGTAGTACCTATATTACAGTTTGTTTGAAATAATATTGCATGAAAATGTTAACATACCTACTTATGTATAAGCTCCGGTAATGTTGGGCTATTTCAGCCCAGAATCAATAATTCATTCATTCTCTCGCACATGTGACAACGAGGGTGTCAATCAATTAACGTTGAAGGCTTTATGAATTTCCACTGGCTTTCATTAAAATGAGGTGGACCAACAAAAACATTAAAATTAAGTACGTTGTTGTAAAAGTCTTATCTTTTTTTTGTGCTTGATTGCGATCCCATCTGATGGTAAGCAGTGATGCATTCATGACGAAGCGCGGTAGTTTATTTAATATTTCGAGCGACGTAATTAGAGACATAATAGAAATACAATATGTGTGCGAATACTGGCGTTCGCTTGGGCCTCAAGAGTTTTAGATCTTTTTTACTCTAGCCTTGAAGACATCCATCCAATGGATAGAGGGAGACATGTTATTTGAGGACTTCCAAACTTAAACATAAAATAGTGAGCCACCAGATACCAAAAAGAGCAGCACCTTAAAAAGAGGATTTGATAGGATATGCGTCATCTCAAACAATACAAGGTGTCTTCAAGATCTTAAAGACGCCTATGCCTATTCCTAGGCCTGTTCACTCTAGCGAATAGGCTCATAATAAGCTACTGCGCCTCACCCTCAAAGATTTCATTAATGCTTACCACCAGGTGAGATTAAATCAAACACTACTTTGTATCAATTTAAAAATAATACTACTCTTAAGTGACACTCTCTTCCGTATGCAAAATACGCGCTTTAGACATGGAGTTGCGGATATCAGTTCGATATACAATATAAGAGACGCTCTCTTTGTACTTCCAACCCATCAAAATACCACGACGTACAAGTTCACGTTCCCCACAGTTCAAATATTCAAAAAAATATTTTCTTATCTCCCCTCTCTTCATTTGTGGAAACAATAAAAATGCCCCCAATTTCAATTTGTAAAGGCTTTGTTTGTGCAACGTGTAGCGTACAGACAAGGCAACTTCTTCGTAGCAGCAATAAGGGCGTTTTTCGTAGTTCAATCTGTTATTATCTTAGATGTTGACCGTACTTTGACGTAAGTAGCTCATGGTACCATCGAAGTCTGACCACCGCAAAATTAATTTTTGCTTGCACTCGAAACGAAACCTTCAAAGTTTTGGTTTGACGCCTTGCCACAACGGCGAGCAATGGGTTGTTCGCCGTTCAGTCGTCTGGTAATCACTCCGGGCCCAGCCAAGCCTTCGACGGCGCGCTCTGTTCCCGCGTGTTCAAGGAGATGTCAGAAAAAGGGTTGAAGCCTAGGTACTGGGGCCCAGTGTCTCTTTCTGAAAAGAAGGCTTGGCCCCAGTGCGAAAGGAAAGTTGAAAGAAAAAGAAGGAGCGGGGTGGGGTGTTTAGTTAATAAGAGTCTGACACTGTTTCCCGCGCTGCCCAAGAGCGTGATTCGTCATTGCATGATTTTTGCCCACCATAAAAAAAAACTTCGCCGCAGGATTCAAGCGAAATTTTGTTTTAAGTGTTCATGAAAAGAAATGACGGCGATAGTACAGAGAAAGATCCCTTGGTTGCACACCCCTACCAGAAAATATTTAGCATGAAGACGCGGTTTTTCTACCGGTAAACCTCTTTTGTTTATGCTAATGTTATGTACGCAGTGAGGTCGAACCATCAAAGAAAGACTTTTTTAAGTACGATAATATCGGTCAATGATTTACACGTTGACCTCTTAAAAAATAGGTCAACTGTATGATTTCATATCATATAAATATTTTTATAATATCATATAATTACTTTTATTCTTTATTTTCCATTTTTTTTTACCTTTGTCTAAAAATAGCTTCAATGTTTTCTGTCATAATCTATATCAGTTGAGTGTATTTCATTTTAATAATAGCAAATGTGTATTTTGAAAAGGAAAGGAAAACTTAAATCAATGTCCTGGTGGACATTCTATTTGTAAAGTACAAAATGTTGTATACAATATTCCCGTCTTTCTACATAGAAATGTGGAAAGACGGGGATATTGTTAACTTAAAAATCCAACAAAAAGCAAGATTAATATTAAATCTTGCATTTATGTGAAACAGATTTAGAGCTAAATTTTGTGATACGTATGTGAATCCGTATCACAAAATTATATATCATTACATAGTATAAAAGAAAGTTACCGCTGTCCCTATGTATGCTTAGATCTTCAAAAGTACGCAACGGATTCTAGATTTTAGATAGAGTGAAGCAAAAGGAAGTTTTATGTGTATAATACATGCATAATATATTCAATGTCAGTACTCGTGCGAAGCTGGGGCGGGTCACTAGTATAAATATATTTTGATTCACAAGACCACGAAATGCTTGCCATAACTCACCCAACTTACACGTGTGTGTTGGCATTGAAAATTAGATTTCATACACGAAAATAAAGTTAACTCAATAAAGTTGTGTAACTACAAAGTAAGATTTAATATCGCCGTACGAACTGGGTAAACAATTTCACTTTAGCCAAAAAAGGCATTTTGTTTTTCTGAACATTGAAAATGACAAGAAAAGATGCATGGCAGGTAGTTTCACGCGCGCCTCAAAGAGATCAAATTCAAACTGAAGATCGTTTATTTCACAAAGGCCTACATGGCACTTATAAACTGTCAAAAGCAAGTACATGGTTCTAAATATTCGTTTCCTATGGAGAAGAACTAGCAAGAAACTCCATGGTCACTCTTTTAAAAAAGTTATGAGATGTCATTAAAACTGGAGGGGCCCAAAAGGGCCGTAGCCTACAGGGGCCTTCGGTTATCCGGAAGGGAACTCTGGAATCCTGGAAAACAAGCTAAATAAAGTACATAGTATTGGGTTTTAAACAGCAAAAGTCTGACATTTCAGTTTTAGTCCCATAGTAAAAGTTGTTTGTAATCATGACTACAATCAAGTGTTTAAGTATCGGTCAGTAATAACCAGTCACGCTATATTATCTGTGGTGACATGAAACACATAATTCGATTATTGTTAACGCCTAATTAGTTAAAATTGACTATCACTAAAGTGTGTTCCATTATCCATGATCTAATATTTGGATTAACTGCTCATTAAAATTTACTACGGTTCAAAACACGTATATTACAGAAAAAATAATAATTTATTACGTTGAATATATTTAAAAAAAAAACCTTCGTAAACGCCAAACATAATGAAGTATCAACATCTCCGTAGGGACCCTGCAGAAGGGTCAAAGCCAAATAGGGCCAAGAGTTCGTGTCTGAAAGGAAGACTCTGGCCCTAGTATGTATAGTCAGTAAGAGTCTGATACTGTTTCCCGCTCCGCTCAAGGGCGGGATCCGTCATTGGATGATATTTACCTACCATGAAAAAAGTATCAAAATCTTAAAATGCAGTGCAGACCTGAACTAAAAATAAACAAAAATCAAATAATACCATTATCTAGTTCTTGCTAAAATAACATTTTTGCTAAATTAACATTCGCGTAATAGTACGTCTAATGCAATTAGTATCGTAAGTAACACCTTGGATTCGAATAATGCCTACTTTGCCCACAACTTCAATTACATCCTGTATAAACCATTAAACACATTTTTAAGGAAGACATAAATAAATGTAAAAAGGCCAATAATGTTAAACATCTAACACAAAACGTTCAGATATAAGCAGAATGCCATTATTAACGATTTAATAAATAAATCCATCGAAAGCAGCTATTTAATTATCTCAAAAATGCTTATAATACCATCAGAGCATGGGCTGTTAAATATCGCCATCTGTTCTAGGAGCCATTATTTTCATTCCAACAAAGATTCTCGTTCGTTCCGACCGAGATTCAAAGAAAAAACCTTTGTAACAGACAATTAACTGCAGCGTCGAGGAATTAATTTCTTCCAGGGCCCGCGCCGGTTGGGACCGAACAAGGATTCTTAATATTTCTTTTGTGAGAACATAAAAAACATAATACTAAATTAAACTCTGTACCCACGACGAGGTAAGGTCGATATTAGTGTAATTCTGTTCGCGGTCGACGCGTTTCGCGCCGCGGAATGGACGCATCAGTATGAAAATAAGGATTATCTCAGCTATTTCACACCGGCTAGCACCTAATTTGCGAATGAATTCCTCATTTTACAGAATATATTTTACTGTACTTTCAACGAAGTAGATAATATTCTAAAATTCCAATATAAATAAAACGTAACTACAGAATATATCTTTATTTTTCTAATATTGCATCTAAAGAGTAGTTTCTTTCAAAAAAGTCGTTCACAATACCGTTTACTCTTTCTACGAACAATGTATTATCTTTGCTCTCATCTTCGCAAACGTCTTCATCAAAATGTTCATATTTCATTTCAGTCATTTTGAGGGCGTCCTCATATGGGGCCGTTATTATCATCATTGAGACCAGAGCCTCTATTAACCCGAGGACTGAATATTCTTTTAGGTGTCTTTGAAAAATACTCCTTGGGTATACTTTTTCAACGTCCATATTACAGTGTCGAAGGACTGCTGTTAATGTTCCGAAGTATAGGTCGAGGACTTGATCATAATGTTTGCTGAGGAATTCCCCATCGGTGGACATGTACAAGAAGTAGGCTATGTCGGTGACGGGTGAGGCGAGCCGGACCAGCTGGTAGTCCACAAATATCACTTCGACCGGCTTACCGCCCTGCAAGAAACAAATATCGATATAGGTACCTAAATAATCTATTCATGTTAAACGTATCAATGGAATTATTCACGATTATAATCTTAGATTATTATCAAAACAGTGGGTTACGATAAGTTACGATCGTAAAAAATATCCAACTGACTGTATTTGCATTTGTAATCACATGTTCAACGAAACAGTTTAGTTTATTTTTAAGTTCTTACCTTAACTTTGTAAAGAATGTTGTTGTTCCAACAGTCACCGTGACAAATTGTGCTGTGGGAATTAGGCCGAGTGCATTTGTACAAAACTGTCAGTATGTCTGGAGTAAGTCGGTCCAACTTGTCCTTAGCTACCCTATCCAAGACTACGCTCACAGACGCTTCGTAATACGAGCTCATACTCTTCGGTGCAGGCCCAGGTTTACTATACTGCACATCCTCATGACACAAACGGGCTATCTCCTCAAATTCTCTCGGATTCGTTCTCTCCAGCACAAAGGACAGCGCGTGCAATTTCGCCAAATTTTTCATTACGAGTGAAACGTAATCCAAATTCGCCTTGAAAAGTCTGTCACGTAGCTTGAAACCTTCTTCTTTCAATCCCTGCACTGCGATGGTTTCTTTGTCATATTCATCACAAGCAAAAATGCAGTTCGGGAATTTGATTTTCAATCCTTCACCATTTTTTATTTTATTTTGAACTTCCAGTAATTTCGGTAGGATCTGTTGGTAAAAGATCACTTCTCGTTTGTACGATTCTCTGAAGCACGCTCTCATTCTGGATTCTGGATGCCATTTTATTAATAAATGTCTTCTTATCTTTTGTCCATCGAATATTCCTCTTAAGTGCACATTGTAAATACCAGTTAGAAAACTGTCGACTTCTTCACAACCTAACTCAACGATATAGTCCGTTAGTTGTATGTTACTAAGTTCTGCCGTTTTATAAATTAGTTCAACAAGTTCTTGCTGACAACGCGATATTTTCTTAGGTGGCATAGTTCACTGATTTCACCATAAATTTAATTTTATGAGCACCAATAACTAGAATTGACCATTGAGATTTCACGGCCTGTTGACTACTGACATATCACCAGTTATCTAAGTCCTACACTATCAATAGTAAATCTGTCAAATTTTGATATCTTTAAGATAAATTACAGTAACTAGACGAAGAAAACATCTTATTATTTGCTTCCACTGATAATATTGGTATGTAGTTCAAAATAATCTAGAGTTATTGAGGAGTGGACCCACAATCTGAATGACATTCCTTAGATACTTGAGACATATTCACATCGACTCAACATTCCATGACAATACATGTTGAAATTATGATAAATCGGATGAGATTGGTGTTGAGTTGTGTAGAGCAATATTTTTCATTCTGTGGGTCGCGACCCCCAGCAGGGTCACAAAGTCGTCCGGACGTCGCGGATAAATGTAAAAATTGGGTCTTACGCATGCTTCACCACAAAGAAGTATAACAATTTAGTAGTTAATGCTGTGCCTGTTTATTCTTCAAAAGTTTTTCTGATATTCGTACTATTTTTACTTAGATTTTTATTATTATTTATGTCTAAATTCAAAAAGCAGCCCAAAGGACGCAGTCAGTTTCTTCGCTCATCGCAATGTCACGCTCCTAGGGTGTCGCCACTATTTGTCCATATTACTCAGGGGTCACGTAGGTATAGAAAAAGATTGAAAACACTTGTGTACAGTGTGTTATCAGTGATGCGCTGAGTACAAATGATAGACGTTCTGAGCGTTATCAGCGCGGAACAGTCTCAGCGAATGGCCGCGAGATAAACTAGTCCCGGCGCACACAATACCTTTTGTAATGTCACTCAATGGCCGTCCTGCCTGCAGAGTAGCCGATGTGTGTGTGCGTCATACAACTGGTTTTATGCATTCAATGTCGTATTGTGAGCTATTGTCGTGTCCTGACCACGGGTCTTGGAATACGCACAGTGAAATGTGCATGAAATGAACCGACCGCCATTCTGCCTGCCTTGCAAAAATAGTTTCTCGTATTTCATTCATATTGGTTTTTCGAGGCATTCGTTTTGTGTAGTTTTCATGAAGTAATATTGCTTTTTGTATTTTCTATTCAATTTAACTTGCGTATTTGTTTACAGACCACTACTAATATAAATACTAATGATTATTTATGACATAATTCTTTATTATATCATAAGGATTCAATAAAAGAAGGTACATCACACTAATTTAAACAATTATGGATTTAAAGGCGTAAAATTGCACGTACATATAAACATCAGCCGAGCGAGTCTAATCACCTGTAGGTAGTTGGTACGACCGGCAACTACCCATAGGTCATTGACTCGCTCAGCTGATGTTTACTTAAAGAAATTAATTTCACGCATACGCATATT
Source organism: Mythimna loreyi (assembly GCA_029852875.1). Classification (NCBI taxonomy): domain Eukaryota; kingdom Metazoa; phylum Arthropoda; class Insecta; order Lepidoptera; family Noctuidae; genus Mythimna; species Mythimna loreyi. The sequence goes on from CM056792.1 coordinate 14,085,445, forward strand.
AATTCGAATTTTAGAAAAAAAGTTTTTAATTTTTACCCGACTACGGCGAAGCAAAAGGAGGGTTATGATTTTGACCTGTATGTATGTATGTATGTATGTATGTATGTATGTGGGTATGGATGTTCATCTGTTCCCTCGTAACTTCTAAACTACTTATCAGAATTCGACAAATGACATATCATTAGAAACGTCTTAATTGTCCGCTGGTTATAGGCTATATGGGATTTCACAAAATCTAATGTGGCGCCCTCTAGCGGACAAAACATACGAAGTAAAAAAATAAAGTTAAGATAAATATGCCGTGTTTGGTATCATTTGAAAGCGCTTTACTTGTACATTTTGAATATATATATATATATTACTAGCATTTGCTTGTGACTTTACCTGTATTCATGGGCTGAGAAATCAATGAACCCAAGATTAACCTATTTAGAACTCCAAAATATGTTAAATAAAAATAAAGTTTAAAAACTAACACCCGACTACTTAAAAACATGCTCTAAAAAGTACGAAACAAGAAAACACTCTCCAATGAGAAATGTTTTAAGGATAAAGCCGTGGTCGTATGCTATAAGAATAATAAATTTAAAAAAGTGGTATACGACCACGGCTTTATCCTTAAAACATTTCTCATTGGAGAGTGTTTTCTTGTTTCGTACTTTTTAGAGCATGTTTTTAAGTAGTCGGGTGTTAGTTTTTAAACTTTATTTTTTATCTTTACGAATTGATAGTGTTTCATGTACCGGATTAAAATAATCCTCCACGGGATTAAAATGAACAAAATTTAGGCGAGTATATGCGTATGTATGAATATTACTCGTTCATGCTCATATAAAGTCAAAATTTAAAATGGTACATAGAATACATTTTATCCCAGAAGCATGTTCTCTTATGATAATTTACTTGCGACTTCTTTTCCACACTAGTTCGGAAAGCAGTCTATTGCGTGCCTAGAAGTGGATAAGAGCGAGTTTACGATGTGTGTGTATTGAAAAAGTTATGTGATGAACCCAAACCAAACACTCTCTGTCAGATGATTTCAACTTCAACTTCATCTCTTAATTAATTGCCTGACACCACAATTTTGCCAATAATACATACGGACTATTAACAGACCATCAAACGACCAGAGCCCTAATTCACGTAAAATTAAACAATCCCAAAATTCCATTGACGTTCCATTGTCGTTCGATCGTAGTCCTATCCAAAATCGGTATTCGCGATATTTGAACCACAATATTTGACGTTTAGCCGTTGACGTCCTATCCGACAACGATTGAAAGACGATTGAAATAGCTGAATACGCTGCAACGACTCTCGAACGAGTTTAAAATCGGTGTCGTTCAAACTCGATTAATGGATGTGAATACGAAAATGTCAAAGTCGCTACGATATCGCTACGGTTTTGATTCCGAGAATTAGGCTACAGATGATTTATATCGTTTATTTCTGGTCAATTGTCGGTTGCCTGACGCCATTTTGAATTATTTAATGATAAAGTCAAACTAATATCTAAATTCAGGAGGCACTAACAATTCTGTTTGATGCCGAATGATAATGTTGCCATCAAATTGAAAACTGTTTCTATTCACTGCCACACAGATATGCATGTTAAATGAAACACATTTAGCATGCATATCTTTGTTTATGTACGCACTATAAACGTGTTACATCATTTATGGTATTTTAAATGTAATCTGAATACCTTCATCCATTTCGGTTTAAATGTAAGGTGCTAATTGTGAAATTGTGTAACACATTTATGTGTAAATTATGAAGTATGCTTATGTAGGTACTGTCTTTTATTTCGATTAATTATTCTATAATCTATTTGGTATATTTAAAAACTGAATTCTTAATTCCATTTTGTATACAAAAAGAAACTTAGAGTAAAACAATTTTTGACAGTTGATGTACAAAGGCGAGCTTAACTCAAAATTGATTTTCTACATGCAAACCTTTGAGTGATAGAGAGACATCACATTCATTAAATGTTAGATTAATCTGTTAGTACACCGCAGACTAGCCTCTTTTTTGCTATTTTTGGATACTTGCGGTATATACGTCGAGGTAGAAAAAGAAAGAAAGAGAAAAACTGTTCATTTACACGTTATGACGCAAACTTAAAACTACTTAGTAAACATAACATAAGGAAGATATGCGCCACAACCGAGCAAAACGGAGGAAAGCTCAGCATAAAGCTAAGTGAAAAAGAATGAATAGGTTCTAGGTAAGTCAAGCTTGTCTTGTCAAGTCTAGCATCGTGGATTACATCATCACTTACCATCAGGTAAGACGCGGGCGTATCAAAAACAATAAAAATAGTAGTACAATATACTTTCGCTCTATTACAAAGTAGAGTATAGTATATCGGGCTGGTGTCCGTAACTCCACGTCTAAAGCGCGTATTTTGCGTACGCTCTATTACAAAATTGACACTTTAGTTTGATAGCTTTCAATAATATTTGATGATTAATTTCAGAAAAGTAATATTCAAAAACAATATGATCCACATCCTGCAACAAAATTTAGCATGGGGGAAACGTGTCTAGACGTGCAGGAAATCAGTTTTCCGTAGACATCGACGTTGACGCCGGTTGCACGCTTCAATTGAACTCACTTTTTTATTTTATTTTTATTGGCAGCACTTACACTTTGACATTTTTACGTGACCATATTTGTGTTGCAAAGATGGATTGCAGTTTTCATTCAAAATAGTTCAATTCAGGTTTGGTTTCAGTCTGGTTATACAACGTGTAACTAAATAATCATTTACATCAAGAATACAAAATTAGGTAGCCAGGTACTAGGCGCTCAGATTTACAGAATGTTTTGTAATATTAGCGAGTGTCGTGGAATATTATTGACCCCCGTATTGTCGTGACACGTTTGTTTTGATTTGAAATCAAGAGTCATGTGATACCAAGAATTTGGTATTATTTTTTTTTATTTTTTTTTGAGCTGATACTTCGTGTAGAGATTCTATTCAACCTGTATTCTTCAGCGTTTCTTGATGTATCTTCTATACTTATGGTTATTTTGTTATACGTTGTATAGATTTTTTTTTCATTTATACATAACTAGTGCTTTCCCACCTTTTTATTATTTATATCATTAACTGCGATCCCACCTGACGGTAAATAGTTATGCAATCGTTGATGGTGAAGCGCATTAGTTTATTAAGAGCTTATTCACTTCAGGCTTGAAGACACCTAAATTGTCTTTCCATGCTCTTGTGGTCAGTGTTATCTAATGACTCGGAGAATATATGTTGGTCTACAGTACTTTGAGTAAAACGAAAAGTAGTGTAAGACTGGTAGGTACTGATGAGGAGCTGGGGCATCGATCGAATGACGCATTTGTCCCACCCGTACGCAAAATACGCGCTTTAGACGTGGAGTTGCGAATACCAGCCCAATATACTATACTATACTAAGACTGGTACTAATTTACTAAAATCCACGCCTAATCATTCAGTTGCAGTTGTCCTGTGCGTTCCAGGGCTTTGGTAAATAGTTCCTTCAAACAATCCTGTACCCAGGTTACCAGATGAGGCTGACATAAGAGTATGGAGCCGTGAGCAAAGTTGATGAAACTCCTCTAAATATTAAAGAAAGAATTATGGAAGATTAATCTCATGTAGAATAGAGACATGCACGAGGCGTAGAATGCTAAATATAAGTAAGTATCGACGAGTGCAAAGAAAAGAAGAAAAAAATCTTAATTTCAATATTATGAGTTCAAAGAATAAACGATATCTGTATTTTTTTTTATACTATGTGAAGTAGTAGAAAATTACAAAACTGCTTTCACTTTGCATCCTTCTATATCTCATCATGATCAAAGCTATAAGATTACTTACATGAAGTTAGGGCATCTGCTCGTAGTTCTCACGTGTGTCTACACTAAGTCCATATTATGGTAAATGGTCACGTTACCTGAAAACAATATTTTTTGGTCAATTATAAACTATCATTACAACAATATTTAAAGAAAAAATGTTTGTTTCATATTTCCAAAAAAACAATCATATCAAATAAAATATTACAAATTGATATGTAGGGCCATTTCGATCGAGTACCTACCTCTTTAGAGGGTTTAGAACTAAAGGCATATAGTACTTTTTATACTTAAACTAAAATAATATTTTAGTTTATTTAAGTGTACAGAGTACAATAAAGAGACTAGCGGACTCTGCAAACGTTGTAAAAAATGGGGATAAAGTTAGGAGGCTAAAAACGGCCTGCGACCTATTCTCAGGCTTACTACACAAAAATGGCATAAAATCATATCATCATCAATGGAGTTGTTTGTCATCAATACAGTCAAAAACTACTGCAAGTAGTAGTTTGCTACTTTACTACATTGACACGGACGAAACCGGTTGCATAAGTTAGTTATAGGTAAACAAGACGCAAACACTAATCCGAGATTTAAAAATAAAAAAAGATTGTCAGAGGGATTTCAGGGAGGCTGTCAGGCCGTTAGGCGCGAGTGATTTATTTATAATCATGTAAAAAGGTAATTTCGTAGACATAAATCCTATATTCATACGCGAATAAGCCATTTTAATATCGCCGATCCCGAGCAGTGAATCGATTAGAAACATTTTTTTTTCCGTTTTTATTACGGAAGTAACTTCTGCCAGCGACTTTACCCGCGTAAAAGTAGGTTTCGGAGTTGATTTTGGAACCCTGTTTCATACTTTTAGGAGTTATAGCATAGCATAATCAGCCTTTTAATGTTCCCACTGCTGGGACTCACGCCTCCTATGTAGAAAAGAAAATGGGCCGTAGTCTACCACGCGGGCCCAGTTCAGATTGACGAAAGTTCCATGTCTCGAAGTTTTGGTTCTACGACATGTCGGTTTCCTCAAAATATTTCCCTTTACCTTTTGAGGGTTAAATTTTGGATTGCATGATTTTTTCGAGTGAAAATCATTGGCTGTATTAATTAAATGAAATCAAATATTATAAAAACTCTAGAAAATGTTACATCCGAAAAATAATATATTGTCACAACTAATACAAACTTACAACATAAAAACTTTTAACGCAAGAAAACAAACGACGACTCAAAATACTATATCTATATCCAAAGCGATATAATATGTGGAGGCTTTGGATATATAATGGTTAACAAGTTTTCAATGAAAATATTTTTTTTCATAACAAGCTTTTATAGCGGTGGTCTATACTTATATAAATAAAACTCGTCAAGACGATTCACACGAGCCCAAACTCGACGTGGTTGTGCCGTTTAATTACAGAGTTCCTATGGCTACCTCGCGATTCCATCATCAGATCAGCTCCATGTCATCATAATATTGCATTGTCATCCGAACTAAACGTGTATACCAAATTTCAGCTCAATCGGAAACCGGGAAGTGGATCAAATTTAAGTTGCAAGATTTGATTACAGAACGACAGACAACGGGACAGGTGAAACTTGTAAAAAAAATTGATACGCACGCTTATGAAGACAGATTCAATTTTTACCGACATGTTATAAAAAAAAATGTTGTAAAACTTTACTAGTTTTACTACTTTGTAATAATGGTTAGCTAAATTATTTTTCTTCTCAAGTGAATTGTAAAACGTTGTATGATACACGTGAGTAATGAAAGGTTATCGTTCTCGGCTCTCTTAACCGCCTCGACGGTAACTATATACATTACACACTTGTATCATAATCATTACATAGTATAAAACAAAGTTGCTTCGTCCCTATGTATGTTTAGATTTTTAAAAGTACGCCACGGATTTTGATGCGGTTTTTTAATAGATAGAGTGATTCAAGAAGAAGGTTTATGTGTATAATACATGCATAATATATTCAATATCAGTACCTGTGCGAAGCTGGGGCGGGTCGCTAGTCTATGTATATAAAAGGAGTAGCTGGCTGACTGACATATCAACGCACAGCCAAAACTACTGGGCATAGAAGCGCTTTTTATGACGTAGGCAAACACTAAGAAAGGGTTTTTCGAAATTCCGTTCCTAAAGGGATGTAATGGGGGTCTAAAGCTTGTATAGTGGCGGTGCTGGGGTGGGTCGCTAGTTGTTTTTATAAAACTGAAATCATGTTCCAAGTACGTCTATATTACAATGTAATATCGGTAAGATCGAGTATCATAACAAATGCAATCAGAGCCTGTTATCGAGCCATTCGAGGAGAACACTTCCGACGTAATAAGAACTACTCATTGTACGTCTTCGTAGAGGGCGCTTGCGTCGGAGTAATGGTACTTTATTTACTTAGGTAAATATATTATCCACTCTCTTATATTAGTCAGTGGTTTAATACTCATGGCACAAACTTTGTTTAGTCTGGGACTAGGTAAAAAATTACAAGCGTTGCACAGAAGGGGTCCTGAAATGCTAGTTTGAGTGGTAACGGGGCTAAAGTACGTAGTTCGTTTATGGGGTGCTGTATTAAATTTTATAATAAATTACCAATTGAGATTATTCAATTGAATGAATCCAAATTTAAAACTTGCATTAAACGCTCGCTATGTAGACAAGCATATTATAACTTGGAAGATTACATTCTTGATAATAATGCTTGGCTAAATGCCGTTCCTGCTCCACAGCCACAGTCTACTTTTGCCTACTAATTTGTTTTTTTGTTAACTTATTTATTGAATGGATGGAAGTTGTTGCCCTTTTTATATTGGCATGTTCGTAATAGTTTTATATTTTATTTGTTTAATTGAAGCTCATGACCATCTACTATATACATATTTTTTGATGTGGATACAATAGCATTCTATAATGTAGAAGAACTTTTTAAATTTTGTAAATGTGAAGTACGTGAGCAGTGGTGGCCGAGTGATAACGGCCCCGACTTACGAGTTGTAGGTCGCGGGTTCAAACCCAGCCAGGCGCATTACTTTGTGTAATTTATTTCATCACCACTGCTCTCAAAACGGTGAAGGAAAACATCGTGAGGAAACCGGCATGTTCTAGAACCAAAAATTCGAAGACATGTGACATCCACCAATCCGCACTGGGCCCGCGTGGTGGATTATGGCCCATTCCCTCTCCTAGAGAGGAGGCCTGTGTCCCAGCAGTGGGAACATTAAAAGGCTGATGATGATGATGAAGTACCATGGAGCATTATTCGCTAGGTTGCAACTTATTTGACATAAACGAGCATGGCAGTTGAGAGTTTGTCATGCTCACTCAAATGTCTCGCTGATGGTGTTGCGTGTGTTGGGTCATTCTGTTCCCTCTAAAATGGTTGAGCGGAGTGAAAAAAACAGAGAAACAAAAATACTTCATCTTTTAAAAAAATAACTATTCCTAATTGTCACTGTTATGTGGTAACAAAATAAAAACTTAAATCTTAATGTAACGTAGACGGGTGTTGTAATTAAGTCCAACAATAAATTCATAAGTTCATTTACTTACGCCAACTGTAATTTTTCTTAACTGTAATTCTTAACAAATTACTGCGCCATACGTTTTAATTACACAGGCGTCGTGTACTTACAACTAAGCCTTTTATTTAGTCATTATCGTTTGTTAAGAACACACGCGACTAAAATATCCTACTGGCCATTTAATTTCTCTCTCTCTCTCAAAACGAAGAAGGAAAACATCGTAAGGAAACCGTCCTAGAACCAAAAATTCGAAGACGTGTGACATCTACCCCACCGCACTGAGCTTCGGCACTGCCTGGTGGCCTCCACAACTGGAGTGCTAAAGGTTGGAGGAGGTTGCATAACGTTATATTTAAACTTAGAAACAAATGAATGAACAATTGGAATTAAATTAATCAACTTTGAGGTAATCATTTAAGTAAGTTTAATAAAGTAGAACTAACTAGATACTATTTCTTTATTTTTATAATCACCCATACACTCTTTATCTTTCTGTCCTAGTCCTAAATTACTTGGGTTCGGAGCGACACACTTTTTCTTCTATTCTGTCTTACCGTCACGCTTTCTTTTCTTTCATATCACTCCTCACACTATCATCCATCTTTTCTTTAACCTCCCTCATTATCTATCCACATAATATTCTCATAAGTATTGTAGTAACATGCGTTCCATCTCTCCTCTTCACTTTACCACCCCAAGATAAACGATTACCTTTAAACTTTCTGTAATATACTCATTACTTAATTTTTTTTTATTGCTATAAACTAGTGCTTGACCACGATCCTACCTGATAGTAAGCAGTGATACATTCGTTGATGTGAGGTGCACTAGTTTATTAAGACCCTATTCACTCTAGCCTTGAAGACACCCAAATTATAATGGGACGGAAAGACCGCGAATAGGAAGGACGCGACTGGCGTATTCGCCGGTTGTCCGACGATAAAATTGAGATGGAGGAATCAAATCGTGCAATTCCCGCGTACACTCTAAATGCATCCTGTAGAAAACCACTCTACGCCTGTGCTCGAGGTTTTAAAGATTTGCTACATACCTATGTTTCAGTCGAAACTTCTGATCTTATACAGTACTAGCTTTTGTCCGCGTACATAAAATATAGCCTATGTCACTCAGGAGCAAAGCAGCTTTCTATTGTTGCTAAATTTTTTCCAATCGGACCAGTAGTTCCAGAGATTACCTCCTACAAACAAAAAAAAAACAAAAAAATAAAAAAAAACAAACTTTACCTCTTTATTATATTAGTGTAGATAGTGTAGATGACAAATATACGGACTTCAACTTGAGGATCATCCGTGGGTCATAAGTTGTTCCAGTGATCTATCCGTCCATCCTGCTTTGATCCAATGTCGATGGTGTATGATTTATTTATTTATTAAAACTTTATGCACATAACACTGTACTGTGTGTTATATATGATATGATATTCCACAACTATCACAAAACGTCGTCTAGTCCCAAGCTAAGCAAGGCTTGTGTTATGGATACTAGACAACTGATAAACATGTATTACATACTTCTAAATACATATGTATTATAGATAAATGACACCTAGACACAAAACAAATTATTGAGCTCATCATACAAACATTTATCCAGGGTGGGAACCGAACACTGAACCTCCGGCATAGCAGTCAGGGCCACTAACCACTAGATCAACAGGCCAGTCGGTGTTAGACCGAGATGTAATATACCATTCCCTTGTACAAGCAAACCAAGGTTCTTTCCGAAAAATAATCCCAAGCATTAAAAACAAAGTGAACTAAAAATGTTATGTTTTAGCGCCATCTAGTGAAAACATAGCCACACTTAGACCCGTAACTTTCACTTTAAAGAAGGGGTAAAATAAACGTATATTATTACCTCAAGACAAACACAACATCACCTTTTATCGCCATTATAAATTTTCTTCAAAAGCTCAAATTTTTCAGCGAACCGCTGAAGGCACTTCAAAGGGGAAGTAATGAAAGAAAAATGAGAAATGTTTTAATAACTGGTTCTTCGTGTTACAAAAATTTATCTTTTTATGTGCATGGAAATTGTTCCGATACCCCTTTGTGTTTTGAAAGCAGAAAGTCTTAACAATGCAGGAATTTGTTTTTAGGTCAACGGTAACCGAAGCCTTTGGAAAGAACTCTTCTATCGAATCCGTTTGTTCCAACTTGCCAAGCGCTCTTTGTTAAGCATAATGATGTATATGTTACGGGTAAAGCTAGAAGATGGAGTAAACCTAGGTTTACCCGGGTAAACTTAGTATTACCCAAGCTTCTTGGGTAAAGTCCGAATAATAAGTAAAATACATTTTAATTCGGGGTTTACCCATGCTCACCTAGGTCTACCCAACTCTGGCTGGGTAATGTTATGTGTTGCGTTATTTTCGCATCCGTGGCGTAATTCTGGGGGGCCCGCGTTATCTGTTCATTACTGAGTAGCTTGCAATATTACGTTCGCCTTTGTATGTTTTTTAAATAATAAATGTTTAAATTGCACCCAGATTTTCATTTCACTAATTAATTAGACAAATTAATTTAAAATATTACCCCGCCATTATTTCAGCAAGATAAACTGATGTGACATTTTGAATTGCAAAATTTTGCCGCCGTGTCCTCGTGGGGATGATCGGCGGCGGCCATCTCTCGCGCCGGGCCTTGGTCGAGGCCATGGTCCGGAGCGAGCGGGAGTGGCAGGTGGACGGCTCCTTCTGCAAAGCAGTAATTTTTCCGATCCCGATTTCCGGCCACCGAAAGCACGGGCTCGTGGATGGGGAGCAATGGGTAGCTCGCCGTCCAATCGTCTGGTAACCGTCCGGACCAAGCCCAGTCGTCGACGGCGCGCACTGTTCCCGCACCCCTCAAGGAGTTGTCAGCAAACCGTAGGGACCCTGCAGAAGGGTCGAAGCCAACTGGGTCTAAGGGATCGCATCTGAAAGGAAGGCTCTGGCCTTGGTATATATGGCAACGTAGGTAGGAATGGGGTAGGTTCTTTAGTCAGTAAGAGTGACACTGTTTCCCACTCCACCCAAGGGCGGGATTCGTCACTGGATGATTTTTACCTACCATAAAAAAAAACCTAGCCTCCTAAAATCGACTGTTCATTTGCAAGCTCTCGTAAGCTTTCTTCTGGTGATATATTTGCACTTTGCTCGGTCGCCATTATGTCACTAAGTAAGCGACGTGCGTGGCCGCGTGGGCAGATAACGCGGGCCCCCCAGAATTACGCCACGGGTGCGAAAATAACGCAACACCTAACATTACCCAGCCAGAGTTGGGTAGACCTAGGTGAGCATGGGTAAACCCCGAATTAAAATTGATTTTACTTTTTATTCGGACTTTACCCAAGAAGCTTGGGTAATACTAAGTTTACCCGGGTAAACCTAGGTTTACTCCATCTTCTAGCTTTACCCGTAACATATACACTACAAGCAAGGACACTACAAGGTTTTATCAATAAAAACCGACATCAGAGCAGAAAAACCGGTCAAGTGCGAATCGGACTCGTTCGTAACAATCTAACGTAAAATTCTAAACAATCACGCTTGTTGTATGGAAGCTGCAATCATTTTATTCTGTTCTTATGTATATAACAACAGAAACCTGTGAACATTTCAACTGTCACTAAACACAAACTATCACGGTTCATGAGATATAGCCTGGTGACAGACGGAGAGATAGAATAAGGTTTGAATAAGGAACCATAAAAATACTTGAATATTATTCATTTGGTTTCAAAACATAATATCAAGCCCCAAAATATCACCGACACGCCTATCCCGCTGAGATATGAACCAAAAAATATTTTCACCTGCATTTTTTAGAAATAAATAAAAATCCCGAAAGTCGGCTGTAAAAAATATGAATGCAATTTTCTAACTGGACAAAATTGGAATACATTTCATCCGGGCAAAACCGTATCAGCTATTTTATAAAACCGTTTTATAAAATATAAATCATTTTGGAGTAGCGGGCGGCGCGTCGGGCCGCATAGGGACGTCTCCGATGCAATAGTGGCTTATTTTAGATTCAAAGCTTTGGGAGGCGCGTTTAAGAGGCTAGTTAATATTTAAACATTTTTTACTGCGCAAACTGTTTTTCTGCTTGTGTTTTTTAACAAAGTAGCTTGGTGGATGGTTGCTGACTATGCAAATGACCCGGTATTAAGCTGGGGACACAGAGAGTATGGTTTCCGTGCCGTTGCGTTGCTGCGCCGTGTACGGCGTGTGCCGCCACGTTAGGGGTGCATTAGGCCGGCAGCACAGGGGTGCGTATCGATTGGCGACCCCACCCGCGCCCTCGACACTACACAATATTACTCTCTGCACTCCCAAACCCACCCTTTCGTTACATTTGTATCGTTAGACTTTGCGACCGAGATCATTGTTTTAAAATATTTGACATCAAAATAAACTTTGCATGTTATTGTGAACTACATCTCATTCTGTATTAAACATATACTACACTATTCTGTAGCTCTTTGATTGCCTCTTAGGTGTCATAGTCGCCAACGTGACTGCTGAGTGCTGAGCCTTGTGTTTTGAATTCGATTCCCGATTGGAGCAAAAAGTCCTATTGAGTTTTTTCCATTAGGAGTTTACTCTGCCGCCTTTAGTTGCCCGGATCTTGGGAGTTGATAGTGTGACACCCTAGTAAATCGGAAAGCACGTAAAGCCGTTGATCTCTCTCTGGTCGTATCAGATTGCCGTCCCATCGGACTATGAGAGTAAAGAAACAGAACACCTATGTTTATGCAAACACTTCTATTGCGTACTTAGCTAAAATCTCTGTTGAGATTGACGATCGCAATTTGAAATTGGGTCGTGAGGATTATTATTATTCTTCTGTAGCTTTTTTTGATAATTTAATAAGACCAGTGAGGATGATGTAAGTACCACAAGATGTTTTTTATGTGTATATATTGGCACGCAACTTGAGCGTTCGGTGAAAGAGCGAAGATAGTTTTGCACATACGAGCCAATCACTATTACAAGGATTGCGATTAAAGAGACCCGATATTTCACATCTGCGCAAGTAAAAATCAGCCTTGAAGCAAAAAGTCAACGCTTAAAATCCGTTCCGGTATCTGTCCTAACACTATTAAAAATGATGTCATATTTCAACTCCTATAAAAAGAACCCAAAAGGCCCAGACAAAGCTACAATAACATCAATTTTTATTACAATAACTTACAAATATAACCCCTAAATTCTTCGAGGGTACACAAAGAACTTCACTGTCAGGCACACGCGTCGATGGCAACAACCGCGGTGATTGCTTGTATGCAATTGTAGACAGATCTTGCTTGGGGCATCGAGAGGGTACTTTGATATCACACAGCTCAAATTGTTTTATCTCATAGCAAAAGAGGGTTAGCTTCAACGCGCGTTTTTTTTTTGTTGTTTTTGTCGTGCTTTCATTCTTGGTTACATTTAGAGTAGGAGAAAAGGTTTTGATGGGATTTTATGGATTTTATAAAGTAAAATTCATTGGCTGGTTTGATTATTCGTAAAATTATTTCTAGCCTTTCGACTACTGTCATTTCAGACACACTTAAAATACAATAGGTGTGCGAACAGGAGTGTGTCCCCTGGGGCTTAATCAACTAGTGAATATTGTGATGGAAAATTGCAGTTGTTTTGAATCTCATGTTAGATAAAAAGTGGAATCAGTGATATAAGCGCGATCTCGGATGGTGAAAAGGTTGTTATATTATTGACTACCTCAGCGAAGTTTGCTGAGAATGTTGACTAGATACATTTGTTACCAAATACTAATGTTTTTCATCCACATTCTCACCATCATCATCATCTTTGTCTTGTCCCGGTTTATTTTGGGTCGGCACAACACGTTTTTTCCTTCCATTTAGTCGATCCTATCTCTCCACCAGCCACCCTGTCTCATCATCATCCTACCCTTATCCCATATTACATGGGGTCGGTCACTCTGGTCAGTCTGTCCTGTCACCCGTCACACTATCACTAACTCCATTTTCTTTCATATCACTCACACAATTCATCCATCTATTGCTTTTAGTAACATGCGTTTCATCTCTACTCGCCACATGACCATACCTATACAAACGATTTCCTTTCAGTCACTGGCGCCACTTTCAAACTTCCTCTAATATATTCATCACCTTGTCTCATTGATTGAAAAAGGATAGTCCATTTTATGTTATGTGTAGATGATTAAATGTTCAAAATTCTGAACTATTCGTGTGAATAAAGAGATAGAAATATCTTGTCTAACAGATAATATTCACCTCAGGAACGCAAGTTATTCCGACCACTATTCTCAAAGTTCAAACTATGTCTGATTTAGGTACGTCGATAGATCGCAAGGTTGTATAAAATGTCGACAGGCTGCTGATTCATCGCTTAAAAGCACTATTAAAAGTTCCCTGCTTCCGTAAAGTTTCCAAACTTAGTCGGTGTTATAAGCTACGAACACACTGTGTATGTTCCTTTATTCACCCTTCGCTAGACATAGATATGGGTGCAGAAGTAGCTAAGTGACTATATATGTCTATTAGATGAAAAGTAGATATCGTCAGCTTGTTTTTAACAATTATTTAAGGTGACTGAATTAGTGACCGATACTTAAACACGTGATTGTAGTTATGATAACAAACCACTTTTACAACGAGACCTAACCTAGAATCGCGAAAAAAGTCAGCAAGTTCAGTACATTTATGTTCACCTAACTGGTCAAAATCATCTAGAATACTATAGAAATCAAAACATAAAGTTTTGTAAGAGTAAACCTCTGAAAATCTGCTATTTTACGCAAACTCTGAATCTTCATAATGTTCTTCTTTATTAAAAATATAAAAAAGTACTTATATAGAAGCCTTGCGCATTTAATTGCATTTCTATATCATGTCAGTTTTTTTCAAAAATCCTTAATTTTTATGAAATATTCGGGTAAATTGTAGAATTACTGAATGCTTACAGCGTTTCACGTGTTATCTCACTTTTTTCGCATTACTTTTGCATCAAACATCACTGTGGATTGCGTTAAATGAAGCAACAAGCTTTTAAGCCATGTGCGACGTTGACGACAGGCGAGTGAGGAAGGCCCAACTTAAGTATTGGTCACTAATTACCAGTCACCCAATATACATATCGTATAAATAAATAAATAAAAAATAAAATAAAAAGCCTTTTATTTCTTGCTTTTCATTATACAAATTCAATAACAGTGTGCATGCAAAATAAATTAAAAATAATGTAGTATATTTAGTCATTGATTAAATTGTAATAGAAATTATTATTATGCTATATATAAACATTCAAATCCAAAACATTTTTTTAAAATTATCATTAAAAAAATATAAATAAGATTAATAGTTATTAATAGATTTGAAATTAATGTTCCTGTAGTTGATACAATAATAATATTTAATATTTTTAGCAAGAACCCACTCGATGAAAGGCAAAGGCCTCCTCCAGAGAAGACCAGTACACATTGACATATTGTAAGTAGTCAATTTAATTTAAATTCATTTACAAATAGCTCTCGTTCATCTCTGTACTCATCCGAGTACACTCCATCAGCTATAACAGCACTTATAAAGCAAAATTCATCGATGCCGCGTCTATCGCATCCCTAGCTCCGATATAGTTGTCGTTTGATTCATTAGAAGCCGGTCGGTGGACAGTTGACTCAATTGTGTACAGGTGTAGGTATGTAGGGACCCGATATGTTGGACGAATGGCCGCGGCGCCGCTCGCTGTGATTGACGCTCCTGATTTGCGTGGCTTATCTGTTTATTTATTGCCAGACAGAGTAGGTAGGTACACGAAATACTGTTACGCGTTTAAATGTTAAAAAGGGATTCTCTGCGGGATTTTTTGAAAAGGAAACTTGTAGCTCTTGGATGCAAAGGAAAACTGAATGGCATAGGTGTCCACCGCAGGTGTTGGCTTGCGGACGACGTGCAATGGGTAGCTCGCGTCCAGTAGCCGTTCAAGCCGAGCCCGTTCCATGCGCGCCTCAGGCCCAGTGAGACCAAATTTTACGGGGGCCATGGAGCAATGTAAAAATGTTACACCCGCGGAAGCCCAGGAACAAATATTTACCTGTAAACGAATTTTCCAAATAAGTTTTTTTGTGATTAGCGCGTTTTTAAAGCTGTGCCTAATATTCATTGAGCATTTTATCTAGTCGGATCACACCGTTATGACTACATCTATATCTATTAAAGTACTTTCTTCCCGGTGTAATAAGATTTCTTATTTTTCTCCCTTGGGTGTCGTTATTGAGTGATTGATTACGGAAGATTTCCATAGAAAAAGATAGCTGAGCTCGATAATTTAATTATAATACTAGACATATGGCGACTTGATAAAATTATACACCAAATGCCATCCATAATTGTGATTGATCACGATTCTGATAGAATTGCGAGACGAATAATAAAAATACGTCACTTTAAAAATCACATACTGGCTTGTTTGATTTTGCATGTCATGCGTAATGCAATTTGTCAAATCAAAACATGAACATAAAATGCATTAAAATTAAGATTGACACACCCCTATTTCATTTATCATACAAAATATTTTTTTTGCACGACAGCAAGAAGGCTTGTGTTGTATATATTTTCTAGTGGAACTATTTATAAATGAGTTTAACCTTTCGATTACCGTAATTACAGACACAATTAAAAGACAATAGGTTTGCGGACACCGTTGTCCTCTTATGACTTTACCTTTAGAGAGGAGGCTTGTGTCCGGCCTCAACTCTAAAAGATGGAATGGGCCGTAATCCACCACGCGGACCCAGTGTGGATTGGTGGAAGTCACAAGTATTCGAACCTTCACACAATTAAACTTTGAACTTCTTTTGAGTTAAAAATACTGTGTGTAGAGATGTTTATGTCACCTCACAGGTAGTTGCCAATAAGATTAATAGTGGTTGAGTCAAGACGGAGTCGGATGGAGCAATTGACTAAGAATAGAGGTAGGTGTCAGCCTTAATTGGCATTGACCATTTTTTTTCTTCAAATGGTATAAACTAATGCTTGACTGCGATGCCACCTGATGGTAAGCTGTGACGCAATCTTTGATGGTGAAGCGGGTTGGTTTATTAACTCTAGCTTTGAAGATACGACGGAAAGACGGCAGGCAAATTGTTCCAATCCTCCGATGTATAAACAACAAAGTTACACGCATACTTCTGATCACAGAATTATTAACAATCTGAGAATGGATATAAACGCCGTGCGTCGGGTTGTTCGATGGAAGAAATGTGAAATGAATTCCCGCTTAGTTAATTAATTAGCCCGTTATGTTCCACTGCTGGGCACAGTCTTTCCTTTCCTATTTCCACACACGTATGTCTTTAACCATCGCGGACCTGTCCCTTTCAGTAATTGTCCATCCAGCTCATCTCTCCACCTTCACTTTCTTCTGCCACGATGTCGCCTTGCATTTAAAGGGACCCAATCATTCCCGCTTACACTCTCCAAAATGCAACCTGTAAAATACCGGTTTCTCATACGTTCTCGTCTATATATTTAAAAGGAGAAACTGACTGTCTGACATATCAACGCACAGCCAAAACTACTGGGCCTAGGACCGTGAAATTTTGCACAAGGCTTCCTTCTAAGACGTAGGCGAACACTAAGAAAGGATTTTTCCAAAATTCAGGTCCTAAAGGGAATCTAAAGTTTGTATGGAGAAGGAGAACCCTACTTTCACGCGGGCAAAGCCGCTGGCAGTAGGCTAGTTACAAATAAACCTGCATTAGCTGTATTCTGTAACACGATGTCACTGTTTGCGGTCACAGTAAAATGTGGTCTGACTCACAGATCGCAGCCGGCAAAAGCGACGCGACGCTTAGCATCACTCAGGATTTGCGGTACTCCATCCTGTGTTGTTTGCACCACGTCAGGTGTCATGCTTGTTCATTTTATACCGTAACTAGCTTCTGCTAGCGGTTTTGCCCGTGTGAACAAATATACCTATGTCACGCAGTTTACAGCTGGTGGAAGAATTTTTAAAATCGGTCTTGTAATTGTTGAGTTTATTTATTATACACAATCCGTATTAGTATCATCTTAATATCAATTAAATTTCTTCTAAAAATTAAATTTATAAATGTGAATTAATATTACGGGTAAATAAGCTTGGCATTTAATTATATAATTAATTATTAACATCAGCCTTCGGAATAAAACTAAATATTGAAAGGGCATCGTCGGGTTATATAACATAGCTAAATTAATCAGCCTTATAATATTCCCATTGCTCCAGCAACTCAGGCCTAGAACAATGAATGGCCACTAATAGGCCCACTTTTCGAATGCAAAACGACGTCATCTCAACGCTCAGTCACCTAGTCAGAACAAAGGAATTGGAGACGTGGCCAATTCCAAGCGTTCGACGTTAACGAAACGATAGTAACTTGGCTAAGGGGGTAGTAGCCCCCTTATGTATGTAATGTAGTAAAGTTCGCGGATTTTTCTCAGCATTGATTGGTTGGATTTGGATTAGTAATGACCTTGCTTATTTATAAGTGTGTATCTAAGTTTGTATATATTTTTATATTTTTCTTTTTGTCTATCTTTTTAAGTTGCACCTACCATGTTGTTTCTGCACCACCCTAAGGTCGAAAATGCCTAAAGCATTAAGTCCGCCTTTGTACAGTATTATGTACATAAAGTTTTAATAAATAAATAATGTGGTTGATGCTAAAGCTTGTATGCTTACAAGTGAACCTATAAAAAAATTATTATTAAAAAAACAAAATACCCGACTGCACACTAAAAAAAGAGTAAAACAAGCCCCACAATACAAATTTACTGAATATAATTTATAAATGTTGATGGAAAGCATCGCAGGCGGGGACCAACAGAGGCTTATTTATAGTCATTTCTGTTGTGCACCATTTAGCAGAATTTTCGTTGGTGGCGGTCAAGGTGGTCCCCGCCTGCGATGCTTTCCATCAATATTTATAAATTATATTCAGTAAATTTGTATTGTGGGGCTTGTTTTACTCTTTTTTTAGTGTGCAGTCGGGTATTTTGTTTTTTTAATAATAATTTTTTTATTTATAACTTTTTAGCTGTTTTTATTTAACGAAAATGTTGTAGATGTAGAAGACTATGTATATGTAAGTACCATTTTAAATTATTTCGACGACATTTGGCTTTAGATTACGAGTACATATTTTTTTAAAGGGAAATTTAGAAAAAATATTATTATGGCTTTATCCCGTGGGACTTTTAGGATAAAATGTATCCTATGACACTCCCGTAATCAAGACAAATCTAACGATACCTCATACATCAAAATCCATCAAGCCGTTTAGGCTACAGGAGGTCACAAAGGAAAAGACATACATACATACTTACATACACTCGAAAAACATTACCATCCTTCTTTGGCAGTCGGGTAAAAAATATACAAAACGCAAAGTACTCTCACAGAATTTGAGAATTCAGGTTAGGCGTCATTCAAAGTCAATCAACTGGACTGGACATCCAACTGGGCGCAGTGTCCAGACTGCCTAGGTGGCTGAAACTAACGACCATCAAATATGTAGAACGGACTCGCGATTTGCCGAATAATTTATCGGTAGATAGCTTAGTCTTTATGCAAAGGCAGGAAGGTGCAGAAAATGTAGTAACAATAAGTATAAATCAAAAAGATTGCCTTAATCTTGGTGTTATCTGATCTAGCTTTTAACTGGCTTGTTGGTCTAGTAGTTAGTGGCTTTATCATAATATTGAATATATCATACATGTATTATACATATCAACCTTCCTTTTGAATCTACTAAAAAAACCGCATCAAAATCCGTGGCGTAGTTTTAAAAATCTAAGCATACATAGGGACAGACAGTAACTTCATTTTATACTAGGTATGTAATGATGTGTATTTAGAAAAAGTAAAAAAATAATCGTATTACATCTTAAAATCATTACAACACAATTGTATGATGAATATCCAAAGATTCAAATGATTTATCTACACTAATATAATAAAGAGGTAAAGTTTGTTTTTTTGTTTCTTTATTTTTTTGTTTTTTTTTTTGTTTGTAGGAGGTAATCTCTGGAACTACTGGTCCGATTGGAGAAATTTTAGCAATAATAAAAAGCTGCTTTACTCCTGAGTGACATAGACTATATTTTATGTACGCGGGCGAAGCCGCTGACAAAAGCTAGTTTTAAATAAAATAGGTATTTACAAGCATTCAGCCTATCAGAGAAAAAGATGCTATTCCAGAGCGTTAATCTTTATGGAGAAGAATATGTAAGAAACTCCACGAACACTCTTTTCAGTCATTTTATGTATTACAAATATCTCTTATATTTCTTGCTACTATATGAGAACAATGTAAATAGGATGTGAGTAATCATCATTAAGGTTACTAACCCGCGTCATCGATTTCCAATCCTTTAAGAGCGGCCAACCCGACATACATTTTCGTACAACCGCTCTTACATGATTATGATGTTATTACACATATTTCTTCAGATATTTTGGATACAAAGATATCTTGTGGATATTATCTAGGCTTCTATAGAAATCAAAACATAAATTAGTGTAAAAGTAATCCAGTAAAGACATCTGAAAATCTGGTATTTTACATGAATTTTGACTCTCCATAATGTACTCCTATATTAAAAATATAAATAAAGTATTTCTATAGAAGCCTTACGCATATAATTGAGATTCTAAATGATGCCATTTTTTTCACAGATCCTTAATGGTTTAATAAAAACACGTATTTCCTGGAACAAGTATTGTGAAACATTGGAGTAAATCGTAGAATTACCGAATACCAACAAAGTTTTCAGGTGTTATCTCTCTTTTTTCGCATTATTTTTGGATCAAACATTACTTTGGACTGCTAAATGAAACAACAAGCTTTTAAACCATACGCGACGTTGTTGATAGGGGATTGAGGAAGGCCCACCTTACGTAAAACATCTATATCTATTAAGACGTACCTGATACATATATCTCCACTAATCTGATACAATCCGGGTACGAATATGTGCTTGATTGGTTTAATTATAGCGCAGATACACCTATCTAAAGGTCTCTGCACACAGCGGGCGCGGCGCGTAGCAGTTGTAATGTACTAGATATTACGGACGACGCCACACAGAGCCGTCCCGCTCGACGCGACGGTAACCTCGGATCTGTATGGCGTCGTCGCGTCGCCGTCCGGTCCCGCCGCGCCGCGCCCGCTGTATACAGAGACCTTTAGTATATCGTATGAAACAGCGCAGATTGCGGTAATCCTATTTGTTGACGGGCGTCACGGTTCAGACTGTTGCGGTCTTAAAACGAGTTGCCGGTTCAAATACAGGTTTAAAACAATGATATTATATTAAACAGATAATATTAGGACCTTTTTAGACATCGGTATATATGTAGTTATGTACTATAAATTAGATTAGGCGTGCCGTATAGTCACTTGGCTTCACAAGTGATCTGCATGGCATACACTTTTACATTGATGACATTAGTGCAGTTTTGTCGTATCAGCGCTGTAATTTAAAACTTTTGATAGACGACAATGCCAACGAAGCGCTTCAGTGAACTCGGACTCCAGGGGGGCATTGACCCTTTCTTAACAACAAATAAATCACCAAAAAGAACTAAGTAAAATAAAATTACCACTGAATTGTAATAGATCAAAATAAAAATTAAAAACCAAAATTTACGGTCTAATAAATGTAAAATATGTGTAATGCAAGGTCATTCAAGTTGTACAGAC
Organism: Mythimna loreyi; assembly: GCA_029852875.1. NCBI lineage: Eukaryota > Metazoa > Arthropoda > Insecta > Lepidoptera > Noctuidae > Mythimna > Mythimna loreyi. Next base: position 14,106,574 of record CM056792.1, read on the forward strand.
GTATGTACAAACAAATGGCTCAAGGGGTTTACTTTTCAGTATTTTGACATCTATCGTTCCAATATAAGTCTTCGATCTAGCTGGGCCTTTACTTATGTTAAATTTTTCACTATTTGAAAACATATTCAGTTCATTACCTCGGAATCGGACGAAAAATGATCACGGTAAATCGCCAAAGACAGCTCGGTTGAGGATTTCCTTCATGCGTCAAAAAGGTCACAACGAAATAAATTATTTATGTATTTCATATAACATGGATCTGCGAATCGCGGTATCTCTGAACGCTGATATAAGACATCATGACGAGATGACAACACTGTGAATGCGGTTGCAGCACGATTCAAAATGCGGTGCGCTGTCCATCGCAGGTGGAGTGACAAAGGATTCATTCAGCATGTATTGTCAACGAACAATGTAGTAGTTTATTGGGCAATTGTCGATACGTTGTCTTCATCGTCTGTCGTGTGGTACAAAGTCAAAATATTTTGTTTCAAACTAGCGACCTGCCCCAGGGTACTGATATTGAATATATGATGTATGTATTATACACGCATCAAAATCCGTCGCGTACTTTTAAAGATTTAAGCATACATAAAGACAGCGGTAAGCAACTTTGTTTTATACGATGTAATGATAGGCCTACATGGGCACTTATAAAACGTCAGAAGCTAGTGCACAGTTCCAAATTGGTCGTTTTCTATGGAAAAGAACCGGCGAGTAACTCCATGATTACTCTTTAAAAAAAAATAGTTTTTTATAATATTTCCATATTACAGTATTAATAGTTAAATTATGTAAGGACAATACAGAGCATTCAATATTGTACTCAAGAGCAAAAGAAAAAATATCAAGAAAAAAGATCAAGGTTCTACATATCCTCTGTAATTTACAAACTGGTCGGTATTAGCACGATTTTATGCTTTGGACTTAATCATATTATACTAACTGCCGCTCCAAGATCCGCCTGCATATAATTAGTATTTCCAATCTTTGCAAAATATAGCTAGTCTATTCCAGAATATAAGCTATCCTGATATCCATGGATTGTTCAGCTATTTAAGTGTACGAAGTAAGAAACATAATTCACACACTAGGAACACCTACAATCTATCGTCTTTATAATATTCATCATCATGCCCTCAGCCCAAAGACGTCCACTGTTGAACATAGACCTCCTCCAAACGCCGCCTTTTATAGTATTAATGTGATGAAATTTTTAAGACACATATTTATGAGCGGCAACTGATGTGTGATTCCTAATTTGTCGCGTCATAAAATATTTAGTACAGGTAACAATTAATATGCCAGTGACTTTTCGATCAAAAACTGAAGTTTCTTATAGAAACAATTATATCTAACTCAAACCTACCTAGAAATAAATAATACATTATAACCCTCATCGCCTTCCTCACACATGGAAGAAAAACATACAACAGTATCGACAAAACATAAATAAACATACGCATACTTAGATATCTCCCCAAGACACAAGATACAACAACATACCGCTAACAAGATCCTTTTTAAACAGGTGTATCGGTAATTACTTTCCTTTCCGCCTTTGTTTTCTTTCCTTCCCCACCTTTCTCTTCTATATCTAAAGCTACATTATATAAAACGGTTTTAAATGTTAAAACAATAAATCTAACAATTTTGTTCACCATTAATCAAAAGATTCCCCTTATTTTAAAACCGTTGCGATCCCTCTTATTTATGTAAAAGATAACATTTCGAACAAATTAGCTGAATAATTAACCGTCAGAATTTCATGTTATCGAGTATTTTCTCAAGTTAATCCAGACGCGTAGAATGCTCCTGTAATTATTAGTCAAATACGAGTAAATGGTTCCTATAATTTAGGAGCGAATTATACGAAACCAATTTGGTAACAAATGTAAATTTAAATTACCTGTGATCACTCACTCGGATGTCCTATAATTGGTAATATTGTTATTGAGTGCCAATACTTCACCACAAAATGTATTTTGAATATTGTTGATTTTAATTTGTATGCCCTCAAACGACCTACTTGCGCAGACGATATGAAAATCGAGTGCGTACCTTAATTTAATATTCATGTTCCCATTTCCATTATAAGGGAAAAATAAAGTATGTAAATACTGAACCGTTTAAAGATCAAGACTTTCTTTTACGAACGTTCTTTTTGTGTCGCTTTTACCGTAAATTACCTATGTATTGCTGAAGACGCAACCCGCTGTATATTCGCACAATATACCAATTACGAAATTCCGTCCGAAAAAATTGTTTCCACTTTACAATGGCGAGTGCACCGCTTGCCGCGGCACGTCTGCGGGGCAAATAAAAAGTTCTCCCTTCCTACGAAAAGCGAAATGCGACGAAATGTATTATGGAACCTTTTCCACGTCGATAAGTAAACGTTACCCTTGTCCCTACGAGTTATGAACCCTTAACAGAAGGGTACATAAGCGTATTTTTCCTGGGGCTCTTCAATTCCTACTCTCCTGTGTAGACGGATTACAGCCATCGGACGAAAGACAGAGCTAGCAACTGCAAGAGGCTATTAGGGTAATAGGATTGAATCATATTGTATCGTCGGATTATCTATCTTTCTGATTGGGGCTCGCCACGAAACTATCAACAGGTAGCGGCAAGTTGTCGTCGCCAAAGTAATTGCTTGTCGATATTTGGGCGCACCGAGTTGACCTATTTGTGACACTTTAATCCGACCCAGACCCAAGAAACAAAAATCGAATAAAAGTTATATTTAGTACAGTTTTAGGACCTTTGAAACGACAACCCGTGTTCCTGGAACGCTTACCTAGAAGGAACATAGGTGAACTTTTAATCAGTAAAATTCTGACAAACCCGCACTCCGTCCTAGGGTGAGAGAAGTCTAAGAACTTTTAATCAGTAAAATTCTGACAAACCCGCACTCCGTCCTGGGGTGAGAGAAGTCTAAGGATGATTTTCTACCTTAAATTCAAAGAAAAAATCGATTCCAGCCAAAAAGTAAGCGGGCTTTATTTACAACATGAAGAGTCTATTTTATACTTTTCATTACATAAATCCGAGTTCATTTATTTAAAATAAGCATAGCGTTTAGTTACACGGTAAGACGGTAAAGTACCAGGGGCGCATAATTGAAAAGGCAGAGTGTCGCGTCTACGCATTCGTCCGTCTGTTTGTAAAGCCTCCCCTCGGGCGCCCGGAAATATCGATTGTACCTGTTGTGCTCTCAAACTGAACAGCACCCCTGCCTGCTTCGTCTCTGTCCAAATAATACAAATTATTATTTAATTGAAAAAGGACGATCTTTGTGGGTTTTGAATTTGGAGCCAGAAACGATATAAGTTATACTTTTTGTTTATTCTACCCTTTTTTAGTGAGTATTTCTTTATTGAAATCGACATTGACATATTTATCAATATGTGTTATGATGTGTTGGAAAAACCACTCAACATAATTTTATTTCACTTTTACGTCAATTGTTTTTCACTTAATGTCGATTATTATCTACAGTACCTATATTTTATATAATTGCTATGGTTGTACCAATTGATGTATGGTAATTGTTTGAACTAACCTACTTGTTGGCAGAGGGGTAACGTGCCTGACTTACGAGTTGTAGGACGCGGTTTCAAACCCAGCCAGGTGAATTACTTTTTGTAATTTATTTTATCATCACTACTCTCAAAACGGTGAAGGAAAACATCGTGAGGAAACATGTCCTAGAACCAAAAATTTGAAGACATGTGACATCCACCAATCCGCACTGGACCCGCGCTGTAGATTATGTCCCATTCCTGCTCCTAGAGAGGAGGCCTAAGTCCCAGCAGTGGGAACAATATAAAGGTGAGACTACGCTATACCATAAACAAACTTAGAAACGACTACATTTATAAACCGAAAACGCAACGTAAACTTTCACGTAATCGTCCACAATGAGCAACAGATACTTCTCTCCTTTCGTCTCTCTTTTCTTACTAAATAACCGGACGCATATTCCGGAACGGATAAATCTTTGAATCCGTTTAAAACGGCTGTTATGTCCACCAGGGATAAAAGTTTTTCAATTTCCATTCAAATCTCGACTTGACGACTTTTACACACCAAAAATATTGTTCAGAATCTTTTCTGTATAATAAGTCTTCTTAGTTATAAGTGGTTGTTTATTTTTTGCATCTTATTGTTCAAGTCTTTTCTTCTTTTCTTTTTCTTGAATATGATTGACAATTTGTCTTTCTCTGTTTTTTACTGTAACAGGTTTCCGAGAGCCCGATCAATCTAAAAAACTAACTAGGTGTCAAATCTCTTGTCAAATGTCAATTGATGTGCTTATAACATGATCAGCGACTTTGATTTGATCATCTTGTTAGTTGACAGCGTTTTCAAATCTTCTTTATAAATGGAACGTCAAATGCCATGCCATAAATTAGTTCTTTTTTTTCCAAGTATAGTTTCAGCAACCCAAATGAATTTGACACAGCTGTTAATTTGACGGTTGTATCAGTTGAATGTCAATTTGATCGGTCTTTCAGAAACTCGTTACTCTTTTAATTTAAAACTTATACGGTATCTTACATATTGGTTTCACGTTATTATAAATGTTATTAAATTCTTCCCTAACATGTGTGGGAGTAAACGAAGTAATAAAATAAGAAAACGAGTTCCTTTGTCGTCTAACTCGGTCTTTATTTACTTTAATTGCTTTTCGAGTTTTACCATCGCTTGAATGTGTTTTCGTTTCATCATTTTGGGTGACAAAACGTGTGCGTCAGAATGGCTGGTTGCCTGTGGCGTTGGTCTATGAAAGTTGATTCGAAAATTGCTACATAGTTGCTTATATTTGCTACATCTACACTAATATAATAAAGAAGTAAAGTTTGTTTTTTTATCTCGAGAAATTGTATAGGACCAGAGTTAAATATGTTAAAACAAGAAATTTTCAGCGTACGAAGTCGCGGGCAGAAGCTAGTGTAATATATAATTGCTACATGTAATAAATAATTGCTACCTATGATATTTACGGTTACGACTGTGCGTATCTTTGTGGGGGTATTGTAAAAGCTTCTATGGTTTTACCACCCACCAGTGTTAAGGGAGGTATTGCACAACACTACAGCCGGAGGGCAACATGAGGTGTGAGTGACCCATCTCGTTTATCTGCAGGATTAAATTGGATTTTCTCTACGGTCCATTCCAAGAGCTAGATAAAGAGTACACTACTGCGTATTCAGTTTTTAAGTAACTCGAACGTGGGCGGAAATCAACCGCGTGCTTTAATTAATAATACCAATATAACTGTTTGTGTGATGATTAAAACTTATCTGTAATATCTAAAATATATACATAGTACTTATATTTATCAGTTGTCTAATACTCATACTCGTAGTATAATAAAAAAAAAAACAAAAAAAAAGCTAATAAGTTGAACCATTTGCTATGGTTACGCGCAGCCCCCTACTTCGAATGAGACCCAAAAATTGATTAAAATCATCGTCATACAAGTTGAACCATCATGGCGGTCGACCGTGAATGCGCATTAACCGATATTTTTTTTAATTGCTATAAACTAGTGCTTGACTGCGATCTTACCTGATGGTAAGCAGTGATAATGCAGTCGTTTCGCGTACAGTAACGCGGCAAATTTGGATCTGCTTAGTTAGGGACTAGACGGCATTATGTCGTAGTTATGTAATATTATTATTGCTATTGTAACTAAAAAAAAATAGAAATAGAAAACAACGTAAAACACAACTGAATTAATTTATCACAAAATTAAAAAACAAATACCTACCCAAATCGGTTTCCACAAAACTCTAAACTCTACCAATATCTTAATGCCCTAAATCGAGAATGTACGTCCGTACGTCGTGCGCCCGGCGGTACCCTCAGACCTACTCCCCAGAGTGCCTTGAGCAGTAAAGTGTCTCTTGATTCGAACCTCCTTGACTCGTAAAAGTCTGTTCAGCTCAGGAATATCTAAGGAAAATATAAGACTACCTAGGTGAATGGAAATATTCGGTTTATTTCCTAAGTGTTAAGTAGGAAGGAGCTTGGTGGCCTGAACTTATTTTAATTCTAGATAGTAAGTAAGTAATCATTTATTGCACAAAAATAAAATTTAAGCCTTTAAGTAATATCAGTAAATGACACAACAAAATGACAGTGGCTATTACACATAAATAAGATCACTGTCCTTCAAACTAGGAAATAATCCTGTATCTTGACGAATAGTACATTTTCAAGTGGTGAGATACAGTTTCATAGATTTATGGGTGAGACGCAGACAAGTAATAGCAGGTCATCCAACACAGCTATGATTTTAAGATAATCTTGATATCACAATTATCATAATCATCATCATCATAAGCATTTTTAATGTCCCTGCTGCTGGGACACAAGTCTCCTCTCTAGGAGAGAGAACATCCATCACGCGGGCCCAGAGCGGATTGGTGGATGTCACATGTCTTCGTATTTTTAGAAAAGTTCGTAAGTACGTAAAGTAAAAGGAAGCTGCAGCACAGAGATATGGTTTAAAAAAAAGCTTATAACGCTCTCCCGCTTGACACTAGAACGATACAAGACATTGGATAAGATTCCAAATACAAAAAAAAAGTTCAAACACTACAAGACAATAAAAGCTTGGAACAAAAAAGAACCCAAATACGACTTTTAAATCTGGCTGAAAAGGGTTGGTAATGAAATAGACTTTTAATTCACTGGAGAATAGTACAGTGTCTTGAAAAGTACATAAAATGAAATGAAAAAATGTAAATATATACCTGTAGTAGTCACTAATATTTTTCTCGCATATTTTTGCTACTTTATTTTGAGATAATATGATCAAACATTGGTTGATTGATATGTACGTACCATTGGATTAATGTAACCTACTTTGTTAAATACGCTATTTATAATTAATATTGTATTTAATTTATTAAAATAGCTCAAAGAAGTTATTTGATTATAATTATTATAATCAAATAACTTCTTCGAGATATTTTCTGGCTATGTTTCTGCCCACCGAGGTTTCTTAATTGTACGTGATTCGTTTCGGGATTCGTTATTGGATGATTTTTACCTACCATAAAAAAAACCTATTCATTCCTGACTTAAAAATTCCCGGGTTGTAGCCACTAGGAAACACAGAAGCCGATACTGAAGTAAACAAATCATATCCCAAAACAAATGCACAAGTAGAACGGTTTATTCACCGTGATCTATTGATACCACAACCATTCAATCACAACTGTGGGCTATGGAACGTTCCCAAATTTTTATCTCCTGACGCGCCCGCCATGTGCACAAAGACTAACACCGAGCGAGCGGAACAACCCCCTGTTTACCGAGCGTGTCACCCCGTGACGACGCACCCTATCTGCACACCGCCTTACTTTCAACCCATCGACTATGGTAATGCATTACCGTTTTTTACTCCAACCTATTGCATTCACACACACTGAAATACAAACCTTATTTCGATCCAGTAAAGTTTAAATTTAAATGTTAGTTGTTAATAGGGAAACGTAAACTTGTAAGTCTGTAGTAATAATATTGGTGTTGTAATTTAGTTGAAACTGAGAACGGGTTTAAAGGTCATTTCTAGGTTATGAAGGTCTATGTAACATGACGTGGGATTGTGATATTGATTGCGGAGTTTGATGAAAGGGGATAGAACACAGATATAAATATACCTAGATAACGCTAGAGCAACTCCTTCGCGTGCCTAGCTTACGTACAAAAATCGTAAGTGGTCACTTTCGCGTTCAGTCTGCATCGGTGTACAGCGCTAGTCGGATGTCATTTAAAAATATAAAAATGGTTAATTGTGCTGGCAAGGCGGGGTTGGAGCGAGGGGGGCGCCGTACGCAGCGGCGTCTTTGAATAAATTTGATTTTCCTATCAAAAATAGTGCTTGTAACACCATAATAGGTAGTCAAAAAATGGCACGGTTGGTTTCCATCGTACAGATCGTGATGCTTGCGTTATCTAGGTAATCTGTGTAATAGACCTACCCATATATTTCTTGATTGGGGAAAGCCGAGCTCTGTAATTACTGTTTTTGATTGCTATAGGTAGAGAGAAACCTAAATACTTGTTCATTGATTGGATGGTATGCCTCTGGCTAACCTACACTTATTTTTAATATTTACTAGCTTTTGTCATCGGAATCGCTTTAAAGAAATTAACCGGTCAAGTGCGAGTGGAACTAACGCATGAAGGGTTCCCTACCATTGTCTATACAACATTAGATACTTAATCGTTTACCTTTTTTTACCAGTTTATCTTATGGCAGCAACAGAAAGACATCATCTATGTAATTTTCAACAGTCTAGCTAATACGGGTCCAAAAAGACGCCTAACTCAGCATATGCGGACCAAGTCCAAGTCGTCAACGGCGCATAATTTTCCACGGGCCTCACCAGCAAAACCGCAAGATCCCAGCAGAGCCTCTGGAGTCAAAGGTTTGCTTCTGAAAGAAAAACACGGAACCCTGAAATGTAAGGCCACCTAAAAATTAACGCTCCCAGACTATACTCAAAATATGGGTGCCTTTCGAAGACATAACAAAAAAAAAACAAATAACATTAATATACCTAACATACTCGTACCTACCTACATATTACGTTTGGTCAAGATCATATTCTTGCACAATAACACATACTAATCAGAAAAACTTGTAGAAAAACAACATTCTTAATAAGAATCTATCACTGAACCCGATGAGTAATAAATCTGAACTTCGCCACTTATCCTCCAAGATAGTACCTACTGAAAATGGTCCCTATAAAAATCTCAGTGTAGCAGACCATAACACTAACTTAGTTCTTACTAATTGAATAATAAGATCTAAATTGCTGTGTTGTTTCCAGTTCAGTTTCACATACCTACTTAACTTCGCACGGGTATTACAAATCATTCAGAGCGGCGACGCGTTGGGCGTTCTTCGTATATTGCAGCAGCTGGTTACTCATTTTATCGCTTACTAGCGACCAGCCCCAGCTTCGCACGGGTACTGATATTAAATATACAGGGTGTTTGGTGCATCGTTTGCCAAATTAATTTGGCCGACAGAATAGACCTTTGGCTATATCTTCAGCCCCAATAAATCATTCCTTGCCACACCGGTTTTTTTTAAACACGTTTTTAAGTTTTATTCTGAAAAACACCGGATTTCAGCATTTAAGCTTACATAAATAAAAAAGTTATTAGTCTATCCAACAAAATTTATTTTTATATTTAAGTGTACTGTTGTATGGTTCTATGAAATCCAAAATTACTTGCTAGTAACGTGTAGTTTTTCTATAAAAAACCTACAAAGATTTTTTTTAGCATATTGCACACCGTTGGAAAGGGCATTAACTAGAGAACTTTTTAAAAAATTCGAAGATCTCCAACGCTTTTAGTTTTTTTTTTAATAGATATTTAAAGTTGAGTTTTAAAATTATTTTGTCATATCCCATACACTTTGTAGGTTTTTTATAGAAAAACTACACGTTATTAGCAAGTAATTTTGGATTTCTTAGAACCATACAACAGTACACTTAAATATAAAAATAAATTTAGTTGGATAGACTAATAACTTTTTTATTTATGTAAGCTTAAATGCTGAAATCCGGTGTTTTTCAGAATAAAAGTTAAAAACATGTTTAAAAAAAAACGGTGTGGCAAGGAATGATTTATTGGGGCTGAAGATATAGCCAATGGTATATTCTGTCGGCCAAATCAATTTGGCAAACGATGCACCAAACACCCTGTATTACGCATGTATTATACACGTAACCCTTCCTCTTGAGTCACACTATCTATTAAAAAAAAACGCATCAAAATCCGTTGCGTACTTTTAAAGATCTAAGCATACATAGGGACAGCGAGACTTTGTTTTATACTATGTAATGATAATCAAACTAAAATTATTCGCATATACTTTACTATTATACCAGAGGCTTTATCCGCATGGCATTAATACTTCCCTCGTTGTAAATTATCGTCTATATGTTATTCAGATGTGTCATCTATACTATTGTAAAGTTTTTTAAAAATCCGATCAGCGTGCAGTGAAAAAAAGTAAAAAAAAAAACTCTTTTTTGAAACGGTGCGAATTGTATTGCCTATTCGCAAAACCTGTACTATTCAAAACAGCCTCCAATACACAGACACAAATGTATATTCATCAAATAATACAATTGTCGAACAATGTTCCCTAAAACGTGCACGTCCGACTATCAACACAATGGAACGCAAACAAACGCAAAACGTTTTAATTAAGTACAAAATAAAAACATTTCGCATTCGTTTTGTTCAAATATTTGGCCTGAATATTGGATAACCATTGCATTTATTAATATTCGCAGGAAAACAATGCCATTCTCAATTATTCTACGTGGAAAAAAATGTGTCGATGTCTATGGTTTATGATTTTTATGAAGCTGTATAATCTTTAGTCAGCTGAATTACTGCAGCTCAAAAATAAAATATTTAATTTCACAAATAATAAAGTAATCTTAAAACTACATATATACAAATAAATTTAAAAAAAAAACCATGTGACCTAAAAGTACTTAATTCATGTCATCAAAAAACTCTTTGGCATCTCATTTTTATTTCACTAAAACAATTCAGACACTTTAAGATTCGTCGAAAACAACAATAAATATCAAGAAATGCAGAATTTAATAAAAAATTATCTGAGGGTTTTAAAGTCGATTACAATTCTGGTTTGCAATTCCCATCCTCTATGTGATATCACAAAATCCCATTTCATTCATAACATTTATTACACAATCCATTCATCTTTGGTCTCTCCATCCATCTACATGTAAACTAATAACTTTTTTAGCAACATGCGTATCATCCTTCCTCTTCATATGACTCTACCAAGACAAACGATTATTTATTATTTTTATTTTTGTTAGTCTGTCCTGTCCCACTCCTGGACAAAGGCCTCCTTCCACTCCTCCCATCCATCGCGGGCCTCTTGCCCGTTCGGGAGGAATTTGTCTAGCTCATCACGCCATCTCCTTCGTGGTCCGCCGCGACCCCAGTCGCACGTCTCAGGGCGCCAACTTTGTGTTACTTTGGCCCACAACTTTGGCAACAACTAACAACAACTTATTAATATAGTACAAAAAAAAAACTCATTTACGCGTACAAATTAATTACATTTATCCTTTTTCCCATGGTGCCTTCACTTATATGAAGCATCAGAAAATACTAGTACATTTGCGATTAGCCGCTTTCTATTTAGAAAATCCAGTAGAAATTACTTGGTTAACTGTAGTCCTAATTTTTACCGTGGGTGGGTCATTGTTAAATTTTTCAGAGCGTACAACTACACTCGCTTTATTTCCAGACTCACAAAGGTTTATTAATGTAAATGGGCCATTAACTTGACTGCTATGGGTCAGATAAATGATCCATTTACTGTAGGTAACTGCTATGGACCAGTATTTTCATTTATTTAGCGCTCTACTATGCACAAAAGTGTATTGTAGTATTAACTGCCGTCGGTAGCTCGCTGTCCGCCCATCCGGTAACTGTCCGGACCATGCCCAAGTCGTCGACGGTGCGCACTGTTCACGCGTGCCTTAAGGAGTTCTCAGCAACCTGTAACACTGTTTCCCACTCCGCCTAAGGGCGCGATTCGTCATTAGATAATTTTTCCCATCATAAAAAAAAACTATTAGCTGCCGTCCAAGTCTCCGCTCACATCACATTAGAATTAATGTGATGTGTGTGTCTTCCTAACTTTATAAAATACACCTATATGCTATCCAAAATATAAGCTATTATGGAACCAGATTTCATCGAAACCCGTTGTATAAATGCTAAATAAAAGCGCCCTAAGCGCTTTCATTTTATGCGTTTTTTGATGGCCTGCTGCGGTTCCGATGCGGTGCGTAAGAGTTTTTCAGGGTTCGATTAGTTTACCCCCTCAGGGGTGGAATTTCATAAAATCCGTTCTTAGCGGACGTCTACACCTTACAGGGAACCTACCTGCCAAATTTTAAGTTTGTAGGTGTTACAGTTTCTACGATTTCGTGATTAATCGGTGAGTAGTATTTCGCTTTTAAATTTTGATTAGGTTTACGTAGACGCCCAGATCAAATGGGTGTAGGTATATAATGAAAAAATATGCCCAAATATCACGATAAATGATCCCAGAATAACTGTCAGTCGTGTATCGAAAGGACACCAATCACAACATTTATTACCGTTATCAACGTTTTTACGGGCGACCCCATTCTGCGCTAATGGATTCTTCCTCTTATTATGTTCCGTACACAATAACAACAAGAAAATGAACTTGATTACATATCAGAAAACACGGAGAAAATTTTTTTCCATGACAGGATGTATACAAGACATACGTATTCAAAGCTTGAAATACGATTTTTGTATAAATGGATTCTTGGAAAAAATGATAACAAGGAATACCAATGTTGGTTACATATGTACACAACGAGAAGCTACTTATTAATTCGCAGAAATGGTGCGTGATATTTTGTATAATAAAAACCAGGCAAGTGCGAGACGAACTTATGCACTCAGGGTTCCACTCACACTTATGAAAACAGATCAATTCCCGAATCGAATCTCGACATTTTTTCCGAATCACAATAAGTTTTTTTTGTGACGTAACTATAGATTCACTATTTTCAGAATTTATCTAAACTTGTGCTAAGACCTAGCTCCATTCCAAATTTCAGGATTCTAGGTTAACGGGAAGTACCTTATGAATTTTGAATCTCTTGATAGTATCGAAATATACATCTTTTGCGACATAAATGTATTTCTTTTTCTCGTCAACTTAAGTTGAATTTTTTCAACTCTTCAAGGGACTGCAGACTAGAATATATGTTTTTTATTTTAACTCGATACCTCCACGCGTTCCCGAGATAAAGGGTCTTGACAGACAGAAAGACCGAAAGGCAGACGGATAACAAAGTGATCCTATGAGGGTTCCATTTTTCCTTTTGAAGTAGGTGCGGAACTCTAAAAATGAATACACAAAGAAAATTCGTGGGAATTCATTTTTCAACACAAATATTAAATCCCCTTATCGCATCTCGTGATTACATGTGTAAAATAGTTTTAGGTTTTATATATTGTATTCAGAGTAATAAAATAATGTATAAAAGATATATTGTATTAAATGAAAATTGCTTACCATGAATCAATTAAGCTTTATCGTTTTCTCAAAAAAAAAACGTTTTTACATTATTATCTTTGGGTAAAAAGAAATGTTCAAGACAACACTCTAAGAGAGGAAATGAGCCATAATCTACCACGCGGGCCCAGTGCAGATTGGTGGATGTCACAAGTCTTCGAAATTTTGGTTATAGGACATGCCGGTTTCCTCACGATGTTTTCCTTCACAGTTTTGAGAGCAGTGGTTATGAAATAAATTACACTAAGTAATGCGCCTGGCTGGGTTTGAACCTGCGACCTACAACTCGTAAGTCGGGGCCGTTAACACTCGTTAACTCACCTTCCTCTTGAACACTCTATCTAATAAAAAAAACGCATCGAAATCTGTTGCGTACTTTTAAAGATCTAAGCGTACATTGGGACAGCGGGAAGCGACTTTTTTTTTTATACTATGTAATGATATTTACGGTCTAATTACTTTTTCAGTCGGTACAAAATTTACTAAAGAATTGAAGAAAGATTGAAAGCCTGGCGGGACCAACAACACAATGTAAGCGTAGTCGGGGCCACTGGGGCGGACGCCGCATTCGGGTGCCGTAATGTGCACTCTACCTAACGACTTGATCTCTCCACAACAGCTGTAAAATGTACTTTAAACTATTTCAGAAGCATTGTCGTTTAGAAGCATGTTTTATTCTATGTTCTCAAATATTTGAATCGTTTAACTAAATGTGGTTTATGTCATACAAGTTTTGCTTATATAAACATACAAGTCATACAAGTCGAGATAAAAGTCGTTAGATAAAAAGCATGTATCGTTAAACTGTACCAAGTAGGCATTTGTACTAAAACAATTAATTTATTGTTTCAGTACACATGCCTACTTGGTAACATAAAAAACTTTAAAAACTAGCGCTCAACTTAGAATACATAGTACAATTTAGATTGCAAAAAATGCGTTTTTAATTTCAATAGATATAAAATCAATGAAACTTTTCGCTATAATACTATAACTCAAGAACAGGCTCACCTATCCAAAGCAAATATTTAAACTTTGTTCGGACTATTAGGAGACTGATTTTGTGCAAACTTCACATAAACCATTCATGTGAAATTTTCACAAAATCATTCGGGCGGTTTTTATTTACCTATCACATTTTTCTGTTGCCGGGAGCGAAGCCGCGGGCAAAAGCTAGTAATATGTAAAAATAAATATCTCGTAGCCACCACTACCCCGCCTAACCACGGGTCTAAGGACTCTTAACTTTGTAGACCGATAAATCAGACTGTATAATACTTAGTTTTTTGAACGAGCCCAAGTTATGTCCCGACTTACCGGCCTAACATTTATTATTTATCTAGTGAAAGACACAAAATTTATTCACATTTATGTTATACATATTATATACTAGGCAATCTGACAAAGGTGATTCTGAAAAACAGATTTATCAAAGAATTACCGCGATAAAAAAAAATGGAAGCTAGGAGAAAGAGGGCAAAAAAATATACTTTACGGTCTATTCTTAATTAATCGATTCAGAAGAAAGATGTCCACTGTTGAACATAGACTTCCCCCAAAAGTAGTCACAACGACCTGTCCCGTGCGTCTTGTATCTATCGAATTTCAACAACCCAAAAATTCCAGCAAGCTATTCTTAATCCTACGAAATAAAACCAAAAAACATGAAAACTCGGTTAAACCATTTCGCCCAGACACAGAGCAAATGATCGTGCTCATCACACAAATTTGTCCTGGGTGGGAATCAAACCCACAACCTCCCGTATAACACAGGGTCACTGACTACTAAACTAACAGGACAGTCCACAATTATGTCACTAAGTCAGTCTATCGGTATGCATGGTTCAGTATTATCTATATATATAAAAGGAGAAATTGTCTGACATATCAACGCACAGCCAAAACTACTGTGCCTAGGAGCGTGAAATTTTGCACAAGGCTTCCGTCTATGACCTAAGCGAAGACTAAGAAAAGGTTTTTCAAAATTCAGCTCCTAAAGGAATGTAATGGGAGTCTAAAGTTTGTATGAAGAACCCTACTTTCACGCGGGGAAGCCGCTAGCAGAAAGCTAGTATACAATAAAATAGTAGAATTATATAGCGATGTTTTCAATTGCCACAGAAACTATTAAACTCGTTCTGTTCAAAACTTACATACATAATCCGGGTCTGGTCAAAATTTAGCCTATAAATTATCACCCTATTTGCAACGTGGGTGTGGGGCCTGTATTCTCCAATATTTACCGCTTTTATTACATTCCGTATACATTGAATTTTCCTAAATATTAACAAAATGGCTTTTTACGTATTTTCAAATTAACATTGATCTTTTTTAATTATTTTTGTAGAAACACTGTTACTAGATACTTTTTTTGAAGACATAACAGAAAAATAATAAAAAAAGTTTAAACACGCCGATACAACCAGTGTCGTTCCTTCGGGTCGATTAAATCTATATATATAAATCAATGCCACTTTTCGTTGTTATTTTATAACTCAAGAACGGGTTCACCTAAACAAAACCAAATGTTTAGGCTTTGTTCGGACTATTTAGTAGATGGTTATGTGAAGTTTGCACAAAATCGGTCGAGCGGTTCTTCATTTACGAGTATGTATCATATTTTTCTGTTGCCAGGAGCGAAGCCGCGGGCAAAAGCTAGAACAACAATATAAATAAATGCATGGTTCAGTACTCTTTATAGAACTCATTCATGGTTCAATATTCTTCAAAGAAGAAGTTCTTTGAAGAATACTGAACCTTGCATACCGATAGACTGACATAGTGACATCATTATGAACTGGCCTGTTGATCTGGTGGTTGGTGACCCTGCCTGCTATGCTGGAAGTCGTGGGTCCCATTCCCACTCAGGACAAGTGTTTGGGTGATGAACACGATGAATGCAGATCACTTAAATGAAGCAAAGTGACTGTACGGCACGCCTAATCTAGTTTGTAGTACATATTATATATCGATGATTAGGTACTCTATCCACTTTTTTATCTACGCTATGATCTTTTTCTGCCTCGTTAACAGTCTTAACACATATTTTAACCGACTATAATTAACGTTTTCCATTTTATGTGAGAGAGATAAATCAATAATTTTACGATTCACAAGCACAGACTGATTATAACTGCACAAAATCCAAAACCACTGTATTGGTATTTGTGCAGTTATAAAAGTTTTATCGAGAAAAAAATACGAGCAAAAAACTAGTTAAGTCATGAAATCGTTAAAGAAACAAAAAGCCTGTTGCTTGAAAATGTAGACAATGAAGCCTTGCTCTTGGGGCCACTAGGGCGTGCTGAGTACTAGGGCAGCTGTAATGTGCACTCAGCCTAACGACTTGCATTCACGTCCCGACATCTGTTTACGTCATATGACACCTAAGTACGTACTTACTGATTCCATGCAAATTGCATGGAATTAGTAATTATGACAAACGACCGTTAAAACGCGTAATCCTGGCTGGATATGGAATTAAGAATTTTGAATTTCGATTTTTGTATGACTCGTGTTTTGTTTTCAAATAAAAATTGTGTAAACTGTGACTTTGAGAATGTAGATATTATAATAGACATTCGTTTGTGGAATAAATTGCTCGAGTCAATTAAACGCGCACAATTACTTCACATTTTTAAAACACTTGTGAAGGAATATTACTTGTCCTTGTAATTAACTAATTATTTTTCGTTTCTATCTGTATTCATTGTAATTGTCATTTGTTTTCTTGCCTATATTTTATTCATGTATCTGTCTAGTATTAAATATTATGTACTTTTTTTAGCATTTTGTTTAACTTGTTTTGTTCTGCACCAAATGCAACCCCACTTTATGTCCAGGCAATCTCTGTCTATTCTAGGTTGCCTGGAAGGGGATACGGTCTTATCGCATTCTGCGATCCTGCCCATATTGTATGTATTTTTTTTTTAATTTTAAGGCTCGACATTGTATCATTTTTATCTTGGTGTACTATAAAGTATAATATACCCGCCCCAATTTCGCACAGTTCCAATATATAGGCATGTATATATTCAAAAACCGCATCAAAATCCGTTGCACAGTTTTAAAGATCTAAGCATACATAGGGACAGACAGCGGGAAGCGACTTTGTTTTATGATAAACTAGCTTTTGCCCGCGGCTTCGCCCGCGTATATAAAATATAGCCTATGTCACTCAGGAGTAAAACAGCTTTCCATTGTTGCTAAAATTTTTCCAATCGGACCAGTAGTTCCAGAGCTTACCTCCTACAAACAAAAAAATAAAAAAACAAAAAAACAAACTTTCCCTCTTTATTATATTAGTGTAGAAGTGTAGATAGTGTAGATAAATACGAGGCAGTATTTCTACCTCATAACTTCCCGTTCCAGTTCAGCGTACAGTTCCCCGTAAATGTTTGCTTCGCAATGACCATCAAGAAGTCGCAGGGGCAGACACTGAGTCACAGCGGGTTTCAACTTCAGGACGAGTTGCTTCTTACGCGGGCAACAAGTCCTGACTCTCTTTACTCCTGGCAGCATAACTATCATCGTAGTGTGGTGGCAGAGTGGTAAAGGCTCCGACTTACAAGTTGTAGGTCTGGGGTTCAAACCCAGCCAGGCGCATTACTTTGTGTAACTTATTTCATAACCACTGCTCTTAAAACGGTGAAGGAATACATCATGAGGAAACTGTGACTGTGAATGTCTTAGAACCAAAAATTCGAAGACATGTGTTATCCACCAATCCGCACTGGGCCCGCCGGATTAAGGCCCATTCCCTCTCCTAGAAAGGAGGTCTGTGTCCCAGCAGCGGGAACTTTATAAGGCTGATGCAATGCTATTTTAAAAGTTGTTTACTTATAAGGCTATAGCGACACTGCCATCTTAGGTATTTTTTGGTGCTATAGTAAATAAATATAATTGTACAATTAAACATATAAAAAGGTTGAAAGAACATATTTCAACCTTTCGAATACCGTAATAAGAGACATAATAGAAAGACAATAAGTATGCGTGCGCCGGCGTTTGCTTGGGGCTCAAGAGTATAATACTTAAATTTAAACTCAATTCGCATTTATATTCTTCTTGTAAATACCTCATTATATGAAACCGTTTACGTAATACATATGCAATCGTCATTGTAAGAAAAAGGCCCACATAAAATCCTTCCGCCTTCCCTCAATGGAAAAGCTGTGTTTTTATCTTTTTACCTCGGGCTTTCTCTCTGAAGTACGTAAGTTCGACGTTTTCCCAAAAAGAAATGTGATTAAATACTGGTATTGCGTGTATGTACTTTAACAAATGTTTATATATATAATTCTTATGTAGGTAGGTACGTGTGTTTGTCAACGACCTCCTCTTAAATTAATGTAGATGAAATTCTGTGGGTATATTTACATAGATGTAATGTGAATTTCCTTGATGGTTTGAAATTGGACCCAATAGACAGCATCGTGGTTGCATTATTACCTAACACCCTTTAAATGTATGCGTTTTGGGAACACATTCATTATACGTACAGCTAAGGAGTGGAATTTTGTGTTTCCTGATCTACAACCTAGGGTCTTTAAGCCAAGAGTGAATAGGTTACTTCTAGGCAAGCGTGCTCCATCGACGACCACATCATCGCTTACCATCAGGTGAGATTGTGGTCAAACGCGAGCCTATCTACAATTAAAAAAAAAACTTACTGGACCCGGACATCTGGATAATCTTTTGTGTATATTTCTGCAGGTTCTTATATGTTTATAAAATTAAATTGGACCCAGTGCCAGAGCAAACGAGCTAACATTTTTTTTTACTTAAAGCCAGTTTTCGGGTAGGACGTCTATTTGGCCCACTAGCAAATATTATGTAACCGTTTTATGTACTAAGTTACGTAACGTATGGAGTTTTGTTCATAACTAAATATTTCAATGAACAGGAATTTTTAAAAGATTGTGTGGCCTACTTACTTAAGTTGGAATGTAAGCATTAGGTCAAGTGTCGACGCTAATCTAGAGTTTTTAAAGCTTCTTAGAAAGACTGGCACCAGGTCTAGCTAGCAAGGGTTGTATGACATTTCAAAATTTGTTGTTTGCCAAAAAAAAACAAGCATTACTTAACATGCTTTGTTCTCTAGGTCTAAAAAACCCTGCACAGTTTATTATGTCGGTTTTAAATTAAATATTATCGACCTATATTTTACATTTAAGATTTATACGAGTATTTCATAGTTCTGTCTTTTACGTACTAAATAGTGCAAATGGTTTTGGCGTATCTGTTGAGATGAAATAAATATAACAGTCTAAATATAATATTGTAATCTACACCTGTTAACAAAGTCTAAAAAAGAACAAACTTTGAATAAACAAAAAGAACAAAGCATGTTATTTATCTTCGAAAAAATCCACGTAAGAAAAGTAAAGGCTCACAGATTTACCTATTCACTTTGTAGCGAAAAATCTTTCTTAAACGTAGCTCAATTCAGAAATTGATACCCACAATTTTTCTTAAGGTTCGTGGTATTAGAAAATTCAGGAATAAAATGGAGGTGAGGTGTATAGCCGTAACAATAATTCACTGAATGAAATATTGCTCAACACCCACGACGGTACATTCCAGCGTTTCCATCAGAATTCGGAATATGTTTAATGTTAGTAGGTGTCCAGTAATATATGATCTAGAAAGAGAATTTTAATGTTACTACCCGTATTTTGTTGAGTTATGTTGTTAGACTTGAAACATATTTATGATGTTGCGGAAATTAGTTTTTTTGTTATTCCGTGCACATTATACGTTCTAAAATAGTTGTACTAAGTTAATTTCTGTGTAAACTTTAACGACACTATTAAATAGACTTACAAAAGTTAATAACATTCAGTAGTAAATTTCACAACAAAGTGAAGATGTAGACCGTATAAAGGTATCTTGAAGCGGTATGCAAATGTGACGTCATGCAGATCGACCGCTGATGTACGGCCGGGGCAACCTCGCCGCTACATTTCCTTTACTACGGAACATTATATACTAGTGCACCTACAAGTTTATGTCATCGGTCTCTACAATACGAGGTCGTCAGATTGAACCTTTATCTACTGAACACAAGCTTAGCGAAGCGTGCTATCGGAGTTATATAATGTTGTGTTGAGAGAGATATTTGTCTTGGCTATGTAGAAAGCATTGGTTGAGAACATAAGTCGTGTATTATTCTTTATTTGTTCTTTGAATCTTTATAAAAAAATATCATTTACTTTTTTTATGGTGAGCAAAAATCATCCAATGACCACTCCCACCCTTGTGGGAGGTGTGTCCGAAATATGTATAAAAATAATTATTAATACAGCTAAACAAGATCAAAAAAGACCTTGGTACTAATCAAAGTCTTACTTTGATGAGCTAATCATTACATAGTATAAAACAAAGTTACCGTTCTCTATGTATGCTTAAATCTTTAAAAGTACGCAACGGATTTTGATGCGGTTTCTTTTAATACATAGGGTAATTCAAGAGGAAGGTTTATGTATGTAATACATGCATAATATATTCAATATCAGTACCCGTGCGAAGCTGGGGCGAGTCGCTAGTCATAAATAAGTAACTTTTTTAACAGTTCTATTATGTTTTTAAACCTCTCATAAATAATAATTAGCAACTAGACGAGCCTGTCATTAACTATTGATTGATGTTTATTACGAAGCCTCAGAGCGTACAAACAGTCCTATTTAATGAGATGACAAAATGATGAATTCCTTTATTCCTCCTTAGTTTATATTATAATCCATCTTTATTTCAAACATCGCGAGCCCTGGCAAAATAGAGAAAATCGTTCAAATTCTTAAATGAAATTCTCAAGATAAATTATAAATTAAAATATGAGATAGCTAACAGCTTTTGTTATCAACAAATATTAACGAATAATAACTAGAAGCTACGCAAAAACATAGATAAATCAGTGCGCCTCTCCATGATAGATTGCATCACTACTAACCATCAGGTGATATCGCAGTCAAATACTGGATTAATTAATTAAAAATAAATTATAGGCTACTAGCGACCCCCCTCAGCTCGCACGGGTACTGATATTGAATATATTATGCATGTGTTATGCACATAAACTTTCCTCTAGAATCACTCTATGTATTAAAAAACTGCATCAAAATCTGTTGCGTATTTTTAAAGATCTAAAGATACATAGGGACAGCGGTAAGCTTTGTTTTATACTATGTAATGATAATGTGCTAGGTAGTGAAATGCTGGCTGTTTTGAAAAAAAAAACCATAAATAGATCAAATCAAAACCTATAAAAATCGATCGTCCACCAAACAATGCATATTTGAGAGATATTGCTTGATGTGGGTTAATATAAAGAAAGCTTATTGTATCTTAATTTATTTCAATTTCTACCCGCTTTGTATGTTTATGCCCACAATAAAGAACATACGATTTATCACTTCTTGTCTTCAAAACTAGAGTGAATCTGAATAGGCTCTTAATAACCTAGTGCGTCTCATCATCAACGATTGCATCACTGCTTACCATCAGGTGAATTCACAGTTAACCACTCGTATATATCAATTTAAAAAATCACATTTTCAATAAAGTTCAGAATTAAGTAATTAATTTAAAGGTAGCTTAACAAAGAAACCGATATTAATTTATTCGTATTAAAATACGACCTGAAACAGTTTCAAACTTTGTTCAACCGCAAAATCAAGGAGTTTCATTTGTGCCTTTATTAACGCAGAAACGTGATAAATTATATTTATTTTACAAATGGGTTTTTATTAATCACTTTCACACGTCAATTTTTTTGTCAACTTAAACTATATGAGGCCGTTGTTTCCTACTTGCCTACTTTGAGAAGAAACACCGAAACAAACTCAGAAGTCACTCTCTTTTAAATTCCTTACAGTCCTTACAGTGAACATGTAATGATCAAAACAAAAGCCAATGATGAACTGATAGTTTGAGGATAGAACCATCAAGATTTGAGTGGACCTGTCCAATCAGTACCAACATTTGTCAGTATTCATGTAGCTCAGCTCAGGACTACTAAGGAACTCAATGAATTGACAAACAATACAAAGAAAGGACATTTGGGTAGGCCACATTAAGTATACAAAATTGATAGACATGAATACAGAATGAATTTTTGATTTATTAAAATTGATATACCAGGAGTTCATTTACCTGTTTAAATACCTAAACAAATTCATCATGTCCCCACCGAAAGGCCAACGACCCTCCGTAATCAATTACTAAAAGGTCAAAACTAATGTCCTATAATAAACCCTACTTATAAATTCCATAACTTTTTTCATATAAAAAAAAAATGTGTAACATTTTTACAAGCATTCTGAACATTTTTAATTCATGAAACTTGTAACGCAAGGTGGCACCTATCCTTATAAATTATTCTCGAGCCCTCTCTGGATCCCATCCCTTTGTTGCGTATTACTTTTAACGGCCTTTTCAAAGACTGCCTCATATATAAACTCGCAGTCATTTTTTTTCTGCAGTACCTTTGACATAAACACTATAGGAAAACCAGAATAAATTTTAATAAACGCTGAAAATAACAAATGTTTAAAGTGTAGAGAAACGTGTTCGTTAGTAAATACACCCGCAAAATAAACACTGAGAGTAAACAGAGGTCTTAGCATCTGGTACTTGATCAATATCTGTGTCCTTGACATTAGAACAAACCACTCGCATCCGACCTCTCAATACCTATTCATATCTCGTTATTCAATATTCACCCACCTTATAGTGTTGGTCTGCCGAATAATTCAGGACAGCTATTTCAGTAACAGTAGCACAGAACTGGATTGCACTAAATAATTATTTTATAATTAATTAAGTATCCTTGCACGATTCACTACTAAATAATTTTCGTAGCTTCGTAGTCGCGAGTGCTACGTTTCGTAGCGCGTAGCCCGGTCGTAGCACCGCGCGCGAGACACTCGACTGCCGCCCGCCTGTGCCGCGGACTCGGATTGCCGTACACAGGGTACTTACGGTCTAGAGATAAATTTTCCTTTGCCGTACGGCAGTATGGTAGGTTAGTTTAATAGTTTGGTGTTGGTTTTGAATTAAGTTTATTTTGTGTGTATGATATATTTTAATTGCGTGTTATGTTATTTATTGCAAATTGCAAGGGATTTGTACTCGTATTCTTGGTAACTTGTATGGAATTTTAATTTATAAATGAGATCGATATTTGGAGATAAAATAAAAAAAGCCTACTAATATGCCTTTATTAAGTATTTATGTTAATACATTACGATATCATTTCTTTGTTCCAGCGACTAAAAAGTAATTTACAGTAGAACGGTATTAATGTTTGACTCATAAACAATGTACAGTACAGTCTGCTGTATCCATTTCTAAATAAATAACAATATTTAAAAATACAATCCCACTGTATTGTTCTATTTTTAGTCCATAATCATAACCGCGAACGCGATAAAATATTTCACGTTCTCCGACCGCGGAATAATTTAGCAAGTTTGCAAGCATCTGCGTCGGTTGCCTACTCTGTGCAGCAAGGAGTCGCTTGTTGCGCAGGCGCGCGTGACGTCAGCGCCCCCCCCCCCCGCGGGCGCCGCTCCCCCCGCGCCCCACACGGAGCGGAACCGCGGCGCGAACCGCTAGCTCCATACATCACTGCCCGACACACGACCAACGTGATAGAATGCTGGTGAAGAAAAAATGCAAGGGAAAAATATGTTGAAGGAATTAATTATTTCGTACATAAACAAATGCTCTTTCTACGTTGAAATTCATGATATTATGAATAATCAACTAACGAATGTCTTAGCCACTGCCATTTGACTGGTCCCGTGGTCTCAAGCGGGTGAGGTCCTTGGTTCGATTTCTGAGTCGGACAAATATTGCTATTGGACTTTTCATTAACCACCAAAATTTTGCGCCTGTACTCTCTCCGAACGTGTCAGATTGCCGTGAAATCGGCTATGAGAGTGGAATAACAGAGAGTGCACCTATGTTTGCGTAAACGTTTGTATCTCCTGGAGATTAGTCACCGTGATCGAAATTCGGTCGGGAGGATTATTATGAATAATAAATTAAATTTAAATCATTTTAGAAATTAATTTAATTTAAATTATATATCATCATCATCATTACATAGTACAAAACAGAGTTGCTTACCGCTGTCCCTATGTATGCTTAGATTTTTAAAACTACGCAACGGAATTTTAGTGCAGTTTTTTTTAGTAGATAGAGTGATTCAAGAGGAAGGTTTGTATGTATAATACATGCGTGTATTTAATATCACCATTGCACCCGTGTGAAGCTGGGGCGGGTTGCTAGTATGTAATAAAATACATTTCTTGAGACCAGTCGACAGTTAGTTTGTTTTAATTAGAATTAAAATGGAGTTATTTTATTATTTTACTGTAATTATTGGAGCAATTCAATTAGACAGTATGTGGTTTCCGAGTGATAAAGTAGTGATTCAAGGGAAATTACTTTATGTAATTTAGTTCATCACCACTACTCTCAAAGCGGTGAAGAAAAATATAGTGAAGAAACCGACATGTCCTCGAACCAAAAATTCAAAGACAACAAATACCAATCAGCCTTGGGTCCGCGTGGTAATTTACAACCCAATGCTTCTAGAAAGGAGGCCTGAATCCTAGTCCAGTGGAAACATTATAAAGGCTGATTATGCTATGATTTGCTGTGATATGATAGTTCCAATATTTAAATCTTACTAATATTATAAATGCGAAAGTTACGATGTTTGGATGTTTGTTACTCAATCACGCCAAAACAGCTGGACGGATCTGGATGAAATTTGGCACAGGCATAGGATACACTCCGGAATAGGACATAGGCTACTTTTTATCCCGGAAAAACTTAAGATTCCCGTGGGATTTCACATTTCGTTTGATCAAGTGTAAAATTGTATAGGGCAACCCCAATACCACGCGGGTGAAGACGCGGGCAAAAGCTAGTTAATCAATATTCTGATTGAAGGAATATATTTCTATATGTCTCTAAATACATAGTTTGTTTGCTTGGTATTTCAGTTGACAGGTGCTCAGAAACTTGATCCTGACTTGTCTGAATGTCAAAGTTCTATGTAACCTTGTTAAGAACTTGTAAGTTCTTTGAATATTCTGATATGTTTCCCCCGTGTAAGGTACATATCATTTGAGGAAGTATATTACATTAAAAGTTGTTCAAGCAATTTGAAAGTAAGGAAAAGCTTAAATCACATTTCTATATAAACAAAAAAATATTTAATATATCTTTGAAAATTTTGTGCTAATGATTTACCGTGACCCTGGTACGCAAAGGGCAACTAAAGGAACATAAGTGGGTTTTAATCATTAAGAGTCTGAGTCTCCCTCTCGCTGTACTCAGAGCAAGAGTAGAGTGAATGATTTAAATTCAAGTTTAGTTATTACAATGTATAAATACATACGCTTCACCCTATTTACTAACAAGTAAGTACTTCTTGGGTTTACATGTGATTGTATATTGAGCCCTGAGATTTTGGGTTCAACAATCGGGTCGAGCAAAGTCTTATATAGTAAATAAATATTTATTTATTTCTTTCTTTCTTTCTATTGGGAGTTACCATCAGTTTTGCAGTGGTAGTCTGCATTTACATCTATGATATATAAATGGTACTTCAGTTCGCAATCCTTCAGAGAACACAGATGCAATGGTCCTTCGAGCCGGATGACGATGTTCTAGGATAGCCCAAGAACATCGTCATCCGGCTCGAAGGACCTTGGGCTGCTCTGCGATGACAATTTCTGGTAGTGATGTGCCAAAACTTTCCTTGTACGAAATATTCAAACTTTAATTAATTCATTGAACTATTGAGCTTTAATCGAGCGCCGACGTTCGTACACCTATTGTTCTTGAATTTTGTCTGTAATTACGGTAGTTGAAATGTTAAGCCCTAAGAGGACACCGGCGTCCGCATACCTATTGTCTTTTAATTATGTCTGTAATTACGGTAGTCGAAAGGCTAATGTCAAAAACATTAATAAACAAGGGGCCTGGTGACCTGACACACAGGTTTTGTATAAAAACTTAGTTCAGGCACCTGTCTTCCACAAATCAATTTTATGTACACTGTCTGTTTAGTTTCTCTGTACGTTTGTGGAAGGAAATAAATAAAAATTATTATTAAAATACACAGTTAACTATCTAATCGAAATACTGCATATTACACCTCTTCGCTACCAGTTATAAAAGCGGTATATATCTGTATTTAACTGCACAGGTGTTAAGGAGCATTGCATTTATCCTGTCAGTCACACGCGCTCGCTCCCACAGTCGCCGTAAAAATGGTCGAGTGTGATGTGCTGTGATGTCTGATATGACTGACATACGAATTGACGTATGGGATATTTTATTCAAGTATTTTATTCTATAATAAAAACTGTCATCTATATATAAAAGGAGAAACTGACTGACTGACATATCAACGCACAGCCGAAACTACTGGGACTAGGAATGTGAAATTTTGCACAGAGATTCCTTTTATGACGTAGGCTAACACTAAGAAAGGATTTCCCTAAAATTCATCCCCTAAAGGGATGAAACGCGTGTCCAAAGTCTGTGCGAAAATCTATTTTTACGCAGGCGAAGTCGCTGGCAGAAAGCTAGTCTATATATAAAAGGAGAAGCTGACTGACGTGTCACACAGCGTATTCTACTAGCATTAAGATCATAAAATGTTTTACAAGGTTTTCATTTATGACATACGCTAGTTCTAAGAGATGATTTTCCAAAATTCCCCCTTTTGGAAACACTGGTAGAGAGAGAAGCTACTATAATGAATAGTTTGAATTTTAACGTTTAAACAAATAGAACTCTTTCTCGTAGAGAGGTTTTTTTTAATTTTAAGTTCATACGGTCCATTAGGTTAGTCAATTTATTAAACGTCGCTGTCAACGATAAAACTGCCATAGATTACAGTCAGAGTAAAAGTTTCGCTATTATTTATCTATATAAATCAAATTTCGTCCAAATCTGTTCAGCGATTTGAGCGAAAAGGTGTAAAAAACATACAGACATATACAAACTTTTACCTTTATAATTTTACTAGCTTTTGCCCGCGGCTTCACCCGCGTAGTATTGGGGTTGGGGTTGGGGTTTCCGGGATAAAAAGTAGCCTATGTCCTATTCCGGAGTGTATCCTGTGCCTGTGCCAAATTTCATCCAGATCCGTCCAGCCCTTTTGGCGTGATTGAGTAACAAACATCCAAACATCGTAACTTTCGCATTTATAATATTAGTAAGATTACTTATTTAATACAAAACTTCATGCCACACAAAGGTACGAAGGAGAACTTATTACCTTAGGCATTCTCTACCAGTCAACTAAGGGTGGTGAATTATTCAATGTGATTTGAATTATTGTTCTACTCTGCTCATATTACGAAATCAACTTTCTAAATAAAAATTCTATTATTACATAAAAACAAGCAATGAAGTAATGGCACCTTTTGTAGCTCACCATTTTTAAGAGACCTTAAGAACTCAGTTTCCTCGCTCGCTTCCTCGTAAACACGCTGACACACAAAAGCGTATCTTAGTACAGCTAATATATACCAACAAAATAAGAGCATACTCCTCAACAGACACACAAATCTTGCTTTTACAAACCTTGTAGGCAACTTCAATGAGATCTTTCATCCGAGTAATGGCCAGAAACAAGGGAAAATAAAGTAACTGAAGCAAAGACTTTGAGAAGCGAGTGTGAGCGAAGCAATGTATGGTGTCGGGACGCATCTGAGCGGAATTCTATGATGGTCATATAAAAGGGACGATGTTTTCTGTGAGAGCCCTTTCTGTTGGGGTTCTCGTCTCGGACCCCTGCTGTTACACTGACCCTCGGGGGGAGCGGTGCAAGTGAACTACTTACGACATAAAACGATTTTGTTTTGTTTTTTTTTTTTGCTAGTTTTATTGGGCGTTCTTTTGTTTTTTATTGAGAGATGTGGCGTTGGTATTGAAAGTTTTACGAGTGTGTGTTTGAGTTTATGAATTCATTTTGAAATAAGAAAGGGTTGGTAACTTTAGTGACATGTTTTTATTAGAATTTATTGAAATTTAGCAGGTAGATAAATTTTTACATATTATTAAAAAGTCCCTCATGGTATCAGTCTATATAGACACAATAAGCTCAAAAACTGCGGAATGGATTTTCATGCAGTTTTCATCAATAGACACCATGATTTAGAAGCGTTTAGGTGTATAATACATCCACTATCGTAGTTGACAGTCCGGTGTCTGTGTTACCTAATTACTATAACCTGGGGATCTTCAAGTCAAGAATAGATACATTACTGACTTCTAGACAATTGATAGTGTGTCCACGAACGAGCTAAAAAAAGACAATCTGTGAAATTCAAATCTTTCTAACACCCGCGCAAAGCTGGGGCGCTTCGCTAGTTTGTTACAAAACAAAGATTTTCCTTTACAGAGCGTTTTCTAAATATGCTTTCTTAGAAAGCCTTCTTAATAGCGTCCTTCAAGGAACACTGTGATGATTAATGAGAAATGTATTCAAAACTATTACGCAAGGACACGAATTAGGACTCACGAGAAAAAAATATTTGAGCTGCTTTGTGTAACAGAATATTACGAAATCTATTAGAACGAATGATATTATATTTCTAGACAGTACATTTTTCATATTAATTTAATGGAAATGAAGAGAAATATTATATTACGAAATATTTCTCATAAGGAAGAAAATTAACAAAAATAAAAAACTATGATCCTCGTGCTACCACTTAAGGACGGTTCATGTTTAGGCAGACTACACACTAACGACTTTTTTTTTAATTTCAATTATTCTATCTTATAAAGTCTGGATGTTTGTGTAGGTTGACGTACACCGTTCTTTTGAGCGTTCGTTGAGCGCTATTTCAAAGCGTTCGTTGTCATAAAAAATAGTTTACGTCACAGAAAAAATGTACACATGATTTTACACACACACCAAGACCGACCGTTCATTTTTCTTTATTTCTGGACCAGAATGTCTGTGTGTCATGACTTATGAGGGCTAAGAAGGAATAGGATGTGTCATTTAGTGAATAATAGTCTGACACTGATTCCCGCTCCGCCCAAGGATGGGATTCTGATTAGATGGATTTTTTCCACCTTAAAAAAATTGCTTAAGGGTAGTTCACTCATAAACAAAGCTGGCCACATTTACGACTTTTGCAACGCATCTATTTTTTTTGTTTTCTGCTTTGTACGCATTTTAGACACTTTTTTCTTGATAGAGTTGAAATTAAACTCTTGAGCCCCGAGCGAACACGTTTCGGTTTTCATTCGCGGTTCGCACACCTATTGTCTTTCAATTATATCTCTAACTAGCTTTTGCCCGCAGCTTCGCCCGCGTACATAAAATATAGCCTATGTCACTCAGGAGTAAAGCAGCTTTCTATTGTTGCTTAAATTTTTCCAATCGGACCAGTAGTTCCAGAGATTACCCCCTACAAACAAAAAAACAAAAAACAAACTTTACCTCTTTATTATATTAGTGTAGATTACGATACTCGAAAGGTTAAAGAACAATCACTAAAACGATTTATCCCTCATTAAGTGTCTGTTCACATTCTTATTGCTCACAGATCCCATCACACGATCAATAAAAACTCAAACGACATATAATAACGGCATCAGAAATACATTAATCATGTCTAGTACCCCCGTCCGCTAGCTCCTACGTCGGGGACCTCGGATAAGATTGGGGACTATTAACAGAAATACGCCAGTGATCGCGTGATAGAACCCCCAACACCCCTCGTCACCGACGCATTGTATCAACTGTTTGTCACCGCCCTTATTAATGCTAAGTCTCGTCAACTGGTACAATGAATCAGATTTTGGGAAGATTAAAACAGGAACCATAATATGGCGTAACGTTTTATGGAGAATTTAAAGATTTATTTTAGAATTGTACTGATAACTGTCTGTTTATTCTAAACAACAGAAATTGTGAATGCGAATCGTTATTGACACTTAAATTGGACTGTGGTAGTCGGTACCAGTCAGTAGTGTAAGATAAAAAAAAACTGCACTTAGCTTATTTTACAATTTTTTTTTTGGCACAAAAATAAATTGTGTCGTATGCTTGTCGCAGTCAGTGGCTGAATGATTGTCTACAGCGCTTTGTGGCGTATATTTGATTCCCGCGACAGGACAAAATAAATATTATAGTATGGCCTACTTTGTTGTGTAATAGAAGTAACCGCAATAAAGGAGAAACTCATAATGTTCCGCGAGGATTTTATTTAAAAACAAGAAAATATTAATTAATTACGAAATTGTGATTCTCATTATATTTATAATTTTCTTCACGATGAAATACAACTTTATCCCTGTATAATTTCTGTGGTACTGCACACCTAATTAACCTAATAGGAATTAGGTAATTTGCTTTTAAAGACTCCAAAAAAAAAATCTGTAGAAAATCAATTTCGATAAAAACGTGTAGTCGAATTGTCCCTTTACTCAGACCTGTTGCAGTAACCTTAACATGTAAATACTACTAATATCACTCGGGTTCGTGTAATAACCACCCGTCTATCACCACATGCATACACATATAATGTACTAGCTTTTGCCAGCGGCTTCGCCCGCATACATAAAATATAGCCTATGTCACTCAGGAGTAAAGCTGCTTTCTATTGTTGCTAATTTTTTTTCCAATCGAACCAGTAGTTCCAGAGATTACCTCCTACAAACAAAAAACAAACTTTACCTCTTTATTATACGAGTATTAGTGTAGATAGTGTAGATGTGCATATTATGTGTTGATAGGCGGGCGGTTACTTACCACATTATACACATATGCACATTATGCACAGTTGTATGAATTTAATCCTAATGGCTCCCGCAGACACTCGGACATCAATTATAATATTGATGGAGTACTTTATAATTAATAGAAGTCTTGTATGCAAACGGTGTATCTACGATGAAGATGTGACACATTTAATTGGATG
The DNA here is from genome assembly GCA_029852875.1 of Mythimna loreyi. Lineage (NCBI taxonomy): Eukaryota > Metazoa > Arthropoda > Insecta > Lepidoptera > Noctuidae > Mythimna > Mythimna loreyi. Next base: position 14,137,702 of record CM056792.1, read on the forward strand.
TCATACTCGTTGTGTCTGGTACGTGACACTCGTTTTTAATGTTTTATAACAAAATAACAAAAAAAATAGAAAACCAAACCTATTTAGTCTTTTTCATCATCATATAGCTCGTCATTTCATTCGGAAAACGTACACTACTGTGCTCTCTCACTCCCCCAAGTGTCGCCTCAACGAACGGCTCTGTGTGTCTCGAAAGTCAACCCATGGCTCCAGATGGCTTCAGTCCTGCTAGCCTCTACGTTTTGCTGAAACCTCACCGAGGCGCGCGTGGAACACTACGCAACGTTGACAACTCGAGCTCTGTCCTGTCGGCTACCAGTCTGCCTGACGGTGAGCTACCAATTACTCGTCGTCCGCAAGCCAATGCTTACAATGGCTGAAAATCAGGGGCCGGCGGGGACATATGGAAATCCGTTCCCTCCCGATTGCGGCCGCATCCGTCGCTACCATTGCTACTTCACAGTTTGTTAATACCTATATGACTAAATACTCTGTATATCAAGAATGAGAACTTCATTAGAAATTTTAGAATATAATCTCATAAAGTTCATGAGAGTTTGTCATTATTAGGCACACCCACCAGTGTTGTCTTTTTAACCCAAAGGTTGACTGGTAGAGAATGCCTTGTTGCATTAAGTCCGCCTATGTACCACTACTGTACATGAAGTTTAAATAAATAAATTAGGGTTCTGTTAAACAAAAAGAAAAAACGGAACCTTTATAAAATCACTTTGTTGTCCATCTATCTGTCTGTTAGTCTATCAAAACCATTTAAAGCACATACTCAGGTCTGTGGTCCCTTAAAACTGTGAAAAAATCAATCTTCTAAGTAAAAGAGTTAAAAAAATACGGCCGTTTGTGACACAAAAACGCACATTTCGTCACTCTCAAAGGAATTAAAATTCAGAGGGTACATCCCGTTGGTCTAGAATCTTGAAATTTGGCATTAAGCTACTCCCCCCTCCTTGCGTCGATTGTCCTCAATGCTGAGGGTCGTGACCTCGACATATAACTTTTTGATGGACTTTATTTCGCCATGTTGCATGAAAGCATAGCAAGGTCTTATAGCACAAGTATAGGAAAAAATCTGAAAACTGTTGATTTGATTCTGTGTGATTCGGTATTTTTTTACTGATAAATTTTATACGGAACCCTTAGTAAGCCAGTCTAACTCGCACTTCCCAGTTTTTGCCAGAGGGAAGACCTATCATACGATTCACGACTTGTATAGTACAATTCAATTAATGGAGCAGTATTTCTGTTTTCTTAGAATGTTTAGGTGTAATTATTGTATCAAAACATAAACGCTAGAGCGTATCCCATTTCACAGCTTTATTTCTATTTCATCTGAATATGGAAAGCACTGATATTTACTTTAGTTTTGTCAGTAACCAACACGAAAACTTCGTGAAATGCTCCAAAACTTTTCTATGATATTACAGTTTCAAACGTATTCTGGAATACCTCGTTTTACTATCTGTTTCGGAAAACTTTCCACATGATAACATAAACTAAATCAGTTCATCTGTACCTAGTTACCTTTACTAGTGCACTCGATAAAATCTATCTTTTTATATAGATTACTAGCGACCCGCCCCAGCTTCGCACGGGTGCAATGCTAATATTAAATATATTATCTATGTATTTTACATGTAAACCTTCCTCTTGAGTCCCTCTATCTGTTAAAAAAGCCGTATCAAAATCCGTTGCGTAGTTTTAAAGATTTAAGGATACATAGACAGGAAGCCACTTTGTTTTATACTATGTAATGATAAGCACAATCACTCTTAAAACGTTTTCAGAGGTATGCGGAACAGAGAGTTCTACATAATTCCATTGAATAGGGACGATCCTCCGACCAGACAGGTGTTATATTACTTGAAGAGAAGTTGTCCGTCTCTCAAGACACTTTATCTCGGGAACGCATGGAGGTTTCAAGTTGATATTTAAATCATAATAATATACTCAAATCTGCGGTCCTTTTCTGCGCTCCCTTAAGCCTGTGAAAAATTCAAATATTTTAAATAAAAGAAGATACAGCAGTTTGTCGTATAAAAAAATCATATTTCCCACATAAAAAAAGAAGAAAACCATTGTCACGTAGCTACGCCTCTGGTCTGAGAACTAACTAATTACAAGTAAAGAACTGGGTCTAATGAAAGTTAGACCCGAAACGAAAAAAGCTTATATTTGAAATTACTGCCCAGTTACGATCGTTTCATTAACGTCGAAGGCTTGGAAATGGCCACGCCTTCAGATTCTTAATTCTGACCACGTGATTGAGCTTTGAGATGACTTCAGAACAAAGAATTTTTGGACGTAGACAACTCAAAGCGGTCAACGTTAAAGAAAAGATCTTATTCTTATTCTTATACTCTTTATTGTACATAAATTTAAAAAATCGATCCATGATCGTATGTTGGCTAGAGAGGTTGATTGCAAAAAAAAGTTTCAAATTAAAAAACGAAAACCCAATTTCCAACAAAAAAGTTTAAAAGAAGTTCATTAAAAAATCAAAAGAAAAATTAAACGGTAGCAAACTAGCTCAGTCTGTTTACGATGTGTACCAAGAAATACAAGACAGTCGAATCGTGAGGGGAACTCATTAAAAACTGTCAGTTGGTTGAAGTCTCAAAGACACGGCAGTGTAGTCAAAGCTTTACAGACACACACTTAAAAGATATTTGAATTAGAGCGTATCCTAGTTCAGCTGTAGTGCGCTTGTGAAGGAATACGTGTCGTGTCGGCTGGAAGAGGATATAATTACATTACTCTTCATGTATATACATTCTAGATATCTGAGCGTATCTATCTTGTAATATTAATCTGTTGAATAAAAGATATAATTACATTACTCTTCATGTATATACATGCTAGATATTTGTACATATAAGTGTATCTATCTTGTAATATTAATCTGTTGAATAACCCTCGTCTTGTTGGGTTATGGGGTTCTAATCTCAAAAACTTGGTTGAACTTTACTTGAGGTCCAAATCCTAAACCTCAAGTGACTTTATTCGTAGATATATACTGGTTACACCAAGAAATACACTGTTATAATGGCTTTACTGATTTTATGGATTTTGAACAAATTATTATTATTATGGATTTAGACAAAACATCTTACTTCAACACCTTATACTATTAGCGGAGAATCGCGATTTAGTAATCGGAAGTGAACTAACAACGCCATCTAGTGACAAAAATAAGAACTAAATCCCTTGTGTGGCTGAACATCAGTAGAGAAAAAATATTATGACGAGTGTATCACGTTCAGAATCCCAGTGGCGGCTAGGGCGTGAGGGCCGTTGCCTCACGTGTAGTCTTTATACGTTTGGTGTACGCCTGTATGAACGTATAATGAACGACTGTGCATCTCGCATCGGATTCCCGCAACCCCTGCCACCTTAGATCATCTGTCCACCTTAGCGGAGGCCTTCCGACACTGCGTCTACCGGTACTCGGTCGCCACTTCAGAGCTGTCACACAACGTCGTCTAGTCCCAAGCTAATCCGAGCTTGTATTGTGGGTACTAGACAAACATACTTATATAATTCTAAATATATACATATTATAGATAAATTACACCCAGACACAGAACAAATGATTGAGCTCATCACACAAACGTTTGGCCAGGGGGGGAATTGAACCCACGACCTCCGGCATAGCATTCAGGGCAATAACCACTATACCAACAGGCCAGTCAAACTACTAGCCAAAGAGAATTAAAATTAAAAATAGTCATTGCTACTAGTCAAAGTCTTTTAGTAGGACAGTAAAAATAATGCATCATGTCTGTGTAGACAGGCCTTAACATTTCAATTTTACAAGTCGAAAAACGCCACAAGACAGATATTCAAATTAAATTCCTAAGTTTTTCAACTTTAAATCGGCCACCATTACAGTATTACTTCCTCAACATTATTTTTTCTTCACAATTTCTGACACGAACAGACAAAGGAAAGGTGAATTATGTCTGGCCTGTACCAGGATCGCATGACTGAAGCGAATCCCTCAAAAATGGACGTTTATTTCGGAACATCAGATACTCTACTGTATATTTATGTTGTATATTAAGGCGTATAGTGCCTTGAACATCTGGCCGGAGTTAATGCACACTTGGAAGGCCGTCTCCGTCCGCATAGAGCTCCACCTTTAAAACCATTTTCTTTGCGAAATAATAATGATAAATGTTATTAAAAACATTTTGACATAATTTTTTTTAATTGTCTTTTTAATGATTGATTGGAAGGTGTTTTCTTTTTGTGTAAGCGTATTTCTAAAGATAAAAGTCGTTTAAAAGGCGTAGCGAAAACAAGAGAAAAACATGTTGTTTAAAATCTTTTTTAGCAAAATTATTATTCATACGAACAAAATCATGACGTCTATACTGTAATAAGCATATTTTTTCAAATCTATCAATCTAGCTGTTACCAAGGACAGCTGCTTCAGAATACCACTTGTTTTACTACTTTAAATGGAATCAAGAGCCTTAACGAATGCGCCAGGTATCCAGGTCAGAGATTATGGATGGTTCCATGTTCTTATTTGCATGCTTTAAGCATTAAGAATTACTATTGAAAGTACATCACACTATTATTTTAATGGTTAAAGTTTGTACAAGTATGTATGTGTGTGTGCGTGCGTGTACGACAACCGAATAGATTTGGATGAAATTGGGGCAGGTCTCAGTGGTTTTTTTAAGTTCTGTAAAAATTATTCAATGATTAATCCTGCCCTTGGGCGGAGCGAGAAACAGTGTCAGACTCTCACTGACTAAACACCCCATCCCGATCCTTATTTGCCCTTCGTACTGGGGCCAAGCCTTCCTTTCAGAAAGAGACCCTGGCACCAACCCACCAACATGGCTTCAACTCTTTTGCAGAGTTCCTATGATTTTGCTGGCAACTCCTTGAGGCGAGCGCGAACAGAGCGCACCGTCGACGACTTGGGCTCGGTCGGGACAGTTACCAGACGACCGGACGGCAAAGTACCCATTGCTCGCCGTCCGCAAACCCGCGCCTACGGTTATCGAAAATCGGGATCGGAATTCCGGCGGCGCCTGGGGATCATATAGGGGCTCCATTTTTTTCGTTTTGAGGTACGGATCCCTAAAAACGGTATAACTTTCTGGGAACTATTTCATTTTTCGGAAAATACAAGCGTGATTGTTTCTACTCTCACAGAAATCATCAATTAATTCAAGTTTTCTTACGATACACTCATATGTAGAATGACAGCGGCCGACCTCGCTCCACCACTGACCTCCACAGCTAGGTCAGTGATTTGTATTGCGGTGCACACTAACTCTGAACTGTATATCCGTTAATTGAACACCTGAGAACCACGCTCCATTTGAAACCTCCAACTGTTTGCTGGTCATTTTAAACCAGTGCGATACGTTTGCTATTTTCTAAATTTAACTTAGCCTAACCTTTACCTTAACTTAGCTTAACCTAGTTAAGTAAATTTAATCGACTATATCTAATTTCTAAACTGCGTGCCGAACGGAAATAGACGAAGGAAATAATAAAAAAAAACTATAATAATGTTTTTTTTAGGTGTGAAATTATCAAAAGAGTTCTCCCGCTCTAGGGTAAAACGAGAGGGTGTATCAGACTTTTAGTGGCAACAGAGACTGAAAAGTTGAAAGGACATCGTTTGTCTTGGTATGATCATGTGAAGAGGAGAGATGAAACGCATATTACGAAAAGAGTTTTGAGTTTACTCGTAGATGGATGGGGAGGAAGAGGGAGGCCGAAGAAGAGATGGATGGATTGTGTGAGGAGTGACATGAAAGGAAAGGAGTTAGTGATAACGTGACGGGTGACAGGACAAAGTGGAAGAAAAAAACATGTTGCGCTGACCCCAAGTAATATGGGATAAGGGTAGGCTGATGATGATGACTTTAACTAACATTCCAGGGCCTTATAACATCTGCGCATCGAATTATATCCTAGCGATAGACAAGCACGTCTATAGAAGTGATTTGTCAAAATACTGAAAAGTTTAAACAAAATTCAGCACTTCATTGGTATTGTCGTCTATCAAAACTTTAAAACTTTCAGCGCAGATAAGTCAAAACAGCACTATTTCCAACAATTTAAAATTGTATAGCATGCAGATCACTTAAGTGGAGTAAAGTCACTGTACGGCACCCCTCATCTAGTCCATAATACATATATACCGATGCATCTACCAAACTGCATAGCAGTTTGTCGACTTTACGTTCTTGTTAATATCGCACTAAATCATATAGAATACGAATTCACTACGATGAATAGGTACTACTATATAGTATAATACTGCAGTCTTTTCGTCCAATTATAATTTAGGTGTCTTCAAGGCTAGAGTAAATAGGCTCTTAATAAACTAGTGCGCCTTACCATCAACGATTGCATCACTGCTTACCATCAGGTGGGATCACAGTCAAGCACTAGTTTATTGCAATTAAAAAAAAAAAACTACGATCAAACATTGGAAACCAAGTTTGCAAAATAAAAATATCATTAACTAAACCGAATTGATAACGAAGCAGGAAGAGACACATTAACTTCCAACCTGATTGAAAACATCAATCAAGAGCATAGGATCTGACGATATGCCCGGAATCTCCGGGGCTCGGACATGACGGCTATCCACGACTGTAATGAAGATTTATCGGTGACCTCCCAACGACCCCGCAAATTACCCACCAACACATCGGAATGCCGCTGTTGCGCCAAAATGGACCAAAAATATATAGGCAACGATATTAATAGCTTCAACGCTCAATTAAGCATCGAAAAAGGTCATTAGTAAATAATTTCAACTTATTATTAGACCAATTTCAAAGCCTGAAGCAAAGGCGTAGGGTAACCAGTCTTTCGGTGTTTTATAGGATGCATTTTTGAGAGTTTGCGCGGGAATTACATGACTTGATTTCGCCTTCAATGTTCTACCGCCGGACCACCCCACATACATTTTTAACACCGTAAAGGTGTCAAAAATGTCCAGCCGATACGCTTTATTGTAAGAAAAACCGCGTACATCGAAAAACTTGAACAATTTACCTGCTGCGGTCTTCCCGTCCAATTATAATTTAGGTGTATTCACGGTTAGAGTGAATAGGCTCTTAATAAACTAGTGCGCTTCACCATCAATGATTATGTCACTGAGCCCACTATCAGGTGGGCTCACAGAAAAGCAAAAGTTATCAATTGAAACCAAAAGTCTTGACCTGTATAAAGAGGAGCTCCTTGCTCGCTGCTCCTTCCTATTTTCCTGTAAATTACTGCCTTTTCCTAAAGGTTTTTTCAACTCAGAATTTACCTTGTTTCCTTATCCTAAGTAACTCCATTATCAAACTCCGGTTAGTGTACAGCTGGGCAGAAATGAATGGGGGTTATTGGTAAATATTTGCTTCATTTTTTTGTATTTGCTTTAATCTGACCTGACTTAAGATAACCTGACTGGAATGAGGGTTGTGATAATCATAATTGGTTACCCTATTGAATGCAGGGTTGGAAGATTCTGTATTTTTTGGTTCCGCACGTTCGTTCGTATTTATTTAAAATTAAAAGTCTGACATACCCTCCCTCTCTGCCTTAGACCAAGAGAGAAGAAGTCATCGAAAAATTTCCTACACAAAATATAAATAAATCATAACCTCAACTTGAAGTAATCAGTAAATATACTATATTTATTTACACTTCATTCAAATGCGAAGCGACTTGGTTTTATCAGGATAAAACCAAGTCGCTTCCGCTGTCTGTTGCTATGTATGCTTAAATTAGATCTTTAAAACTACGCAACGGATTTTGTTGCAGTTCTTTTTTAATAGATAGAGTGATTCAAGAGAAAGGTCATGCCTAAATTGCCTAATATATTTAATATCACCATTGTACGAAGCTGGGGCGAGTCGCTAGTACTGTATAATATATATATGCTATATGTACAATACTTATTTTACTTTACGTACAATATTTATTTAATTTGTGTACATTACTAAAATTTTATTATGATTTTGAAGCTTAATTATTATACTCGTCATGCTTACAATCAGGCATACTTACTACTCACAAAATTCTAATACATATCAATGTTTTAAGGAAGCGTTGTTACACTTACAATCTAGCTAGATCATAAGTTTTTACCGCATTGGTTAATTAATCTAAGTAATTTAGGTCGGTGTTCGAATCTGGCTCAATAACCGAGCGATATCAAAGGCAGACGGAACTCCACCCGTTCTGAACCCATTCAATTTAATGTGTTGTCAAGTCTCATGTCAACTTCCGAGATTACTTGTCAGCGTTTGTGATTAGTCAGGCAATCTAAATAACTAGCTTCTGCCAGCAAGTATGTATTGAGAAAGTCGGTTTCTCAATACATACTTCAAACCCCCGTTTTACCCCTTTAGGGGCTTCGGCCCTGCAGTTTGGCCTCAACATTTGTTGACAACTTCTTGAGGCGCGCAGGAACTGAGCGCGCCGTCGAAGACCTGTATTGGTCAGGACCGTTTCCAGACGACCGGACGGCGAGATACCCACTGCTCGCCGTCCACAAGCTCACGCCTACGGCGGCCAGAAATCGGGATGGGATGGGGTGGGTTGTTTAGTCAGTAAGAGTCTGACACTGTTTTCCTCCCCCCCCCCCAAGGGCGGGATTCGTCATTAGATGATTTTTCCTACCATAAAAAACCCCTTTAAGAGAAAAGTTTCGTGAAATTCGTTCTTAGCGAAAGTCTATACGAGCAAAATTTTAAGTTTGCGGGTGTTATAGTTTCTGAAATGTCGTGATTAATCAGTGGATAGTATAATTAAATGGATTGATCAAATAAAAACTTTAACAAACTTTTGAACTCAAAATATTCTTCTTCTTTATCTCAACTCGCCTTATCCTGATGCATGGGTTTCCTTGTCATGGGGCGCCATGTGGTTCATTGATATTGCGACTTTCCACGTCCCTATAGACATTTGTCATTCAGGTGAATTGAAATTTGATAGACCAGTTAGGACTCATGCTTGCCAAAGCTTGTTCGAAAGAGTTACCGTGGGCTTCGCAGTTTTCAAGAGCTAAAATTCGCCTAATTTCAGACTCGCCAAGATCCGACGGCCGTACTGTACGATGTTTTATTCCATCAATGTTTTATTGATGCAAAGAAAAAAAAATACCTTTGTGTGAAAAATCCAGTAGCGAAAAACCCTAAGGCGATTGCTCATTAGTTCAATAGTCTCTCGGCTCAAAACGCCTACAGTTCCATGACATTTAACTTTTAAGGAAATAGATTATTCCCTTTATTCAGAATTCAAATAGATTCCTTTGATTCATAGAAATACTCCAAACATACCATGTGTTCAAAACAATCATAATTTTAACCTCAAAAAGGTAGGAGATATCATTAAAAGAAAACAAAAGCGAAGTCACCCAAGGGAATACATAAACAAACAGCATATTTCTTTACAACATTACCCACAAACTTTGTCATGATGAAATAAAAAACATACTTGCATTCAAAGACATTTCTTTTAAGGAAAATATGTTAAAGGCAGATGATATTTTCATAGAACATAAATGAAGATGAAAAAAACTGACTTTTACGACGACAGGCCGCGGAAATTATTTGTCATAAAAATATGACTTTGATGTTATAAAGGGTAGATACTTTTTGAAGATGAGGCCTTTTTTTCGGAAAACTGAACTCTTTGCTAGCTTGGGGATCTATGAATTTTGAACATGCGCTAATTTTGTACTAGGTTCGGGATAAACTCATCATGATCAGCCGAAAGACGTCCACTGCTGGACATAGACCTCTCCCAAGCACAGCCACAAAGACGGATCCTGTGCGTCTTACAACCATCGGATATACTGTGTTACTATATTTTTAAAGGAAACCAAACGACCGAGGAACGATAAAGATAATTCGAGGAGGATGAGAAGAGGTTTTAGTCAGTAAAAGTCTCAGTCGTCCCGCTTTACTCAAGAGCGGCAGAAGCTATTATTTCCTTATACTAGGTAAGAATATTTTACTAAGAAAACCGCAAACTACATGACCATAAAACAAAACCAATATTTCTTCCAAGCAAACTGATTATAGCTCTTTCTTTCTAGACATAATTCACAAAAGCAGTCATCGTGGGTCTCATTTCCAGCTATTTACGTAACAAGATAATATGAATTTATGAAACTCTTCAGACAATTAGATTTATGTTTTTATCCTAAAAACCTTGAAACCTCAATTGTCTAGTCAAAAGCCACTCCGAACAACAAGTAAAATTACTCCCTCGCAGTATGATCCGTATATTTTTCGGCTCAACGTTGCTTTGTGTGCGCGGACTCATTTAAATCACCTTGTTTATCTTTTTTCTTCTCCTTTTACATTTTTATTCTCTCTTATTTACGATTATACGTAATTTACATAATGGCTGGTGCTGGTATATTGCTTTAGAGTCATCTATTATTTTAGAGAGGAACATTTAAGTATTAGTAGTATTCATAATTTGTGAGTGAATGATAGCGTGAGGACACTCGGTGGGATTTTTTTTCTTTTTATGGTGGAATAGCTGTCATCTTATGACGAATCCCGCCCTTGGGCAGAGCGGGAAACAGTGTCAAACTCTTACTGACTAAACGACCCACTCCATTCCTTCTTAGCCTTTATACCAGGGTCGGAGGACCTGAGGCTTCGGCCCTGCAGTTGGGCCTCTCCATTGGACACTCGGTAGGTTGGACAGCTATAGGATGTCTTTTTTTTACGAGCATTTTTCTTTTTTTGAAGCACAGCACATCTCTTTTTCTCAATCGCCCGACGAATATTTAATTAACACATCTTGGTAAGTCCCCAGGCTAGAGTTCCACAGAGTATATATATAATATATGCTTGGTATAAAGCTACTAGACCGAGTTGCTGAATGAACTGCAATCTTTGAGTCTTCTGACTGGGGAACACAACACCAGAGCCCTAGAACAAAAGCAAGAAGAGCTATTTATTTATTTATTTATTAAATTAAACAGTACGGCCGAAGCCAATTACACTATTTAAACACACAAAAGTAGAAATAAAACTATAAAATATAAAACAATAATCACAAAAAAATATATAGATATATATAAACAACAGATAATTGAAAAGTCGCGCAGGACTTTCAGGGGTCATTTAATAGACATTAAACACAGTCATACATTCATCTCACAGAATTTCATACATTCTGATAGTATCGTCTTCCATTCTTCCCCAAACATATCAAAATCAGTGTTCTTTTCTAGGAGAGCGTTAAGCGCAGAGAGTGTCCGTGGTATGGGTGATTTGGAATGTGCAACTGTACGACACGTCGGAACTGCTAGGAGACGATGTTTCCTGCCACGGCTGTAGTTATTTGGCACATACAAATTACATAGGAGGTTTTGTAGGTCAGGAGCATCTATAATTCCCCTGAGTATTTTGAATGCCACAATCATCTGGTCACGAGAGCGTCTAGCTTCTAAGGAATTGAAACCCAAGCAACCCAGAAGGAATTTCGTGGAATATGGAAAAGGATAATAGCCATAAAGACGTTTATAAGATTCCTAAGGAATGCTTTTTGCACTTTTTCTAAAGTTAACGTGTATTGTTTTTCAAAAGGATTCCAAACGCACGCACTTGACTCAAGCTTACTACGAACTAACGCACCGAAAACTAGTTTGATGACATGGGGACTATGAAAATCACGACAGTTTCTTAAAACAAATCCAAGACGTCTAAAGGACTCCTTGGCGGTGGATACTATGCGATTGTGAAATGTAAGTTTTTGATCAAATGTGACGCCCAGGTCTTTCATGGCATCTGTTCGTGCAATGGGATCGTTATCGAGCTTGTATCCGAAGTATAATGGGCGCCGCATTCGACCAAAAGTCATTACATAAGGGAACTAAGGTAAGAGTCTGACACTGTTTTCCGCTCTGCTCAAAAACGGGATTCGTCATTAGATGATTTTTCCTACCATACATAACTAGTATAACTATAGGTTTAAGATAATTTTCTATAATCAAGCGGCCGAAGTCATTGTTAGCAGCTATAGTTACAAAAAAACTTTTGGAAAATGAAATTCTCAAAACATTTCCAGACAAGATTAGGTACCTTACCAACATTCACGTTAATTTCTCCTGAGGAAATCTGCGATATTACCAGCATCAATAACGGTAAATACTAAATTGATGCCATAACTCTTGTCACATTCCCTTTTTGAAGCAACCATTATTTTTCTTAGTCACCAATTGCCATTATAGAGATACAGTCAGGAATTGAAGTTCATATTTAAAAGACTAGGGTAGCTAAACGACAAAGGTAATTGAAAAATAAGCAGAAGGTTGAATTGTTTCTTCTGACTGACTGTTAACAAACCATTTGACGGCGATTGGCGTAATGGTTGATTGACTGTGAGCACAGCGTGTCGTCTAACAGCAATGCCCACAAAAACACGTCAACGCGATATTTACTGCGATAATTATCGCGATAATTTTAACGGGCTAAAGTGAGTGATACCTGAAATTTGTTTAAGTTATCACCGAACGCCAAACGGCAATGTTAATGCCGTTGTCAAATTATCGCGTTATTTCGTGGCCACAACTAGCGTTAACGTCGATTATCGCGATAATTATCGGCATTTCTCGTTAATGTGGCCCATGGCCTACAGATGTTGCTCTGGGTCTAAGTACCTTGTGTCATATTGATTTACATGTTTGTCAACGAACCCAAGAGATAGAAGTAATTCTTAGAAAAGTTCTAGAAGATGAAAAAATATTTTTCCATTCATTCCAATCATTATAAATTCAGGAGTATTAGCTTAGCAAAGACAGATTTTATTTTCCGCTCGTATTTTTTAATCTTTGATGTGTTTTTCTTACTACTTTCGTTTCGATACCAATTTTGTTTGCATTTCCGTTAATTATGTATAGGGAAGCTTTAGTCTGCCATCTTAACTATTAATAGAAAATACGATACTTTTCACTGGCTAGGTAACTAGGTTCTTCTTATTTTTTTCTTTTAGCTTTTTTAGTCGCGCACAAGTTTTTTATTTATTTATTTATTTAAGGGAAAAACAAACAGTGACACATTACAATTTGTAAAAAAATAAAAAGCAAAACAATGTGGTTAAATGCGTATTGTTTTAATATTTGTTAAAGACGTAAAATGCAGTATCAGAGCAGGCCTGTTTCAAGTTTTTTAAAGCCGGGTCCACACGAGTGTAACGTGTAAAATAAGATTACGTGTGTTTAGCGCCAATAGTATGGACGGCATATGAACTCATAACGAATCTATTTTCGGAGCTGCATTTCAGCAGTTGCTACGAACATACCAAATAGGACGGGCGATGGTTCGTCACTCTACATAATGCACGTACAAACGAGACAACCGTCACAAATGCCGTCCAAACAAGCACTACGAGCTCCTTTGTGTTCGCACAAAAAACCGACAGCCGGTGGATCAACCCCGAGCGCCGCGAGCGTAACATGTAATGCTCGTAGTGACGTCCACACGTAGAATTCGTGTTACTTTACACGGTGGATTACCTCACACGTTACACTCGTCTGGACCTGGCTTTAGAAACACCTTTGTGTTATTCTATCTGTATTTCTTCTTTTAATTTAAAGTTTGTGTATATGAGTGTGCACTACATAAATTAATTAAAAAATGCCATTTTCGTGAAATGGCATTTTTTAATTATTAGTAATAGAGTATGTAGACGATTTCTTTTTTATTTATATTTTTATCATTTGCGTGTCCTAATTTTATTTTGTACTGGGTACAATCGGGTGAATAGAAACATGATTTTTAATAGGATTATTACTTTGATTTCATATTTTTAGTTTTAATAAAGCATTTTGGTTTTCAATAAGACCTGTCCTACTGTATGGATCAGAATGTTGGGCTGTGAAAAAGACGGATGAAAAAAGACTGCATGTAGCGGAGATGAGAATGTTGAGATGGATGTGTGGTGTGACGAGAATGGATAAAGTGAGAAATGAGTATATTAGAGGAAGTCTGAAAGTGGCGCCAGTGACTGAAAAGTTGAAAGGAAATCGTTTGTCTTGGTATGGTCATGTGAAGAGGAGAGATGAAACGCATGTCACAAAAAGGGTTTTGAGTTTACACGTAGATGGATGGAGAGGAAGGGGGAGACCAAAGAAGAGATGGATGGATTGTGTGAGGAGTGATATGAAAGAAAAGGGAGTTACTGATACTGTGACGGGTGACAGGACAGAGTGGAAGAAAAAAACGTGTTGCACCGACCCCAAATAAAATGGGATAGGGTAGGATGATGATGATGATGACGATTTTGGTTTTCAATATTGATTTTATAAAAATATTTAAATACTACAAACAAATTTTAAATAACTTACTGTAAATTCATTTTTCAATTAAAACAGTACTATAAGTACCAGGGCGTCATGTGTACGAAGTAGACCTTCTCCTCATATCCTTGTGTTACTCCGGAGTAGTGTAGGGCCCTGTCAGTGCCCCCAGTGCTGAGCCGGCCGGCTGTCTCATCCGATAACAATTTGCTGCGGCCGTGATTTATAGCCCTAATACCCGCGCGGTTCCTTAACCGATGGCGCTGTATTAACTTTTGACTGTATATTGGGCATGCTGTATTGCTGCCGATAGTACCCGCTGTGTTTATGTGGAGTTCTGATGATATTGGGGAAGGTAGTGAAAGTTGTAGAGCGTCAATACCATAGATATGTCATTACCGTTTGACATATTTCTGGTCAATAAATTACACAACATGTAGATAACTAAGATTTTGTACACCGTTATAGACTCCAATTAAAAAATTAAGCTGTAGTCGTAATTTAAGCGTTGCAATTTTATTTTTTTTAGGTAGATATTTTTTTTAAACTTTGAGAAATTAAGTAGTTATTCTATAAGTTAACAATGTAGGAATCGTCGCACTAAATTGGTAGCGAAAAAATGCCTACTAATAACACTGGTTATTAGTAGGCATTTTTAAAAACAGTTGAAATAGATTCAATAGCTGATTCTGAACATACTGCATTCAGGACGTGATGAAAAGAAATAAATACATAATAATAACAATTGTTAAAAGCAATAACAATTGCTAATTGCATCTATATGTTTTTAACCTTTATTTTTGTACGCGTACACAAGTTCTAAAATTTAACTTAAGGCTCGCCAAGTTAAAACGGCTGTACTGTACACAGCACTCAATTGTCAAGTTATTGAATTCACTAGGATGAATTAATAGCAACTTTTCTCTTCAGTTCAAGGAAGAAAACCCACCAATAAAAAAAAAACAAAAATCGTGAAATGCAATTACTACATAAAAACCAACATTCAACTTCACAATAACGCCAATTTTCTTTCCCAACTACTTGTAATGAGGTTCCTATTCTGAGATCACTCGACATTTCTCTACGGCACAATTGCTCATCAATTGCTGGGGAGCAATCATTAGGGGGCACGTAAATCAGCCGCTCTTCCGACTCACGATACCATCTCAATGACGCCGCCTTCCGACTTCTTTCCTCAAAGTTCTTGAAGTATTGGACCGCCGACAGTGTTTTGTTTTTTTTTTTGTGTTGGTGGTTAAATGTAGTGGGAGGTGAATGTAGTGGTTAGTTTGTATAGTGAAAATAATTATAGGTATAAGTAACTAAGTGGAAAAGAATGATAAACTAACACCAGGTTTCCGAAAGCTCTACAATCCCCGCCATTAAATCATGCGTCACCCCGTTCAACTTTCATTGACAACTAACGAACGCGGCAAATTTTAATTAATGAAATGTCATTTCATTACATATACTTGCATATATGTAACGACGAGGCAAAACGTTTAGTCTTTGTCCTCAATCCTAAGATAAAATGACCTAGCTAACTTACTCCTTGCATTTTTTATGTAAGCTATGGCGCGTTCACTCCACCAGACTTAACCAGACGTCAGACCTCTCTGAAATGAAATAAACAAACACTGTATTATCATACAAAGTGACTTTACAGTAATCATATTACCACAGAGCAAAGACCCCAATATCATCATCATCATCATCAGCCTTTTTAATGTTCCCACTGCTGGGACACAGGCCTCCTCTCTAGGAGAGGGAATGGGCCATGATCCACCACGCGGGCCCAGTGCGGGTCCCCGAAGACCCCAATATAACCTAAGTTATATCAACTTATGGGTGCGTTCAGAGAGATGGTACTCAAATTAGGAATGTGAACTTTGTAACCGTAACTGAAACTATCGGATATCCGAAATAAAGAAGTACAGTATGGCCGTCAGATCTTGAAGTGTCTGAAGTTAGGTTCTACGAATTTTAGCATAACACGTAAAGAAATTAATTATTTAAACAAATAACTGCAATTTGCAGTTGTTATTGCTGTTAAAAATTTTTGATAGAATTAATTTTTTTTAAACCATTTTGTACGAGTTTTCAAAAGCTCAAATTCGTAGAATGACTAAAAAACCCACCCCTTTTGTCATCAGATGATTTATGCTCAACATAAAAAAAAATATTACTAAGTATACCTATCCGTATACAGATCCGAAATTTGATATCCACAGCAGCCCTTATCAAACTATTAAGCCCAGTTTTCCTCACAAAGTTTTCCTAGACTGGACTGAAAATAAATCAATAGATATTAGGTAAGTAGGGCGGGATGGAGAGCAACTCAGCCGTGGTCTTCTGCTACAGAACTCTTCAATGGTGAGGTATTAAACATGAAAGTTTTGCGGTAGCCGACGGAACTATGTGCTGAACACTGAGCCATGATTCACATAGCCCAGGGGTGGCAAACCTTTATTGGAGAACGTATCACTAAATACAAATTAAAAAACCATTCGCCATTGTACCCCTAGTTTTAAGTTTTGTATAAGTTATGGGCGAAGATTGTCACTCACTGGACACCTGAGGGAGGTCGACGCCGTCCAGGTCGACCGCGGCGAAGGTGGAGTGACGATCTCATCATGTTCGCGGGGCAAACATGGCCGGAGATCGCTGTAGATAGGGAGGCCTGGAAGAAAAAAGGGGAGGCCTTTGCCCAGCAGTGGGACATACAATAGGCTATTAAAAAAAATAATAATAAGTTATGTCACTTTTTGGTGAACATTAAAGTTTAGTTCTATCTATCTAAAAAATATATCAGGACGTGCGAGTGACTTAGCCTTTCGATCTTGTAATTACAAACACAATTAAAGAACAATAGGTGTGTGAAAGTCCGCGTTCGTGGACATTAAAGTTTAATGAATTAAGCCTTTATTGCCCACTGGCGCGTAGCTTCATAAACGCGTATATCTCACTATACACTTGGAGTACGCCTGAGTTAAGCTTACATACAAAAAAATAAATATATATATATTTAAAATTAAGAAAGCGGTCTGATACAGACGAAGTCGTGGACACCAGGTAGTTAACACATAATGACAGGTACTGACTTTTCATTTTATATCCTAACTGTATCTACTAACCAAGCTCGACATAACGGTAACAGAAAGAGTAAAATAATTGCTAAAACAATAGACTCAGCTTGACATAGAGGGACTTGACGTAAATGGAACCAATCATCATTCTATTCTTATATCTTCATATACTTTCTTTCTCTTTTATTGCACCTACCACATTTCTTTTCTGTAACACCGTGTCTGGTTGACTGGTAAAAACTTACTAAGGCATTAAGTCCGCCTGTCTACTTTTATGTGCATAAAACATTTAATAAATAAATAAACAAAATATCTTATATTGGTGTCCAAACTATATTGCCACGTGTCTTGTCATCACTGGCTAGCGGGCCGTAGGTTTACCATCCCTGACATAGGCTGTTCTATATTACATAGATAAGTAATCTATGTAACATGGCATGGTTCACCACGGCGTAGTAGGTAAAGATTTACGTTACATAATCCATTATTATCGCTTTACCTGTATATAACAGCTTGAAAAATATCAATCTTACGGGGATAGAGCTGTGATTCTGTGAACGATTTTAATTACACTAATATTATAAATGCAAAAGTTTTTGAGTGTGTATATTTGTGATTTGGATAAAATTTGGCACACGGGTAGATCACATTATGGAAATACTCGTTGCTCATTGGATTCTTTATATCTCGCATAAAGTATCACTTTGACACGGATGAAACCACAGGCAGCAGTTAGTGTATTATACTTGTTTAAGTACGTCATCCCCGTTTTAAATTATACTAGAAAACTGATTTACGTCCGTCACGTCATAGTCAAAACCTCAAGTCTTGTTAAAAACAAGAGTCAGGTTCTAATTGTCTGGGATTTATGCTGAACTGAGCTATTCTGGTGTAGCCGTAGGCCACACTATTTTACTTTTGGTTCTTTTTTGGTTTCGTCTATTAACTAAATACCTACTTAGAGTTTGTGATAGATAGCTAAGTGACTTGTGGTGTGCCCAATAATTTTCTTACTTTGTTTAATTACTACTACTAGTGATATATGATATACTTCCCGTAGCTACTTACTGAAATGAAACATAGTGTCTCTCATTGAATAAATGGATAAATGAACTTATCAGGGAATACCTTCTTCCCCCAAAATCCTCGAAAATAAATACACGTAGTGCAAGATTTATCTTTCATTAGAAGATTAACCTTTCGTACTGATTCCAAAAATTTCGGTCCCCTTTATGAACGACAATTGGCAATTTGGACCGAAAAGTTTTGCACCCCAAGTAAGCGGATGTGTAACTAAAAGAAAAATGGCGCATATTCCCCTATTGCGAACATACTGATACGAAGCCCTCTCGTCTCGGCTAATTTAATTTTTCTCTGTTACTTCATACTGAGGGCTTTTCTCTACATTCCCCCAAAACAAAGACGTGCCGAAACACGAAATCTTTGTGGGAATACGGTTTTGAAAGTCCAATTAGGTACGACTTTGCGGCTGCCCGTGTTTGTCATATTATTCTTCTAAAATATAAGCTTATTTTTCTGTTTGTTACCTAAATTGTATAAAAGTACATTAGTCTGGGATCTCAAGTTTAAAAGTTGAGGCAAAGTTGTTATAGATTCGTCTAGGGAATTACTTACTAGCAGTCTGTGACGGTTTAAAGGGGAAAGTAAAGAACTAAGACGTACCGGTGAAGATAAATTAGCCTACTTCGCGAAATAGGTACCAACGTGAGATTTTAAAGGACGAATAAAACTACTACTCTTTTTCTTTCTTTCTTTCTTTACGCAATGTTACGATATACAATACTAACTACAACTTATCTACAGATGAAATTGAGTAGGCACAGTCATGAACATTAAGGTACATACATAAATACTCGTATTGTTCTATTTTCTATCTATCTTTACTTCCTACCTTTCAAGTAATATGCCACGTGGCCAAATCTTAGAAATTGATAACTTCATGAAATGGCCAACTAAAAAAAACCAGACCGTATGAAACTCTTGAGTCCCAAGCGAACGTATACTTATTGTCTTTCTATTATGTCTCTAATTACGGTAATCAAAAGGTTAAACTTTAAAGTTTGATGATATGTTAATACTCGTTTGGAATACTTCTTTTAGACCTTTCATTGTTATAGAAATCCTACATCAATGATATGGCCAAACGAGGATTGACATATCAAAACTATCAGGCCAGTTTTAGTTAGCGATATCATGAAGTGGCCATTACGATCTGGCCACGACATATTTATCTTTTTTTTCGTGACTGTACTCTACTAAGGGCTTCTCCCAATTAAAAATAATTCAGTTGAACTCCCGGTAAGAACGTTTATCTCAATTTTTGTATGTTAGGCAAGGCTCGTTTACTCTGTTCGTATTCTCAGTTGATAAATCGACATCCTAAGGAAACGCTCGCAACACTCAACAAGATTTATTTGCCGAGTTTTTTCATTTGTTCTTATTTCTACATTATTTTGTGAAAATTACTGGTAAACTCCGGAGATTTCTCGTTATGTTCTCACAATAAGATTGGTTTGTTTATTATCTTTTAGAAGGTCAAGTTTGTCAGCTTTAAAAAAGAAGTTGAAAGTGAAAATTATGCGTTAAGGCGGCAACGCGCCAAAGGACAGTGTGTCATGGTTGCGAAAACCATTACTAAAGAAATTATTTTACCGGTTATATATTAATGAACCTGACGGACGTTTTCCTGATCGAAAGTTGGCTTATCTCCAAAAAATTAATTAAGACTCCATTGCAGCGCCCCCTACTGAGTTCAATAAATTATATTGCTATACCATTCAGGGATCCAGGCCAGGGTCTCAGGGATATTCAAACAAAATTTCACTAAAGTCGAGCCTTTTAGGAGGACTTGAGTTATTGTTATACTGTATTATTGTCTGAGGAACAAATTCTATAAAAACGGGCCGTCACAATATCTTGTGGTGCTAGCAAAGCATTTTATTCAGATAGTTACCAAAATTAACACTGGTGAGAGCTGAAAGCGTAGATATAGATTTCTGCCTATAGCGACAAATGCGACAAGCCAGATAATACTAGTGTGAATTCACGTGAAAAAAGCTGATCGGAATATGTTAGTAGGTACATATATATGCGATCTATCCACCGAGGTAAAAATGAAAATTACGAAGGATTTTCTACATAAGAAAAACCACGGTCTAGTTTAATATAAAACCTAGAGTTAGAACCACCTGACGAGCTAGTACGTGACGAGACGGGAACGTCTGAAATATGGCAGACAGGGACATTTATTTAAATAAAACATATGCATGTATAACATCTGAATTTTATACCAGTTGCTAACAAAAATAAAACCACATATAAATAAATATGTAATGATACTTACTTTTTGTTTACAGCACTATGTAAAATCAGAATAATTAATCATTACATAGCATAAAACAAAGTCGATTCCCGTCTGTCCCTATGATTGATTCGTTTATTAATTCAAGTAACTATTGACTCATTATAATCTAATACATTTGTATTAGATTATAATGAGTTTAGTTTAGTGTTTATTTAATTTATTAATTTTATTTATTGACATTTGTCAATAAATAAAATTAATAAATTAAATAAACATAAGAAATGTCAATAAATTAAATAAAAATACAAATTAATTAAATTAAAAATGAAACATAAAAAAAAGAACATTAAAAATATTAACAACGCCTATGTATGCTTAATTTTTTAAAACTATGCAACGGATTTTGATGCAATTTTTTTAATGATAGAGTGATTCAAGAAGAAGGTTTATGTGTATAATACATATTTAATATACCTATTTAACATAAGCAATAAGCATTGCACCCGTGCGAAGCTGGGGCGGGTCGCTAGTTGAATATATAGGTACCTATACATGGTTTTGCGTAGCGTAAAACGGCAACAGAACGTTAATAAAAAAATCTATAAGATTAAAAAATCTATGTCGCCAAATGAATCTTCATAATACTTTATAGAATAAAAAACCTTGAAGTAGAGGCCAAGATGTCGTTATTCAATAAATTTATGATCAATGGAAAAACAAAGGCTGTCTATATAATCCAGAAAAAATAAGTTAAATAAAATGACGAATTGAACAACCAATATTTTATTTTAAGCGTTTACAGTCATCTTAATTACCAGTCCTGTGCGACTCGCATCTATTCTTCATTTATTTATTTATTTATTTATTTATTTATTTATTTATACTTTATTGCACACCACATTAAAAAAATATAGGACAAACATTGCCTTTACCATTACCTTAATGGGTCCACCTTGTAAGAGGCCTTCCAAGACTGCGTCTTCCTTTACCTTTCGGATCTATCGACCAGTTCCCAATATTCAGCGAGCAGTACCTGCCGCCCTGCCGCTAAAATTTCTCCATTCTTCGGGCTACGCCAGTAACCTTTTTTCTCCTACTAAAATTACACAAAAAGAAGAATTTCCTAAACATAAACGATTACAAAACCTTATTATAACTGTAAACACATCTTGGAAGTATGCAAATTCTGTTTTGGGATACTGAGAACGGATAGCTGAAGATATAAGGGATATTAGCATAACGGAACACGTGAACTCACAAACAGCGTTAGCTTGTTATGTTGTAGGGTAAGCAGAATTATGCGAGTTAAACGCTCGTCTATATTCCATACATTGTGTTTGCTTAATTGCGTTACTATATTGGCTTTAAATTTCCTTGCTATGACTTTTCATTTGATTTTCGTTAACGGCCAAAGTTGTATTTTCTAGCACATGTCTTCTTACCCCTTTCCCGTGTTATTTAGGGTCGGTACAATACGTTTTCTTCTTCCATTCTGCTTTGTCACCCGTCATGCTAACACTAACTTTCTTTTCCTTCATATCACTTCTCTGACAATCCATCCATATATTCTTTGACCTCGCTCTCCCTCTCCATCTATCCACATGTCTAAAGACATTCAATTCTGGAAACACATTAGACCGGCGCACACGTGTAACACGCGTGATTTGCACGTAGAACGACATCGCGTGGCGTGTATCAGGTCTAGCTCTACAGGTCTTTCCGCGGCGCGTTTGGCGTTTGTCGTACATTGCCATATGTTTGCATTTACGCGTGCGATGACGCGGCCCTCTGCTGAAATTCACAACGAACGCTCAATGCGTCGCGTTTGTGTAAGCAAGCACTAACGTGCGTTAATAATAATAATAATAATTTATTCAATTAAGACAACTTTTGGCCCACATTATGTGTTAGTATTACTTATATCTATGTTAGTTTGACATTGACATTAAAATAATCATAAATAAAATATTGCCAACCAGATTTTAAAATAAAATTCTAAAATTAGTCAGTACGTGAACCATGCAACAGTGGTTCACGTACTGACAGTCAACACGTTCGGCAAAAGCAGCCAGGATACTATTGCAGCTGGCTCGCACCCTACGCACCAGGGATGTGCACCTCTTACGCATGATTGCATGGAAGCAATCCATGCGCGCCTCCGCAAACATCCCCGATGCGCTACAAGAGCGAGGCAGCCCCAACAGTACCCTGAATGCATTGTTGTATTGAACACGTAGAGCGCTGTACTGTTTCTGCTGTTAATAGCGATGCTGTCGCTCACTTACGAAACGCGCAACCGTATCACGATGGCGAGACATCATAGTTTATTCAAACATACTGCATTCACCATTTTCGCAAAGTATCATTTTCTACTACGCTATTCCTTGTTTTATTTACCTACTTCGGTCTCTTTAACCTTTCATTGAAGAGCACGTACAGTTGGACACAAATGTTTAATTATTCTCAAGCGTTAATGCAAGTTTCGTGTTTAAGGTCTAATTGTCATTAATTCAAACGGTCCGTTTGAAAAATTCTCTGGCTAATTGTCAGAGGAATGGGGTCCAGTACTTATGTTTCTTTTGAATTTGGTTCCTAACCATTTTTTTTTCTTTTTGTGTGGCGTCCGTTTTAAGTTCTTTCTTGTTAGTAGGTAAAAAAGTCCAAAATAAATTAGAACTATATTATGTATTCATTTTAAAAAATCGTCTATCACACGTCTATTTTTTTTTTTCAAATTCAAAGTCTCAGACACTAATAAAATAAACTTTAGACTATATTATGTGACTAGGGAATTAAGCAGTGTCTTTTGTCTGCAGAAGGCATGTTGAATTTCGAATTAAACGAAAGTTGCTGTGTTTTAATCCCGAAGGTAGTAAGGGAGTTAAAGTGAGTGAAGTGGACTCTACTTTTTACACCTTGCGTGAAATTAAATTTATTTTTATTTTTATTAAATTAGAGAAACAAGTATTATTTACGAGTTCATGTTAACTATCACTCGACAATATGTCTTGAAATTTAAAACTAACGTAGTTTATTTATTTACAGAAGCACATATCCATGGCGCTGCACAAGTTTCAAACTAAAAATTTATTTAATCAAACAATAATAACATTTCATAACATTGAACAAATAAATAAAAGCTAACATTGGTATAATTGTTTTAAGATATAATTCACTATTCAATTGAACTATAGTCTTAGTAAGTACTTTATAACGTTCCCGCTAACAACATGACGCTGGCAGATGCACAAGAGTGCTAACCACAACACTCTCCTGTCTACGGAGCGGGAATAAAAAAAAAAGTTCCCGCTTCTTTATTTTGTTTTTCGAATTAAATATACTTATTTTTTGTAGTGGCCAGTTTGATCTTTGAATAAAAATCTCGTATTGTACATAATTCACTAAGTCTTTTTTTTTTCAAATGGTTTTGACGTTCCAAATTTAAATCGCATTATTCTCTAAGGAGATCCCATACTACATTAGACCTCTAGGAACAGAATGACTTGCTTTAGATGAAAGTTGTACGACGTATAAAAGGACATTATCGAGCAGGTACTCGTAGTATTAAAAATTAGTTACCATCAATATTCTTTTCAGTAGAAAACTTTGACATTTCAAACCTTTCACGATCATATTTTTACACTTGCGTACCGTGGAGTAGGGTCATCTTACTATGAAACTTTTACTGTATTCACTGTGGAAATATAGCAAAGGAAAAATTTTAGTCCCAATTGATTTTTTTTCTCCGGACGGCGGGCGCCCCATAAAGGGCATATGGACTGAAATATCCCCATGTAGAACCTTACCTTACCTTGAAGCGCGTGTGGAACAGTAGATACGCGTCGTCAACGACTTGGGCTTGGTCCAGACCACAGACGGTTACCGGACGGTCGGACAGCGAGCTACCCATTGTCCACCCTGAAAACCAGCGCCATGGACTCGTCGCAATATGTGTGTGTTCTCAGCTTTATGCTGAGTGGTGGGCCATTTTGCGCGGATGTGCACACTAGTGTCTAATTTTAAGATATTGTTTAAGATTTTTAACTTTGTTTATCCTTATTGTCCATTTCAAATCCTTGTAAATTATTGTTAACACTGCGTCTTGCAAATAAAAAGTTCTTCTTTCTTTCTTACTTCATTGCTTGCCGTGCGCAAGCCTGCGTCTACGGTAATATAACTTTTCGCAGATCTACGCGAGTCACAATGACGTTTTAATTGTGTCTCTAATTACGGCATACGAGAGGTTAATTTGATATACTTACGTAACCATAACATTCTAAAAATTTAACCTAACGACACAAATAGAAAATCAATTTTATTTGAAAAGCATAGCCGTTTCTTTTTTCAATTTCTCTGTTGGGCTGTAGTTGAGCCTTCAATCCCTGCGGGTCGGTCAGGACGTAATATCGGGATGGATCGCCCCTATTCCCACACTGGAAGCTTTAAATCCAGTCGTGTAGCTCCGTTTTGTATCTATATGTGACATAATTGGTTCTTAAATGGGTTATTCATAAAACGTATCTGTGTAAAAGGGTTCTTTTTTTATTCTAGATAGGCTCGTGTCTGACCACAATTTCAATTGATGGTTTTTTTTTTTATGGTAGGCAAAAATCATCGAATGACGAATCCCACTCTTATTTCACACTTGATGGTAAGATTCATCGAAATGTATTTTTATTAAGTACTAGTTTCTGCCAATGGTTTTGTTTGCCATAAAGTTGTGAATTATCCCAAGGAAACAAAATCTTCATCCTTCATTCCTTCATTGCCCTTTGCGTTCGAAGACCATGTGTTCCCCTTCCGGATAAAAACCTTGGCCTCGGTAGGTTTCGACCCTGCTAAGCCTTTTTTTGTGGTAGGAAAAATCATCCAATGACGAATCCCGCCCTTGGGCGGAGTGGGAAACAGTTTCAGACTCTTACTGACTAAACAACCTACCCCATTCCGACGTTGCCATATACACCAGGGCCAGAGCCTTCCTTTCAGACGCGAACCCGTGGCCCCAGTTGGCTTCGACCCTTCTGCAGGGTCCCTACGGTTTGCTGAAAATTCCTTGAGGCGCGCGGGAGACCCTGCTAAGCCCCAATAAATACTACTACTTGTACATTATATACACATACTACTAAGTATGTGTATACACCAGATAGAATTGGCTGGTTAACATAACTGTTAAAAAGAATACAGAGAACGAAAACACGTCATGAATTCAAGAATGACTCTTAGAGAAATGATCCTCACAGTTTCAGCGATTCAGAGTTTAACCCTTGAACTCAACAAATAAACAAAACTAATCATTTATATATTCGAAGACATGTAATATCCACCAACCCGCACTGGGCCCGCGTGGTGGATTACGGCCCTCTCTTAGAGAGGAGGCCTGTGTCCCTGTAGTGGGAATATTAAAAAGGCTGCTGATGATGATGATGAATCATTTATATTGCCAAAAAAATAAACTAGCATGTCCTGAAAGATAAGGTATCTGAAACTTAAGTGGATCGTTTCCCACAACCAAGGTCAGTTCACACTGTGAAGGGACGCGACGCAGCGCTCACAGTTTAGTATGTTGAGTGCGAGTTGTTTTTACGTTAACGTTGTCGAAACGTTCAGCGCGCTCGGCTCTCTGATTGATTAAAGAGCTTGGAGCGCGCCGAACATCATAAACGCGTCGATAGCGTTAGTGTAAAATAAACTCACACTACGCACTCTGAAGAGCGACTTATAATATAACTTTATTTACTACACGAAAAGATAATACACATGGCAGCCACAGTTATTATGACTAGGCCATGGTCAAGTGATTAGTGGCCCTGACTGCTATGCCGGAGGTAGTGGGTTCAATTCCCACGCAGGACAAAGGTTTATGTGATGAACATGATCATTTGTTCTGTGCCTGGATGGAATTCTTTTTTTGAATTATGCATGTATTTAGAAATACATTAAAATGTTTATCAGTTGTCTAGTACTCCTAACTCTGCTTAGCTTAGGAGGGGAACAAAAAATGGTATCATCGGGTTCCATTCAAACCCATTTCCCCATTAAGATAGTTAGATCGTAGTCATCTTTCACTGCTTCCTCCATGCTTTTTCTTCAGCTAATTTCCTTTTATTACAGAGGAGGCCTGAGTCCCAGTAGTTGGACCATAATAAAGCTAATACTAAGCTATGATAAGCTAATTTCTTTACTACAAAGACCAGCTCTTGGCGTATAATCTGAAATTTGTTCTAAACCTAAAGCGTATATATTTGCGGTGCGCCTCGAAGTAGATCTGAAATGTTTATCTTTTTGCGTAGTAAGTTATATTTTGAATCACGTCGCCTCTCGATGTAACCTGGCCCTAACATTGACCCTGAATGGTGAGCAGGTAAACAAAACGCGTGGTCCCACCTACAGTGAATTATAACGTACTCTGTGTACGCTCAACCGCAGATTAAATATGTAGGCCAGGGCAGACCATTGCCACGGGTAATGGCAACCTAAGACGGAATGGCAATTTCCGTATTGAGGTTTTGTACC
This sequence comes from Mythimna loreyi, assembly GCA_029852875.1. Taxonomy (NCBI): domain Eukaryota; kingdom Metazoa; phylum Arthropoda; class Insecta; order Lepidoptera; family Noctuidae; genus Mythimna; species Mythimna loreyi. Next base: position 14,164,937 of record CM056792.1, read on the forward strand.
GTGTTTGAAAACAGACTTCGTAGACAAGAGGTTTTTCGGTGGGCAAAAATCATCCAATGACATCTCCCGCCCTTGGGTAGAGTGGAAAATAGTGTCAGACGTTTACTGACTAAAAGCTTACCCGGTTTATTCGTTGTCTCATTTCTAAAGCTTCGGTGCACACTTTCGCATTTATCCATGACCCCAGAAGACCTATAGACAAGAGTTAATGAATGTACATCCTCACGCTCCAGCCGCCGCGACAGAAGTTGCTCCGGAAGCGTCGAGAATCACAAAGCGATCTCCACGACGAGCAACGAGTAGCTCGCCGTCCGCTCGTCCTATAAGGCTCAAGTCGTCGACGGCACGTAGTGTTCCTCGCGCCTTAAAGATAAACCAAAGCGTAGGACCCAGTAGAGCTGATGCATGCTAGGGCCATCAGGTAAAGAATGAGATTAAAATGGAACCCCCTCTTTTAGACAAGAGGCCTGTGTCCCAACAGTGGGAATATTGATAAGGCAGATGATGATGATAATATGAGAAAGGAACATAGATGTGCTTATAGTCAGAAAAAGTCTGACAATCTTTGCAGTAGATATACCTAAGTTTAATAGTATATACGGAAGTTTAATATTTACAACATGCAACCTCACCGACCAAAATGCCTCTAAATCCTTTCCGATATACCAGTCAGCTTCAGTCAAACCCAGAATATAGGCAATCCTCGAACGCAAGATTAAATGCCCTTTTAATCAATTCAAGCGGAATCTCGCAAAAACTCAAAGGAGCGGGAAAGGCAAAATTCCGAAACAAATCTACATTTTAAATTGTTCGAGTACATGAGACGAGTTTATGTGTGATTGTGCCTCGAACCTTTGACCTGATTAGGTTTTTGAACCAGTAGTAACGAATGGGACACATGTTTCATGTTATACGCTCACAGTTGGCTTCTACGTTCCATAGAGTAGGAAATTACTCATGCTTGAATTTAAATTAAGAACAGACAGATTTCGCAGTAAAATCTAAAGGATCTTGTTCAATCATACGGGCCTGTCATGGGCCAAAATGTACTAGGTACCAAGTGGTGGCCGGTTTTTTTTTTCTAGGGCAGGTAAAAATCATCCAATGACGAATCCCACCCTTGGGCGGAGCGTGAAACAGTGTTAGACTCTTACTTACTTAACAACCTACCTCATTCCTACGTTGCCATTTATACCAGGGTCAGAGCCTTCCTTTCAGTCCCTTGCGAACCCTTTGCCCCAGTTGGTTTCCCTACGGTTTGTTGACAACTCCTTGAAGCGCGCGGGAACAGTGCACGCCGTCGACGACTGGGCTTAATCTGGACGGTTACCAGAAGTTGAACTGCGGGCTGAGAGGTGGCAAGTTTATTTTTTTAGGTGGGATAATATCATCAAATTTAACTCTAAGGTGGAACAAGCCAGCGTGTCAGACTTTACAACAACACGTCGTCTGAAAAAGTTCAATTGCCGTATTGCGCTCCAGGCCTGTGGTAAATCTGCATCAAAACAATTCCACAGGCAAACTAGCACTTAAGTTTAAAAAGACACTCATCATACATTTCAGCGATAAGACGTTCACTATTGGACATAGGCCTCTCAAAAAATGTCGCCGAAAGGAACGTGTTATGGGTTTCCCGCGACCCTAACCAGGTCATCTGAATAACCTTGTGGGTAGCCTTCCAAGGCTGTGTCTTCAAGTAGTTACCTGGTCATCACTCCAAAACTCTTCGACCCCATCGACCATCTGTTCTGTGAGCAATGTGCCTGAGCAGAGCTCCTTAAGTTTGGCGATTCATCGACCAATGTCGGTCATAGTGTCTCAAGATAGAAGTCCAACAAAACCAACCAGTGAAACCAGTGCGTGTTGCCAGTGTGGCTTCTAAACGTTGTCCTTTACAATGCGGTTCGTCAGAAGACTTCAAGTCACCCAAAGAAACCTCAGAGTTTCCTTGCGAAATCAGAGATGAAGATGTCCTACAGGTGAACTAAGGAATGCACTAAAATATGCGTAATCGGCCGCCAAACGGTCTTTGCATTGCCGCCATTTTTCTTCTTAAAGCGCTGTTCAAACATTCCATTACACGTAACCTAACATTATTACGTCTGGAGACACTCAACCCTCAAGTAAGTTGACACGATCAATCACAGCTTCCCGGGAAATATGTAAATTTGTTTTGAAAAAGTTATGCGGCCAATCTACGGAATCCTTCGCCGGGAGGATTAGAGGGGCGGCGCGCCACTAGAGGGATTTAAAAAGGCTTTTATACCAAAATCGCTTGGTCGCTGCGCGCAATCAGGTTCTCATTTATCTTCATCTCGTTCACTGTAATTATAATGTTTATTGAGAAATGATTTGTAATTTTCTAAACATGGTTTCGTGTTTTTAAATGACACCATGGCGTTAGGGTTACCACCTGTACAGAAATTGCACACACACACACCGCGCAGCTTTCCCGAACGCTGCCCAGCCGAGTCGAATTCGAAGAGTGACCTCTTTCTCGAAGTTAGATCTACCCAACTGGACCGTCTGTTCAAGTTTAATGTAATTGTCTACAACTTCGAGTGTAGAGCTTTATTGTTATTATTTCGTTTATTTTTAATGAATATATAAATTATATATTTTTTAATTCAATAGAAAAAAAAAATGTTTTTTTTTAATTATATTTTAAACAATTCAATAGAAAATTAATATTTATAGCTACACTACTAAATTAGGTATCGATAGATTCGCTTTTGACCACTATTCCAAACTATTCCAAAGGTGGTCAGCGATGATTAGGAAATAAAATAACATCTTCGTAGAGTTTAACGATAAAAACATTTTGAGTTTCTTTTTTGAGACACGCGGCCTCAGTGCGTGTACCTAGTTAGATGGCACATTATCTTTGTACTTTCGGTTCTACAACAAGCCAGTTTCACCGCGGTGTTAAGACAATCCGCACTAATCAAACCCATGTTTAGTTAAAGGCAATCAACATTTATGTTCAGGTCCGCCATTAAGCTCTGTAAACAAACTTAGCTTGGAGTCTGTTCCGTACCTTTTACCGTTAAATGTTAGAGTCGAATGGGACCAAATCATTAGCAAGTTGAGACGCAAAGCTGATAATCTGATTGTTGAAAAGTTTAAAGTGCTCCTCGCCATTACGGGTTTAGGTCCTCTTAACAGTAAATAAACATGCCATTGTGCACACACTTTCTTTAACAGTTTGCTCACAGAAATAGAAATTAAGTAGATATTTGTTCTCACCAAAAAAAAAATGACATGTGACATCAACCAATCCGCGTTTGGCCTATTGTCTTTCCAAGAGAGGAAGCCTGTGTCCTAGCAGTGAGAACATTAAAAAGACTGATGATGATGATGAGACATTTGTTTGGTCTTTTCTCTCAATGTTCCAGCTGTAAGGGAAAACCCTTCGATAGCCTTTAGTTATCTCGCCATCGTTTTCATAGTCTGCTATAAACTTTTGATGATTTTAAATTCAACATCACGTCTAAACGGGTGGTCCGTATATTTTGAAAAAAATGTGTGTTAAACTAGACTATTTGACCATGTTCAAATCGCGCGGAGGGCTCTAATTGTGCGATGCAGGATTTCATAGTTTAATCCACATGGGGCGCCAAAGCAGTCGCTGCAATGTGATTAACCACTAATCATAAGAAAGCGTTCGTAGATGGATTTGGTCATATTTTTTACAAGGATCAAAACAACTGCCGTCTAAAAGTTTCCCCTTACATTTCGGTAAAGGAGTCGATATTCTACACCAGCCAAACTTTTTGTTTTAGTTAGTACTGGCTGGAAAATGTAAACAAAAAGAAGTATAGACCCATCTCAAAAACCTTCCCTGTATATCATCTCCAACCAAAATTTAATTACACCACTGGACATCAAAAGGATCAAAGAATTCGGTACACTAAATGCGAACTGTGATACATCGAGTACGGTAGAAAGGGAAGCACAGTCATTTTTTTTTTTTGAAGAACGGTACTAGGAAGTTTTTCATATGATTCTCATAGCCATTCGCCGAGTCCAATTTTGTTCTCAGACTAAATCTTGCTGCGTCCAGATCTGCGGATATTGCTATTTAAATACGGATGCATTTTTTAGGTAATTAGTGTACCTCAGTATTTATTAGTATTACTTTTCTGGAAGGGGCTGGACCCTAACATACCGCTTTTTAGTATAAAGTTTGTGAAGTTATCACCAATTTAGCATTCACCATAGAAATTCGACGTGTCGATGACTTGGGTTCGGTCCGGACCATAGATATCGTCTGGACGGTTACCGGATGGGCGGACAGCGAGCTTCCCATCGCTTGCCGTCCGAAAGCCCACGTCTACGGTCCGCAAGCCCAGGCCTACGAATCGCAAGCCCACGGCTACAGGAAGCTGCACGTGCTGCCAGTCGAAAATTTACGATTCATCGCACACTCGGCTCTGAATAGCGATTTTTCAAGAATTCCTGAAGAGGTTGAAGTAACGTAACTAAGTGCGCATTTACTTGCGACCGCAGCACTACTAGTCTACGATCAGCTGCGACTACTCATCGGGGCAGGATCACAACCGAAGCTATTCCGAGATTCGAATAGCACCTTTAATCTTCATCATCATCATTTCAGCCGAAAGACGTCTACTGTTATACATAGGCCTCCCCCAAGCATGGGCACAACGAAAGCTCCTGTGCGCCTCGCATTTTTATTGATTCCAGCAACCCTGACAATGTCATCGGTCCACTTTGTGGGAGGCCTTCAACTTGAAAAGCAGTTTTAATTGAATCGGAATTGAAACAACAAAGGTTACAACTTGTAATTAAAGAAAGTATTCATCAAACTACACGATACAGCTGATGGTACACAGGTTTGGCGGCGTGCCACGTGTGGCAGCGACGTGTCGATTTAAGGCCCGACTACACAGAACAGTGAGGGGCTAAAGCCAAACAAGACTCGAAAGCTATGTCGTTTATCACAATATTCTAGATATATGTAAGTGATGGAGTTCATGTATGGATACGATGTATTTTACTATAGGCCTAAATTATTAAAACCAAGGTTAATAGGACTTAATTATTTTTTTATTATTTATTTACAGAAGAACCAAGATCATCAACATATCTCTTAGAATCGCCAGGGGGTAGGGCAGATTACTCGTAGAACGGATGATCGGTTTATATGAGTATTTAAACTAAAAAATTATTTGGTTGTTTGTAGGATGTATGTGTGGTGTAGGTAGGTACTCACTGGGTCAGTGGTGAATGAATAAAAGTCTTCGTTAGTATCTCTAGGTGTATTTTCCACACACAACACAACAACACAGATTACAATTATAGAAGGCGCAGATAAGACGAGCACTACGAGTATTATAGTAGCGATCACCAAGTTTTTATTCACACCAGTAGGTTACCGCGGGTAGATTACGCGAACTACTTTTAATCGGCGCACGTCTGTCTTTCGGACAGCATAGACTGTGACTGGCGAGAACCGAATATAACAACATGGCGGTAGAAGAAAATATGTCGCCGGCGCGTCATCGACAGTGCGCGTTTCCAATGCGTCACGTCATATTTTGATAAATACAGTTTTTTTCGTGATTTCAGGTTTGGTTGAGTTGAAAGTTGTTTGTTATCATAACTACAATCAGTCACTAATTAACAGCCACCCTGTATACCTATAGATAAATTTTAAAAAAGTATTGAACGCCATAGGACACCCAGCAGATTAACCCTACGTTACCATGCAGAAGGGTCGAAGCTAACTAGAGCCAAAGGTTTGTGTCTGAAAGGAAGGCTCTGGCCCTAGTATGTATGGTAATGTAGGAACTGAGTAGGTTGTTTAGTCAGTGAGAGTCTGACACTGTTTCTCGCTTCGTCTAAAGGCGGGATTCGTCATTGGATGATTTTTACCTACCATAAAAAAACCAGCGGACAAAACTGCTAAGGCATTCGAACCAGATTTACTGCCAAGACACACTTCACACAAAACTACCATAAAAAATAAATTAGTACTTATGCATGATATTCACGTACACAACCCAAAAAAAAAATATTTTACCAATGTATATGAATTTGGACAACATACGAACCGAAATACTCAAGCACGCGTTCAATTTTTATGTTAATTAAGTCATAATTTTTCTAGACACTTCTTGTAGCAAATAAATATATTTTTTTAGACAGCCACGAGTTACATTTCTCTTGTATTGTATTTATATAACATCACGCGCGTATTTCCCAGAGGAGACCGGGGTAGAGAGGTACACGGCACACCTGCCGAGCCTACACTTATATGTAAAGGCTCAGAGTACACAGTTATCAGTTCCTATTAATTGGGGCAAGTCTATATACTGTTATTTACCCGGCCGTGTTCCCTTGATACAACCAACAAGGAGCTATAGGCCTGCTTCGGGGATCTAACCCGGTACACAGAGAGATCAATGATGGAGTGTTTTAAAAATAGAAGCTTTGAATTAAATGATTTTTTTTTTTAGAGTAACCATGGAGGTTTTTTGCCAGTACTTTCTGACATTTTGTAAGTTCCAATGTAAGTTATTCCAATGAGTATAATAAAAAACAATAAAAAAAATAATAGAAATATATTCATTTTGGTTTTAGTTTTTAAGTTTATGTTCGTTCTTTTACGGGCAATGCATAAATTTCTATTTTTACACAGTTTACTTATTATCATAAACATACTACATTCTACATAACGGATCTTTTTTGTTTATGAACAACCTGCATGCCTTGTATGTATACTCATATTTCTACAAATAAATGTCTTATCTTATCTTACATAGAGCCTTCGTGGATTAAAACCAGGGGCGTAGTTATCTTTGGGGCTCTGAGCCCGACGTAGGCAAAAATTCGCAACATGTTATCCACACCCGTCTGCTATGCTTGGTTTGCCACCCTGTGGAACTAGCTACGCCACTGATTAACATATCATCACACTTGTTTATATGTTACATAAAACAAGTATGCACATAGATGCTCGTAGTATGTCCCCTTCGTATTTCAAAAGACGTTTGAGGGATTATTTCCAGATCAACAGCATGTAGTATTCATACATAGGGTATATTTCCCACACATGATCCAAACGCTTTGATATGCACTGAAAGGATTCAAATCCAGGACGTCCTATTGGAGGCACGTTCGTTCAAAAGATGAAGCGAGCGATTTAGTTTACAAAACTATTGGTAAAATATGTTTCAAATAAATCTGTAAATGCATGTACACGGTTAGTACTCGGTTGATTAATTAAGTTTCATTTTTTTTTATGGTAGGTAAAAATCATCGAATGACGAATCCCACTCTTGGGTGGAGCGGGAAACAGTGTCAGACTCTTACTGACTAAAGAACCTACCCCGAGCCTTCCTTGCCTTATTCCCAGAATCCCGGTGTAACGCTTTCGCACCAACCCTCAAATTAAGTTTGATGTGATTATTAAATTTGCCAAAGTCACTATTATTATAATGTAAACAAAACTATTGATATAGTCACAAAATATTAATGTATTATTACAAACTAGCTTTTGCTAGCGGCTTCGCCCGCGTAAAAACAGGTTGCGCCAAACAAACTTTACTTTGCTTTTAGCTCACCTACGTCACAAAAGAAACCCTTGTGCAAAACTTCACGCTCCTAGATCTATGATATGTTAGTCAGTCAGTTTCTCCTTTTTTTAGATTAAGTTGAACAAGACTTGGCTTCTATGCGATCTCAAAACTTTTTACGATGGAAATATTGTGTAGAGAGACTTGGCTTTTTTTTACAATTAATGTTTTTGGTGGGATATTACTTTCTTTCAGCAGTTTCGCCCACGTCCCCATATCATTTCATTCATCATTATCAGCCTTTTCAAAGTTCCCACTGCTGGGACACAGGCCTCCTCTCTAGGAGAGGGAATGGGCCATAATCCACCACGTGGGCCCAGTGCGGATTGGTGGATGTCACATGTCTTCGAATTTTTGGTTCTAGGACACGCCGGTTTCCTCACGATATTTTCCTTCACCGTTTTGAGAGCAGTGGTGATGAAATAAATTACACAAAGTAATGCGCCTGGCTGGGTTTGAACCCGTAACCTACAACTCGTAAGTCTGGGCCGATACCACTCGGCCACCACTGCTCTCATTCATTCTCCCCATATCATTTAATGATAAAGTTGCATTCTATTGGTGACATCATCATCTTATCATCATCTTCCTGCCCTTGTCCCGTTTTATTTGGAGTCGTGGCAATATGTTTTTTTCTTCCATTCTGTCCTGTCACCCGTCACGATATATAACTCCTCATTCTTTCATATCACTTCTCACACAATCCATCCATATTTTCTTTGGTGTCAAAATGTTTTTAACTCGGAAATGATTCTTTGTTTGTATATTACGATTTATCTCAAAAACTTCTGGACTGATTTTAAAAGTAATATTATTAATGGAAATCTTATTATTTTAAAATCAAAATTTTAAAATAATAAGATTTCCTTTTATCTTTTTTTTTAAGATTAATAAGATTTCCTTTTATTTTCTATAGAGAAGAACCTTTTCGGAGTAACATGGCTATTTCCCCATGAGCTCAGGATTTACACGAATGAAATCGCGTGAAACATCACTATACTCCGTTCAAAATGACATTAGACATTTAAGAACACCTTTTAACAGTCTATTCAATCGATTTTAAGTTTTATTATGTTGGTGGAATGACAATTGGCGGCTGCAGTAAATAGTTGGTTTTTTAACGACTTATTGCTTTCAGAATAGTCGACACCGGCTCTACTTGCTATTAATAAAAAATAGAATAGAATAGACTACCTACGAAATATAAGTTAAATTCGATTGAACAGACAGTAAAAAAGGTTTCTTTAAGTTTAGGTATAGTAGTTCATAAAAGTGGAAAAGTAAAACGACATACATTACTTTATGAAGAAAGTTCACACAAAACCGTGTCCTAAACAAATATTTATAACACGAAACATGGGATAAACACGCGTCAATAATCCTCTATGTAAGCGAGCATGTTAGTCGGACATTTAATAACATTTCCCATACGATATTTAGAATATATCGTGGTCGCTTACCGTCCATATATCCTCGGGTCTTATTGCAGTCCCGACGCGCCGTCGACGGAACCCAACGCGGCTAGTAATTTCCGCAGAGTCGACCAGTGATACTAGGGAACTACAATTTAGTTTGGAACTGGCAACACTACGTTATTACGTGAACAGATTATCCAATTCTAGATGCAATGAACCGACTTGTTTATTTGATGTTTACTAACTGCAATGAAAAGAAGATTTGGAAGGACTTAGGCCTTTGCCTTACCCTAGGGACAGTAAGGGTTTAGAGTTTAGATCTTTTTTTTGGTGGGACAATCATCCAATGACATCACGGTGCCCTTGGGTGGGACAGAAGATAGTGTAAAACTTTTATTGACTAAAAACCCACTCCTTTTCTTTATTTGCCTTTCATAGCAGGACCGAAACTTCCTTTCAGGAAACGGTTTTTGGCCCCAATACGTATAGACCCTGCTGGGCCTCTACATTTTGCTGACGACTCGCTCGCCGTCCACAGCTGCCGTGTGCAGGCAAAAGCCTGAGACGTGAGGGCCGTTACTACATGCATATCACATTCTCCTTTCTTCTACATTCAAGCAAGCATATTCTGAATTATAGTATAAATATTAGTCTTTATACTCCGATCTCTATTAATTATAGATAACTTAAGAAACATGGATACAAAAGAAACTAAACGGAATCTGAGTTCACAGTTCATCGGATTAGCTGAAACTAGGGTTGCCAACCATACTTTGTACTCGTAGCAACGTATTTTTGGCATTTTTTTTAATTTATTTATTTATAAAAACTTTATGCACATAATAAGTACAAAGGCAGACTTAATGACGTATACTAAAAATGCCATATGCTTAAATATACTTTATACTTTAGCAGAAAAGCAAAGTAAGTATATGAAAGTTAACTATTTTGAATTTTTGTTATGATGCGTAAATTTAAATACTGTGAATAATTAATCAGCTAATCGATGCTACGTTGTAACACGAATATACGGTTTTAGACATTTATTTTCTCAAAAGATTTTACAAAATCACTTACAGAGAAAATACAATATTATAATTAGTAAATACATTAAGCCGAATGGAATATATGTATATACGTTTCCATAAATGTAAAGATTTCTACTAAAAAAAGTGTAAAGAACACATAAAAAACTAGGCAAGGGCGATTCGGAGTCGTAGACTGATGGCTCCGTACAAACTAACTTTAGTGTACCTAATTAGTTAAATTCCCTAATCGAGCCTCAAAGGTTTTTCCTTTAGAAGTTGTTTTTTTTTCACAGCTTTAGGGGACTGAAGACTTGAACGTATTGTTTTAATTTCAACTTGATTCCTCCAGACGTTCCCGAGATAAAGGGTTTTGACAGACAGACCGATGGAAAACAAAGTGATCCTAAAAAGGTTCCATTTCATTCACTCAAAAATGCAATAATTCTTTATTTTTTTTTCAAATACAATTTTCTTTATAAAATTAGTTATACCTATGTTATTTTTCATCAAATACAATTGGCAACCCTACCTACAGCAATTCGGCTGCCTAATGCGAATTCTACCCAAACTAATTGAACCTAAGGCCACGGATAGGTAGAGAGTTACGTAATTTCTTTCAAGAATGTTGGGCCATTCGAATAGATTCCTTTTTATGTTAAGACAAAGAGATCGTAAATGAATCGGATTCTGATTACCATTGAAGTTGCTCGATTAGGCCGGGAAAGGGTGGCCGTAAAACGTTTCGTAGTATCGTACTCGTAAAAACAATATCAAAGTCCTGGCTGTAGTATCTATTTAGAAATAGAGCCAAACTACGAAATCTATCCATATATAAAACAAAGTTTTCGACCGCGTCTCCCTGTCTGTCTGTATCTACGCGATAATCTTAACAATACTTAACTATAATGCGTTTTGGGTTTACATTCATTATAAATTATGCGTGCAGCTAAGAAGTGGAATTACCTGTGAGAGTCTGTGTTTCCTGAAATCTACAACTTGGGGGTCTTTAAGTAAGTCCAGAATGTAAGTATAGATCTTTCTAGGCAAGCATGCTCCATGGTCTGCCACATCATCGCTTGCCTGTTGGCAAACGAATCACCTGATGGTGATTTAGTAGTTAAATCTGAACATCTGAATAACAAAAAAAAATTAAGTACTAAATGGATTTGCATATAGTTTAAATTAATAGATACTGTGATTCATAAAGAAGATTTAACCCTTAACCTTTAATTTTTTTGTATAACCTTTTTTGAGTACCGTAATAAGAGACATAATAGAAAAACAATAGGTGTGCGCCGGTGTTCGCTTGGGGCTCAAAATTTTAAGTGTGTAATAAATGCATAGTACAATAGAGAAAAGCCGAGAAAAAAAAAACTGCAAGGACGCTATCTCACCTGATAGAAAGCGACGATGCGGTCGACAATGGAGCGCGCTTATCTAGAAGTAACCTATTGACTTTTGACTTAAAGATCCCCGGATTTTAGCCATCAGGAAACATAGAACTTAAATAAATAGACTTAAAAATATAGATATTCAGATATCGCGATATTCAAACATTCAGATATTAAAAAAACTCCAAATAAATCACATAATTTAATCTTACTTTCTAAATTCTAACCACAAGAGCTCATTAGGTAGAAATCACAGCAAAAAGGGCATCTATCGGAGTCACGAAAACGACCTAACTTAATGAGGGTCATAAAAGAGGTACGAGTGTCAATAGCCACTTAAGTACTGCGGGCGCACCCAGGGCGGTCTGTCTAGTTAGCTCTAGCAACCTTGCTGACACGACAGTAGGTATGTTTTAAACTACGACAGTAAGCACAGCACCGCAGATTAGTACAGTACGGCTGTCGGATCTTGGGGAGTCTGAAATTAAGCTCCGCGAATTTTAGCGCTTAAAAACTCGTAAAAAAATAAATGGTTTAAACGAATAAATGCAATTTTCAGTTGCTACTGCTGTTAAAAACTACTATTGCCATATCTTTTTAAAAACCTTTATTTTTGTACGTGTTTTCAAAGGCTAAAATTCGCAGAGGCTTGAGACTCGCCAAGATCGGACGGCTGTACTGTAAAAAAACACGCGTGTTACAGAATTGTTCAAAAGACCGATTGTGGATACTAATTTACCCAAGAGTATATTAGTATGTTCCTTATAGATAATTTTCTACTTCCACGCGGGTGAAACCACTGACTGTAGCTAGTCAAAAAATAATGCAAGCGCCGTCAAATCAAGGATCCTTATGGTAAAAAACTTATGATCCAAATACTTGATACGTATGAACTTAGCGCAGAGTGCTCGGCCAAGCGTTTATATGTCTCGACCTTTTACTCGGTACGTGTGATCAAGTCATTATTTTCTCGGCGACTACGTTGAATGAAATTTGTCAGAAAAATTCAAAATCAAATGAATTGTCAAGGACTTATGGTCATTCACACTTTCGCCGTTACCACAATTACTGTCGCATATGGAAAGCCGACATCGTCCCTTTGCTCTCATAAAAGCGCCGAAGTATTCACCTGAGCCGCAGTTAAAAACACAAATGCATGAAAAAGTACGCTCGAAAACCCATTACCGAAAACCAGAAAAAACGGCTACAGTAACAGTAATAATAATCTGGCTAAAAGGCGAAGATTGCAGGCGTATCGCAACGCTCGAATACATCCGGATTCGTAGCGTAAACACATGTGAACGGAATGAATGGCGAATCTTCCGGTCGGGTAACTGGGGCGTGAAGCGGAGATTTTATTTTGAGGAGGCTGTGGAACCGAGACCAGCCTGATTTTTCCACCTCGACGGTAATTCCGTATCGTGTTCAGTCAATGACAGCTTTCTGCCGATACAGATAAAAGATTTCATCTCTTTGCAGCTTATTTATTATTCCATTTACTGCGGGTATGTGCTTTAACTGGGTTGCCGTTCATAAGGGGTTTAAGCTAGCTTTATTGTAAGGCTGGATTATTCGTAGGTTATAAAGTTTTAAGCTGTGTTGAAACGTTAGTATAGCTTTTAATATTGTTAATTATGTTTTTGTGTTTACGGAATTCGATTGAACTCTGTTGTGAATTTTGCCTTTTATTACAGTACGGCCATCGTATCTTTGCGGGTCTGAAGTTAGGCTCTATGAATTTTATAATTTATTTATTTTATTATTTATTTATTTATTCTTAGGAAAGCTTACAGACTAATGATAACAATAATAACTTAATATATTTCTAATTTGCTAACAACAAGCTTCCGCCGTTAAGTAACTACATAAAATAATATTATTATCGTAGGCTGACCCAAAAACCTCACTGGAACCTACAGAAAAGGTAAACACAGATAATATCACAACAATTACTAAAGAATAAAAATAAAGGAACTACTTTTGAACAAATATTGTCTATCCCTTTGGAGAGTTCCAAGGAGACTGTACCTACACAAAAACACTATATATAAATTATGTTTATAAATTAAAAGGATATGTAATTTAAGGCAAAGTATTATAATAAAGTTCGACATTTACATCCGGGAATCAACTTCAAAGAATTTATTTGCTAATAAGCGCTTTACTGTGATAGCTTTTGAACAAAAAAGATCTACATCTAAGTCTTCAGGAATATTATTGAATGCTTGTGCTGCACGCAAGAGAAAGGTATTTTTTCTATAGTTGGTTGAACCAGAAGCAATCTGCATAAGTGGTCTACGCCTGAGCCCTAGAAGATTAGTACGTAAGTGTAACTTAGATAATAGTTCAGGGCAATCGATCGACCCATTCGCAATATTAATGAAAAATGAAATGTCATTAATGTTACGTCTGTAGTGTAACGGTAGAAAGTGATATCTTTTACAACGGTGGATGTAATCATCAGAATATTGCCGTGCTTTGTAATCTAAGTATCTCAAGAATTTCTTTTGTACAGCTTCAATACGAGACTTATATATCTCGTACTGAGGATTCCAAACTTGTGACGCGTATTCCAAGTGACTACGTACGAAAGCACAATATAGAATTTTTATGGTTTTTAAGGAACGAAAATCAGCTGAAACTCTTATAATAAATGCTAACGCCCTTGATGCTCGATTTACAATGTAATCAATGTGTTGATCAAACAAAAGTTTATAGTCCATTTTTACCCCTAGATCTTTAATTGCAGTGACTTAAATAATAATAATAATAGCCTTTATTTAACAATCTTTCTTACAATTTTAGTAAAAATAATCTAATTATCTAATAATCTATGAATTTTAGCGCTTGATAACTTTTAACAAAATAATTGAAGTAAATTTTTGTACGAGTTTTCAAGCGCCAAAATTCGGAGAGCCTAACTTCAGACTCGCCAAGATTCGACGGCCGTACTGTATTTGATTTGCAATGATTTCAATTGTTGGTAGATAGATATGTGGATACCATATTATTAGTTAATATCCGTATCTGAATTTCCAATATACATGATTAGAGTTCAATATGAGCCCTAGAAATATATATCGGGCCACTTGACATTGTACCTCTAATTGCTGGGTCAGCTCTCACTTGAATTTCGAATTCTCGACCCTAAACGTCAAAAAAATTAATAGGTACCTAAATAAAATAAATCAATTTGAAATACAGCGCGCTCTCCAGTGACCGGTGGCCAAAGAGTGGCTGTGAACGTAATTCCGGAATGGCCACCACCCGATTACCGGTATTGTGGTTTAAATGGGTTCCGATCTTGAAAAACGATTCGTTTCTGCGGTCCTCAAATTGAAATCCGCAGTGTTCGGTCATTTCACGCAAAAATTTTTGATTGAATTTCACCAGTTCAGTTAGAAATCTATTTTTAGAATTTGATCGGTTGTTTAATTGGTTCATCCTAAATCCGATTGATCAAAGTTTTTTAAAATGCGATTACTGAAAAGATAAATTGTACCATTGGTCCAAGAGTTTCGTAAAATGGAATAACAGAAGGATAAAGCATATGCATAATTAGCCTTATCATGTTCCTACTGCTGGGGCTCTGGTCTCTCTAGGAGATGGAATAGGCCGTAATCCGCCTCACGGACCCAGTCCGGTTTGGTGGATGTCACATACCTTCGAATTTGTGGTTTTAAGACATGCCGCTTGCTTCACGATCTGTCCACCGTTTTGAGAGCAGTGGTGATGAAATAAATTACACAAAGTAATGCATTTGGCTCTCCAGTCACTCATTAATCAGAAACTATAACGCCTACAAACTTCAAATTTGGCAGATAGATTCCTTATAGACGTCTGCTAAGAACGGATTTTACGAACCTTCACCCCTAAAGGGGTAAACTGACATTCACGCAGGCGATTCCGCTGGCAGAAGCAAGTAATTTATATAATTTAAGTAATCAAATTTTTAACATAACTCTTCTTATTAAGTTCAACATCTTCAAGATCCGTCCGTAGGTAATACAGCTCGAAAATGGTTTTTGTCTGGAACAATGTACTGTAATGCAAGCAATTCCTTCAGAAAATTAAATTACGTCTAGAATATTCATAGTGAGCGTTGTGTAAGCGCTGCTCCATTACCTATTGGTCGATAACAAAGGGCCACTTGGGGCACGGAATCAATTTGGAGCAGCAGAGAGGTCGGCCATTGCGCATACTTCCTCAACTATTAACTGGCCTGCTGGTGAATTCTTTTGAACACGTCTGATAAATTTGTGTTAATTAATATGTACTTTTTTGGGGTTATAGGTAGGGAAATCCGATTTGGGGTGTATGGTATACGCTTGCCTGCGTATGTATGTGTGGGGAATGTATTAAGAGCGAGCAACCCGACGTAAATTTTCATACAACCGCTCTCACATGATTATAATGTTATTACACATCTTTATCTACACTAATATAATAAAGAGGTAAAGTTTGTTTTTTTTATATTTTTGTTTTTTTGTTTGTAGGAGGTAATCTCTGGAACTACTGGTCCGATTGGAAAAATTTTAGCAACAATAGAAAGCTGCTTTACTCCTGAGTGACATAGGCTATATTTTATGTACGCGGGCGAAGCCGCGGGCAAAAGCTAGTTCAAGATATTTTCGATACACAGATATCTTGTGGATATTATCTAAGCTTCTATAGAAATCAAACAATAAATTTCTGTAAGAGTAATCCAGTACCTCAGTAAATCTGCTATTTTACATGAACTTTGACTCTCCAGAATGTACTTCTATATTAAAAATATAAAAAAGTACTTCTATAGAAGCCTTGCGCATTTAATCCCTATTCTAAATGATGATTTTTTATTCCAAAAATTCTTAAGGGTAACACGTATTTCCTGGAACAAGTTTTGCGAAACATTCGAGTAAATCATAGAATTACCAAATGTCAACAGAGTTTTAAGTTTGTCTCTTTTTTGCATTACTTTTGCATCAAACATCACTTTGGAATTGGATTGCGTTAAATAAGCAACAAGCTTTTAAACTAGCGCGACGTTGATGATAGGCGAGTCAGGAAGGCTCTCCTTAACATAAAAAACACAACATGCTCGCTCTTAAACGGTCTCTTAAAGGTCGCTGATATACACACACAAACGTACTCATGCACATACCTACACAATTCACCGAGTTTTCTTTCTTACTTTTTTCTGCCTTAGGCTGGACTCACACATCCGGAATTGGCTTTCTGAAATCAGATTCTGATCTCAGATTCTTAATTCCGGCGCTTGACCTCACACTGTTCTTAATAATTCAGATTCTGAAATTAAGAACGCTCGTCAGTACCATTTTGTAAGATCGATCTGAGAAATTAAGAATCATTCGGAATCTGAATAAATCAGAATGTGTGTGGAGCATAGTGATTTTGTATGCCATTTCGGACGTTCTTAATTAAGATTCTGAATTCCGGATCTGAATTCAGCAAGCCATTCCGGCTGTATGAGTCCAGCCTTAAACGGTCGCTGATATACACACACAAACGTACTCATGCACATACCTACACAATTCACCGAGTTTTCTTTCTTACTTTTTTCTGCCTAATACTTGTAGTACTAAAGTTGTTTGATACACTTTTCGTTGTTCTAGATGCATTGATTTATTTGTAACTCTCATTATTTTTAAATTATTATATTACATACCTATATTTACATTAGCTAGAGTAACGAAAATATGTGGTATGACCAATTTTCAAAATAAAGGCTTCTATAGAAAAATTGTCAATTTGCACGTAGGACCCATCTACATACAGACCAAGTTTCTTTACTACTATTACTAATAGTGGCTTTTTTTCAATATCCGGCTGTGTAGTGGCTTATTTTCATAGCCATGGCTTACTTTCAATATCCGGTTTAACTATAAATACCTAATTGTAAGTATTTACACACTTCTTTGGATTGGGAAAATTATAAAATAACTTCGTAAAGTATCTGCAAAAGGGTTGAAGCCTACTGGGGCCTAGGGTCTCTTTCTGAAAGGAAGGCCGCCAATGCGAAGGGCAATGAAGGAATGGGGTGAGGTGATTCATGAGTAAGAGTCTGACACTGTTTCCCGCTCCGCCCATAAGTGGGATTCGTGATTGGATGATTTTAGCCCATCATAAAAAAGCCATACTCCGAGAGAGAGTCTCAAACTTTTACAGACTAAATATCATCTCTGTTCCTACAGCTCCTCTTTACGTTCTATGGCCACAGTAACTCTGTCGCACATTTCCGCAGCCAAAAGTCACCTACGAAAAGAAACTGGGTATATGCGAGTCGGACTCGTACACTGTGGGTTCCGTAGCCATGAACTTATGTAAGTAAATAATTCATTTCCCAAATCGAGGCCCGAAGATTTTCCGAATCTAAATGTTTTGTGACGTAATTACAATTTTACAGTTTTCAGATTTATTCCTGTGTCAGCTATAAGACCTTGTTTCATGCCAAATTTCATGGTTTTGAGCCAACGGGCTACCCTGTGTTTTTTATGGTGGGCAAAAATCATCCAATGTCAAGTCCCGCTTTTGGGCGGGGCGGGAAACAGTGTCAGACTCTTACTGACTAAACACCCCACCCCGTTCCTTCCTTGCCTTTTGCATTGGGGCCAAACCATTCTTTCAAAAAGAGACCCTGGGCTCCAGTAGGCTTCGACCCTTTTGATGAGTTCCTACGGGATATCTTGTGTTTGATACCCTTAAGGGTGTCGAAATTATACGTTTTTTTGCTTTTTTTGCAACCATATCTTTTTTTCGTCAACTTAGAAGTTTTATTTTTTTACAACTACAAGGGACCGCAGACTTGAATAAAGGGTCTTGGCAGTCAGACGGACAACAAAGTGATCTTAATGGATTCCGTAACTTCCCCTTTTAACTTACAGAACCCTGACAAAAAACAACAACATATTATAAATTCTAAAAACTGAAAAGGAAACCAAAGTTCACGCGATTGTCACTTGTTTACCTAAACAAACGCATGACAAATTCACCCAGATCCCTAAACAAAATCAGCTAATTAACCAATATTCTGAACCGATTAACCTTACATAGTCAATGTGTACCGTCTGTAATGTATACTACAATACAATGAACTCTTACGAAACCTAGCGCCCCAGTTTCTTTACTTTATATGGATATACTTCTTGCATTATTTGAAATTCAAATTATTTTCTTTGTACCCTATATATACTAGGGACCACAAGAATAGGAAATCAGTGGGTGACGAATATTGGTTAGAATAAGATTAATTCAGTGTTAAACTACGAAGGAGGTAGGTGTCTGGTTTTTTTAAGTATTTTACGTAGCGAAAACAGTTATTTTTTAAGTGATATTTTTTCTAAGTCGGCTCAGAGAAATCGGTGAATACATATATTTTTTTTAAATACTCACAGCCGAACATTAACCTCCTCCTTTTTGAATTCGGTTAAAAAACAAGTGTATTCAAGTAATGAATGCATTTTACGAAGCATATCATTATCATCGCCAGATTTTATATCGGAAGTCATATCGGCATCAGCGCAATATTTATTTAGAAGAACCAAATGTGCTTTTACCGGTAAGCCTTGACCAAGATTTGGGCCCAAACGCAAAACTGCGATGCGATTTCGCATCGTAAAAATCTACGAGTTCGCACGATGCATCGCGAGAAATTACGAATTGATTAACATCGCATATTGTATGGTTACTATAACCGGTGCTTTGCCACACTAAATCGCATCGCAGCAATTCGCATCCCAGGTGCTTGCGATGGACCGTCGTATCGCATCGCATCGCATAGCAGTTTTGTGTGGGGATCTTTAAATATTCACTGTAATAATACCATATTAAATTTCAATTATCACCTGGATTTCTTATCCGTTCTTAGAATATTCCTTTAAGGTTTTAAGTGTCCTTATCGAAAATTAAATCATTTTACACATAACTTTGCAAAGTTTAACACTATTTTCATTGAAAAACCTTTTTAAAGTGGTCTTCTTTCCTGATAAAATATTTCAATTTCCTCAAACTTTCCTTAAAGGAACTGGCCAGGAAAAGTTAACAAAAACTTGACGCGAACTCTTAATGAGGTAATCAAATGCATCTGGCGTTCTAACAAGTGCAATTATTAGACTGAACGAGTTTGGACTTCCTTGCAATTCATCTTTTAAGACAAGAAGACTGGTTAATTTGTATCGTTAAGTCAAGCATTAAACCCTGGCCACCTTATTTCAAAACGCAATCTAAAATATTTCCGGGATTATTACTAGGTTACAACATCGTCATCAACCTTTTTAATGTTCCCACTTCTGCGACTCAAGCCTTCTCCTCTCTAGGAGAAGAAATAGGCCGTAATCCACCACGCGGGCCCAGCTGCTAAGTCGTTTAAAGCTTCGCGTTAAGATTTCATGGTAGATAAATGATGCTAGAAATGCCTTGTATTTCTTAGAGATTACTTAGTAATAATTTCAGACAATTATTGTAATGAAGATTATAGGCCCTGTAATAAGCCCGGCTTGCAATATCTTTAGGCAATAACAATATTGATGAAAAACACTTATCAATATAATGATGTCACGGTTGGCGCCGTGGTTGGGCGTTTGGCTGCTGCGCTGCGTGTTGCGGCTTCGATTCGTTCACGGAACAAATATTTGAATGGTCTACTGATAGTTTTACACGACTAAATACGCAGTCACGATACAGAAGTCAGTCTTAAAGTGAGCTAACGATTTACGTATAACAAATACGATTTACGTATATAAATTACAACTGTCTAACTAGCTCGGTTCATGAGTTATAGCTTGGTGACAGACAGACAGTAGAATATTAGCAAAACCGTCCCGTTTTTTGGAAAACACTAAAAATAGGAACAGAAACCCAGAAACATCTTACCAAACTACTTATTGAGCTAAACTAAACTGAGCTAATAACTGGCCAATTGGTCTAGGAGTTAAGGGTTCTGACTGCTATGCATGACAAATATTTTTGTGATAAGCACGATCATTTTTCTGTCTATCTGGGTGAAATTTATCTATAATATATGTATGTTCATATGTTTATCAGTTGTCTAGTTTTCATAATACAAAATCTGCTTGAGACTAGACGCCGATGTAAGTTAGTTGATGGAATATTATTATATTGGACTTTAAAAATTAAATAACAGAAAACATTTCTTTCCAGACCATGCCTCCTCAAGTGGATCCAGTCCCTAGCGGAGTAGTCTTCGAGTCGGACACACAAACCTCAGACCTGGGGCTCGCCAAAGACGTGTCAGTTCTCAAACACGCCAGTCCCAGGAAACACGAATATGTCTGGTTCAACATCTTGTGGTTCCTATATCTGCACATTGCTTCAGTATATGGGTTATACCTCGTCTTCACTTCGGCTAAATGGCAGACTAATGTATTCGGTGAGTCATTTCTGTCTGTGTGCTAAATGTGAGTTGTTTTTACGTTAACGCGATCGAATCGTTTAACGCATTTGGCTCTCTGATTGGTTAAAGAACTTGGAGCAAGCCAATCAGAGCGCCGAACGTCAAAAAACGCGTCGATAACGTTTCGAGTAGCGTAAAACAAACTCGCACTAGGCACTCATGTTGTACCTGTATATTGATTCATAAGACTATTTATACGGTATCTAGTTTACTTAGTGAATTGGAAACATCATTAAGGCACGACGCATACGGGCTACTGACCATTGCTTTTTGTGGCCAGTGACAGCGACACAACACACTTTTCCACTTGCGGTTGCTAAGAGTCACCGTAACGTGGTCACTCGCCTCTTTTACACTGTATCGTGGTTGCAAGCACACCGAGACACACGTGGCTAATTTGCAAGGGATTAAGTAGAACCTGCAGAAAATAAAAAAAGATAGTCAAGGTTGCTAAGTCCGCAGCCGCCCCATAATTCGGCCCGTATAACAGAATATTAGTTGGTTGACATATATACGTAAAAACGTATCGCACCATGCCATGCCACCTTCTGCGAGCACTTTTCGATTCGGAGTCCATCGTAAGACTGTGCTGCAGGAAGCGGGTTATAAAATGTGGCGGCTCTCGATATACCACTGGTTGTCGCTCGCTTCTAACAAACATGGCGGTAGCCCGCGACAGCCACCGGTGGCTGAGGTCGGTTGTCCGTTTGCGCCGAACCTTAGCTTTTATATAGAATCAAGGTTATGAGTTCATAGAAAATACACGTAAGTATTGAAGAAAGTATTAAGAAACTATATCTAATAATATAAAGAGAATAGAATAGAACAGGGGTCTAACCATGACTTGTTAAAATACAAAGCGTGCGAGTGAGAAAGAGGGATGGAGCTGTAAACCAAATATATGTAAGCTGTACCTATATACATAGATAGGTCCATAATTTTAACAACGGTAAGCTATCCATTGCTCACCGTCCACAAGCTTGCGCCAACAGTAGCCAGGAATATTTTTTTTGTTGTTATTGACAGGCTCGTGTTTGACCATAATCTCACCTGATTGTAAGCGATGATGTGGCCTACGGTGGAGCACGCTTGCCTAGAAGTTCACTTATTCACTCTTGACTTAACCTTTCGAGTACCGTAATTAGAGACATGATAGAAAGACAAAAGATGTGCGAACGCCGGCGTTCACTTGAGGAGACTACTTAGGTTGTAGGAAACACACTCCGGTGGAAAATTCCGCTCCTTACCTGTACGCAGAATGAATGTACCTATTCCCAAAAAGCTTTGTGCAAATGAGCGGGACATCCACCTTGTACCAGTGATGGAACGCCGTAAAATCCCTTGCCCTTAATGCCCTTTAATAAGCATGGATAAATTAAAATACTGATTAATATTCCAGCATTCGCCGTCCACCTAATGTGCGCCATCGGAATCGGCGCAGGATCTCATCGTCTTTGGACTCACAGGTGCTTCAAGGCTCGCACACCTCTCCGCGTAGTGCTTATGTTATGGCAAACTATGGGCTTCCAGGTAAGGATTCTACACTTCTACTTTTTTCATCGACTTATCATAGCGATTAAATTAAGAACGTTCACGAAAACTGTTTGTCGAACTGAAAACTTAGAATATAAGTTTGCTGCAGCACTTTATTGGCACTGTGTCGTCTAACAAACCTATTAAAACTTATAACGGTAAAGTCAAAGTCAAAGTCAAAGTCAAAATCTTTTTATTTCACATAGGCCTACATGGGCACTTGTAAAACGTCAGAAGCTAGTGCACGGTAAATAGCTTATAGAGGATACGTTAAAACTGCACTAATTTCAACAAGTCATCAATGTAAAGATGTATGGCCTGCAATAATAAAGGTTTAAAAAAAAATGCCAATAACAGTTTTTAACAACAATAACAACTGCAAATTGCATTTATTTGTTTAATCCATTTATTTTTTTACGAGTTATCAAACGCTAAAATTCGCAGAACATAACTTCTGACTCGCCAAGATTTGACGGCCGTACTCTACGGCACATCTAATCTAGTGCGTAGTAGCTCACATGTTGCAGGGAAATGATTGATTTCACGAAATTCCTGGATGTCGAATGTTCTTGATTATTACGGATTCTTACTAAAATTATGTAGTGATATGTCGTTTCACTAAACTACATCTAGTAAAATCATTTGAAAAACGAATACCGCCAAATAATAAATGGAGTCATGCATTTCTCTCGCTCGTTCTAGTACCTACGCAGGCACTAGTGGGAGCGAAGTCAATGACTCAGTTTTGATTGACATGCCAATAGTTAATCGAGGACCATTGGACTCCAAAAATATTTTAGGTTTCGTATTGGAAATAAAAAAATGGTCTTTAAAAAGCTGGTTATATTAAGGCATTGGTTACCCCGAAACTCTATTCTAAAAGCAGATACAACATTCATAGATTCAGTGCCACAAATTGAACTGTCATTGCGAGAGTTAGCTGGAAAAAATTCTACATTTGGAGGGCAAGACTTTAAAAAGTGTAATTGTCAGAAAACAAAGGTCCAGTGCAAAAAAAAAAGAATTATTGCAAAATAAATAACAAGAATTTCTAATTTTCCATCAGAAGTTAGTAATTGTCTTAATTGTTGAGCCTCGCTAAAATATTGGAAATATAGACTTTTAAATGTATTTAAAAGTCTATATTTTCAATACTTTAATATTTATTTTTGTACCTAAAGAACCAACCCACGTAATAGGAAATACCTGATATCATTGTCAGATTATTATGTTTAGTTGATTAAAACTTTATTTTATTAATAATTTATAGATTATAAATAATAAGTAAATGCCTAGTTGAAATGCTAATGGCAGTGTTGTCAAAACAGGCTCTCACGTCAAAAGCGTTTGTCTAAATCATTAGCAGTTCTCTTCAAGTCAATTAATGATGAGTATCTGCGCTGTTATGCCAGGAACTTGACTGTTTACTTAGTTAATGTGTAAATTGATGAAGCAGGCCTGAACTGAAAGGGTCGATTAAGGGATCATTAGGGGACAATGTTAGGTATCTGTTATATTAAACCTACTACTGAGGCCATGGGTTCGCTTCTGAAAAAAGAACGTGAAGAAAAGAACGTTTGTCAAACTTTTACTGACTGTGGTTTTAGGAAGTAGCCTGAAATAGCCACTTACTGCGTCCTAGAGCGGGAGAACTCATTGGATGATTTCTAAGTTAAAAAAACAAACAAAATGTCGATAAACAAAAAGGGGCGATTAAAAGATCTTTAAAAAACACAAACACCCGTATTTATAAACAAGTAAAAGATTTGTATTTTATTTATAAACTAACAATTACACGCAATAAATGATCAACAAAGCTTATAATCAAGGTATATAAGTGTGTCTTAAAAGTAAAGAAAAATGATGAAGATTTTAATGAAGTATTCTATCAAACTTCAAGTAATGACAAACTTAATAAGAAATTACTTAGCAACAAACAATTACTTCTTTATAAATATAAGTACCTAAGTAATTACTTGGTACCTTGGTATATACAATTTCGGTGCTTATATTATAATTTTAACTAACTTAATTTTCTTTCTTGTTTTTTTTTCCTTGTTACAAAAAACGATAAAACGATCAAAAATGTTAACTTCTCTCATTTCCTTGTACCAGGACTGCATATTCGAGTGGGCCCGGGACCACCGCACTCACCACAAGTATGCGGACACCGACGCAGACCCCCACAATGCTGAGCGAGGCCTGTTCTTCTCCCACATGGGCTGGCTCTGCTGCAAGAAGAGCCCTGAAGTCATCGAAGGAGGAAAGCGCATTGATCTCACCGACTTGTATGCTGACCCTGTTGTCATGTTCCAGAAGAAGTAAGTATAATAAAAAATCATCACCTTCATCCTGGTCCTGAACGTCTCGCATCCATAATCATCGCCTCAGATTCCAGTCTCAGCAACCCTGACCAGGTCATCAGTTTACCTTGTGGGAGGACTTTAAACGCTGCATCTTCCGGTACGCGGTCGCCCCCTTTCGGGCCCAACGGCCATCTGTACTACGTGCCATGTCATCGTCATCAAAAGATACCCACTGTTGGGACAAAGAAGCCAGTACCGGCACAGTGAACGTTACTGGCGTTCCGCATCCTACGTCCATCCACCTTTAAAATAAGAAAAATATATTTAAAATTATTAATTAGGTTGCTTCTAGGCAAGTATGCTCCATCGTCGGCAACATTATCGCTTACCATCAGGTTTTTTTTATGGTAGATAAAAATCATCGAATTACGAATCGCTCTCTCTTGCGCGGAGCGGGAAACAGTGTCAGATTCTTATTGACTAAACTACCTACCCCGCTCCTTCCTTGCCTTAGTCCCAGAGCCCCGGTGTAACGCTTTCGCATCAAGCCTCAGCCCCAGAAGATAGTGGTTAACCGCGAGCCTTTACATAGTAATAAAAAAAAAACATAAAATAACCAATCCAAGGCGAGTTTGATTCACATACGAAGGGTTCCGCTCAATTTATTGCTATACAAATAGCACTGTGTGAAAATTTTGACTGCTTATTATGGTTAACGAGGCACAGCCCTCTCAGAAACAGACGGACGGACAGTAATTGCTTAGTAGGGTTCCGTTAGTTAGCCTCCGGTTGCGGAATCCTAAAAAATAGTTAACGAGGCACAGCCCTCTCAGAAACAGACGGACGGACAGTGATTGCTTAGTAGAGTTCCGTTAGTTACCTTCTAGTTGCGGAATCCTAAAAAATAGATTGAACAGCAATGTTCCAGCCCGTTCTTGTCCTTGGGCCAAACAGATGCCGAGTTCAAATAAAAGTATTTCTCTGAACAAATAATCCTATTACAACCCAAGAAAAGAAATCCTACATATGAAATAGTGTCCCTACAAATATAACCCTCTGCGATTATCTAATATCCTCCAGAATTCTGTGTTATAAGTGAAACCATAAGTCTCTGCGAGTGGTTGTCGTCGCCTCCGTCTTCAATATATTTATTTATATGTACCCTACGCTTACAAAAGCCACTGCTGTTCTCGGTATTAAAAGGAAAAGCAAAACATATTTTTCTAAGACCTTTGTGTCTTTTAACTGCGAGGGTAAAATAAAGAACACAACATATCAGCCACCCACAGTCACCCGTTCGCTGAAAATTTAACGAACATTTATTTCTGGTTTAGAGATTTTCATTTTGTCACGCTGATCCCTATTTGAAAGCGTTGAGCCGAGCCATCATGAAGTGTTAAACTAAGTTGATAGTGACATAAATTCAAACTTGTTTTTATGTAGAAATGTTAATAATGTGAGGGTTGAAAGTTGCGTGTTTTAAAACGAAGCCCTCATTATCTTAATGCACACACACTCATTATATCTTCACTATCATTACATAGTATAAAAAAGTCGCTTCCCGCTGCCTGTCCCTATGCTTATATCTTTTAAAACACGCAAATGATTTCGATGCAGTTTTTTTTTTTAAACATAGTGATTCAAGGACGGTTTATGTGTAAAAGGGCTCAAACACATAAACACGTTACGATGACGCAACGTACTACGGCACGGCAACGTGACGGTGACATGGAAATCGACGTCAGGCAACGAAAATACTTTACGTCACGATAACGAAAAGTGTCACGTTGAGCTGAAAGATATGGATGGATCTAGTATTTTTTTTATCAGTTTCTTCTTTATCCGTCCTCTTAATATTATCAGAAGGAGAACACGTCTAGTGTGGTCCATTTCTCGAAATTAACTGCGGCAATTCTACAAATGCGCTACCGTCAATACGACGTCGTTGAACGTGGCACGTTGCGTTGTCGTGTCGTAACGAAATTATTTACGTTGCTCGACGTCAATTTCCACGTCACCGTCAAATTGTCGTGCCATGGCAGGTTGTGTCGTCATGACGTGTTTATGTGTTTGAGCCGTAATACATGCATGACATATTTAATATCAGCATTGCACCCTTGCGAAGCTGGAGCAGGTCGCTAGTAACTTATATAAGTAAACTGTAGGTTTTCCTATGTAAACCTGCTGGTAGGGCGAAATGTGATACATTACATCCGTTTTTACCAGATTGTAAAAAGAACGTCCAGTTTTATCCGTCTAGACACTCTCTAAAACTGGTCATTAATTGTTTTTGTCCCAGACACTATCTTTTTAAGCAGACTTTGCTTACAATTTGCTACTACACTAACAAAGCCCTGAATAAACAATCAGTAAATCTAGTAATAGAAAAAATAATGTAAGTGGAAGGCGGCAGAACAGATTTTCGTAAGAGCCGAAAGGTTCTGGAGTGGTGCCGTGTACAAGGCGAGGCAGGAACCGATTACCTAGTGAAGGTCACGCGAATATGGAAAGGTTGCTCTACACTTAGTGCTGTGAATTCACGCGCAAATTCACGCCGTGAATAAACCATTCACGTTCACGTCTGTTTACGGATAAAATAAAGAAAGAAAGAAAACAATGTTTATTTTGCCCAAAATAGATGCACATAATACCTACAACAAGTTGTTATTCAAGTGCGAACCAGGTAGGTATTAATGTATTGCACCATATACACTAGGCAGAATACAATTGCCTTGGTCTCAGTTAAATAATATTTTCACTGGAACCGCCTAAATACGCCAGACGCACATAACAGATCTCAGGGTCAAAGCCTCCTGGGGCCGAGAGTTAGTGCGAAAGCGTTACGCCGGGGCTCTAGGACTTAGGCAAGAAAAGAAGGTGGTAGGTTGTTTAGTTAGTAGGAGTCTGACACTGATTCCCGCTCCGCCCAAGAGCGGGATTCGTCATTCGATGATTATTACCTACGAAAAAAAAAACATAACAGATCTTTGTGGCGACACTCGGGTTAAATCCAGGGGCGTAGCTACCGCCGTATCTGCCGTATCAATTATACTGGGCCCCCGCGGTACAGGGGCCCCGACCCAGGCAAAAATTCGCAACATGTTATCCACAACCGTCTCATAAGGTAGCTAAGCATCTGTAATAAAAATACGTTTTTTTTTTATACGGGGCCCCGAAGGACTTTTGATACGGGGCCCCTGTGGGACTAGCTACGCCACTGGTTAAATCTAAGTCAAACAATGGACGACTTTCAACTGAAGTCTCTGGAAGTTGAAGTAAGTACAGGAATTACTAAACCCTCCCTATTTTCCATAGGCACTACATGAAAATGATGCCACTGCTGTGCTTCGTGCTGCCTACTGTGATACCAGTGTACTTCTGGGGCGAGACCTGGACGAATGCGTTCTTCATCCCCACCATCCTGCGGTACACCTGCGGGATCAACGTCGTGTGGAGCGTCAACAGCTTCGCACACACCTTCGGGTACAGGCCTTATGACAAGTAAGTGCGAATGGCTAAATTATAATAATAATATTTTATAATGTTCAACACCCATCACACAACGCCGTCTAGTCTCAAGCTAAGCAGAGCTTATGTTATGAGTACTAGACAACTGATAAACACACTTATATATTTCTAAATACATACATATCATCATTACATAGTATAAAACAAAGTCGCTTTGTCTTAAATCTTTAAAACTACGCAACGGATTTTGATGCGGCTATTTTAATAGATAGAGTGATTCAAGAGGAAGGTTTAGGTATGTGCATAATACATGCATAATATATTCAATATCAGTAACCGTGCGAAGCTGGGGCGGGTCGCCAGTTATAGGTAAATTACACCCAGACACAGAACAAATGATCGTGCTCATCACAAACATTTGTCGTGAGTGGGAATCGATCCCACGACCTCAGGCATAGCAGTCAGGTCACTAACTCATTTGCTACTTCCGAAGTAGGACTAGATAAAATACTCTGAAGTATTTCAATGTCACTCGTGTTTAATTTATGCTCTAACTCTAGTCAAACGTCAAAATGTTTTGTAATCTGTTATATGTTAATCTTAAACAGCATGCTCCTTTTTCAGTAAATAAAATATTGTCTCTTTCTTTCTTTATATAAAATAAAGGCGTAAAGGATAAAGGCGTAGTCTAAATTACGAGTTACGATACATTTTTATTAACCGAATAAAGTTAAAGCCTCTGGTGGCCAGTGGTGGCAACGCAAATAAAGGCGAAGCCGCTGGTAGCAACTAGCAATAAAATAAATCTCTTCCTTCAATAACAGATTCATAAATATTTGCAAAATATTATAAATTTGACCGGCCTGTTGGTGTAGTGATTAGTGGGCCAAACTGCTATGCAGGAGGTCATGGGTTCGATTGCCACCCAGGATAAATGTTTGTGTGATGAGCTCAATCATTTGTTCTGCGTCTGGGTGTAATTTATCTACAATATGTATGTATTTAGAAATATATAAGTATGTTTATCAGTTGTCTAGTACCCATAACATAAGCTCTGCTTAGCTTGGGACTAGACGAGGTTGTGTGACAGTTATAGAATATAATAATATTTATAATAATTAATTATCTAATAAGTATTATAAGTAGAAGTACCCAATGTTGACGTGTTTCCCGAGTCCAGGTACAAAATAGGTCAGACTAAATGGTTATATGTTTCCCAAGTCCTGGTACAAACTAGGTCAGACTAAAAAAACGTAAGTGATCAGATTAGTTGGGTACTTGAACCAATTACTAATAAATGGATCTTGAATACATAACGATCAAGTACCTAGACAGGCTACTTGTAATTGATTACATTGTTATTATTCTGCGTAAGCCGATTAACTTGGAAAGCATTTGTAGCAGGGATGTTATGGAGCTCCGAAACTGAAACCGGATAATCGGATAACCGAAATAAAAAAGTATCCGTAACCGTATTCGAAACCGATATAAAGGTTTCGGATCATTTCTGATAAAGGTGGAGTCCGAATGACGAGTTTTTGTTTGTTTTGAATGGAAAAACAAATGATAATGGCTAGAAAAAAAACCATACAATTATAGGAATTACAAATTAATATCCAAAACCGGTATATTATTTATTCTAAGTCTGTATCTTGATTCTTTGAAGCCAAGAGGATGTCTCATTCATCTGGCCTCGTTTTTGTGCATTTGCGCAAACTGATAGTTTTGTGTCTTACGCCACTGGGTGCAAATGAGTGTCTTTGATACATCACCATAGGCGCGGACTTGAGCCAGCAATGGGTAGCTCGCTGTCTGGGTTGTCTGGTAAGCCCCAACAGTCCGGACCAAGCCCAAGACGTCGACGGCGCGCTCTGTTCCCGCGCGCCTCAAGGAGTTGTCAGCAAAACCGTAAGGACTCTGCAAAAGAGTCCTTGGATGGATGATTTTTGCCCACCATAAAAAAAATATGCAAATAAAAATATCGAAACATTCTCTCGGTTTCAAAGAATCATCCCTGTATCCAGATACGCATCCCTGATTTTTATCTATGACCTACCCATGTAATGATCATGGCTATTTATTATTTACAAGGGATTAACCTTCTGCTTAGATAGTTTTGTATTAAAAAGTTGTGTAACTTGATTTTGATTTCTGTAGTACTTACCTAATTATAAATTGTATTGATCTATCTACGAAATAATTATTATCCCTAAATTGCTTCATGGGGAGGCCTTTGCCCAGCAGTGGAACATACAACAGGCTATAAAAAAAATGTTCCATGCTTTAAATAGATACAGGTAGGTATAGATAGGTCGGTTAGTATATCATCTGCTTTTTCCCAACTAATTATCTTTATATAGACAATCATTAAGTA
This sequence comes from Mythimna loreyi, assembly GCA_029852875.1. Lineage (NCBI taxonomy): Eukaryota > Metazoa > Arthropoda > Insecta > Lepidoptera > Noctuidae > Mythimna > Mythimna loreyi. Next base: position 14,195,462 of record CM056792.1, read on the forward strand.
CCTATTCATTTTTTGTTAATATTCTTTATAATTACTAGGGTTAGTAATTAAAAACCTAGCTCTATTGATTACGACCTTCGACCTTTATGACCTCTCACCGTTAAGTAAGCTCCACACTCTCTCGTCTCGTCTTCTGGGGTCATAGGTCGACTTCTGAAAGGGTTAATTGAGGTCCTGAAGTGCTACCATGAACTCTCAAAGCGATTCATTTTGCGACCTAAACTGAACTGTTAAAAAGACGGAGCTATAAAGGATGACTAATTAGTGACCGATACTTAAGATGAGTCCTCGTAATTAAACAATTTTTTTACGTTAATTTTAATTTAAGAATACTTGTGTGAATATATTTTTTTTTTATATGTGTTTGTTGACTATATTACCTCCATTAATCCGAAGACAAAAACATAAAACAAGTAACTTTCCTAGATAGAAAAAAAATCCGAACTTACCTCTAAAAATAACATTTTATGAATTTTATGCCGTAGTCATGTACTTTCTGTCACATTAAAATAATGAAAAATGTAGATAATATCTTATTAAACATTAATCAGAAATCAGTTTTTAAAGAAACATGAAATTGAATTTTTAATACATTTTTATTTAGTATGGCGCTTACGTTATTTTTTTTCGAGCAGGTTGCATATTTCCTCTCTCTATCTATTTACGTTGCTCGATAGCAACGTAAATAAAAATTCAATTTCAATTTGAACTATGCGATCATAGTTCTATCACTTTCACACTTTTTGTCATTTTCGCAACAAGGTATCGTCTTAAACACGTGATTGTAGTCATAATAACAAACCACTTTTACTATGGGACCAAACCTGACTGAGACTGGCCTGTTGGTCTAGTAGTTAGTGGCCCTGACTGCTACGCCGGAGGTCGTGGGTTCGATTCCCACCCAGGACAAATGTTTGTGTGATGAGCACGATCATTTGTTCTGTGTCTGGGTGTAATTTATCTATAATACGTAAGTATTTAGAAATATATAAGTATGTTTATCAGTTGTCTAGTACCCATAACACAAGCTCTGCTTAGCTTGGGACTAGACGGCGTTGTGTGATAGTTGTGGAAAAAAAAAACCTGAAATCGGGAAAAAAACAGCAAGTTCAATAAGCACATTTTGGCCAGTTATGCGAAAATAAATGTAGGTACCTATTGACCAGCATATTTAACTCAGTAAAAGTTTCCCACGCCCTCCTGCTCCACTCTAAAGCGGAAGTAGTAATTCGATCATTTTGCATCTCAAAAAAAAAAACACAAAACTATTGGATTCCATAAATTGCTACTTAGTCGTCTTCCTCTCTCCTAATTTTTGCTGTCCCCGACAGGATCCATATTGACCTGTGACAACTTTAAACACCATCAATGTACATAATATATACTAGCTTTTGCCCGCGGCTTCGCCCGCGTACATAAAATATAGCCTATGTCACTCAGGAGTAAAGCAGCTTTCTATTGTTGCTAAAATTTTTCCAATCGGACCAGTAGTTCCAGAGATTACCTCCTACAAACAAAAAAATAAAAAAACAAACTTTACCTCTTTATTATATTAGTGTAGATTATGGAGTGCAATTATAGATCTAGTAGAATGAACCGCTGAAAGTATCTCAGATTTCATTCTTCTTCGATTAAAATGTAAAAAAATATGTTTTTTTTTCTCAGGTCACTGAACCCGCGTGAAAACATTGGAGTGTGGATGATCTGCGTGGAAGGTTTCCACAACTACCACCACACCTTCCCCTGGGACTACCGCGCGACTGAGCTCCCCCTCTACAACATGCTCACACCCACCATCGTGTTCATCGAGCTTATGGCAAAGGTTTGTACATTCATTCAGCCCTTTTAACAAAGTGCACAACGAATAAATAAATAGGTTAACCTTTGCGCGGTCAGCCTGAGATTAGGGTTGCCACATTAAAAAAAAAACAATACAGATTTTTATAATTAACTTTTATTAAATAACTTTTGCCAGCGACTTTGGTCACGTGAAAGTAGGTTAGTTAATAACTTAGTGTTGGCTTACGTCATTAAAGAAAGCACTTGTGTAAAATTTCACGTTCCTAGTCTCAGTAGTTTCGGCTGTGCGTTGATATATCAGTTAGCCAGTTTCTCCTTTTATATATATAGTATTATTTATATATTTTATACAGATAGATGATAAATGAAATTAATTTTCCAGATAAGTTTCCAAAAACCATTTTTACACGTCTTTTTTTTCTTCAATGAATACTAGAACCTACCTAAAGGCCGATGTTTCCTAGCTGACTATCTTGTAAAAAAAAACGAAACAAATTCAGGAGTCAAAGTAATCGTTTAAAATCGACAGCAAACATAAACCTAATAGTCAAAACATATGAGAACCATGCAGATTGGTGTCTGAGATAGAATAAATTGCATGATGGAGATATTAAACTTTTCAGCCCCAAGCGAACGCCGTTCGCACACCTATTGTTCTTTAACTGTGTCTATAATTACGGTACTGGAAAGGTTAAAAAAAATAAGTTAATATTGTCCGATGAGTAGGACAAAGTTCAATATTCCAGTTGAAACATCAGCGCCAATGCCGAGCTGATTGTACGCCTGTAATAGCCACTTATATCCTCGAACTGTGCTGCTCGCAAAACTTTAACTTGCAGCTGGAAACTTGTTAGAAGACTTTATGGACGAAAGTTTAAATTTTGGCACCGTAACATGAAAACACGTCTTATGTGGAACGTCAGTAAATATATTCTGTTATTAAAAGGAGTAGATAAAAATAATGAAATAGCTGTAATACAGCAAGGAAATGCAAATACAGAAAGTGAAGCAGTTAATAAAATACGATTGCATCACTGCTTTATCAGCTTGAATAGTAGTCACTACTAGTAGGTACAAAAAAAAGGATATAACGGTGTTGTCATGTTTTTGACATGCAAAGCGTTTTTTTATCAGAATATTATTATTATTAGCCCAAATAGATAATGAAAGTCGAACCCCTACGTGGAGGTACTTTCCCAGTAAAGTTCTTTTCCATAAGATTTGCAGAATAAGGAAATAGTAATGATAATTCACAGATACGAATCAAATAAATGGACCTATCATTAATTTTGACAATTATATGAATTTGTGGAATAGGTACCTACTTTTCCTTTGTTTTTCTTATATCCTACACTTATGAGGCAGGTTGTTGGCACGGCTGCTGCACTGCGAGTCGCGGGTTCGATTCACGCACGTATAAATATCTGTTTGGCCTAGATGATCCAAGTTTGGGTGTCTTATATGACTTCAGATGTTCCTGAACATACATACGACTCATGATTAATTTCTAGAGTGTTATACTTAACTGTTAAAAAAAATATCTATGACCTATAAAAACGCAACTGCCTCTTGCATTTTTTCACAAATATTTACCTATCTAATGCAATTTTCTTTTGCACAGATTGGACAAGCATACGACTTGAAATACGTGTCTCCTGAAATTATAAAGCAGCGTGCCCACCGCACTGGGGACGGAACTCACCACCTATGGGGATGGGACGACCCTGAGTTCAACGAGAAACTCAAAGCGAAATATGGTGCGGTCAGCCACAGTGAGGATAGAACACAAGCGTAATTTATGTGATACGCCGCATTAACTTTCAATGAAGACTGTAGTAGAATTTTATCGTCAAATTAATATAAGCAAATGTAATAAAAGAGTAACAAAAATGATTATTAAATGAGTAAATTCAAAATTTTGTTTTATTTATTTTCTTGGATAAAAAACTCGTGTAACAATGTTTGTAATCGAACTCCTTCGAAACGCCTCGACCGTTCTAATTCTTTTTTAATTCTTTAATTCTTTATTGCACACAACAACTTAATAGATATATTTATTTGACATTTCATGTACAAAGGCGAGCTTAACTCAACAATGAGTTTTCTCCCAGCAAACCTTCTTCTTTCTTTTTTGTTTTTTTTTATCGCTCGGTTTGTGCCAGCCAGTGTCAAGACAAGCAATTATTAAGTTTTCGGTAATTTTCAGTTACTTTATGTTCCATTAAAACGCTAATTAATGTGACACATTCTAATTTTTTGCAATTTTTTTTTTTAGTTGGTAGCAAATATCGGGTCAGCCATCTCAGTAAGCTTTGCTGTGGTAGTCAGTAAAGTGTTTATCTACTCATGTGATTTTGCCGCGCAAATTGCGCGGCAAAATAATGCGCGGCATAAACGCAGTAAGGAACATGTGAAAGGAGTTTTCTTTACTGCGTGTATAAATTGCGCGGCAAAATATCGCAATACAATTCTCAGCTCTGTTTCAATGATGTCACATAGTGTCCAATTGCGTAGAAACTTGAGAATAGATACTAAACTACACCAATATTGTACATCCCAATATCTACTAGGTATCAATTTTCGTATTATTAAAGCAGCCACTGTACATTACTCAAAAAAAATCCCGCCAAAAACCCGTGTATATTTGCTACGTCTGAAAGTAGGTCGTAGGCTATTTTTTTCTCTTTGATAATTTATTATTATTATTATTGCTAGCCTGTGCTGTCCCACTGCTGGGCAAAGGCCTCCCTCCATTCCTTCCATTTATCTCGGCCGCTCGCCATATCGTTCCAATTCCCAAGGAAGATATCCAGGTCATTTACATCTACACTTCTACACTAATATAATAAAGAGGTAAAGTTTGTTTTTTTGTTTTTTTGTTTGTAGGAGGTAATCTCTGGAACTAATGGTTCGATTGGAAAAATTGAAGCTATAATAGAAAGCTGCTTTACTCTTGAGTGACATAGGCTATAAATTATTTATATAACATGGATATTAACCGAGCTATCACAACTTTTGTCTCACAAATTTTCCACGGACAAAGTCGCGGGCAGAAGCTAGTCTTTGATAATAAAATAATATATACCTACGGCAGAATAACTTTTCCATGATCAGCTAGTTTTCCTAAACAGAGAAAACTAGATATCTGGTTAACTTTATATTATTCTAAATAAGCTCGCGTCAACACAATCTCACCTGATGGTAAGCGATGATGTGGCCGACGATGGAACACGCTTGCTCTAGAAGTAACCTATTCACTCTTGACTTAAAGAACTCTAGGTTTTAGCTATAAGGAAACGCAGTACCTACACTCCGGCAGGAAATTCCACTCCTTAGCTATACGCATAATGAATATGTTCCCAAAACGTATACGTACCTACAAAAAAATTGGTGGGAAGGAATTTCAAGGGACCTGCAAATTGTCTTACAAGTTTCAAATTTACTGTATTACGCGAAGGAAATGTCTTCTATCAGCCTCTTCATTCTGTTTTGAAAAAAAAAACACAATAGAAATTATATTCTATGATCCTATCAGCTATACACAGAAATGAGTAAAATGAAACAAGCATGAAATCTTTTTCCAATGGTTCACAGCTGGCGCCGTCGTAAGCGATAAGCGAAAATCAATATTGGCCTCTTCCATTAGCGAGGTATAATTAATGCAATGCAATCGTGTGCTTACTGGAGTCCGCTAGCGACAGTTGTGAATTATAAATTGACCTCATCATTACCGATCACACGTGGAACAGCTGCTCCAAAACCTTTGATTATTAGGAGTCCGTACTTCAAATGGAAATGGGTAGAAAGACCTCACGGTGTTCTGACCTGACATTTCTCAAGAGGCAGGTTCTCACCAGACATGTTAAGTTCAGGAGATGACGAGAAAAGTCTCGACACTATTTTCCGCTCTGCCCCAGGACGGAATATGACATTGGGTGATTTTTTCCACCATAAAAAGAAACCTCAAAAGGAAAAAACCTGAACTCTTATTGATTATTGTTCGCTTTGTTCAAACCCCTTTATTTCGGGAGTACGCGTGGAGGTATCGAAATTACCACCACCGGTCCCTTGAAGATGTGAAAAAACAAAAGAAGTACGGCTGTCGTAAAAAAACGTGTAGTATTTCATCATTCTCAAGGGAATCAAAATACATAGGGTACTTACCTTAGACTTAGAACCCTAAAATTCGGCATGAAGTACAAATATAGGAATAAATCTGGAAACTGAAAGTGCGATGGCGAAACTGAAATGGCGGTTTCACATTAGAGCCGTGAATTTAAGCGCGAATTCAAGGTATGAATAAACTACATAAGTCGTACCCTGCAAACACACCGCGAAAAACGTCTATATTCACGTTCACGCCTGTTCCCGAAGCTTTACGGCACTAACATCTGGCCCTAGATATCAGTGCCGTGAAGCTTCAGTACGTCACAAATAAAAAACATTTTTTTTTTCGGAAAAATTCGAGACACGGGAATTGAAATGTTTTCAGAGGTAGTTTTGTACGGAACCCTCAGTACGCGAGTCTGACTCGAACGTGCCCAGTTCTTTATGTATTAAGTCATACATAAAATATCTGGGTACCTATAGGCTAGTCAGTCGGGTAGCCGCAAAACGCACTGGACACTGGGTGGATTACGGCCCATTCCCTCTCCTAGAGAGGAGGCCTTTTTTTTTTTTTTTTCTCCCGCTCCGTAGATAGGAGAGTGTTGTGGCTAGCACTCTTGTGCATCCGCCAGCGTCAAGTTGTTAGGCGAGTAGATTGTTGTTTATTTTGTTTGGGTAGGTTTTGAAAGGAAAGGTAGGGAAACATAACACGCGAAAAATTATGGAATTTGGAATATCGGGATCAGGAATGTGTAAATTTAAATCAGGATCATAAATATAACTATTCTAAACTTAATTATTACAAATATTACATGAATAAAATTATAAGCTTGTTATACTACTAATAAATACTCGTATTTACATATTTTACAGACGGATATTGTTTTCATAAATATAATCGGAAAGAACACTATATATGGAAGGGTTAAAAGAAAAAAGAAGAGTTTGTAGTGATGTAGGGAAAGGGACACGGAGGGTTATCAAACTATATAAAAAGGAAGTACGGTCATGAATTGGGCAGGAAAAGAATATGTGGTTCAGGTCCCCAAAGTCATGTCCACATTCACATTGAGGACTATCTATGATATGGAAGCGTGCAAGATGCACTGGGCAAGTAGTATGGCCTAAACGCATTCTTATTAAAATGGTTGTAGCAATTTTGCCAAGTCTGAGGATAGAGAACCAAGGTTTACGTGGAATTTGTGATTGTATACTAAAGTAGTATTTCCCTTTTGAACAGCTACTTTCTGCCCAAACTTTATCCCAGGAATCCCTAAGATAATGTCTAGGAAGAGTAGCCAAATCCTGACAATAATTTTTGAATGGGACAGTATCTCCACACACCACAGCCTCATTGGCAAGTCTATCAGCTTTTTCATTACCTTTTATACCACAATGACTCGGTATCCAGACAAAGACAACAGAAAAACCCTTCACAACACAGTCAAAAAGTTTATTCCTAATATGTGCTATAAAAGGAGACGGTGGTTTAGATTTAAAAGGATATCTCAATAGCGCCTGAAGAGCACTCATGGAATCAGTTAAAATTAAACTGTTTCGAAGTTTTAAAAGTAAAATGTATTCTACAGCTTTAAGAATACCAAGACATTCACCAGTAAATACAGTTGCTTCAGGTGGGCATTTTACCTTCTGGACAATATTGTACTGTGCATGATATATTCCTACCCCCACAAGATCATCCGATTTATGTTTGGAAGCATCAGTGAAAATATGATGCCACCCTGGCCAATTTTCCTGCACAATAAAATTAAAATGTGTATTAGCGTTATTTTTATCTATATCTACAATGTACTTTACAGATGGAGTATTAATCAAGGCTTCATATTTACTGTTGAACAAGTCAAGTTTTGGAGACCGGTGTGTCGGTGCGTGAAATGATTTAAAACGGATGAAACTTTTAACTAAACAAGGAACAGATTTGTGATTCCAATAATTTGATGACTCATTGAGATCAGCAAGCATTTGAAGTTTCTGGATTAAAGGACTATTAGCAAACTGTAGAACACGGTAAAATAACCGGTCAGCTAAAAATTGACGTCTTAAACCAAGTGGAGGTTCATTACACTCAATTTGTAATGCGTTAATGGGGCTAGATTTCATAGCTCCTGTAATTATTCTCAAGGTCTTTGACTTCTTGAATTTCCTAAGGGCAGCTACATTACAAGGTTCCAATAAGAAGATTCCATAATCAAGAACACTTCGAACTAAAGCATTGTAAAGAAGCTTTAAGGAAAACGGATGTGCACCCCACCAAACACCTGATAGACATCTCATCAGATTTAAGAGTTTTTGACATTTGTTTAGAGCATAATCGCAGTGTAGAATACCTGTAAGTTTAGAGTCCAAAACAATGCCCAAAAACTTGACCTGGTTCTTAACTGGTATTTCATTATTGTCACAATCTATCGATATTGGAGGTTGAATACGTTGTCGAGTGAATAAAACTAAGGAACTTTTACTCGCAGATATGCTCAGGCCATTTTTGTCCATCCAAATTTTTAAACCGACTAGGGAGTTAGATAGCAGAGTACAAAGATAACTTGATGAACTTCCTGTAGCGTACAAAACAACAGGAATGAACAATGTAAATCAAACGTATACAAATTAAATAATATAGGGCTAAGAACTGAACCTTGTGGGAGTCCTTTCCATACTAACCTACTATCATCTTGTGTTTGATCTAAATTAATTTTTCTGCCTGAAAGGAGGTTAATTATAAAACGAGACAACATTTCAGGAATTTGCAGCAACTCTAATTTTTTTTTAAGGACATTCAAAAGAACTCTGTCATAAGCTGATTCTAGGTCTAAAAATACTGCAAGAACCGATTGATTTTGTGAAAACGCAACTCTAATATCTGTTACCAATGTAGCCACACTATCCAATGTACTTTTGCCTTTCCTAAATCCAAACTGAGATTCTGGTAAAATTCCACGGTTTTCAATAATCCATTCAAGACGATTTTTAACTAAGTTTTCAGCTACTTTTGCAATTACAGGTGATAAAGCTATTGGGCGATAAGATGAATGTTCTAATGGTGGTTTACCTGGTTTCAAAATGGTAATAACAGTTTGAGTTTTCCATGATGGAGGGATTTTACCTGAGAGCATAACTTTGTTAATTAAGTCCAAATAGAATTCAAGTGAAGATGTATTTAAATTAGCCAGGAATGAATAAGGAATACCGTCTTCACCTGGAGCAGAATCTTTAACTGAAGATAGGACTCCCTGTAACTCTCGCATTGTGAAAGGAGAATTTAGAGGACTTTGGTTATTGGTTATAGAAGGAGGAACGTTAACATAAATAATATCTTGCTCTGGGACCGATGGCGGAGCTAGGCGATTAAGAAAAGAGTTCCTTAAATTTGGGGGAATGCCAGAAACATTAGAAGGAGTAACACCGTTACGAAACTTTCTTATATTTTGCCAGACAATAGAAGCGTTCACATTAGGAGAGATCGACAGGCAAAATTTTTTCCACCCTTCACTTTTTTTTTCTTTGAGTAATTTACGTGCTTTAACCATAGCATCACATACAATTTTAAAATTACCTTCTGTCATATCATTTTTGTATTTCTTTTCTGCTTTCTTTCTGACTTTCACGATTTGGGAACACTCTTTATCCCACCAAGGAGGGGAAGGAATACGACCATTGGCTGAATTCTTTAAAGGGAAAGTTTCATCTGCAGCTTGTATAATTGCGTTTGTAAAAGTATTATTATAATCAATAAGATTGTCTGATAAACTGTTCTGTAAGTTAGACAGTTTAAATTCTACAAGGGTTCTAAATCTATCCCATAACCCATCCGCACCAAATTTATATTTTAAACGTGGTTGCTTCGGCAGACCAGGAGACCTGCAAGGATGTGTGGACGATATAAGAATTGGAAAGTGGTCGCTTCCATAAAAAGATGGCAAGGTGCGCCATGTAAAGGATGAAGCTAAATTAGGGGTGCAAATAGAAAGATCTATTATTGCACTCAAGTTTTCTTTTGGCCCTGTACGTCTTGTTGGTGACCCGGAATTTAATATACAAATATTATGTTCGTCAAATATATCTAGTAGTATGTCACCACAGTATGATGAAAGAGTACAACCCCAAGAAGTATGGTGACAGTTAAAGTCGCCTAGAATTAAGAAAGGACGAGGAAGAATAGATAAAAGATTTTTGAATTGTTGAAGGACTGATGAAGAAGGAGAAGGAATGTATATAGAAACAATACAAGTATTATTTACTTGCGCAGCTACGACAGAAAAATCATTAAATAAGGGAAGAGATAGAGGATAGTAAGAGACAGTGTTTCTGATGAGTATAGCTGCCCCGCCATACCCATCAGACCTATCATCTCTTAAGCAAGAAAAACCGTTGATTTTGAAAATCGAGTCTGGTTTTAACCAGGTTTCTGAAATCGCAAAAAGCGAAGCATTATATTTATTTAACATGTAGATGATTTCGGTTTTTTTTGAAACTGCACTTCTACAGTTCCATTGTAATATGTTCTGAATTTGTACTGACATTATTATTAATAGGATTTTTATACATATTGACTATAGGGGCAACGTTGGACGGTATTTCTATGTTATATTGAGTAAGTGTTTGTATGAGAGTTTGGATTATTTCTGATAATGACATTGTTGTAGGAACAGTACTGGTATTTAAGGCACAGCCATTTTGTGGGCTCGGTAAGTTGTATTCATTAACAATATTTTGGTGCTTTTCTCGGTCGTACCCTTTACCTGGTTTGGAAGGGGGCCGTCGATGTATATAAACTGTTTTTTTGTTTGAGCTGTGTGGAAGAGAATGTTGTATATACGAGTTTGTGTGAGTGCTGTTTTGTTGGTGAGTGCGAGTAGTGACAGGAGAGATTGCTACATTGGCATAAGATTTCGAAATAGGTGGAATCAATTTAGCAACTTCACCATAGGAAATACATTTTTCTGCCATAACGGTCTTAATTTCCTTTTGCCGTAAAAATTCAGGACATAATTTAGAGGTGGCGAAATGTTTGCCAGAGCAATGACAGCAAGATGAATTTTCCTCTTCAACATTACAAGTATCTCCAGTGTGTTCCTGGCCACACTTGTAACATTTAGGTTTGGACCTACATTGAATTTTTGTATGGCCAAATCGACAGCAATTGTAGCACTGGATAGTGGGATACACATAGAGTTCTACAGGTAACGAGTTGTAACACATAAATATACGTGGAGGAAGTACCTGACCGTCAAGAGTAATTACTACGTTCTGCGTTGGTTTCCAGACGGGTGATCCTTCTACAAAAGTTTTGTAATTAATTCGCCTAACTTTAAGTATTTTGCCACAATTATCCGGCACTCTAGCATTTTCAATTATATCTTCAGGTGACCAATCAGATGGTACACCACGTACTAGGTAGGGATGCAACATCGTTCATGAAAAACATCGATGTCGAAACATCGATGTTTTTAAAAGTCAAACATCGATGTCGAAAACATCGATGTTTATGAACGATATATCGATGTTTATGAACGATGTATCGGTGTTTTTTTAAAATACTTACAGGTTTGACAAAATGGCCTTGAAATACAGAGAAAAAGCGTTTTCCTATCTGATTGATATAGTTAGACTGATTACTGATAAACAAATTACTTACCTACCTACTTTAAATAATACAGATATAATTTACTAGGATATGAAGAATGGAAGAACTATGAAAGAAACAAAATCAAAGACACGAATATAAATTTATTATACTTAAGAATTTAACAAATAACAACCTATTTCTTTTTCAATATGGAATTCAAAAATAATAATTTCGATAATCTACTTCCAAGCAATCGGTTTCTTTCTCGAGTAATAACAGCTCCAGCTTCAGAAAATAACCGCTCACTGGGGTTTTTAATTACGTACGCAAATTAAAAAAAAAATATTAAAAAAGTATTGTTTTTGTATGGCAAGGTTTTGAGCAAGCAAGGTTGCACGAGTTCTTGGCAGTATACGCACGAATCAATAGATGGCGCTAGTAAACATCGTTCATAAAAACATCGTTCATAAAGAACGATATATCGTCGATGTTTTGAGTTTCAACATCGATGTTAAAACATCGATGTTTATGAACGATACATCGATGTTTTTAAACATCGATGTATCGTTTGCATCCCTAGTACTAGGCCCATTCTAGTAATATGAAACGTTGGTAAAAATGCTTTTAAATTATTTTTTTGTAACTCAGTATTAAAGATGAATGCATTGGCATTATTAAAGTTTTTAAAAGCTAAACAAATTTTATTTCTGCCTATCCTCTTAAGAGAACCGTCGACGATGTCATGAATGGCATTGTTCTTTAAGAACTTGCCAAATGTGACCGGGTGTAAGGTGGTATTGTCACTAGGTGATTTTGTCTCTTTTTGTACGTGAACGATAAAAGGGCCTACGTCAGAGACCTCGTATTTATTTCTAGCAATGGTAGGTGTTACATTCTGGGGGCTCGTAATATTATTGGGGGTGATGTTATTAACTTTAACAACTGTTGTTGAGTCGCTGTTTTCGCTGTCAGCACTAGCACAACAACAACCAGTTTTGCCGTCAACAGCCTGACTGTGCTTCCTTTTTTTTTGTTACAAATTCCGCATATTTTATTTAGTCTATTTCTTTTTCGACCACGATGGGCATTGGAGCCATCAGTTTCCATTCCCGATTCGTTAGATAATGTTGAGGCAATAGTAACATAATTATTAGCCGGGGGTACAAAGACCCCCGGGTCCGCCAAGTCAGGCGGCTCATTCATACTTAAAAAAACAAACTAAAAAGAACTTACCGAATCCGGCAAACTATATACTAAAACTAATATACCTATGTACACTAAATATTAATAAAATTTACAATATATTACAAAACTGATCCTTAAAATGAAAAAATAATAAAGTTGAAAAATTATTCCAGAAAAAATGCACCGGTCCGCTCGAAGTTTCCCGCGCTTTTCCAGAGGAGGCCTTAATCCCAATAGCTTCAATCGGTTGAAGAGCGATGAAAATGGTTTTAGTGAGTGTGTATGTTTACTTGCAAAAGGACGGTTTTGTGGCCCCATATTTAAAGTTTCTGGTGTGTAGTTTGTCTATTTCTGTTGATTTGAATATTCGTTTCCGCAGAAATCAGGTCAAATCTAGCGCTTTACCTGTCTTCAAAGAGCGAAATGCTTCAGTATATGGATGTAGAGCAGATGGGCTGTTGAACATTTAACTTGTAAGTTGCCAGGGCATAAGACCTTATCAGAGTAGACGCCTGCCGTGCAAAACACACAATCCAAAAATTCGACGTTTTTTTTTTTCATTTTTAATTTTTACGAGATGCTGATTTCGATACGTACAAATTTTATATTTACTATTCTACCACCTGCATCATGTACAATTTTGAGTGTTTTCTATTAAATGAAAAACTAATTTCTGAACGAATTTTATTAAATCGTTGTCACTGTCTGTTTGACTTCTGTCACAAGTCAAAATAACAACTCGACAATCACAAAAATATCGTCGTAATTATTATTGTGCTAGTTACCCATAGATTAAAATCTTTAGCTACTATACCAAGTACAAATAACTAAAAAATAAAGTGATCTATAAGCTTCTAAATTAACGCTAAGAATATACATGCAGTAGCCCTATAAGTTACCAAACCCAGGCCTAGAAATTACTGTGAGAACGAAACGAAAACATTCGATTGATTTACAATTATGTTATCGTCATTAATAAAGGAACACCAAGTAAAACAAGCTTCTAAAAGAGTTATACAAGGTAATATTCAAATTTGAAGTAACGAATCAAACAATTGTTTTTTGGACAATAACAAAACTATTGAAATTGTTTTTACCTTTCAGAACAAAAACGCAAAGAATGCATTGCAGCGGCTAACGATTTGACCCAGGCACTCGTTGATCACCTCAATGTTGGGTTTGTAAATTACTTGACCTCTACTCTATATAAAAAGATTACTAAATAATAATTAAGCAGAAAATTGATTGCAAGCTGTTCACATAAAATCAAATACAATACATTAGTATTGTATTTGCTTGGATCTATCAATTCAACCTAAAAAATTATTGTACAATGGAAACTAAAAGTCAATTTAAAATTATTGAGCTGTACTTGATTATGATTATAAAAGTTTATCATTTTACCGTTTCCTTACAGTGTGGCACAGGCTTACCTAAATCAAAAGAAATTGGATGCTGAAGCGAAACTCTTGCACCAGGGAGCCATAAATTTTGCTAAACAAACCCAGCAATGGCTGGCTCTTGTAGAAAACTTCAGTAGTGCCCTCAAAGAAATTGGAGATGTGGAAAACTGGGCCAGAAGCATTGAAAATGATATGAAGATTGTCACCGATACTTTAGAAAGAGCATATGAAATGACACAAGAACAACCAAGCAATACTAGCAGCACCAGTAATCAATAAACCTCTAATTAGTTATGATTCTTGTTTTTGTTAGTTTTTTTTTTTATTTTTTTTTTTTTATGGTAGGTGAAAATCATCCAATGACGAAACCCGCTCTTGGGCGGAGCGGGAGACCAGTGTCAGACTCTTACTGACTAAAAAACCTACCCCGTACCTTCCTTGCCTTATTCCTGGAGTCGAGGTAACAGTTTGCACCACCCTCTAGGCTGTTATATTATTTTGTGTTAATGTTCATTAAAGATACAGAAAAATCATTAAGGTTGAAGGTCGATCAGTCATTGTATGTATTTGCTACTCCACAGCTAAAGCACATCGTTAGTCAGTCATTTTTTTTAGTATGCAAAATACACGCTTTAGTCGTGGAGTTGAGGACACCAGCCCGATATACCAGTCAGTCATTTATATGATATTAATATTTTATGATACCAACCGGAATGTACATGTTTAGCTTTCTTACCTTTATCAGAAGTGTAAACATAATGAAACAAAACATGTCCTTCTGTTTCAAAGCTTTAACCTTTTGAGACATAATAGAAAAACAATAGGTGTGTGAACATTTGGCCTATTGTTTTGGTACACTTTCTATAAAAGTTGCTTGGCTGACTACCATTCTCTCTGTCCTGCTCTGACTTCCAATAAATATGCCTAAAAGTGTATTAGCATAATCAGCCTTTATAATGTTCTAACTGCTGACATTTAGGTGCCCTCTCTAGGTGAGAGAATAGGCCGTTTTCCACCAATGTGTCCTCTGTGTGGAATGGTGGTTATCATATAATAACAAAAAAGTACTTGTTTCAGAGTGCCTCCTAAAGCTACACATATAAGTTTCTCACGCCATAAATTGAAATCAAAAATGCCCAGTCAAAGATAAGTATGTACTGAAATCTTACACAGAGGTTCCTTATATGAGACATTATACAAACAATTAAAAAATATTTTTCAAAATCAATCCCAGGTGAAATAAGAGTACTGTTTTTTTTTTACTTTACTTTCATGTGGGCGAAGGCACTAGCAGAACATCAATCATCATCATCATCAGCCTTTTTAATGTTCCTACTGCAGGGACACAGGCCTCCTCTAAGAGAGGGGAATGGGCCGTAATCCACCACGTGGGCCCAATGCGTGTTGGTGGATGTCACATGTCTTCGAATTTTTGGTTCTAGGACACTGGCATCCTCACGATGTTTACCTTCACCGTTTTGAGAGCAGTGGTGATTAAATAAATTACACAAAGTAATGCGCCTGGCTGGGTTTGAACCCGCGACCGGCCACCACTGCTTAAGCAGAACATAGTTTACTTTAAAAATTTTCGACCATGACCTTGATGGCTTATGACAAGAGATGTGGTGTCCCGGGCAGGGTCATTTTAGCGGTATCTTTGGAAGCTTCCAACGCCTTCAATACCATGCCCTAGAGTAACATTAAGGAAGCACTCCGGAATCACCGGGTCGTGCTACCTGTGCTACTGTCGTGTGACTGAAGTCTACCTAACCCGACGGTATCGGCGGCGGCGACCTCTCGCGCCGGGCCCTGGTTCAAGCCATGGTCCGCAGCGAAGAGGAATGGCAGGCGGTCGCCTCCTCCTGCGAAGCAGTAATGCTCGTAAAGGAGGAGGCCGACCGCATAAGGCAAAGGCAACGGCGTACTCGCCGTAGCCGTCGCCGCCGCGATCCTGCCGATATCCGGCCACCGTAGACACTGGCTCGCGGACGGTGAGCAATGGGTAGCTCACCGTCCGATCGTCTGGTAAGACCGAGTCCAAGTCGTCAACGGCGCGCACCGTTCCCGCGCGCCTCAAGGAGTTGTCAGCAAACTGCAGGGGCCCTTCAGGGTCGAAGCCTCCTGGAGCCTAGAGGGTGGTGGAAAACTGTTACCTCGACTCCAGGAATAAGGCAAGGAAGGTACGGGGTAGGTTTTTTAGTCAGTAAGAGACACTGGTCTGACACTGGTCTCCCGCTCCGCCCAAGAGCGGGTTTCGTCATTGGATGATTTTCACCTACCATAAAAAAAAAAAAAAAAAACCTAACCCGACGGAGAGGTTACCCTATATACCAGTGATTCCCAAAGTGGTCCAGGTGGACCCCCAGGGGTCCACGGGAGACTTGCTGGGGGTCTACGTAGGCGTGAATAAAAAATGGGGGTCCATAAGATGTTAATGGGGGTCCACGAAAATTTATCTGCTTTTGATAGTAAAGAGCAAAAATGTAAGCAAAGTTTTTATAAGGGCCTACCTACATTGTTATAAGTACCTGCCTACCATTAACCACGTGTTTTACCAAAAATTCTGAATAACATTTTTGTTTTACGAGTTTTCGAAATTCGTCAAAAAATTTTTCGACTACAAAATGACCAAGTTACGTGACCGACTTTGTATGAAAGTTGAAATTTTTTATGCGAATTTCGAAAAGCCATAGAATAAATGTTGTTCAAATTGGTTGGTAGGTAGAACACGTGGTTGAAGGGGTGTAAATGTTCACAGATACACCCTGTATAGGGACGGAACTCAGAAGCGACACAATTTTTATTTTTTGGAGACTGTGGTAGAAATGTAGCAGCAGGGGGTCCACCGAAACCAGAAAAATTTTGAAAGTGGTCCACGAGAAAAATAAGTTTGGGAACTACTGCTATATACCCTGGTCACCAGGGAGAGTAAACGGCGAGAGGTGACGTGCGGTTTTTCACAGGGATTGAGACTGCGACCATGACCACTTAAGGTGGTGGATGGATAAAACTTAACAGATCACCCAACTCTGTCTCTCTCTCTGTGATGATGATTACAGAGAGAGACACATTCAGCTTGCTACTCCTCACCTACCAAGAGTATTAAATAATAATCTGAACGCACCCGATGAAAGATGAGAGCTGTTGCCACTGTAATAAAATAACATATGCAGTAATGTTTAAAACAAGTTGCCAAATTAAAAAAAAAAAAAAATAACATATGACATCTGTCACATTAATTGACGGATTATTGCATGATTATTGTCGTTATGTCAATATCGTCACCGCGTTCCGAATTACAATACGGATGGCGGATCTTGGCGTTGCGAGTCTGAAGTTAGGCTTTGCGAATTTTTGCGCTCAAAACTCGTTCAAAATTAAAGGTTTTAAAAAATGAATACTAATAACAGTTTTTAACAGCAATAATAACATTTATTTGTTTACACCATTAATGTTTTTTTCGTTAATGTTTTATTAATAAAATCCTTTGGTTTTGACAGAACATAGGAACGGTTTTGACGTGACGTGAGTATTATTCGGAACGCACTCGTGATAAGCATGCTAAATACAAGGAGGACTTCTTATCATTCAATTATGTCTTTCTGAACTGAGATAATTATATAAATTGATGTTTATATGTAGACGAGTATGAACATTTAGTTCCGCTCAGTCTTGCGACGCGTAACGTTGTGTGCTCCGCTCACTGAATAAAAGCAGTTAAACATAAACTTGCTATAATTTAATTAAATATTTTTGGTGAATATTCTCAAGGATGTCTTCAGATACTACTCCAAGGGTGCTTTCCATTCAGAGCCATGTGGTACATGGCTACGTTGGAAACAAAAGTGCTGTTTTTCCACTTCAGGTAACCTTGTCATCTTATTACAAAAAACATGCTTAATGTTAAAGTAAACTTCAAGTAATGATTTTATGTTCTTAACTTTAGCGCTCTAAATATGAATCAGTTATTCACTAGCTCGTATCTCAAATTATTTGGAGTTGCAACATGGTTTTTTTTCATCCCTAATTCTCTGTTTTAACATTTCTATTCCCAGCCCTTATCAAGCTACCTTTTACTCATTCGACCCATCGTATTTTGGTCTTATCAAATTCTTATACCCATGCCCATTCTTAATTCAAACTATCAACATTTTAAAATGATAAACTGTATCTTGAATAGTTTGCTTATTAAATAATGAATTTGAATGTCACTTATAAAACCTTGACTTACTAATTTTTTTTCATATTCAACTAGGTATTATTTGTTGAGCTTGATTTTTTATTTTTTTTTCATAACAATGCCCTGTGTTGGAAATGACAACAACTGTACAATAAATTTCTTGTTATACAGTTTATTATTACTATTTAGTTGTGTTTTTTCTATTTTTAACCTTTCAAATAGATAATAAATATTAGAGACATAATAGAAAGACAATAGTTGTGCAAACGCCAGCATTCACTTGGGGCCCACTAATTTAATGTTGCTTAAACCCAAAAAACTCTTACTTCCATCCCACTCAATCTCTCCGTGGTATAACCATGCCAATAACATCTTGGTATAAAGTTGATATCCATCCACAATTTTGGCCCAAGGTACATCAAGGCAAATACTAAGTCATAAGTCATAATTATAGAAAGATAATAGGTGTGCAATTGCTGGCACTCGCTTGTGGCTGGAGAGTTTAATTTAAATATCACCTAGTTTTCAAAACTGTTTTTTTTTTTTATTGGCATCGAGCTTGGTACTGCCACAGTTATTGTTGCCATTAATTTGACTCATGAACTACTTGTCACATGCCAAGTGTCAGCTTGGGCCCATTTTACCATCACCATTGTGTTTTCTAATGAAATTTGAATAATTTCATATGGCTAATAAAGTACAAAAAACATCAAAATAACTAATGTATTGTTTCAGGTGCTAGGCTTTGAAGTGGACTCCATAAACACAGTACAATTCTCAACCCACACCGCCTACAAACATATCAAAGGGAATATTTTAAAGAATGAAGAATTAGATGATCTAATAGAAGGGCTAGAACTCAATGATGTGGACTATTACACTCACTTCCTGACAGGGTACTCCAGATCAGCAGACTCTTTGAAAAAAATTGCAGATTTGTTGAAAAAGTTAAAACAAAAGAACCCTCAACTGACC
Organism: Mythimna loreyi; assembly: GCA_029852875.1. Lineage (NCBI taxonomy): Eukaryota > Metazoa > Arthropoda > Insecta > Lepidoptera > Noctuidae > Mythimna > Mythimna loreyi. The sequence goes on from CM056792.1 coordinate 14,214,696, forward strand.
TATGGTAAGTATGCATGTAACACATTAGATTCTTACTTTATTATCATCATTTCAGCTGTAAGACGTCCACTGTTGGACATACGCCTCCTCCAATCGCCGTTAAATTGCCACTTAAGTTTGGGGATTCTTTTCGCTATGTCGGAAACCTTGATTCTCTTGCAGATATCTTCATTTCTGATTCGATCACGCAAGGATACTCAGAGCATAGCCCTTGCCATTGCCCTTTAAGTGACCTTGAGTCTTCTTATGAGGCCCATGGTAAGCGATCACGTTTCGGGACCTTAAGTTATCACTGGCAACACATACCTACTAATCATAAACTAGATTTCGTCTTGAGACACTGTCGTTTATTTGACGATAAGACACCGCGCAGCTGCACAAGCACTGCCCAGCCGAGTCGGATTCGACAATTGATCTCTTTCTCAAAGTTAGCCCTGCCGAACTGGATCGTCTGTCCAAGGTAAACGTAGTCGTCTACTATTTCGAGTGTAGAGTATCCGATCTTGATAGGAATGGGCGCTGCATGGATGTTAACAAACCTTTATCGTCGCTTAAGTTCTAACACCGCGTATGTCAATAATAGCAACTTTTCAGTAGAGGAATAAAACTGTTTCGTTATTTAATTAATTATTTCTCAAAAAATATATTTTAATGAGAAATAATTAAAATAGAGTCTATTTTAATTATTTCTCATTAAAATATTTTTTTATTATACTCGCTATAAATGAAACGAAACAGTTTTTTTCCTCTACTGAAAAGTTGCTATTATTGACATACGCGGTGTTAGAACTTAAGCGACGTTATGGAACCCGGCTCGAACCCTTGTTCGGAAAGTTGGCATTCGCCGAACCTGCGCCCGAGACGGTTCGTGATGACTCCGGAAAACAGCTTATAGTCATGGTTCAGAAAAACCTCTGAAGGGCCTTAAGGACGGGTTTTCCACCTTTGCCGTCGCCGTTGTATTCGTCCACGGAGCTATTCTAGACATTCGAAACGATTGTGGGGTTTAAGCTGAAAACTCTTGGGGTTTTGGATCTGAATCGGAAATCTGGACGGAGCGTAGATTTCAACAGTCGAGACCTTTCAAGTCTATTCAATATACCTCCTACCAAGCGGGAATCACTTCCGCATTGATCACAGAGACACCATTGAATGTTTGCTTCTTCGTCGACAGAATAAACTCAATTTCTTTTCTAGTTGCACCGTCAGGACTTCGCTAGGTCCACCTCCTATACTCACATTTTCTGTAGAAGAACTTCATCATATAAAAGCTCTCCTTCTCCATAAAACTAAAAAAACCAAACCCAAATTGCGCCACTAGCAGCTCGTCACCCTCTAGTTTGCCCAGTTTCGCGTTGAAGTCCCCCATAACCACAGTGAAATGAGTTTTATAACCATACATGGCTCTGGATATATTCTCATATATGGTCTTTACTTTGTCGTCGGGGTGTCTCGAGGTCGGGGCATAAACCTGTATGACCCTCATGACCCTGTACGAGATTCTTAGTTATATTCCATAATTAATTAGCAGTGGTGGCCGAGTGGTAACGGCCCCGACTTACGAGTCGTAGGTTGCGGGTTCGAACCCAGCCAGGCACATTACTTTGTGTAATTTATTTCATCACCACTGCTCTCAAAACGGTGAAGAAAACATCGTGAGGAAACCGGCATGTCCTAGAACCAAAAATTCGAAGACATGTGACATCCACCAATACGCACTGGGCCCGCGTGGTGGATTACGGCCCATTCCCTCTCCTAGAGAGGAGGCCTGTGTCCCTGCAATGGGAACATTAAAAAGGCTGATGATGATGATGATGATTCCATAATTGACTGGTCTGTTGGTCTAGCAGTTAGTGGCCCTGACTGCTATGCTGGAGGTTGTATTTCCATTCAAATCAAATGTTTGTGTGGTGAGCTTAATTGTTTGTTGTGTCTAAGTGTATTTTTTTATAATATGTACATATGTATTCAAGTATGTTTATTAATTGTCTAGAACTTGTAGCACAAGCTCTATTTAATTTGATTTATTTCAAGTGGAGGAAAAATTATGCATTTATATAAAATGGAAATCCAAACATGTAATATTGTAAAAGCATGAGTAAAAAACAGCCTTGTATGACTAACTGTTGGAGGAATAATCATAATAATATTAAAAAGGCCATAGGTTGTGCATTGTTTATTTGTATAGTACACTCATACAGCTGGGCTGGGTTCAAAATAACCAGAGTAGTGTAGAGTTGCAACCTAGAGTCGTTCTTTTATGACTCGGGTAGCTACCCTATTTTTTTTTTTTTTATGGTAGGTGAAAATAATCGAATTACGAAACCCGCTCTTGGGCGGAGCGGGAGACCAGTGTCAGACTCTTACTGAATAAAAAACCTACCCCGTACCTTCCTTGCCTTATTCCTAGAGTCGAGGTAACAGTTTGCACCACCCTAGGCTCCAGGAGGAGCTACCCTAGAGTTAAGTAACTCTAACTTCAAGCAGGCTAGATTCGAGGACGCCAGTGACAATAGAACTTGGCGTTTGCGGTAAAAAATGCGATTGTAGGGTATCCTACCCTGTGACGTCATTATAGTTAACTCCAACCTCAAAATTGAACGCAGCCCTGAAGGGATTTGGATGCATGCACAATGGTGGATCATGACCTGAAATGACACATTGGATAAGTACTTAAATGTAATTTATCCTATTTTCGTGCGGGCCAAGCCACTAGCAAAAGCTAGTTATATTTATTAATTGATATGTTATGAGGTAAATACACTCATAGACATAGTAAACAAGTCATTCTCTTATTGAAAAACAAGGACAAACAAGATCAAACGAAATAAATTATTGAGGTAGTAACAATTTTATCTTAATGTTTATCACTTATTTGTGGCTCGAGCTTATCAGCAATCGTAATATTAAAATGAGACAGATAAGAGATTGTAAACTATGTACCTAGCTAATGTCTAGCAATAGAAACTGATAAAAAAGATTGTGTTGAAAACAACTTATTTAAATTTGACACAAGGTCTTGGTCATGAGACTGTATAAGATTGTATATTTACATGTTTGTTACTTATGTCATAGTTTTTTACTGATTTCATTTTAAAAAAAAAAAACATTATATTTCCGGTAAAAAACATTGATGTGTGAATCTCCGAATCGTCTGGGTTTCGATTTTGACGGGACTTTTACCTGTAACTGTTGCGATTATGAATGAGATTTTTTTATGGTTACCCAAAGTGTAAAAACGGGACCCATAGTGATAGGTTCCCGTTTCCATTTGCTGTAGCTGTATCTCATGAAATCCCGTGATTTCATGAGAGACAGACTAAGAGCTAGACAGTTGAAATTTTCACGGACGATTGTATGTAATTACTACTAATGACGGTTACTGCCGTAACACTGAAATCTAAACAAAATAAATTGTGCTAACAAAAAGTTGTATAGATAATGGAACGAATTACGAGTCCGATTCGCACTTAAATATAGTTTAAAAAAAAAAGTAGTAAAAAAACTAAAATATAATTATATTCTTAAAAGGCTCATCACACTATTCGATTTTCAGGAAATCGGAAGGTATAAGAGCTGCTCAAAGTGCTAAAGGTGATTTCCTAAATTGCTTCGTAAAAATCATTTTATTGACGCGGATGAAGTCGCGAGCTACAGTTAGTAGTGTATTTCTGTATTCTTTGGTTAGTAGTTAGTACCAGAACAAAACGAAGGTCGCTTTAAAAAAATAGGTCAACTAACAATGAACGAGCCAATTTAAGATCTGTCACTGTTTTACGAAATATTTCATCAGAAGAATGTTTGTTCCGATCTTAACAACTTGATTAGTGTGACAGCCCATAATCTACTGATAAGCGTGAACTCAATTGAAACAATGGTTACTGTCATAAAACGCAACGAAGGGATACTAAGGTCTCTTTACGTATAGTTCGTTTTTTAATTCTAGACTACGATTGACAACTCAGAATGTCACACTCTAGAAATATGTTCCCAATTTTCTGGAGTTTGACATTGTAAGTTGTCAAATCGTAGGCTAGGATTAAAAAACGAACTATAGCATGGTTGGATGACAGCGGACGAAAATCTATAATATGCATCTTTTTTATTAATTTGGAAACTCCACAGCTTATTAATTAAGTTAAATGAGTTGAGAATACACATCACACTATCAATTAATGCACAGCCCAATGCAATCTCATGAAAGATTTTACTAACGTGGCAAAGTAAGGTCTAGGTACACTCTCGCTGTACAGTGATAGCGAGATGATAACTAATTATAGAGTTTCACGACATTTGTAAAACTACCTAGTTTAACCAAAAAGTAGTGAAGGAAAGATTCAAATCTTTAAGCAATTTGGGCTAAAAAAAAAATTTTTTTACGGAAGTCGTTGTGCCTTCTGTCCCTAATTCGGCAGAGCTTGTGCTATGAGTATTAGACAACTATTAATCGTACCTACTTATATGTATTTCTAAATACATCCATATTACAAATAAATTACACTTAGGACAGAAAAAACGATCATGCTTATCACATAGACATTCGTCTGGGGTGGGAACTGAACCCACGACCACGGCTACTAATCACTGGATCAAAAGGGTCAGTCAAAATTATGATTCTGTTGATTGTACATTTGTCTAACGATTTATGGCAAATATTAGTATAGTCATTCATTACAAGTTAAAACATATTAGACTATTAGTTAATTAAGCCCCAATAGGACGTGTACGTGATAGTGTGACGGGTGACAGGACAGAGTGGAAGAAAAAAACATGTTGCGCCGACCCCAAGTAATATGGGATAAGGGTAGGATGATGATGAGGACACCGGTGTCCGCACATCTTTTAATTGTGTCTGTAATTACGGTAGTCGAATGGCTAAATACTGCCATTAATTATTGCAATTATGAACTCTAATCGCGTTAGTAAAACGATACCCATTAAGTCAAACTGATACTCATAATACGTGTAGACATGAAAACATAAATTCTTCCCACAAGAATCAGTTTATAAACTGAATATGCCAACATAGAAATATTTAGGTACATTGTAGGTAATCTATCATATCAGATTGGACACGGATAAAGTTCACACAATAGGAGTAATCGAATACTTCATGTCAGCTTATTTTATTGAATTACATTACCTTGTTGTTTGTTTTAGTATGGTTTCAATAACGGACGCTTTGACAAAGTACTCAGCTTGCTGTGCTACCTACTAAAGGAAATTATTGGATAATTCAATAATTTCTTTTTTTTCCTTTTTTTTCATTTCCATTCTGGTAAAGGCCCCGAATTACGAGTTTTAGGTGGGATTAAACCCTGCCCTGTAAGCTGCATTACTTTGTGTAATTTATATCATCACGTATCAGCAGTTGAAACATTATAAAGCTGATGCTATGCTACATGCATAGTCAGATAATCTGCCTATTTTTGTTGCGGTATGAAATCTTAAAATTGCTTCTCGGAGTGGGAGTAGGAATCAGATTTTTACTGACTAAAACTCACAAGTTTTTTTCTTCAGTTGTTGCATTTCAGGGCCACAGAAACTCTTTGGAACAATCTCAAAAATCGTAATCAAAATCATCTGTTTGAAAATGACCAATTTATTTGTACCTATGGGAATTTTCATATAGCTAATGTCGCTGGAAGACCACGTCATGTCCTTATACTCAAACAAAAGTTGGGATCTTTTCCAACCTTAAGTCAAGAGAAAAAGTCCCATAACTTAGTTTTCTCTTCGTTCTTCTATCATGAGCAATAAAATAATACCATGTTTGTTGTTTTTTTTTCAGTTTGCGACCCAGTCATGGGTGACAACGGAAAAATGTACGTCCCAGAAGAGATCCTGCCCGTCTTTCGTGATATCCTCGTCCCCTTAGCTGACGTCGTCACCCCGAACCAGTTCGAGGCCGAGCTGATGACTGGGCTTAAAGTCCATAACCTGGACGACGCTCTGAAGGTCATCCAAGCTCTACACGATAAGGGTATCAAAACTGTCGTCCTGTCGAGTACTGATCTAGGCGATGATGACCATATGATCGGCGTTGCGAGTACAGCAGGTAAGGTCCTATTTAGGGAAGGTTTCATTTAAGAAAGGGCCGATTTAGGTAATGTCCCATTTAGGTAAGGTCCCATTTGAGTAAGGTTTAGGTTTAGTAAGTGCTGATTACACGGCTAGACGGCGAGCTAACCAATGCTAGCCGTCCGCAAGCCCAAAAAAAAATCGAGATTTACAAAAAAGAATTACTGTCACACTGCTTATAAGTGGTGTTGCGACACTACTAAACTAGTTTTTTCTAGAACTTTTATCGTTTTTCTATTTAACTATAATTAAAAAAATAAACACACAAGATAGTGCAGAGACACATACCTGGTCGCAACATCCAATGATAATCTCCGCCCTTGGGTCGTGTCAGACTTTTACTGACTAAAAAACCCACAACGTTCCTTCTTTTATTTGACATACCAGGGACGATTTCTTTCAGAAGTAGACCCTTGTCCCCAGTAGGTTTCGACCCTACCAGCCGGCAAGCTTGGCCTTACGGTTTGCTGACAACTTCTTGAGGGGAACAGAGCGCGCCATAGCCTTTTTAGCAAACCTATTTATAGCACTAACCTTAAAAAAGGAATCGACCCTGCCTTACACCGTTTTGCGCTTGCAACCATCATGTCAAAACTACTATTAACATAACTTTTACTGTAATGAACGCCGATTAACCTAATATCTTATACTTGTCTTTTATTTTCCAGGGTCCTGTTACCAGATTACAATACCGAAGGTGGACTGCACATTCACCGGGACCGGAGACTTGTTCGCCGCGCTTTTCTTGGCGTGGTGGCATAAAACAAATAACGATTTGAAACAGACGCTGGAGAATACAATTTCGACGCTACAGAGTATTGTGCAAGACACTTATCAGAAAGCTAGAGGTAAATATAATAAATGTTACGGTTAATAGGTGGACGCCAAAGGAAACACAATTTTGACTACTGACCTCTACTTTTTAACAGTGGTCAGGCTGTTTCGTATATTTGACAGCTCATTTCTTGTACCTATTTGAAGCGCCACTAGCGAGCGTCCAGAGAACTAATTTGACTAATATTGTACATTACGGCCGTCGAATCTTGGCGAGTCTGAAGTTTGGCTCTGCGATACGCTGAGCATACCCGCACCGAAAAGCTGACCATGACAGCATTTTCTTCTGTCGCCTTTGGGGAATAAAGAACTGACCCGAGTTGTAGTATCCAGTCGCGAACACAAACCACAGACCAAAAAGTTGTTGGTAAAATTTATATCAGAAAACATAATTATGTTTTTTTTTTTCAGTTATTCAACCATCTGGCAAGATACCTCCGAAACTGCGAGAGCTCAGGCTCATTCAGAACAAAACTCTTATTGAGAACCCAAAGATTACCATTGCTGCTCAAAAGGTAGTACCAAAAGAAAACATAAAAAAGGTAAATTAAGATGCCTTGCTTACTTATTACCTAGGTAATTTAAAACAATATAGTATAATTATACAAATGTTTTAATGAATGTGCGCTTGTACCTACTTAAAAGACAATAAAATAATGTTAAATAATATCAATTTAATGATACTGTTAAACATATTCATAATGAATTATTTAGGTACATAGAATGACTATGAATGTATAGATTTTTATTTCTTCTGTTATCTTGTAAGATTTAAATAAACAATGCAATATCGTTAATAACCGTTTGACTGCTTGCGTCGGATTTTTCCGAGGAATGTTTTCGTGTCATATTAACCGCGGTCGAGTTTTTGCGACTGGGTATTCGATAGTTCGTTTTATAATCCTAGACTACGATTTGACAAAGTACTGAGTTTTAAGGTTGGAATAACTTTGATGTATAAACTTAGAAATGAGTTATCTAACTCATCACATCATAGATAGACAGATAGATATAATGTCAAACTCCAGAAAATTGGGAACATATTTCTAGAGTGTGACATTCTGAGTTGTCAAATCGTAGTCTAGAATAAAAAAATGAACTATATATCCCTAGCTTTTCAATACACTTAGGTGACATATCAGATGGAATATTTAGTCGAGAATTTTCGACCTTGACAGTTTTAGGGATGATTCTCATTAGAGCGGGCCGTGCCAGGGCCGGGGCGTGGACGAGCCGGGGCCCGTCCGTGCTACGCAATTTAATTTCGGACGCAGCAAGAAAAATGTTCTGATTACGATGGGACGTGGAGGGAACGGGGCGGGAACGTGCAACAAACGTGGTATTGAAGTGCGTCGAGCGGGCCCGGACGGGACACGGATAATGCACTGTGTAATATAAATTGATTCATACAAAATATATGAAACAGATTAAAACCGAGCCCCGTCCGGGCCCCGCCCCGGCCACAGCACGTTCTAATGAGAATCATCCCTAAGTCGGTTATCTCCGATGCAGGCGATTAAAAAGTTTAATAGGTTTTGACCAATGTCGAATGTCTTCCATAGTGATATTAAGTTCTTAGATTTAGGTACATAGGTATCTGTGATATCACATAATAATAATGTTATATCATTTGTTTTTGTTAACTAAGCACAACTCGTGATTGTTGTTTTAAAGTTTTTTGCCTTATTGCAGTATGTGCTTTTTATTGTAATGGTGTTTTTATTGTATATTAGTTATGTATTAATATATAATAATAAAATGTTATTGATTGAAAAATTCTTTTTGTTAATCATGACATGAGTAACAAAAGACGTTTTTTAACACAAAACGCTCGTGGTGAAGCCTCGTGTAATACAATAAATATAAAAACGTTAATTAAATAAAAAACAAGTGACTTACAAAAAATATAATATTACTTTCTTTAACACAAGTAAAAATTTTTACAAGGTAGCAGCCGACATGATGCGTTGTTTCTGAACAACCACTGCGGCTAAGATTAACCACAATAAAACCACATGGTACAACCAGAATATCGAGTTATAGTAGCGAAGTATAATGGAATAATTGTCGAGAACAAAGCAGGGCGTCAGGTAGATCAGGCAGAACAAACGCATGATTGAGAATCCGATGTCCCATGGTACTTTCATCTGTAATGTAAATATATAAGTATGTTTATCAGTTGTCTAGTACCCATAACACAAGCTCTGCTTAGCTTGTGACTAGATGGCGTTGTGTGAAAGTTGTGGAATCTACACTAATATAATAAAGAGGTAAAGTTTGTTTTTTTGTTTGTAGGATCTCTGGAACTAATGGTTCAATTGAAAAAATAGCAATAATAGAAAACTGCTTTACTTCTGAGTGACATAGGCTATAAATTATTTATATAACATGGATATTAACCGAGCTATCACAACTTTTGTCTGGCAAGTCGGAAAAATATATCTCGAGAATTTGTATAGGAAAAGAGTTAAATATGTTAACACAAGAAACTTTCCGCGGACGAAGTCGCGGGCAGAAGTTAGTATATTATATTATACTAGCGATGCTGATATTAAATATATTATAAACCTTCCTCTTGAATCACTCTATCTATTAAAAAAAGCCCCATCAAAATCCGTTGCGCAGTTTTAAAGATTTAAGCATACATAGGGACAAAGCGACTTTGTTTTATACTATGTAATGATTTATATTATATTAATGATAAAATATGTGGTACAAAATAATAAAACAGACCTGATTTTCGAAGAAATGTAAGTATGGCCGACACCGGTTTTTTTTTATGGTGGACAAAAATCAACCAATGACGAATCCCTCCCTTACGCGGTTTGGGAAACAATGTCAGACTCTTACTGACTAAACACCCCACCTCATTCCTTCTTTGCCTTTCGCACTGGGGCCAAGCCTTCCTTTCAGAAAGAGACCCTGGGCCCCTGTAGGCTTCGACCTTTTTACAGAGTCCCTACGGCCAACTCCGGCTTGCCCACCATCACGCATATTAATTTTAGGCTACTCTGTACACTGCCTTACTGCACCTGCCATTACCGGCACTTGCCTTGTGTCCTGCCCCAAAAGACGACGTGAGACAGGCGTTATGTCTGGTTGGCAACTGCCCGATAAATAATTTCGGGCGGTTGTATTTATTCAACTCCCCTAGCCAAGTTATAATTGTGTCGTTGAGAGTTAACGCTTGTAGCTGGCCACGCCCCCAATTCCCTTGTTCGGACGTCATCTCAACCAAGGTATTGGGGTCTGAAGCGCTAACTCTAAACAAAACGATTGTAATTTGGCTAGAGGGGGCAGATCGTTCCTTTGTGGTGACATAGATGTCGCTACAAGTCAATAATAAATATATTATTATTGGCTAATTTATTCATGTTATTATATTACAGCGTAGCATGAAATGCGCCTTATGTACATATACACTATCTCGAGTACTAGGTGACGTCTTTATGCACTTTAATAGGTACAATAGATAAATAGGCGATAAGTTCATAATGTATTGTTGTAGATAACATTTAATTGTTTATATACAAACATTAAGAAACGATTTTATTTACGAAAAGACTGATTTATACGAGGATTTAACTAAGGCCAGAGGTACCTGGGTCAGGACCAAATTTTTGACGCGACGGAATGTGTCACACTGGAAAATAAATGTTGTAAAATAGAATTGTTGCCCTATATTTATTTTCCAGTGTGACATATTTTGTTGTGATTTCCGTTGTGCGATTACGTCAAAAATTTGGTCCAGTCCCACCTATTTAACAACTTAAAAAAGCCGAGTTTGTTAATTTACACATCTACGTGTTATTCCGTCTTGCTCAATCAAACGGCTAAAGGGGTTTCAATAAAACTACACAGGTAGACCAAATCCCGCATACCTATAGGATACTTTTACCCCGGAATTATGCGACCTCTCGCACCTGGCCTTAATTCAGGTCATGATCTGCAGCGACGAGGAGTGGCAGGCGGTCACCTCCTGCGAGGCAGTAATGCTAGCAAAAGGGGAGAAGCAGTCGTCGCCGCTGCGATTCCGTTCTCCGTTGTCGCGGGCTTGCGGACGGCGAGCTATGGGTAGCCCGCCATTCGGTCGTCTGTTAACAGTCCGGACCGAGCCCAAGTCGTCGACGGCGCCCTGTTCCCGCGCTCCTCAAGGAGTTGTCAGCAAAATGTAGGTCGAAGCCTCTTGGGTTATTGCGAAACTGTTTTGAATTTACCAGGGCCCTGGGGTCTAAGCAAGGAAGGAACGGAGTAGGTTGTTTAGTCAGTAATAGTCTGACACTGTTTCCCGCTCCGCCCAAGAGCGGGATTCGTCATTGGATGATTTTTACCTACCATAAAAAACCACGGAATGATGTTCCCTTGGGATTAATTCTTCACACATTAGTAAAACCGCTAGCAGAACATATAGTTTGTCGGAACACTCAGAACTAAACAAAAAAGTTCAACGTACCGCTGAAGTGTTATACATTTCGGCATACTCGTTTTCTAGATGCAGATGGACCCACAGCGTACTACAGATAACCATTTGATGCATAGAGATGCCACTCCACAGTGACCACGCCAGGAACGAAACCGCGCTTCTGAAAACATTCATGATGAGGAACGGGACCTTAATGTTTGGTAAATAAACATACTCTACTATCTCTACTTGGGACTTTATTTTCTTTACTTACTCCTTATGAGCCATTAGCTTTTGAAATCGATCTCGCCTGATCATGGATGAAGTCTACGAAGAAACTAGGGACCCCAAAATATGGCTATTATGAGGAACAGAGGTTGGCAGAAGATTTCACGCTCCCACCCATGGAGTAGGAAAGGGGACTCCCACCCTAATGGATACTGCGAGAGAGCGTGTCAAGTTTTACTGACAAAAACCCATCTATTTTGCTTCAATATTCCTTTCCATTCTAAGACCATACACGATAACTTTTTCAAAAGTTGACTGCAGTCAGCAGCAGGTGACGACGTTCTTTAATTTTTGTCTCATATTCTGCGCGTAATTATTATTAATAGTCGTGTTGGGTCCTATAGGTACTCTGTCCAAAATAACATTAGACATTTAATAAAACCTTTTTCAATACACTTACTCGAAAACTGCCTCTTATCGCACTCCTATTAGGTTCAATATAGCATGTATATCACCCAAGTGCTTTTTTGAGTTTATCACAACAAGGGCTTTTTTATTCCTTCCTTATCGTCACGGTCACTGGTGATTATTTTGTTTTACTTAGTTTATCGAATCAGGCGCGAGGCGTCCCCCAGAGTCGCTGGACGACCCCACGAAATTAGAAACAGACCAGAGCAGATTTGAATGCTATACTTATATATTTCTTATATTTCTACTGTATGTTTGAGATACGATTAAAAATTTTGTCTTTCTTTCTTGATTTCACAAGTCGTAAGTGTATTGAAAAACGTCGTTTGACACACGTGCAGATTTGTCATTGCAGCCCTCGGCTCCATAATACACTCGCCTACGGCTCGTGCGAATTTCGCCTCGGTCGCAATGACAAACTTCCTGCACTTGTATCAAAATGTACTATTTTAATGTTCGTTCAACCTTTTTGATTTTTATTACGTTAGTGCAAATGGCGGCTGCATTAGGTAGATGGTTTTTATCTACTTCTTTGCTTTTAATGCCATTCTTAGGGCTACAGAATATAGGTACCTAAGTTAAGATCGGTTGAACAGACAGTAGAAAAGGTTTATTTAAATATCTAGTCATAACGAGAATAGGGTACTGGTATATAACTACTTAGTGTACATTGGGTCTAGTGCGAGTTTTTTACTAGATCGAGTTATCGTAAACCTTCGCTAGTGACAAACCTACCTATATAAAAATTAAGACCTACCTATATTAAATAAAAAAAACTTGCACTAAGGCCACAGACCTCACTTCCTTATTCGACTTGATCAGGTTTTTATAGGTGTTCGTCCAGAACCAGTACCGAGTGGGCATCTCCCAGGCTCGCAAGGTATCTCTCATCCTCGGTCCCATCAGCAGTGCATCGTTCTGAAAGCACCTTAACATTGCGAAATTGTATTCTTGTTCCAAAGCCACCGATTCCATTGTTGAACTGAAATGGTTTAAAGTTTAAAATTAGTTATCTAGGAAGGCATCACACAGGTTTTTATAATCAGACAAGTAGTTTTTAATCGCTACTAACTGACTCTTCGAACTTTGTTCCGCCTTAGAGGCAATAAATGAGATTTTTTTTGGAATTTTAGTACGTATCCTATGTCCTTCACCTGGTTCTTAGCTACCTCCCTACCAATTTTTAGCCAAATCGGTTCAGCCGTTCTTGAGTTAAAAAATAGTGTAACTAACACGACTCTCTTTTAGATTACAATAGGTACAGATCGCTATTACAAACAGACACGCCAAGTTCTAACTTCTACCTTCTTCTTAAAGTTCTTCTTCTTTTAGTTCTAACTTGGCGTGTCTGAAGTTAGGCTCTGCGAACTTTAGTGATTGTGCACCAGTACAAAAATAAATGGTCTATATAAAAAAAAAATGATTTAGACTAGTGCCTGACTGCAATCCAGGTGGGATTGCAGCAGATGGTGAGTAGGTATTGATGCAATCGTTGATGGTGAGGCGCACTAGTTTATTATGAGCCTATTCACTCTAGCCTTGAAGACACCTACCTAAATTACCTATAATTAGACGGGAAGCGGTCTTGCAGGCAAACTCTTCCACTCCTTCATTTGCAGTTGTTATTGCTGTTAACAACAGATATTTATTTTTTTAAACCCTTTTTTATTTTATGAGTGCACAAGCGTTTAAAACTGCAGACTACACGCCAAGTTAGAACGGCTGTGCCTTCTGTACCTAAGAGTTTTGGTCGTTCCTATCTTTAATTAGTATATACCTACTTTCTTATCATAATAAAAGACGGCACGTTAAGATAGTACCAACATAAAAAGTGCGGTGTGAATTGCCCAACGGAATCATTTTGCACACGTTCATCTCAAGATAGTGTTTAGAATTTAGAGCCGCGTGCGTGGTTATCATATTTTTATTCATTGAATATAATTATTCGTGTGAATATATATCTATATTATTAGATAATTCTAATAATACCTATAGATAAATATTCACACGTTACATTTTTTTTTTCGAACTAGCTTAATTTGCTAGCGGCTTCGCTCGTGTGAAAGTGGGTTTCTCTATACTTACAAACTTCAAACTCCCGACTATTCCCGTTCCCTTAGGCTTAGATGGTTTTTTTTTTTTATGGTAGGTGAAAATCATCGAATGACGAAACCCGCTCTTGGGCGGAGCGGGAGACCAGTGACAAACTCCTACTGACTAAAAAACCTACCCCGTAGCTTCCTTGCCTTATTCCTAGAGTCGCGGTAACAGTTCTCACCACCCGAGGCTCCAGGTAGGCTTAGATGGTGGATTTTGTAAAAACCTAGTGTAAAATTTGACGCGCCTAGTCCTAATAATTTTACCCTTGCGTCGATGTCTGTCAGTTTCTTCTTTTATATGCATAGATTAACTAAACTAGCCTTTACCATCGTCTTCATCCGTGTATATATGCCACGGGAATATAAGAAGGTATATGTTGTAGGTAACGCATTCTACCCTATATCCTAAAGCTCTAGACAGACCAGACGGACCGTATTTCAAATTCAATCCAACCGCAAATTGCAGTTTGAATGCAGTTGACACGACTACTGCAGTTGACACGCAATAGAACTGCAAACTAAACGTGCAGTCCGATTGCAGTTCAATTGCAGTCGGCGGTTCAGTCCAAACGTGTAAACTGCAATGGAACTGTTAGTTTGCAGTTGAATTGCGGTCCGTCTGTCTAGAGCCTAAGCCAAAGTCAAAAGTAATGGTCTGACAGTAACCAAGAAACACTTACGCAAGTTTAAGCAAGCTGAATTTTGCAGAGGGTCCAAATCCGGGCAAGGGCTGCGTCTTAGTAGGGTAAACACCGAAGCCGGCCTCTGTGAAGACACTGGTACACAGCATCATCACAATTTGGCACTGAAGCACGTATGTAATCATCTGGGGAATGTTGTACAGGTAGCGATAGTCGCTACCGTGGCTGAAGTAGAACGCCTCCTCATTATATGCCTGTGATATATTGTAAGAACATAGGTAGGTATTAGATGGATAGATTATGTGAGGAGTGATATGAAGGGAAAGGAAGTTAGTGATAGCATGACGGTTGATAGGGCAAAATGGAAGATGAAAAACGTGTTACACCAACCAAAAATTACATGGGAAGAGCAGAAAGATATTAAATAAAGGAAAATAGCAATGCTGGTGTTTATTTTTTACAGAAAACAGCAAAAATTACAGAGAATCTTTCTGACTGTGTGTTTGAGCATTGATTGAACTATTGTCGGATACGCTGTGTTCGATTCCAATGCGCAACAAATATTTGTATAATATACAGATGTATACCGTACTTGCAAATATTTTTTTCATTACTCATACTCTGAAAGTAGGTGTAAAGTTGCCTGCGGACAGGGTTGGAAGAAGTACTTTTACTCCCTAGGGAGTTTTACTTTACAACTGACAGTTGTTTTTTTAATATTTAGACAGCAAATATTTAAAAAAAACTAGTTCTATTTTGACATTTTTATTGAACCGTGACCCGAAACTTTATACCGAATTAAAATGACATAGAGATAGAAATAATTTAAGAATACTTTTTTTTAATGACTTTATTTTAATTTACTTTCAATTATTTCATTAAAACTAATATATTTTTGAGAAAAATGTTGACCAGACCCATTTTTACAATGACAAAATGAAAAATGTTGACTGAAAAGCCTGGGAGCCGAACACTGAGAAAAAAAGAATTGGCGGGTAAATGGTAGACTCTCTATAATCTGTGGCCGATTTGATCTTCCTTTTTTTTCGAGGTGTATAGTTTTGTTTACATTTTGCTAAATCTCTGTTACAAGAAATTTTTACTAACACGATAAGTTCATCAGCTTCAGTTATAAATTTAACGCAAGATTCATAAGAGGAGAAAACCGCTTACCGCCTAAATCAAAAGAAATATACCTACCTAAAAACATACCTTTGACGAGGACTCAGGTTTTTATTATTTTTATTTTCCTCGTATTCGTAATGAAAAGCATAGTGTTTACCTCGGGTTCAAAAGTTATTTAATCCCTCGAACTATTAGCTACCTCGCTCTCGCTCGGTCGCCAAGAAATTTCTCGGGACTAAATAACTTTCTTTCATCCCTCGTATAACAATGTACTATTGCGTACCTACCTACTTATGATGCAAACATCGATGCCAGACCTAGGACAACTAGATTATTGTCGTGTTGTTTACATGTTGGTGAACGCACCCACGATAAGTAAGTAATTGCTAATGTGGGGGCAATATTTAACATACCTTAAAGGAAAACGATAATGCGACAGACCATAGAGTTGGAAAT
Source organism: Mythimna loreyi (assembly GCA_029852875.1). Lineage (NCBI taxonomy): Eukaryota > Metazoa > Arthropoda > Insecta > Lepidoptera > Noctuidae > Mythimna > Mythimna loreyi. Next base: position 14,231,030 of record CM056792.1, read on the forward strand.
TACCTATATATTAGACTCCTCAAAGGACTTGCCAAAACTTTCTAAATAGCAATAACACCTAAGGTACCTGAAGAAAAATTATAAGTTAATTCAGTGGCGTAACTATAGGGTGGCAAGGCTGGCACAATACCACGGGCCGCCGGTATTACGGGGCCCCCGGTCTAAGAAGCCAAATCCCATGAGCTCAAAACAAATAACCCAAAATTACAAAATTGATTAGGTAAAGTTCAAACACAATTAATTCAATTTATTTTGGGTCCCCACACAATAAATTTGCCACGGGCCTTACGTGATATAGTTACGCCACTGGGTTAATGCAACACACCTCAGCAGGAAATTGTCTACATATCGCCATGTATATAAAGGTAAATACCACAGCCTTTTTACATTTGTGTTCAGTTATTTTTCTACAATTACCCAGCGTGCCAAAGGGAGTATCGAAATGTTCATTAAATGTTTTCCACCTGTAATAAGGCCCTGAAAAGTAATAAGTTCTATACATACTGTACTTGAAAAAATAGACAATTATTATTTTCTTTATAAGCTGGGTCGATAACTACGTACGCGCGAGAAATATGGAGGACAATTCATTGGTAGAAAATACGTGGGCCACGTACCTACACGATCTGAGTGCGTCGGTCTCGTGGATCTAATGTAGCTTTACAAGGCAATTAGACTTTTATTTTATGGGGCCAAACTAAACAAAATCGCGATAATTTTAACGCAGTAAATTCTATACTGAGAGCAGTGGTGGCCGAGTGGTAACGGCCCTGACTTACGTGTTGCGGCACAGATTACTAAATAGTTACTACGTAAGTTGTGGGTTCAAACCCAACCAGGCGCATTACTTTGTGTAATTTATTTCATCATCACTGCTCTCAAAACGGTGAAGGAAAACATCGTGAGGAAACCGGCATGTCCTAGAACCAAAAATTCGAAGACATGTGACATTCACCAACACGCATTGGCCCGCGTGGTGGATTACGGCCCATTCCCCTCTCTTAGAGAGGAGGCCTGTGTCCCTGCAGTGGGAACATTAAAAAGGCTGATGATGATGTGATGATAAAGTCTCCACTTGAAATTTGCTTGAGTTATCGCCTAACGCCAAACGGCAATGTTAATGCCGTGCCGTTGTCACATTATCGCGTTGATTCTCGGCATTTCTTGTTAGTGCGGCCCGGACAGTAGAGCTACATTAGATCCACGCCACACGACGCAACTCTACTTACAAATCAGGCGTGGCTTCGGTCTAATGTTTTAAATCAAAGCACATGTGGGCCACGCCCACTTGTTTGCAAAATTGATATTCGTACAACTAGCTAAAACATTAATAAGAAACAGGTGTCCAAAATAGACATAAGGTACCTCTGTGTAAGCCAATAAAGTAATAGGTATATGAGATCACATCCAGAACGCTAGGTTCTACAGGTGCACTAGACAAATCTGCGTACTCATATCCAACCGCTGAGCTCCTAGTAAATCGGTTTGTACTCAGAATATTTTGGTTAGACGTTGGCGAGCTGTCGAGTTGATGCTTACTAAATAAAGGTTTGGCATCTCCTTTTAAACTATGACGTTGGCTGTATAGTTTCACTTTCTCGGACATGGTTATTTCGAATGCTAGTCCTACTAGGCGCAGTGCTATCACTTGGTGGATCCAAAGTACGTAGTTTGTTGTAACATCCATGTTATAGTTCATGTACATTAGATACAGCCACGTGTATGCAAAGCTTAATTGATGAATGTACCTGGAAGATAGTAAGTCTTAATAATAATATTATAAACTAACACAAATAGCTACCTACTTCGGCAAAAATTGTTCTGTTATATAAGATTATATCTCAAAGAAAAAAAATAGGGATGGAGTTAAAGAGGGTAGGGTGAGATGGTCGACAATGAACCACCTAAATTTTCAAGAGCTGTAAATGTATCTCTATGAGCCTTAACTACATACTTTTTACTTATATTTGTAGATAATTTAACTGGCTACATTATGTAGTACTTTATTTTTGTTATAGTTCAATAGCCACTAACATTTTTTATTTTTTTTAATTATTGAGAAATGATTCACTGTGTACACTCAGTGGTACTCCATGAACCGGGGGTTAGTACACAGTGAACCGTGGGTGCATACAATGAACCATGTCAATAATCAAAGCATTAAAATGATTGGATAATAATAATGTTGATAAATAAAACTCTCAAATTTATTTAAAGTACCTATTTATTTGTAGTAGGTAACAATCAAAAAGTATTTTTTTTCTAAAAGAGGTACTTAAAATCGTAAATATTGATTAAATCTACATTAGTTTCTTAGGATTCAACAATTAGGGTTTTACGTCGGTATAATATATTGACTACAAGTTCGTAAGTAAATAGAAATAACATTTAAAATATAATATTCTTAATCATTAATTATATTATTTTGATTTTTGTGTAAATCGAGAGCAGCCTTCATTGCTTCAGGTAGATGGGATCCTTTTTTGCTAACCAGATCTAATTTGTTCGGCCATCCTGAAATTTAGATTTTTAATTTTGTGAAATAACTAAGTAGGTACTTTCAAAAAAGTAAATTTTCTGAGTTAATACTCAATGTACTAAGGGTAGTACTCAATTAATCACTGGTTCATTGTGTACTCTCTCAAAGTGGTTCTTTTTGTACCACCCCATACTTATAAACTTTGAGGTCAAATAACCACATGCACAAACATGAGGTTTTTAACGAAACTATATTATGTTAAAGCGCAAAAAACAACGAAATCATCTATACAACTGACATTTAGCTACTGTTTACAAAAATAAAATGAGACGAAATTTTACTTACGTTATTTTCATGACATTTTCGGTACAAAAACACAAAACACGGGCACGCACGGTTACCTGCGCCGCTAGCTTCCTGACGTTTGGATAAGGCGAACGGGGGCCTCAAAGGCACTTACTTAATGCAGTTTGCACAAAACGGCAACGTAACATTTCTGAATTATTTACATGATTCACTCTGTACCGCTGGTTCATTGTTGACCACTCGACCCTACCTACTAAATATACAAAAATTGCATAAAAATCGATCAAGCCGTTTCGAACTCGAACACATGATATGCGATTTTTTATACTAAAAGAAGGTAATAAAGCAGAAAAGCATTTGGTTTGTTTCAACGAGCTATTCGCAGGAACTACAGGTCGGATTGGAAACAATCCTTCTGTAAGGGATAGCCAGGTTTATGACAAATAGTATAGGCGATATAGCATCACGCTATTTCGACGGCAGATTTCGACGTGGATCACAAAATAGATAATTTCACCATTACAATAATTTCAACCAAAACCGTCCTCTGATGGAATTAGGTGCCCCCAAATTTCACGGTAACGGCCGCAGTCATCGGTCCACCTTGTATGGCTCCTTTCCACGCTGCATCCACTCTAGAACCTTTCCCACATCGACCTATATTCAGCGAACAACATGCCCTGTTCACTATCATCTTAGTTGGACCACTGTTTTGGGCTTATGTATTATTATATTAGGTACCTATATATGTGTCGGTAACATTGAGAACCAACGCACGGCGGTTATAAGCCTTCTGATGAGGCCTATTTAAGCAACTTACCTTCTATTGCAGCATTTGATGATAATGATGTTTCCCCAGAGCATTAGAGCTGAGTGTATCATAGATGAGCCACATATTAGCCAAGTTACGAGTAAGCCGAGGCCCGTCCCATAGTTGCGTTTTGTTGTACGATCGTCGACCCTTTTGTAGTATTCACCCGTTGCGATACAAGCTAATAGAGACAAATAGTAGACTACGTCAGAGTACGAGACCATCTTATTCGTTGCCTAATGGGTAACATTTTTGGTGTTGTTGTAGTGCTTGTGGTTGCTGATTGTTTGTTATTGTTTTCAAATGACAGTGACAATGGTTGACAAAATGTTCGAGTTTTTTTTTTTTGTAAATGGTTTCCAATGTGTTCAGTTCATCCGGTTTCGATTCAGCAATGAGTTATTAGGGTGTTTATAGATGTACGGCATCCACCTTGTTTACATAGGCCCGAAACCTACTGGGGCCATGGGATGTCCGAAAAGATACGAAATGAAATACAGACAAACTTATGTAAGTAGTATAATTCTCGAATTGATTTATTGGAGCGTCGAAACGTTTTTTTGCGACATAAACATCCGTTTTTTCCGTTTACTTAGAACTTCGCTATGTGTAACTGCTGTGACTGCAGAATTAAGTACCTATATGGTTTTAATTTCAACTCTGTACTTCCACACGTTCCCGAAATAAAGGAAAAAACAACAAAGTGATCTCAAGGGTTCCGTTCTTTTTTCCATCGAGATAAGGAATCATAAAAAAAAATCTTGTCTAGATATGATCTACTATCTAGAGAAATCCATCGCGACGAGTTCCGCTTTGGGAGACATGCGTAGTTTCTTTCCATAATTCGTTCGGTACATTGTAAGGTTATCTTGTGATTAAGTAGTTCTAGTGTGTCCAGTCATGATTGAATCATAGAGACTATACTTTGATACTTCGTTTACTTATTGCTTTAGAGACAAACGCAGGTACATTGCGAAGACTCAACAACGCGATCGCGAAGCGAAGCGGCTAGAATGGAACAACCGATCAACCCAACGTGGGTACGGCACGTCAACTAGCGAAACGAAACAAACGCTATTAGTTGGTTTCATATTTTCGCACAAACTATTGCGATTCGATAACCTATACAACACAGTAGCGACCCGCCCCAGCTTCGCACGGGTACTAATATTGAATATATTATGCATGTATTATACACATAAACCTTCCTCTTGAATCACTCTATCTATTTCAAAAAAAACCGCATCAAAATCCGTTGCGTATTTTAAAGATCCAAGCATACATAGGGAAAGCAAAACTTTGTTTTATACAATGTAATGATATTGTGCCACACACGTCGATTTTGGCGGGTCGGTCTCCATACATTTTATATGGAAACTAGACTTGTAAAGCCACACAAGGTTAAATTTGGCTTACGGCGGTTTTTAAATTACGGCTGAAGCAAACGCAACACCGCGCGTCGCGTAAACGATCGAACTTAGGACAACCGCATTAGTTAGTGACAGTTTTTTTTTTAATTGATATAAACTAGTGCTTGACTGCAATTCCGCCTGATAGTAAGCAGTGATGCAATCTCTGCTGATGAAATGAAAACATCCAAATGATTAAATAAACAATTTACTACACATAATGTAGGTTCACAATAAAAATATTTTCTAACAGAGGTATGTAACAGTTTGTCTGATGCAGACATAGCCGGTGCCTATCCACATTACAATTTAAAATCTTGTGTCAGCATAAGTAAGCAATCTATTAGCTCTCAATAGATGGGCCGAACAATATTGTGCGCAGTAAATAAATAAAAAACTTTTAAATGCATCATATTACCACCATTATAATCTAATTTGGCATACCGGAATGTTGATTATCCCCGACTACTTTGGCCTTCAAATTCATAAAGGATTTTGCAAATGCAACTCAAGTTTTGGATTTTTATGTGCTAATTAATACTACGTCTCATAGCCAATAGCTCATGCTTGTTTTCTATAGCAAGTAAATATTTTAAAGCGGTACTTCATTACGCGAGAAATATCAACTAAGCTCGTACTAGATATATTCGTATGTGAAGAAAATATACCAGGAGGAAGATTACTACTGTCACAGATACATCTATTCTATGCAAACGTTTGAAACATATCACAATAGAAAGATTTTATCAAGAAAACAACTAACCTATAATACTGTTTAGCTGTAATAGCTATTATATTATACATATTTATAAATTACTTAGTTTCATTAAAATCAATAAATGTAGTAAAATTTATTTTGACTAGCATCTAAATTCTATAACAAAACGATGTAATATTAGTTTTATCCAAGGATTATTTGATTAAATATGCATCGTCCACATGCTAAATCAATGCCCGTGCATAGAAAGTGTAAAAATAAGAAGCAAAGCAATACTAAAGATACGTAATAAACAATTACAAATCTATTATAGATATAGCGTAAAATGAAAAGTTGCAAATCAAAACGGGTTTTTTTTTTGAAGGAAACTCGTGGTCTTAAAACTCAAAAGGCAACTGAAAGATATACGTGTGGTTTTAATCAGTCAAAGCCTGACACGCCCTCATATCCCCACCCTAGAGCGTGAGAACTATAATTTCCTACTTCAAAAAACCCTGACAACTATTCTCTAACTAAGTAAACTATTCAAATATTCTAAGTATTGCTCAGCTTCTTAAATTACGACAATATCCGTCATTGAGTCATCATGAATATAAAAAGTCATAAGATACAATATATAAAGCCTATAAAACAATCATGGCAACGAATCTAACACCATCATGATTATATAATAAACTAAATCTGCATCAGACTCTAATAACTAAAATTTGCATTGCTATACAATTATTATAAAACATACACAACATACAAATGTCATTGTGGCCAGGCCATAATAAATCGTCTATGGAATAAATACTAACTAAAATGGTTCCCACATAAATTCATGGACATTGATCATGCTTTAATTATTTTTTTTCATCTAAATATTGCCTTTACAACTATTGTTATTAATCACACCTAAATGTTGTTAGAAAAGTATTGCCTCTAAATATTATATATGAAAAAGAGATTTTTATTAGATCTACTTACATTTTTTTTTCTATTTATATAAATAATGTTGAAACTTAATATGAAAAGTTGGTTCCGAACACAACAGACAAGTGTTATATTTAAGTACCATTATGATAAATAAAAAAATTGTTCCGCGTTACGTTATATTTAAAGGAACTTTTTATAAGAGTGAACTCAGACAGCAAGAGAGCAACCGGAGACAACACAACATAGCTCGTAGAACATCTTCACTGTGTGCAATATATTATCAGAGTCGTAACCAAAGTGCTAGAATTTCTAATTACGATATAAATCGATTAATTTGAAGCTTCTATATTATACGCACAACGAACAATCCAATTGCATTAAAATTGTCAAGATTTTCACTAATTTTAATTTTAACCGACTCGACCGATTACTTGTTACGTTTTATTACTTCATTTAATATATTTTTGATCTATTGCACAAACACATATAGGTAGTCGCTATGCTTATCTACTCGAATTATAAGTTATTAAATTTTTACAATACCTACCACAGAGTTAAATACAACATCCAGAACGTTACGTTAATAATTACAAAATTCAATCGGTGCAAACGATTACAAAAGTTACTATTTATCCACAATCGAAAATCACTGGAGGTAAACGAAATATATATTTATATATCGTATTTTTTATTTGATCGGTCCTATCACATTAATTCGTACAACAATAAAATGCGATCAGCATTCATTTTATTAATAATTGGCAGTCCTAAAGAGTCACTAAGAGTTCACGGGTCGGTTCACTTGATGAGCTGCGCCGCGCTCTTGGAGCGGCGGAACATCTTCGCGCCCTTGTTGGGCGCGGCGAGCTCGTGCTAGTTGGCGCCGTTGGGGGCTCGCGCCAGCGCCGGCGAGGGCTGCGGCGCCGGCGGCCGCACCAGCGACATGCCGTCCTTGGCGCCGTCCGTACCGTAGATCTTGCCCGCCTTGCGCGCCATGGACGCCAGCAGCTCCTGCGAGCACTTGTGCGCCGACCGCAGCGACAGCGCCCACTCCTTCAGCCCGATTTCATCCTGCAACCAAAATTGAGCTCTTACAAAATTGAAACCAATTTATGGACTAATCGAAACTTTTTAGCAAAATTTTATTAATTTAACTATTAATAGTTAGAAACATTCAACAAATGAGAACGAGAATTAAGAATAAAGTAGGTGTTTCAAATTTCCAAATTCAAGTTCATTTGCGTTCTCTCAGAAATTGATCATCAAAATACAACAAACATCCTTACAGTATTAGTGAGCACGACTTTAGTATCGTTTCTGGTTCGCAGCACAATACACTGTTCTCCCTTGACGGACACGAGGTCGGAGGACACATCCTCGACAGAGTCCAAGAGGATCATCTCGGGCTTGGCGCTGTTCTCCAGATGCAGTTCAAGCCGGTTGGGGTAGAGCTTGGCGTAACGCGTCTGCCACGCGCTGGCGAAGGGACCGCCCAACTTTTTGATGTACCCGTGCAGTATACAGTCCGATTCTGTAAAATGTGCGTAGTGTTAATAATTAGAAACATATTTAACTAAATCCTCAATCGATTTTGGACGATGATTTTTTTCTCCAGCCCTGAGCTTACGAATTAAATACCTGAATTAAAAAAAACTTCTCTTATATTTTCTTGATTCGTCACAAAATCAAAATATTATTTGCCAACCGCTTACCAAGTACTAAAAACTTTGGATGAAATTTTGTTTATTTTTCTTCTAAGATTCCCATAATATCACGAAACAGTCATCGTAAATCTACGTCTATAATTAAAATAATTATGGACGTAGGTTTACGATGACTGTAATGAGTGAGGGTGCATATTTGTACATCTGAGTTGTGTACAAATACTATATCTATAGTACATTCTAGTTAAGGAAATAGTGACTAATCATTGTCATTCAGCCACGCCCCCTGACGACCAATCAGGTTTTAGTACAAATGAAAGCCGAGTTCACAATGTCCAATTGAAGCAGTACAGTATGGACGAACTTTTTTCCATTTTACTGAACGAATTTTTATGCGAGGACTAGGCAAACTGATTCATGAGGAAGGGTGGAGAGATATCAAGAATTTCAAAGATCTATAACAAACTCCCCAAGCTTGGCACGGGCAGAGCTGGAGGGGTTTGTCCTATGATTTTATGAGATGTGTAATGGATGTCGGAATTATATCCAGTATAAAATGTACACAAGAACTCCATACCTTTCTCGTCAGCATCGAACTTCTGTTTCTGCTTGGCCTTCTTCTTCTGTTCCATCTTGTCGGCCTCCTGGTTGATGGTCTCGAACACGGTCTCCGCTACTTCGGACTGCCAGCGCTCCGATATTACCAGCGGGAAGTCTTTGTATTGCATCTGATCTGCTTCTGTCAGCTGGATAATTAATAAATAATTGAGTACCATGCTTTCCATATAACAATATGAACGATTTTATGACATGTTGTGACGTCATAGTTTATAGTTTTTTTATTTATTACTAGGTATTTCGTTAGAAATAAGTAGTACCTTTGTACCCTTCTTTTCTTTTTTAAGGATTTGTGTGTACATAAATACTTTTGATACCAATTAAAAGCAATAATTCCGGAAATATTACTATTTATACAGCAATTAAACCAACTAAATTTCAACGGTACAGTCCATATAGTTTCGAAAAAAAGTGGCTGTGACATACGGACGGACAGACAGACATGATGAATTCATAAAGGTACCATATTTTGCCATGTGGTTACAGAACCCTAAAAATCGAATAGCTTCCTGCAATACAGTAAACTGTTACCTTGATGCCCTTAGTGTCCTCCTCGTCAAAGCTGCCGATGTCGAATGCATCAGCCGCGTTGACCTCGCCGCGGGGTGGGATTAACGGCGGCGTGTACTTCTGGTGGTACACCTGCTGCCAGTCAATACCCGCGAAGAACACGTGCTCTTTCACTTCGTCCGCGCTGAAATAAGATAATTAAAAGATAAGGATTTCAGAGGGAAAAATCAACCAGTTATACTAGCTTCCCAGTAAATTCTAACCTTCACTATTTACTTCTTGACAGGCTGATCTGTATATTTGACAGCTCATTTTTTGTACCTATTTGAAGCGCCTCTCGCGAGCGTCCAGAGAACTAATTTGACTTATATTTTATGCGGCGTGACATTTCCAGTTTTAGTACCTACCGTAGACACTCGCTACAGTAACTGTGGCCGACAGCGCCAATATGGCGAATATGAAAGGGAGACAAAAGCACTTTGACGGCAGCCAGGCCAGTGTGATAAGAGGTCAGTGCCAGTAAAACAGTATCCTTCTTTTACTTACCAATACACTCAAAGAAAACTATGATAATTCGGGGCACGTCGACCATAATACAAAATCAAATAATTATTATTAGGAATAACGAATCTACTAAAACCTCATTCATTAAAACCTGTTCAGTAATATAACCTCTACGGAACCTCCATGGTCCAGAGTTCCCGAGAACACCGTAAACCGTGTCAAGTGGAGACGCATCGCGGGAGCCTCACTAGCCAACCAAAATGAAACATGATCAACCACGACCGGAGACGAGTACGGAGGAGGAATATACATAGATTGTTAAAATCATAATTCCTCCTTTTTACTTCAATGCAGTCTCGTAAAAACTAAACATTCTATAGTTATTAATTTATTAATGTTTAGTCATATTTGATACATAGTACTTTCTGAAACTCTCCCGCTCCGCACAAGGGCGGGATTTGTCAATGAAAGACTTCTACCAGACCATAAAAAAAGACTACGAACCACAGGTTGCATGAGTGCATTTATGTAGTATAACTAAATTTCGCAAATGATTTACCTGATTGGGTTATTCCATCTTGTTACTAATATCCGCATATGATTCTATCTCATACGTCATTAGTAATCGAAATATTTTTTCCTACTTCGATGATGACATGTCTTAGTTTATGAAGACTTCGAATTCTGGGGAAGTTAATGTACGTCAAAGAAAAAAAAGGTAGGAAAAGACTGGCAGAATAATGCCCTACTCACGTTTTTATAGAAAACTTGTTTTTGCCCGTGGCTTCGCTCCCGCCTACTCTACCCTATTTATTTCTTTCATAAGAACCTTCTCCTAACAATAAAAAACACAATAAAATTGTTCAGTTGAGCTATTCTCGAGATTTTCGCTTAGCAATACATTCAGTGAACCACTTTTAAAAATTCTGCTTTCGACTTATTTTTATTAATTACAGTTTATTCACGTTAAGAAAATATTGACCCATGCCTACAGCTACAAACTAAAGGACTATTCTAAAAATTAAACTAATATTTAATATTGAAACGAAATGGTATCTCGACATGTACAATTGTACATATTATGGTAAAAATACGGAGTGTACATACCCCCGTCCCTTGCATCCGAGTCGTTTGTTGATGTCTCTCTGAAGCAGTCCCTCGAGTAAGCTCTTCAGGCTGGGGCTGAACGATTCCGGCAACTCCACGTTCTGGAAGACATCGTAATTCTATTGCAGACATGATTCCATCTTTTACTTTCATCATAGAAATTTTGACAAAATTAACTTGGTTTGGTTCGGTAAGCTAATCCAATTATAGATGGAGTAATATAGCATATTTTACATGTATTCTCGAGCTATTATATTTTTATAAGTGCCAAAGCCTTCTTTAGCAATAAATAGCTCATTCATACTTATTGAAAGCATGGAATCATGTCTTAACATTGATTAATAATTGCTTCAAATGACACAGTAATTACTTAAAAAATACAATACAAAAGTTTGGTAGAAAAACATTTAAAAGAATAGTGTCAATGTAGAAATAAAAGTTTAAACGTAGAAAGGCTTATAAACTCTCAAGATGAAAAACGGCATCATTACATAGTAAGTATATAAAACAAAGTTGCTTAGATCCTATGTATGCTTAGATCATTAAAAGTACGCAACGGATTTTGATGAGGTTTTTTTAATAGACAGAGTCAATTAAGAGGAAGGTTTATGTGTATAATACACGGATAATATATTCAAAATCAGTACCCGTGCGAAGCTGGGTCGCTAGTTACTAATAAGCTATTAGGAAAAAAATAAGGGGAAAGTAAGAGAGACAGAGAGAGAGAGAGAGATTGAGATCTGAGAATGTGTTTATATACAAATAAGTGTATCGAAAGAGCTTTACCATGGTAAGCGTCATCCGGTCGATTTCGTGCTTGTCCTTAGTCTTGTGCTGGCGGAATGGCGAGTGTCCTTTCAACAGCTTGTACAGCATACAACCGAAGCTAAACCAATCAGCGGAAGAATCGTAGCCGGTGCCTTTGGAGAGAACTTCAGGCGCCATGTAGCCGTGAGTACCCCTGGAAATAAGGAACAAACACGGTTATACAAAACTAGCTTTTGTCAGCGGCTTCGCCCGCGTACATAAAATATAGCCTATGTCACTCAGGAGTAAAGCAGCTTTCTATTGTTGCTAAAATTTTTCCAATCGGACCAGTAGTTCCAGAGATTACCCCCTACAAACAAAAAAACATAAAAACAAAAAAACAAACTTTACCTCTTTATTATATTAGTGTAGAAGTGTAGATTGATATGACAGATGGGCTTTCCTTAAAAAGGATCATTATACACATCATACAACTTTGTATGTGGAAAGGTCATTTAACATCATTTGTTAGTTTTTAAATGAAAGCACTGAGAGCTGATCCGATTACAAATATATTTTAGGTTGTCGGAATACGATGGATGTGAGATGTACAGGACCGTGTGAGAACATTACAATATCTGGTCATAGTTAATTGGGGTCATAGGATTGTCACTAAATTGTCAGTCTAGGTCTGCGAAGAAATATTTTTTTTAATATTTTATAATTTTTATTTAAAAACTAAGATATATTTATTTTACGTTTTTGTTAATTAACAATTAACGCTCAAGCATTCGATAGTCTAGTTCGCACGTATTATTGTCAAAATTGTGGTGTCTCTAACACAAAAGCCATTCATTAAGAGTTGAAGATGAGAACATTATAAGACCAATTATTATAGTTGCCCTAATCGAATCAGGTAACAAAATTTCGCCCAAAAATTATCCTTATCAAGCTGACCACAAACTTATTTAGTATTGTGGTTACAAAATAACAATTAACTAAAATGTTATTTATAACATTAAATGCTCTGTTTTGGTTTTACGTCAACTACAACAAAACATAAGGAATGCGGGACTCCCTCCTCCCATATTCAAATGCGGAAAACGAAAATGTAACGAACATTAGGTAAAACCTGTACGTCACAGAATAATCAGAATTATTTTATCACTGAATTAACAGCTTCCACTAAAGGATTCAACGATAGTGTATCATTGGTACAGCAGTAGGGGAATGCCCCTCTAGCAAATCAATAAATTTTAATATGTTTGGTCTATCTGACAGATGACAAAAATACACTGAATCAAAATCTGGCTCGACTTTTCCGTACAAAGTTATGGCCGTATACCGTACAAAGTACTTGTGCTCAAGTAGAAAATTTAACAGCCCTAGAATTGAGTGATCGCAGCCCTAGAATTGAGGAATCGCAGAAGCTTGCGGACGGTGAGCAATGGGCAGTTCGCCGTCCGGTCGTCTGGTAATCGTCCAGAACGAGCCTAGTCGTCGACGGCGCGCACTGTTCCCGCACGCCTCAAGGGGTTGTCAGCAAACCGTAGCGACCCTGCAGAAGAGTCGAAGCCAATTGGGGCCAAGGGTTCGTGTCTGAAAGGAAGGCTCTAGCCCTGGTATAAGTGGCGATGTAGTAACAGAGTAGGTTGTTTAGTCAGTAAGAGTCTGACACTGTCTCCCGCTCCTCCCAAGGGCGGGATTCGTCATTGGATGATTTTTACCTACCATTAAAAAAAAACCCTAGAACAGAAAGATCGCAGCCCTAGAATTGAGGGATCGTTAGAAAGAGTTAGCGTGACCCTGGACTAACTACATACGTTTTGAGTCTAAATAATATGACCCTGATAAACTTTTATGCGCACTAATTTATTTTGGTCCACTGTGCACTTTTATCCTATACGGAAAAACACGTTCACACCGCAGTGCATGCGATAATTCTGTTGTTTTTTTACGCTGCATTGAAGCAGCTCGTGGTATACAAAGTGTTCCTTCAAAGCAACATTACAACTAGAAAAGAATAAATGTTGATTAAAATAAATATTGAACAACATTATTTATTGAGTTGTATTGTTCAATTATGTGGTCTCTCTCTACCCCGTTATGTCCTAATGCAGGGTAAATGCTTATCTCTACCTTTTCCACATAAGTTATCTCCAGTACTTCTTTATTATTATAGGTAGGCTCGCGTTTGACCACTATCTCACCTGATGGTAGGCGATTATATGGCTGACGATGGAGCACGCTAGCCTAAAAGTAACCTATTCAGTCTTAACTTAAAGTCCTTTAGGTTGTAGCTATCAGAAAAGACAGATATATAGGTAGATATACATAGATCAACATCAACAATTAATTTATAATCATTTAACAACAAGTCAAGGTAATACGAATAATTACGATAGAATTACACAAGAGCGGCTGGTGTACATAAAAGATCCAATTAAAACAATTAGCATGGCCATAGTGCATTACGTCAATAGATTCCTAAACAAGCACATTACATTTGTCCTACTGGCCGTAGTAATATTATCCTCAATTACTGTATATCATCGATATTGTGCAGGGATCACGTGCGTTTGATTAATTATAACAACTAATTGAATTTGCTACAAGGAGTTGAATGTAATTTCGGATAGTGTTGCAGATTTGAAATTATTTCGGATAATTCGTAGGGAACTGGCTTCTATTAGAGTTTTAAAATTATAAAAATAAAATAAAAATTGGTCCAGGTTCTCAACTAAGCTTGGGTCGGTTTCTAGTCTTAGAGTGCTTTTAAATTAGCTGCAAATAGCACGAGATGGCATCGCGGCTGCCGCGCTGCAACCATACTGCCGTCGCGTTGCACGTTCCGGCTAAATTATAGGCCTAACTTAGTGGAGTTGGTATTCAACCAGTATTTTACATGGAAACGGTAACAGGCTCAGATTAGGGGTTACACGTCGTAGGTTCAAACCCAGGCAGAAGCTTGACTTTGCGTAATTTATTTCAACACTACCCAGCGACAAAATCCAAATAGGTACATTAGATATTTGTCTACCTATTTGAAATTTGGCCCCTTGTTTAACGTGGTTTCCAAGACACCGATGCCGAGAGAGGTGCCGAGACGTAAAAGGTGGTCATCGTAATAGACGAAGAAACACAGATAAGTATACTTACACACTAGCATGTGGTTTCTTTTTGGAGAAGTCACAAGCAAGTCCGAGATCCGATATTCTGACGTGTCCATGTTCGTCCAGGAGAATGTTCGCCGGTTTCAGATCTCTGTACACTATGTGACGCTTGTGCATGTGTTCCAAACCTTAGGAAAGAAAAAAACAAATAATTAGCTATGCGTAACTTCATGGCTGGCAGCAATTTAGACTACAAGACGATGTTTACATAGCCTAGTTTATTTTCGTCGTGTGAATAAAATATTTTGGTCAGTGAAGTACCTAGTTTTGTAAACTTTAAAGTCGTGTTTAGTGGATGGCTAAAAATGTCATGAATAATAGGCTAGTGCGCCACATTATCAAACTTCTAAAAAGGCGATATTCTTTTTCGATTTCACCGTTTAAATCTTCCTGAGCTATTATTATAATACCAAACTGAATGAAATCGGTCCAGCTCTTCCCGCTACTAACGAACAACTAATAATTTTTAGGGTTTCGTATCCAACCGGGTAAAACCGGGTAGGGGGCATCTATGGAGAGGTCTCCAAAAATAATATTGAGGTTTTTAATAAATTTTTTTTTCTAAACTGAATATTTTGCGCGAGATACACTTCCAAAGTGGTAAAATGTGTGTCGTGACTACTAAAATAACAGAATGATAAAACTAAAAAAAATATATGATGTACATTACCATACAAACTTCCACCGGAAATTAGTTTGAACGAGATCTAGTGAGAAGTTTTTTTTTAATTCATAATTATAATAAACCGCAACTTCTTCTTCGCACTTGCCCAGTTTTTTTATATAAAAGATGTTAAGCTTAAGCTATTTTATTTCGTTAACTTTAAAAAATATATTGTGTGATATGTATGTAATACAGGTGATATACTTACGTATATTTACTTAGGACATTGCTAATTATTAACTCATCATAATGCAGTATATTAATCGCACGATTACAACGTCATGCATAAAGTAAATAATTTATCTATTTACGTCATTTATTCATTTCGTCGCGTCAATTTTTAAATACAGTATAATACTGCGTCAAAAATATATTCTGATGATACTGCAGAGATTATTTATAGGTGTTTGTCTGACTCATATTGATATATGAACGACTGCAATAATAATATTAACAAGTAGCTTCGGCTGGTTTCACTTGGGTGGCCTTCAGATAGCCTAATGCTTTGCAATTGATCCTACATACCGAGTATGACGTGATAATTCTTTATAGTTGGGGGATAAGGCCCCGAAGTAGCGTAGCTAAGCGTGGGAGAAGAGGTCCCTCATCCACGGTCTCTGCTTTGTTTTCTAATTGATAGGCTCGCGTTTGACCTGATGGTAAGCAATAGAATACTGGGTCTCGTTTTCGAATTTACGAAAGAAAAAGGCCTCATTAAGGTATGAATGCTTGGAGTTAGCCACGCCCCCAATTCCTTTGTCCTGGCCACGTAACAGAGCGTCGAGCGTTGAGATGACGACTGATGGGAAAATGCGCCTTTGCCCACGCCTAAATTAGTCCAAACTACATCTCTGAACGTCGACAACGTTTTTACCCTATTCAGTGCATGGATACAAGAGAAATGGGTCATACGTTGATTCGATTATCTCATCGCAAAAAGTATAGTAGCGGATTATGGTATTATAATGGGCATAACCATTCATAACAGCTGTTCAATAAATACATATCGCATTCAGGAAATGGATAAAGATCCAGCTAGGCGAATCATAGAATGGTAAGACTTCCATCAGCAGCAATATTAAAGTTGGAAAAATAAACCAATTATGCATTAGATTATTTAAAAATAATTACCATTTTGCATATTAAACTCATTAAAAACGAAATGCCTTTTTTGATATTCAAGAGAGACCCTAAAATGTGACTTGTAACGAAACTGAAAAAACATACTGTTTTGTATAATAACATTAAGTGTTTTATAAAAATGAATTAAGTGTTTGGTGCGTAAAATATTATTTTATTTTATTAATCTCGGCCGCCATGATAGTTCAACTTGTGTGTGGACGATTAAAGCAGATGGAATTACCTAATATAACTTCGGCAGCATAGAACTTCATCTCGGCCTCGTTGAAGACGCCATGTTGTGACAGATGATAGTGGAGGTCGCCGCCGTTCATCAGGTCCAGGATGAAGCAGAGCTTGTCCGGCGTGTGGAAGGCATACGTCATGCACACGATGAATGGGCAGTCGACCTGGGGGGACAAAAAAAAACCATCGTAAAAGCCGTTAGAAGTAAAAGTGGATAAATAGTAGAAGTTCTTGGCCCTGCAGTCGGATTGAAAGTCGAAAAATAAAGGTTTCGACCTTTGGCACAGAAACTGAGCCGATGTAATGTTGTATCATAATCTATCGGTATATATAAAAGGAGAAACTGACTGACTGACATATCAACGCACAGCGAAACTAATAGGATTAGGAGCGTGAAATTTTTTAGAGCTTCCTTTTATGACTTAGGCGAACACTAAAGAAGGATTTTCCAAAAAACGGGGTGAAACGCGTGTTCAAAGTTTGTGTAAAAACCTATTTAAGCGGGCAAAGCCGCTGGCAGTAAGCTAGTATTTAAATAAAGAAAAAGAAGAGCATGACCAACATATCAACTAGGGACTAGAATCTTAATTTTTGCACAAAGCTTCCTTTTATAACGTAGGCGAGCACTAAGAGAGGATTTTCCTGAATTCACACCCAAAGGGGATGAAACAAGAGTCCAGTGCTGGTTTCGTGTGAGCGAAGTCGCTAACACATCCTACTCAGTTATAAAATAAAGCAACAAATATTTGTATAAGGAAAAATAGGCGTGTGGTGAGAACATCTCACTATTTCTTTTGTAATGGCGATGACGTCACACTGCAATTTGTGCATCGTTTTTTTTCTGTTACTTGACAGTTTCCCCTTCTACTAGGTTTAAAATATTACTATCAAACTTTTTAATTTTGAACTGATTTGAAAATTTCTTTCTATTTATAATTTTGGGTAAGACTATTTTTTGGTTAAAAAAATAAAAGATTCAAGTACCCAAAACACTTTAGCTTTTTATAACACAAGACCCTACACTACACACTAAGAAACCGTACTATTAAATATAATTTCTGGGAGTGCAAACGTAAGCAACCTATTTCTTGGTTAAAAAATAAAGAGACAAGTGTCTAAATGCTTACCGGCAATTTTACTATGACATAGACACCCTTTAAACGACTTTATGAGTGTAGTAGAAAATATACTTTCCGAGAGCAATCGTAAGGTTTACCTAAATTTTGTTTAAAAATAAATTAATTGAGTGCACAAATGCAACAGGCTATTTTTCTGAAATAGGAGGACCATTTCAAAAACATTATGAAACCAAGAGTGTACTATAAAATATACTTTTCGGGGAGGGTAGACGTAAGGTTATTTTGGTTAAAATATAAATGAGTATTTTTCTGCCATAGACCCTTTAAACAACACTAAGAAACCAAGAGTGAAGTTTAATATATACGTTCCGGTAGTATAGACATAAAGCACACATAGATAAAATATTTACACGTCAATAATATTAATTGGACTGTGCACATAAATAAGCTTGCGATAAAGAGTGGGTTTATGTCAAGGATGCGACAGTTGTCGGACTTCGCGATCGGCTGACCCATTTCAGTGGCTTCTCTTTCCTATCAATGGCTCATATATTTTTTACTAGGATGGAGCTACAAAAAAAAAGTGAAGAGTTGACGCATATGACTCATAAGAGTAACCATAAAGAGATGCCTACGCATCAGACTATTTTATTCTGAACTATACTCCGTTCAAAATAACATTAGGCATTTGACAACTCTTGAGCCCCACGCGAACGCCGGCGTTCACAGACATATTGTATTGTTTCGAATTACGGTATTCGAAAGTTTGAAAACATTTTTCAACCGATTTTCAGTTTTATTACGTTAGCAGAATGATAAATGGCGGCTGCAGTAAAAAGTTGATGTTTTCACGACTTTTTGCTTTTAATGCCATCCTTATGCCTACGGAATAGAAGTTAAAATTGGTTGAACAGACTGTAAAAAAAGGTTTCTTTAAAAGTGTAATCTTAATGTGAATAGAGTATAGCTATCTGCAATAGCGTTTCAGTTTTTTTTGTGTTTTTGAAGAAGTTCATGAATCACACAGTCTATTGGTCAAAACCACATTAAAATCAGTTTATTGGTGTTTGAGTTTATCGCGAACAGACGGGCAGATAAACGCGGTGGGGGCTTTGTTTTATATTATGTAAGGATCAGGCAACAAATTGATATAGAACACGGCAAAATAAGTTGAATTTCAAGATATTTATAAAATGTTATAGACAGAAAACTCGCATGACCCGCAAGAAGAGAATATCAAAATTTCTTCGTAAGTACAAATAATACACACACACTACTATGGACTTAATTCTGTACTTTAAGCAGATGACGTCACAACTCTAACGTTGGTTATGCCAATAAGATTAAACCCGGTGAGGTAAGCAATTTAACTAGAAGGTATTTTGAAATCCAGATCCATGAGGTAATGTTTGATTTATTCATCTGTACTACTCATTTAAGAATGATCTATTGCTAAACACTCCAGCACGTGAGACGAAATAAACGTATTGTTTTGCGTACAATCGTAGAAATGGGATGTTTACACATAAGCGAGGGAACCAATTTTGAAATTTGGCAGAAATGTTGTTACATAAAGAAGAAACCAGTGGGGGCCTAGCGGTAAAGGCCCTGAATTACGAGTTCTAAATCGGTGGTTCAAACCTTTTCATCACCACTTCTTTCAAAACGGTGAAGGAAAACATCCTGAGGATAACGGCATATCGTAGAACCAAAAATTCGAAGACATTTGACATCCACCAACCTGTACTGGGCCCAGTACAGGTTGGTGGATGTCATGGTGGATGGATGGTGGATTACGATTTACGGTCCAATCTTACTCCTAGAGAGGAGGCCCCCAGTAGTGGGAACATTATAAAGCTGATATGAGGCTATGCTACATAAAAAAAGACAAAGAGAATTATTACTGACATTGTATGACCTTTAACCGTACCAAAAAAACATGACCTGCGTGCGACGCCGCGTAGTAAGTTGATTAATTATGCAGTGCACTATAACTGGGACAGGAAACAAGCATACACGCTTTAATAAATTAATTACAGTATTCAATTAAAGGACATTGATCAGGTTTGGTCCCAATGTTACCCAGATGTGGGAGTACTCAGTACACATCAACCAGATACCTGTTTTTTAGTCAGTAAAAGTCTGACACTATCTCCCACTCCGTCCAAAGGCGAGAGACGTCTTTGAATAATTTCCCCCACAAAAAAGACCACCTTACTTTGCTTACAGGCTGGCAGAAACTTCCTTCTGGTTGCTTTTAAAAAGTTATGCGAATTAAGACTTAGTTTTGAAATAGAGACATGGTTTTCAACCGGCCTACAGGGTTCGGGCACGTTAAAATTTATTATAATCATTGCAGCCAAAGGACGTCGACGTCGGAACTAAAATACATCGTAGTTCAATTTAGATAATTATGCAGTTGTGCTTATTTATTCACTTTTTGGACTGTATTTGGTCCAATTTCTATACGCAAATGGTTAATGTCTATTATTTCTACGTGCTTTCGCACAAAACGTCAACAGTAAGGGGAAATTGGCATAATCATTTGAAGGTCTGGTGACAAATATAACCTGGGTGTTAGTACTGTTAGTCATAAGGAATGTAAAATAGCATTAAAAGCTATAAACCACAGTAGAACTGCCACGACATTATGGCAGACGGAAATATTTAAGTATACGAGTACATATTGTGATGAATGCACTCCTTTGTTTACCCGGGCCGGTGCGCGGTGGCTGTGCGGTTCCAGCGCTCAGCATCGTATTGATCACAGTGAGAACTTTGGTGGCAACGAATGAGGTAACAATATTTTCTTTACATGATTTATCTTTGTACAAAACAAATCTTGATCAGTCGGTCACTGCTCACTAGTAAACAAGTATACTTACAATATATTAGTCTTGGTGTTTGCTCCAAAATATAATAAATATCACCTCATATTCTAAGGTCTACCTACAACATACTTTCTTTTCATATCATCCTTCTGGAACAGAACCAAAAAAGTTGGGAGAATTTTCTGGTGTGTTTCGGGGAGTGATAACGGTCCCATTTATTACTGTTACAGAGAAACAGGGCGAGACGAGGCGTTCCCAACGATAACCCTGCTCCGAAGAACTCCGAAACCGATCGTGAGAGACGGTCAGACGAAGCGGCGCCGCCCCGACACCAGACGAACGCTCATAAATGATAAACTAACCCGTATAAAGTAACATTACCGTGTGGTCTCGCCGAACACACCACCCGTCACTTACCGCAACTGACGTAAGAGCCGACTACGAATTATATCTGCAAGATGAATGGCCAGCAGCATCTATCTACTTGTAACATCATCCCGTTCGCCGAAATGGTGCCAAATACATTGATCAAATTAATACCTTCTGTAAACTGTGATAATAACGTTTACTAGTTGTTGATGACTATGTAACTTAAACGGAAAGGGGAGTGTTCAAATCTCAATAAGTATATAATTATATCTGAGTGAGCGGATAACAAAGCCTTTACAGTGAGCCGCCTTTTCCACGTGAACGCCATTTCATTCGCTTACATTCATTGGCTCCGCAAAACATACGATGTACGGAGAGAAATAAATGAATATATTGAAGAATCATGATTTTATCGAATGCCCTACTCTTGATTACAAATGTATTTTCGTACGTACGAAAATTTTAAACAAACCAGCCATTTTAACAGGCGTTTATTTTAATAGCATTCGCAAATCAGTCCAATTATAAGTGATTATGTATGGTTCACGGTACGTAAAACAGCAAACTATCGTAAAAGTTAACAAATAAGAAGTAATCGAAGCTGAGATGGACACGTATGATCGAACATCGATAAAATTTGTCATCCAGATCGGACCGTCCCGTCCTATAAACCAGAGTTTGCTTACTCGTAAACATAAAATAAAAACGTTTTATTACCGCACAGCATAAAGTTTTAAAACAAGGTCACAGTAAAAGAAAATTCATGTCGAAAGTTGACTACATATAAATGTTGTAACGGAACGACTGACAGTTTCTCGTTTTATATAAACTTTGCTTCGGAAACCGACGTCCTTGTTAAACTTTGGGGAAGCCTTTTAGGTCACGAAGAATAAAATTGTACACATGTTACATAAGGTAAGTGTGACTATACAACTTCAGCCCTGAATGTAAAATGGAAAACACTAATCGTCGGGATGAAACGGCGAAACAAAATGCAGCGGAAGCATATTGTACTACGACGACAAATTGAGGGCGATCCAATTCGTTTCAGTCCAATTGGCTGGATATCGTTTATGTCCCCGATACCATATCACGTATATAACGTAGGTATATCACTGCTGTATTGCACCGAATCAAAGCAGTTTGCAATCGATAAGCAATCGGATATTATAGTCATTGATATTTATGTGAGAGAGAGAAAATGATGCGCATATTTGTAGATCCAAAATCTTATAAAATCGTGTCGTTAAACTCGCGAACAAGACCACTAAAACGGTTTTGAACACCATTGTCAAGAGCAATGTAAAGTCACTATTAGCATAATGTAATGCCACTTCAAGCAATAACCCGTTTAGAACAATTTACTGCATTTTCCTTTATTTCCAAATCAATAGATTCAATAGTATTTTCTCCCTCCCCTCCTATTCGTGGAGGAGGGAGCATTGGAAAGTATCTTAGAACTTGTTCAACTAACGTGCGCCAATATCGTGCAGAGATTTAAAGCTTTAAGCTGCGGTCTCAAAAGTATTAAGTATTTTTGCCACTCTTTAAAATTTTGCCGAAAGAAGGGGTCACACGTGTCACGTAAGCGGATATAAAATATGTACGTAAGTACATACAAAGTAATGCTATGATCACACGTACCGAGTAAAAGGGCGAGACAGAAAAAAAATTCTTGGCAGAGACAGTGATGTAAACGAATTGTAGATAAACGTTCGGCCGAGCACTAAGAGCGCACAGTCATAGTATAAAGAGAAGGGCAGTAGGCTATCTTCGGCCCAATCCGCGATATAATTGCCTACTGTCTTAGGGTTGTCACTTTTAGCTAAATTTTAATTCAGTGCCTATAAATTGACAAGGGTCGGGAAGTTGTATTTTTTACTTATATAATAAAAATAAAAAACTGGTATAAAAAATACGTTTTTTTTTGCGATATAAACAGCCGTATATGTTTTATTCGTTAACTTAAAAGTTTCGTTTTTTCACAGCTTGAAGGGACTATGGTTTTAATTTCAACTAGATACATCACGCATTCTCGAGATAAAGGGTCTTAACAGACAGACATACAGATAGACGAAGGGACAACGAACTGATCCTATCTGAATAAGTAAATAAAATAAATAAATAAGGGTTCCGTTTTTTCCTTTTGAGGCACGGAACCTTAAAAATGAATAGAGTGACTAAAATATTATAATTAAAAGAAACACTAAAACAACATTAAAAACTAACGCCTATCTCTTAGACTATAATCGAATTTATTGTTATGATTCGAACTTTGCTTTATATGTATATCTGATTTACAATTAGTCAATTATTTATTTTGAATTACGATTTTTTAACTGTAAGTAGGTGAGAAACTAAAGTAACTGAGAAATCGGCATAACCAAACGTAAACAAAGCAATAGCAGCAAATTAATTGACGGATCAAAAGTAGAAATTAAGCCTACCTACCTGCTTCCTCTGTGTGATAGAAAACTAATACAACAAAAAATAAGTAGGTATCTCAAAATCAAGTAAAAATTATATGCTAGAATGAGTGACTAGCTTACCTTTTTTGTTCAATAGGTAATCTGAATAGAGACAATTCTAGAATGGATGAATTGTTAAGACACCCAAACACACAGCAATACGTGCGATAATAATATCTCCTGCGATTATCAGACATTTTATTTTGATTTAGCGGTGCCGAAAAGCAGTGACGCGTGAAACTCGTATAGTGTTAGCCCCGACTGGCGCACTGAGAAACGGGTCGAGATTTTGTTACAGTGTGCGTGCGTCGACGCGTAGATACTATGGCGCACACATACAAGCCGCGCGCGGTGCGTTTGTATGAAGATAACCTACTTCCCTTCTCTTTATACTATGGCACAGTGTTTTATGAAGACCATTTTTTGGACAGTTTGTTTTTTATATATAAAAAAACTGATAGTTTAAATTGTTCAAATGCTACTTTTCGTATTCCCATGTCACTAGCATGTTTAGTTTTTGAAATAGAATTTCAACCGATTATTTAGAAAACAAAATCATATCTCTGAAACTAAATATGAAACGAAAGTATGGCCTTAGAAACGTCGAAGATGTTTTTAATGCTGCATATTTTAGAATACAAATTAATAATCCTTGGAACTTCATTACATTCAGGTTTACAAGAGATTTTAAGTTTACAGTTTTTTTTTTTCTGTGTAATATCGGCGCATTTGGAAAACTAATTTATACTAAAATTTTACCCTTTATATACCCTACAAACCACAAAAATGACACATCCTACTTGCGTGGAATCTAGAAGTTGTTAACTGTTTTTCTATTGTCCGAAAAATGGTTAAAAAAAAAACTATTTCAAAAACTAAACAAGCTGGTGAAATGGTGATTCGAAATATTGCATTCATATAAATTAAACTATCAGTTTTTTTTTTTTTTTTAAGTAATGTCCGAAAAATGGTCTTCATAAAACACTGTGAAGCGCTATGTTTATACGTACCGAGTATTCGGCCGAGAGCACTGTCTCGCCCGTTCGCTCGGTACGTGTGATCCAGGCATTAGACACGGTAAGGATAACCTACAACACGGTGATTACACCAAGGCACTTTCCCGACGGAGTTTGCGCAAATCCACTTCGTTTTTCACTTATTTTGTTGGAGACGTTCGAAACTGCTCCTCGAATACGAAATGTTTATAACAACGTTATGTGTTTTAAAGGCACAGTGTCATTAGATTGTTAGTAAATAAGTTCTCGACATTTTCATTACTACTATTATAAGAACTACTGAATTAAAAAAAATGAAAGAGATTTTTGCAAAAAATAAATAAGCGTACATACAACATGTTAAATTTACTACAATTAATTTTTAGATTTATTTTGACATTTATTTAATTTGACGTTTTCCAATTATTTTATTTTAATACTTGTAATCTTAAGAATTTTTGTTTTTTTTTACTTTTAAATGTAACGAATTTAAAGTGAATTTTGAAATGTATTTAATTGTAATTGATTTGTTTTGCAGTGATCTTACAGGATGCATGTTTAAAACTTTCTATGTTTATTTCAACCACTGTACATGTCTGTAATAAATCTGTTATCTAATATATAAAAATAAGTCGGGTTTTCCTTCCTGACGCTATAACTCCAGGGGCCCTAGACACAACGACGATATAACCACTTGACTGCGCATACAGTGCCCCGACGCTCGAAAACTATTAGCGATTTTTCGCCTATGTATAGGCTACGATAGGAGTAACCATTTTAGTTGTAACCAAGTGTTAGACCTGTGTGCACGCTAAATAAATACAAATTTTAATACAATTATAACGCATCAAAATGCCTTCATGCGCGGTGAAGTGGTGTGGGAAACATTCCAAGACATCGAGTTACAAAAAGGATGGCATAACTTTTCATCGGTAAGTATACAGGACGAAAATTAATTTTGATTTATTCAGATCATGAGTCACCGCAGAGGTCTAGCTAAAATGGTTCCTGGGTAAAAGAGCACAAATTTGTTTTCCGCGTTGATGTCTTTTGTAAAAGTCTCTTTCTTTCATTAGACAAATCTAATGCTTTTATCCCTTTCTTTTCCTTTGTATTTTTATCGTGACAATTAGTGGTGTCCACTTTAATAGCAGTAATAGCTGAAATTTGATATCGACAGTAATAAAATTAAAATTAATATATTTGTTATTAAAATTCACATACTCTTTATGTAAGTTCCGGATTTTTTTTGTTTCTCTCTGGCGCCGACCGATGAGTCCAGGACTTACACCAATTTATTATGAAGCCATAGATAACAAAAAAATAGTATAACTTTCACTTGGATTTACAACAATTTGGCGGTGGTTTTTGATGTAAAAAAGATTTGTTCCTCTTTGTGTTTGAGATACATGTTTTCATTTTAGATTTCCGAAGATTCCGGAACTAAAAGAAAAGTGGATAAATAAAGTTAATAGGGAAAATTGGTTTCCAACAAAATATAGTGCTGTTTGTTCAAGGCACTTCACCCCCGATTGTTTTGAATATTTAAAACAACGCCGCCGTTTATTTAGTTCAGCGATACCAACGATGTTTTTGCCTATTTTGGTAAGTTTTGTTTTTATTGATATAATGTTGGGAATCGTGAAATAGTAAATATAAGTAACATTCATTCTTTACAGGCTTCAACAAATAGTATGACTGACTCTAATACTAATGTACCTGGGCCTTCGCATCACAATGTCGCCCTCGTAAGTTAATTTGTTTCGATGAAGGACCAGGGTTTAATATTATGTAACTGCGTTTATTGATATCCGACATGCTTAATTACAGAGTTCATTATCAAATAAACAAGTACATGCTGAGGCTAATACATCTACTGCAGACCAGGCTCCTTTGCAGAGTTTTCCATGTGATGATAATAAAATTTTAAAGCCTTCCCATGATTATGAGATTCCCGTAAGTATATTTAGTACTTACCTCTTTCTTTTCTAATTTATTTTCTTATGCTATATTTTTCTTTTTCAGAGTTCGACATTAGGTAACAATAAAATAGAAGACCCTGTAATAGACCTGACTCCACGTAAACGCAAAATGAAACGACACATAGACCATCTTAAATATTCCCTTAATAAAAAAAAGAAAGAGGTGAAGAGGCTTCAAGATAAAAATAGATCATTGGTAAAAAAAAATGCAAATCTAAAAGAAATTTTGAATACTTTGACAAATAAATCTTATATCACTCAGGAAAATGAAGATATTTTAAGTCGCATAGGTGTACAAAACCAAGAAATTGTTAAACGTCAAATATTGAAATCAAAAACAGGACATATACCTAAAATAAAATACTCACCGGAGTTACGAGCATTCTCCTTAACGTTGCATTTTTATTCCCCGAAAGCGTATAATTTCGTTAGAAAAACTTTCAGCACATGCTTACCTGCTACAAGTACGCTAAGAAGTTGGTATCAATCTATTGACGGTAAACCAGGATTTACAAAGGAGGCAATAGATACTATCAAAATGAAAGCTAGAGAATCGAAGAACAAAATTTACGCCACTATTATATTCGACGAAATGGCAATCAGAAGCGGTGTTGAATATCATCCCCAAGGCAGAAGGTACTATGGCCACGTGAGTTTTGGTGCCAGTTTACAAACGGATTGTCAAGACGAAGCTAAAGAAGCCCTTGTTTTCATGCTGGTGCCAATAAATGCATCTTGGAAAATTCCAATAGGATATTTTTTAATAAATGGCATCAATGCAGATCAAAAAGCCGCTCTTCTAACGGAGGCAATCCATTTGGTAGAAGAGGCTGGTGTAAACGTCAAAGCTATTACATTTGACGGCTGCCCAGCAAATATTACAATGGCTAAGAAATTAGGCTGTTCATTTGAAGTTGATCAAATCAACTCCACCTTTAAAAATCCCTGCAATACTTCAAGAATAGCAGTCTTTTTAGATCCGGCACACATGATCAAGTTAGTGCGAAATGCATTTGAGTTTTATAGGAATTTGAAGGACGAACGGGGCAATATTATATCGTGGGAACATCTTGTAAACTTACATAATTTACAAACAGCGGAAAATTTTCATCTAGCTAATCGACTAAGGGCTTCTCATATATTTTTTAAAACTAAAGTTATGAAAGTCAGCTTAGCAACCCAAATTTTCAGTAAGAGTGTATCAGATGCACTCACATTTTGCAAAAAAAACCTTAATTTAAGTAAGTTTCAAGATGCTACACCCACAACACAGTTTCTGGAAATGATAAATGATCTTTTTGATATTCTGGACTCGCACACTCATGGATATGATTTGAAACGAGCAGTCAATGCAGAAAATGCTGCAAATGTTATATTTAAATTAAAGATGGCAAGAGATGCTCTACTAAATATGTCCGCAGACATAATTGTAAGAAAAGTAAAACAAGAAGTTTTACTTGTTAAATCACCACGATATACCGGATTCATGGGATTTTGTGTGTGTATCGAAAGCGCCATTGCTCTCATACATGACTTGGTCCTGAATTCAGAGTGCGACATAAAATATCTTCCTCTTCATAAAATAAGCCAGGACCACTTGGAACATCTGTTTGGAAGTATAAGATGCCACGGTGGATCAAACAACAATCCTAGTGCTAGGGTTTTTGAAAGCATCTACAAGAAGCTCCTGACCTATGCGCAAATTAAAAATAGTGGTAGCGGCAATTGCAGTGCTCTTGGACAAATTTCAATTTTGCAATGCACTTCTGCAGTTAACCGTATCAATATTACGACAAGATACAAAGACCAAAACATAGATCTTGAGACTGAGAGCTTGGATTTTTCAAGCCTTGAAAGCCTGTTACCCTGTTCTGAATTCGGTGAAAAAGTAGTTGAATATATGGCCGGCTACATTGTCCATGCTCTGATAAAGCAAATAAGATGCCAAACTTGCATTGGGGCGCTTATTGGTTTACCTAATCAAAACACCTTACAATTTCAAAAGGACACTAAAAACAAATTATTGTACGGATCTACCACAGTAATAGAAATTTGTCGTCGTTGTGAAATTTATATTAAGAGGGCGATCAATGAGAGTGGTTCGAAAGTGCTGTCTTCGAAATATAATACGGACTATTTTATTAGATCGGTTTTAAAATCCCTGATTGGGTATAATTTGTTTCCGGATATTAATTTTCATCAATTTGAAATAGAGTCCACAAATCATTTAATTGAATTAACAAGATGCATAATTCAGAAATACGTGGACGCTCGTTTATCTTTTTTTACAAAGAACAACCAGGACCCTAAAAGTTTAATTCGAAAAACATATACCAAATTAATTCATTTTAAAAATCAATAATAACAGGATAAGTGCATATGTTTTTGTGTAATTTATTGATTTTGATTAAATATTTTCTTTCATTTTAATTGTGTATTTTTTATAACGTTAAAACCCATTTTATCGATATCGACTATTTTCCCTTATTGAAGTAGCGCACCCCTAATGATAGCCTTACCTACGTATCTTGACCTTGAACTGACCAATTGCAGCCGTGCATTCTTCCTTGTCCCCCGGCCCGCAGTAGTGAGTCGTGTACTTAGAAGAAATCGGCCCATACGCTCTCTAGTGGTTATATTCTCTTTGCCTAGACAAGTGGCAATCGCTCCGTGTCGAATCCATTTCTAAGTTCGATTTCGCCTTAACGATGTCGACCACAAAATGGTAGACAACGTGACATCGACTAACATATCGATAAGTCGAAGTGTTGGTTCGATAAAATAACAACTTCTTGGCTATTGTTATCGAATTAAAACGTCCAATTTGACGTATAAACAACTAATAGGTAACAATTAGCGAATCAAAAACGTTTGACCACGTGACTTTTCGAAGGCATATGTCAGTTCCATACATTTGGAGTTTCGAATTTCGTTATCATTAGTGAGAATGTGACTTTGTCTAAGCCCCCAGAACGCACGAACCGATTTCTACGGTTTTGCTTTCTTTGGAAAGGTCTCGGGCTCCGTGAGGTCTATAGCAAAGAAAATTCAGGAAAAATCAATCATAAAAAATAAAATAGACAGAGTAGGGTAGAGTAGAGTAGAATAATCTGTTGCCGGGAGCGAAGCCGCGGGCAAAAGCTAGTTTCTCATATAAAAAAAAATGCAATATTATTTAGAGAAATAAAACCCAACACCATAGATAACATACATAATTATATTTATTATAGACGTTGGTACCAAAAATTCGAAGATATATGACACCAACCAACTCGCACTAAACCTGCGTTGTGGATTACGGCCCATTCCCTTTCGAGAGGAGGCCTGGGTCCCTGCGGTGGGAACATTAAAGAGCTGATAATGCTAATGCATGCTAATAGGTACTCTTTACAACTTTATCTAGTCGGAAATATTATTTTTCGACATACATATTTGCCCCATAAACGTATGAAGTTCAATTTCTTGTAAAACGTAAACTCATCGGCTGATAAAACCAACGGTCTCTTCAAATAAGAATGTATACTTTGCCATGTGCCCTTGTTTGTAATGATATTCCGTGGCGGCGTGAATTGCAAACATAATTTGCATAACTACATGTGAGTACGTGAGGAAGTCGATCCAGGTGCGTATGGCATTATGTTAGATCAAAGTGATCATTGACGGCTTTAACAATCTATACTTATAAAATGCTTTGTCTTGAATGACTAACGGATCAACGCACAGCATAAACCGCTGATCGTAATGAGCTGGCCCCCTATAAACAGCCTTGAACACAGCGCAGGTCCAGCGACGAAATCCAAACAGGTACATTCAAATCTCATACAAATCCAATGTAATTATTTGGATTTCGTCGCTTGTTCAGCGCTGCGCTCAAGGCTGTTTTCTTAGAAAATAACACCCCTGAATGACTGACATTCGTTCGTCAGTCATTCAGGGGTAAACCGCTGTTCGGACAGACCTGAAACTTGGGTGAGGAGGCCCTTTATGAGTTTTTGAAATTCTAACCCCTAAATATAAAAGGGGTACTTGGTATGTGAGTATGGGGCAATATGATTCCTTGGTCCCAATCTACTTCGAATTTTACATAAAAACTCTTAAACAGAATTGATGGAAGATGAGTTACGTATTTTATTGAAATTCATCCCTTAACGGGATTAAAAAAGAATTGTAACTTATTTTGAGGGTGTTTTACTTCGAAATTAATATCAATACTCCTTAGTATAGTACTTTTTATTTAAATTACATTTTATTTTGACAAGTGTTTGAAAACTCAATCTGATATTTAAGCTACAAAAAACTAATCGAAAACTCTATTAGAACCATTTTCGATTTTTACGCGGGCAAAAGCAAATATTGTATCACTTGAACTATTCTGCAACACATACTATTGTTTCTAAATATTCCATCCCGTCTATTTTTCTTAGCAGATCGCTCCGAGATTACTTACTATTGAGATCACAGTGATGTCTATCCAGCGTACACAATAGCAGCATAGAATAGTTCCAAGCATTGAATTGCGAGTTGCGCAAGAAAGTTGTCCTAGAATGTCATGTGAAAAAGCATTTCCTCAGAAAAGAAAACGCAACAAAGACGAGGCTGTTTAAGCTTTTGAACAAAAATGAAAGTTACTTCGAGACTGTCTATTTTTACTGTGTAAGCATAAGATGGGCGTATACATAGACTTTATCCTAGCGATAGACATGCACGTTTATAGAAACTATTTGTCAAAATACTGAAAACTTAATACAAAAGTCTGCTGCGGCGATTCATTGGAATTGTCGTCTATAAAAACTTAAAACTTACAGCGCTGAAACGTCAAAACTGCACTAACGTCATCAATATAAAAAGTGTATAGCATGCAGTTCACTTAATTGAAGCAAAATAACTGTATGTACGTCACGTCTAATCTAGTGCATAGTAGGTACATATATATCGATGGGTGTATGTATATTTGACGAAACGAGTGTAAAAAACGACAATTGCAATAATTAGACAATTTAATGGTAGTAGCAGATGTTACAGATTTGTTGAGCTAAACAAGACGCTCGGTTTCACCTGTTCCATGTATTTTTAAACTCGTAACCTACTGTTTTCTGTGGATGATATCATCATCATTAAATGTATTCGCCAGTTTTTCCGTATTACTAACATGTGCTCTTTTAATTTCCGTGAGAAAGTTGTCGGAACTATTAGACTCGTTTCTTAAATAGTTTGTAAGTAATGTGGTATTTTCCTCGTAGAAGGCGAAGAGCGGTGGGAGCGAAGTAAACGGTCATTATTTCAGTTATTAAACTTTATCGGTAGAACAAGTAATAAAGTCCAGAACACAGAGCATCATCCGTTTTGTGGCGTCGATCACATTTTATTGATAATTTGTAACACATTAGCCACTGATAACGTTGATCCAATAATAAATCTGCGCATAAATCAACTATTTATGACATCATTAATCTGTAAATATATAACAGGCTATAACAGTGTATTTAAACGTGTTGTTTGTGCAGTAACTTGGTGGTGTGATACTAAACAAACGTATGAAGAATTATGTATTTTTGTCGCGAGTCGGTGATTTCATTAGAACGAGCGAACCTCTCGTCGCAGTATTCCATCGCACAGAAACAAACAACATCGTTATGCATGCCATTCATATAATAACAACGATGGTGAGATCAATAGAAAATTCCGAATCATTCAAACGTTCCGTATCTATTGATTACATTACGCGCGTCGATTGCTTTTGATGCGCAATACAATCATAAATATCATTTAAAATGCTCTGAACTTTACATTTGGAATATATATTTAAAGAAAAATACGTCGTGTTATCATTATTTGGGCAACACCCTTACAACAAAGGTCTGACCCCATGACCCATACCGTTTTATTTCATTACAATGAATAAATTCCTCAAATTTTTTGCCTGCGTGTTGTGGGCATGAAAGGCAATAATAAAGAAATTTGCCGAATTACCCGGCGCGGGGGGAGCTGGAACTAATTAAAATTGATACGAGAGTTTGGAGTATTTTGGGGCGATCGCAAAAGACGGAAGTATTATTGCATGTAGCTGTGGGAGCGACTTTAACAAGCGGCTATAAAATTCGGTTCGGGAACCCGTTAAATCGCATTCAACGGTAACAGAGCATTGTAAGAACTGAACATGTAATATGTTAATAGGACGCTAGAGCAAGCTGTTAAGATTTTAAGACGTTGTTTGTATAATTAGGGATAGAATTATCTTAGTACGCAAAAAATCTTCTTCCTTCCCATTATTTAGGGTTAGGTCACCTCACTTTCCTGCGCCAAGTCTGTCTTGGCGCCCAGTTTTTAAGTTTTGAACGCTCAAAGAGTGACGCGTTTGGAGTGTGAGGGCGTGTCAGATTTTACTAAAATACTACGTATACTGTGTACTATTTTGGTGTTTAGTAAAGACTATATTAGTCCATCCATCTGTGTTCTATCAGTTGTCCTATACGTTCCAGGGTCACTATAATTCTCAAACATTCCTGCAGCCCTAGTGGGCATTGGAACTACAGTTGTCGCATGCGTGGAACACAAAAATGCGTCTGTCTTGGGTTTTGTTTGATAATTGGGCTTGTTTGAGTCTGTCTCACCACCCACCCGCACTGGGCCCGCGTAATGGATTACGGCCTATTGCCTCTCCTAGAGAGGGGGCCTGTGTCCCAGCTGTCGGAACATTAAAAAAGGCTGATGATGATGAGTTCTTTCTCTATACATAAACATAGAGTAGACATTAAATTGAAAAAAAAAAAACACTGATACTATTTTTATAAACTCAAAAAAAATATTACCTGTTGGTAATTAATTAACGAATTTAATATTCAGGCAAAAACATGTCAAAACAGCTAATAAGTTTCAAAAAGAAATATAAAGTAAGTACGTCCTTTCCTTATGAGTTTTTAATAGTACGTCTACGCGATAATAGCTGATCGATATTTAATTAAAGACAGAGGCCACGCTTTAGATTCTATACACAATTTTATAACAAGTCTTCCTTATACACGCGTGAAACAATCAATTATACAACAAATAATCTGGATTTTATAGTGGATCACGTCGTTATTAATCACACTAATATTTATTAAGGCAAATGTTTATATGTATGAAATGGATTTGTATGAAATTAGGCACACGGGGAGGCAATCTAAATCGTAACCGGTCTCATCAGAAGGTTTAAAGTCAGCCAAAGGGCAATGGACTGGGAGTTTTTTTGCGTGATCGCATCAGGAATGAAGATATTTGTTGGAGAACCAAGGTTGCAAACATAACCCGAAGAATCGAGTGACGGTGCACTCGCAGAACAGATGGTTAATGGGGCCGAAAGCTTCTGGAATGACGATCGCGTACCAGAAGACGCAGTGCTGGAAGGCCGCCCAATCACTAGGGAGACCGATGACCCAGTGAGAGTCCCGGGAATCCATTGGATGCGGGACGCAGAGGAACGACACTTGTGGGAGGCCTATGTCCAACAGTGGACGTCATTTGGCTAAAACGATGATGATAAAAGGCGCATCAGAGTCAAAAACTCGACATCGTTATCCCGGTGCCTTTGAGAGCCTTCTTGCTGTCCCATACCAGCTGCCGGCTTTCCATCCTGAAGAATCGAACTAGTATGGGACGGGCCTTCTGTTGCTTAAAACCAAGTCTCAGATATGAATGACATTGTTGTCCTTGGCAAGCTCTGTCAATCCAATTTGATTGGATAAAATGCTGTGGACCACATCAGGCAACCGTTCATTGTCTATCAACGAGACAGCGACTGTCGTAAATCCCTATATACGACCACATCATCGCTTACCATCAGGTCAAATGCGAGCCTATCAATTAGAAAAAAAAACCTCGTTCTTAGAGAACTTGCGTGAGGCCCTTGGGTGTCTGGACAATGGACGTCTTTCGGCTGAAATGTTGATGATATAGACCAATTATATTCTTTTTTCTCGTGGGCAAAGCAGCTATCAGAAGCCAGTTTTTAATATACAATAATAATAGCTATATAGTTTATATTTACGAATAAACTCGCCACTTTTAGCTTTCCTATTTTTGCTCCGAGTATTTTTAGTACGAGTTGATTCAGTTACAATGGCTCTTTGATGGATAATATCTCTGTAAACCTATGTGTTTATCTCACAATAGTAAAACATGCACTTTGTTTCATTCGAGTATCTAAAAACATCGGATGTACTTATGAGTGGGCGTTTCTCTGCACAATATCACATAAATGCATATTTACAGTATACATTACTATATCTATAGGAATTATCATGTTGTTTATCCTTTATAGCAGTATTTTATAATGGTAAAAATCATCTAATAATGTAATACTTGGGCAGAACAGGAAACAATGTCAGACTCTTACTGACTAAACGACCCACCCCGTCACTTTTTGCCTTAGTTCCAGGGCCCTGGTGGTATGCTTTTGAATCAACCCTTGGCTCCCAGGAGGATCCTTTATAGTAGTGGATATAGAGTTTTCTTTCCCCATACAGATTTCTGTATTCTGTTTTTAAATTTAAAAAAAAAAATCGATGCGAAGAGGAAGTTCTCTTTGCCTTAATAAACTATGGGAATACAATGTCAGTTTTAACAATCGTTATCTTTGATGTAACACGTAGAAGAGACAGCTGACATTGTGGAAAATTACTCTTTGCCGTTCCTCGTGCGGTTATATGCATATGATGATTTAATATATTGTAATTTTGTGGTCAAACGAACAAAGACATCGCACTAAAAAATGTTGAAATTGCTCACGCATGAGCATATTGCTTAAAGAAAAGATGGTTGATCGGGTTGAAAAATTTTGGAGTATAAACAGCGTGCTGTAAGAAGTAGCGTTGACAAGCCTCCTACAAGGTGGACCGAGGACCTGGTCAGGGTTACTGGAATCCGATGGATGCATGCGATGACCTGGTAAAGGTAATAGTGAGAGTCGCGGGAATCCGATGGATACGACACGTACAGGACCAGTCATTGTGCTGACGTTTGTGGGAGACCCGGACAATGTCCAACAGTGAAATGATGGTGATGATGAGAACTAGGGTAAAATGGTCTGCTTTAGTAGATCCCTTTGTTGAAAAGTCAGTCAATCTCTTTTTACCCGACTGCGACGACGAATCCCAAAAATGTGGGTAGTAACTACACGCCCAGTTACAAGAATATATTCCACTAGAATATTTTAAAGGTGAGCAGTGCAGTCCACCCACAACAAGATGCGGTTGTAACAATTTGCCGAAACATATTCGTCACACAAGTAAACTTCAAGAACACACACAATCCGACACGCAATAACGTCGAAATGGCGACAAAAGTCATAAACAAATACAAATGTAATAAAGTACTTACCCCGGTACTGACTAGAGAGAGCATAATCCTCTCGTTGAGGGCGAGAGTCTCCCCTTGTTTCATTTTTATACGCTTCTTGTCGAGGCACTTCATCGCGTACATTTTACCCGTATCCGCCTTCCGACACCCGTAGACCTGTATACAAGATAAATGTAAATAAGGTATTTATCTGTACGCGCCGTGAGCATAACGCGCCGTTGCCAAATTCTACCTACGTGTACATACTCTTAAAAGGTTGTTCGGGATGTCTGCTCGTTACATCATTGGATTGTGATATCATCCGCAAAGTTAACTCTGCTTAAGCGCTGGGAAACCTAATTGCGCCCAAGATAATGATGAAGCTTGCCCTTAGATCCTCTAATTCCGGATAAAAAAGGGTAATAATAGTCCAAGATCCCAGAGCGATCTGACGTAACTTATTTTCAAATGGATAAAACCTTAAGTTCTCAGTAGCGTCTCATGTGTTTTGACTACCTGTGAGTTTATGGAGCTTGCCGTCGGGCACTTAGCCAGGTACCAGGTGAGAAAGGTAACTAAAAATAAGAGTAACTTAACTTAAATTCTAATGGCTGATTTTTGTATATGTTTTGTACAATATTATTCTAAAGTAGTATCATAAGTGTCAGACACTTTCCATGGGCCGAAACTTTGGTCAGACGCTTTAAAGCTCAAAAAAAAATTAAACAACTTTATTTATTTTTAAATGTCTGACTTTTGAATATGTTATTAAGGCATTTATCATTAAGTTATATTTCATTTGTCAGACAAATTCTAATGACCCAACAACCCTTAAAAACTAAAATTATCAGCCAGGAATATTAGCGCGAGAGCACTATAAATGCGTTTTAGAGCGAGTGAGACGTCTACAATAACTCGGTTCCCTTCCTCTTAATTCTATTAACTCACACAATGTCACAGTTCAATGTGTGTTTCGTTCATGCGCAATGCGGAACGTTTAGTATACTTTCAGCCAGCTGACGCACATGTGGTTGTTGTTTACGTTGTAAAATTTGTGAGTGATATTAATGTTTTTTCGCCCTGAGTTCCCTGACAGTTCATTTTTTTCCGTGGCACGCATTACACATTTTCTAAATTCATACTTTTTTATATTTTATACTTAATTTTATGTACTTAAATTATAATCACGATAATTTACTGTTTAATTTACAAAAGGCAGTATTTTTATTATCATTCAATTCGTAATTATTTTGCCAGTTTATTTTTTTTTAGTCTGAGGTAGTATGCGTGCCACGGAAAAAAATGAACTGTCAGGGAACTCAGGGCGAAAAAACATTAATATCACTCACAAATTTTACAACGTAAACAACAACCACATGTGCGTCAGCTGGCTGAAAGTATACTAAACGTTCCGCATTGCGCATGAACGAAACACACATTGAACTGTGACATTGTGTGAGTTAATAGAATTAAGAGGAAGGGAACCGAGTTATTGTAGACGTCGCACTCGCTCTAAAACGCATTTATAGTGCTCTCGCGCTAATATTCCTGGCTGATAATTTTAGTTTTTAAGGGTTGTTGGGTCATTAGAATTTGTCTGACAAATGAAATATAACTTAATGATAAATGCCTTAATAACATATTCAAAAGTCAGACATTTAAAAATAAATAAAGTTGTTTAATTTTTTTTTTGAGTTTTAAAGCGTCTGACCAAAGTTTCGGCCCATGGAAAGTGTCTGACACTTATGATACTACTTTAGAATAATATTGTACAAAACATATACAAAAATCAGCCATTAGAATTTAAGTTAAGTTACTCTTATTTTTAGTTACCTTTCTCACCTGGTACCTGGCTAAGTGCCCGACGGCAAGCTCCATAAACTCACAGGTAGTCAAAACACATGAGACGCTACTGAGAACTTAAGGTTTTATCCATTTGAAAATAAGTTACGTCAGATCGCTCTGGGATCTTACTCTATAAGGGCTATTTGATAGACATGGCAATTGGCAGTTTTCTCCGTATAATTAACCTAACAACAACCATCTACAATTACAATCAATAGTCCATAGAATTTCTCCTCGCAAAAGAGCAAAAGCGTGACTTTATATAAGGGTAAGAAACTCAAAAATAACGAACATTTTCAGCTTGGCAAAGTGCAGAACTGTGAAATAGGAAGTCGCGTGTGAACTGATTTATGACAAGCACTTCATGTCGCTTCCTGACATAAGTGCTCGAATTGATTCGTACAACACACGAATACGTGAAGCTACAGTTTATTTTAAATATTATTTGAGCACACATTCGTGTTGGTGAACTCTAAGAAAAGAATGAAACATTTAGCTTTTTTTCTCCGTAATAACGTTTGTGAAGCGTAAAAAATGCCTAACGTTGCCGTCGATCAGATAAATCTTGATGTTCACAACAATGTATGAGTAACGATTTTAAAGATTCTTGAAGTATCCACAATCATAATAGAATATTTTGTGAAACGTGCTCCACATAAACATCCAAAGCCTCGGTTGAACGGTTTCAACTGACTACTAATCCTTTTCAAAATTCTTTTTAGAAATGGATTAGTAGAAAGTTGAAAATATTCTAAAATAGATGTTGTCATGTTTTTGCTTTCTACTTGAATGAAGCTCTAAAATATTCAGTTTTCAATACAAAGACGACGTTATTCCGACCACCCCAGCTCCTAATTTCAATACAATGTAAAATTATGTAAAACGCAACATAATATTTGAATGGTCGCATTGTAAGTTAAGTGTAATATTAAAATAGAGGCGTTAAAATCCATCACTATTCCAGTGGGGGGAGCAGGACGGCTTTATTACACCTACGTAGCGGCTTTCCGTTCGTCGAGATGGATATGAATATAGTAAACACGTTCACGCTGCAAGCACAGAATGCTAATGATATTAGGTTTGGGACTTGCGTAACTAACTTTGTACATTAAGTGTATTTATTTACGGGTCATATTTTAATGGCCGCTCTTACCTCGCCGAACCCGCCTCGCCCAATGATACGGTGCACGCTGAAATCGTTCATGGTGAGCTGAATGTTTAATTCTAAGTTTTTCCATTGACAAAATCTTGTGTATTTGTCACTGTAACAAAGAATGAGGTCGGTATAATAGTGATAACAGTTGAGAATGGACATTTAGAAGAATCAGAAGGTTTTGTTACCTTTCTAAGAACAATTTAAATGGTTCCCCTCGAAGATGCTGGAAGATTTCTTCAATATAGGGCTGCAAAACGATTGATTTTTAAGAATTTCATAGAAGCAACTCAACTATTTAAAAAGTTTGATAGAATCATAGAACATACCTCGAATAGATTCGGTGGTACTTCATGCTTCATTAAATATTTTTGTACATGCGCTACACACTCTTTAGAATAATCCTGAAAAAAAAAAATACACATATGATTTACAAGTAAAATAAACAAATACGGTATCGAGGTTGGATATAAATAAATTATGTTACTGAGAATGTGTACACATCACGCATGCTGAGGAATAACGTAATGTATGAAACCTAGGTGTATAAATTAATGTTATTCACTAAATAATAACACCAGACTGGATTTTATACGCTACTTTTGTATCTAGTCTATGAATATAGAGTTATAGACTAAAATGACGGCATGTAGGAGTCTACATCTTATAAAATAACTACCTACGTATAACAATAGTGTACAGTACACGGCAGATATATTAAACCATTCTTTAGACTTTGAACTATAATTGTGGCTTGAAAATCTATATAATTATGTAAATATGTAAAAGAAAGTCGTGTTAGTTACACTATTTATAACTTAAGATCGGCTGAACAGATTTGGCTGAAAATTGGTAGGGAGATAGCTAAGAACCAGGAGAAGGACATATAATACTAAAAATAAAATAAAAACTGCTCATTTATTGCCTTTATGGCGGAACAAAGTTCGCCGGGTCAGCTAGCAGTTATGTAAAAGGAGAAACTGACTGACTGACATAACAACGCACAACGAAAACCACTGGAACTTGGAACGTGAAAATTTTACACAAGGTTTTCTTGTAGGACGTAGGCGAGCCCTAAGAGAGGTTTTTTTTTAATTTTGAAGGTAATTGATAAATTACCTCCTAATGGGGTGAAACGGGTGTCTATAGTTTGAATAGAGACACAATTTCCACGCGGCCGAAGCCACTGGTAGAAGCTAGTCAGCTATAATCCCCGTTACTCAAGTTGAACCACCATTATAGCCAAACCTTGAATGCGCAGTAACCGATTTTCGGGTTTCAATCGAAATCTGGGGCTGCATTTAACCCCATAGCAAATAGTTCAACTTATTTGCCGCGTATGTATTCAGTCAATATAGAAAATTAAGATAGTGACAGACAGTGGGTTAAAAGCTTTGATATTCTAATATACAAATAGTGAGAGACATATATGTTTAATCGCTATCATAAAACCACATCGATTTGTAATTACGGTCGCTACGAACAACTTTTACTCCAAAACAATATCAGATAAACGGTTCTACACATATCCAAATATTTTGATAATTGAACGGAATTGGTCATGAAAACTTTCACGGTCTTTTCAGTAAAACTAAAACTGCGAATCTTTTAAGTGACAATTGGCCATTTGAGAAACTCGAAAGTGTTACTAAAATGATCATACATACTTTTATGATTTATATTTTACTGTCACATATACAGAAACAACTAATAAAAATGCAGAACTTCAGGTTCGTCTGCAAGTCAAAATATTATTGTATCCTGCAGTGCTACCACGAGCTCTTAATGCGATTCATTTAACGACCTAAACTGAACTGTTAAAGAAATGTAAATAAAGACTAGCTCCATCCTTCTTTCTCGCTCGCAAGCCTGACAGTAATGTCAAGGGCGAGAAAGTAAAATGTTTCTCGGCCGAGACTAGTTTTAAAGACAAGAGCTCGGCCAAGCAGTTCTCACGTACCGAGGATTCAGCCGAGAGCACTGTCACGCCCGTTTAATCGACACATGTGATCAAGTCATTAAAAACGCCATAAGAAGTTCCATGGTCATTTGAGAAACTCCACAGTGTTACTGAATTGAAGATAGCATACTTTAACGATACACATTTTACTGTTGCAGATACAGAACAAACCGCAAAACTTTAGATTTATCTGCTAGTCAAAATACTATCGTTTCCTTAAGAGTTTTGTACAACTACAAAGGCTCCATGAAGTGATAAAATCCTATGTACTCTGACGCAGTTGAGCCAGTTTCAGAGCTCGTCTGATTAGAAATCAATAGAGACGCCAATACTCATGACAGTTATTTGTTTTTATTGTCACCCGCTGAGAATGCGATCTCTAGTCGTTGCAGAAACCATTCAGCTTTCTTTTCTTTTCATAGGTGTTCGTATTCAACAAGAAACTGTCCAATGAAAGTTCCTTGTAATTCGCTCCACATTGCGAATTACTACTACTCGGATCCAATTTTGAATCCGTGCTGCTTTATGGGTGGGAAAAGTGGAAGGTAAAAAAGAAGATATCACCCCAAATTCTGGTTTTCGTAAACCAATATCTTCATCGCATCCTCGAGATTTACTGGCCTGAGAGTCGAGACCATCCCTAACGTAGAGCGGTTAGAAAAATCGACCGACTACCAAATCAAAATTTATAAGTGGAGATGGGTTGGTCATACGCTTAGGAGGGATTCCGAACACATACCTAAACAGGCGTTGAACTATAATCCTTAAGGGAAAAGGAAGCGTGGCTGTCTTAGACAAACTTGACGACATGGAGTGAGGTGAAGCGTAAAGCTCAACACAGATCTCGATGGGTGACTTATGTGGACACCCTCTGCCACTACTCGGGGACACAGAATCTTCAAGTCGAATCAAGGAGCGAATTAAGCACAAAGAATGTGACAAAGGACATTTATTTATACAAGATTAGTGACCTGCCTCCGTTTCGCATGGATACGTATAATAAACTTATTCTTCTATAATAAGAGAAAACCGCATCAAAATCCGTCACATGACATCAGACAGAAGGAGTTAGTGGATAAACAATCAGACGCCGAAAACTATAATTTTTACTACCTAAACGTAAAGAAGTGGGTTAGCTATGTCCTTAGATGAAAGGTGCTTCTGCGGGATTGTTTGAAGTCACCGCGACCCTGAAATGCAAAAATCGACTGAAGGGTCCAACACTTCCTCTAACACCTCATCAAAAGCGCGAGAAGAACCTATTTGATGATATTTTACCCAAAAGACAAAATTACGATAAATCTGCATTAGATACTGGAAAAGCCATTATTCGCAATATGATATGCAGATAATATCGAGCGATGAGGTTAAAGGGTACCATTTCAAATAATGAGTGACCACCGTTAAGCTATTTATCGGAGGTTCACGCGCTTGGGCAGCACGCCAAAACGCCACTAACGAGCCTCATTATACAAACAACAGTCGTTCTAACCGGATACAACGCTTACGACCTCTTGTTTCGCAATTTCTATACTAGCTTCATACAGATTTTGAATTGTAACCATTTTATTTTAATAATAATGGTAAACAAACTCGTTGAAATGCAAACAGCAGCTTGGACAGCGGGTAACATGGTTTGCATATTGTAATTTCTGAATGGAAGTTCTTTTTACGTTCATTTGCAGTAAACCTTGCATTATAGTTTCATCAAAAACTTTGGCCACAAAGAAAAAAGAGAAAACAGACGTATGTCGGAAAACATAACCGCCATATGTGGCGATGTTTGGAAACACGAAGGTTCAATAACAAAGGCGGCTGTCTGCCAGATCTACAGGGACCCTACAACTTGCGTATAACACACTGATGTTAGATTAGAAACTACACTTCTCATCAAAAAAATCGAAACACTTCCGTTTTCATTGTTTCTGTCCGAATTTAACACAAAAAAGAATTCATACGATGAAAAAAAATACATATATTATAGCTGGCAGTTTGGCCATTACAGTAATAAGCGAAAATTCTAAATTCAAAATTAGAATTTCATTTGTTTATCTTATAAACGAAATGAATCACTGTTTTGAGACAAATGTGTGTTTAGGGTTGGAGTACATTTAGCGTTTAAAAACTAAAAATTGGCGCCTTTCCTTAAACTTTTTGTTTTTTATTTCAATACTGTGACTTTGGGACGTCTGAAAAAAGGTTTTTTTTCTAAAACGTATGGATACTCCGCCCACAGAAGCCGCCCAAGTTGTGGCATTGCTGGATTCTGGCCTTAGTCAGCGTGTTGTGGCTGCAAGACTGCATCTAAGCCTGTCATCTGTTCATAGAGTCTATAAACGTTATCGGGAGACTGGTTTGTTCACGCGCCGTTCAGGATCTGGCAGGAATCGGGTCACTTCTGAGCGAGATGATCGATTTATTGTAACAACTTCTTTAAGAAATCGACGCCTTAACGCTTTTCAACTGCAGCAGCGGCTTCGTGTTGTACGAAGGGTGGCTGTAAGTGACTCTACAATTAGAAGAAGGTTGAAGGATCGTGGACTGGTACCGCATAAGCCAGCAAATGGGCCGAAATTAACTGCAGACCATCGAAGAGCGCGCCTTAACTTTGCACGTGAGCACCTAAATTGGTCATACCTACAGTGGAGCAAAGTTCTCTTTTCTGATGAGTGTAAAATTATGCTGTATGGTAACGACGGAAGGAACAAGGTCTACAGAAGAGACGGAGAACGCTATGCACAATGCTGCATTGAAGAAAAGGTCAGCTATGGTGGCGGTTCGTGGACGGTTTGGGGA
Organism: Mythimna loreyi; assembly: GCA_029852875.1. Classification (NCBI taxonomy): domain Eukaryota; kingdom Metazoa; phylum Arthropoda; class Insecta; order Lepidoptera; family Noctuidae; genus Mythimna; species Mythimna loreyi. The sequence goes on from CM056792.1 coordinate 14,274,816, forward strand.
GGAATCAGCGCCGACGGTAAGACAGAGCTTGCTTTCGTGTCTGGGCCACGTCTGCCTGCACTAAACTGTCATCGGTACGTCGAAGAGTGTCTCGAGCCTCATGTGATGCCCTATGCACATTTTATTGGCAACGGCTTCATATTCATGCACGACAATGCTAGGGCTCACACCGCGGGCGTCGTACGAGATTATCTTAACGAAGTCGATATCTCTATTATGGAATGGCCAGCAAGAAGCCCGGACATGAATCCCATTAAACATCTATGGGATGAATTAAAGAGACGAATTCGAGCAAGAGATCCTGCCCCAGAAACACTTAGCCAGCTGCAAGATGCAATCCAAGAGGAATGGGACAATATACCACAGCATGTGATCGTGACTCTCATCCGATCGATGAAGAACCGTATGGAAGCAGTAATTAGAGCTCGGGGAGGGAATACAAGTTATTAAATAAACGTTTTTTAGCTTTTTTTTCATTTACGTGTGTTGTTTTATCCATTTCCTTTATACTCCATACGGAATAAAAATGACTCATTTAACAAAATACGAAACCTATGAAAAATTCATTTAAATTTAGAACATTAACATTAAGATTTGATAAGCTCATATTACTCACTATTAAACGACATTTAACATTTATTCCTAAATGTACACATTTTTCTGATAATCCTGACAAAACGTAAACTTGCAAGGTGTTTCGATTTTTTTGATGAGAAGTGTATTTGAAAACGAAAACCGCGACCATATCGTTATATAGACTACGTAGATCGTATCACTTTGTAGTCACTCATTTCATTGGGATAGAAGCTTTTACATAATTGAAATATTGTCTACAAAGACTGCTCGTTTGTCTGAATATAACAGGAAAAGTAAATCAATTCAATTTAAACTGTTATGATGTTTGTTTTAAGAGTTAGTATCTTTAAGAAAGCGGTTTTGGAATTTTCGTCTGATGTTTTTGTCGTTACAGTGCCAATGTGGAGCCCCTTCACAGGACATGCGTCACCTCCTTTCCTGTCAAGCGTACACTACCACCAACACCTTTAATGACTTGTCGAGTCCAACGACAGAGATGTCCAGATCACAAAATATTGGTCGGACAAAATCTGAGTCAAATCTACACGAAAGAAGAAGATACAGCAGTGGCTCCAATATAATAGAAAATTTATTAGCAAAAACCACGCAGTGCAATTGGATTACATTAGTTCTCTATTCAACTGAACTAAATATTTGTTCTGGCTTCGGAGTAAATCCACATAACGATAGTTATGCAAGTGAATCTGAGTGCAAATCTCCTAGAACAACTAAGATAATCCCAAGAATTAAAACGGAACGTACGCCGAGCAACAAGACTGTGGGCGTAGCTCCTGCGCTTCGATTTGATATTCTACAAACAGTGTCCTTATGAACTACTTCAACTGAATTTTAGCATTATGTAAATTTTGTAAATCATTTAACCTTGCCTGATGGAAAGCAATGATATGGTCTAGGATAGAACGTACAAACTTTTTCTTTGATGAAAACAGGTTTTAGGAGGTTGAGTCGATTGATAAACTAATCTAGAAGATCATCAGTAATGATGCATTTGTCGAGTCAAAACTCCAAAGTCTTAAGCATTGACGCCGACATGCTAGCCTGTCAATTTTCTATCATTTAAATTTCGAAGAGTGCATATTCGGAACTCCATCATCGATCTGCAACACCGCTTACAATCAGGTGAGATAGTGTTCAGACGCGAGCCTATTTGTAATATCACCATTAAAAAGGTATGAGACAGACGTCTTAAGACCCCTTTTGTCGCCAGACCAGTGCAGGGACAGAATAATGTGGCAGGCAGCAAGGCGTAATGCATTATGCATATCAAAAAGGGCATAATTATACTACATAGGCTTGGTTTATCTGAGACTGGTGCTTGCTGTAGCCGCCTCGTAATTTGTATTGCCTACAGCGGCCTAGACGCCTAGCGCATTGTCTGCGTAAGAAGACAAAAGAATATCGCCTAGTCTAAACTGTCTGTTGAATATTGCGTTGTCTGATCGGTTAAATATGCAGGAATGTTTGCTTAAGATTTATACTAGAAAGCAAAGGGCAAATGAAAGAAAATAGTAGAGTTTAGTCAGTAAGTGTCTTACACGCCTTTTTGCTTTACCTCGAAGAAGTCAGCATTTATAAAAAAAAAATCCTTTACTTACATGTGAATGTGCTAGAAGTTCTTTCATAATAAAATTGTCATAAATATCTCGTGCGATCCGCCGTCTCTCTTCAATACATTCTTGCTTTTCGTATAATTTAATCTGTCAATAAAAAAACTTATGTAATACACACAAAACCAACTTCAAATGATAACGTCCATACAAGGTTCATATTTACCTCTTCATAAAATTTTAATTGTGGCACTGGTTCATCAGAAGTCTGTTCACAAAATTCCTTAAATAATAAATAACCTGGAACAATACAGAAATACGTTAAAATTACGTTTTTATTTACGTTTATTACACCTCAAAGGTTGCTTCATGCGTATTTTTAACATGTGTATGTAAATTAATACGTATGATGTCAATTGATTGTGTGGCATCTGCTAATTTAGTCATAAGTGGCGTGCGTAACATGTAATAATCGTTTGGTACGAAGGCAAACCATGTTTTGCGTCAAAATTGTATCGCTGGGTACTTCATGAAACGGGAAGTACGTAAAAGAACATAATATATGATTGCGTAACGCTGAATGTAAACCGCTCTTCGCATTATGTAATTTCTCAAGGTACTGTAACTGAGTTAGATTCTAAGCGAAACTGGAATGAAAATCCTGTAAGCTGAGAGCTCGCTCCGTACATGAAGATGCATTATGACGTCAGAAATAGGTACAAGGATCAAGTTGAGTGTTCATTTTTTGATACACAACTACATTTAGTTGATCTTAGAATTTTAGTGTTAACTTTTCGTTTATTGTTTTGCAAAGTGTAATCTAATTGGGACAAAATCTCAAGTCTCTTTGCCATTCAATTTTAAATAAAAGATACTCGAATTATATACATTAAATGCTCCACTTCAGTTCTAGACATGGAAAACTTGAAGTACTACTCCAGAAGACAGTTAAATCGTCATAAAAGCCAAACAGCAATTGTGTAGCAGGGAAGGACGAGCGAGTGACGCCGACAGCGACGTGCCCCTACAATGTCCAGTCCAGTGCAGCCGATAAAGTTATTTACTGCAAGTCGAAGTGGGGCCACCGTAAATTGCGTTTATAACTTGTTCCCGGGAGCCTCGCTGCAATATAACCCTCTCGACCAACTATCAAGACTATCATTGAAATTACTGCAATTTCTAGAAAAGCGTGCCTTAGGACAAGTGGGTTTAATGAAAAATAAATTGGTGAGATCATTTCCGCTTGGATTACATTTAAAATGGCAATTTCATTGCAAACCTCGTCTGTCTGCCTCGTGGAATAATGTTTGTATTGCGTTGTAGAATTTTACTCGTAGTTTTGTATGTTTAGAATAATAAGTGCATTGCAGTAGTATAAAGAAAAACAAGGAAAATTTGCGTTTTATATGATCGACTTTTAATTAAGGAGATGTACGTTGTCACGCCTATGAAGAATCGCCAGGAAGATTAAAAACCCCTGAATGATAAAAAGAAATACAGGTTGGTTTCTTTATATAAATAAATATGCACCAAATTATTAACGCGACAAGACATGTCTCACTACATTAGAGATCCAGGTTTGTTCGAAAGAGTTACCGTCGCGATAAAACGCACAAGGGACCTAAACGAATACATGTTGGATTTTAATCAGTAAAAGTCTGACACTCCTGGGAGTTATTTGATAATTTCCCATCGCAAAAAAGGTAATAATGGTAATAAGTGTAATAACATTAGTCTAGAAATTATTAGAGTTAATGCTGTGATGATGAGATACAACAAATCACCATCAATGTGATATGCGAAAACAACAGACTACCTACACCACGACCATAGTGACACAAATAGTCATAAACACAATAGGGCCCCTACATTCAAATGTGAAATGTGGCCGGATGTGAAATTGTCAATACAGCTACCTTCAACTCCAACTAACTAAACAGTGTTCTGAAGCGATGTAACTAACATTTTCTAGGACAATCAACTTTATTCCCAACGCATGTGGACTCAAAACGCAGCTGCTCATGGCTGGAGACTAGTCTCCTGGCTTTCAGAAATGCCTCTCAATGGTATTGTCTTTTGATCCGCTGAGGGTCACTGATATATAGGCCAGATAAGGATCCTCTCGTATTATCCCCGTGCTCTATCTCCGTAAACGTAACCCCTAATCACCTAGGCTTTGGAAACTCTCAAAAAAGGCGAATCTGTTTGTCCTACATTCAAGTTGCTGACACGTAAGAAAAAGTGGAAAGATGTGTGGTATAGAAGGATTTGGTTAATCCAATACCTCTGTGTCCAATAATATACTAAAAACGTATCTTATGATGTTTAAATATGATATGAAAAATTCAAAGCTTTCAAAAATCTGAACTGACTCCATTGACCATCAAGTGAGTAAGTGGACAAACACGAGCCAATTAATAATAATAAAAACTATTATTGGACAATTGTTTGTTGTTTTGTTTTTGGAGGTACCTACTTCCTGAAGTTATCTGTAAAACAAATGAAAAAAAAATATATATGAATGATCCCTTAGCCGCAACATGCCGCGCGACAACAGCGCAGCAGCATCGCTGCTTTAATTATTCCATATGAATAAAAACGTGCGACTACCGCGCGGCACGTTGCGGCTAATTTGAAGGCGCCTTAAGAGTTTCGTTGCCGAATGATAACTAACGGAACCCTATTTCTAAGCCTCTGCTGTGCGTCTATTCATATCTCAGTCACCGAGGTGTTTCTTATGAACGTAGATAATTGAAATTTCCATCCAGTGGGTATCTTTCAAATGTACAATGAAAATCGTAAGAAACCCTTCGTATGAAATTTACAGTACGGCTGTTCTAACTTGGCGAACCTGAAGTAAGGCTCTGCAAACTTTAGCGCTTGTACACTCTTACAAAAACAAAGGATTTAAAAATAAATAAATGCCAAATGTTAACAGCAATAACAACAGACAATGGCTTTTTTAAAACCATTTAATTTTCAACGAGTACACAAGTCGCCCTTCTAGCTTGACAAGTTAGAAACGCCGTACTGTAAACTTAAATGCGTTTTTTCTCTGGCAGAAAGCTGCTCTGCCAGGTGTCACAGGATCATATCCTATGTTTAAAACATGAAATTTTGTAGCGTTCGTGTACGAAAGATGTAAGTAGAGCCTTTGATGGATCCGGTGAAGCTGTTTTAACAAGCTTACAAAGCAATTTCATCGTTGGTAAAATAACTTGTATAAGCAGAAATATAGAGATGGAAAACATAAGGCTTGCATCTTCCTGCCCTTGTCCCATTTCATTTGGGGTCGGCGCAAAACTTTTTATCTTCCATTCTGTCCTGTCACTCGTCACGCTATCACTAACTATAGCTTACAGTATACAAAGAAAATGCAAACCTTCATACAGAAGCATTTTTTGTGCATCAACACCAAAGAAAGCTTTAATAAAATACTTGATGCCTGTGCAAATCACGCAAACATTACCGTTTCTGTTACAAACAGTAAAAAATTAAATCATTTGTTCTATTGTTAAAAATGAAGTTAAATAAAACGTTTCTCCTTTGTTCTTGGAAAGAAATATAACGTTTCGTGTTCAATTAACTGCCAGTAAATGGCTTTGTGCATTACCATAATTAGTAGTTTAATATAGAAACAGATTAGGTAGGCTAGTTTTCCAATTATATGTAAAGTTAATATGGTTGTTCGTATGTAGTACAAGTAAAGCTTGAAACCTGTAAGTGTGTCATAAACCTACATGTCTCGAGAGAAATCTTCGATATCGAAGTACTTGCGCCCCAACGGGCCTAGCATACAGCTGCATTGCAATCTGTATCTAAGAGATTGACACTTATGTCAACACCAGACTCTGCTCGAAATAACTAGACTGCAGTGACGTATTTCGAATCATCTGTACTGGTATTTTGATGAAACAGATTTCATATTGTGTTTAATTTATATAAAATAAGATAAGCTAAGCTAGCAGTAAGAAAAGGCACTCAGCAAAATAATGCCCAGACCTAAGAAAATTATCCTTAGCGACATGAGACAACTTCATTAGGAGGAAAGCAATTGTACGCAGAGCGACAATAATCCGGCGTGCGTAGCTGTGTGCGGAACCAACGACGGGGCCTACTCGCCTCGCTTACGTTTAATCTTGTTTACTATACAAATCCCCGCAAGAAAGTTGTTACGAAAGTGAATTTGAATTAAACTTGTCTGGAATACTTAAATCAATGGCGTACTACGCCTGCTTGCGGTACATACTGCTTCAAACTGATACGATTAACAAACGTTATGCACGTTGCACTATTTTTATCTTTGTTGTAGACTGAGAAACCATTGTTTACAGAGAGCATGCATAATATGTTTGAGCGTACAAAGTATGGGTGAAATTTATTAACAATGAATATTTAGGCAACTTCAGCGAAATGTTGGAAACAGTTTTAATTTACATGTATTTTAAGTTTAACTAACGAATTTTCTAAGAGAAAAACAATCTGTTATTTTAGTTGGAACACAAAACAAACATCAAAGAAGAATAATAGCAAACATGGACGTGTGATCAGACGACATAAGTGCTCGTTCAATCTACGAAACAATTGTAAAAGCGCAGACGTAAATCGTTCGAAAAGAAACGGCTCAAAGGGCCCTCGTGTTTACACAACACTGTTTCTTTTAGCATCGACCGACCAATAATGTTGTCTCTAATCTAAGCCGAACTGCCGAGAATTTGGAAGACGTGAAAGATTAAACAAGAAAGAGCACTATTTGCGTTCGATAAAATTGTAATGCTGGAATGAAATCGGCTTATCATAATGTAAAGCTTTCAGGGAATGCGGGTACCCGCATCCACAACACAGTGTACGGCCGTCGGATCTTGGCGACTCTGAAGTTAACCCGGCCGCACACCAGGCATACAATTGTTTCTCCACAATTGTAGCGCCACATATGAAATGCGACACATTTAACGCCCCCATATATTCCTACGTGAGCCCGCACACCGAGGATACATTTGTAGCGGGCGCACTTTGTGGCGAGACGTCATCCGCGCTACAATAATTCAAGATCGAACCGGTTCGTTTTTTGTGTCGCATTTCAAATGTGGCGCTACAATTGTGGAGAAACAATTGTATGCCTGGTATGCGGCCGGGTTTAGGCTTAGCTAATTTTAGCGCTTGACTTAAGACTCGACCCTAACTTAAGACTCGTCAAAATGGTCATTAGGCCCTTCACCTACGACGCCTTTTTGTAGCGATGCGTGTTTCGTAAGCGCGCAACAGAATCGCTACTAACGCGCGTTGGTCGCATTTGCAACGTGCTGAAGAAAATATGCCAACGCGCTACATCTCTACAAAACAAGGCTTTAGAAGTACTGCACTAGTAGTACATAGGCCTTCCAAACCCGAGTGAATTGTGTGCATGCGTAAATCAGCATGACATCAAAACCGAAAGTAGTTACGTCTAGTAGTTCTAATTTATGCTACGATAAACATGCTCCGGTTCGAAACGTTTTTTCAAAACCCGCAGTGCACGGTCAAAATAAATGGTTTTAAATGACATAGTGTGTTAACGTTCAATACAATTAACGTAAGATACTGAACCCATTAAACAAGATAAGGCAGCGGCGAACATTAGGAAGTGCCATTTCAAGTTGTGCCCGTTAGTCCTGGCAACGGACGGCGAGTTAAACTAATCAAAATAATACCCAAAATAGCATGAGGGGTAATTACCCATTCAATGATCGTAGAACACGGATACAGTAGATCAAAACATAATGAATGCGATGCTTTCTCAATTTTACAATCACAACCAATCCGTATGTTTACTAATGGTCGTAATTCTTCCTGTAATTACTCGATTTATTTCTCTTGCTCTACCGGAATCTTTTTACTGTTTCATCTACAAATTATTTACCTTCGGATACACTATAAATTTTGACTGTACGTTAGCGACTTAAGTACCCATCAATTTTATAATAAAGTTAGGAAGTGACGAAATTGGCACATTCTTGGCATTTATCTTTCTTCCTTAGTCTTAGCACGCTATATTTTATAAGACCGCGAAGCACCCATTCTTCGTAACATTTTTCAGGTCAAAATTCGCCATGATACCTTCAGAAATTCGAAATGATCTCAATTGGTTCGTCATTAGTACTTACCTAAGACTTGATTGAATATTTTGTCGAAATTTACTTCATTCTTCTTTTCCATATATTTGTGCATTACACTCCGAACACTGAAACAAATAAAAAGTATTTTAAAGCATTTGCTTTATGTAGGAAGGTAACGGGAACTTGGTTTTTATCAGTAGTTAATAGAACAGATGATATAGATCAGGGAAATCATTGTGGTAATGATATTTTAAGAAAGACGACATCGACATCGGTTTTCTTTCAAAGGTGCTATGCTAATGGGTTCAATCAATATTGACTACTGAACTTTCTTAGTTTGCAAATCTTAAACTTTTTGTTAATTTGTTTTTTGTAATGCGATATATACTTATATACAATAATAATACTTATACATAATAGGCTGGCGTTTGACCAAGATCTCTCCTAATCTACAACTAAAATATACAAAATACTGTTTTCAGCATCAAAGTGTTGTTTTACAGTAGTGTAATGAATACAGAGTGGCGTGAGGATATAAATAGTCTATCTATTAATTTAATAAAAAATGAGGTCCTCATTTATTTTTATTGTAGTTAAGTATTATGGTGACGCATAAGTTTTTAGAACAGATTGTAATTGAATAGGTTCAGGTGTGTCTGAAAAACTCTAAAAATATTCATTTAAAACATTCAATAATTGAATACTGTTCAATTTTCTTCTCAGATCAAAAAATCCTTCATTCCTTTCAAAAAAAGTTGGCATCCCTACGTAATGGTAAGCGATGATGATGCCGATGAGCGACGGAGCACGCTTACCTAGAAGTAACCTATTCACTCTTGACTTAAAGACCTCATAATGTGTCTAAATAATAAATAACTCTAATAGTCACTAAAGTCACAAATTCACCAATAATATAAGAAGTCGCGACTTAAAATGTTAGTTTATCGTTTTGTTTACCGTGTCGCGACCACCATATTTTTTTGTGAGAGGACGTGCCTTTGAACTTTTTACGAACCCGTCTGTAAAGCGACGGTAAACTTAGTAGTGCTTAGTTCGTATCTTGCATAGTGATGTTGACTTGAATATATAGTTCTGTACCTATAAAACTCTTTAGATGCCTAAGTACTGTTACTTAGGCATCTAAAGAGTTTTTCATTAAGAGCGCTCGAACTTTGAAATAAATAAAACAACGCGTTTTAGTGATATTGCCACCATTTTTATCATATTTTTAAGGATATTCAATTAAATTAATGGAAAACAAATTTCAACCAAATGTCCACCGCGACTCCGCTGTAGATGTTGTATTCTGGTGGAACATTTTGGACATCTTCACATAAATAAAACTCATCATCATCAACTTAGCGCCAGTCCCGGTTGCTACCCTTGGCTTTCACCTCGGTGCCCGGGGTCCGCTCAATACATAAATAAAACTGCCTTGGGGAATATGAAAGTGGAGCCGAATGCCCTGGAACGAAGACAAAGAAAGAACAGGAGTAGATTTTTAGTCAGTAAAGTCAGACACTATTTCCCGTCCCGCCCAAGGGCCCGGCGATGACATTGAATGATTTTGTCAACAAAAAAAAAACTTAAATGGAACTCGACTCGTAGAACTCGAGTAATGTTGGCTTTTACAGCTGCAATTGACTGTGGTTTGTCTGCATTGACTAAAGGTTCCACATAGCCCCACAGAAAATATTCAGGTGATGATAGGCCTCCTAGAGAGGAGACTTGAGTCCCAGCAGTGGGAATATTATAAGGCTGATGCCATAGCATAGCTATGCTATGATAGGGCATACTATCTCAGTAGTCATTTGACGTCTTATGGTAGACGTCAAATGACGAAGTTTGGCGAATAGAACACTGACTATACATTTCTTTGCATTGTTGAAGCGTGTAGCGTTTCATAGTGAAATGTCACGACAAAATGTACATTCATGCCAAATTAAAGAGGTTATTATATCTTAACCAAGATAGACGCTTTAAAGTACATAGTTCGAGTTCGGTTTCCAAATAATGATATTTGGAAACCCTTATATTCTTTATTTTACACAAATTACAGGCAAAAAATAGGACAGATGATGTTCACAGACGAGTTTAACCCAACCAAACCTTTACTTACATCTTCGGTATCTAGTTGAACATGTCAGTACAAAATCATCTCCGCAGATCAAACGAAAATAAATGAGATCGGCCAAGTTATACAAAAGAATATCGCCTCCATTTTCCTGGTACAATGGAAATGTTGCATCATTTCCACATCTCATACATGGATGGTAAACGCATCGAGAAGAGAAATAATCAAATTGATGCATGTACGAAATTCGTCAATATTCAGGGTTTTTTGGGTTCCGTGTTCCGTACCTCAAAAGGAAAAAACGGAACCCTTATAGGATCATTTTGTTGTCTGTCAGTCAAGATCCTTTATCTTAGGAACGCGTGAATTCCTTAAAGCTGTGAAAAAAAACCAATCGAATATGTTAACGGAAATTACGGCCATTAATGTCGCAAAAAACGTGTAGGTACTACGGTTTCTAGGTATACTACCCGTACACCTAAAACAATAAAATTTGGCTTGTAGCAAGGCCTAAGTATAGGAATAAATCTGAAAATTGAAAATTTTGTACATCACAAATTTTGTTTTTTTGTTGTGTGTAGTCACAACAAAAAAACTTCTTTTAAGTCGGAAAAATCTTCGAGACTCTTTCAATTATTAACATAAGTTTGGAATCTTCAGTGTACGAGTCCGACTCACACTTGCCCAGTTTTTAATTATTATAATTATTATTGGTAGGTTCGCGCTGATTTGGTTGACCGTTTTCTCACCTGAGGGTAGAGATGCGGAAAAACCTTTGCAGTGGAGAGGTTCTATATGATTTTGATATTAACAGGACAGCCGACAAGATGTTTTTTTAATTTATTTCGTTAAGGTTAATGTAAACACTAAACGGTTAGAAAATTACAAATGTTTCTCGTACGAAGTACTGCAGCTAATTTTACCAATGAAAAACTGAGGGAAACATTTTGTAGATGTGATTGGCCTAAGCAAATAGTTTTGGATAATATCTCCCTATTTTCAATTTTAGAGTTTTTAAATAATAATGGCATAGAACACGTTTTTCGGGCTCAGTGCTTACAGTTAAAAACAAGAAGATTGAAAGAACGATAAAACCAACAGAAAATATTAATGTATTTTTGAGTACTATGCGTTCCAAATAAGAATAGGAAAGTCAATAACCTCTATCTGTCAGTTATTGAGGGAAAAGTACGATTTGCAAAGAAAAGTTATTTGCGTATCAATAGTTTTCTTTGGGTTTGTCTTAGTCAATTCTAGGTGAAGTAAAAACGTTATTGTTTAATATAAATTAGCTAAATATATTGTTTTAAGTTATAATTAGATGCTCCTTCCTCGATTTACCACTCCTCAGACACTTTAAACAGTGGCGCAAAGATAAACAAAATTGAAGAACTGGACTCTGATTAAACTTTTTTCGACAATTCGTAAATTAGGTAAATTTTAAAAATGTCTTATTTTGTTCACTCTACCTTCTTTGTTTACTCTTCCTTTTTGATTTCATTGGATGACGTGACGTCACAACATGCCAATCGATCCATTTTTCAATTGGAACGCACTGTACCTTTTTATTACATTATTAGAATAGAGAACTTATTCAAATAATCGTTTATTCTAACTAGATCTAATCAGTGATTCAAATGTCGGAACACACGGGAACGAGCAACCGGGATATAAAGTATTCCATGCCTAATCCAGGTCATGCTCTCTCTAGTGATTCAAATGACCTAGTCCAAATCCGTTCAGCCGTTGAGGCGTGATAGATTAGGTACAGACATTCAGACTTTCAAATTTATAATAGATATATCATTAGGAGGCCCTTCGCCACAAGTCTACCGTTAACGTCAAGAATGTTTTAAGTTTGTTGCTTCTGCAAACGCAATCCAACGCGATGTTCTAATGAAGAGGTAACACGAAAAAAGAGATCACGCCTTAAAGTTTTGTTGACATTCGGTTCCTCCATTCTCATCCTAAATTCATTGTAAACTGATGAACGGTGGTGGTGAAATTCAACTCTTCCCCGAACATTCTAACTGTAAACCGACGCACAAAATCCAAGATTCTGTTGACATTTTCATCCGTTTTTGCATCATTGCTTACCATCAGATGGGATTGCAGTCAAAAACTAGTTTCTATCAATTTTTAAAAAAGCCTTTCGCTTCGTGGTGCACGTTCAATTTATTATCTTGGAATGAAACGGAATTTCCTGCCGGAGTGTGTTTCCTGATGGCTACAACCCGATAAACAACAAGTCAAAAGTGAATAGGTTACTTCTAGGTAAGCGCGCTCCATCGTCCACGGCATCATCGCTTTCCATCAGGTGATAGCGGTCAAGCGCGAACCTATTGACTATAAAAACAAAATTTCTTCCTTCTGAAAGTGCCGCAAATCACCGACAAACCTGGCCTTTTGACCGAACTTTCTCCGGAGGCCTGATAATATTTACCTAGAGGTTCTGTTGTACTGTGTGTATTCAAACCAGTACGGAAGGCGTGTCACATATTCCCCTGCCGCCGTCACAGTGTTTGTTATCATACTCTTCCGAAACCGCTTGACCGATTTTTATGAAATTTTTAGCAGTAGTTTGTAATGAAAGTTTGAGAATAGGTCGCAGGATATTTTTACCAAGGAAATGACACAGGTAGGTAAGCACTATCACGCGTGCTCTGCCGGTGGTAGTGGCAGGTAGCTTTCTTCTTCTTGTCTTTTTCCTTATTAGCGTTATTTGGGATCAGTCAAAATTATTTCACTACGAGAAAGCTACTTTGTCACTGTGTGACATAAGCCTATATTTTTTACTTTTATGCGGGTGAAACCGCTAGTAACAAGCCAGTCTTCTTTTTCAAGCCGTTATCCCATATTACTTGAGGTCGTCGAAGTTTTTTCTTCCTGTTTACTCTGTCCTGTCCTGTCACCCGTCACAATATCACCAGCTCCTTTAGTACAAGCTAGTATGATAACAAATATATTGTTCCCTCGGTATGGCCTTACAGAATAATGTAATATGTTAATAAGAAAGTCTATTAACCTAGACAACGAACATGGCGCCATGAAAAAGGCAAATAGATTTGCCACGACTAGACCGACACGCAGCCAGTGGCGTAGCTAGTCCCACAGGGGCCCCGTATCAAAAGTCCTTCGGGGGCCCCGGGTGTATAAAAAAAAACGTATTTTTATTACAGATGCTTAGCTGCCCTATGAGACGGTTGTGGAAAACATGTTGCGAATTTTTGCCTAGGTCAGGGCCCCTGTACCGCGAGGGCCCGGGTATAATTGATACGGCGGTAGCTACGCCACTGCACGCAGCTTTCCTATTTCACATTTTAATTTACTATGCGGCCTGCAGACTGGGATTCTCTTTGAATACTTATATTCATCCCGAGGTGAAACGTGCTTTTACATGCCGATGTTGGGACTCCTGCACTGTGAAAACTTGTAAAGCAGTTATTTGAATTTATTATTTTTTTTATTCACGTTGCTTTACTTGCTTTCATAATAGAAGCAAACAGAAATATGTGACAGAGATATTTATAACACATAGGTATATCTCAATTTAAAAAAGTAGTATTCTCTATAGGAGAAGAATGTACAAGAATCTCTATGGATAGTTCTTTATTTAAAGTAACCGTAGTTGGTACTCAGGGTCGGGATCCCGGTGGCTGGGGCGTGACAATATCCGTTGCCTCACGCGTGCGGCCATTTATTTTGCAGAAGATAACAATCGCCTGCCACTCCTTCTCGCTTCGAACCATGGCCTGATTCAGAGCTCGGCGCGATAGGTTACAGTCACAGATCCTCTCCATGGGAAGTCGTTGGTACTACGCTCAAGCAGAGCATGCCTCCACCAGTATCCGCCTGGTGCCATTTTTTTTTTTGTAATATTATTGATATATGAACTACTGCTTGGTACAACGGTGACACCAAAGCGATTCTTCCACTCTAATCCGATGCAGGAACCTCTCAAACGAAAATGTTTTATTATAAAATGAATGCTTTGATTCTTGATTCTTTAGCCGGCCTATTTGTAAAGCGTAAAGCCTTTTCGAACCTTATTTTTTATTTGTTAAAAGGGTTTGAGTTTGAACCTTCTAATAAATGTATCATAACTTTTTTTTCCGCAATACAGTCATGCAAGCACTTAAACTATTCTCTGCGTAGAGCCTGCGCCTGTGAATCAATGATATCTTCGTTCTCTGATAGAAAACATGACTGTTTAGAAAGAAACGCCATTTTATCAAATAACGGTACTTAAAATCTTGAGCCCCCTTGAGAGTGTTATATGTGCGCAAACGCCGGCGTTCGCGCAAATATTGTCTTTCTATTATGTCTCTAATTACGGTATTCAAAAGGTGAGCCGCGTAATCCGAGGTGCATATTTATATAACCGCTCTTGCGTGATCTTTCTTCAGATAGGTATTTTGGATGCACAGATATCTTGTGGATATTATCTAGGCTTCTATAGAAATCAAAACATTTTGTGTAAAAGTAATCCTGTAAAGACCTCTGAAAATCTGCTATTTTCCGTGAATTTTGACTCTCTATTGTGTACTCATATATTAAAAATAAAAAAGTCCTTCTATTCAATTTTAAATGAAGAATTATTATTTTTTTCAAAAATCCTTAAGGGTTTAATAAAAACACGTATTTGCTGGAACCAGTTTTGTGAAACCTTCGAGTAAATCTTAGAATTGCCGAATGACAACAGAATTTTCAGGTGTTATCTCTCTTTTTTTTCGCATTACTTTTGCATCAAACCTCACTTTGCATTGCTTTAAATGAAGCAACAAGCTTTTAAACCATGCACGACGTTGACGATAGACGAGTGAGGAAGGTCCACCTTAAGATAGTCCCAAGAGGACACCACTGTCCGCACATTTATTGCTTTTTAATTGTATCTGTAATTACGATAGTCGAAAGGTTCATTCGCTTTAGGCGCGTGTAAAACGGTGCGTCGAACACTCTATGTTTGCAACTTTGACAAAAATAACACTCTGCGCGTGCGCAACTTTAAACAAAGCTAACCGGCCGGTGCATACTCGCATTGTCAATCATTACTGGGCTGGAATCTCATCAGTCAACTGTTGTCGCCATCAGTTAATTAATGGTTTATGGCAAAAATTTTGTGGTCGCAGCTAAATCCTGACCCAACACAGAAAGTGAATTTATAAACCACACGGGGGGTATATTGAAACCCGACCAAAATGACGGATTCCAGAGTTTACTCCCTAGAGGAGACAGGGAGTTATTTGAAGCCAGCCTAGCCTTTTTCCCAACAAAATTAAGGGTCGTCTTTCAGTCAAGCTAGGATACAGCTGGATGCCAGAAGGTACTTTGCATAGAGGCTGCCTATCTGACTTCCACAACCCAGTGACTGAGTAACACGATAGGTACTCTTTGGCAAGACTGAAGTCAGATTTTCTGGTTTCTGACTATTCGTGTCCGTAACAACTGCCAAGATCTAAATGATACCCGAGAGTAATGTTTTAATGTGCTTCCAGATAGACTCTGGTTATGTTAAAAATTAAAATGACGACTCATCCAAAAACCTTGACAACGGTTGCTTAGCTTTGAGAATCCAATAGTTCGAATGTCAATTACTAAGCCACGAACTCCTTTATCCCCAAAGAGCATACTCTACTTTACAGAACTACTGCCAGAAAATTGAAAGCAAGCCATGCTGAGTAGTGGCGACCAGAACTCTCGCAGTGGCTATACCGAGAGCAACAGAGTCCCGATGCTAGGCGAAGGTCACGCGTTTTCATGCGAATATTTAGTAGTGGTTCCATATTCAAATCAAATTATTGATCAAGTGGGTATAATTAAATTCAGTACAGTATTATAGCCCAGTTATAGATGGCAGCACAGCGCGGATACCTCTGCTACTGTCCAGCGCTAAATTATTTTTTTTTTTTCGGTACGCAGCAGCCGTTCTTCATATTATTTTTAGTGTATAATTTGCTTTTTTTAGTATATTTGAGATCCGAAAACTAACAGCTGGATAGACTCTACCTATAATCAATCAAGTATTCGCCTAAGAAAACTGAACGAATTTGAAGCGTTTTTTCCGGTATTTATCGAGGACCTATCTTCTTCTCAGTCTAAAGCCTGCTCTACACTACTCGCAAAGCTGGTCGAAGTTGAACGAATATGTTAGTGTAGAAGGGTACTTCGCATCGCTTCGTGCAACCTTGCCTCGCTTCGGGCGACATCCAGTCGTCGGTTTTTGCGCCCGAGTCAAAGGACTCAAAGAGATCCTCGCGAGGTGGCTTGAGTGTGTAGTTATATACTTCGGACTTCAATCAACTTCGATGAGTACCTCGTCAAGGCAACTTCGCGACTAGTGTAGAGCAGACTTTACACTCCTGGCGGAGTGGTCGTGGTCACGGATCGTCTGATAGGTTGGTTGCGACTTTTGCGAGACTTCTCCATCTCTCTCTATTCATGGCACTTCGTATACATTCAAGGACGTACCTAGAGATGTATCGACAAAAAAGCTAAGTAATTGTTCAGTCACGATATTTGGGTTCGTTGTCTTTGTTTCAACTATTCTAAACATGTCAATGGCAAAATGCGAAAATCGTGGAAGCTATCAGGAACTTGTGTCATCTATCGAATTATCAAATAAAGAGTCTTTTCAGTCATCAATCTAACATCTTCCTTCCCTTTTCCCGTGTTATTTGAGGTCGGCGGAACTATGTTTTTTCTTCCATGCTGTCCTCTTACCTTTCAATGCTCTCACTAACTCTCTTTTCTTTCATTTCACTCCTCACACAGTCCATTTATTTATTTAGCCTCCCTCACGCATCTACCTATATGTGTAGGTATACTCATAACTCGTAATATATTTCATCCCTCCTCATAACATGGTTTACTGGGACTTTCGAGCCTTTTTCGGTTTTCTTTTGCGCGTTTTTTGGAGCTAATAATGCTCAATGCAATTAATTGGGCCATACACTCAATTATTATAATAATTAATTTGTGGTTTATTTTCCTAGTTTAATAAAAAAAATAGTAATTTATCATGTATAATAAAATTTGTATTTATTCATGTAATCAGACTTGCTGCATTTAATAACATAACATTGATAATATACTTTTATCTGAGTGCATGTTACATGTTTGTATAACTGATAACACACTTTGATTTGAATTTTAATAAAAATCTTCACAACTACATTTAAAATAATATTTTCATCATAGTAACATTTCATTCATTTCAATTTATTTATTTTTCCTATACCTAATAAATAAATACTTGGTATAGTTTGTTGCAATGGAATATTATTATTATTGTGGTAGGTAATACTGATCAATCAATGTTACAGCTGAAATGTACAAATGTCAATGATATATATCAACCAGAGATAAGGTACTGGTTATCATTTAACATCTTCAGTGACAGGAACACACAATGATTTGTTTGTGTGCCCACAACCCACCTCACAAGTCTTTGTTATAAGAAGCTATTGTTAATTTGTGGGCATGCCCAAAGATACTAAAGATGAAGTGTCTAGACTCAACAGATACTTTTTTATAGGAACTGACAAATGTTACCACATTTCCTCTTATTTGCCATTAACCTTTTGAGGATCATAACAACCATTTGCTTGGGGCTCAACAGTTTAATATAAAATGGTCCCAAAAGCTTCAAGTTTTTAAACTTTGACACTGATTTACCTAGCCAGATGATTTTCTACTGGTAGCATTTTGGGGAGTGTGCATCATAATTGCATAATTATATTTACCAAGCCCGTTCCATTATCAGATCATGAGACCATGACTGCACAAAACATTTTGGGCACACATTCATTGTGCATACAGGGCAAATACTTTACATCTTAGCAAGCATGCTTAGTTGTTACTCACTATCAATAATATTATAGTAGAAAACATTTGAGAACTCATGAGATTTTTTGGTAGCAAGTTTATAGATATATTGCTAATAATTAATTCAGTAAGCAAATGACCTGGATTTCATAAGGAACACCTTAAAAATTCTTCTAAAACCATAGTCAGTAAAAAACTGTATCAGCCAAACTCCTAATCTAATTAGGTTGACCCAAAACATCTGTTAACTAGTGGCTTCAATTCCCGAATGAGTCATTTTAATGAATCAGAGGCCATGTCGACTGTTTACATAGGGTTACAGAATTGTGAGTAACAGACCAATTGTCACATTCCTTCCTGTTGAAAAATTGAGAGGTCAGAGCAGGCTTCTGAACTATGTACGTGTCAAATAATGATTTTATTAGGTAAAGAGTATTGAATTTGTTCCTTTTTTAACCTCTTGTATGCCGTAATTAGAGACAAAATTAAAAAGCCATTGTGTCTCGCATAGATCTGCGTTCCGGCTACAAAAGGTTAAATTTATTATTAATGGGCTTGCGTTTGACCACTGTCTCATCTGATGGTAAACGAAGAAATGGTTAATGGTGCAGTATGATTCCCTAAAAGTAACCTCTTCTCTCTAGACTTAAAGACCCCTAGGTTGTAACTTTCAGGAACCCTAGATTTTAGCAGCAGGGCAGTCTATGATAGAAGAAATGTTCCTGAAAAATATTATATAAGTGGGATGTTTACCATATAAAGTATTTTCTATAGTTTTATATTCAGGTAACGGTAAGACAATTTGATTGATGATGGAGCCCACTTGCCTTATAGTGACATTTACAATGACATAGTTGTTACATAAAATTCCTGCTTATTACAGCAGTTTGTTGACAGTTTAGCGACGATAATGTTTCCATTTTGCAAAGAAGTTGGGAGTGGGAGAATTATGGGTAAATAATAAAGATTATTATATTTTTAAACAGTTTTACACATAATTTTTTTTCCCCAGTTTACTTAAATCAAATGAGGCTGGTGTTTCCTAGCTGACAATCCTGAGAAGAAACACCATAACTAAGTCAGGGATTAAAGTGTTTAAAAAGTCCATAGGCAAACATGCAATGATCATCAAATCATATGAGAACAATGAGAGTAAGTCTGAGATAGTCTTTTGAATAATTTTCAAGCTTAATTAAGGCATATTTTGATAAAGGTAATGTAATTAATTATAAAAATTATTTGTACAGACATATTACAATCAACTTTCAGAAAATAAAGCTAATTGTAACCAAAAAAAGTTCTAGTGATATCAACATAATGAAGTTTTTACTGCTGTTGAAATTTGTTAAGTAAGTATGTTTTTCTCAATTATTAATTTATTCTGTAAAACATCAGTTATTTATTTTGTAAACAATATGATATTTGTTATTTGACATGTAACTACTTATATATTCATTAGCTTGGTATTTTAATTAATCACTGTTTTTCCAGGACAAGTTGAGCCACTTCTTTTTGTTGACACTTATTCATTTTATATCAAGGTTAAACAAAAAAAATAGTGAGTAATTTTGTTTATTAGACTTGTCAATCATTGATTTATCCATTTTCCCTAATTTGTGAATAATGCTGAGATTTTAAGTAAATGGTTGGGTATCAACAAAATTACAATCTAAATTATTATGCATGATTATTTAATATCTATTCTACCATTCTATGACTTATAATAATCTACAATTATAACAAGGATAATTACCATTTTGGAACAATAAAAATACATATACCTTTGTTCAGAGTAGGTAAAATGAAAAGCTGGACAAAGGTATATATTATGTATTTTTATTGTTGCTACATACCTACACTGGTTGGGAAACAAAAAATATGCCAGATTTGTGAAACTGATATCATTAGGTCATAACTACTTGATCTGAGTGCAATGACCTCAACAGATGTTAATGACCTAGATTTATTTCCGTTTTGTTTAATAACATTAAATGAACAAAACATTGTCATTAGCCTGTTCTTTATCTTCATCAAAATACTCCTACTATTTCAACTATCCCTGTTACCTCAATTTCTTTTTATAAGAGTATCCTATCTTCTGCAGATTAGAATTGATCTGCTCGACTAATCCTTACAAGGAAATGTAATTCCTAGTGATTATTTAATAAATTCTCCGATAGATTAAACAGAATTCATAATAAATCATGATAAAATCAATTTTGTAAACAAGTTCTGAAGTCTTTCAAAAAATCGTGTAAACATCATCGACCGGGGCGCCATGGCGTAGTTTTACGCCTAGGGATATTACCTTGGGTCTGGTAGAACTATTTTTTTACTAGCTCGTGCTGCTGGAGTGCATTTCGACTTCTCCATAGCCATCAAGTAACTGACGTCTGCCAGCACAGCCTCGAGGTCCGCCATTTTGAGTCTCAATTTATCACCTTCACCAGACAAAAAATAAATAACACTGGTCCGCAACACAAACACTAACTAACTCAAGTTGATTTCAGCTGATAGTCATAACTTTCTTCACATCGCGACTGTTCACCGTTTCACAGAATTTGTTGATGAGTGGTGACACATGCTGATCATTCACATTCGCAGAATATTTTTTTACTAACATAGGACCACGTAACTTATTTACAAATTATTATTACAGATAAACGTTAAGTTCGCAATTAATTGTAGTGGATATTATACGGGAAGAAGCTATAACAAATAATGATTTACAATCGCTAAAAACGTAATCTAATCCAACACCCGTCACTCCGCGAGTTCCGCGACTACACACACATCCGGAACTGTGGACTCACACTAATGACTTCGTGTTGTAAACATGTACGAAGTCTATACGATTTCTCACACACACATTCAACGAAGATCTTTACTATTCGTTCAGAAACACAAAATCTAGACAGTAAAAACATTTCGTTAAATTATTTATTTCTTCGCTTATTACTTATTATTAATTTAATAACAAAATATAAAAATTGAGGACACATACCTGGGAGAAATACCATAAATATACATTCCATCGAAAAATACATGGTTTCAAAACCTAAGTAATGCTAGGTCCACACAAAGCAATTTTAGTTGCTGACGACCAAGAATATTATAGTTGATGACAATAGAGTACTTTGTAGCTGACAACTCACCGACGATTACAAAACGGTATGTTAATCAGTTTTGATTTTTAGCGTTGATATAACAGACCGTAGTGTATTTAGTGTACAGCCTTTCGTAAAAAATAGGCTTGAAAAAAATAGTTACTGAGACAATCAAACAAAAATTCAACAAGAAATCAACAACAACCAACTTAATAAGTCAACTACCATCAACATCAAGACGACTACAACCAAAAAATCACTCGAACTACATGTCAACAACAATTTACAACAACCAACTCACTAAAAACCAAATACAAACCTATAACAACCAATTACGACCAATAACATTTCAACAACAAACAATAACTACTCAATAACAACTCTTTCTTTACGAATCATGAACGAAGAATCTCTCATCGAATTCTCCTGTAGTCATGTCTCAGGTCTGCTAGACAAAATTTCCCTGGAAATAAACAGTACATTTCTACTCTTTTTTCTCTATTAATTGATTTTTTTTTGTTATTAAGTGTTCACTTAAACTAACATATTTTTTAATCAGAATTAACTTATTAAATTCCGCTTGTATCTGCATTATTGTTGGTTTGTACATCGTCGTCGTCATTATCTTCATCAACAGTGCTGCTTTACCCTATTAAATAAAATATGTTCAACACACACCTACATTAACTTAAGTTGAGTTAAGTGTTATAAAGTTTTATTTCACCTGCCCCACTAGCCAAGTTGCGATCGTTTTGTTGACATTGAA
Source organism: Mythimna loreyi (assembly GCA_029852875.1). Classification (NCBI taxonomy): domain Eukaryota; kingdom Metazoa; phylum Arthropoda; class Insecta; order Lepidoptera; family Noctuidae; genus Mythimna; species Mythimna loreyi. Next base: position 14,296,826 of record CM056792.1, read on the forward strand.
CGCTTTCAATTAGCCACGCCCTCAATTTCTTAGGTCAGACGTCATCTCAAAGCTCAGTCACATGGCCAGAACAAAGGGATCGAAGACGTGGCCTATTCCACGTTCGACGTTAACGAAATAGTAGTAACTTGGCTGGGGGGCTGCATTTTTGATAAAATACAAACTGAATATAACTCTTCAACATTGCTCATCTCAACGTCTCAAACCACTCATCTGTACCTTTAGTATTGTAGCCAACAAGGAAAATAAGATAGAAGTAGTTGGTGGCAGCGGCATCAGCTTTAGTGTAAAACTTTAAAATAATATATTAATTCCATACGTTCGTGAATTTGCACTGAGTGTCGAGTCTTAGAAGGCAAACAAGTTTATCAATTATGAATAGCCCGCTTTAGTTTTCTTGTCTATGTTATCCAAAATGACAAATAAGGCTGAATTGTTGTTAAATACTTTGGCCTCTATAAAAATTTTCAAGTGTCAAATAATGTCAATGGAACTGTCATCAGCTGTCAAAATAAATTAATAATTAGTTTTCAATGAAATGATTAGGGCATTTTGATAAGGCAATATGAGTTAGCCGGCAGTGTGTTTTGATGAAATTTTAAGGCAAAACCGCGTTGTAGACTTAACCGCAATGTAAGTAAAATGGTTTTTGTTGTAGACCTTCATGAAGTATTACAATTATTTTTACATTGTAGTTTCTAAAAATTACCTATTTATTGCACTAACACTACTGCGCGTAACATGCGCGTAATATCCACAAGATAATGTATTTCGGAAGATTTCTTAATGTATTAAAGTACAATTTAAAGTCATCATTTTTTATTTTTGAAATGTAAATTATAAAATACTTTTAAATATTTGCAGCAAAATGATGGAATATTGCCCCCCTAACGTGACCCTGGGAGAGATATGGGTAGACCATGGAATATCCCAATGTTTTATGGAGACTATCTCCGCTATCTTCATTGGTGGATTCTTATTAGTATTTGGACTGATTCAAATTGTAATGTATAAAAGGTGAGTAAATGATAATTATGTTTTGATTAGTTTAATTCGTTAAACCACAGCGTCCGCACACCTATTGTCTTGTAATTGCATCTGTAATTACAGTAGTTGTATCATAGATTGAGTTGTTTCTATTGACTATTGGCTCCTCAAAGAATACTCTCTTTTGATTTTAAAGATATTTATATTCTTCTTTTCTCAGTCAATATAAATATTATAATCCATGAATTCATGACATTACAAAATATTCTGAAATGTTAACATTGACTGAGAATTTTTTAAAGGAAATTATGATAATTTTATTCAAAAGTAGTGGGTCAATAATTTTACACAATTCACAGCTTGTAGAACCATGTTCTATTTGGCAAAGAATAGCATTGAAGAGAAACAAAGACAACTTGAAAGATATTTTTGATCAATTTTGGTAGTAGGTGTCCTAACCCTAATTTATCTTCTCTATCTGACATTTAACCTCTCAGGCTTAGGTTTTTTTCAGTAAAATGAGGTGTACCAAAAATGGAACACTTCATAACAGTAAACAGTTTAATATGTAAAAATAATAAAGTTAGTACAAGGTGTACTAAATTTAGTACACTTGTGGCTGAGAGGTTAATCAGGATTTGAGGTATTTCTTAACTTTTTGAGTACCGTAATTAGAGACATAATAGAAAGACAATAGGTGTGTGAATGCCGGCATTCACTTGGGGCTCAAGAGTCTAATTCAGAAACCTGGAGAGAGTAAGAATACATTACCTAAATATATTCTTACTCTCTGATAATGATAACATTAGTATCCAAGTGTTATCAAGCAATTTATACAATGCCTAGTTGGTTAGTTATTTATAATCAATTGTTATCTGCACCATTTATGAAATGTTGATATTATATAATTGATCTTATAAAACATATATATCGGCATTTTGTGACTGTTCATTTTTTAATTAATCTGATTACATTTTTATGCATTGATAAGAATGGTTAGTTATGGTACCTAATTACTGAGATATTAACCTAGTAATTAGATAATCAGTAATTTTTGTATTAGCTATATTTTATAAAAGGGATTAAACTCTCCAGCCTTAAGAGGACACTGATGTTTGCACAGCTATAAATTGTCTAATTGCGGTATTCTACAGGTTGAACTAAGACAAAAGTTGATTTAATTACAGTAAAGAGATGGTATATTGCTGAGAAGGCACAGTCAATATGTTACTTTTTTAAATTTATCTGTGGGAGTATCTAGAAGTTTTGTAAACTAAACAAATAGTCTTTTTCTGCTAAACAAAAATTGACTGGATATCAACAGCTTTTTGCCACAATAGAATATCATACAATACAATATGACAGTATGAAAATCGCTGATGTAAATGAAACGGGCTGTCTCTAAATTTTAAATTTAGTAGAAGTAGTATTCTACTTCTACTAAATTTAAAATTTAATTGAATGATAAATAAATTAACTAACATTGCTGCTACACTTGTTAGTTAATCTATTAGTCCATTCACCTATATGTGGGCTCAACTGAAGCTTATACAGTTATGCCTAAGAACACTGTAGTATCTTCAGGAACTCGTATTATTACTTCTGTTCGAAGTACACTTTGCTTGATGTAAAAACAATAATTATCAGTTGCATTTAACCAAATACAGCTATAAGCTGAGTATCATCTCCATATTATTTCATTTTGTTTAAAATTTCAATCTCGTCTAACCGGACAGATGCCAAGCCCAACATGGTTGGAAAAAGATTCGCCAGATTGAGTTTTAGTATACTATAGAGTTTGTCAAGGAAAAAAAAACATTAAAAAACATGTATTCCGTTTCGTCGTCTGGACTTTTTATACACAAGGAAAACTTTAAGCATGTACATTATTCTACAGTTGATATGCGAGTAGTTTTGAATTTGACGCGATGGGTGCCCGGACGGGTGGCGTGGCGTGGCGTGGCGTAGTGTCGCGAAGCCTCGCTTCACGCAGCGTTGTTCCTAAAATCGTTAGTTATTGCTTTCAACGCCACAGTCTGATTTATGTGACAAATCTATTTCATGACTACATACATGCAAAAATCTGTGGGGTAAAAAAAACAATAATTTTTATGTTAACATAATAATGCAGTTACTCATATAATGATTAGATTTTGGGGAACCAGGAATCATTGAGTTGGGAATCAGCATTTTTTGATTCGTGAGCATTTTTTTTAACCAAAATCCGTAGCTTTGAAAGAGTTAAGTCCAAAGCTGGTGTACTAGTAACAAATAGTAAAAAGCTATTCCTTTTCAGATATGCTACAGAAGTGGTGGATGTGAGAACTTCTCGGCTTTTCGCCGTGCAGTTGTTTTTCACGTTGTTTGTACCAGTGTTGGCTGTGATAAGATTCCTGCTACAGGCTTTTGTATTTAAAGGAGGATCAATTTATGGATATATGGTATCTATTTTACAACATTTTTTAAATTTCAGAATAAAGATTAACAATTTTATCAGTAATGATTCTGGAAATCGATTAGTATCGATTAGCAATCGAATGCTATATTTTATTTTAAATACCACAACACAAATACACGGATAGGCGGTAAGCCCAGATGGACATGGCGTGTCGACTACCTTAAGGATTGGCTAGAAATGGGAAACGACAGAATTGAGTGGAATAACGGAAAGAAGGCCTTTGCCTTGCAGTGGGACACAATGGACTCATAATAATATTAAAATTATCTAAAGGTCCTCTGTAAGTTGGCTTTGGCCTCTATTACAACTTCCAAAGGGTCCTAAAATGTATAAATGCATTATTAATAATAATAAATACAAAATCAACTCTCACACAGCTATAACTACCAGTCAGTAGTCACATAGTTGAAACCTTAGGTAAATGTTAGTACTTTTTAAAAGTTAGGTTTTTATTTAAAGTTACTATTCTGAGACGCGACGGACTGCAGACTGCAACCGCAAGCAGCACGGTGACCAGCGGCTGCGGTCGATAGCATTACTGCCTGCGCCCGTAGTTTTTTTTTTTTTTTTTTTTTATGTGTCAACAACTATCACACAACACCATCTAGTCCCAAGCCAAGCAGAGCTTGTGTTATGGGTACTAGACAACTGATAAACATACTTATATATCTGCATAGTTGCTTCTATTCCAAGCGCAGCGGCATGTCGCGGCTGCACAATGCATAGAACCATGTTTCAGTCACTCCAGTGCCTTCGTGCGAGACAGAATTTCTAACAAAGCTATCGATACTTTACTTTTGTTAAGAGAGGAAGATGATGACCAACAACAAAGTTAATTAATTTGTCTTTATCGTCTTTCGAAAAAGTTGACATCTTTGTACGTGCAAACTCTACGGTTACGACATCATCGAATCTGAAGTCGCTCCAATATGCAGCCGAAGAAATCTATTTCAATAGGTTGAATAGAAACTAGTTGTGTCGCTTGCAGTTCACGGTCTGCAGTCCATCTCGGAATAGTACCTTCATTATTAAACATTGTCTAAGTCAAAAACAGAACATTCATAGAATAGATTAAAATACGGTGGATTTTCACACCCCTTATTTCTTATACGTATGGAGCGAAACAAATAGTATACTCCAATGGAAATAAAATTAGACATATAAGCAAGCCTGTTTTACGGTTCGTGCAACTGATTTTGACTTTTATTTCGTCGGTGGCATGACAAATAGCGGCTGCAGTAAATTCTTGGTATTGTATCCACTATTTTGTTTTAATGCCTTCCTTATGCCTACGGAATAGAAGACAAAATGGTTTGAACGGACAGTAAATCAGGTTGGTTTAAATGACTAATCTTACTTCGAACGGAGTATTGTTGTTGTTAAATATTATTATTTTTTATAAAAAATTCCATTCGGTGGTCATTATTGTCCACCTCCTGTTTATAATTATATATTTATTAATTGTAAATATTTTTGTTACAGATACTAGCTTTAGTGATAACATTAGTTGTGTTTCCTCTGTCGGCCTACCTAGCTGTACTAGAGAGGCGGTTCCTCCTGCCGTCTGTCCCTCCAAAGGGGCACGGATTTGTACTGCTCGTCTTCTGGGCCATGATATTTGTGTCGGAAAATCTTTCCTTCCTCAATCTCAATAAAGAAGGATGGTGGTGGCATTTGAAAAAGTGAGTAATGTTTTTTCTGTAATTTTAATGTGTCTGTTATATATTTTTTAATTTGTTTTAAAAGTCTAGAATTCAGATTTCTCAGTTCAAGTAAAAGAAGACTTAATTTATAAAAGCGAAATTTTTCTTGCATTTTGTATCGGCATAGTAGTGAGTGACATGACAACATTAATATAATAATAATATATTCCACAACTGTCACACAACGTCGTCTAGTCCCAAGCTAAGCAAAGCTTGTGTTATGGGTACTAGACAACTGGGAAACGTACTTAGGTATACATATATTTCTAAATACAAACATATTATAGACTAGCTTTTGCCCGCGGCTTCGCTCACGTCACTCTACCTCACTCCATTCTCCTCTACTCTACCCCACTCTACCCTAATTTTTATTTCATAAGAACCTTCTCCTGACAATAATAAACTTAACAAAAAAAGAATTAGTAAAATTGGTCCAGGCGTTGTTGAGTTTTGCGCTTACCAACACATTTTGCGATTCATTTTTATATTATAGATAAAGAAGAAGATTATACTTCTCTAGTTTGAATCTACCCAGCAATGGGCCTATCATTGTTGGGCAAATCCGAAAGCAATTTCGTAGACTTTCTTGTATCACAATTGTAACAATGACTGTAAAAAAATTTGACTCAAATAAATAAACACTTTCAAGAATCTACAAAAAAAGAACAAGAAGAACAGAACCTTTAAAATAATAGCAGTACTATTTTGCTCTTGACTTACAAGTCTTTAATATGTGTCTTAGTCTCCAAGACCGGCTGGAGATGGCTCTGTTCGTGGGTCGCTATGTGTCGTGCATGATCATGTTCGTGCTCGGCATGAAGGCGCCCGGCATCATGCACCAGTTCGAGTTCCTTGAGGGAGAGGACGACAACCGCAGGAATATACCGCCACGGGTGAGCATTTTCTACTTTTTAGGACAGGGAATGAATTTTTAACTTTTTTAGTACGTGCGCCGGGGCCATACCTGCTGTAATGTGACAATGATATCATGATTACCTTTATGAAAAAGGAGTTTATCTTTCTAGATAGATAGATGAAACTAATATTTATTGCAACACAAAATATACAAATCTAACCACTTATACAAAAACTGGCAATAAAATAAGTAATGAAAATAATCGCAAATATCATAATAGTTACCTGTTAGTATATACAATTATTTTCGTAGTGAGGGCCAACCAACACAATAATAAAAAAAAGCAAAGAAAACATAAGAAATATAACGAGTATTCATTATGGACATAAAAATATTATACGGTGTGGGTACTTAGAAAAAAAAAAAATCAAATAAGAGTTTATATAGTATCACTCGGACTGGAACACTTTGCCGGCTGCAGTCTTTCCGTCCGATTATAATTTAGGTGTCTTCAAGGCTAGAGTGAATAGGCTCTTATTAAACTAGTGCGCCTTACCATCAACGATTGCATCACTGCTTACCATCAGGTGGGATCGCAGTCAAGCACTACTTTATAGCAATAAAAAAAAAAACTCCCATAACGGAACTATGATGGCTTTGGCACGTCATAGTAAAGCTTTTGATCCAAGTTGGTACTGGTGCTGGATTTTGGTTCGACGGACAGAATCCAATACCAAATCACAGACCACGGGAGACTCATTGTCTCAGTACTTTGATGTAGGCGAAACGCTTAGTCTGGACCGTAGAAGTTTCAACAACATAAGGGTGGAACAGTTGTTCATGCATTAGTATACAAAATCTAGTTGTTACATACCTACACCCTCTATGATCGTTTGAACCTTTCCTTGGCATAATCCTGTAACTAATCGCCTTATGCTTATAAACGACTAAAATGTGATGAGGTGGGATGACTCATTTATTCTACGAGAATACATAGAAGTGGTGAGAGAGCAGTGGTGGCCGAGTGGTAACGGCTCCGACTTACGAGTTGTAGGTCGCGTGTTCAAACCCAGCCAGGCGCATTACTTTGTGTTATTTATTTCATTACCACTGCTCTCAAAACGGTGAAGGAAAACATCGTGAGGAAACGGGCATGTCCTAGAACTGATATTTCGAAGACATGTGTCATCCACCAGTCCGCACCGGGCCCGCGTGGTGGATTACGGCCCATTCCCTCTCTTAGAGAGGAGGCCTGTGTCCCAGCAGTAGGAACATTAAAAAGGCTGATGATGATGACATAGAAGTGAAACAAATAAAAACTTTTTGAAACAAACTTCATTTATGAGAATCGAAACTTTTTTTTACATCCATATCATTTGTCATCAACGTCAATTCGTTCATTTTTTTGTAATTTATTTATAGGTTAAGATGTCATGTCCATATCAAAATCATTTAATTGTTTCAACAGCCGAAAAAGATTTATTTAAAGTAGTTAAGGTGATTAAATTATCAAGTGTCTTGACCTCCGTTACAATAATTGCATATTTTAGGACTGGCATAACGTGATGTTATATTTTCAAATAGGGTGAGTACTTGCAAGTAAACAGTCTGAAAGTTTATGAGGATTATATAAAGTCTGAGTAAAATGTGCATGAAGTGGCAAGAGGGATAAAAGTAGCTCCGAATCATTTGTCTTAAAATATTTGAAGTGGTCTTATTTATTTACTTATTTTATACTAAATTAAACTAACCCTTTCACTCTGTCTTCTCACAGAATCGTAAGCTTTCTATTATTATCGTTTTCCATTCATTAGCAAACTAATCCACGAGCGCGTCTTATTCTTATGGCAACGACTGACTCTAGCCCTGGTATAAAAGCAACGTAGGAATGGGGTAGGTTGTTTAGTCAGAGTCTGACACTGTTTTTCGCTTGCCCCAAGGGCTGGATTCTTCATTGGATGATTTTCACCCATCATAAAGAAAGGCAACAACTGAACAGTGGTGACTCAGTACCTACGTCGTGCGTTCAAACCCACGCAGGAGTTATACTTTGTGTAATTTATTTCATTACCACTGCTCTAAAATATCCACCAGTCTGCACTAGACTGTGCGTTGGATTACGACTCGTTCGTTCAGCTAAAGCGCAGGCCTGAGTTCTAGCAGTGGGAAAATGATAAGGCTGATTAGGTTCCGACACCCGACAGTGCGAGTGCGGTGCTCCTGACCAAACAATGGCCTACCTATTAGAGTGCCTAAAATGTTCATACAAATGCACCATACAAATGTGACAACCTTTTGGGCAGAAAAACTTTGAAGGAAGTGGAAACTATCGATTCGAGAAGACGTATAGAATATGCTTATAAAAAAATAAAATATCCACCAACGCTCTTGCCACTACTGCCCAATCTGATTACTTCTTCTTCTACATATCCTTGTATTTTCAAAAGATGGTTTGTTTTCAGACTGTTTAACTGGTTTACTCAACAAACATGCAGGAAATGGGGAAATACTTTCACGTCTACATTGTAAGATTATTTATTGTTTATCCCACAAATACTCGGTTCAAAAAACTTGACCTGTTTTAGTCCGATGTTTTACAAATGATAGGTACCTAAATTTTGTTTCGGAGACGCGAAGCGTTGAGCGTTTGTCGTACATTGCCTTTTATGTTTACGTTTACGCATACGATGATGCTTCCCGACGTCGTGTGCTGCTGCAATGTACGATGAACGCCGACGAAGGCCCAGCGCACACCGCTGGAGGCGCGGCGGAGCGCAATTGAAGACAACAACTTAATATAAACCTTAAGTAGCTTAACATACGGTCTACAAAAGAAAAAATTCGCATGCCATGCAAATTTATTCGGTGTGCGCTCGGCCCAACCCGTCGCCCATCGCGTCGCGTCTCCGAAAACAAAAACTTAAAAAACTCGAATTTAAAATACATTATTCGTTGTGGTATTGTTTTGTCGCAAGTTTACTTCCTCAATTGATTACTTGATTACGATCCCAAACGGGTTTTAACTACAGGAAAGATTAAAACTATGTTGTAGGGATAGTGAAAAAAAAATCCATTGGATAAGTTTTAATTAAAATAACTGTTTATTTCCTTACCTTCGTCTTGTACTTAATTAATACATTCTATACAAAAATTGGTAATACGTGGGAAAAGTAGAACCGCCGAAACAAATTAAATATTTAAAATTAGTATTACCTGCGACTTCGTAGAGATTAAGAATATTACTCTCCTTTTTAGGAGCAATCTTGTAATAACAACATTCATTATTCATTAATGAAATTCCTAATATTAAGAAAGCTATTCCTTGTAACTTCGCCAACCGTTAGGAGTCCCATCAAAAAGAGTTCAGCCGTTTTGGAGATTCGCCGAAACAAACAGACACAATTTTTTTTTAAGTTTTTTTAGGAATCGAACATAAGAAAGAAACGTTGATTTGATGTTACAAATAGACATTTATTAATTATATACTTTTGTAATATGCAATTTGATTGATTACTTTTCTTTACCTAGTAGAAAGCTTGTCTTAACAACCCGTAAAACAAGGAAAACTAATTACTTAAATAAAAGTAACTACTTAAGTAAATATTTGTATTCTATATTGACATTTTTAAAGACGATTTCTAAATCCTAGTGAGTCCTAATGACTTAAATGAAATTACTTAGCAACAAGTATTTACTTCTTCATAAATACGGTGTACGACTGACTCAAGGTAGCTTTTCGAACTAAGCGTCATAGACGCAGCGTCTATGTACAAATAACATGGACTTTTAAGTAGCATAAATTAATAATTTTCTCGTCTTTTCTCCATAGCCAGATGACAACAGATCGACATTCCGCAATGTATTCGGCAAACTGCGGACTCTGCTGCCCTTCTTGTGGCCAAGGAAGAGCGCATGTCTACAAATCTACGTACTCATATGTGTCCTCGCCCTGATCGCTGGAAGAGCAGTGAACCTCTTTGTGCCTATTTATAGCAAAAAAATAGGTAAGTGAATGTTAAGTAAAAAATTGCAGCAACATTTAGTAAATAAAAATCCTGTTTTACGAATTAGAATTATACATAACAGTCTGAAATCAATTATGGGGCAGTTGCCAGGACCAGACCTAAGACTCGATTGACCGGAGGATCTTCCCGTTTCAAAATTATTCATTAGTTTTTGGGACTTCACACAATGTTCCGCAAACCTCTAAAGGACAAGAATTATTTTTTTTTTATTTCCTCTAAAGGAAATTACATCTACTAAGTAGTTTCTATATTAAATTTTTTGCAATATTATAGATATACGAGACGCCGGCTATTGTGGCGACACCCGAGGATGTCTATTTCCGGGTTATGTGTTTAATTTACTGCTAAAATCAATGGCCACCTGCTAGGCACTCCAGTTTTTTTGTTAATGTCATTCATGTTTCGACGATTTCGATATCAAAGAGAGAGAGAGAGCGTTGACCGACATCGTGAGATCGAACTTCGAAACGAATTCGACACGAAGCGATTCCCACTTGTCTAGGCCCCATTCATTTTGTAATATACATATTTATTATGATAAAAAGAATCTCGCAATAACCAACACAATTCTAAATAATGAATTCCCTTCCAGTGGATAGTATCTCCATGCCCCCATTCTACTTCCGATGGGACTTGGTGCTGATCTACGTGTTCTTCAAGTTCCTGCAGGGCGGAGGAACCGGTGGGATGGGTTTCCTCAACAATCTGCGGTCATTCTTATGGATCAAAGTGCAGCAGTACACAACTAGGGAATTACAGGTATAAATATGTTTTTAGTCATTTGTAGGAATTAAGCTTGTAGTAGAACAGTTGCCGAATAGTAACAGCCCCAAATTACTAGTTGTAGGGCTCAAGTTCAAACCAGCCAGGCTCATTACTTTGTGTACCTAATTAATTTTGTCACCACTGCTGTTAAAACGGTGTAAGAAAACATCGTGAGGAAATTGATGAAAACCGAGGAAAATGTTCTAGAATTTAAAAAATCGAAGATATGTGACATCCACCAACCCGAATTGGGCCTGCGTTGTGTATTATATACCCGTTTATTCTCTAGTGAGGAGTCCTGAGTCCCAGCAGTGGGAACATTATAAGGTTGTTTATGCTATGTTTATAAGCGAGATCCCTGTCTGTCATTATTTGAAGATCAACAGTGTCTGAAAAAAAAATATGAAAATGCAGTTGCTCTTTCATATAGTGTTCGAAAATTCTTATGGGTACCCACACTCTCACCTAGTCACTGCCTTAATCAGGGCTTCCGGACACTTTATAAATCCGGCCTCGTTCCTGACTGGAAGGCTTTTACCGGGTCTGTGGAAAAGTTCCAAAGAGATATCTGGAACACAAGAGGCTAATGAAAAAATACGGATGGGCTTGTAAAAGTCTGACATTTCCTCTCGCTCCACACAGAGCGCGAGAAGTTATTTATTGGTCATCTAAAGGTTAAAGAAACCTTTACCACATACTAGAACAATGCAAACTAGATAGTTACCGAGATTAAAATTAATGACGCACCAACACAATCCAATTATGATTGTTGTATGAATCAGAAATTTTATCACACATAGTCATATGGGTATTGTGTTTCACTTTACTGCTAATTAAACTAATCGTGACTAGTTTGGAGTTATATAGACAAAAATAAAAACATAAAAATAAGGACGCATTAACATTATTTTCCGAGAAAATGAAGTCACAAGCTCCGGTATTACTCCCCCTTGCTGAATCAAAGAGAGAAATAGATGTAAAAAAAAAATACAAACATCCGAACATAGTACCTACCTCCTCCTTTTTATGAAGTCGGTAAAAATACAGTACACATACAAATAAGGCATAGTGTTCCTTTTTTTAATTGGTATAAACTAGTGCTTGACTGCGATCCCACTTGATATTAAGCAGTGATGCGAACGTTGATGGTGTAGTGCAGTTTCCTTGCATACTTTTCAATGAAAGCTGATATCAAATAATTTCTCTAGGCAAATACTTAGAATTGGTTAATTGCCTTTTTTTTGGTGGGAAATCATCCAATGATACTTCCGCTTTAGAGCAGATTGAAACCACACGTATGTTCTTTATTTTTCTATTTCCCAGCAGTGGGAACATAGAAAAGGCTGATGTTGGTAATGATCATGATGATGTTCCTTCCTTACCATTTGCGTTCCAAGTCCACAGGTTTCACTTTTGAAACTTTTTCTGTAAATGGCTTCAAAATTGGTTATAAATAATGGTTTATCGGAGTATCCTTGCGTGATCGAATTAGAAATGAAGATATCCGCAAGAGAACCAAGGTTGCCGACATAGTGAAAAAAATCGCCAAACTTAAGTGGCAATGGGCAGGACACATTGCACGCAGAACAGATGGCAGTTGGGACCGGATGGTTCTGGAGTGGCGACCACGTACCGGATAACGTTGAAGGCTTTCCACACTGGGGACCGATGACCTGGTCAGGATTGGTGGAATCCGATGGACGCAAGACGCATAGGACCAGTTTTTGTGGCCACGCTTGGGGGAAGCCTGTGTCCAACAGTGGACGTCTTTCGGCTGAAATTATGATGAATGGTGTATTTATATAAAGTGGGGGCACAATCTCTTTTGTACGCGCTTAACCTAATGGCGGTGATAAATTACATAATTTTGAACGGATTCGAAAAAAAAATTCTATTTGTAATTTTGGTTATGGTTACTTCTTGATATAAATAATACAATAAGTCAAGTACCCAATTCACTGGGCCGCCAGATACTATATTTTAATTTATCTGTTTCAGTTAGAACTATTCAGACACCTTCACGACCTGCCCCTGCGGTGGCACTTATCGCGGAAGACTGGCGAGGTCCTCAGGGTCATGGACCGAGGAACAGACTCCATAGACAACTTACTCTCGTACATACTGTTCTCAATAACACCGACGCTCATAGACATCGTCGTGGCTGTCATATACTTTGTGTCACAGTTCAACGTGTGGTTCGGACTCATCGTGTTTTCGACTATGGTGCTTTATATACGTGAGTAGACAAGCTTTTATTTATAACTTTTAGCTTTTGCCCGCGGCTTCGCTCCTGGCAAAGAGAAATGTGATAAATGAATAACCGCTCGACCGATTTTGTGCAAACTTCCATCCTACCATCAAACCTAGACAGTCCGAACAAAGCCTAAACATTTGGTTTGGATAGGTGAGCCTGTTGTTGAGTTATAAAATTACAACGAAAAGTGGCATTTTTTTTATATATATTGATAAGAAACTTTGTTCCTACAATCACTCTTTTGTTAGCTCGGGAAATCAAAACTCACACTTCTCAACAACACTCCTGTTCCTTTGCCTTAGTTGTAAGGCCTTAGAACTAAGGCTTCACATAACCCATGGCCCCAATATGCTTTGACCCTGCTGTACGCCCGTACGATTTGCTGACATCTCTTTGAGGCGCGCGTGGAACACATGCTGTCGGCGACTTCGGTTCGATTCGGACGGTTACGCGTTTTTATCCGGTCGAAATCGGCCCAGCTGTTTTAGAAATTAACTGAAACAAGCACAGACATAAAGATAAAAATCTTTTTTTAGGCGTCGAATGTTATTATACTTTAATGTATTTTATTTGGCAAAATAAAATGGTTTTTTGATATTACAAACAGATACTTTAATTTTATTTATGCGTGTATGTAAGTTTTGTACTAAATCATATCAACGAAATTGATGACCTTGCATTTTAAAGAATAATTTAATCTTGTTCATTCCTTGTTTCCTTTTCTTATCGCTTTATTTAGTCGTTGTTATTTTCAATGAGTGTTATCGCAAAAGCTACCGAGGAAGTCACGATCGATTGTAAGGCTTACCGCGTGTTATTTTAAATCAATATTATTTTAAAATAAATGTAGGTTGTATTGAAAAAAGATACAAATAGTTTTGAACATCATAAATGAACAGTTTTGCAAAGTTATTTTTTGTTAGCCGATCTCGCGGACTTTGTACCGCCTAATCTAGAGTAAAAAGCGAATTACCTCTCTCTCTCTCTCTCTTTAGTCACTGATTAATCACTAAATCTCAGAAACTATAACACTTATAAACTTAAAATTTGGCAGATAAGTTTCTTAGGGTATAGATATCGGCTAAGAACGGATTTTACGAAGTTCCACCCCTAAGGTGGTAAACAGACTTTCAGGCTGGCGAAGCCGCTGGCTGAAGCTAGTAGTCGATAAATGTTATGATACCTTACTGTACGCTATCTACTGGCAAATCCAGAAATTAATTATAATTTGCATTAAAACAACATTTTAATTAGGAGGAGTTTTTTCTTTTGTCCAGTGGTTTTTCATAAAAGTCGTGTAAATAAACATGTATGTATAAATTTTATTGTCAATTTATCAAATTATGTTATCAGTAGCCCGCGTGACTGTAACAATGTTCCAAAGGAACATACTTTCAGGATAAAAAGAATCCTATGTGCTATTCCAGGCAACGTCTACCCTTTGTGACACCAACTGAGGCCAAGTCCGCGTTTGAAACGAAGGCTCTGGCCCTGGTATATATGGCAACGTAGGAATGTGGTTGTTTAGTCACTAAGAGTTTAACACTGTTTCCCGCACCGTACAAGGGCATGATTCCTCATTGGATAACTTTTACCTACCATAAAAAAACCTCTTGTGACAAATTTCTCCGAAATTCGTACAACCGTATGTACGTGAAGAGCAAACATTCAAAAACTAACTTTCAGCTTTATAATAATTGTGCGATATATCGGTTTTCGATCGCGTGCGTGTAATTATTTTTAAATCTAGGTATTCGAAACTACATACGTACCAGTATCCAAGCCTTTGTATTTTTAAAAAGCTACATTCAATTACAATTCATCGCGTGTTTGATAACAATGATTGGCCTTATCTAATTGTATTACTTTTTGATTATTTAGATTTGTCGATCAATTATTTTGGTACAAGGTCTTCGCAAAATTAAAGTATAACTCATTTCAGGAACGTACAATGATCTTCTTCATATTATGTTACTGAAACGAGTTCCTAATCGCAGCTGAAGAATTTGGCTTAGTATTACTATCATTATATTATAGCTATCCTGTGCTGTTCCACTGCTGGGCAAAGCCCTACCTCCATTTTTTCCAGTTGTCTCGGTTACTCGATTTATCGTTCCAATTCCCAACGAAGACATCCATAGCTAACACTAACTAACTATTACTTCGCGGACATTTGTGTGGGTTACACGTTAATTTAGTTGCAATATGTAAATTCTGGAATACCTTAGTTGTAATGTGTAACTGTTGTATGTCCCAATAAAGTAAAATAAAGTAAAATAAAATAAATAAAATAACATAGGTATATAGTGCCTTGTGTGCTGATGATGCCTGCCAAGGCTGCTCGTTCGAAAAAGTTACCGTAGCCTTCGCAAAAAAGGGCAATTAAAGGAACACTCTGGATTTTAGACAGTTGAAGTCTGACACTTTCTCCCCGCTTATTTTACTATGTGTAATTCAATTTAACACACTACTCTAAACATTGTAAGCAATTTTTTGTTCTAAGAGAACTTAGAACTAAAAATTCAGAGACGTTACATCTCTTTTTTAGTAACATAAACTAGTGCTAGAGCATGATCTTACCTACTGGTAAACAGTGATGCAATCGTTGATATTGAAGTGTACTAGTTTTTTTTATGGTTGCTAAAATCATTTAATAACTAATCCGCCCTTGGGCGGAGCGGGAAACAGTGTCAGATTCTTACTGACTAAACAACCTACCCTACAAGTTTACTAAGCACTACTTTACTAAGCACTAGTTTACTAAGAGCCTTTTTTTTTTGTTGTCGAGGGGGAACCTTCAAAAGGCGCCCGGACCTTGGGGATAAGTCCGGGGAGTGTGGGATTTTTACCTCACTAAAACCACCCCGGTGATCACCATCAGCACGTAGATGAGGCTCCGTTACCTCTCAAAAGTCCGGAACCCCCTCTGTGCAACACCTGTTACGGCACATCCCTAAGGAGACTGTATAACGGTCTCCCCTATACCTCACTCAGCACGGTGGCACGTGATCACTGTACCACCGTCTTCCCTGGAATCACTCGATGGGTGAGCAGAGTCCCCACTCTGAGCACCCGTGATTCCAAAGTCCCGCCTGTAAGCGAGGTTTCGGCGTGTTAGGCCTCCCCGACGCCTTCTTCTTCGAGCGGGATCGGCCCTTTCACGATCTCGCTCGGCAGCCTCCTTCTGGACCATCACGGTCTCGCAAAAGGAAGTAACTTCCTTCCAGTTTCCTGGGTCCGCCAGAATAGCCCTGACTACTGCTGGAAGGGACAGGTCTCCTCCAATCCTGGTGACCAGGTCTCGTCGCTCATTGGCCCACGCTGGACACTCTTCCAACGTATGCTGTGCGGAATCTACATCGCTGCCACAATGGTTACAATTAGTTTACTAAGAGCCTATTCACTCTAGCCTTGAAAACACCTCTAAATTATAATCACCTAAAATAAAGGACTGAAATAAAACAAATGTCATCTACATTTCAGTGGCGACGATAGCTGTAACAGAATGGCGGACCAAGTTTCAGAGGCGTATGAATCTCGCCGACAACGAACAGAAGGCGCGGTCCGTGGACTCGCTGCTCAACTACGAGACGGTGAAGTACTACGGCGCTGAGACGTACGAAGTCGTGTCTTATAGAGAGGCCATTGTTAATTATCAGGTAATTGAATTTATAAAATTTCTTTAACTTAGCTCTCCTCGTTGACCTTAGATACCGACAGGGTCTATATTGATCTTGTGAAATGTTATACCATCTGTGTCCATAATATGGAATGCAATAAAGTATTGAGTACCTATTAAGGATCCAAAAAAAGCACAGGGTCCTGGATTTTTTGGAAGACGTATCAGTATCTAAAGTTAACTCCTAGAGACCACGTTAGGCCCTTGGCCTCGGCGATTTTACACAACAAAGTCAAAATCATTTTATTCCAAATAAACCAAATTTACAGGCATTTTTGCAAATTCAAATGGAATGGGTGTAAAAACAAGTGCATAAAAGGACAATACATAGTCGGTTTCTAAAATAAATAGCTGAAACATGGGTGCTATAATGTATCTCAGACTTTTCGGCCATAGTATGGTATACCATCACACGAAATAGTGGTTAAGCGCGATCCCGATCAATAAAAATAATAAGAAGGCAGTTCTCCTCCTGTCTCTGGAGCCCTAACCACCTTTAGCTTGGACCCTGTTCCCGACACCGGCGGACTACTATTTTGTTAATATTTTTAAATGTTTTTTTTTTTTCTTTTATAAAGTGTGTAGAAAATTTTTGAAAATGTAATTATAATATGTAAAGAAAGAAAATAATAATAATAAAAAAAAAACTTTTGTTAATGCGAACAAGCACTACTGTGGACCACGGGATTATAGATTCTGTTCCTTCGTATCTTTTTCTTTTATCAAATGATTTCCTCCGCTATGCAAGAACAAGAGTGTCAGATTTTAACTGATTAAAACTCACCCAAATTTTTTTAGGTGCAATATGTTCCAGGGCCGATTCTTTCTAATGATTTGTGTAAACTTTACAGATGTATAAAGTTAGTATTGCATTCAAAATAAAATTACTGTTGACGAAATGTAGGTGTGGTTTGCGTCTATACTTTCCTCCCTCGTACCCTTACACTGTCGTGATTTTCTGGTGTATGGATTTTCATAAGATTGCAATGCTTTTTTTTCAGACGGAGGAGTTTAAATCTCTGATAACACTGAATATGCTGAATACGCTACAAAACGTCATCATTTGTTCTGGTAAGTTCTTCTCGTTTAATATACAAAAATAACGAAAGACCAAAACAAAAAATAACAAGGTCACAGAAATCATATATTCTTGTGGCCTTGTCCTCTTTGCCTATATTTTTAGGGAAAATATTTGACATCTGTATAATCTGTACCCAAGATAAGCACAATTTAATTTAAAGTTTTCCTAGAACATTAACAGCATACAATTTCCTAAGAATTGTTTTTACACTGTTAAAGTTTTTATCGTTTTAATCCCGTGGAGGGTGACCGTCTATCCTAAACTTATCTGGCAGATATCGCTGTCAGCCGACAGAGACAGACCGCCATAATTGTCCCCATAGATTTATTTTTTTATACAATAAAGTTTATTTTATCCTTTTCATATTTTTATCAATACGAATTGTCATCAATCAGTTCATTTAATCCTATTGAATGGTAATTTCATAAAAAAAATATAGTCAACTCGTCACACAAGTTAACCATGCTGGTCGACCTTGATGGCACAGTGACTCAATCGAACTGGAGGGCTCCTCAAAACTATGGCAACGGGTTCAACTTATTTGCCGTGTCCTGCCGTAAGCAAGCCTTTAACAAAACTTGTTATCTTCAGGTCTGCTGGCCGGTTCGTTGCTCTGCGTGTCGATGGTCGTGAGAACCAACGAGCTGACGGTGGGCGACTACGTGCTGTTCGCTTCCTACATCGTGCAGTTGTATGTGCCGCTCAACTGGTTCGGTACCTACTATAGGTATGCAAACTTATAATCTATATGTATAAAAGGAGAAACTGACTGACTGACATATAAACGCAAAGCCGAAACTACTGGGACTAGGAGCGTGAAATTTTCCACAAGGCTTCCTTTTATGACATAGGCGAACAAGGAAGGATTTTCCAAAATTCACCCCATAAAGGGATGAAACGCGAGTCCAAAATGTGTGCGTAAACCTATTTTGACGCGGGCAAAGCCACTGGCAGAAAGCTAGTATAATATTATTTTCCACAACTATTACATAACGTCGTCTAGTCCCAAGCTAAGCAGAGTTTGAGTTACGAGAATTAGACAACTGATATATTTCTAAATACTTACATAATATAAATAAATTACAACCTGAGACAGTACAAATGATCGTGCTCATCACACAAACATTTGTCATGGTTGGGAATCGATACCACGACCTCCGGCATAGCAGTCAGGGTCACTAACTTGCTCCTGCTAGACTAACACCCGTATTCACAAACGTTACTATGCGGTCTCACAGTGGTCGCGAGCGCACAGGGCAGGGTTTGTGAACTACGCAACACAAACGAACCAATCACAGAGCTCTATTTCAACACTGTGCGTTTGCTTAGTCAAGGGTCGTTTGAGTATTGTTTGTGAATACGGGTGTAAGAGCCAGCGGCCCGCAGGCCTTCGGTAAAGTATAAAAGCTGTAAGTTTCTCAATGTATGTCCCCAACACAGGTAAGAACGAATCCCGTCTATGTAACTTGGGTCGCGGTGGCTTTCGCAGGTATCAGGTAATAAAGGTGTGTAAAATTGTGTGTTAAATTCGTTAAAGTATAAAACTCAGTTTTTACATATTATACTTATAATAATCCCAAAAGTCACCTTGCCGAAAGCCAGACACTTCGTACGGTTCCAACCCTCTGCCAGACACCCTTAAAGTATATTTAATTGTTACTATACTTACGGTATAGTATAAAAGCTGCAATTTATATATGTTATTTGGATAACTATAAAATAATGTTTTTTCAATAGCCAGACAGTTTCAGTGGTTCCTTTATGTTGCCAGGCACATAAAGGAACCACTGAAACCATTACCTATAAATTAAGTTTCTTTACAGCAATTCAAATTTTTATTTTCAACTTTTTAGTGCAAGAACTTTTATCGTTTGGCTTTTTTTGAAGGCGGTTTTTTTTTGTAAAAAGTTTTTTTTTACTTGTAGCCGTTTAGTGTTTTTTATTATAATGTGTTATAGCAACGAAGTCAATATCGTTCCTACATTTCTTTTGAAAAAGTTACCAATGTCATATAAGTAGGAATACATATTATAGGTACATTGTTACAGTGTAATCGTTTTGGGTACATCTCATACCAGCTCTCATCATCATCATTTCAGCCAGAAAACGTCCACTGCTGGACATAGGCCTCCCCCAAGCGTCGCCACAACGACCGATCTGTGAGACTCGCATCCATCGCGTTCTCGTGATTCTCACCAGGTCGTCGGTCCACCTTTTGGGAGGTCTTCCAAAGCTGCGTCTTTTGGTGTGCGGTCGCTACTCTAGAACCTTTTGGCCCCATCGGCCATCTGTTCTACGAGCAATGTGCCCTGCCCACTGCCACTTAAGTTTGGCAATTCGTCGGGCTATGTCGGTGACCCTGGTTCTCCTGCGCATTTCTTCATTTCTGATTCGAACACGCAAGGAAACTCCGAGCATAGCCCTTTCCATTGCCCTTGACAGCATTGCCCATGACAGCTCTAATAAGCTCAAACAATGCTAGGATACATTATTTTATTTTGAAGTTCCCATGCCGACCTTCCACCTTTCAGCTTCATCATCACATCAGTTCAATAGTACCTTACAGCCAAAGTGCATCTTATGACAATTCTAACAAGCCCAAACACGGCTAGGATATATTAATTAGTTACAGTTCCAGTGCCTACCTTCCAGCTCCATCATCATCATCAGATCAGTTCGATGATAACATTTTCAACATAATTATTTAAGATCATTGGTTTATAGTGCAATTTCATAGTTGCTTAACTACCTTGATTGTGATATCTATGCGAGTGTCAAGTTTCGTTAGCCATTTCTGATCTTCTTCACCAGTTCCACCTCATCAAATGTTACTTTTTGACTGTAAATGCTTGAGTTCTCGATGAAAATATAAAAAAAAAACTATATAGTTGCCTATAATATTTGAGGAGTTCCCTCGATTTCTCATGGATCCCATCATCAAAACTCGATTTTGAAAAAAATGGGACTAATCTGGAAGCATATCTTTTCAAGTACAAAAAAAAATTTGCAAATCCATCCATAAACAACGGAGTTCTGAGGTAACAAACATAAAAAAAAATACAATCGAATTGAGAACCTCCTCCTTTTTGAAGTCGGTTAAAAACATTATTTTATAGTTATCCAAATAACATATATAAATTGCAGCTTTTATACTATACCGTAAGTGTAGTAACAATTAAATATACTTTAAGGGTGTCTGGCAGAGGGTTGGAACCGTACGAAGTGTCTGGCTTTCGGCAAGGTGACTTTTGGGATTATTATAAGTAAAATATGTAAAAACTGAGTTTTATACTTTAACGAATTTAACACACCTTTATTACCTGATACCTGCGAAAGCCACCGCGACCCAAGTTACATAGACGGGATTCGTTCTTACCTGTGTTGGGGACATACATTGAGGAACTTACAGCTTTTATTCTTTACCGAAGGCCTGCGGGCCGCTGGCTCTTGCTCTATGCAGTTAGCAGGCTTATCTGAAAATAATGGTTATCATTTGATGCATTACATTGTTGCGATATCTACTGCATACTTTTAGATAAATAATGTACTAAAATAGATATCGTTGTATCATTTGCGATAATATGAATCGTCATGTCATAATCCACTTTAAATTAATAAAGTGTGTCGCTAAGTCGACACCAACTAAAGCCCTAAGGTAGAGGTAGTGGTAGGTCCGCGAAATTCAAATTTTCTTAAGTTTCTTTTTTTATTTTACAAATCAATTGCAAGTTGTAGAGACCGTAAGACATATTATGAAGGTATAATAATTAAAATCATACAACCCTTACAGTTCGTAGAGTTAGCTATTGACTGGCTAGTGCATAAAATCATATATAAGCCAGATTTTTGGACCTCCTTTTTTAAAATAAACAACCAAAAAATAACTAAAAAAACTTTTAATGATTTTTTATAAAAAAAAAAACAATATAAAGACCAAATGAAAAAAGAAATGTGTGAAAAAATGACAATTAAGAATTTTCAAGGTCATTCAAGTTGTACAGACGTGTTATAATCGGCGCTCAAGGGGAAATTTAGGACTTTTTCTTCCCTCGTGGCATCCACCATTTTCTTCTGACTTCACACTTGGTGATCTTCCCAATCTGCGATTATCAAGCCCCAAGAGGACACTAGTGTCGGCACACCTATTTATTGTCTTTGAATTGAGTCTGTAATTACGGTAGTCGAAAGTTTAAAGTATTGTTTTAGTTACTAAGTTTATTGACCTTTATTTATCACTTGCTGCACTAATAATCTTTCTTATTTATCGCACTTGATAAATTATATGTATAACCACATCCTACGCTTGATGCGGCGTGCAACATGAAGTAATGAAGATAAGCTTAATCTGATTTATGTCCATGGAGATATTATTGATACGGTAAAGAGAGAATTTTAGTGACATAAATAACGCCATATTTCAAAGCCAGCATTCATGAGACAGCGAAGGGGAGTTGTTACGAGTATGAGGAGGATAAGTAATATCCTCACACTCATAAAACATTATGCGTAGGGAACTGAATGATATTTTATTTTTATATCACTAATATATCTCGCCTTACCTATACTATAGCAGCGTTGCCCTTCTTAAAGAAAAAACTTTTTTTTAATTCCTGCAAACAGTGACTTGTGTCATCCTCGTCGAAAAATAGCCTTGAGCGCACCGCTGTTAACAATCCAATGTACCTATTTCGTCGCTGCAGCCACTGAAGAGAAGCCACTGTTGTTAGAGAATAGAACGCCTGGGCCTTAGTGGATACGGCTATTTAAATAACTTACTAGTTCCCCCGCAACTTCGCACGGGTACAACGGTGATATTGAATATATTAAAGATAGGAAAACTTCTAAATCGTCCCGCCATTTCCTTGGATTGCCGAGACCCTATCGTGTGGTTTCCTTTACACGCTAATGAAAACTTTCGCAGGGCCATCCAAAAGAACTTCGTGGACATGGAGAACATGTTCGACCTCATGCGAGTGGACTCCGATGTGCGGGACGCTATCGGGGCCCCGGACTTGTTAGTGAGGAGAGGCGCCGTTGAGTTCAAGCATGTCTCGTTTGGATACGGTCCTGAGAGGCTTGTGCTGAACAATATCAGCTTCAAAGTACCGCCGGGCAGTACTGTGGCTTTGGTAAGTTGATTTTGTTTTATTTCTTCACTATATTTAACCCTTCGTATACGCAGATCTACGCGAGACACGATAACTTTTTAATTATGTTTCTAATTACGGCATACGAGAGGTTAAGCAAGGCTTTTATTCCTGTATAAGTGTATATACACAACAAATCTAAACCAGTAACTTACAGTCCATACAAGTATTTGTTCAGAGAGAAAATCCAAGCCCGCGACACGCAAGAAGCAGCTACTGCTCCCATAGAGCCATGGGCTTGCCCTTCCCTATATTAGAATATGACGTTGAAGAAGTAGAACTATAAATCTTTGGACTTCTAAAATATTGGCCAGAAGTGGCTGAGTCATCGTCTTCCTGCCCTTGTCCCGTTTCAGAAGTGGCTGAGCCATCATCTTCCTGCCCTTGTCCCGTTTCAGAAGTGGCTGAGTAAAAGAATGAAAGTGAGGCTTTTGCCTTGCTGTGGTTCATTATAATAATACTAGCTTTTGCCCGCGGCTTCGCCCGCGTGGGTTTGCGGTTTCCGGGATAAAAAGTAGCCTATGTGCTATTCTGGAGTGTATCCTATGCCTGTGCCAAATTTCATTCAAATCCATTCAGTAGTTTTTACGTGAAAGAGTAACAAACATCCATACATCCATACTTACAAACTTTCGCCTTTATAATAGTAGTAGGATATCCTTGCAGTTTTTTTTTTGCTTTTTGCAATAAGATGCAACTAGGTTCTCGATCCAAGTTGCACAGTTAATATTGATCGCCTCAAAACTTAATCGTCTGTTAAATGAAACCAATGGCCTGCAATCTACGTTATGTACAGTTCGTTTTTAATCCTAGACTACGATTTGACAACTTAAAATGTCAAACTCCAGAAAATTGGGAACATTTTTCTACAGTGTGACATTATGAGTTGTCAAATCGTAGTCTAGAATTTTATTAAAGAACGAAATTGAAATTTATCGATAATGTGTAACTTGCTAACAAGTGGCTGCTCATATTAACATGTCCCAACTTGTCCAATAGGTGGGTCCCAGTGGTGCGGGCAAGTCGACAATCATGCGACTGCTATTCCGGTTCTACGACGTCAACGAAGGCGCCGTGCTGGTCGACGGGCAGGACGTGCGGACCGTCACGCAGGCGTCGCTGCGCGCCAACATAGGCGTCGTGCCGCAGGACACTGTGCTCTTCAATAATAGTGTTAGGTAAGTCTAGAAAAGCTGGCATAGGCGACATTTTTGAAACTTACTGCCTCGACACAGAATTGGAACTCGAAACGAAAACGGCACCTCTGCCAGGTGTCGTTCAGCGGTGTCGTTCACAAAGGGCAATAAATCAAAACGTTACCGTTTTTTCACAAACAATTCATGAAACGTATTCGTAATAATTATATCGATCGATGTTTATGTTTTTCCTATGGGAAAATAATATCTAAAGAAGATTGTTTAGGTCATGGAAGTTTTATTTGAAACAATGTACATCTGTAATAAAAGAATAATCTATCCAAATATAATTTGTGATCAAAAATACCAAATGATTAATAATAAATAATACCAAATGACAAAAAGCAAGTAAAAAACTAAGCAGTTATAGTGCTATGGTCCATTGATGTTGCAGCATATCAACCAACGGGCATGCTGAAAAAAAAAACTTAAAAAAATATTCGTAATTTCCCCCCTCAAACAAACTTCTTTGCACTACTGAAGTATTTGAAAACTGAAACCAAAAAACACGTAAGAAAATCATACTAAACTAGCTACAGGTGATACAATGCAGTGGTAATTGAGAGGACTCGGATAAGGCGGTTTCAAGACAATGTTTTAAACCCGATATAAAAAATAACTTCTGGAAAACGATATAAAGCCTCAGGTACAGATTGTCCCTAACAAGATTTGTGGCGTGACGCGGGACATGTTAGACAATTCAGTGTTGCACGTCATGGTGAGGAATATTTGGCCCCCTAATGTATTTAAGGTTGAAAACGCGCGAACGCCGACGTTCGAACACCTATTGTCTTTCTATTATGTCTCTGTCTCTAATTACGGTATTCGAAAGACTAAGAAATGACTTACCAACCAACCGCGACTTCCTCTGTAAACGTCATTTTAAACCCAAAAAAATAATACTTGTTATTTTATTTCAGGTATAATATTCAGTATGGAAAACTAACTGCACCGGTAGCTGACGTTATATCGGCTGCTAAGAACGCTGATATTCACGATAGGATCCTGACATTCCCAGATGCTTATGATACACAGGTGAGAAAACCTCATATGATACATTTTAAAGAGGTCAAACTTTATGTTGAGAGATCGCTTTGAACAGAAGAATGTGTACCAGTTGACTGTTCCTGTAAATTTTATTCGTTGCAAATACGATCACGTAAATGTGGAGAGTCAGACTAAGGACTTGAAAGCTAAACGGTTTTTACCCGCGCCCGCCGTTGTTTGGACCTGCAGCGTTTGATGCGTTTTACTCCCGCGGTGTGCTCGGTTGTTTGTGGCTCCCTCTGCACCAGAGGGCTGTCTTACGACCGCATGTCTTGCGATAATCACCGGGCAAGTTTGCTAAAAACTGCGGCCTTGTGAGTTTTGAAATAAAACAGTTTTTTTCCTCTACTGCTTCGGGCGCATTAGAAAACTGTTTCTTGAGTTTTTAGCCTTAGGTAGTTAAGGCTAATTGCGCTGGCCTCCATATTCAACCGCTTGTAGGTGCGGTATGGCGATGAGCGAAACGAAGCGGTCGCAAGTTAGTTATCTTCGCACGAACTAAAACGATTAAATAAGTACAAAAAAGCAATTCGTACCTTGATTACTATTGCTAAAAAGTTATGAACTATGAATCTTCAATTATTTTACTTTTCTGAAACAAACAATATATAATTATTTATCAAAATACAATTCTGAATACGATTGAATTCGTTATGAAAGTCAATTCGAAACGCTTATTGACGCTAAAAACACACATATTTTTATTTACAGGTTGGAGAAAGAGGTCTACGCCTCAGTGGGGGTGAAAAGCAAAGGATAGCAATCGCAAGGACTATACTGAAGGACCCAGCAATTGTACTTCTAGACGAAGCTACGTCAGCGCTCGACACGAATACTGAAAGAAATATACAGGTAAAGATTTAAATTACCAGTCAGTACGGACGTGTTTTAATTCTCTTTCATATCACTCTTCACACAATTCATACATCTTTTGTTTGAATTCCCTCTTCCTCTCTTTTACAGTTGTACTGATGAGTCACTATTTTCTTAACGCTAATGAGTCGCTATTTTCTCAACGCGAATAGATCGTTATAAATTATTTAATGTATGTTTCAGGCGGCTTTGGCACGGGTATGCGCGAATAGGACAACATTAATAATCGCTCACAGACTCTCTACTATCATACACGCCGATGAAATACTCGTATTAAAGGAAGGAGAAATCGTCGAAAGAGGAAAGTGAGTAAAATTGGAATCTACTTTACCCATACTAATATGTATTAAATGCAATAGGAACCTTTTGTTTTCTCAGTGCCCAGTAATAGGACATATACACTGCTGATTGATATACGTGCGTGAAAGTGGGATTCTTTTACAACGACTCGTTTTGTTTATTTGGTTATTCATTGAGGTTTATTTAAATTTTCAGTCACGAAGCGCTCCTCGCACAAGGCGGCGTCTACGCATCAATGTGGCAACAACAATTGGAGAATCGCAACAACCACGAAATCAATGGAGAAGGAAACAACAACAATAACAACGAACCCCGGCCGCCGGCGGAACAGCCTAACGGCGGCACTTTCGGACACGGCCACGGGCATGGACATTAAACGTGCAGTATAAAGTAACAAAGCAGGGTCTACTGGGACTAGTCGGTTCGTGGATCAGTGAATTCGAATATTTATATCGATTTCTAGTGTCAATTGTTCAGTTCGACGACGTTAGACATAGGGTCGGTTCATATCTGACGGAACATGCGTCGCGTAACGCCAGAACAGACAAATGTATAGAAAAATACTTGACCGTTCACACTCAACTGATGATACGTTAGTGCGTCGAGCGTACAGCGTCTATTCCGTTTCCGTCAACGCATTATCGGTCGACGTAACAGCGGTAACGTCGCGCGCGTCACGCTCTACGTGTATTTTGATTGATGCATACAGACTAGGCGTAACATTAGCAGATATCGTTTGTGTGAACCAAGTGTTACGTCAGGGTGGTCACAGTAAAACAAAGATACTTCCAATCAATTAGTTTATAATTATAAGCCTCCCAAATAGCAATAATTTCGATAGGCTTCATTTTAAAATTCAATATCACACAACACAACCGCTCCGTAGATGCTAAACGTAGAAACTGACGGATGATACGCTCGACGCATTTTCCGTTTGATATGAACCGACCCATTCGACCGAATAGACGCGACCGATGATACACTCGACGCATCATCCGTCAGATATGAACCGACCCATTCGACCGAATAGACGCGACCGATGATACACTCGACGCATCATCCGTCAGATATGAACCGACCCATTCGACCGAATAGACGCGACCGATGATACACTCGACGCATCATCCGTCAGATATGAACCGACCCATTCGACCGAATAGACGCGACCGATGATACACTCGACGCATCATCCGTCAGATATGAACCGACCCATTCGACCGAATAGACGCGACCGATGATACACTTGACGCATCATCCGTCAGATATGAACCGACCCATTCGACCGAATAGACGCGACCGATGATACACTCGTCGGGTCGGTTCATATCTGACGGATGATGCGTCGAGCGTATCATCGGTCGCGTCTATTCGGTCGAATGGGTCGGTTCATATCAAAGCGTATCATCCGTCCTGCCACTAGTCAGTTTCTACGTTTAGCATCTACAGAGTGGTTGTGTTGTGTGATATTGAATTTTAACCTTCAAGCGGGCGCGCGGCGTCGAATCGACCGCACTCGTTATATTTACGATCGTATTTTCAAAATTGATTGTCGGTAGTACGTATCATTTCTAGTAGCTTGTCATTAGTTCACTACGGACCAAAATAACTCCATTTCTTCTTTGTCCACTCCTCCTGAGAGACGCAGAATGTGTATGTTCAGGTCGCGGCGCAGACGTCGAAAAGACTACACGCGCCTGCCTCATATTTTTACATGGCAGAGAAGGCTGATTCTGAAGAAAATTTAACCAAAATAGCTGAAAGTCTCTATGAAGTTTATTATTTGGTCTCTTGTAATATAATATGTGTAAAAAAAAACTGATTGGACATATAAGTAAGACTCACTATAAAACTCTTGTTATACCGAGCAAAATTGATACCTAATCCAAAAAAGTGGTGTAACTTTAAAATTATGTTTTCAATTTTAAACAAATTATTTTTCATTTGAAAAATAGATTATGTCTGATGTATGTGATTATTTATTATTAATAAAACAATTTTCTAAATTCATGAAATACACCGGCGGTCCTTTAGGTTACGCGCGACCGCTGCCGTTACAAATAGTCGCGCGCCCGCTTGAAGGTTAAAATGAAGCCTATCGAAATTATTGCTATTTGGGAGGCTTATAATTATAAACTAATTGATTGGAAGTATCTTTGTTTTACTGTGACCATCCTGACGTAACACTTGGTTCACATAAACGATTTCTGCTAATGTTACGCCTAGTCTGTATGCATCAATCAAAATACACGTAGAGCGTGGCGCGCGCGACGTTACCGCTGTTACGTCGACCGATAATGCGTTGACGGAAACGGAATAGACGCTGTACGCTCGACGCACTAACGTATCATCGGTTGAGTGTGAACGGTCAAGTATTTTTCTATACATTTGTCTGTTCTGGCGTTACGCGACCGATAATACGCGACGCATGTTCCGTCAGATATGAACCGACCCATAAGGGACATGACAGATCGCTCAGGAAGAGCATTTGTAACCAAATAATTTTTGTATCAACTTCGTGAACTCTACCCTATGTACATTATGCACAGGCATTAGCTCACCGAACAAACGTAATGGTGTACATAAGTTGGCATTGTGGTGTGGCTGACCCCAGCTTGCCCACCATCACGCATTTTAATTTGGATAACACGAAAATTTAGTCGATAATTGGTCGAAATTTGTCGCCAAATATCAGAATTTGTCGGTCAGTGGTTTAGAAGTTATAAGGGGTCATTGTGGGCCAAGCCAGAGTCAGCTGTCCCCAGCTTGCCCACATGTGTATCTCAAAAACTAGAGCACCTAACGAAGATCTGTTTTCTCCCAGATTTAGTCGCCAATAAGTCGAAATCAGTTGCCAAATCTCAGAATTTGTCGGTCAGTGGTTTAGAAGTTACAAGGGGTCATTGTGGGCCAAGCCAGAGTCAGCTGTCCCCAGCTTGCCCACATGTGTATCTCAAAAACTAGGGCATCTAGCGAAGATCTGTTTTCGTACAAATTTAGTCGGTAATGTGTCGTAATTTGTCGCTAAGTCACAGAATTTGTCGGCATGCAATGAAAAAGATATTAGAGAATTTAATTTCTCCATACATTGGTACAAGCAAGTACAAAATCCTTAACTTCCTATACAGTATGATATTTAATGATCATGAATAATGCTCTTTGCTCGTTTGTTTTGATATACATATATATAATTATATAAAAAGCAATATCAAATTTTCTATAATTTGAACCTACCGAAGCAAATCTATATATAATTATTTATCGACCAAAATATCACTTGCAGATAGATATTTGCGCTCCGTTTAAATTAGGGTATGTAAGAAAGAGATAGATGCACGAGTATAGTAGGAGAGGAAAGCAGCTAATTGAATGATTTTTTTTTTATTGGATGACTTACCTACCATAAAAAAACAGCTAAGAACATCATCATCATCCTACACTTATCCCATGTTACTTGGGTTCGGTGCAACATGTTTTTTTCTTCCACTCTGTCCTGTCACCCGTCACACTATCACGAACTCCCTTTTCTTTCATATCACGCCTCACACAATCCATCCATCTTTTCTTCGGCCTCCCTCTTCCTCTCCATCCATCTACGTGTAAACCCAGAACTTTTTTTGTAACATGCGTTTCATCTCTCCTCTTCACATGACCATACCAAGACAAATGATTTCCTTCCAACTTTTCAGTCACTGGCGCCACTTTCAGACTTCCTCTAATATACTTACTCATTTCTCACTTCTAGTCACACCACACATCCATCTCAACATTCTCATCTCCGCTGCATGCAGTCTTTTTTCATCCATCTTTTTCACAGCCAAACATTCTGATCCATACAGTAGGACAGGTCTTATCACGGACTTGTAAATTTTACCCTTCAACTTGAGGGGCATCCGTGGGTCGCAAGTTGTTCCCGTGACCTGTCGCCATTTCATCCATCCTACGTTGATCCGATGCGTTACGTCTCGGTCTATCTCACCATTCCCTTGGATAAGCGACCCAAGGTACCTAAAGTCGGAACAGGTTGGTATGTGCGTTCCGGCGAGAGCTAAGGCCATAGGACCGGAGAGACCGCCGAAATCACAGAACAAGTACTCCGTTTTAGTTCTACTTAATTTCAGGCCAACACTTTCCAGTCTGTGCCACCAAATCTGCAATCTGTTCTGGTTCTGGACCTCTAGATCACTCTCGGCAACCAGCACAATGTCATGTCAAAAAAACAGCTAACACACCAACAGTTTTTATTAATGTAAATAATTATAATAAGTTTGTCAATTTGTGAGACTTATTGAAATATTTTGTGCAATTCTTTAGAAAGGGTAAAAGTGTTTTTGAGAGGTATTGAGCGTCGTTTGTACAGTGGGTGGATTTTCTTGTAATAGTTTCATACTTACGTTAGGTAAGAATAATAATATGCTTCCCATTAGGTAGGATCGCAATCAATGACTAGTTTATTTGCTTTTGTCTTGTATTAAATTTATAAATAACTTTATTAAAAAACCAACATGTTTTATTATTCTGACGTAAATTATAAAGTAACGTTATAATTCGGTAAAATAGTTGTACGCGACTGTACGTCTTGACAGTAAATAGACCAAGAGCAAGGCTTAATGTTTTCAAAGAAATCTAAGTTAACAATTGTTTTTATGTTTTAAACATAAAAACATGTATTTAATTAAAAAATTGTCTCTCTCTGCCTTGTCTAAGGACATTAGACCGTAAAAATTGGAAATATATTTTCACATTATAATTAAAATATTTTTTCTTGACAATTTCTTGTAAAATCTTCCAACTAGCTCTTGGTCTATACCTTAAAAAAATAAACTTGTTATATCTTTTAAAATATAACCCGACAAATTCTGTGACTTAGCGACAAATTACGACACATTACCGACTAAATTTGGACGAAAACAGATCTTCCCTAGATGCCCTAGTTTTTGAGATACACATGTGGGCAAGCTGGGGACAGCTGACTCTGGCTTGGCCCACAATGACCCCTTTTAACTTCTAAACCACTGACCGACAAATTCTGAGATTTGGCAACTGATTTCGACTTATTGGCGACTAAATCTGGGAGAAAACAGATCTTCGCTAGGTGCTCTAGTTTTTGAGATACACATGTGGGCAAGCTGGGGACAGCTGACTCTGGCTTGGCCCACAATGACCCCTTATAACTTCTAAACCACTGACCGACAAATTCTGATATTTGGCGACAAATTTCGACCAATTATCGACTAAATTTTCGTGTTATCCAAATTAAAATGCGTGATGGTGGGCAAGCTGGGGTCAGCCACACGGCATTGTGATGATGTAACTATACTGTACCAAGTAGTATTAAAATTGTGATGGGAAATTATTGTGCTATTTCAGTGTTAATAAAACTGTTTTTATTTAATAAAAAGCATTTTTATTTATTAAAATGTTTATTTAATAAAAAGCATTTTTATTTATTAAAATGTGCTAGGTATCTTGATAAGCTAAGAGTATTTTAAAGAGAGACATTGTCAATGAAGCAACAATTAGCATAAAAAAAGTTGGTATTGCGTTTCACTCTTCTACGCGCGTAACTTAATAACGGTGACGTCACCAGTGGCATAGCTAGCTCCACAGAGGCCTGGCACCGTATCAAAAGTCCTCTAACGCTTAGTTTACCCTACGAGACGGTTGTGCATAACTTTCTGCTACTTGACAGTTTCCCCTTCCACTTAGATTTGAAACATTAGTAATTTTGTATGATGTTACCTTCCGGAGACAAACAAGAACAAAAATAATAGTAAGAACCCAAGTATTTTTTTAACTTACCAGATTTTATTTTTATTAACCAGTGAATCGGAAGAAAGCTTCGATTTTCTTGCTAAGTTATCTTGATACTCTTTATTTTTCTTTTGGTAATCATGGACTGACATTGCAGGACGCCTTTTCGCATATTCTAAACTCCTTAAGGACGTTTGTTCTTTCTTTTCGATACGATCGATAGTCTGGACATAGTCGGTAGATATCTTGCGGTATACTTTCTTTCCGTGTTGCAAGGATAGAATTTGATCTATCGGTTTCTCATCCTGACGAGTCACATCCAAGTTAATTGGATGACGACGACGTAAATACATCTCACGGGAATCATCGCTCAGGTTTTTTAGGTTTTTATACTTCTCTGGAGAATACGTGAGAAGAAAGACAGATTTATTCCTTTGCTGTTCCGAAAATGGTCTGTAGATATATGATAAAAATTACAATTAATTTCTGATTAATTTCAAGTGGACGTGAAGTTGAAAGCAGAATGGAGAAGATGTAGTGAAGTTCTGTGGCTGTTTATAATTATTCGCAAATTGATTCTTAGTGGATATATATTGTCTAGTAGAATTGGTGTAAAAATAAATTAAACAATTGTTGTATCTCACACATACGATCGTATTAGCAGAATTTTGTGCAATCCTTAAAATAGGTGCGATTTGGCAAAAGACAGAACTGAGTAGGTATCGACTACCTCAGCGTAGGTTGACTGGATACTTTTGCTGTCAGATAATGCAAAAAAAGAAGTGATTGTTTTCGTTACTTTTTAAATGTCAAATATGATCGTTTTAGGATAGATCTGAGAGAGACTCAAACCGTGCTTAGTCAAAAGAAAAAAAAGTGTAATGCAAACCTATGATTGGTATGCACAATTAATTTTGATACAAGTGCAGGAAGTTTGTCATTGCGACCGAGGCGAAATTCGCACGAGCCGCAGGCGAGTGTGTTATGGAGTCGAGGGCTGCAATGACAAATCTGCACGTGTGTCAAACGACGTTTTTCAATACACTTACGACTTGTGAAATAAAGAAAGAAAGAAAAAATTTTTAATCGTATCTCAAACGTACAGTAGAAATTTAAGAAATATATATATAATAATAAATAAATATATATTTAAATTATATATATAGAGGCAGTTTTCGAGTAAGTGTATTGAAAAAGATTTTTCAATACACTTACTCGAAAACTGCCTCTTATCGCACTCCTATTAGGTTCAATATAGCATGTATATCACCCAAGTGCTTTTTTGAGTTTATCACAACAAGGGCTTTTTTATTCCTTACTTATCGTCACGGTCACGGGTGATTATTTTGTTTTTCTTAGTTTATCGAATCAGGCGCGAGGCGTCCCCCAGAGTCGCTGGACGACCCCACGAAATTAGAAACAGACCAGAGCAGATTTGAATGCTATACTTATATATTTCTTTTATTTCTACTGTATGTTTGAGATACGATTAAAAAATTTTTCTTTCTTTCTTTATTTCACAAGTCGTAAGTGTATTGAAAAACGTCGTTTGACACACGTGCAGATTTGTCATTGCAGCCCTCGGCTCCATAACACACTCGCCTACGGCTCGTGCGAATTTCGCCTCGGTCGCAATGACAAACTTCCTGCACTTGTATCAAAATGTACTATTTCAATACTCATACTCGAAAACCCGCTCTTATCTCGCCGCTTACAGGCACGCAATATACTGTTATCCGCACTAGTGCGAAAAAAAGCGCGTGCTGTCCCTCGCCACGATTTTATTGTAATAAAAAAAATTATTGTATCAGGCAGGGTGTGTGTAAACGCCCACGGGCACAGGTCGACCCCCACGAGTAGGTTTTAAGCATTCAAAAATAACGTTTGATTCACGTGCATGATGCACGTGAACACAATCCCGACTCGTTCGCTATTACCATCTGTAGGTATTTAATTGTACTTGGGTGCATATGGGGCCCCTTTACGATCTTCGGGGCCCAAGTCAACCTCCCCTGCAAGTTGGGGCACCTGCCGATCAGCGGACGAGGCTCTGGCGCTGGCTTTCCCTCTCAGGGTTGGGAGGTCAGACGGCAGTCGCTCCCGTAAAGGCTACAAAAGCCATTAAACATGGACAGTATAAGAAAGTTAGTTGCCACGGATAGGGCGCCGCCGCAAAACGGCGCGCAGGAGATTCGCCCGACTCCTGTGGCAAGTGGGCGAGGGCTACCGTGTCTGGGGCGAACACGGCTGAAGACGCGAGCCCCAACCCGTAAACTCCGCTTCGCCAGCCTTAACATTGGCACGCTGACCGGACGCGCGAGAGAGTTAGCCGATGTACTGCGAAGGGTGGCCGTGGCATTCCTGCAGGAGACTCGGTGGAAAGGCCGCAGGTCCCGGCTCATCGGGAATGGCTACAAGCTGATTTACACGGGTGCAGCCGGTGGGGAGAACGGGGTGGCCGTTGTACTCTCCGAGGAGTTTCAAGACGCAGTCCTGGAGGTGAAACGCTACAGCGACCGGCTTATGGTCGTAGGTGTGCTTATCGACGGGGTTATAACCCACTTGATAAGTGCCTACGCGCCTCAGGTCGGTTGCAGCGACGCTGAAAAGGCTGCGTTCTGGGATCAACTCGGTGGGGTGCTTCGTGGCATCCCGCTGTCACAAGGAATCGTTTTGGGTGGTGATCTGAACGGTCATGTGGGTGACAGGTGCAAGGAGTTTGAGCATGTTCACGGTGGCTTTGGATACGGTAGCCGTAACGCTGAAGGGGAGAATATCCTCCAAACGTGTGCGGCTGCCGGCCTTGCCATCGTGAACACGTATTTCAAAAAGAAACTCGAACACCTGATTACCTACAAGAGCGGGAGGTACGCTACCCAAATCGATTTCTTACTCACACGGAGGCACCTTATCAGTAAGGTGGCCAACTGCAAGGTCATACCCGGCGAGAGTCTCACTGCACAACACCGTCTCCTTGTCATGGACTTGCGCGTCAAACCTAGGGTCAAGTTTGATGATCGCCAACAACGCCGAATACGGTGGTGGCGACTGGATGCAGCCACGTCCCAGTCGTTCGCGTCGGCCATCGGCGATAAGTGCGATGGTACCGATGGCGAACCTGTGCAAAGCCACTGGGACAGGATTCAAGCTGCCATCACCGAGGCGGCAAAGTCGGTGCTCGGCTTGTCCAGGGGCGGCCGCAAGTGTGACAAGGAAACTTGGTGGTGGGATGACACAGTCCAGAGGGAGATCAGAGAGAAGAAAGCTCTCTTCAAAACGTGGCAAGCTTCCAAATCTCCCGAAGACCGAGACGCATACAGAGCTGCAAAACGTGCCGCGAAGAGGGCCGTAGCCAGAGCCAGACGAGACCACTTACAGCCACTTTATGATAAGTTGGAATCGTCTGAGGGGCAGAAGCTCATTTATAAGTTGGCACGTTCCAGGGTCAAAGCGGCACTGGATATCACTAAGTGCCGCTGTGTAAGAGACCCTGAGGGCAATCTGTTATGCGAGGACCTCGCGGTGAAGGAGAGATGGCGCTCGTACTTCCACGAGCTGCTGAACAAGCAGCATAAAGAGGTGCTGTCTCCGGTTCTCCCTCCAAATCAGGGACTTGTGCCCCCGGTTACGCCTGAAGAAGTGCATGCGGCTCTTCGCCGCATGAAGAACCGGAAAGCTGTCGGTGCCGATGGAGTCCCCATTGAAGCCTGGAAGGCGATGGGTCCTCGTGGTGTGGGCATCTTAACCCACCTATTTAACCGCATGCTCCTCACCGGAAAGATCCCGAGCCAATGGAGACTGAGTATTATCACTCCAGTCTTCAAAGGCAAGGGATCAGTGCAGTGGCGACTACCGGGGGATTAAGGTTATGTCCCACACCATGAAGCTCTTCGAGCGGGTGATTGACTCTCGGATCCGATAGGAGTGCACCGTCTCGGGATGCCAATATGGGTTTCGACCAGGCCATGGCGCCATGGATCCCATCTTTGCCCTAAGGGTTACAATGGAGGGATACAGATCAAAGAATACGCCTCTGCACCTCTTGTTCCTTGACATGCAGAAGGCCTTCGACTGTGTCCCCCGTGAGGTGATCTGGTGGGCGCTGAGATCCAAAGGAGTGCCCGAGACCTATGTTGACATCATCCGAGATATGTACCGAGACTCCGGTTCTGTGGTTCGGACCGCTGTTGGCGATACGAAACCCTTCCCCATCACCGTCGGAGTTCACCAGGGTTCTGTCCTTAGTCCGTTTCTGTTCAGTGTGGTGCTGGACGTGGTCCTTCAACATCAGGGACTTACATGAGCAGCCGCCATGGCTGCTCATGTATGCAGACGACATCGCGCTGGCGGACTCGGACAGTGGGCGTTTGGTTCGACGTGTGACAGCGTGGAAGGAATCGCTGGAAAACGGCGGTCTGAAAATTAATGCGGCGAAGACCGAGTACTTGGCCTGTAACACAACAAACGCTGCTCCTGTCCGCATTGGCGAAGACACAGTCGAGCGCACGGAACAGGTCAGGTACTTGGGATCGGTGCTCCACGAGTCCGGGGACGTCGATTGCGACGTCGAGTCACGTATCTCGGCGGCCTGGGCGAAATGGCGTGAGGTGGCGGGGGTTATCTGTGACCCCAAAATGCCGGTTAGGCTCAAAGGACAGGTCTATAAGACCATCATTAGGCCTGTCCTTTTGTATGGCAGTGAAGCGTGGCCTGTACTTGAGCGGCACAAGCAGAGCCTGCGTGTCACGGAAATGAATATGCTGCGCTGGATGTCGGGAGTGTCGCGGAAAGACCGCATTAAAAACTCCCGCATCCGGGGCAGCCTTCATGTCCGTGACATAGCGGATAAACTGCAGGAGGGTCGCCTACGCTGGTATGGCCACGTATTACGAAAACCGGCAGATTACGTGGGTAACAGATGCCTCGCCATGCCACCTCCGCCGGGACCCGGAAAACGAGGAAGGCCTAAGAGGCGTTGGATCGACGTCGTAAGGGATGATATGCGTGCCAATGGGCTTACGGCAAAGGACGCGAAAGACCGAGCGAAGTGGAAGCGTCTGAGTTGGAAAGCGGACCCCGGGCACCGAGGTGTAGCCAAGGAAGCAACCGGGACTAACGCTGAGATGATGATGAGGTATTTAAATGTACTATCTTTGTAAAACAGTAAATTATGTTTAGTGTACCTACTTGTAAAAATAAAAAATAATGTAAACAAAATGTTGCGAAAAGAATCGCCAAACTTAAGTGGCAATGGGCAGGACACATTGCACGTAGAACAGATGACCGCTGGGGCTGAAAGGTTCTAGAAAAAAACGCAGCGTTGGAAGGCCTCCCACAAAGTGTACCAATGACCTGGTCAGGGTTGCTGGAATCCGATGGAAGCAAGACGCACAGGACTGGTATTTGTGGCGGTGCTTGGGGGAGGCCTATGTCCAGTAGTGGACGTCTTTCGGTTGAAATGATGATGATGATGATGACTTACTTGTAATCCTTTAAGGTGGGTCCCGGGCCGTGTTCAACTTCTTCGAGAAGCCGTGCAAGAACCGACACCCGTCTGTCGCCGCCAATATCGCCACTTCTCGATCCTCGAAGACTGCCGCTTGACTTAAATCCAACACCGTGACCACTGATACAAGAAACCAATGATTTTTTTTAAATATTATTCAGTAGTCAGGTCACTTATTTAGTCAATAGAAAAGTATTATTTTGGTAAGTGAGAA
Source organism: Mythimna loreyi (assembly GCA_029852875.1). Taxonomy (NCBI): domain Eukaryota; kingdom Metazoa; phylum Arthropoda; class Insecta; order Lepidoptera; family Noctuidae; genus Mythimna; species Mythimna loreyi. The sequence goes on from CM056792.1 coordinate 14,334,668, forward strand.
ATTAGAATTTTGGTTAGCGGAAAATTATTATTTAGGCAGCAGGAATACCTATATAATACTTACCAGATATTGAGAGATAAGAAGATATAGCCAGCCTGCCTACCCTCCTGAATGCTGGCCCGTCCACCTTTCCAAATACTGCCTACAGTGCCTAATTTTCCGAATGCTGCCTGCCTTCCTTTCCAAATGCTGCCTTCCTGTCCAAATGCTGCCTTCCTTTCCAAATGCTGCCTTCCTTTCCAAATGCTGCCTTCCTTTCCAAATGCTGCCTTCCTTTCCAAATGATGCCTTCCTTTCCAAATGATGCCTTCCTTTCCAAATGCTGCCTTCCTTTCCAAATGCTGCCTTCCTTTCCAAATGCTGCCTTCCTTTCCAAATGATGCCTTCCTTTCCAAATGATGCTTTCCTTTCCAAAATGCTGCCCTTCCTTCCCAAATGCTGCCTTCCTCTCCAAATGCTGCTGTTGACTTGACTGGTGTGCAATTAGATTAGGAGAATTACCAAAACGCGACGTGTTGAAATATCAAGAGTGCGGGTGAGAATGAGGTTTCAAGCTATTCACTTTACATCGCTCTTTCCTTTTTAGAGCTCGTTGTTAGGCTTCAACGTAGGTACTACAGTTAATTTTTATTTTTTTACTAGCTGACCCGGTAAACTTCGTACCACCTATTTTTCCATTTTTACTCATCGTTTGAACCTTTCCTGAACTAGGTATAACGGATATTTCGAAACTAAAATTAACCAAATCGGTCCAGCCTATTTCAAGTTTTAGCGAGACTAACTAACGGCTATTCATTTTTGATATATTAAATTCAAAGAAAGTGTCACTTACCTTACTATCCTTTGTTGGACTGACTAGTAGGACTAGATATCAAGGGTGCTATTCTCTAAGAAAACAGGCTTGAGCGCATCGCTGGCCCAGCGACGAAATCCAAATAGGTACAATGGATTTGTTTGTGATTTAAATCTACCTACCTACTTAAGATTTCGTTGCTTGTCCAGCGCTGCGCTCAAGGCTGTTAGAGAATAGGCCTGACCGTGGGACCTGTTAAAAGCCTGCGAGGAACATCGGGAACCAAATGAATATTTGGGCATAGAAAAATAGCAGAGCAATGATTAACCTGTCAAGTTTTGACTTCCTTTCTGATTCTTCAGGTAGAATAAATTTGGCTCTTGATGGTCTAAAGAAAAAAGAAAAAAAGTTTCAATGTAAAAGTGCAGTAAGGATTCTTAGGGTCAATATACTAAAGCAGAATCGAAGTATCTATCCAAAACTGAACATAACAAATTAAACCTTAACTCCACAGCGTAAGTGTCATTACTTCTGAGATTTTAAAAAGACTCGCGCATTCTTCGGGATTCGCGCGTCTGCGCGTGAGCAACGCTAATTGGTACGCGCACATTTTCGCGTATTCATGCGCAATAGTAGCGAATCTACACGTCATTTGTAAAAGGGGGCGCGTAAATGTCAAAAATTATTTTTTTTATTTATTTTTTAAAGCTAATTTGCGAAACTTAGCTTTGATCTTTTTTCAACTACTTATTTTAAAAGTCAAGATTATATTCACCTTTTATCAACTTCGTCATCGCTTGCATCAGCATCAGATAGCACATCTTCGCTTGATAATATTTTCAGATTATCTTTTATTTGTTGTTCTTCCGGTTGGTCGGACTTACGTTGGCCTTCTATTTGGTCAGACTTACGTTGGGCTTCTATTTTTTTTATATTAGACACCGAGTGAGGTTGTTGGATTGATACTTGTCTAAAATTGATAAATGGAACCAAATTAGCACATTAATTGCAGAGTGGATTTTTGAGACGGGTTACCTTAACTGTCATAGTTACAGTAAAACGTTTTAAGGACCAAACGCAACTTTTTAAGTTATTCTGAAAAGCATTTACTTACAGATTTTGCAAAATATAACAGTCAGTAAAAATTCTAAAATACCAAAACAAAAAATATGGCTATCCGATCCTATTTTATGTAGGAATCAAAAACACCAAAGTCCTTTAGCGTTTTTGATCTCTACATGAAAATAACATAATTTTAGCAAATAAAGAGCTTTAATTAACACTGGCTTCGACTTGACCTCGTATCCTTAACATTTACCTACTTTCACAAGGACTCTTCGTCCGTCCGCAGGCCAGAAGCTATTTATACTTTATGGTGAGAAAAATCTCATGAATCCCGCCCTATGCGGGAAACAGTGTCATACTCTTACTGACTAAACGACCCTCCCCATTCCTTTCTTACCCCTTATACCGGGGTTGGATCTTCTTTTCAGAAATCGGACCGAGGCCCTAGTAGGCTTCGGCCCTCCAGTTGGGCCTATAGATTTGCTGACGAACTCCTTGAGGCTCGCGCGAACAGAGCGCGCCGTCAACGACCTGGCTTGGTCTGGACCGTTACCAGACGACCGGACGGCGAGCTACCCATTGCTCGCCGTCCGCAAGCCTGCACCACGGTGGCCGGAAATCGGGATCGGAATCCTAGTGGCGTAGGCCAGAAGCTATTATTTGGCTATAAACTAACTTATTGTCATAATGTCCATTTGATATTTCTGAAACTGATTTCAAGTTACCTGGGACCTGGGTACATAAGTTAATTTTGGAGTTCAATAAGATAAAAAAAGGTATTTATCCTATTTTATTCAGCGCTGTTACCTAGTATATGGTAGATAATCGTCGAGTTCAGCGCTATCCTCACTGATATCTTCACTCTGTCGTTCAAATTGGCGCATTCGAGCCAAATCCTCCGGACGTACGAACCCAGTCTGACGTCTAATTATTTCTTTGTGAGCGTCAGACGCTTTAGGGAGTTTGATATCAACTTTTCTAAAAAAAAAGAAAAAAATACATTAAAAAAAAGGATAGGTAAGTACCCGGCTTAATATCCAGACACCCAGTGTTATTATCATTTTATCATTTCGAAAGTCTTTGCCTGATAATCTATTCGTTTAGTTCATTAAGCCCCAAGAGGACACCGGTGTCTGAACACCTTGTATCTATAGTGGTTAAGATCAGGTAGGTAGTTATAACTATAACCAACCCAGGCTCCAAAGAAAGGTACTTCCCAAACTATAACAGATCCGTGCTCAAGTGTCGATTTTTGAATCCAACTCCTCATCGAGCCGCCTAACGAGAGGCTAAGGTGTTGGTTGGGGCTCGTACCTAATGGTTCAGCCATTGGTAGAAACGGCTATAAGTTGAATGATCACCGAGGCGACATCCCACATGTCGACAAGCTGATGACCATCCTCCCTAGCTCAATTCCTTTGTTCTGACGCCATCTCCTCGTCATCGTCGTCATAACGTGGTCTGAACAAAGGAATTGGGGGCGTGGTCAACTCCAAGCATTCGCGCTAAATGAAACGATTGTAAATGTATATTGACCATTAGCGGGAACTGGGTCGGGCATACCATACCTGTTGTATGGCACCCCCAATTCCACTTGAGTATTTCAGATCAAGTTGCTGATGATTTATCCTGGTTACAAAGTTATGCCTGTGATACTCTATAAGTACTCTTTATCAGTTACCTACATTAAAGTAACTCATTAGAATATTATGGGGTGACTGGTTTTTAATGATGATAATTATGATTTTACTATGGGCCCAAACCTGAAATCACGAAAAATTCAGCAAGTTCTGTACATTTTGACCAGTTAAGCGAACATATAAGTGTACCTACCTACTGCACAGCAGATTAAAAAAAAATACAAAATGACCAGCAGAATTTTTTCACGATTTTAGATTTGGTCTCATAGTACCTAAAAGTTATTTCTTATCACGACTACAATTACGTATTTAAATGTCGGTCACTAATTGTCAATCACCTTACCTAACATAGATCAGTAGGTATGCTAGATTTAAAAAGATACTTACTTCTCTAATCCATGTTTGAGGTCGTATTCAGCCATTCTGTCAAGTAAAAACATTGTGAAATTAATTAGCAAAAATTTTATTAAAAATACGAGTGGCCATTTTGATAGGCACCCTGGTAGATATAAACCTATACCTTATTCTTCTAATCATAAATATGCGTAAGGTATGAAGCAAATACGCTATGAGCGCAGTAGTTCTCTAGCCGGATCTTAGGCTATGTGGAACATTGAACAAATAAAACATCTTTTAACTTAGTATAGAATGTGTAAAGTGAGTGAGTCAGACTTCGGCCCGGTTACTCCTGATCGAATTAGTACAATAGCGAGTTAAAGGCACTAGGGACACTACTTGAGAAGGATACTTGAGGTAAGAAAGAGATGACCCGTTATCCCTTTCCAGTTTGGCTGCCGAGTTAGGTTTCTTTATTAGATCCTTCAAAAACAAATAGTAGCCTAGCTGCTCGGGGCTGTTCCGTCGCTTTATCCTTCTTATGATTGTTGTCAGCCATACAAATATTTGTCTAAATGATACCAAAGTATCCTTGTAACTGCAACGTACCTATCCAGTGTTAGCGGCAGACTTACCTACTTAAGATTGATAAATTTATAACCTACCTGTATTGTCGCAGAGTCTCGTCGACAATCAAAGCATCAGGCCTGGGAAAAAAAGAAGATTTAAATTTATTTGTGCCAGAAATAACACATTACCTACCTACCATGAAAAAAAATACAAGTTCTCAATTAAACTATTTTTTCCATAACAAGCTTTTATAGCGCGGTATATACCTATACCTATAATGACACCTCGTTAAGACAAGTCACACGAGCTTAAACTCGATGCGGTTGTGTTGTTTAATTACAGAGTTCCTATGGGCATCTTCCGGTTCCATCATCAGATCAATTCAACGACAGAATAACTTTGCATTGTCATCTCATTGACAATATGAAATAACAAAACCGGTAACCGGGAAGTGCATCAAATTTAATTATTAAGATTTGATCACAAACATGGGGACAGGTGGAACTAATTTTTAAAAGCTTGTTAAAACGAAATATGAGTACCTACCTACAAGAACGGTATGTAATTAATAATTTAAAAAAGATCTTACTTTTTCTGGAGTTCAAACAAATTTTGTTTGCCACTTTTACCAATACCCTTTACGATTGGACCTCCAAAAGTCACCTGATCCGCATTGTCTCTGGAAAAAAGAAATAAGAACGCTTTCAATTTGGACTTTTCTTGTCGGACCGCTGATGCCGCATGTTTAGGTACCGTACCGCAGCCGGCTGGTTGCAGTACGTTAGCAATCCGACAACTAGCGTCTAAATTGAAAATCATTACAAACTAAGCGACCTTCATGAGTGGAGACAAGGAAATTTGTCACAGGTTCAGTCGGCTCCATGACACACTCGCCTGCAGCTCGGGCCAATTCCGTCTCGTTTCAGTTTCTCCTCTTGCATCAAAATGAAGTTTTTGCTCGTAGCTAATTATAACGGCTCTACGGCCCTATCTTTAAGGTTAAGCGACATTTGCCGCGGTCGGTCCGAAGATGGGTGACCCTATAATTACTATAATAAGATTCCACCGTGGCTCGCGAAACAAGACAAGCTGTTCCTGAGCAAGGCGTCATGGAAGAAAGTAATACTGTATTGTAATAGTACATTTTGATACAAGTGCGGGAAGTTTGTCATTGCGACTGAGGCAGAATTCGCACGAGCCGTAGGCGAGTGTGTTATGGAGCCGAGGGCTGCAGTGACAAATTCGCACGTGTATCAAACGACGTTTTTCAATACACTTACGACTTGTGAAATAAAGAAAGACAGATTTTTTTTTAATCGTATCTCAAACATACAGTAGAAATATAAGAAATATATAAGGATAGCATTCAAATCTGCTCTGGTCAGTTTCTAATTTCGTGGGGTCGTCCAGCGACTCTGGGGGACGCCTCGCGCCTGATTCGATAAACTAAGAAAAAAAAGTAATCACCCGTGACCGTGACGATAAGGAAGGGAAAAAAAAAGCCCTTGTTGTGATAAACTCAAAAAAGCACTTGGGTGATATACATGCTATATTGAACCTAATAGGAGTGCGATAAGAGGCAGTTTTCGAGTAAGTGTATTGAAAAAGGAATAGCATAGCATGATCAGCCTTATAATGTTCCCATCTGCTTCCCAGAAGTTCAGGCCACCTCTTTAGGACAGGGAATGGACCAGAATGAAATCCACCACACGGGCCCAGGGTGTGTTGTTGGATAACAACATGTCTTGGAATTTTTAGTTCTAAGACAAATCGTCAAAACATTGACAGTCGGTAAATGAAATGTATTATTTAGTCGCACCCTTAAAACAAAAGTTGACTGAGCATTAAGTATTTCAAATTATTTAGGGCCAAATTCACCAATAAAACTAATCGCGAATAGTTATTAAAAAAAAAGTATGTGGGTCAGGACCAAATTTTTGACGCGACGGAATGTGTCACACTGGAAAATAAATGTTGTACAATAGAATTGTTGCGCAATATTTGTTTTCCAGTGTGACAAACTTTGTTGTGATTTCCGTTGTGCGATTACGTCAATAATTTGGTCCTGACCCATGTTTTCTTTTGAACGCAAAATGATGCTATAATCTCGATAAGATGATTGTGTTTTAATAATCGCGATTAATTAGGTATACAGGTGAATTTGGCCCTATACAATTTTAAGGATGCGTTGAGCGGTATAAGCGTTGAGTAGTAGGTATCTAACTACATTAAATAAAATCAATGTTTTTACTGTATATATCGCTGGATTGTTCTCTCATCAAAGGTATCAATAGATGCAACTGTAAATAAAAATAAGATCAATTAGTATTTCTCTAAAGCTCGTTTTCACATTAGGCGACGACGACACGATATTGCTGGGCTGGGCGTGGTTTCATTTCACTGACGATGTCATGTTGACATAATCAATAGCAGGGACGTAGCTAGTCCCACAGGGGCCCCGTATCAAAAGTCCCACGGGCATTCTTGGTTTACCCTACGAGACGGTTGTGGATAATATGTTCCGTTTTTGTGCCTACCTAGGGCGCCATATCATTGATAGGTATGCGTTATGTTCCAGAAGTGGGTCTGCGATACACTTGGGGTACCGTGGTGAATAAGTCCTGTGCCTCGGAACAATACTGTCAGTGTCAAGTATCTCATAGTTAATAGAAGTGAGACGGAAGAAAAAAGTAGATCTTTCTATCTACAGATTGGGTTCGAAATTAAATCTCCAAAAGCACTGTTTCTTGATACTGACCGATTAAGGAAGAACTGTTGAAATGAAAATGGAGCGGGCAATAAAATTTTCAGATTTTTGTTGTTTTTTTTCTTGATGATTAATAAAATCTGTAAAAAATTATTTTTCATTTATGGTGTATCTACTTCTAAAATCTTCCGATTTCTTACCTGTACCTTGAACATGAACAGTGTGCTGATCACTGCGTCATGCCATCCCGAGCAGTCTCGTGTACCTAGACGTGACAGCAACTATACATGTTTCGCTTGAAAATGTATGAAATTAGCCTCAAGATATCGTGTTGTTATCGCCTAATGTGAAAAAGGCCAGTACCTACTTGAGTAAGTTTCAAAACTTTTACACTGAAAATAACAAAGACGAATAAAGTATATTACATGATTCCTCTGAAGATTCAGATTTTGCCTGTGTATTACGAATTGCTTCGAGTACTTCTGGCCGGAACATAATTTTTTCTTCAACTTTTTTTTTATCACCAACTTTTTTCTTGACAGGTTCTTGGTCTATATCGACTTCATGGCAGTAATGTCCTTGGAGCAATCTGAAAATTGGAACAATAGTATAAATACTAATATTAATAAATTTAGTTCAACGGACATGTCAGAATTTTGAGGTGTATGTTAAGACGCGTGCGGTTAGGTTAGAATCCGATTCCAAGCTATTTTGGTAAAAGACTAGGGAGAAGTTGAAACATGGTAATATCGATAAACACCTAAAGTGAGAGGGTAAGCGCCGACGAGCAATTTAACTGCCCAGCAACTATTTTGTCTGTGTCGCCTTTTATACACATGAGACTCTCGGTTCTCAATATTATGTAAAATAGTACATTTTGATACAAGTGCAGGAAGTTTGTTATTGCGACCGAGGCGAAATTCGCACGAGCCGTAGGCGAGTGTGTTATGGAGCCGAGGGCTGCAATGACAAATCTGCACGTGTGTCAAACGACGTTTTTCAATACACTTACGACTTGTGAAATAAAGAAAGAAAGAAAAAATGTTTAATCGTATCTCAAACATAAAGTAGAAATATAATAATAGTACATTTTGATACAAGTGCAGGAAGTTTGTCATTGCGACCGAGGCGAAATTCGCACGAGCCGTAGGCGAGTGTGTTACGGAGCCGAGGGCTGCAATGACAAATCTGCACGTGTGTCAAACGTTTTTCAATACACTTACGACTTGTGAAATAAAGAAAGAAAGAAAAAATTTTTAATCGTATGTCAAACATACAGTAGAAATTTAAGAAATATATAAGTAGGTATAGCATTCAAATCTGCTCTGGTCAATTTCTAATTTCGTGGGGTCGTCCAGCGACTCTGGGGGACGCCTCGCGCCTGATTCGATAAACTAAGTAAAACAAAATAATCATTCGTGACCGTGACGATAAGGAAGGAATAAAAAAGCCCTTGTTGTGATAAACTCAAAAAAGCACTTGGGTGATATACATGCTATATTGAACCTAATAGGAGTGCGATAAGAGGCAGTTTTCGAGTAAGTGTATTGAAAATATTGTTACCTACCCAAATAGTCGGGGTGATAGAAGTCAAGCGCTGCACCAGGCTACCATCGTTAAAGCCGCGGACGGAAGGTCTCCCAGATGTCGCGTAGAATCGCTACAAACTTGCACTGTCATACAACCCCGAAGATTCAATGTGGGAAACAAATTGGTTGCCCAGATTAAGTTGCTCGTATGCGCTACATATTTCTTATTAAACAAACCTTTTGAGATCGTATTCAGAGGTAACTTCTCCAGGGAAGGGCACGTCTGTTAAAGGTATATAGTAGGGCTTTTCCGGCTTGACGACCAGGCTGGCACTCGCCACCGCAGTCGCTTGTTGATAAGAGTACTCTTCAAGCTCATACTCATACTCTTCCACGTCAAAATCATTGTTTTCGCCGCTCTTTTCTACAGTAAGAGCTGGGGTTGTTTTCCCGGTACGATCAGCCTCACTTTTTTCAAGTTGCTTATCTATTTCTTCTTTTTTCCTCATAAATCTAGGGAATTGTGAAACCAAAATGAGTATATTTATTAAAAATATAGTATCTTTATGTGCCAGCTAATTGAACGCCTACACCGTTCATTAAACATCGGTGTCCAACTAAATGGCTAAAGGACAACTAATATTGTGGTTAGAAGGATGTTAATGATGTCAGACTACCATGTTCGAAATTCAATCACTGTTGGTAAGAACACGTGCCTCGTAACCAAGAGCATTGAAGGTTATGGTTTACAACTAGTGTCTGCACGGATTGAAACTAGCATGGTTATTTGGGTTGGGATGTTGGTTTCCAACCGTCTTGTTAACTATTAACTAACCATAATAGGTAATTGAGCTCAACGTTTAACCATATGGCTGAATGTCATGTAGGTAGTTAAATTGGTTTTGATGAATTTATGATGTTTGGTTGTGGTTTTTTTTTTTTTTTTTGGTAGGTGAAAATCATCCAATGACGAAACCCGCTCTTGGGCGGAGCGGGAGACCAGTGTCAGACTCTTACTGACTAAAAAACCTACCCCGTACCTTCCTTGCCTTATTCCTGGAGTCGAGGTAACAGTTTTCCACCACCCTCTAGGCTCCAGGAGGCTTCGACCCTGAAGGGCCCCTGCAGTTTGCTGACAACTCCTTGAGGCGCGCGGGAACGGTGCGCGCCGTTGACGACTTGGACTCGGTCTTACCAGACGACCGGACGGCGAGCTACCCATTGCTCACCGTCCGCGAGCCAGTGTCTACGGTGGCCGGATATCGGCAAGATCGCAGCGGCGACGGCTACGGCGAGTACGCCGTTGCCTTTGCCTTATGCGGTCGGCCTCCTCCTTTACGAGCATTACTGCTTCGCAGAAGGAGGCGACCGCCTGCTATTCCTCTTCGCTGCGGACCATGGCCTGAACCAGGGCCCGGCGCGAGAGGTCGCCGCCGCCGATCACCCCCACGAGGACACGGCGATGCTCTTCCCAAGCAGGGCACACCTCCACCGTGTGCTCCACCGTATGTTTGGTTGTGGTGACTATGAGTTTACAAATTATGTACGACTACTTTTTTCAATCATTGATAATTCTTATATCAAGTATGCCAATGTTAAGTGAGCGAAGCATACACGGAATTTTAGTGCATCCCTATAAGTATAGGTAAGATTAGAAGAGGATAACGGGGGCAGAGTGAGCGAGAGTAAGAAATCCCCACTATCTTCTTCGTATCAGGTTACTTTAAATCCTGTTGACAGACAGAAACAAGAGACTCCCGCTGGGAGCTTTCCACATACTTACCCACGCCGCAATCTTATTTGAATTTGTCGGAACGCGTAAGACACGGAGAGATTGTTTGTAATTTTAAGGAGTTTACAAAAGCTGGTGACATAGATCCTAACCTTGCTGTCGTACGTAAGTTTTTGGCTGCTTCCTCAGGAGTAATCTCACTTTCCAATTGCATTTCATCTTGAATACGTTGTAAAGCTCTAAATTCAATCTCTAAGAACACTTTTTCTAACAATGCCTGAAATATTTTACAGTCTTAGAAAAGTGATTAGGAATAAATAGAATAAATTGCTTGTTTGTTAAGTTACCGTGAAGACAAAACGCATGTTACAAATAGAATTGAGTGTACACCTAGATGGATGGATATGAAGAGGGAGGCTGAAGAAGATATGGATGGATATGAAGAGGGAGGCTGAAGAAGATATGGATGGATATGAAGAGGGAGGCTGAAGAAGATATGGATGAATAGTGTGAGGAGTGATATGAAAGAAAAGAGAGTGAGTGATAGCAGAAGTGATAGTGTGACGGGTGAGAGGACAGAGTGGAAGAAAAATCGTGGTAAGGGCAGATAGAAGAGGAAGCATATATATACCTCGTAAAAAATCTCTCCTATGTTTATGAGATTTTCAGTGTGACCCTCTATATATTTATTAGTGCCTTTGTTAATTATAAGATCCTGACAACGCAAATTTAGATTGCCAGCCTTAGCAAGGATGATATTTTTTTTCGGCGACTCGTACCAAACCGGTACCTTTTCTATTTCTTTCAGAACCTCATCACCGCTGACAAGTTGACCAAAAGCTACATATTTGCAAGCCATCCAGTCTTGTGGTTGTAATGTAACAAAGAACTGTGTTGAGCAATCAACATGCCTGAAATTAACAACATTTTCAAAGTTATCTATTGTATTGTATTGTAATTCGGGCTGGTATCCGCAACTCTATGACTAAGGCGCGTATTTTGCGTAAAGTTATCTATTACTTCTGATCTCCCACTCGTACACAAAATACGTGCTTTAGACGTGGATTTACGGATATCAGCCCGATATACAATACAGTACAATACAATAGGTACCTACTTCTGATCTATCATGACTTCAGTTAGTTTTATTTTATTTATTTTACTTTATTGGAACATAAAGCAGTTACACGTTACAACTGAGGTATTCCAGAATTTACATATCAACTAAATTAACGTGTAACCCACACAAATGTCCGCGAAATAATAGATAGTAATAATAATAGTAATAGTAGTTGTCACGAAATAACTGTATATTCTAAGAGCAATCAGAGTGACTCGTCTCAAATGATGGCAGGCAGGTACAACTCGACGGCATTGTTGCCGCAGTGGTTGAGCGATTGGAAAGTTTGCAGCACTGCGTGTCGCGAGTTCCTTACCTGCACGGGACCGTGTGGTCTCTAAGGGTGATTTTAATGCTAAGCGAATTTCACCAGTCATGCGGATTTGGTTCGCATGCACAATTTGGAAATTTAAAAGGAGCAAATCCGCAAGCTATCAAAAACACACAGGTGTTCCGGCTCTGGAAGTTTTGTGTCTGAAAGTTTACAATTACATAACTATTTGTGAACGCAACCACGATCCACGATATAGGAAATATTGTAACTGTGCTCCAAAAGTGTCTACGTAGTTACTTAAACTTTAGGGTTCTGTAGTCAACTAAAAATTCTTATAGTTTGGCCTGCTTAAAATCGTACCTGCCATCGTTCTGTCTGTCTTCCGTCCGCGGATAATCTCAGCGACTGTTTTATTAAGGTTTTTTCATTTTAAACCTAATATGTAATATATTTATCGGATAGGTATTCAGAAACGATTAGAATATTTTCGAAAATAAGGGCTCCATAAGTAAAAAACAATGCGGGGGATGACATTGTTTTTTACTTTTGGCTTCTTTCTAGGAGAGGAACGCACCAAAAACTCGTGGAAAAATAAAATCATCGAATCGAGAAGAAGAAACATGTAAGCCTGCTTAAAATCGTACCTGCCATCGTTAGCCATACCGAGAACACCCCGTCTATCGTGCGGTACAATAAAGTTTTCGCAGTCCAGATCCGTTTTTTTGAGTCCATATCCTCCACACTGGATCCAGCCGTCTTTCACTATGCGATGTACCGGAGTTCCCGAATAACCACCTTTTCTTTCCTGACAGAGGCGAAGGAAATTCTCACAAGTACGAGGCAATAAGTCAGAATATAGCTGGAAATAAAATTATGGCTTCATTGTTCTGTTCTTATGTGATAAGACAAGACAAGACAAGACAAGGCAAGACTACCTGAACAGAACACTGTTCAGGTAGTCTTGTCTTAATATGGGTACTTATTACAAGCTTTTATTTAGTTTAACCTGTCCCGATGCTTGTGATCAAGTCTTGTAAATTTTTGATCCACTTCCCTGTTACCGATCGAGATAAAATTTTGCATGCATGTGTCAATCAGATGACAATGTATTTGTCGTGGAGTTGAAGGTGGAAAAATTGGAAGGTTATAAGAACTCTGTAATTTTCATTTTAGACACAACTCCATCGAGTTTGGGCTCCTCTTTTCGGCGAGTTTTAAATATATAGGTACCTACTTACCGCGCTATATAAGCTTGCTATGAAAAAAATATTTTGACTGAAAACTTCTTTATATAATAAATCGGCCATGAGTGTTCGGGGCTTTGGATGGAAAACCACCAGCATGGAGTTTATGGCGAGATTTTTTCGATTGAAGTTCCGTGGCTGTTTTAAATAATCGACAAGATATAAACCTATTTTTGTAAATATGTATGTAAACTTACAATAAATACTAGCATCCCAATATATTTAGTTTCGATCATTATTTCAAAAAATGCAAAAGGTCTCTGAAAAAACATTAATTATACAGTCAGTTTCACTATCTTAATTTAGGTATGCCAACGGTGATTCTTTGAAACCGAGAGAATGTCTCATTCATCTGGCCTAGTTTTGTCTTTACAAATTGACATTTTAATTTATATATTTTATCGATCACTAAATATATGAAAGATATATATACCTAATAATAATTTTCGTGGCTTAAGATCCAAAATAGGTATGAAAGTGAGGCCAGATGAATGAGCCATTCTCCCGGTTCCAAAGAGTACCTATCATCTAACCTCGAATAGTGAATGCGTAACTCTAATTAATAATATACCTACTCGTAGTTATTATTATACTGTATCACCTTGAACTGTCTTACTGTTAAGCAACTATTTGGCCAAAAATGTAATTACCTTCTCATCTCTTCGGATCTTTGCACTCGATATTTTAGGGTAAAGGCAGCTCCAGATTAGTGCCGTGAAGCTCTCCTTGATCCCCGAGAGGACACCGGTGTCCTCTCGTGATTTCGCGCTATTCGGTTAGACACCATACGAATAGATTATAAAATATTGAGGGTTTTCATAGGGTTTTTATCCAACAACGTAGAATAAGAAGTTTTTCATTAAAAAAAAATAATTTAAAAAATTTGCAAACCTTTCCTGTTTAACCCTGGGAGGACCCCGGCGTCCGTGCCCAGTTCGGGAAGTTAAACAGAACGTGAACGTGAATGAGGACGGTATTGGCGGGGTGTTCGTGGGGTACCACTAGTGTAGTTTATTCATGGCGTGAATTCACAGCACTAATGTAAGCCACCATGAGATAAGACGGGGCACGCCACGATAATAGCGGCAAGGTCTACTCTGGAAGAGTAGTTACGACTTCTCCACCCGGTATAATGTCAGTTTCCGGTTAAAATAGGTTCTAACTGAACATGGAAACTTCAGCGGATACCAGTTTGGCATCACTATGTTGAGTAACCAAAGAACACGAGACAGCACACGCAGCAGCGCCATACGCTCTTAACTTATCATAGGTGCGATCTTTTGCTTCCAACCGTGGAACAGTCCATGTTGAAAGGCGAGAATGCGTGGAATGCCTACGCATCTTTTTAAGCGCAGGTAATACTTTGAAAGCACGTGCGGTTGTTGACTCAACGCCACTATATGGTAGCGGTAGGGGGGTAGTAATAGTAGGCGAAACCAGTTGGGGTGAATTTAACTGTAAGTCGGGCCCCCGAGCCCAACACATGCGGTAGGAAATGAAGCGTTTTTCTTGGTCGGAAATTTCACCCAATTAAGAGTATTCTTGAAAATTTTCCCTAATAAGAAAGGGTATGATGGGACTATCACAAGCAATGCGGTTATAAAAGTCCCTAATAAAATAAAGAATAAAATAATAACACTTAATATCGGCAAAAGGTAAACGCTACGTGACATAGGTACTTCAATGTATAGCTCGTGAAGACTATTTTTGGCCTTAGGATTTCCCACTTCTAGTGCATATTTGTCACTATGTGCTAAAATTTAAAGGTGCGTTCGATAAAGAGGGAAGGAGGTATAGGTACATCCTTTATACCTCCATCCGTTTAACAGAATTAACAGTTCAGTTCGTCAAATGCATCGCATTAAGAGCTAGTGGTAAGGCACATGCAGCTTAAATAAATTGCTAAGTAAACATGAAAATAGAAAACTTACATCAGTTTGTTTCAAATAATTGGCAAACAGATTTATACCCTCTTTAAAATAATCCAGCTTCAAATAGTAAATGTATTTACTTTCGATCAGTTCTTTCAACTCTTTTTCTCCGCCAAGAAACGTGTCATTTAAAATAACAGCGACTTGGCTTTGCAAACAGTAAGCTTCACCACCAAACTTAATTTTCAAATCATTCAAGGCTTTTGGCCATTCGACACTTGTTAAAGCTAAAAATAAAATATTTCTATTCATAATAAAAGCCAAAATACAATCATACGACACGGTACCACTGCGTCGCTTTTCGATATATGACGTCGTCTTCACAATATACCGACATCGTTATACGAGTACGTACAATTGAGAATTTGAGACCCGTGCAAACGCCGGCGCGGCGTTCGCACACCTATTTTTTTTTATCATGTCTCTAATTACGGTACTCGTAGGGTTAAGACCCTAAGGGCTCCCACACAAAACTGCGCTGTGATACCTACAGCAGCGCAGAAACCTGCAATGCAAAGTGCTACGATGCGATTTCTTGTGACAAAGCATCAGTTTAAGTGAACATACCTATAATGTGCAGTCTGATTCAATTTGCAAATTGATTCATGCGAGCTCGTAGATTTTTACGATGCGATCTGGCATCGCAGTTTTTTGTTTTGGCCAGTGGCGTAGCTATAATAGTCCGACAAGAGATATATATATATATTATTATGATAATATGATGCGATTTTTTGCCTACGTCGGCACCCCTAAAGCGCGGGGCCCCCGAATCAATGATGCAACAGTTACGGCGGTAGGTAGCTACGTCTCTGGTTTTGGCCCTAAGATTTTATTAACCATCTGGGTGATTTACGGCCTTCGTTCTTCCCCACTAGCTGCACTGGTGTTTCATTTCAACCCAATTTTAATTCATAAAATATTTCGCTTCAGCATGCATGAAAGTTATTTCTAATTAATTGGTGAACTAGGTACAGTAACTACAATCAACGTAAAGCGAGTAGCATCCAATCTAGTGGAGATTGGATGAGCTCAACCGTAACACACGGACTAAAGGTAGCTAGGAGGATGTGGGGGCTATACCCATAGTAGGGTCGGATAGTACCTACACCCCAGCCATGTTATCTGATTCTGTACAATTTCTGAATTACTGAACTCTTACCCGTTATGATTGGAGCATCAAAATATCTCCATCTATACTTGTGTAGTCCTTTTACAAGATTCATGCAATAAATAAATTCCTTTGCAGTTCTAGTCCCAATCACCGTGAATTTTACTCGGTTTTTACTAGGAACTCTGCCTTTCTTGGGTGGTGGATAAACTGGGTTCGTCGCAGAATTATGACCATATTTATATGTCTTCGCATAAGCTTCTTTTATAATCTTTTCCCATGGGTGATTTGGACATTGTCTTTCTTTGCGACATATCGCAGGGTCAGGATAAAAAAACGACATAGTCGTTTGTACAAAGTTTGAACGTTATTAGATACAAAGAGTACAATTGATTAGATAATTTGAATTTTCATTGTCTTGTTTGTAATTTTTTTTATTTTATTTTTTTAAATCTCAATAAAAACATCGTTACGTGTCTATAAAGCCAGTTTCTATACTGAAATTATGTTATAATTTTATATATCCTATAGAATGATGAATCTCAATTAACTTAACCTAATTAATTCGATCAGCTACGTGTTCCTAAAAGATTTAAAAAATAAACGGTTTTTATTATTTTGAAACAATAATTGAGTGTATTTCGATGCACTCGTGGATACAGTTTTATGGTTTTTAACGAAATCTTTAGTGTCAAACTGTCAAGTGTCAATGGCTAAGTCAAAATTGACAACGTCGAGGTGGTGCTTTATTTATTTTCCAATAAATTTAGAAATCTGTTTTGAATTTTGCGGATTTCCCTTAAACCTTTGGTTTTTTAGGCTAAATTATGTAGTGTCCTGCAATAATACATGGTTAACTGGATGATGTTCATTTATTAAGTTTTAAGTTCCATAAAATATAGCTCCAAAAATGAATAATACACATTCGCAGAGTTTTTCTGTTATAAGTGGAGAACTTTGCAATTTAGTTTATCTGAAAGATTTCAACAAAGATAAATTTAACAAACTAGTAGACGAACTGAACGCCAAGCCTTATAAAGTGGAGTTATTTGTGCGGAAACATGTAAGCTTTTTAGGTTATCTTTGTCCTAAAACATAATTTACATTTATTAGTTGTATTGGTTGTTCCAAAAACCGTTGACCTACCTAGTTTACTGAATTGGTTTAATAATTGTAATACATCTTGGGACCCACTTAAACAGAAAATTTAGAAGATATCCAGTGACATACATACAGAAGAGTTAAATTAAGTTATAATTTATACATATTACAGGATGCTGCAACATTAATAACAGCCCTTTGCTTTAATGTAAAGCCTGGTGATGACTTCTTGGTGGCAAAAACCTCACATTTGATAAATAGTATTGTTACAAAACAAAACTTACAATTTGATGCGGAGTATCTGTGGAAGGTGATCTCATGGCACATAGAATGCCTAAAGCAGTGTACAGATATTGTTTTACCTGATATTCTACACAGTCTGCAATGTATTTTACAGTCTAATCCTCAAGCAGGTCGAAAGGCAAGTGATGATTTTGGTTGTGTAATCTTCTTCTTACTTATAAAAAGTTGTTTTTGACAGATGGGCTTTTCTTAAAAGTGATACTTGTACACACCAATATGAACTACTTTTACTATGACACCAAGCCAAAAATCACAAAAAAGACCTGCTGCTCCATACATGTTGTTGAGTTATGTGAATTATAAATCTTTGGAGTAGAGTTTTTTTTTGCGATTGGTTGAAAATGTAAATCTCCGACAGTACAGTTTCAATTGAAAAATATTTTAGTAGTGGGAAGCGGATTCATCATTCAGGAAGGCATATTATGGAAAATAGATAAATAAATTTAAATACAAAAAAATTACATTCTTGGTTTTCTCTGACTACATAATATTATTATTACAGCTTTAACTAATCTTCCATGGTTAATATTATACTACATACATAATATCAATGCCTAATTGAACAACAACATTTATTTCAGTTTACTGAAGAACTCATTGGCAATCAAGGACTCCTCATAAGGCATATTGACTCAACAAAAACTGTACAGAAATCTCAAAACAGTTTACAAATACATTTGATTGCTTTAAAATGCATCATATGTATAGTATCCACTTCAGATGATAGTAAAAATGAAACAAATCTAGCTCCTGAACTGAAGGAGTTGATATCTGAAATGGTTGTGAAGTTTCTGATGAAGGGATATTCAAAATGTGATGATGAATTTTTGTATTGTAAGGTATGTATAGTTATGAATTAAATTAATTACCAATTAGACTGCACATTTAGTTTGCAGTTCTATTGCAGTTGTGTCCACTGCATTCAAACTGCACCCGAACTGCAATTTGCGGTTGGATTGCAGTGGAAATGCAGTCCGTCTGTCTAGAGTCTTAGGCACTGAGATGTTGAAAAATAAGCAAGATAATGTTAAAATGCTTGGTCGCAGCAGATCAAGAAGGAGATGGCAGGACGACTCAGTTGCCTTCCTTGGGAATTGAAAAGAGGTGATTCAAAGCCGAATACACTAGAAGGAATGAAAAAATGCCTTTGCCTAGTGGGACAGTATGGGCTTGATATAATAATAATAATATAGTAATGTTAAAAAAAGTTGTCACCCATTTATTGTGATGTAGTTTAGTTTTTTCATATTGTTACCCTGTAAACCCCATTTATTGGCAATCTGTATCATGAAACTGTATAAAAAAAATAATTGATTTGACATATTTAAATTAGAATGACATCACTTACCTAATCTAACCTGTCCATGGCTGTAAAATTGCAGCACAATTACATAAGGGAAATTGTTTAATTTATTGGCAATATTTGACTTAGACAAAAATACATACAGAGCTATAATAGCCCCGGGTAAGAAGTCTGTAAACGCAAAAAGATATCTTTTGCAAACAAAATTTGGCTTTTACTCACTTATTGCCCGGGGGTGATGATAGAAACATTTCAAGTAGTTTTGAAGAAATTAAGCCTTTTTATACTTTTTCTGTTACAGGTAATAATATCAGCACTAAGGCTACTGTCACAACTGTACTTCAATGACCCCAACATAAACATACCTTTGCCTGAAGTGATGGGTATCTGTAGGTATTGCATTCTCTATGGTCTGGTGACACAGACTAGCCGGCCGGAGAAGATCATGCCAGCCCAACAGACTATAGCCATTGTGCCTGTTGTGCATCCTCCCAACCCTAAAGGTGGAAAGGTAAATTGAATTGTTTTTATGTTTTTGTATACTTACATTTATTTAAACTTCATGTACAGTAGTGGTACATAAGAGGACTTAATGCAACATGGCATGGACCTCTTGTTTGTTGGAGTATTTTTTGGTTATGTGTGTTATGTTTAATGTATTATTGATAAATTAATATTTTATACTTTAAAGTAATCTCGGAATAAAAAAAGTATTATAAGTAGAAGTCCGCCATTCAAAAATTCCAATCCATTACAATGTTTAATCAATCCAATTAATGTCAAATGTTGTAAGGCAATTTTCGGTCACAGCAGGCGCGGGCTTGCGGACCACGAGCAATGGGTAGTCCATCGTCTGCGCAACTGATAAGGACTAGGTCCAAATCGACTGATGTCAGCGAAGCTGAATCTTGTCTATTTTAAATTTCAGAAACAAAAACTGCGGAAGCAAAGAAATAACGCAATAGAGAGCTTAAAGAAAGAAATCCCAGTATCAGACCGCAGCCTTATGAAAGACGTCGATAGCTTTGAGAACAACTCCGCATACAAACCGGCAAGTCGAAACTACTTGGAGCCTCAGAAAGCCAAGAACTACTGGGCATTGACCAGTGACTCTGATATGTCTGATGTAGAGAACAGCAAAGAGGTTAAACTGATTGCCTTGAAGTCCAGAGTGAGGCAGAGTGCTTCCAACCTCCTTTTGGTTTTAGTTAAAGTGAGTATCCGATATTCTTAGGCCAACGATTTACAGTACGGCCATCGGATCTTGGCGAGTCTGAAGTTAGGCTCTACGAATTTTAGCGCTTGAACACTTGTACAAAAATATAGATTAAAAAAAAAAACTGCCAATAACAGATTTTAACAGCAATAACAACTGTAAATTTTATTTATTTGTTTAAACTGCTGTTGTAGCTCCTAGTTTAGCACATATTTTTAATAGTTGTATTGATTGTGGTGAGTTTCCTGACTTAATGAAGTATAGTAAATTAAAGCCATTGTTTAAAACGGGTAGTACAACAGACCCCACGAATTATAGACCTATTTCAGTACTACCTACCTTTAGTAAAATATTTGAGAAACTTATTCTAGAACAGTTACAAAGATTTTTTAATAAACATAAATTTTTACATACGAAGCAATTCGGTTTTACAAGGGGTCGTTGAACAACCGATGCTGGTGTTGAACTTTTAGGACATATCTATAATGCATGGGAAGACCAATGCGATGCTTTGGGCATTTTCTGTGATTTGTCCAAGGCTTTCAATTGTCATCATCATCATCATCCTACCCTTATCCCATTTTACTTGGGGTCGGTGCAACATGTTTTTTTCTTCCACTCTGTCCTGTCATCCGTCACACTATCACTAACTCCCCTCTCTTTCATATCACTCTTCACACAATCCATCCATCTCTTCTTCGGCCTCCCTCTTCCTCTCCATCCATCGACGTGTAAACTCAGAACTCTTTTTGTGACATGCGTTTCATCTCTCCTCTTCACATGTCCATACCAAGACAAACGATTTCCTTTTAACTTTTCAGTCACTGGCGCCACTTTCAGACTTCCTCTAATATACTCATTTCTCACTTTATCCATTCTCGTCACACCACACATCCATCTCAACATTCTCATCTCCGCTACATGCAGTCTTTTTTCTTCCGTCTTTTTCACAGCCCAACATTCTGATCCATACAGTAGGACAGGTCTTATCACGGACTTGTAAATTTTACCCTTCAACTTGAGGGGCATCCGCGGGTCGCAAGTTGTTCCCGTGACCTGTCGCCATTTCATCCATCCTGCATTGATCCGATGCGTTACGTCTCGGTCTATCTCACCATCTCCTTGAACGAGCGACCCGAGATACCGAAAGTCGGAACAGATTGGTATGGGCGTTCCAGCGAGAGCTAAGGCCACAGGACCGGAGAGACCGCCGAAATCACAGAACAAGTACTCCGTTTTGGTTCTACTTAATTTCAGGCCAACACTCTCCAGTCTGTGCCACCACACCTCCAATCTATTCTGGATCTCTTGACCACTCTCGGCAACCAGCACAATGTCATCGGCGAATAACATACACCAGGGAGCCTCTTCCTGGATGTCCGACGTAAGAGCGTCCATTATCACCAGGAAGAGGTAAGGGCTGAGAGCCGACCCTTGGTGTAAGCCGACAGCCACATTGAAGCTGCTAGTGGTGCCTGCTGTTAACCATAAAACTTTAATCAGGAAACTCCACCATTACGGGATCCGTAACTTCTCTCTGGATCTTCTTACATCTTATCTCAGTGATAGGATTCAGAGAGTTGATATAAACGGGCAAAGATCACATGGATCTGTTATAACGATGGGTGTCCCCCAGGGCTTAATTCTTGGCCCGTTTTTATTTCTAGTTTGTATAAATAATTTACCTTACCTAATAAAGGATTACCACGATATAGTGTTGTTTGCAGACGATACTTCACTTTTGTTTAAACATAAACATCAGCAGTCAAATACTGACGATATAAATATTGCTCTGTCTAAAATAGTACACTGGTTTAATGTCAATAACCTGCATCTAAATGAAAAAAAAAACAAATTTATTAAGTTTACAATGCCTCATGTTAGGCAAGTTGAAACTAGTGTACAAATAAAAAGTAAAGATTTGAGTCCTGAAGATACCATAGTGTTTTTGGGTATTACTCTAGATTCTAAGCTTCAGTGGGGTCCTCACCAATGTGAGGACCCCACTGAAGCTAAGCTAAGCTAAGCTAAGTTTTTTAGACAATTTATCAATACTAATCGTCTAAAAAACTTAGCTCTGCAGCATACGCTGTCAGAAAAAATCGTAATTTAACTGACTTAGAGACAGCCCGTTTAGTTTATTTCAGCAATTTTCATAGTGTCATGTCCTACGGCATTCTACTGTGGGGAAATGCCGCCGACATTCAGACAATTTTTGTTTTACAGAAAAGGGATATTCGTTCAATTTATAAATTAAGTCCTAGACCACTAAGAGATAAATTTAAAAACATTAATATATTGACTGTGCCTTGTCAATACATCTTTTGATAATATTTTGTATGTGCATAAAAATAAAAACATGTTTAAAAAGTACAGTGATATCCATAACGTTAATACTAGGAACAAACATAAATTTGTGGTTCCTACAATCAGGCTCAAAAAAATTGGGGGCTCATTTAGATGCCAATGTGACACTTTTATAATAAGCTTCCCAGTAACATTCAAGAACTTAGCCTGAATAAATTTAAATTGTTTGTAAAGCGAAAACTTTGCCAAAATGCTTTTTATACTGTTAAGGAGTATCTTGAGGACAAGACGGCTTGGGATTGACCTGCTCCAGCACTATTATTATAGTTTTATTTTATTTATTTTTTTAACTTTGGACTTGCAATAATTTATTTTGCAGTGTTACATTTTTGTATTTTTCATTTTTTTTATTATTGTGAATGTGGGGACTGTGTCGATTACTTTTCCTTTTCCGTAATTTTAATATGATGTCTGACAGATTTGAGTATTTGATGCGGCCTACACAAATGTCCTTTCTTTGGTATTGATCGTCAAGTCGTTGAGCTCCTTAGTAGTCCTAAGTTTGAGCTACACCAATACTGACAAATGCTTGCACTGACTGGACAGGTCTACTCAAATCTGGTGGTTCTTTCTTCAAAAGACCACCTGAGACACTAATCTGCATGGTTCTCATATGATTTAACCAATACATATGGTTACTGTATGGACTTTAAAAGAGACTTTGACCCCTGAGTTTGTTTCGGTGTTTCTTCTCAGGGTAGTCAGCTAGGAAACACCGGACTCATATAGCTTAAACTGACGAAAAGAAAAAAATATTGACGTGTAAAAGTGTTATTTTAAAACCTATTTACAAAATAAATATCATTTATCATTAAACCATTTATTTTTTTATGAATTTTCAAGCACTAAAATTCGCAGAGTTTAACTTCAGACTCATCAAGATCCGATGGCCTGTACCTACTGTATATGGTTTGATTTACGATTTTCGCCGGTTGACTTGAGATCATAACCAAACCAACTCACCAACCCAACTTCAAATTTCGTACATTTTGTAATATTTACTAATACTATATTTACTAATAATATTATTAATAAATTATTATTTTATTATTTTTTTATTTTATTAATAATAAAATAAAAAAATAAAAAAATAATAATAATAATAAAAAAATAATAATAATAATATTATTAATAATAATATTATTATTATAATATTTTAAAAATAAAAAAAATAATAATATTATTAATATTATTAATAATATTTTTTTTGAGGGCAGTGCGTTGAAGCTGTAAAACGTAAAATGTTGCTGAGATGTAAATTCCGTGGCCGAGTTAGTAAATTAGGTGGCAATGTATAAATAAGAAGGACAAGTCATAATAATTGATGATCTTTATTTGACGCTTTCTATAGAATATTTAGTTGGCGTTGTAAAAAAGGCGAATTAGTTTATTAGAGGCTATGTCATTTTCCCGTTGCTTAGATATAAAATTAGAAGTTTAATCACGTGTCCAATAAATAATTTTGTGGCTAGACTTAAAATTTCCCTTTTATAATTTCACTTATTTTTTCAGGTGAAACAAAAACGTGAGATATTTGGTTACTGGTGGGCCCTTCTACCGGACTCGCCAGATGCCGCCAACTGGTCAGCCGAGGAAGCCGCTAAGAAGACTCTTGCTTACTGCGCGGTCACTGATCCTATAGCTAGCAGTCGCGCAAGTGTTCTCAGCGTCATTCTGGCGCTCTTGTCCAGGTCCCGGATGTATTTGTCACAAGCTGAGACTAGGTGAGTAGAAAACTTTTGGAATTTCACTGGTTGTCTCTAATATGTCTGTTAGTGGAGCTCACGTTGAAAGATATTGAACGTGAAATAAGCTTTTGCACCTTATGGTTCATGTTAGAAAATTCGTGGTAGACAAAAAAGTTAAACTAGAATCGAGAATATTTTGATTTATTCGTCGAACGATAGGGGCCCGCTTGCACTTAAACACATACATTCTTGATGCAAGAAAGAAGAAATCTTTCTTTTTAATTTCTTGGTTATTCTCTATTATCCGCACGAAAATCCGTTCAGTAGTTTTTGAGTTTACTGCTTACAGCCGAATAGATGTATTCTGGGCCCTATATTATTATTATGTAAACATAAGGATGTTAGCGTGAGAATAAATAAGCCATTTATCATCTCCTTATTTTATTTTTTTCTTTTAAAGTCATTTGTGCTGAAGAAATCCTTGGCACAGAAAAATGCTAAACGATAGTGACAAATAAACTAGGAAACTCAAATAGAGCATTTTTAATTACAGTAAAAAAGAGAGCTCATCATTTATCCCATTCTCTGAATCCCTGGGCTACATGATCACTTGCTTGCACAAGGTCCTCAACAGTATACTAGAGAGTGAAAGAAGCCACGCCGTCATCATTGTAGCCCTGAAGTGCTGCGCCGCGCTCGTGCAGGCCACGCCTTACCATAAGATGAAGGAGGGGCTTATCAGCCAGCTGGTTATGTCGACGAGGAAGTTTTTGGTTCATAGAGGTAAGACTAAAGGACGCGTCAAAAGTAGACTTTTAGTAGGTGGTTACGGGGATTGGTGTCGTGAGAATCTGTTGAATTGGGTTGCTCTTTTTATTTTTATTATGACTAGGCTGACCCCGCGAACTGTTTACCGTCTTAGAGGCAATAAATGAGCTGTTTTTTTTTTAGAATTTTAGTATCTTATCTCCGTCTCCTGGTTCTTAGCTAGATTTGTAAGCCAAAGAATATTTCAAACCTGTTTAAAACTGGAGGATAGTTTAACAAGTAACAGAATCATCAGCATTTGCTGGAATGGGGTTTAGTACAAAATATTGTATACCTATAACAGTACCCAATTCTAGGGGCCCGGCATCCTGGGACCAAGGAATGATGTGAAAGCATATTACCTGGGCCCTAGGGTCAAGGCAAGGAAGGAACGGGGTAGGTTGTTTAGTCAGTAAAAGTCTGACAGTGTTTCCCGCTCAGCCCAAGAGCGGGATTCGTCATTGGATGATTTTTAACTACCATAAAAAACAGCCCAGCAAATGTTTTTATTTTTCATAATGATTAGGCTGGTTGTGACTATTCTGCCAGGGTATTTGATTATGTTTAGAAAAGGCCTTTGTCCATTGTTCAGTTCTCCTTTAAACTGACATTAATAATAATAACAATAATAATATGTCCACAACTATCACACAACGCCATCAAGTCCCAAGCTAAGCAGAGCTTGTGTTATGGGTACTAGACAACTGATAAACATACTTATATATTTCTAAATACATATATATTATAGATAAATTACACCCAGACACAGAACAAATGATCGTGCTCATCACACAAACATTTGTCCTGGGTGGGAATCGAACCCACGACCTCCCGCATAGCAGTCAGGGTCACAAACTACTAGACTGACAGGCCAGTCATTGTAATGAATAAATATGATTCTTTCGGTACTTGTTAATAACGTGACCAAAGCCTTGATTTTTTTTTAAACTTAGCATACAGCCATATAGGAGAAACAATTTATTTTTGTATTAGGTTTTAAATTAGGAATTAAGTTTAAGGATCAACTCACACAAAAAGAGCGTCGAAGCGCAGTTTCAGTGTCATATGAATTTTAACTTTATTTTCATTACTATAATACTTATTATCGCATGAGAAACTCGAACGAGTCGCGCGGCGTCGCGGGAATTCCGGCTAATTCCATCCGCGCGCTTTCTCTACAGAGCAGGTCGCTGCGCTTCGCTGACCTTCGCCGCTCTTTCAGTATGAGTAGATCCTAAGAGTGAGACGAGACTTTTTTTTCACTACTTTAAAAACCATTTTCAGACGTAACACTACAAGTAGGTGCCTTAATCACAATGGGATGCGTTCTCTCCGTCGATCCTAAAGTGGACGAAGTTCTGAAAGCCATAGAGAAAGATGCAGTGCCTTCTAAGATATCTACCTCCATGAGTTCTTCCAAAATAGTTTTTACTACCCACAAAGTAGATGCTGAAGAGTGTGATGACTTTGAGGAGGGGTACTCTGATGATGAAATGTTCACTGCTGTTGATAAACTAACCCTTGAAAGCGGTGATAAAAACATTGAGGAAGGACATTACTTCAGGAGTTGGATTTTGGATATTTGTTTCAAGAATATGGGTTGGGTTTTTAGAGGACGTGAAATTGTGGTAAGTTTAACTCTACCAATATGACGTATTTTTGGCAACACTTCGATTGTTCTTTTGAGTTTGATCTATCATTTTTCACACTTACAAAACCCGCGAATTTCAGAGATCTTATTTCACAATTGCAACGACATGCCCCATATACACTCGGGTGTCTTTGATATATTCCACTTGTCTTTAATAAAATATTCATGTGCACTTAAACCTACCTCATGAATTACTCTGTCTATTGGTAAAAATGGTATAAATATCTATTTAGTAGTTTTTGAGTTTTTCACGAACGGATATACAGTTTACACGTTCTTACGGGTTACACGTTTAAGGATTTTTATGATTATCTAAGGAGGGAAAAGTGTTTTATAAATTTTATCAATTTTGTACTGGGCCAAACAGCCGATTTGGTCTTCATTCGCATTACAGCGGCCTAATACAAAAAATACGAGGCTTTGATAATATTAATTGATTACTTACATTTCGACCGTTAACTTTAGTGAAACTGAACTTTGTTATCAACACATTCTCGTTAAAACCAGATTCTAGTATTGTAAATCCGGATTTTTTACTTCATACTGGCTTTTTATCTGGCCACTGGATATTTCTGGATTGATATCCGTGTCACTGGTCATTGTAAATATTTTTAAAATAAAACAGAATCCAGACCAATTTAATAGGTCACATAAACAGGAAAAATAACATTTTTTTTTTTGGTAATTCATTCATTGCCATGTTATAAGAGTCTACTTGCGGCTTCGCAATGTAAAAACAAAAAATCATGGTACGAATTCAATGTATACCATCAGGAATAGTGTGGTAACATGTTACGCAAAGAATTCAGCATCGATTCAGTAGTTTCAGAGATTAACTATTCTACATATGAATTTACAAAATATCTGTTAGTAAAGGTATATCTTAATACCAAACCTGCAGTGTAATGCTAAACAAAACAACTTTTAGTATGGGGTTATACATGAAAATTAAAAAAAAATCTGCTAGTCTATGCAACATTTTGACTAACAAAACTGCTAGTTAGGTAACTAGCAGTTTTATTTTTCGAAATTTCAGGTTTAGTTCCATTGTAAAAGTGGTTTGTTGTCATGGCTTACTATTAAGCTCCAGGCGCCGGCGCGGCGTTCGTACACCTATTGTATTTCTATTATGTCTCTAATTATGATATTCAAAAGGTAAATCAAATATCGGTCTCTAATTGCGACACAATTACCAGTCACTCTATACGTCAATACCAAACCTGTAGTCTAAAAATAGCATCAATTGATCACAACAGTCTTATTTGTAAATTATTAGGTGACGATGTTCCACTTGAAGCAATAAATTGATTTATGGACGTGTAACAGGAGGCCCGACCGCGGCCCGACGTCAGATCGTATTGGACTTTATTCAACACGCAATAGTCTTAATTGAACTGTTGATATCCTTGCAAATTGTAGAGGGAACAGGTCAATTCATAAATAACTTATTGTATTGTAGGTTCAATATACAACTATATGACGTCTCTAGTAATATTTTTTCATGGACTGTTTTTAGCACTAGTGCGGAAAAGAGGTTATGTTCGCCCCGCCACGATTTTATTGTAATAAAAAAAAATTGTATAAATTAAAGGACGCGTCAACCCCAAAAAGGCGGGGGTCAGTCCCCACGACTCATACGTGCATTTTGCTAAGCGTGCGAATTGGTCACTGCAGCCCTCGGCTGCAACACTCGCCTACGGTTCTTATGAAATCTGCCGAATTTTTGTATCAAAATGTACTGTATTAAGTTGTGTCAGCAAAAAGAAAATCATATACACCATACCAACATGATCTTGATTCATGGTATTAGTATTCTGATACAAGAATAAAAATAATAACAGTTTATTTTTTTTCTAGCCACAGAATCACAGCAATTGAGATTGTTAGCATTAGGCATCAGTCTCTCTCTAGGTTAGCCTAGGCTTTTGGACAGGTAATGCCCTCTTTAAATGGAGAATGTAAGATACTCGTACACAGATACACTTGTAAGAAAAAATACTTAGGTGTAGGATAAGAGAGTAAAAAATTGAGTATGAACTATTATCAGTTCACACATACATAAAAGAAAAAAACAAAAATCGGTCATTACCTCGTTCAGTTGAAGTTTACACAAGAAGATTTTTTGATTAAAAAAAAGTAAAGACAAAATTAGAAAATAAAGTATTTTTAAATTTTATCTTTACAAATCGATAGTGTTTCATGTACCGGAGCAACCGTCCACGAAATTAAAACGATTAAAATAATAATAATAATTAATAAATAATAATAAAAAATACATTAATAATAGTATATGTATTGTCATGGAGTTGTGAGATTGTGGTGGAGTGAGAGGGAGTATCAGACTTTTACTGTATAATCCCTACCCATGTTCCTTTGGTTGATCTTTGCGCTCCAAAATCTCGCTAACGATTAACATTACCCAATTATTTTTACCCGACTGCGGCGAAGCAAAAGGAGGGTTATGATTTTGACCTGTATGTATGTATGTATGTGGGTATGGATGTTCATCTGTTCCCTCGTAACTTCTAAACTACTTATCAGAATTCGACAAATGACATATCATTAGAAGCGTCTTAATTGTCCGCTGGTTATAGGCTATATGGGATTTCACAAAATCTAATGTGGCGCCCTCTAGCGGACAAAACATACGAAGTAAAAAAATAAAGTTAAGATAAATATGCCGTGTTTGGTATCATTTGAAAGCGCTTTACTTGTACATTTTGAATATATATATTACTAGCATTTGCTTGTGACTTTACCTGTATTCATGGGCTGAGAAATCAATGAACCCAAGATTAACCTATTTAGAACTCCAAAATATGTTAAATAAAAATAAAGTTTAAAAACTAACACCCGACTACTTAAAAACACGCTCTAAAAAGTACGAAACAAGAAAACAAGAAAGCCGTGGTCGTATGCCATAAGAATAATAAATTAAAAAAAGTGGTATACGACCACGGCTTTCTTGTTTTCTTGTTTCGTACTTTTTAGAGCGTGTTTTTAAGTAGTCGGGTGTTAGTTTTTAAACTTTATTTTTTTGTTACAGAGAATCAAGCCATCAGCTATTCCGATAATCCTGGAATCTTTACAAGTGTTATCGGCCGTGGCGTTCCACCACCTACAAGATCTGTTGCACGGTCACATCACGTTGCTCGGAGACATCCTGAGCGAGATGCTGCAGCATGAGCACCAAGATGTGGTGGTGCAGACAGCCAGTGTCATCAGTGTTATTGGAGATGGCATACAGAAACTGGGTGGGTATATAAAATTACTCTCTAAATAGTACATCATGAACCTACGTATCTTTATATTTCTTCTTTGTCAAATCCATCCAAAGGTTGTCTTTAAAAAATCGCTTTTAGCGATAAGACCGCCCATTGTGACACTCTTTTAGTTTTAAGTTCCTATTGTTAATTTTATTTTTTGTGTGCAATAAAGAATATATCTATCTATCTCTCTTCTTGGTCCCTTAGATATTTGTTGTAAACATAAATGTTGACAACAAATATCTAAGGGACCTACCTAAAACGCAAAGTGACAGTCAAGTGTTATATTTTTGAAAAATCAGTTCATACAGACTGCAGTATGATGCCTAATGTATATAAAAGTCCTTCCGATTAGATATTGTTTGCATATTAAATGTTGAA
Source organism: Mythimna loreyi (assembly GCA_029852875.1). Classification (NCBI taxonomy): domain Eukaryota; kingdom Metazoa; phylum Arthropoda; class Insecta; order Lepidoptera; family Noctuidae; genus Mythimna; species Mythimna loreyi. Next base: position 14,364,800 of record CM056792.1, read on the forward strand.
AGTAACTGTAGTGTGGAGAATTTGTAGCCTAAGTTGAGAATGAATGGAAACCGTACAGATACACCTGTATTATATAAGAAGATTAGGTTACAATACTTTATGTGGTTTTTTATTCAACTTCCTATAATGTCTTCTTTTTTGCTAGCCTATTCTATCCCAGTCCTGAGCATAGACGTCCCTTTACTCCCTTCGAATCCGCACTTTTTCCGTCTAGTTTTGGCGAAATTTGTACTGTTCGTTCCGCCATATTACCCTGCCGTATTTTAACTCACAGTTTGTTGAGTATAGGGCAGATATATCCTACTCTGCATTGATAAAAAAAATTATACCTTCGCAGAGCAAATAGACCAAGCTCCGCCAGTGGCCCACTGCGTGTACATGTGGGGGAAGCTGGTAACACCGCTGTCTACCGTTCTGCAATGCCACGACACCTCGCCGGCTAAGGCGGTCGTCTGTGACTGTATTGCCAACATAGGAGAGAGATCTTTTAAAGAATTGCCGGTAAGCATGACTTTTAGCTATAGGACCTTCGTAACGTCTGATTTAGGCTGATCAAGGAGCAGGATCACTGCTCTCAAAACGGTGAAGGAAAACATCGTGAGGAAACCAGCATGTCCTAGAACCAAAAATTCGAAGACGTGTGACTTCCACCAAAACGCACTGGGCCCGCGTGGTGAATTATGGCCCATTCCCTCTCCTAGAGAGCAGGCCTATGTCCCAGCATTGGGAACAATAAAAGGCTGATGATGATGATAAGCAGTTGTGGTTGTCTACTAACTAGAAGCAGACGGAGAGCAGTGGTGGCCGAGTGGTAACGGCCCCTTACGAGTTCTAGATCGCGTGTTCAAATTCAGCCAGGCGCATTACTTTTTGTAGTTTATTTCATCACCTCTGCTCTCAAGCTGAGAAGGAAAGCATAGTAAGAAAACCGGCATGTCCTAGAACCAAAAAGCGAAAATATGTAACATCCACCAATCCGCACTGGGCCCGCGTTGTGGATTATGGCCTATTGCCTCTCCTAGAGAGGAGGCCTGTGTCAATGATTAACGACAAATAATGCTTGGTTCCGAGTTAATGATATATATTTTTTTCTATTAATGTTATTAAACACCATATTTTTATAAAAAATCACACAAGGACCGTCTTCTTGTACTAACCTCAGAGGTTCAGTTTAGAGGCACACTATATTTAATTGAATTAGGTGTTATCTTGGTCAATGGTCAGATCATGATGACCATAATCACCATAATCATATCCATAGTCACCATAGGTGTTCTAAGGAAAAAATCCACATGGATTTGAGAGGTCCTGTCCAGCTTATACTAAAGTTTTGGTATCAAATCGAAAATTTACTTTACTATAACTTAGAAAACATTTTAGTTAATAACAGCATTTCTGGGATCCATTAATTTCTATTTAGTAAATTCTATTTGTTGGCACATAAAACTGCAATGCGATGGACGTCACGTTACAGAAGCTTCAAGCTCTAAACATTTCTGACAAAACATCTTTGTACACCTTGTTTTAAGCAAATTAAATTGATTAATTGATTGAACACTAAGGTTGATTGATTAAGAAATATGCGTTACGAATAACTGCGATGCGATTTCGTGTGGCAAAGTATCGGTAAAGGTGACCCGACAATGTGTGATGCGTCATGCGAGGTACTTTGTACTACAACTTCCAACGATACGACGCAACGTCGCATCGCAGTTTGGACCCTTAGACATTGAAAATCAATCGAAAGTGAACTTCGGACGGGACTCATCTAAATGACTTAGACTTTTATTGGTCGCTATTTTTATTGCCACAATTGAAATCTAATTGCTCTTAGACATTAGATCATCATTGAATTGACCAATCGAAAGTGAACTTTGAACGCGACTCTTCTGCTTAAAGTTTTTTTTTATTTGCTATAAACTAGTGCTTGACTGCGATCCCACCTGATGGTAAGCAGTGATACAATCGTTAATGGTAAGGCGCACTAGTCTATTAAGAGCTTATTCACTCGAGCCTTGAAGACACCCAAATTATAATCGGACGGAAAGACCGCTGGCAAACCCGCAGCGGTTCCAGTCCCTCGATGTACGCGGTATAAACGACGAGGCAAAATGCTTAGTCCGGACCGTAGATGTCTCAACAACGTAAGGGTGGATATTTGCCGTACGCCGGGATGTCCGATGGTAAAATTGAGAGAGAATTCAAACCGTTATCAAAGATACTTTGTCCAAGCAGACAAAATATAAATGCTATAAGCGGCTATATGCAGAAATAACCCGGGTTTAAAGTGAACGTAGTAATATCCCACTATCTTGAATTACTATTGACATACATAATTAATCGTAATTTAAAGTGTCCGTCTGTATTGACGTGTGGAACATTGGTCATAATTGTGGTGATATCATAATGTTATTGTATATGACATCGGTTGTAATTGGAATCACTGTTAATCACTGCTGGAATTGCTATGAGTACGTAAAGGGAAACGATATTTATTAAGATCAATAAAATTATATTCATATGTGACTCAGCTTAACGTGGTTGATTTGGATCTATTGACAAAATTGAAAGGGTTACCCTAACCCACTAACAGAACAATTAATTATTGGCAAAGTATGAAAAATATATAGGGAGCAGAGGTGGCCGAGTGGTAACGGCCCCGACTTACGAGTTGTAGGTCATTGGTTCGAACCCAGCCAGGCGCAATATTTTGTGTAATTTGTTTTAACACCACTGCTCTCAAAACGGGGAGGGAAAACATCGTGAGGAAACCGCATGTCCTAGAATCAAAAATTCAAAGGCGCACTAGGCCCGCATGGTGGATTGTGGCCTTCCCTCTCCTATAAGAGGAGGCCTGTGTCCCAGCTGTGGGAACATTTAAAAGGCTGATGATGATGAAAAATAAGCATAATTATATTCGAGTAGAGTATACAATCGCGGGATCGGAGTTATGATATTGTTATGTATGTCGTATGCGGCAAATAAGTTGATCCACTTTCTATGGTTACGCAAAGCCCCCTGAAAATAGGTTGAACGTCATGATGGTTCAACTTGAGTGACAAGAATTATAACACATCAAAGTCGCTTGTAGTCTAAACTTATCCGAATTCTGTCTTTCCTTTAGCGACATCTCCAGGTGCTCTGTTGCACGCTTCTGATTGGTTCCTGCAGTGACGAAGAAGCAACGGTCCGTGCGGCCGCTGTGCGAGCTTTAGCAATGCTCGTCATGTATCGGACTTTGCGAGAAGTAAGTGATCTTACTATGTATATAAAATTAATTTAATTTGGATTTTCTAACACCACTCGTAGTTGGGAAAAAATTTGGGGCCAAGAAGGTGTTGCACAATCGCCGAAAATAAGCTACGCGTCTTTGCTACGTGTCGCGCGTGATCAACGTGGAATACTAATATTTTTTTTCTTATTTCAAATCTAATTATTGATAGTGGTGATGTACTACAGAGGTCACTTATGATTCATCGCTTAAAAAAAATCACTTGAATCCTGATGAGCCGCGGTGCCAAAACAAACTTTTTTTGAAGTTTTCGTTTCAAGTGCAAGCAAAAGTGACTTAAATGGTACATATAAATTTATCCTAAATAAGCATTGATACCACTTAGGTTTGTTTAATATAGAAAGCAAATATCTGGTCTATCAAACAAACTTGAATCTGTCAGCGAAAGTGTTGAACTTATTGGTTTTGCCTAAGCACTTAACGGGTTATCCGTGTTTAGTAGATAAGTGATCCTATCACGCTAACAAACAATTTATCATGAAATTGGGTCAATTGGCCAATTGATCCTCCATGCACCGCGACACGTTCCTCACACTATCTGCAAATACCCCAATCTTCAAATTCTGGGGTATGGTACATTTTTATACAAATGGAGTAAGATTGTGGTTGCAACCGAGGTGGCACTCGCCAGAGTTGTCAGGCGAGGGACTTATGGAGCCGAGTGCTGCAGTAACAAATTTTCACGTGTATCAAACGACGTTTTTCAGTACAAATACAAAAAAAAGGGGTTAACGCACGCCTAGTGGCGATCTATAGGTGGCGATGGACAGATACGATCAATGTAGTTCAATTGTGGACATGGGACTAGTACATTTTGATACATATGGAGAAAGTTTGTCACTGCAGCCTTTTGGCACCATAACACCCACGCCAGGTCTCGTGTAAATACCGTCTCAGTCACAATGACAAACTTGCTCCACTTGTATCAAAATGTACTATTTTTAAACCTAAGTAAAAACGTAGAAGGTGCATAACTATATTTAGCAAACCATCGCAGCTGTGTTTTTATCTTAAATCTCAACCTTCAAACTATGAAATAAAGTGCAAAATAGAAAATGCAACTTCTAGCTTTAATGCGTTCGCTGCCTAATCTATTAAGTGATTATTTAATATTTGATGACGTGTTTCGTTTGTTTTAGGACATTTGCTTCGTGAGTGACTGCGGCGAGAACATTCTACGCGCCTTAGCTGAGCCTACGTTGGTTGTTAGGACCAAAGCAGCCTGGGCTCTTGGTAACCTTTGTGATGCTCTGGTTTTGAATGTGTAAGTATTTGAACCAGTAAGTAGGCTAGATGGTCTTGACAATTACCGCCAGAATTATTGTGTATGATCTCTCTATCCGAAAGACAAACAGTGAACTTGATGAGACGTAAAGGAATACGTCAGATGTCGATCCAAGACAGGTGTACTTATTTTTAATTAAGTTTGTTAGTACACTGGGTTTTAGCCAGTAAAAGTCTGTCACTGGCTTTTAGCAAGTAAAAGTCTGACACTGAGTTTTAGCCAGTTAGAGTCTTACACTGGGTTTTAACCTGTAAAAGTCTGTCATTGGGTTTTAGCCAGTAAAAGTTTAGCACTAAATTTTAGCCAGTAAAAGTCTGTCATTGGGTTTTAGCCAGTAAAAGTCTGAGACTCCCTCTTCCTGAAACGCAAAGGGTAGCTGAAGAAACATACATGGATTTTAGTCAGCAGTAAGAGTCCCTCTCGCATTACCCAGAGCAGAGGCAGTCATTGGTTGATTTCCCCTTTGCAAAAATATGAAGGATGCATTGACATCTAGGTCAATGAATGTGCTGATCACAAAAGATAACATTAAATATTGCAACAAGACATAGATGTCAAGTGCTAGTTATACAAACTGAGAAACTGTTTAGTAACAGTAAACTTTCGTGTTCGGTAAATTATATACCATTTAACGTCAACTTAGGTTAAAAATCGTCTAACTATTTTAGTCAAGTCTTGACAGGAATAATTCACAGTCTCCTGGCCAATCTTATACGCTTGGTATAGGACACGTCTCAAATATCTTTGTCCTGACCACGAGACTGCGTTACGTTGATATGACATCTGGACAAAGGAATTGGGGGAGTGGCCAACTCAAAGCGTTCGACGTTAATGAAACGATCGTAACTTGGCGGGGCTGTGGTCATATTTCTTCTCTTCTCTCACTTGGGTTGCAGCGTATCTGACTTTTACTGACTTAAAACCACCTGTGTTCCTTCAGTTGTTCTTTGCGATTGTGGCAAATAAGTTGAACCAATTATTATAGTTACGCGCAGCCCCCTACTTCTATTGAAACCTTCGAAAATTTGTTATTGCGCATTCATTCATGATGGTACAAATTGTGTGACGACGATTATAACTGATGATTGTCGGTGCGCGTAATCATAACAATTGGTTCAACTTATTTTCCGCGTATTACCTACTATCAAAAAATCTCACAGTCAAGTTGTATGATAGCTTTACCTCTTTTTTGCAGTATGTTGAAAATATTTCAATGAAAACGAAGAAAGAATAAATGTTTTTTTTTGTTTTTCTCACACATTTTTTTATGACGTACTTTTCAACGTAGTGGAAACCGCCGAATAAATGTCAAAGATCAAATAAACGAGCGAAGTGTAAAAACTTATCCATACTTGTATGACGTAAAATATTTACACGCGACTTTTAGCTATCATTAGTTTGTATTTGTGCAAGATACCCGTATTTTTTTGGAGCATGATGAAAGCACATGAACTGAAGTTAAATCTTAAGTAAAATTTATCTTAAAAGTTTTTTTTTCTTCTAAGTTTAATTTTCAATTCTAGATACATCCACGCGCTCCTGAGATAAAGGGTCTTGTCAAACAGACAGACAGACGGATAACAAAGTAATCATATAAGGGATCCGATTAAAATTTAAAATTTTATTGTTATGCTCATCTTAATAATTCTTGTAGGGGCCCTGCAGAAGGGTCGAAGCAAACTAGGGCCAGGGGTTCGTGTTTTTTTTTTATGGTAGGTAAAAATCATCCAATGACGAGTCCCGCTCTTGGGCGGAGCGGAAAACAAGTGTCAGACTCTTACTGACTAAACAACCTACCCCGTTCCTACATCGCCATACATACCAGGGCCAGAGCCTTCCTTTTCAGACACAAACCCGTGGCCCTGATTGGCTTCGACCCTTCTGCAGGGTCCCTACGGTTGCTGACAACTCCTTGAGGCGCGCGGGAACAGTGCGAGCCGTCGACGACTGGGCTTGGTCCGGACGATTACCAGACGACCGGACGGCGAGCTACCCAATGCTCACCGTCCGCAAGCCCACGCCTACGGTGGCCGGAAGTCAGGATCGGAATCCCGGCGGGGGGTTCGTGTCTGAAAGGAAGGCTCTGGCCCTGGTATATAGGCAGCGTAGGAACCGCGTAGATTATTAGTCAGTAAGAGTCTGACACTATTTCCCGCTCCGCTCAAGGGCGGGATGATTTTTACCCACTATAAAAAAAACCCAAATCATTCTTCGATTTGACACTATGATGTGATTTCTCAATGTACGTGGTATGAAACTTAAAATCAAATATTTGATGCAACAGGGAGGATCCAGAATGTGACGACATAGACGATGCCTTGCTGGTCCGCCTGCTAGAGGTCAGCATTCAGTGCGCACTCGACAACGATAAGGTAACTACAAAATAATATTTGGTGTCAATTATGACGTAGACGTCTGTCTTGCGCACGAAAATAGCCCATACATGTTTTGAATGATAGATTGTTAAAAAATATATAATATCACGCGAGTGATTCATGATTGTTTAGGCTGGCATCTCGTTGTAAAGTTATGCGGTTAAGGGTCATATTTGTTTACATAATAATATTTTATTATGCCTGGTGATATATGCTCGTGATTAGATCGATGATTGACGAAGGTTATAGATCTTGGACCGTGTGAAAAAGACGTTCAGTTACATTGTTGAGATGGATCGTTAGTTCTCGTAGGATATACAGGTCGTACGCAAAGACCGACATCTACCTACAGGTCATTGGACTCGCTCAGAGGATATTTACTTAAAGAAATGAATTTCGTATATTAATTGGAGTTTTAGACAAAAAGTACTTTACTTTTTAATATTATCTTTACAAATCAAGTGTCGTAGATCGATCCCCGGTACATTCATGTACCGGATCGATACACGACAACAATACTTGATCATAAAAAAAAATGAAACGAACTGAGGGGGGGGGGGGGGGAAATAACCGCACTGGAAGATCAAAATAATTGTATAACCATGCTTTATCTCATGGCGTTGAGCTTATCATTCTCAGTTGCAACACATTCCTATGTTACTGGCAGATAAAAAGCTGAGTTTTGTTAATATTGAACACAAATGTACCTAATTTATTTTCAACTAGCTTCTGCCGGTGTCTTAGCTTTCATGAATATAGAAAATTATCCCTAAAGAAGGTACCAAAAAGGACAAGTTTTTGCAAACTATTGTCCAATCCATCTCTGTAGGTATTAGAGGGTATGTGCAAACTGTTACCTCGACTCCAGAAATAAGGCAAGGAAGGTACGGGGTAGGTTTTTTAGTCAGTAAGAGTCTGACACTGGTCTCCCGCTCCGCCCAAGAGCGGGTTTCGTCATTGGATGATTTTCACGTACCATAAAAAAAAAAATCTCTGTAGGTATACAATTCATCAAAATTGATTGAGCGATTTAGGCGTCAAAATGCAGCAAACATACAGTTACATCCTGGTATGAAGGTTAAGAAGGAATGGGGTGGGTCGTTTAGTCGGTAAGAGTCTGACACTGTTTCCCGCTCCGACCAAGGGCATGATTCGACATCAGATTTGATTGATTTTTCTCAACAGAAATAAAATATACAGTTACATGATTAGTTACTAATTATAAAGATTGATTCCATTTGCTCATGAGCTCATACTAGAAGATACAGTTGCAGGTCTAGAGGCGATGAGTGCCGTGAAGGCTCTAAGTCCAGCTTGGTAGTATATGCTGATTTGGGTACAATTTTACCGTAATTACGAGTATGTAACAATGTCTTAATTTAGAGCATTGACAAATTGTGCAATACGTATTTTTGTTATTATAAATTATTACTTCCTTTATTTATTTGTAATAAATATTTTAACATATTTCCTAAAACACATTTATAAAAATCATTTAAAAATTTTAAAAAATATTATAAGGAATAAATTAAGTATTATTATTTTGTATGATTGTTACTATTCACGCAAAAACTACTGAAGAGATTTTAATGAAACGTTACTTTTATGTAGTAATTAATCTATAATTTATGTCAAAGAAAAGTATTAATTCTACACGGGCGAAGCTGATTGTAAAAGCTACTAAGTCATCGATTATAAAACAAATGATAATATACTTAATCCAATTACAATCGGTTATCCAATAGATTACTCTCTCCCTATCTTGTTTCTATTCTAAAAATATACTTAACCCTTCAGCCGCTTGCTTTGCATTGAAGTCTTTCCGAGTCATCCTTAAAATTTTATATTATCTGCTCAATGCATGTTGGAAAGAATTCATCAAAGATTAGGGACCCTACAAAGTGAAGAGAATTTAAAGCAGTGACTAACTGACTCGGCTAACTTCGTACTCCCATTTTTTACGGCTAAAATGAATTCGTTCATATTGTCCTTGTTCGGACGTCATCTGAACAAAGGAATTGGGGGTGTGGCCAACTACAAACACTAACTCTCAACGAAATGATTGTAACTGGGCTTAGGAGGCTGGAGTGACAGAATATTTCAAGGCCAAAATGAACCGTATCGTTCCAGCCATTGTCGAGTTTTAGCGAGATTTATGAACAGCTACTATTTTTTACATGTAAGAAGATTGTGTGCAAGTGGCATTGATTTTTATATATATCGATTTATATTAACCGTTGGAAGGCTTCTCACAAGGTGGACCGACGACCTGGTCAGGGTTGCTGGAATTCGATGGATGCAAGTCGCACGGGACCGGTCGTTGTGGTGACGTTTGAGGGAGGCCTCTGTCCAACAGTGGACGTCTTTCGGCTGAATTGATGATGATATTAAACATCAGTGTGTTTGTAGAATATATTCGACATACGCCGCAGTTAAAAGGTCAATATGGAAATCAAGAAAGCCAATCGTACTAAGGTTCAGTAAACCAACACGAGGCCTGTAGCTCTCCGCACGTGGACAAACCTTATCAAACTTCCACTTGTATTAAAACATTCGTTATCTCTAACCTAATGGAAAGTTTTGACTGGACCGTTATCCATACAGGATGTGTTTTAACTAAAACAAGTGCATACATTGTAGTAGTTGAGTAATTCTGTTTTATATAATCTTATCTGATTGATAACTGATGTAGGTGTTACATAATTAGGTGTGTCGGTCAAGGCTATGACGCTTTACTAGCTCTCGGTTTCACACCCAAGCGAACGCCGGCGTTCGCGCAGAATTTCGCGCCATTCGGTTGTCAAATATGTCAAAAATAGATGATAAAATATTGAGCGTTTTTTTTTTTTAAAGAGTATTTTAATATTTATACAAGAATGTAAATAAAAAGATTTTATAAACAAATAAATTTAAATTTGAAAAATTAGTAACTTTCCGTTAATACCCGCGCGAACGGCGACGTTCGCTCAAGGGTTAAACGCGATCCATTTTGACAACCTAAACTGAACTGTTAAAAGGATGTACAGTATGGCTGTTCTAAGTTGGCGATCCTGAAGTTAGGCTACACGCTACTCGTATTTTTTTTTAATTTATTCTAGATAGGCTCGCGTTTGACCACAATCTGACCTGATGGTAAGCGATGATGTGGTCGACGTATGCTACGAACGGGCCTCTTAGCTGACTTCCGCGTTACTGCGCCGCAATGCGTTTATGTGTTTCGGCCCTTATAACGCCGTACTATGTAGTTCTATTCCTCTTTGACCAGACAAGTCTGTTCGGAAGATCCTCCAATTTCAACAGAGGTTTAAGTGTCTTTACATCCTGTTCCGCATATCTCTAAACTGGTGACCCTTGACTATGAACGGCAGCGCAGCCTTCTATCGTGACGTCATTGTTACTTCCTCTAGCTTTCGAGCAGTGAGCTGTGAAGACAGCATCCGCAGCTTCAAAGGGATAAGGGTATTCTGACCACAAACCTACTGTCCTGGTGGCGACCTTGCACCTTCTGAAGTGGAGTCAGCCGCCCAAGCTTGTGGCCCGCTTTAGGATTATGCAAGTATTGTAACTTGCAATCTGTTTGTTCGGGTCAAAATATTGTAAGATGAACAAGAACCGCTTTCTCTTATATTACGGTGTTGCCATTGTGTATGTTGGTTCAGTTCTGAAAACAATGCACTCTTTTTTAGAACTAATGATTTTTTAATTATATAAATATTGCTTGATTGCGATCCCACTTGATGTAATGCAGTGTTGTAATCGATGACAGTGATTCGGAAAAATTTATTAAAAGTCTATTCACTCCAGCCACAAAGACACCTAAATTGTAATCGGACGGGAAGACCGCAGCAATTGTTCCAATTCTTTGATGAACGCAGCATAAACGACGATCTGAAACGCTTCGTCTGGACGGTAGAGATGAGAACAACGTTCTCCGATGACAGAAAGGTGATGGAGAAATGAAATCATATAATTCCTATACTTACCATCCAAAATGAATCCTGTTCAACACTGAAAGGCTGGCTACCCTACAGTTGTGCAATTAATTAAATGTGCAAATCGTTTCAAATACTCGATAAACAATTGGACACGATAAGAAATAAAATGAGTCTAGTTTTTATATATTTTTTCCACTTTGAGGTGTTAATTACTTGAGTTCAATGTCTGTTACTCTGACCAAGTAAGGCATAACCTTGAAGTCTGTGAAAATTGTGTATTATGTTTAAATTAAAATCATCATTATCATCTTTTAGCCCTTATTCCACATTACTTGGGGTGGAACCGGTTTTTTTCTTTAATTCTGTCTTCTCACTCGTCGTGCTATATCTAACAACCTTTTTCTTTAACTCTTCACTTCTCAATCCATCCATCTCTTCTTCAACCAACCACACTTATCCTCTAACCTCTACCTCCTACCCACCCCCCCACCTTCTACCTTTAACTCTTTTAGTAGCATACGTTTTATCTCTCTTCGTCATATGACTATACTAAGACAAACGATTCCCTTTTGTACTGTTGGGTCACTGGTGCCACTTTCAAACTTCCTTTCATTTATTTATAAACTAGCGACCCGCCCCAGCTTCGCACGGGTGCAATGGTGATATTAAATATATTATGCATGTAATTTACACATACACCTTCCTCTTGAATCACTATCTATTAAAAAAAAAAACCATCAAAATCCGCTATTTATAGGCACGCTCTTGCCGCACCGGGCGGTAGGCCGGTACCGCCGCAAACGCTACGTCCCGCAATTTTTAAATCTGTAATATCTTCAAAAATATTCACTTAAATCATACGGTGTAAAGGGCCATATAGATCTATATTAAATGAACAATGTATTCAAGGTATTTAATTGGTTAAGGATTAATGCTGTATTGGTTAAAATCGCTTCGAAAATTAGCCATTATTTGTCGTAAAAAGTAAATGACAAAAAAAAGTTATTGTGGATTATCCATAAGACATAGACATATACCATCGCGGACTTTTCTGTAGACCTTTTCAATGTGTACAATACTTAGTACATTATTTTGATAAAACTCGTAGGGTTCAGCCTGCGTTTGCAATGTAAGCGGAAAAAATGTAATTATTTACGACATCACATTAGAAACCTCAAAAATAACAGTACTTCTCCACTATTTAATGGATATTATTATACATATAAACCTTCCTCTTGAATCACTTTATATATTAAAAAAAACCGCAGCATCATCAATCATCAATCCGTTCCGTAGTTTCAAAGATTTAAGCATTCAAAGGGACATAGGGACAGAGAAAGCGACTTTGTTTTATACTATGTAGTGAAACTTTATGCACATAATAAGTACAAAGGCGGACTTAATGCCATAGGCATTTTCAACCAGTTTTTTAATGTAATCATTATGTTTTATTCAAAATATGATTACTATTAAATTTTATACCATCAACATATTAAATAATAGATTGCTTTACCATCCGAAACCACCGATTAAAAAATTAAACCATTAACTTTAAGTAATCTCTAACCATTTTATTCAAAAGGTAAAAATGAGTGCAACACGCGGCCTGGGAAATCTGCTGCGCTTGATAAAGAACGAGAATCTGGTTCGAAACACGCAACTGAAGACCTTATGCGAGACAGCAATAGGGAAGCTTTTGGATTGCGCGTGTAAGGTGAACAATATGAAGGTGCGGTGGAACGCTTGCTACGCGATGGGGAATGCTATGAAGAACGAACAGTTGTTCACTTGTTTTAGTGGATGGCAGGTGAGTTAGTTGGGAAGGTTACTTTAGACATTAAGGAATCGATGATAAGAGAGAGAAAGAGTGAGCGACTTCATCAATATTCCTTCAGAACTAAACACATCTTTGTCACATTTACTAACCTCTCGTAGAAAGTATACCTAGAGTAGAGTTCCAGAAGTGAGGGTATTGTAGGTTTTCTTGGACTTGCTGGGCTTCTTGGACTTATTCTATGAATAGACTGAGGGTCAAACTTTCTGGCTTCTAACTGTCAATGTTCGTATCTGCAAGTTTGAATGACAACCGGGACCAACGGTTTGTCGTGCTCTTCGAGGCACGGGTTATGTCTAGATAAACTTAGTATATATATTATGTGAATTGGAAAGTTCGTTTTTTTTGGTAATCCACAATGTCATGCATGAATCGGCTCTCATGTTGAGTGTTAACCACTGCGCCGTCACGATAGTCTCCGATAACTTCGTAGGACTAAAATATAACAGATATTATGTGAGTGTAGTGTTCTAAACCTTTGGTATAATGCTTTTTGTTTCATTTCGCAATTTCTTCTCCAGAACCAAGTGTACTCCAGTCTCTGCACGCTAACCAAAGAGTGCAAGAACCTAAAGGTCCGTATCAACGCAGCAACAGCGTTACGTGCGCCGTCTGCGCGTGCGCATTACGCCGAACATTACGCGCTAGTGTGGCGAGGGATATTGGCTGCGATGGAAAATACAGCAGATGTTGATGACTTCAACGAGTATAAGCATAAGGATAATCTTATTGAACAGGTGAGGACTTTACCGGACTTTGAAAATCGCATTTTGATGCTCATTTGTTTTTTTTTATTTTGTTTTTCATTTGGCTATAAGGAGAAGGTTCAATAAGATTTACAGGACTTTGAAAATCGAATTTTGATGCTCATTTGCTTTTTTTTTCTTTTGCTATATAGAGACTTTGCATTGTGTTTGGTCTGGTTCAATATGCCAACCTTTTAGATAGTTAGGCCAAGGTTGCTCATGCGTTTTTCTCATTTCTAAAACTGCCCCAAGTGTTCATTTTCGGGAGCGGTCGTTAATCTGCGGATACAGTCGTGGACAAATACGAAGCTACGCACGCGTTCGTTGACCAAGCAAACGTTTGGACGACCTTATCTTTACTATTCAAATATACATTCTCGAATCATTCATAAAAAGAGTGCAATGAGCCTGTTTGATTGGTTTTACTAAAATTTCATCCTGTCCTAAGCAAAATGCCACATTAACACTTGCTCACTGAATAAAATTTACAAATTATTTACTAATTTTCTCGTATGGCAAGTATCTAAGCGATAAACGAAAATCTTAAGCATCTATTATTAGCTTATCGTACAGCCAATTCTGAACTACACGCGCCCAAAAGAGAGGTCAGCAAAACTGGAAGGGATAGGTCCGGTGCATGCTAAGTCTGAAGGGAATGCTCGAATGTTACCATGACTTTGGAATACTCAGAACAACTGAAGGAACACAGATTAGTTTTAGTCAGTAAATATCTGATGCGGCCCTATCGCACCACCTAGAGTGGTACAAAATATTTGATGACTGCCACCTCTAAAAAAAGATCTATTACTAACTTATAGCAGGTTTCTTTTCTGAGTTAGAAGCTCTTTGAATATAAGTCTTCCGTCTTCCTCTCTCCTATTTTTTGCTGGACACGACAGGGTCCATATTGATCTGTGACAACTTTAAACACCATCTATGTATACATATCTCATATATTTCTAGTGTCGGGCAACGTTTATTTAACAAAAAAAAAAACATGGATTGCAATAAAATATTGAGTAAGTAACATGAGGTATCTTTTGTTCCAGCTATGCGTAACTCTAGCCCACCTCTGCTGCTTACTAACCCAAGCAGACTTAACAGACATCCTGGACCCTCTCGTCTTCCACCACGACTGCGCTAAGACCACCTTCACGCAAGTCTGTCACAGGCTACCTCCAGAGAACGCATCCTGTCTGAGGATCCTTCAGGCAGCTAAGTACATCACCGTGGATTTGACAGCGAACAATGAAACACAGATGCAGGCCCTGAGTATGTTGCAAGATATATTTATTTGGGATATGTAGATATTGTACTCTAATAGAGAGATGAACTTCATTACTATTGAAAGGGCAAAGGACCAATGTATGAAGAAGCGAGTTGGAGCCTCTAGCTATGTGAAGACGGAAGGTATGATAGAAGAACTACACTAAAAAGCGTCCGAGTCTGACTATAATGTTTACAAAATTAAAATCTCTGGCCAATCACGTTGGACATGATTTATTAAGGCGGTAAAGACAGTCTAGACAGCGGTAAAACAGTCTTGGGGTAACGGAATTAATGAAGGAAACAAAATTCACTTATAAGACTTCTATAGTATCGTGAAAGTACAGGATTTTTCCTTTATAAATGCGATTAAGCTTATGAAAATGCTAGTTTATTTGCATAAGAATAAGTGGAAAATGTTTTTCAATATTCAAATCTCTCTTTTTTGATAACACTCACTTCACTTTTGCAAATATGATGCAACTAGCAACAAATCATTTTTTTTTTTAATGTGATATTGTCATAAAATAATACAAAATTAAAACATATTGTAAGGCACTCTTTTTCAAAAACTAAAATATTTGTAACAAGAGTACATTTTGATACAAGTGGAAAAAATTTTCATTATGACCGAGGCGGAGTTCGCCCAGCCGCAGAGTTATGGAGCCGAATGATGACAAATTTCCACATATATCAAACGACGTTTTGCAATACACTAACGAACAAATAAAAAAAAAGAATGAGGAATATTTTGTACACACAAATGAATGACTTAATTCGATTTTGTTTGCTTTTTCCCGCGTTTAATCTTCGCAGATTGAAGGAAGGTGCCTTGAATCTCTGCGTTATAATATTAAAAATATATTTAATTTGTTGGTAAAAGTTAACTATTGTATAATATAATTTTTTTTTAATTGTATAATTTTTTTTTTATTGTATAATATAAATATTTATTTATGATATTAAATTCAATATATAATTCCAATGAAAAAAGATTACCGCTGCATAAAAGAGAACCTTTGTTTACTGTCATATGTGACGAAATCAAACAGGAATAAAAACGTCTTTGTGATAAATAAAAAAAAAACATGAGGGTGTGATGCTTTCCATTTTGAACTTTATTAAAGGTAAGATAAGAGCCAGAATTCGAAGAAGTGTATTGAAAATATGTTCTTATTCTTATATTCTTTATTGTACATAAATTACAGAAAAACAATTATTAACAAAAAAGGTGATGTACAAAGGCGAGCTTATTATTATTAATAATAGTGCTTATTATTAATAGTGATGTTAATTTGTTTTTAATATTGCACAGCAGTTTTATTTATAAGTGCGTCACAATTTTAACAGCACCTTGTCTTAATATAATGATAACTGTGAACTTGGTTTATTTTTGTAACAAATAAATAATCTGAGAATAATAAAAATTGTTTGTAACTATGCCATTTTTAGTTATTACGTCCGTGCTAATGAAATTGGGGTACTGACTAATTAAATCCTGCTTGTTATCAGTTTAAACAAATATTTAAAACAGTTTTGTTCAAATAGTACATAATATGACATTATGGTTTTAAATATACCAGACGATGTCTCGTAACTATTATATTTCCTTTTACAATAATAATATTATTATGAAATAATTATAATAAAAGCCTTTATTCAAACCAAATCAAAGTTACAAAATATTGTTTTTTCCTTAAAACATTTCATTTAGTTGACTCAATTTGTCAAGTCGACATCAACAACCCGGTCTGTTTGCCCAGTTTTGGTAAAGGCCTCCTCCATGTTTTTGCACTCGATGCGATTCAGTGCTGTCCTCGTCCATGTTCTGCAGTTGCTTTTATCTCGTATTCCCACCTACGATATTGTCTTCCCCGTTTTCTTTTTGTATTTCTGGGCTACCAGAACACAACTATATTTCCTTATTGAGCTTCAATTTAGATATTCTTTGTATAAAAAAATATTGTGTTTATCTATGATAACTCTGTCTATGCCAAGGTCATCATAAAGAACGCCGTTCACTAGACGCGGTGTGATGCAGTGTATTGGTTTATCTTTTTGAACTTGTCTTCGCCCTCGTGTAAGTCAGAAATAATAACTAATGGAATATAGTTCTAGGATAAAAAAGTATCTTGTGTCTTATACACGTGCCCTGAATCGGGTTGTAACCGTTTGTCCAGTTTCATCTAGATCCATTCAGCCTTCTCGGCTTGAAGAAGTAATAGACAGAAAATTGTAATATTGTAGGGATTTTGCGAATAGTACGAAGCGCATAGTAATAAAAAGAAGTTCTGATTTGTTTATCGAAATGTATAAAAACAAAAGAAGAGCTCTAAGGTCACAGCAAAACGTCCTTATCTGACCTTGCTCCCAAATTCTTTCTTATAATACTAGCGACCGGCCCTAGCTTCGCACGGGTGTAATGGTGATATTAAATACATGCATGTATTATACAGACCTTCCTCTTGAATCTATCTGTCTATTAAAAAAAAACCGCATCAAAATCCATTGCGCAGTTTTAAAGATCTAAGTATACATAGGGACAGCGAGAAGCGACTTTGTTTTATACTATGTAATGATGTTGTCCCAAATCTTTTCTATGAGTAATATTTGAGCAGAAGTTATATCTTTCATCATCATTTCAGGCTAAAGACGTCATTACACGTCCACTATTGGACACAGTCCCCTAAGCGTCGTCATGTCTTTGTTTTAACTCTTCCGATTCTCTTAAAAATCTTCTCAGACCAGTCATTAAACGTTTGAACGCCGGCGTTCACACACCTATTGTTCTTTCATTGTGTCTGTAATTACGGTACTGGAAAGGTAATTTACTAAGGGATAGCTATGTCTGTCAGCCATTTTTTCTGTTTGCCAAGCCATAACAGAAGATGATTGCGTATGTTTAAGATAATAGTGATTCATCAATTTGTTTTCTGCATGCAACGACGGCGTTACGCAAATTGAAGCATTTTCTTTATAACAACCATAAAACATTGTAATCGTTGATATTATTCACTTTGCTTTTATTATGATCTGTGAATTTTTGTAAACTTATGCTTTAGATAAAATAAGAAAATTATTTATGTTTTTTTTTATAAGTATTCTTTAATATTCAAATAAATTTTATTTAACAGATCCAATTCTTTAATTTAAACCTTATCGTTATAAATCTGCAATATTTTCTGCTAGCTTCAGTAAGCGGCTTCGCCCGTGTGAAAGTCGAAAATTTCAGAAATAAAGTAGCAAAATTTAAATCGGTTAATTTTAAATTGGTATTAATCCGTAGTGTTTAAGTTTACTGATTACAAACGAAAATCTAAAAATAGAAATTTTTCTCACTTTGAAATTAATATTTTTTTACTATACTATACTGACCACTTACCTAATGGTAAGTGAAGACATATAGTATCAAGTTCGACTTTCAAGTAACAACTTCAAATACGAGGTCGGTTAAGAAAGTAAATAAACGTATGTCTGTCGCCGCATTCGAGACTTGATAAGAAGCCTATCATCAATACCTACTACGTCACTACATATATAGACAAAGCCAAATAAATGCTTGTCAAATTTTCCCTTGGTAATTCCGTTAGGAATAATTTACATGACATACGAGTTACGAGCTATCAATTGTTTACCATTTTGGTGTTGGGGAAAAAAACCTAATCGTATAAAGTAACTATTTGAAATCGATGACCTATGTTTGCAAAAAAACGTGACTTGATTGATAATGCATAGTTTTTCTGGAGGCACAGTAAAACAGTTAAACATAGTATAATAAAAATAGTGCTCTTAGCTTTTAGGGTTTTTTTACGGTGGGAAAAATCATCTAATGACTGATCACTCTTGAACGAAGTGGGAAACAGTGTCAGACTATTACTGACTATACAACCTACTCCGTTCCTTCTTAGCCTTCATACCGGGATCGGACCTTCCTTTCAGAAAACGGGCCAAGGCTACAGTAGGCTTGGGCCCTGCACTTTCTGCACGAATCCGGTGCAAGAACCTCCCGAATTTGCCATGTCCGGTGAGGACCTACGTCAGAAGAACGAAGGAAGGTGAGGACGTCGTAAGGTCTCTCCAGCCACTGCAGGACACTTATGACCGAGGCGGAATTGCCCGAGCCGCAGGAGAGAGTGCTATGGAGCCGACTTCCAACACATTTCAAAATAATAAGAACTTCTTCTTAAAGGTAATTAAGTATTGTGAAAACTCCCTAGAAGGTGTTTTCGTGCGTTTGCCTGGAGCTACCTGACCAGTGGGCTCCCCGGAGACTAGTGTGGGCTACTTGGCGACTAACCGGATACGATCACATTGCGGCTAGAATGACGGTCAGCACTTTTCTGCACTAGTGTGAAAAAACAGTAACAAATTGGTAGTGGTTGGAGTAGGTTTTTAGTGAGTGTAAGATGTAAAATGCCCTAGGATGCAAGATTTCCTCGCCTGGCACCTAGTTTTAACCTTAAAATTTTTCCCTCAATTCTATAGCAGCTAACTCTTCCAATTTAGGCAAGGTTGCCGTAATCCGTAAGCACGTGTTTCGCACCGTGTTGTTTACCATTCCTGAGATCACGTTGTCTTAACACGGTGGTAACATAAATCGGAAAGTAAAATGGGCTTCTATTCAAATAAACTTTACTTTTAAAATAGATCAGTGTCTTCTGAATGTTAATTCGTGAGCTGTTTTGTTTTCATAATTACTTATGGGTAAAAAGGAAAATAAGATAAAAACAGGAGATAAGTACATAGGTGATGCTTATTTCTACAGAAATCTCTTCCAGCATACTTGCGAAAGGAGAATTCGCGCATCGTGTGCAAACGTGATAAGAAAAAAATAAAAGTACTAATACTATAATAGTTATCGATTAAATATACAATAAAAAAACTATACCTACTATCATAAAAATATATAAACACATAGTAGAATAAATATCTCAATAATACATACTGAAATAAACTTCTCATCAAAAAAATCGAAACACTTCCGTTTTCATTGTTTCTGTCCGAATTTAACACAAAAAAGAATTCATACGATGAAAAAAAATACATATATTATAGCTGGCAGTTTGGCCATTACAGTAATAAGCGAAAATTCTAAATTCAAAATTAGAATTTCATTTGTTTATCTTATAAACGAAATGAATCACTGTTTTGAGACAAATGTGTGTTTAGGGTTGGAGTACATTTAGCGTTTAAAAACTAAAAATTGGCGCCTATCCTTAAACTTTTTGTTTTTTATTTCAATACTGAGACTTTGGGACGTCTGAAAAAAGGTTTTTTTTCTAAAACGTATGGATACTTCGCCCACAGAAGCCGCCCAAGTTGTGGCATTGCTGGATTCTGGCCTTAGTCAGCGTGTTGTGGCTGCAAGACTGCATCTAAGCCTGTCATCTGTTCATAGAGTCTATAAACGTTATCGGGAGACTGGTTTGTTCACGCGCCGTTCAGGATCTGGCAGGAATCGGGTCACTTCTGAGCGAGATGATCGATTTATTGTAACAACTTCTTTAAGAAATCGACGCCTTAACGCTTTTCAACTGCAGCAGCGGCTTCGTGTTGTACGAAGGGTGGCTGTAAGTGACTCTACAATTAGAAGAAGGTTGAAGGATCGTGGACTGGTACCGCATAAGCCAGCAAATGGGCCGAAATTAACTGCAGACCATCGAAGAGCGCGCCTTAACTTTGCACGTGAGCACCTAAATTGGTCATACCTACAGTGGAGCAAAGTTCTCTTTTCTGATGAGTGTAAAATTATGCTGTATGGTAACGACGGAAGGAACAAGGTCTACAGAAGAGACGGAGAACGCTATGCACAATGCTGCATTGAAGAAAAGGTCAGCTATGGTGGCGGTTCGTGGACGGTTTGGGGAGGAATCAGCGCCGACGGTAAGACAGAGCTTGCTTTCGTGTCTGGGCCACGTCTGCCTGCACTAAACTGTCATCGGTACGTCGAAGAGTGTCTCGAGCCTCATGTGATGCCCTATGCACATTTTATTGGCAACGGCTTCATATTCATGCACGACAATGCTAGGGCTCACACCGCGGGCGTCGTACGAGATTATCTTAACGAAGTCGATATCTCTATTATGGAATGGCCAGCAAGAAGCCCGGACATGAATCCCATTGAACATCTATGGGATGAATTAAAGAGACGAATTCGAGCAAGAGATCCTGCCCCAGAAACACTTAGCCAGCTGCAAGATGCAATCCAAGAGGAATGGGACAATATACCACAGCATGTGATCGTGACTCTCATCCGATCGATGAAGAACCGTATGGAAGCAGTAATTAGAGCTCGGGGAGGGAATACAAGTTATTAAATAAACGTTTTTTAGCTTTTTTTTTCATTTACGTGTGTTGTTTTATCCATTTCCTTTATACTCCATACGGAATAAAAATGACTCATTTAACAAAATACGAAACCTATGAAAAATTCATTTAAATTTAGAACATTAACATTAAGATTTGATAAGCTCATATTACTCACTATTAAACGACATTTAACATTTATTCCTAAATGTACACATTTTTCTGATAATCCTGACAAAACGTAAACTTGCAAGGTGTTTCGATTTTTTTGATGAGAAGTGTATATTGAAAAATTCTATTCCAATATTTTAAAAATATTTACTAGTGTCTAATATTATAGACACTAGTTAATAATACCTATTTATTTAGAAAATTGGTTTGAAATAATACTTTTTCGTGTCAGTTTAAATTAGTTGAGGGCGGTATTTTCTAGCAGACTACCTTGAAAACACTGAAACAAGCTCAGAGGTTAAAGTCTCTATTACAGTAACAGTATACACTTATGTAAGAGAGAAAAATATCATATAAGAACTGTTCATATTAACTTCTGAGATGGTCTTTTGAGGATAGAAACACGGTATCCAGTCAGTGCAAGTGTTTGTTAGTAGGTACAGTGAATAAAAAGGTTTTGAAATAGAAATATCTACTACCTAAGGTAGGTATCAAACTAGTAGGTAAGGTATGCACAGTGCGGTTGCATAACTGAATTATATTAATTTGTATGAACTAGAACGTAATAAGTCTAATTAAAACGCTTTCAGTAATATTACCTAATCAAATAAAACGATTTAATTCACTAGCGGTTAGCAGATTTTTTTAAATTTGTATTTTTTAAAATAATCATTTAGATTTATTACAAGTTTGTTTTACTCGTTACCGTAACGTTTAACGCGTTTGGCTCTGTGATTGGTTGAGGGTTTGGAGTGGGCCAATTTTAAAATACCCTAGGATCTAGGACATACCTAGGACTGTATTTAAAAAAAAAAAACATAGATACATTGGTATACCAATTAATTTATCGACGACATAGTGTCCCAACTGACACTTCAATTTCAATATTGTTTCAGTGACGATTCGGACACTGACTAAAAAAAGATTTGCTTTGTACAGTCAGATAACAAAGTTTTGTCAGTCGATTCATCTTCCTATTGTACTAACTTAATTATTTTCAGCACGGATTTTCCTACATTGACCTCAATAAATTTCCAGACTTACAAATGACTTTCTAGAGAATACTACCGTCTCGTCGCGTCGTGTCGCCACAATTCGTACGGGTTGGTTCGTTGCTGAAGCCGTATAGCGCACTCTAAGATTAGATTTTTATTTTATGGTGGGCAAAAATCATCCAATGACGAATCCCGCTCTTAGGCGGAACGGGAAACAGTGGCAGACTCTTACTGATTAAACGTCGTACCCCGTTCCTTCTTTGCCCTTCCCAATGGAGCCAAGCCTTCCTTTCAGAAACAGACACTGGGCCCCAGTAGGCTTCGACCTTTTTGCAGAGACCTTACGGACTCTAAGATTAGGCACCTACAAACCGCCGACGTTTAACGTTTAGTTCAAACTAAACTATGAAATGTAAACCAATTACATAGAAATTTATCAATAAGAACGTGTGAACCTGATAACATCCGGATTTACCTAGTTACTCTGTTTCAGAGGCCATTGACGTAAATAGTATGTAGATAGTACTGTCTACACCTTTTGATATAGAGGTTATGTTATGCCCGTAAGCTATAATTAGATGCTTAATAAAGTATATAGATATAGCAGCTTTTCTCCTAATGGCTGAAAATAGAAGGGCTCTAGATTCTTCTTAGGATGATGATGATCTTATGAGATGGTAAATGTAGTTCAATGGCTTGCCGGGCCCAGTATTCGGCTACAACAATGTCGTCCACTGATGCTGTCATTAGGAAACATGAACAGGTATTACGGCATTTGACGTAGGATGGAAAGTGGAACATGACCTGCGAAGAGACGTTGCACAAACACTGAAGATCAAGAACCCCCATCTGTGGAGATAGTGTTTACTGCACCCAAACGTGGGTGCGGATCCCTTTTTAGAGTCTTTCAGGTTCGCCATGACAACTCGTGTACAAGAGAAAGGCTCTCCAATGACTTGATAAAATCATCAGGACTCCATCACCACTACCACGCACCATTTACAAAGTAGATGTGTGTGTGGGTCGAGTATGCATCATACTATCATTACTTCAAGGGCTTCATTATTAACGGCATCTGTGGACAGTGGTAGCACTCACCACTGATGCCGATGGGATATCAGGCTACGACTTGATATAGGGACCAAGAGTAAGTCTCTCTACGACCTGCTAAATCCATTTCTTTCACCTGAATATTTGCTATTTACGTATACTTTGAGCCAACACGAAGGAATGCGACTGTGTGAATGACAGTAGGCTATATAATTAACTAGTTATTTACAGTCCAAAGAAGTCAAAGCCACATAAAAAAAATCATCATCATCATCAGCCTTTTAATGTTCCTACTGTTGGGACTCAGGCCTCCTCTCTAGGAGAGGGAATGGGCCATAATCCACCACGCGGGCCCAGTGCGTATTGGTAGATGTTACACATCTTCGAATTTTTGGTTCTAGGACATGCCGGTTTCCACGATATTTTCCTTCACCGTTTTGAGAGCAGTGGTGATGAAATAAATTACTCAAAGTAATGCGCCTGGCTGGGTTTGCGTTACCACACGGCCACCACTGCTCTATAAAAAAAGAATTGCCTTTGTTTTTCCTTGACATTAGAGTTAATTCCTCACCAAATTTCATCAAACAGAGACAGAGTAACTTCCACATTTATGTAGCACACGGAAGCTATACTGTGCTGCTCTAATCTGTATTATTTTATTAATATTAGGACTTAATAGAGGAAGAGTTTCTATTATCATTATCATACAAAGACAAAAATCAGTGGCTTGCCTTGCCTTGCTTGACCTTAAAGACGACTTCTAAAAGACAGATCAAGTTCCGGACAAAGCATTCGTAGTAGTATCGTCTGTCGATGCCTGTATTATACTCAATATAACTAGTGACCCACCCCAGCTTCGCAGGGGTGCAATTGGGAACCAGCACTCTCTTTCCGCCCTAGAGTAGGAGAAGTCATTGGATGATTTCTCACCTAAAAAAGGTAATTGTGTAAAATATCGATCGATGGCATCATATACGACAGCAACATGATGACATAGTTGAGACGAAATAGATTTATCACAAAAGACTTGTGTTTATATAAATGCGTCACTTCATTCCTAATCAAATGATTTCGTTGAATTTTTTAATGGAAAAATACTCGACATATTCTGTAACAACGACTGAAGTTGAAATAGAGGTCGAATATGCCGCATTTTATTATATATTCAGTATCGATTGTGATATAATATGTGAGATACTCGTGGGTGCATTCGATCGATCCTGTAGCCTTGCTTTACATTATTGAACGTTCTCGGAACACATGAATTATTTTTGAAATAAATGAGCGATGGCGACGGCGACGGTTGTACGTACCTATTTTTATTTCAAGGAAAATAAAATGGCTTGTTGTTTTCAGCCAGTAGGTAACTATCTTGTTTGAATTATTTATTGTCTTTTTCAATACACGGGCACCTGCTTTTATCTTACCGCTTACAAAAACAAAAACAATAGCGTGTCTGAACGCAATGGATTGTTTTATATTTTATTTGCGAGACTTTCCTCGCCATAATTTTATTGTAATAATAGTTTGGACGGATCAGGCTGGGCGCACGTCGACCTCCACGCGTCGTAAGTGTATTGAAAAACTCCTTTGACACGTGTAAATTTCTCATTGCAGCTCTTCTCTCAGCTCCATAAAACACTCGCCTAAAGCTCGTGCGAATCCCGCCTTTGTCGCAATGACAAATTTTCTGCACTTGTATCAAAATGTACTATTTTCCTGATCGCCAGCAATCTATGTATCACCGGCACGCTGGTAGACAAAAGTCTCTGTTAATTTTCCTATGCTTCCGTCGATCGATTTGTCTTTTCATTAAAAATTCACAGCGTTCGGCACGGTTCGATTAGTTTATAAGCTTTTTGCTTCTCAACTATTTCAAGATGCAAATTCACAATATTGTGTAGGACTAGCTTTAGTCAGCGGCTTCACCCGCGTGATAGTACTTAAACTATATCACTCACTGATAAAGTAGTATTTTACTGAAAAAAAAATTAAAAATCGTTTCAGTAGTTTTGCGTTTAGTAATTACAAATAATAGGAATTACAAATCTTTCCTCTTTATAATATTAGAGTAGTCAATACTTTGTTGTGTTCCATAATAAAACAGCCACTCGGCCCATCTAACTTGGTGCGTTTGAAGTAATGCTCTGCGAAATTTAGCGCTTGTACACTCGTATAATAATAAAGGGTTTAATAAAAAAGGGGAATAAAATAAATTAGTAAGTTCGTCACAGATCTGTTTTTTAGAAGAAAGGATGAATAGAATTGAAAGAAATATTTTAATGGATATTTACTATTGTCCTTTTAGTAGGATTAGTTTGTTATATAACATCATTAGTGTAGCTGTAGCTATCAATCATCGGCTAATTCCTGCGTAAGGTTTCGCTTATTTAAATCCAATCACGTGTACTCTGGCATGTGTTTAAGCTTAACAATGTGGGTACACATTGTTAAACCTAACCTAATCTAATCAATGGGATTTTTATCGCCATATATGTAGATATATATCGGGATTTATATTTTATAGGATTCGCTTACGAGACG
This sequence comes from Mythimna loreyi, assembly GCA_029852875.1. NCBI lineage: Eukaryota > Metazoa > Arthropoda > Insecta > Lepidoptera > Noctuidae > Mythimna > Mythimna loreyi. Next base: position 14,390,599 of record CM056792.1, read on the forward strand.
CGAGACCAAATAGACGTGTACTTTGCTTTTAATAATAATGTAATATCTTAAAAATAACTTACAATAATTGATACGATAAAATTATCTGCAGTGTCAGTTCGAAAGTAAAGTGTGTCGCGAGTGTGATTTTATAATTTATTCTTATATTATTGTGCAAGATGATCTAAATATTTCATAGTCATAGCATATCTGATATAATAATGTCTGACCAAAAAGCTAGCGTTTTTGGGCGTAGCCAACTACTACAGCGAAGTCCTCCATCGACTCCAACCCAACCAGAACGAGTTCAACCTGGGGAGCAAATACCACCCGTGTCGGCTGATGAGCTGCCGGAAGAAGTCATTTCGACACCAGAAATACAGAAATGGATAGGGTCGATAAATGCCATTCTCACTGAGGTCTGCTTCATAGTTTCGGAAGGAAAAATGAACAGCGACCAAAAGCTACGTGTCTCCGCTCTTTGTCGCAACGTTTTAAATGGGACAAGTCAAATGGCCGTACAGTATCAGTCTCTGAAGCAAAAAGCCATTCAAGCGCACAACACTGTACTGCATCTAAGGGAGCAGCTGGACCTTACAGACTCTGTTAAGGTGATGCAAGAGACTCTAATCGAGAAATTATCGCCTTCTGGTATAACCTCTTCGTCCTACGCTAGCATTGTGAAAAAAAGTTCCGAAACCTTCATCCGTCCAGCAAATCTGAGTTCTGTGGCCATATATCCTTGCGACAAGACTAGAACCAGCGAAGACACCAAGTCACTCGTACAGAAAATTATATCGCCTGAAGAACTGAAGCTTCATGTCCGTGGCCTAAAAAAAGTTAAAAATGGGGGTGTACTTATCAGGACCGAAAGCAAAGGAGATGTCGAAAAGCTCAAAAATTCGACGAAGCTAGTGTCATCAGGCCTTACGGTAGAAGAAGCTCCTAAGCGCCGACCTAGGATTGCTGTTGTTGGAGTTCCAGTAGCACTTACTGAAAGAGAAGTATTTGACTGCATTTATGAGCAAAACCTTTCGGATAAATTGGCAAATACTACTCGTGAGTCCTTCTTTGCGACTGTCAAATTGAGCCATAAATCAGGAAAGAAAGGTCTTCCCACTTGTAACTATATTTTAGAGGTACCTCCTACCGTCAGGAAAGTCCTAATAAACCAAGGCCGAATTTTTATAAATTGGACATCTTGCCCTGTGAAAGATTTCACAATAGTCACAAGGTGTTTCAACTGCCAGCAGTTTGGCCACGCAGCCAAGTTTTGTCGTGAAACTAGTCCTACTTGCAACCACTGTGGAGAGTCTGGGCATTCCCACAAGGAATGTGGCAGTAAATCTTCTCCACCTCAATGTGCGACGTGCAAGCGTTTCAAGAGGAAATGTGACCATCAGACCGGCGACGCAGAGTGTCCAGCGCGTAAATATGCCGAGGTTAATTATATTAATTCGATAGACTATGAAGGCACCTAAGAGCGCCCCTGTTAGTGTATTTAATAGCACTTAGTTATTGTCTTTTTAGAGTTACTTACTTTAGTTACTAGTTATTATGGCCAGTCAGCTAATTTCTGATCTGGATGGATTTTCTGTGTCTGAAGCTAATACCTGTAATGTGGAAGATTGTAAACTTCTTCTTCCTTCTGGGGAAACGCTTACGCTACTTACACAAAATATTCGCAGTATTAATCGCAACATGGATGGGTTTGAAGTTCTATTACAAAGTCTTGGCATCAACTGTGATGTTATTGTCCTAACAGAATGTTGGCTATCTTCTCAGACAGCCAATTTACCTTCCCTGGACGGTTACTGCACTCACAAAACAAGTTCAAACATGAATCAGAATGATGGTGTAGTGGTATACATCAAAAACAACCTGAAAGCTGTCGTGGAAGAGCCGAGAGTTCAAAATAGTAACTGTTTATTAATTAAAATTATTCCGGATACTGTAATTATGGCCATTTATAGGCCACCGTCTCAAAACATTGACAGCTTTTTGGATTCACTTGATGTAAATTTAAATCATCTATCTGCTTTTAAGAACATTATATTAATGGGTGACATAAATATTAATATTGCCTCCGAGAGATCGGATGCACATGTGCATAACTACTTAAATATTTGTTCATATCATGGTCTTTTACCAACCCATTATTATCCCACACACCAGACTGGGTCATGTTTGGATCATTTCATCCTAAAAACCAAACATCCGAACAAAACATTAGTTACTAATTCATCGCTTACGGACCATCAAGCTATTTTACTAATAATACAAAAATCCTCACCTAGAAAAAACTGCATGCGTAGCTGTACAAAAATTAACATGACTAATCTTGAACGTGACATTCGTGATATTGACTTTGACCCCGTTTACGATACTAATGATGCAAATATTTCTTTACAGTATTTTATACATGCGCTACAACAAGCAATTAACAAAAATACAATTACCAAAACAACGTCTAGAAGGTATAATTCTATCAAACCGTGGATTACCCCAGGTCTAGTTCGTTGTATACGACATAGGGATAAACTACATAAAAAATCAAAACTTGCACCTGATAATGAAATACTTTCTATTACATATAGAAGGTATAGAAATTTTTGTAACAATCTTTTAAAAAAAATTAAACATCAATACGAGAAGAATGAATTACAGAAGGCAGGAAAAAACAGTAAACTCGTTTGGAAATTTATCAAAACAAATACTTTTCGGTCGAAAAATCCTGAACCTCCATTTGAATTACTGTCCTCAGAGAAAAACCCATTCGAAGCCGCGAATAAAGTAAATAGTTTTTTTGCTAACGTTGGCAAAACGTTAGCTGAAAAATCTTTAAACCATAGTAGTTATCCCTACCAACCATCGTCGACTGTGAATACCACTACGAAAACATCAAAATCGTTTGTTTTATTAGACACTGACGTCAATGAAATTTTAAGGATAATCACAGGGTTAAAAGATGACTGCGCTGTTGGGTGGGATTGCATTCCTAATAACATACTGAAGAGGTTTAAATACCTTCTTGCTCCTCCATTGACCCATATTTTTCAGTCATGTTTATCTAACGGAATTTTTCCTAAACCGCTTAAAAAAGCAGTAGTTACGCCAGTTTTTAAAGCAGGTGATAAAAAGAGCGTTAATAACTATAGACCCATCTCGGTACTAACAGGTCTCTCAAAAATTTTAGAAAAAATTATAAATAGTAGATTAATAGATTATCTTGAAGTTAACAAATTGCTTTCAAATAACCAATTTGGGTTTAGACCAAAAAGATCGACTAACCATGCAGTTCATAGGCTGTCCCAATTCATTAGTACTAAACTTGATAAGGGCATGCACACCATTGGGATTTTTCTGGACCTCGCTAAAGCCTTTGACACAATTTCATGTTCTATATTATTGCACAAGCTTGAAAAACTTGGGATAAGAGGCGTACAGCTACAGTTGTTCTCCGACTATCTTAGAGATCGTCAACAAAGCGTTAAAATAGGGCAGTTCACAAGCTCGGAGGTGGAAAACAGTGGTTTCGGAATACCACAAGGAAGTATTTTGGGTCCTACATTATTTTTAATTTACATTAATGACCTATGTAGTTTGGTTCTTCGTAATGGGCTAATTTTATCATATGCGGACGACACTGCGCTATTGTTTTCCGCTGAATCTCGAAGTGAAGCATATGAACATGCCCAAAACGGTTTTAATGTTGTGTCTAATTGGCTTAATCAAAATCTTCTAACATTAAATATAGATAAAACTAAATATATTTTATTCTCAATGAGAAACATTACTCTGTCGCTTACTAACCTAAACATATTTGCACATAATTGCAAGAATGCTGACATCGTTTGTACTTGTCCTACTTTAGTTAAAGCTGACCACATAAAATATCTAGGTGTTACGATTGACACAAATCTAAATTTCCGTAAACACGTCGAGTTACTATGCACAAGAGTTCGTAAATTAATATATATTTTTAAGAACCTACGCCACATAGCCGACTATAAGTTAATTAAACAGGTTTATTTGGCTCTGTGTCAATCTATTCTCACCTATTGTATTACCTCATGGGGTGGAACTGCTAAGTCTATCTTACTTCCTCTAGAACGTGCACAGAGAGCAATTCTAAAGGTTGCAACTTTCCGCCCTTTTAGGTTTCCCACACACCAACTTTACACTGCATGTAAAATACTAACAGTCCGCCAACTATTTATATTGCACACCGTACTTTGTCAGCACTCTGAGCTTCCTTTCGACCCAGTACCCCAAACCAGGAGGAGGAAAGATTTGGTTTGCTTTAAACCCCAGACAAAACATGCATTTGCACATAGATTTTACGTATTTTTAGGGCCATTTTTGTACAATAAGCTCAATAAATTATTAGATATATATAATGTAAGTTATTTTAAATGTAGTATATTGATAACGGAGTATCTACTGAATCTCAACTATACGGACACAGAGAAACTATTGGAAGTTTTAGTATGATTGTAGCATTAGTTTATAAGTTGTTATTCATTAAATTCTGTTTACATGCACCCATAACAAATATATTGTAAGTGATGACCCGAAACACAGGTTTTTATAAACCTAGCTTGGGCAAGTCGCTAATTATACATAATGCTAGGTTAATAAAGTTTTTCTTTTAGTTCTTAAATAATCGTAAGTTACATATTAAGTTATTCTTTGTGAACACACTTATTGTTTAAGATTCACTACATGTGCCTGTTACCTAACCATTTTTGTGAAACATGAAATAAATAAAGATTATTATTATTATATTATTATTATTATTATATATATAGATCATATAGATATATATAGATAGATAGGGCTTCTTGTTTTAGTACCTATTTAAGCTAACGGCAATTTGTACAATTCAAGCATTCTATACAATACCAAACGCGAAGCTAGTAATATTGTGTATAATCGATGAGAGCAGCGAAGGAGACAACGTTTAGGGCAGGAGGTTTTAGAACACCCCGACACGGAGTGGTTAGGTTAGAAGGCTAAGGTAAAGGGAGCTTCGTACTCCGCTAGTAATCACAGTTATTTTGTTTTAAACAACCGGGAATAGAAGCTTTCCTACTACCAATGTAAAATAAATAATATTTCATACATTACTTAGGTACACGTTGTAGGTATTCTATACTTAATAAATAGACTAGGTATTGTATATAATACTAAATTATACAGATTGCCGGTAATTTAAAATGCTGACATGAAGGCTAAGAAGGAATGGTGAGGGTCGTTTAGTCAGTAAGAGTCTGACACAGTATCCCTCTATGCCCAAGGGCGGGATTCGTCATTAAATGATTTTTTCCACCATAAAAAAGGTAAATTGGTATTAATCTGATTATGCAGACCCTTCAGTAGGTATCTCAACCACAGATCATAAATAGTAGAGGAAACACCAACCACCAACAGACAAGGAAAACATTAAGAATATTAGAAAGAGCAAAGGTTATCGAGATAAAAAAAATGTAACGGGTAACTTTGGCTGATAAAGTAGGTATTGCACTGTTTGATGAAATTAACCAACAATGGAAACTTACAGCTGATAGGATCCACTTCTTTACGTAAAAAGTGAAATAATATGTATTTATTGCTGGGTTTTATAAGTAAACTACTCGTAAATTATTTATTTAATTAGGTACATTAATAATATCTGTCGTTTGTTTTATAACCAAATTTTATTGCGAATTTAAGTTTTAATGTTTACCAAGGATTTATAAAAACTTCTGTGGGATAAATATCTATTCCGCTAATAGATTTATGACCTTTGAACAAAACAATAAGCCACAAGTCATCCGTGATAAACTGTATTTTTTTCTCGATTTTTTGCATATATGCAAATAAAACTACATTGGTACCTACAGTGTTGTAAGGGCCTTGTGTGGACCGATGGCTTGGTTGCAGGAATCCAATGGGTGCAAAATGCAAAGGATCGTACATTGTGGTGACATTTGGGGAAGGCAACAGTGGACATGGGCAGTAGGGAGGAGGGTGCTGGAAGGTGCACTTGTAATCAATACGTATTAAAAATATGTATAAAAAAGTTTAAAAGATCAAGACGGGGTGCTGAAATTTTTTCGATTTTCTTCCGCTAGCTCTTGCACTATTTTTACACAAGTCAACAATATTTAAGCTATATCTGTATAAACCAGTTAAAGAAAACGAGGAAACATGCTGAAGATAGATGCTACAGAACAGTGCCCAATTATAGTTCTAAAACCGATATTAACGATATCAGAAACCATTTTCTTTCCTCCCTTTAAGACATTATGTTTCTAGAAATTTATTAAAAGCTTGGCATAGATTCCAGTTGAAATAGAAGCGGGTAAATAACGGCTTTCAGCATTTTATAAATATTTAGATTAGTTTCGGCCGTAATTAGGTGGCAAATTAATATCGAGTGAACTCTAGTCTGGCTTTTCTGGATCAGTAAACATATTTAGTACATATTTTATTAAGATAAATATCATTATCCGGTGAAGCGGGTTTTTAATACCGGATGAGAGCTTTTATTAGATTATGTTAACAGATTACATTAGAATCTGCATGCTGCGCTATTCCCGTCTGATTGTTATTTAAATTTCTTCAAAGCTAGAGTGAATAGGCTCTTAATAAACTAGTGCGCTTCACCATCAACGATTGCATTAGTGCTTACCATCACGTGGGATCGTAGTTAAGAACCGGTTTATATCATTAAAAACTGAAGTGTGTTAAACATAAGCAGGAAATTATAATAAACTTAAACTCTCTTTTACAAGAAGCTTGAGAACCTACGTATATGTGGACTCGTAATGGAATTGAAATCAGATACCCCATAAAATCGAACAAACTTAGCGAACAAACCAGCGATCATAATTTTCCTTGCCCTTCTCGATCGCTTTACTTTCGTAGGCGTTGGTTCGTTTTGAAACAGCCAAACTGTCCACTGACGTTTTGTTTCAGAATAATTTGGATAAATACAGGATTCGTCAACTGTCAGCCTGCTTCAAATTTTTTAATCTTATCATGGCACCACTCCATACGGGTCTTCTTCTGAGCTTCGGTGAGGTTATGCGGCACCCAGTGGCAATCTAACCTCCTTAACACGAAGCTCAGAAGCAGGCCCGTATACGCCAGGCCAAGGCTGGTATAGAATCGTGTGAACGCTTACCTTCCTGAACCAATTTGCAGTGTATGCTGAATCTCTTCGAATGTGATTCGCCTGAATTTTTAATGAGACACGATAATTTGATTTGGCTCTCGAAAAAACGTTGAGAGAAATTCAAAATTCGAACAATGGTAGGTATGTTTACTTATAAATAACTAAATAAATAATTACAAGTGGCCAGTGCCTTATACATACATAAAAACTTTTTTTCGCTAAACTTACTACCAGGCCACTCGGATGGCCTGGTAGTATAATAATAATAATATGTCCACAACTATCACACAACGCCATCTAGTCCCAAGCTAAGCAGAGCTTCATTCATTGCGCTACAAATCATTCATAAAAACCAAACTGTCTAGTTGCCTACATATTTGATTGTTATGATAGTTTTTTTAATGTTAAATTGTTGGTCACCCCTCCGTTCACGTGCATAGCATAGCGTCAGCCTTATAATGATCCCACTGCTGGGACTCAGGCTTCCTATAGATGAGGGCATGGGCCATTGGTGGATGTCACATGTCTTCGAATTTTTGGTTTTAGGATTATATCGTTTGCTTTACGATGTCACGTGCATAGCTATTCGTTACTCTCATCCGCCATCTTAAATGACGCCTACAATTTGATTTCGATTCAAAAATAGAACGAAAGTCAACGATAAATTTGATCCACACGTGATGTTTAATGTGAATTTTGTTTGGCATGCGCTTATTTCTCTGCATCCGTCGCTCGAGGTCTCACACTGTTGATGTTACGATGGAATAATAGTGAAGAAAAGCGGTGGGTGTTGGCACATGCAACTATTCCACTAAATTAAGAAATTGGCAATGGAATATTGTTGTTTTTACGTTTTCTATACTATTATTATACTAATATGTTAGTCTAGTAGTTAGTGGCCCTGACTGATATGCCGGAAGTCGTAGGTACGATTCCCAGCCAGGGCAATATGTTTGTGTGTACTTTATAAGTGAGAACTTGTTATTGGTTGATAGTCCAACTTACTTTTCTTAATCTGTTTTTTTTAGCTGTAAGTCCTCCGTGTTACTTAAATAAATGAAAATAAATAAATTTGTGTTGTTTAATTTATCTGTAATATTTGTGTTTTTATAAATACATAAGTATGTTTATCAGTTATCTAGTACCCATAATAAAAGCTCTGCTTAGCTTGGAACTAGACGTTGTTGTGTGATAGTTGTTGAATATTTTATATTAATATTATATAGGAGCATCATTTTTTTCTGATAAACCGACTTTTTGACTTTTCAAAAGTACCTGTAAAAGTTTATTTGAAATACATGCTTTGAATTTTTGTATCCTACCTAAATTCACTTTTCCTTTCTCTTTTATTGCACCTACCACAGTTTGTCTCTCCATCATCCTAAGGTTGACTCTACAGACAAATATTTACTAAATGCCTAAGGCATTAAGTCCACCTCTGTACTTGTTTGTGCATAAACTGTTTAATAAATAACATAAAGTTACCTATTTATCCTTACAACTGTAGACTACAACCAATAAAGGAATGCTGAAACCGCACGTGAATATTTCAGTTAGCATGAAACATAAATGTCAAGCAAGCATCGGTCATAAACTTTATCGACCGTAAATCCGATTCGTCATTCATTCGTTTTGTCGTGAACTTGCACATATTAAAATTAGCGTTGTTTCTGTAAAAATATAGTATAGACGGAAATATTTTATAAAGATATTTGAAAAAGTATCGCCTTATTATATAAATAATTTAACTGTATTTATAAACAGATATATTTATTAAAGTGAATAAAAAATGTCATTAATTACTTTTTTAAGTGTAATGACATGGCAGTACATATACCTAATACATACATTACCTACATGATTATTATATTTATTAATGTGTATATGTTTGCAAGCCGAATGCTGAAATGTGACTGTGAGCTATATTGTATCTTAAGAACTACCGTGTACTATCAAAAAAGATAGAATCACAGTTGAGATGGCTGGAAGTCGGGGTCGTGGTTTCTACTGCAGGAAACCCTACAGTTGGCGCCTGAGGAAGTCTTTACCCTCAGGCGTGTGGTCACTTCTTACTACATTACTGCTTCGCAGAAAAAGGCGATCAGTTTATATTATGTGTCTAGTAGGCAGATATATTTGTTTAAGAATGGTCTAGAATCTTAGTCTGGCTTATTATAAGATGTTACAAAAAACATTGCTGTTAACATTTTTCAACAAACTGATTATTCATGAATGTTGAGATATGATCTTGTGCAGTGCACTATGGACGCGAATGTATAATGTTTGCGAAGCATGCTTTAGCTTAGCTGGCTAGTGAATGGGCCATTGTGTAACACTATCGTTTCGCTGTAACACTAAACATGCTGTGTAGATCTTCTGCTTGACTTTGCCCGAGTTATCATGTATAAAAACACAATTGAATCGACGCCATTGGTTCCATACTGAACGGTCGGTCTTAATTGCAAATACAAAAGTACGGTCAATTAATTATGTGTATAGCAATATGTACGTATCATCATCGTCATCACCAGCTTTTTTAATGTTCGCAGTGCTGGGATACGGGCCTCCTTTCTCTCGTAGAGGGAATGGGTCATAATCAGCCAGTCTTCGAAAGTTGGGTTCTAGGACATGCCGGTTTTCTCACGATGTTTTCCTTCATCGTTTGAGAGCAGTGGTGATGAAATAAATTACACAAAGTAATGCCGAGTCGTTACCACGAGACTACCATGCTCTCTAAATCAGCGTACAGATCAGAAATGGGTGGGTTTAAAAGTCCATTCATTAGCTTCGTATTGCGTTAAAAAAAAAATGGAGAGTACGCCATATATCTCGACAATGCCAGCTAAAAAATACATCTAACCAATCACATGCATCCGAGTAACAATATTTCGTTTAGTGTCACTGTGTCACTGTCTGTAATCCATTTACTGTGTGACATTATGGACTTTGGCATAATCTATGTATACTAATATTATAAAGCTGAAGAGTTTGTTTGTTTGTTTGTTTGTTTGTTTGTTTGAACGCGCTAATCTCAGGAACTCCTGGTTCGAATTGAAAAATTCTTTTTGTGTTGAATAGATCATTTATCGTGGAAGGCTTTAGGCTATATAACATCACGCTGTGACTTATAGGACCGAAGAAACAATGGAAAATGTGGAAAAAACGGGGAAAAATATTCATCTTTGAGGGCTTCCGTTGCGTGCGCTGCGAAAACGGTAGAAGATACCAAAAAAATATGTATGAAAGAATTATTCCTCTTAAAATGATCTAAAAAAATGTCCGCGACAGTATATGTCTATCTTTTAAGATTAACTCACTAGAACCGTTTTATGGGAATCAAATTTGGCCGAAATTAATGCATTATTACCAATTATTTGTTAGAGTTGTATCAACATAGTAATATTAAACTTTATCCAAATAAATGTGTTGTTGATTAAGAGTATGTAATTGTGAACAAAATTGTCTTTGTAATCACTTATTTTCAATGAACATCTTAGAAGATATTACAATTTTAAAATACTCCGATATAAAATTCACACACGCCGCATGATGTGCAAAATATGACGCTGTGCCTGGCCGGCGGGCGAGGAGAGGGGTTGCTTGCGGGCGGCGCGGAGGGGTTTTTTTATGGTAGGTAAAAATCATCCAATGACGAATCCCGCTCTTGGGCGGAGCGGGAAACAGTGTCAGACTCTTACTGACTAAACAACCTACCCCGTTCCTCCCTTGCCTTATTCCCAGAGCCCCGGTATAACGCTTTCGCACCAACCCTCGGCTGCAGGAGGCTTCGACCCTGAAGAGCCCCACAGTTTGCTGACAACACCTTGAGGCGCGCGGGAGCAGTGCAGGCCGTCGACGACTTGGTCTCGGTCTGGACTGTTACCAGACAACCGGACGGCGAGCTACCCATTGCTCACCATCCGCAAGCCAGCGTCTAGGGTGGCCGGATATCGGCGGGATCGAGGCGGCGACGGCGACGGCGAGGGTGCTTTTGAACTTGCCTCCTCCTTTACGAGCATTACTGCTTCGCAGAAGGAGGCGACCGCTTGCCATTCTTCTTCGCTGCGGACCATGGCCTGAACCAAAGCCCGGCGCGAGAGGCCACCGCCGCCGATCACCCCCACGAGGACACGGCGATTCTCTTCTCAAGCGGGGCACACCTCCACCGTGTCTTCCGTGCTGGCCACACAGTGGAGACACCTGGGCGTCTCTTCCGCACGAATCCGGCGCAGGAATCTCCTGAACTTCCCATGTCCGGTGAGAACCTGCGTCATGTCCTGCGTGATGTCTATCCAACCACGCCTCAAAGAGGGCACTTACCACCGAGATTATGGCGTGCCCAAGTGGAGGGTGTAGCTCTATGAAGTACTTTTAGATAATTATGTTCTTTTAAAAACTAAATTGCTAAATTAATAACAGAAATTGACACGGGCAAAGTCGTGGGTAACAGCTATAATTTATAAAGCTGAGGTTGTTTGCAAAAATAAATATGATGCCCAAAATAACTATTCCACGCGGACGAAGTCGCGGGCACAGCTAGTTGGTTATAAAAGTCTTAAATTTCTAAGTTCCTAAACGACTGGCAAAGTCTCCAAATGACTACAAGGGTCATTGGACGTTGTCGTCAAAAATCTTCACCAGTTTAGAGTAGAGTGAAAGAGTGTAGGTATTCCTTCAGCCGTTCTTTGTGATTCAGGGCACGGTGATTCTTTCGACATATAATAATATACCACTCTAAAAAGCTAGGAATAGAATGGAGGAATATGTAGCAAGATAGAAATTGCAATTGCAAATGAATGTGCAGATGTTTTACAAGCTTACAGAGACGGGAAAGACACCCACATCAACATTTGACGTTAGGACCCCCTGGTTAGTTAAAACACAATGGTCCGCATAGCATCATAGCATTGGTCAGACACTGACAGTGGTCAGGAGCCGGGCTGTCCTGAACCTATTCCAGGTGTTGAAGCAATAAGCTATGGTCGGTCCGCATAGCACTAAGTGCGAACACCATACTCTTAAACACTTTTTTTTTTATTACAATAAACTAGTGCTTAACTGCGATCGCACCTGATGGGAAGCAGTGATGCAATCGTTGATGGTAAGGCGCATTAGTTTATTAAGACCTATTCACCTTGAAGACACCTAAATTATAATCGGACGGAAAGACTGCAGCCGGCAAACTGTACGCGGTATAAACGACGAGGCAAAACGCTTAGTCCGGGCCACAGATGTCTCAACAACAACTTACAAAATAATATGCAATTATCCTGTTTTGTACTTAAATCCGACTATTTCTATCTAAGTAGGTACTGGTATGAATGATGCACCTAATTACGCATACCAACACGGAATGTCGTCAAGACTTTTTCCTTGATGTAAGTGGTGACTTCGTGAGTAACAACTCTTCTATCAGGTAAGTGTCACGCAAGGATCACGCAAAGATCACGCAGACACCATGCTATTAGCATCATGTTCTTTGTCACCCTGCAGAAGAAGGTTTTTTCATTAGACAGTCGCCGGTGTAAACTCGATATCATCTGGTTAACAATTATCCTGTTTTGTACTAAAAGCTGACTATTTCTATCTAAGTACTGATATGGATGTCATCAGGACTTTTCCCTTATGTAAGTCGTGACTTCGTGGCTCACAACTCTTCTACAGGTAAGTATCATGCAAGGGTCACGCAAGGATCACGCAAGGATCACGCAAGAATCACGCAAGGATCACGCAGACAGCACACTATTAGCACCATGTTTCTTTGTCACCCTGCATAAGAAGGTTTTTCATTAGATAGTTACTGGTGTAAACTTGATATCATCCGGTTAAAGGATTTGTTCAAGAAGATAATGTATTAAACACGATGTTTTCTATGAGTTATTGATTATCGAGTTTTTATTAACTGTTGTATAAATAAGAACTATAGATCTAACGGTAAAAGATGTCTATATATATCTATAAGATAACTTATATACTGTTTTGCGGGTGAGAATGTGGAGACCTGAAATACAGGGTTTCCCTAGTTTAGGCTCCAGTGCGCCCCTATAATCATACTATAGTGTACCAAGTACAAAAAGAGTAATATTTTGTGGTAGTAATAAACAAATTATTATTATTATATCGGGAAGCTATATATATTTGTTACTCTGTCTGTGTCATCCTGCTTATAAGTCTATATTCTCCAAACTCTTCAATAATTCTTCTTGTTTGCTTTACCTGTTTATTTTCCTGTCCGTTAATATACAAATTGCAGTAGATTTTAGTTGTGAATGCTTTAATTTTTCTTCCACAAATGCCATTAATTAAGAGTTGAAGTTGCTCTCATTTTACTTTAATCTATTACATTACATTGAGACCAGTGTTGGCCGTGTGTGGTATAAAAACAGCCAGGCGCATTACTTTGTGTAATTAATTTCATGACTACTGCTCTCAAAACGGTGAATCTACCGACCCGCACTGGGCTCGCGTGATGGATTACGATCCATTTCCTGAGGTCTGAGTCCCAGCAGTGGGAAAATTTAAGGTTGATGGTATGCTATGCCATGACACAAGAATTTCATGACTACTGCTCTCAAAACGGTTAAAGAAGACATAGTGAGAAAACCGGCATGTCCTAGAACCAAAAATTCGAAGACATGTGACATCCACCACCCGCAATAATTAAGGATTACGGTCCAATATAGGAGTGCTACTAGAGAGAATTCTTAGTCCAATATAGGAGTGGTACTAGAGAGAATTCTTAGTCCAGTATAGGAGTGGTACTAGAGAAAATTCTTTATAAGACTGATGCTATGCTGTACTATGTTTTAGTTTTGCCTCCAAAAACAAGATCCAGACTGTTCAATAACATAGCGGTATTAGTAATACATTGACTCATAACAAAAACTATAAGTAATGTTATTAATAACAACAAAATTTGGGTGCATATGGGGCCCCACCGCGGTCTTCGGGGCCCAAGTCAACCTCCCCTGCAAGTTGGGGCACCTGCCGAACAACGGACGAGGCTCTGGCGCTGGCTTTCCCTTTTAGGGTTGGGAGGTCAGACGGCAGTCGCTCCCGTAAAGGCCACAAAAGTCAAATTATCATGGATAGGTCGGAAAAGATAATTGCCACGGATAGGGCGCCGCCGCAAAACGGCGCGCAGGAGATTCGCCCGACTCCTGTGGCAAGTGGGCGAGGGCTACCGTGTATGGGGCGAGCACGGTTAAAGACGCGAGCCCCAGCCCGTAAACTCCGCTTCGCCAGCCTGAACATTGGCACGCTGACCGGACGCGCGAGAGAGTTGGCCGATGTACTGCTTAGGCGAAGGGTGGCCGTGGCATTCCTGCAGGAGACTCGGTGGAAAGGCCGCAGGTCCCGACTCATCGGGAATGGCTACAAACTGATCTATACGGGTGCAGCCGGTGGGGAGAACGGGGTGGCCGTTGTACTCTCCGAGGAGTTTCACGACGCAGTCCTGGAGGTGAAACGCTACAGTGATCGGCTTATGGTCGTAGGTGTGCTTATTGATGGGGTTATAACCCACTTGATAAGTGCCTACGCGCCTCAGGTCGGTTGCAGCGACGCTGAAAAGGCTGCGTTCTGGGATCAACTCGGTGGGGTGCTTCGTGGCATCCCGTTGTCGCAGGGAATCGTTTTGGGTGGTGATCTGAACGGTCATGTGGGTGACAGGTGCAAGGACTTTGAGCATGTTCACGGTGGCTTTGGATACGGTAGCCGTAACGCTGAAGGGGAGACTATCCTCCAAACGTGTGCGGCTGCCGGCCTTGCCATCGTGAACACGTATTTCAAAAAGAAATCCGAACACCTGATTACCTACAAGAGCGGGAGGTACGCTACCCAAATCGATTTCTTACTCACACGGAGGCACCATATCAGTAGGGTGGCCAACTGCAAGGTCATACCCGGTGAGAGTCTCACTGCACAACACCGTCTCCTTGTCATGGACTTGCGCGTCAAGCCTAGGGTCAAGGTTGTTGAGCGCCAACAACGCCGTATACGGTGGTGGCGACTGAATGAAGCCACGTCCCAGTCGTTCGCGTCGGCCATCGGCGATAAGTGCGATGGTACCGATGGCGAACCTATGCAAAGCCACTGGGACAGGATTCAGGTTGTCATCACTGAGGCGGCAAAGTCGGTGCTCGGCTTGTCCAGGGGCGGCCGCAGGTGTGACAAGGAGACTTGGTGGTGGGATGACACAGTCCAGAGGGAGATCAGAGAGAAGAAAGCCCTCTTCAAAACGTGGCAAGCTTCCAAATCTCCCGAAGACCGCGACGCATACAGAACCGCAAAACGTGCCGCCAAGAGGGCCGTAGCCAGAGCCAGACGAGACCACTTACAGCCACTCTATGATAAGTTGGAATCGTCTGAGGGGCAAAAGCTCATTTATAAGTTGGCACGTTCCAGGGTCAAAGCGGCACTGGATATCTCTAAGTGCCGCTGTGTAAGAGACCCTGACGGCAATCTGTTATGCGAGGACCTCGCGGTGAAGGAGAGATGGCGCTCGTATTTCCACGAGCTGCTGAACAAGCAGCACAAAGAGGTGTTGTCTCCGGTTCTCCCTCCAAATCAGGGACTTGTGCCCCCGGTTACGCCTGAAGAAGTGCATGTGGCCCTTCGCCGCATGAAGAACCGGAAAGCTGTCGGTGCCGATGGAGTCCCCATTGAAGCCTGGAAGGCGATGGGTCCTCGTGGTGTGGGCATCTTAACCCACCTATTTAACCGCATGCTCCTCACCGGAAAGATCCCGAGTCAATGGAGACTGAGTATTATCACTCCAGTCTTCAAAGGCAAGGGATCGGTGCAGGAGTGTGGCGACTACCGTGGGATTAAGGTTATGTCCCACACCATGAAGCTCTTCGAGCGGGTGATTGACTCTCGGATCCGACAGGAGTGCACCGTCTCGGGATGTCAATATGGGTTTCGACCAGGCCATGGCGCCATGGATCCCATCTTTGCCCTAAGGGTTACCATGGAGGGATACAGATCGAAGAATACGCCTCTGCACCTCTTGTTCCTAGACATGCAGAAGGCCTTCGACTGTGTCCCCCGTGATGTGATCTGGTGGGCGCTGAGATCTAAAGGAGTGCCCGAGACCTATGTTGACATCATCCGAGATATGTACCGAGACTCCGGTTCTGTGGTTCGGACCGCTGTTGGCGATACGAAACCCTTCCCCATCACCGTCGGAGTTCACCAGGGCTCTGTCCTTAGTCCGTTTCTGTTCAGCGTGGTGCTGGACGTGCTGTCCTCCACCATCAGGGACTTACATGAGCAGCCGCCATGGCTGCTCATGTATGCAGACGACATCGCGCTGGCGGATTCGGACAGTGGGCGCTTGGTTCGACGTGTGGCAGCGTGGAAGGAATCGCTGGAAAACGGCGGTCTGAAGATTAATGCGGCGAAGACCGAGTACTTGGCCTGTAACACAACTAACGCTGCTCCTGTTCGCATTGGCGAAGACACAGTTGAGCGCACGGAACAGGTCAGGTACTTGGGATCGGTGCTCCACGAGTCCGGGGACGTCGATTGCGACGTCGAGTCACGTATCTCGGCGGCATGGGCGAAATGGCGTGAGGTGGCGGGGGTTATCTGTGACCCCAAAATGCCGGTTAGGCTCAAAGGACAGGTCTATAAGACCATCATTAGGCCTGTCCTTTTGTATGGCAGTGAAGCGTGGCCTTTACTTGAGCGACATAAGCAAAGCCTGCGTGTCACGGAAATGAATATGCTGCGCTGGATGTCTGGAGTTTCGCGGAAAGACCGCATTAAGAACTCCCGCATCCGGGGCAGCCTTCAGGTCCGTGACATAGCGGATAAACTGCAGGAGGGTCGTTTACGCTGGTATGGCCACGTTTTACGAAAACCGGCAGACTACGTGGGTAACAGATGCCTCGCCATGCCGCCTCCGCCGGGACCCGGAAAACGAGGTAGGCCTAAGAGGCGATGGATCGACGTCGTAAGGGACGATATGCGTGCTAATGGGCTTAAGGCAGAGGACGCAAAAGACCGAGCGAAGTGGAGACGACTAGGCAGGAAAGCGGACCCCGGGCACCGAGGTGAAAGCCAAGGTAGCAACCGGGACTAACGCTAGGCTGATGATGATGATGATTAATAACAACAAAAACAGACACACAAACAGTTTGGTAAGGAATATTGCTGACAATAATAATTATTTTCCTACAGGATAAACTGTATTCGGGTTGTAACTGAATGCCTAAAACAATAGACTCTTTACCTCATAATATTTAACAGGTATATTTTCCTACTATAAAATATAAGGATATTTGTTATTAGTTATTATTCAACTTTCATAATTTACTACGAGCACCGGAAAATTAACATAACTCCTGTAATTTATTATACTAAGAATTGTTAAATTTCTGTGTACTGTTTTATATAAATAATTAGAACTAAAATGTGTTAAATGAATATTATATTTTTTAACTAAGTTTACATATTTTATTATCCTGAACATATCTTCTTTCAAATAAAAAAACAATGATTAAAATCAGTTCACGTAATCTATGTTTACCACCTAAAACTCAAATAATAGTAACACAATTTCGGTTTTGTTACATTGTGAGAAATTTGTGACGGACGGGAAACTACGGAACCCTACACTAAGTGTGGCCCGACACGCTCTTGGCCGGTTTTTTTAATATATATAAATAAGTAGTGTTACTAGTAATTATTCAACTACAGGAGTTATTTTATTAATTTTCCGTTGCTACGAGTAAATTATGAAATAATTTACTCGTAGCAACGGAAAATTAATAAAATAACTCCTGTAATTTATGATATTATAAAAATTGTAAAATTTCCGTGTACTGCTTTGTATAAATAACTAGAACTAAAATGTGATAAATGAAGAACCGCTCGACCTATTTTGTGCAAACTTTACATAAACCATCTACTAAATAGTCTGAATGAATAAAATTACAACGAAAAGATGTATTGATTTTTATATAATTATATTGATCCCCGTTACCAATAATAATAATATTAGTTAAGATCAATATAAATTTATTTATTATTTATAAAATTCCATAAATAATTAGATATCTAACCTTAAAATTAGTTAAGTAAATTAATGTTAACTATAAATAGCTGGGGTGCAAGGGGTCCCAACTAACATCTTTC
The DNA here is from genome assembly GCA_029852875.1 of Mythimna loreyi. Lineage (NCBI taxonomy): Eukaryota > Metazoa > Arthropoda > Insecta > Lepidoptera > Noctuidae > Mythimna > Mythimna loreyi. The sequence goes on from CM056792.1 coordinate 14,408,882, forward strand.
GGAACCCAAGCCAACCTCAGCTGCACGTGGTACACCCTGCTGATTAACTGACGAGGCTCTGGCGACCCGCCAACACGCACTGGACCAGCGTGGCGGGCTATGGTCCAAACCCCCCAAATGGATAGAGGAATAAGAATCAGGCCCCAAGTGCCCGGCGACCCCAGTGGTTGTGCTGGCGTGGACAGGCGGCAGTGCGGCCCTGGGGTTCGGGGAGCTAAGAATCTCCGGGTGAGATTGACTAACCGTTAAACGACTACGGCAAATTACATAAAGGACACCGATACACTCAATATTCTGACTTACTCGTCTTTCATCAGCGTCCGTAATGTACGGACGCTGATGAAAGACGAGCGTATTATCGAGCTTGAAAACGCTCTTAAAGATATTCACTGGGATATTGTGGGTCTTTCGGAAGTGAGGAGAGAGGGTGAGCACACAGAGGAAAGAGACGATGCTATATTCTTCCACTTCGGTGAAACCAGAGGAAAATACGGAGTGGGATTTCTGGTTGCAAAGAAGTGGAAGGATAATATCATTGAATTTGTAGACTACTCTGAACGTATCGCAGTGCTGAAATTCCAAATCACACCTATAAAAACGCTTACGATTATACAAGTATATGCACCGACAACTGCACATACCGATGAAGACGTCGAAGAATTTTACGACCTTCTAAATAGAGTATGCGATGAAAATAGGGGCACATGGAATTTGGTCATTGGCGATTTTAATGCAAGGGTGGGAAAAAAGCAAGAAGAGGACAGCGAAGATACCATCGGTTGCTTTGGCATAGGGACCCGCAACGAACGAGGTGTCCGTCTGGCACAGTTTGCTTTTGGCCAGAGCATGTATATAACAAACAGCTTTTTTTCAAAGAAACCTCAAAGACGTTGGACTTGGGTCTCACCCAATGGCTTTACAAAAAATGAAATTGACTACATATTGTCATCTGACAAAAATTTAGTTAAGAATATCAGTGTCATAAACAAAATTAAATACAGCTCCGATCACAGGCCGCTACGTGCGAAAATTCGTTTTGATTTTAAAATCCACCGAGCTAAATTATTTTTAAAACGAATTCGAAGACTTCCCAAAGAGACACTTGTTAATAACTTAGAACATTTTAACTTAGAGCTTTCAAATTACTTTAAGGACCTTAAAATTGATGAAACAGATGCAGAAAGCCAATATAACTCAATAGTAACCGGAATAAGTAACAGTTGTAAAACGATAAAACACAAACCCAGAAATACACGCAAATTAACAACTCACACTATCAATTTAATCGAAAACCGATCAAAAACAGAAATAGGAACACTACAATATAGAATAATTGACAGAGAAGTTAAACGAAGTATAAGGAAAGATTTAAGAAATATTAACACATATTTAGTAAAAACAGCTCTAGAAAACAACACATCTTTGAGAATTTTAAAACAAGGCGTCACAAAGGGAAGAGCTTGGATTAACAGTTTAACTGACAGTAATGGGAAAAAACAGTACAATAGAGAGAAAATTATAGACGTAGCCACACAATTTTACAAATCATTATATTCTGATCACCCTCCACCAGAAATCAATACAGAATACAGTGTGTCAGATTCCATTCCCCCAATAAACGGTTATGAAGTGCATAAAGCACTTACTACTATGCGCTTTAATAGAAGTCCTGGGGAGGATGGAGTCACCACGGAAGCCTTAAAAATCGGTTCTCAAACGCTACTTCCTCACCTAACTAACCTGTTCAACACTATACTCCAAACAGGAAAAGTACCAAATGCCATGTGCCACTCTAATATCATACTTTTACATAAAAAAGGCGATAAAAGTGATATCGGTAACTATCGACCAATAAGCTTAACATCCCATATTTATAAAACTTTCATCAAAGTTTTACACAATCGACTTGATGAAAAACTGGACAAACATCAGCCACCAGAACAAGCCGGATTCCGCCCTAACTTCTCCACAACTGACCACCTTCAAACACTTAATCAGATAATAGAAAAATGCACTGAATTTAATATCCCATTATATCTGGCCTTCGTCGACTACGCGAAGGCCTTCGATAGTGTTCGTCACATTGAAATCTTTAAATCTCTTGAAAACCAGAACCTTGAAAAACCTTATGTAGATTTACTAAAAATCATTTACTTCAATAGCTCCGCAAACATTAAATTAAATACCTCAGGACCAACTTTCAAAATTGAAAGAGGTGTCAAGCAAGGTGACCCGCTCTCGCCCAAATTGTTTACGAGCACATTGGAGGGGGTGTTTAAGTCACTGGCAGCCTCATGGAACACCAAAGGCATTGACATCGGTGAAAAGAGGTTAACAAATCTTCGATTTGCCGACGACATTGTCCTCTTTGCCCCCACAGCCCAGGAGCTGCAAACTATGCTCCAGGAACTGAACACAGCTAGCCTCAAGGTGGGACTCGCTATGAACCGTTCTAAAACCAAAGTGATGACCAACAGCACCAAACGTAGGGTCGAGGTAGATGCGCAGGAAATACATTATGTCGATTAGTATATCTGGGCCAGTTAGTATCTTTCCAAAACAGACAGGAAAAGGAAATTGATCGACGCATCCAGAACGCCTGGAAAAGCTACTGGTCCATGAAGGCGCTAATGAAGGGTGATCTACCGATCTCCCTGAAGCGTAAATTCATCGACATGTGTATTCTGCCCATCCTAACCTACGGTGCTCAGATTTGGTCACTCACCGAACTACAAAGGTTCCGCCTTGGGGTTTGCCAGAGAGCTATGGAGCGTAGTATTCTGGGCGTAAGAAGAACAGACCGAATACGTAATGATACGCTGCGCTCCAGGACGGGCATAATAGACGTAGGCAAAAAGGCTGCCAGGCTTAAATGGGATTGGGCAGGTCACACTAGTCGCATGCACGAGGACCGCTGGGCAAGAGTCGCCACACAGTGGGCACCAGAGGGAAGAAAGCGTTGTGTTGTTGTGTGGCCTAGAAAGAGGTGGCGAGATGATCTAGACGCGTACCGAGACGATTGGTTGGAGACTGCGCGGGAGAAGAAGGTTTGGAAGGACTTGGGGGAGGCCTTTGCCCAGCAGTGGGCCAGTTAGGGCTAAAAAAAAAAAAAAAAATTCTGATCTTCTAGGAGTACAATGGTAGGTATGTGCCTACCTGGGTATATCTATACTGTTCACTTCCAGTACATAAACCAGGCACCCTAAAATACCCATCGGTTTACTATACAATGTGTTCCAAATGAGAATAGGATCAATTGCCATGTTGTAACGTCACGTCATACTGTCATATCGAAGAATTATTAGGGAGAACAAAATAAAAAATCTTTTAAATTTAATTTATTTAAGAACTGTGAACCATAAAAGTTTAATCAGGATCCAGTTCTTCAATTTTACTCATTTCTGAGTTCTTCAATTTTGCGAAGTTATCTTCGAATTGTCAGAAGGTTTGACGTGACGTCACAACATGGTAATCGATACTATTCCTCTTTGGGACGCATTGTATAAACTATGCGACACTTTGATTATTTTGAAGACAATTTAAGTCATCATTGTTTTCATAAATTAGTATTGCCATTAGTCGTAGAATTAGTTACCAAGACAGATATGTCACATAGGGAGAAGTTTCATGCCTCCATATCATCAATAATCATGAGACGCTCTGGGAATCAGGAGTCGTAGGGTCCCGGCCACTGGAGGAGCAGACTTATGGACGGTGATCATTAGGTAGCTCGCTGTCCGATAAGTGCCACGTTCAGGTCGACAGTGCGATGTATTGGGCCGATATCTGTCAAGGTTACGGGGTTGTTCGTAAGAATCGCTCTGACCTTGGTACGTAAAGGAAGCAGGACTGAAGAAACACAGGTGGGTATAGATGAATTATACACAGATACAGAACAAATGATCGTGCTCATCACGCCAACATTTGTCCTGGGTGGGAATCGAACCCATGACCTCCGGCATAGCAATCATGGCCACTAACCACTAGACCACAAGGCTAGTCAAATTACCCACATTATGTCCAATAATGTCTAGTAATTAAGAATGACGAATTGCACTCACTTATCTCGATCAATTAATTTACTTTTAACGTCATTTCCTTAAACAGAAAAAAACCCTCTTGTGTAAGCTTGAGTCACGAACTACATAAAGGAATATTCCTATTTGTAGGCAAATTACTTTTACCTGCTTTACTTAGAAATGTAAGACTGATTTATAAGCATGATTAATATTTCATAATAAGGATGTTTTTAATACCGTGCGGATTTCATAACGCATGCTTGCGTTGTTCCGCATGCGGGTTTGCGATATCACGCCCCGCATCCTGGGTGCGTATTAGAATAGAATAGAATGGTTTATTTTTGAGTACATTTAGATCTTAATATTAAACGGAATCACATATACTACCTTTGCAGGTGTCCTCCTGGAGCCTAGGGTGGTGCAAACTGTTACCTCGACTCTAGGAATAAGGCAAGGAAGTTACGGGGTAGGTTTTTTAGTCAGTAAGAGTCTGACACTGGTCTCCCGCTCCGCCCAAGAGCGGGTTTGATGATTTTCACCTACCATAATAAAAAAAAACCTTTGCAGGTGTAGAAATATTAGATGAGTGACTATCTAATTTGCAAAAAACATAATTATACTTCATGCAATATTATTTTACCGCTTTACAATAAATACTTGTATGAAAAGGACATAATTGCAGGAGCTATGCGCCAGGGCGCGCTACGCTGTCCAATAAAACGTAAACTATCGCAATAAAGCGTAGCGCGTTTAAGGGTATCGTAATAAAGCGATACCCTTAAACTCGATAGGTAATTAATATTCAAAGCGTTGTAGCGGTGTCTATTTTGAGATGGGATACCGTCAAATAGCTCCTCCCACTCTGAGTGAAGAAAGAGAGAGGACTCTTACTAATTAAAACTCAATTGTGTTCTTCACTTGTCTGTCCCTTGCGTTTCAGAGCCACGGTAGCTCTTTTGAACCCTACTAAATTAATTACAAGGTTGCCGACCTAGCACAAGGAATTGCCAAAATTAAGTGGCAATGGGCAGGGCATATTGCACGCAGAACAGATAGCTATTGAGGCCGAAATGTTCTGGAGTGGCGACAGCGTAACGGAAGACGCAGCGTTGAAAGGCTTCCCACAAGATAGACCGATGACGTGGACCTAGACCATGACTTTTAAAGTAAGATTGTTTTATTCCTGTTTCAGAGTGTGTAAGTGACAGCGTTAGACACGTTGTCTAGCGCCGTCTCTTTCCCACTGAAAGTAATATTGAAGTAATACTGCTATAAGGGCTTGTGGTAGGCCCCCTGGTCTGGGTTGCTATGGATGCGAGATGCGCAAAACCGATCGTTAAAGCGTGGCTTGGGTGAGGCCAATGTCCAACTAATGATGATAATGATGATGATGAATAATGAAATTACACTTCTATACTAAGTTTAATTTATTCAACTAGGTAAGCTAATTTCTATAGGTATAACTAAGTACATACTAATTACCGTTTATCTGCATCAAACCGGTTTGAAACATTAGCACTAATGGTATAGAAATAGGTATCTGTGTATATAATTATTTACATAGCAACTTGTACGTAGAACAACGAGACACATAAAAGACCACGTGTAGTGGTACAAACGTGACTTTCTATAATGATCTGAAATGACAGAGAGATAATGTTAAAATGACAATTAGTGATGTTAAAGAAGATAATAGTCACGGGTCAGAGTCACTTGAACTGGGTGTGTTTTTACCGATTATATTTTAGCTATATGAGGTTGTTCTAACTTGGCGAGCAAGAAGGCTCTGGGAAGTGTGTTTTTACCTATTATATTCTAGCTGTGTACGGCCGTTCTAACTTGGCCATCCCTAAGGCTCTGTGAACTTTAGCGCTTGTAGACTTATACAAAAATAAAGGTCTTAAATTCAACTGTTCGAAATCGGTCTTTATTCAATCGTTTCGAAGTCGTATTACTGTAATTTCAGAAATCCCGGGAGAAAATTAAAAATAGCCTAAGTTACCCCTTGTAACATCAGTAATAAAAGCCTCGTCAATTTGATCCAGCCGATTCGGAGATTAGTTAGGACAAATAGACAGACAGACACGAACAAAAAAAAATATTAAACACTAGGTATGCACAAAAAAGTAAAGAGGCGGACTTAATGCCCCAGGCACTTTTTACCAGTCAACCTTAGGGTGATGGAGAGACAAACATAACAGAAATATGCACTTTGGTTACAATTATCAAATACACTTTGATGGTATATGAAATACTAGCTTTTGCCCGCGGCTTAAAATATATATATATAATTTTTTTTTCCAATCGGACCAGTAGTTCCAGAGATTACGTCCTACAAACAAAAAAATAAAAAAACAAACTTTACCTCTTTATTATATTAGTGTAGATTACAAACAGATACTTGATTTTTTTTAAATAGATTTTTTTTAAATATTTATAGATGATTTCGGACATACTACAATGGTCAATGAGTATTGATAGCCATCTAAAACCTTTCAACCTTTGCCTCGCCTCTGTTTGCGTGGCAATTTGTAATAAATAAATGTCAGTGGCAGACATTGAAATAAATTTAGATCCTGCAGATTTTTTAAGTAATGGATATTTCTAGAAATGGTAGTAAAACTGATGAGCTGTGTTATATTAAAAATTATTAAAAGAGAGTTTACTGAAATAATTAAGGTAAGGTAAGACCAATATTAAAATTATTGTTTACAAAAATTTTGGAAACGGGCTAGAAAGAATAATGTTAGGTAATAGAGGAACCACACCTGCTGCTATAAATGAAGGCAGATTAAAATTCTCAACAAAAACAAAAATGCTACAATAGCTACTTACTATACCGGATCCTTAAATAATTTATTATTTAAGTATAAAAGACGGAACAAGCAGTTAGGTAGTCAAAATACAAATTTCAAAACGAGCCTTTTAATTTTTGACAACTTTAAGAATATCTCGACTAATAAATATACTGCAGTAGTCGCTTCTGTAAATATAATACTGTAAATATATACACAAAACCCATCGTTTCGACTCTCAAGCATATCAGGAGTCATGTTTGTAAAACATTCGCTTCTAAGAAACGAATGGGTGTCAGTTTGTCATTCGAAGGAGGCATAGCGACAGCGTGTATTGTTGCATGTAACACGATGCCCAGGATGTAAGACAGCCCACCAAAGCAGGATTATAACCTTTGAACTGAACTTATTACTGTTCATTTCTTCTTGCTTTTATTCTTCTCCCAGCGGCTTCGCCCGCTGTGAAAATAGGTTTTCTCCAAACTTTTTAAAATCGTTCCTTAGTGTTTGCGTCATAAAAGGAAGCCCTGTGCAAAAATTCACGTTATTAGTCCCAGTGGTTTAGGCTGTGCGTTTTTTTCTTTATTATCTACTAGAAATTTAGGGGCTTTTGGTCACAATAGGACCACGCCAGCCCCATGATAACCTAATACAAGATTTTGGCTGTGCGTTGTAGTAGTCAGTCAATTTCTCCTTTTATCTATATTATAGATTAGAATATCATTGAGTGTCAAGGAACGTCTCTTTGCGTCTACTACTGCCTTTTGGTGTATCTTCTTTTCCACCACTTCTATAACTTGCTTTATAATTAATTGCCGTTGCTAAAACTGTATGATATCTCTTGTCATTCACTTCATAATTTAAAGTTGCAATAATCTTTAAACGAATAAAAAGAAATGCAGGTCAATGATATGGTTCTGGGTTCGCCTCGAAACCGAACACTATGTACACTAGCCCAGATTGAATTGAGAACTGTTTGAAACCAACTTTTTCAACATCCGTGGGAACAAGAGTTCATGTAGGTGAAAATAGATGTCTGTTTTATGTTTCGTTTTCGAACGTTCTTATTATAACAATGAATTTAATACATATTACTTCAATCTACACTAATATAATAAAGAGGTAAAGTTTGTTTTTTTGTTTGTAAGAGGTAATCTCTGGAACTACTAGTCCGATTGGAAAAATTTTAGCAACAATAGAAAGCTGCTTTACTCCTGAGTGTCATAGGCTATATTTTATGTACACGGGCGAAGCCGCTGACAAAAGCTAGTATGATATATATTGTTAACACATCATTCATTATTATGCTGTCAAAGAATTTTACACGGAAGTAGCTTAATGCATTTCAAGAAATAGTTTATTTATACGATTTGGTGCAACGTTTGAGGAAGTAAAATGGTGGCAGACGTTTGACGTATTGTGAGTAGGTATATTAAACAGATACCTATGTTGAGCGTCCAATCGTGAAACCTCGGAGAAGCCCTAATTAGGAGCTCTTTAGGTGAATTTTGACCAGAATAATGTTTGTTTACATTTACGCGAAAGAAATAAAATTACTTAGCTGTTTTTGTTGGAATTAATATGCTATCCCTTTTCTATTATTTTGACTTGTAGTGAAAGGAGTTACCTTTCACTACAAGTGAATGTGACCTTTCACAACAATGAATAAAAATTGTGTGTGTGTTGCCGCTGCTGCACAGAACACATTTTTTTATTGTTTTATGACTATAATATAGAATATAATATTTTATAGGTAACCAAAGAATTTTGTAAAATATGCAGACAGTGAAGCCATAGACATGGCTTACATTGTTTACAATATTTTACGATTACGTCTCGCAGATTATAATAATTTTACAGCTTTCTTAATTACTTTTGCGTGTTGGTTTTGCAGTCGTCTACACGTCTCCGTGTCTAATATTTATATTATTTGTCAAGTCCAAAGGTACACTTACAAGCACGTGTCGGTGAAATGCAAGATTTTATCTTTTTTGTTTATTTTGGTTACTATCTAAAACTGTGTCTGGATTTCAGTGTTAAGCCTTGTGGACTTTGTTATCTTATCTCTGTTTCCGCATGAATTGCTTCATCTAATTTATAAAGGATTCCGCGAAAGATAACTAATTTATAGTACTTCTTTGTTACGATAAAATAGTTTTGTAATTATATAATCCGTTTTTAGTAAATTAATGTCAACTTATCTTTGTTCTTTTAAGGGTTGATCAGGTTGTTCGTTGTTGCAAACCAACTCCCCAACCAAGGTAACCCTGCTAGTTTCAATCCGTGTAGACATTGGTTTTAAACTATGACCTTCAACGCCTTCGATTAGATGCCATTTGTCAACCATAGTGATTGAATTTCGAACGTGTTGTCTTGTTGGTTACATCTTTCTAGCCACAACACACACCAAACACAACCAAGGTGACCTCGGTTGGAACGCTAGATTGCAACCGTGTAGTCTACCTTTAATTCTGCAGATTTGTTTGACTTGGTAAAGAAGCATAGCTTTCTCGGAACACCATATATCGATTAGAATTCATAACTGCAGTAGCCTTGAACTCGAGTGGCTGACGTAGGTTTATGCCTTTTATCGATTGTTTCCGATTGGTTCTACCCATGGTACATAACTTATGTCACACGAATGTTTTTGGTTATGTAACCTGCAAAGCGTTTACTACATTGGAACGTGACACATATTTATCGGAAACAATGGAGATTTTAGTTTAGCGTTGTGGTTGAGCAATTGGCTGCTGTGCTGCGAGTCGCGGGTTCGATTCCTGTACGATACAAACATTTGCATGTCCTACAGATCAGTGTTCCCGGACTGGGTTTTTGGTGTATGTGATAATGTGAGTTTACACCCACAATACAGGAAATATTCCTAATCTGCGCTAAAGTATACAAAAAAAAATAAAGAAGAATTCAAGAATTCCTAACTGACAGAAGTTATTGCAGAGCAAACACATTTATCTAAATTGTTCTCACAGACATTTACTTACGAGTATTAGATTGATGAACAGATTATTTATTTGGTCAGAATTAATCCCATTAATTAACTATTACCGATTAACTGCCAATTGATTGGTTTTTTCTATTCAAACATTTAATATAGCTTTGTCCATAACATGAATAGTCTCATCTTCTTGAGCGCTTACGGAGACACTCAGAAATTTCGCACGGGCCTCACACTTAAGTCCAGAATTAGAATAGTGCATCGGATTTCAGTTTTCATTGAGATGAAATTGAAGTTTTGTTAGTGGAATATTTTTAGCCTCATTTATAAGTGTAATTAGGACATGGTCATTACTTAACGATTCTCGTCATGTATTTGTAGAATTACTGATTCGCATACTACACTAGAAGTTCTATAATATTCTATCATTTTTTCTAGAAATTTCTTTGATTCTCAGGCATTGCTTTCTTTCTTACGAAATCCCTTCTTCTAAAGTTTGGATAAAGTTGCTACCTGTTGCTAAACGTGCCAAACTTTACGGGTGCGGGTGTGGTTCCCCGCCTTCGCCTGTACTTGCTTCTGAAAAGGGGACAGTGACGTCGACCTCGACGTATTCAGACGTATCGATAGCTTCGACGCATGCGTAACTGTTTGTCAATGTGTGTGTAAAGTGTCTGGTGGAGCACGCGGTCACAGCGTGCTCCTCTTTCTGTCTCGCTTGAACCACATATCTGCATCCTCCTCACTGCGCGCGGCGCGGCCGGGGAGCACCGGTAAGTTTAAAATACCACCGTAGCGAGGGTTAGCGCTCAGTGGTGATCAAGCTGCGCTTCTGTACAGTTGAGAGTCTTGCACCGTGTGACGTTCGCTGAAATTGTTGTGATTACTTTTTTGAATTGTAGATTTGTGGAGGCGTTAAGATAAACTGAAGCCTTGAGTCCAAGTTAGCTACAGCTGTTGCGAAACTTTTATTGTGACTTGGTAAGTTAAAATTCTATGGAATGCATGGATTTTACTGAATACTTAAAGCGGAAAAGCAAAGGACTTTTACCAAATAAGGATAGCAGAGGTTTACAACATACAACCGAGAACATTCTGGTTTATCTAACGGTTAATGGGCAGCAAATGGCCGACTTGTTCATCGGCTGCGCTTTCTCTCTCGACGGGCCCGCGGCCGCTGGCTCGGCTACGTCAGGCTCAACTAATTCACTTTCCATTATACGATTCTTCTGTTCATATCGGTGGCGCCTATTATTTAGGTATACGGCGCTTATTTGTTTTTTTTTTATGTAACTTTCTTTTCTTAAATATAGGAATGCTCTAATTCGATCTTCTAAAAGTTTACTTACCATATTTAAAATAATTAATTATTAAGTAACTTCTTTGAAGTTGAAGAAATACCCACCCCATTCAATAATTTGTAATTTTGATTTGATTTTGTCTAATTTTTTTAAACAATTAAAAATATAATTCTCTCGTACACTGAAGAATGCATATAAAAAGTTCCGCTTGCGTGACCATGTAATCTCTGAGATCCTTTGAATCGTGTCGCTCATGTTGGTATTCGGTAATTTTTTCTTAACTGTTACCTGCTCCTTTTTGAGAACCGAGGTTTATTTTTTGTAACTGTACAATGACAATCGACAAACAGGTTTCTTCCAAAAGAAGGATCGTTTTTTATCAACATTGCTAGGGACTAACAAAATTATAAAGTACAAATTGAATTCCTGTAACATGTTGGAAGATTACTTCAACTTTTTAGAAGTGGGATATAGTCAGTCGATTATAAAAGTTAGAAAGAGGGAAATAAAAAATGGTTTATGTGAACAAAGTCAGTTGAAATAGTCATCCCACAAACAGATCAAATTTTGATAACCATGCACTTTGATATGTTGGGGATTGCCCTGTTATTTGCACTGTTTAATAACACGGTGGGATAGGTGAATCACCTTCCCTTCATTCTGCAACTAGATGGAAATTTTCCACAAATTAAAATAACTGGCCGTCCTTCTGACGTTCTCACGAATTCAGCAGCTGATCAAACAGTAACGTCACGAGACCTTACGATTGTTTAAACGAGGAAGCAATATGACATAGACCACACATATGGTATAAAAATAACAGTCATTAATAATGTGGACTCTGATTTATTAAAACATTTGGTCACCAAATCAACAGAAGAAGCTGTTGGAACGGGAAATAAATCAAATTGCGGAATCTGGGCCAACGCTGTCTGATTGTTTGCGTAAAAAATTGTGAAGGAGCGATTATAAGTGATTTCACGAATCTGGAAGGCTTTGACAAAATTAGAAATAAACTATTAAAGAGAACTACTGAGTAGTAAACCATTGTACGTTTTTACAAAACACGTGAACGTTTTTCAAATGTTTATTACCCAACACAGCTGTATGTTATGAAACGATCGTAAACTCTGAAAGCGCGCTACGATTAGTAATGAGAAAACCAATATGTACTCATACCGATACAATATTTGACCGCTTTTTGTCTCCAATTATTTCTTTTGTAGAATTATAGACCGGAATGAGTGTCATAAATTGTGAAGATGGAGCAATTTGACTAATTGTCGTTGCTTATGCTTCTTTAGTTATGTTCTTTTACGATTCTGTTATTTCGTAACCTTCAGATGCTTCTTAACATTGCTAAGTTACCTAATTATTATTTTTTTAGCGTAAATGGATCGTGTAATCCTTTTTCCTAGTTCAGTTGACTAAATAAATTGGGATATCCGTTCTTGTTCGATTTGCTTAACTGAAGGTCTTTTGTTGGCCATGGTTCGATAATTGAACCTTTTGTATCCTTATTCTTGACATTATGATACCAATAGAAGACAAGAAAGCAAACTATTGAATTACCAATTAGTTATTGGTATTATTAATGCTTTTATTGCTTCTAATAACTAACTAAGACCTTCTAGGTCAAGGATGACAGTAGGAATGTCGCGATTTCTAAGATAGCTGCATAAATTAAAAAGAAAGTTGGAAATTCAGGTTGTTGAGAAATAAATGAATAATTTATAAATTTCTTTGGCAGATTTGAGAAGTATTGATAGAAGAGAAGATGCTCGCCAGTCCCGCAATGGAAATGCAATCGGAGGAGACTCCTTTGGCCCTGCAGCGCCTGTGGAACCTCACCCGCGCGCGTCTTGCTGGTACCTCCACCGCTCTTGATGTGGAGCCAGCGTTCGGAGAATCTTTGCCACCAGCTCAGGTAAATTTATAGTTTATAAGTTTCTAATGGTAAAAAGAACAATAAAAGAGATTAATATAAAATATCAAATCTTTTTAAAGTAGTCTCCGTTTAAAAATTGTAAATGTTTGTATGATAGAAATTGTTTCAATAAATTGGAAAAGTAAACATACCAAAGGTTGATTAACTCTAGAATTTTTTTTTAGTTCTTGAATGAGACATCACAGGCATAAATGATAAAATAACTAGTAACAGTATATACTGTGACTAGTTATAATTCAAAGAAAGGTCTGTATTTCAAATACGGAATATTCCTAGATCATGGATTCCTTACAAATTAATCACGATATAGACAGATTATAAGTATTATGTATAGATAATGTGCGATGTCATGTACATATACGCAGTAAGTCAAGGGCTACTACTGTCCTGTCCTCTTTTCTTATCAGTGATATACAAACATGCGTTCTTCTTCGTAATTCATAAAAGATAACTTCATACATCTTGTATGAACTAGTCATATAATCAATAAATGAATCATGGAATATTATATGAATGTCATTTTGTTTCAGGAGTTTGAGGGTACACCGAAAGCTTCGTTCACTGCCCCAAGTGACTATGAAAGCGATGGTGAAGAAGCTTTCCCCGAGTTAGAAATTCCTGTAAGTATACCTATTATATTTTTTTTTGTCAAATACCGATCCAAATGCAGGAACATGACGTTTGGTAAAAAAATCTTGGCAAGATATTGAGGGCGTGGCCTGACGGAAGAGTTTACGTACAAGTTACAACACAAGCGACGTCGAATTTATAAATAGTGCCTCAGTTTCATGAAACCCAAGTCAATGAGCTTCTTCTATGCTTTCGTGTTTGATAAATAAATGACGGATGGCGGCGTTAACGACACTGTTTGGAATTTCGTCATTTAAAACAGATTTGTTAAGTCCAATGTTTACTAATTTCGTAAAGTATGTCACACGTTTCCTTCGCACGTTTATCGGCTTATCAACATTGGATGACGTTATACCTCACGATGACTACCCCACGTCTAGACACCGGTGTAATTAGATAATCATAATTGATAAAATGTCTCTTAGCATCGTCGTAGACAAACATCTTATCTATTTGAGTGTCTTCAAATTGATTTGGCATTTATCATGCTTCAGTGGCTCGTTACTCATGCGGCGGATAAGGTCGATCACATAAACTTGCTAGGCTTCCGACGACATAACATTTTAGGAGGTCGTAGCCTTAAAGAATGAAATAAGACGCGAGTCTTTAACAAAAAACATATCGTTTCCTGTTTCTAATATTGTTTCCTGCGCGATTGTTCGCGTAGGCGCAGCGGAATTCGCCGCCATCAACTAAGTAACTGAAATAGCTTGGAGGTAATATCTCTAAAAATAACTTCTCCGATATCCACGGACGAATGGACTTTGATCCTAGTTGGTAGATGCGATCAACAAATCAATTTGACTTGATTTGCTGACGCATTAACTATTACTTGTATAACATGAGTTACTATTGTCCACCCCATGTCGCGCTAATGGCGTTCAATGAGTTTAAATTGGAATACAATGATGGCGTTGTAGATGGGCTTTGTATATACATTCCCATACTTATTTATCTGGCAGCTATCACAGAGTGAAATCTACACTAATATAATAAAGAGGTAAAGTTTGTTTTTTTGTTTTTTAGTTTTTTTGTTTGTAGGAGGTAATCTCTGGAACTACTGGTCCGATTGGAAAAATTTTAGCAACAATAGAAAGCTGCTTTACTCCTGAGTGACATAGGCTATATATTATGTACGCGGGCGAAGCCGCTGACAAAAGCTAGTATTTAATATTTTACAAATTATGCAACCAAACAACAACTTTGTTGATTGACATGGTCGGAAATAAAAGTAGACAACAACTGCGACGTAACTTTTCATAATTACTCGTACATACTATTGGCAACGGTCTATGAAACATCACATGGGCGCCTAAGCTTTGCCAAATAGGTGTAGGTACAGCTTATGTATAGACTTGATTCCTTTATTCTTTCATCTGACGGTCGGTAGGTCGGTCATTGTACTAATTTCAATTAGGCACAATAATTGCAATCGATCAATAAACCGATACAATGCTCGCGATCAAAGTACCTCACGATGAACTCGAGAGTTTTGAAGAAGTTTTTGAAGACCCTGACTGGCTTGATGTACGAATAAGTTGAATTAAGTGACATGTGTCGTATTATCTATAAGTGGTGTTGAATTATCTATAAGAATGCAGTATAGTATAATGTGTCGCTAATTTTATAGGAGACCACCGATGTCCCCAGCAAGGGTTTCTGGTCTGAGAGTGCGTACAATAAGGAGGTCGTGTTGGACGCGAGCACGCTGGGCGATGTCCCCGCCGTGTACCGCGTGCCACAGCCTGCTCCCCATCAGATGCCCGTCATTGGCGTGTATATCGACCCCCGCGTCAGAACCGGCTTCCGTTACAAAGTCAGACCCATGCAGGTGAGACCAGTAATTTAATTTATGTCTAAACATTATCGCAAATACATACTCG
This sequence comes from Mythimna loreyi, assembly GCA_029852875.1. Taxonomy (NCBI): domain Eukaryota; kingdom Metazoa; phylum Arthropoda; class Insecta; order Lepidoptera; family Noctuidae; genus Mythimna; species Mythimna loreyi. Next base: position 14,424,411 of record CM056792.1, read on the forward strand.
ACTTGCGATCTGTGGGAAATTGTCTCATTTAAACCAAAGAAGTGTTGATGATTGCGTTGACTAACCAAACGCACGCAATCTTCCACATTTTGAAGCTTTTGAAAAAGAGGCTGAAATAAATATCAAACTACGAAATGAAGACCATTCCTCACACGATCACTTTGAATGTTGCTTAACCATCGAAAATTCTGAAATGTATCAATCTGGAATCGCTTTTGTACATCAATATCGAGCTCCCCTTGGGAAACCAACAGAAAAACGACGAAGATCCATAAAATCGGGCTAAATTAATAGAAACTGGACTGCGAAAGAAACGACTAAGTCGATGAAAAAAAAGATGCGAGTCGAATTTAGATAGTCGTAACAGTTGACTTTAGACATGCTATCGTGCTCAAATTTTGCTTTGTTTAAAATAATATTAGTCTTAAATACTGTCTTTTTAATTTGATTAACAATTTCATTAAATTTTTCAAAGAAGCCAAATATAAATCGTTTGTGGTTAGATTAGAACGTTTTTGTAAGAATAATCCTTTTCAGAACCAAGAGGATGGTGAGTTTCTTCAAGTCTTACAGAAAGGTCATGGAATTAACGAAAATTCTTGATTAATTGACTAAATACTTTTTTATGAATATCATTGCTATTTATAAGATCAGTAATAAATCAAATTTTAAAAGAATTTTCGCAAAGTTCCATTGTTCATAACCACAATCGATAAACAGATACTTATTAATATAGTGAGTTATCTTGTATATTAATCTTTTTAATTCCGTGAGCGCGATATATAAGGTTGTCATAAAAATGCTTTATAATTTTGATGCACAAAGATTAAACTCTACACAAAGTTATTTATACCATCTGTAGTATTTTGTCTACAAATTCTTTTTTATTTATGATTAAATCAAATAAATGCGCTATTTAACTTGTAATGGAAATATCTTTGTATTAATGTTTTCATTTTCTAAAGCAGTTTAATATTGTGATGGCAACCTTATACATGTCTAATGAAGCTGTTAAAGGATGTAATGTTGATTGGCGACGTATCTTAGAACAAATTGAATTCTGGAATATTCGCTGGTCGATTTCAGCAGTCCAGGGGAATTTGGAAAAATTAGTTTGCTGGGGAGTTAGTTCAATGAGTAGCGGTGTCCGTTGCTGACATTTCTAGCAAATATCATCAACGACCAACACTGTTGACTCGTGTGATTTGCCACTAGATGTGTGCACCGTTGTAGGCGATGGTATGTGGATCGTCCAGTTTTTCAGACCCTAGCCCAGAGCGGCGTTGACATACAAACTCCAAGAACCGGCAGAGACCCGACAGGTCGAAAGTGACATACTGGCTGGCAGCATGTTATGTCCATAATAGGTAAACCATAAGTATCATTCATAAAGGCGTTACGCCGTTGTTAATCATATCAATGTTCTATTTCAAAAACTTACTTTTTGGTGGTCTTGATATGATTATTTTTTCATTTCATTGTGAATGCAAATACGGGTAATATTAAATTAATAAATCGAGGGTTCATACATTATAACACAATTTTCGCTCATTTTTAACACAAGCACTTGTAGCGCTAGAATGATGATGATTCGAAAAAATAGTCATAACTGATCACGGACTTGATTTTGAAAAACAATAAATAAATGATCCAGTTTGGAAAAGTTCAACATGTAAATAATTTTCTTGTTTATTTATTAACTAATCAATACCTTGAAAATTAGTTTAATTAAATATTATAGTTTATGAATCTTTACTAAACTTTTGTAGCACGATGAGTAATGAGGGCCTCAATTTTTCAGGCGTTGGGTGCTCTTCCCCTTTCGGTGAAGCCGAGGTACTTGTTCGGAGGCAAGGCCCTCACCCTGCAATCAATTGGCCGTGGATACGCTCGACGCCTTACTTTCGAGCCAGTGGGATCCAAACTCAATGAGAATGACAATTTCTTCTGGACTGACTCCAGGCCTGAAGGATTTGTGTTTGAGATCGAGGCCGTTTCCGTTGGAGACAAGTTTACGATCTATGATGCTAACCATGAACCCCAGGGCATCTTGGAAGTTGTTCAACAGCAGGTAATGATTATTTATTTCTTTATGAATAGAGTAAAGAAGTATGAACTTAGTTTTATTTCACTGTGCTAACCAATATTATTTTATTTATTTTTGCAGAAAAGTCAAATTGAAATTGAGCAGAAAATCTACGAAAATGGATCCATTGACAAGAAAGTAAAAATCAATACTCTTTGCAAAGTAGAGTGGTACGAAAATGATGGCGCCGTAAAATTGGTGCCGGTGACTGGTGTTGCCATTTTGAAGAAGGGCCGAGGAAACGCGACCGTGTCCAGAGTGCTTAACGTCGCTATCGGCATCAAACAGCTCAGGAAGGGTTATGAACTCAAACCTGGCATTGAATCCTCCTCCAGAAGGGTCTCAGTTAACGGTGGTGAAATTAAAGACATTCCTTGCCAGTATTGCATTGTTGGCTTAGAGAAATATGAACTTCCCGTTATTGGTAATTATAATATCCTTATTCCAATACACTAATGTTTCATAACTAGGTTTATAAGACGTCATTCTAAATTATTTTGTCATTCCAGGAACATTTGTGGATCCTCGCATCATTCCTGGCTTCTACTACCGCGTCAAGCCGGCCGGTAGCAGGAGGCATCTCTTCGAGGGTCGCAGCTTGTTGCTGCAGTCCGTCGGCATGGGATATGGAAAGCGCATCACCTTCAAACCCGACACTCTTAATGCACCAGAGAATTATTTCTGGTCGGACTCTCATCCGGAGGGTCTGGGTGTGGAAACTCGTGCCATCCATCCTGGCATGAAATTCTCTATCACAGGAAATGGGGTTAGTATAAGTAGCTAACATTTTGTATACTTACTAAAAATAATTTCTGGTACGATCTTTGTGATGTTGAAATCAATTTGCAATTCATCTAACACGTATTTGACACAGCTGAATAATAAATAAAAGCTGGTGACGCCCCCTTGGCTACTGGCCACGATATGAGAAACGTGTTCAGAGACAAATCATACGATAAAACATCTTTCAGACTGATTTGTTTACATCTCTCTATTTATGCTTGTGTCAAAGTTCAAAATACTTTGGCAGAAGGACAATTTCTAATTACATTTTACTTTGGCTTCAAGCCAAGAAAATGGCAGTTGATTAAATAACCTTGGCAGTTGTTTTGGGATCCGTTGCTATTTATACTGACTTTATTTGTTTTTTTTTTCAGGGTCTATTGGGAGAAGCTAGCGTATTCCGCGCCGATTTGCCCCAGGCCGAGGAAAAGACAGTATATGTGGATGTACCAGGCAAGCGAGGAAAGGCAGTTGAGAAATATGTCCATGTTGACGTCACATGCCACGTGAAGCTAGCTACCACAGGTGGTGGGTCCGTGGACTCTGAGGTGCATCTCATGAAAGTGTCAGGAGTGGCCCTGGTACGCAAGGAGCCAGACCAGGCCGTCGCGAAGCTGGTGAAGGTCTTCAACGTCGGTTTGGACTCACAGTTGAACCTGCTGTTCGCGCACTCACAGACCGAGCTCACCTTCCATCCCCTACCCTAAATACATCATGAGGTCCGAATAGTGTTGCAATACCAGTGACAATAGTTGTCTCACAGTGAGGTATTGTAATACTAAAAACCTACCTGGCGCGACATAGGTTTCGTCAAATGCCAATCGAATGGTCTCGAGTCTGCAACCGAGATATGGTCTTAATGTTAGACCGATGCTGCTTGCGATTCGGTTGTATACTCATGTCAGCTGCTAGCTGAAAGTATACCTAGGAGCTGCTCGTCATCAAGCTCACGGTTTACCATCGCTGCTGAGAAGACTGCTATAGTAACGACACAAAAATAGGCTCCATCATTAATGGAGCACACGTCAGTAACGTTCGTTGAAGGAGTCTACAGCCTTAACTAAATACTATGGCTTTTTGTGTCGGTTCTTAAAGTTACTATTAGTACTTTCCAAAAGCAAGGATTGATCAGTATTTTAATTTTATTCATTTGTAATTTGTAATACAATCATAATTAGATTGGGATTTCAATTTTTTTTTACCGGAGAGAGTAGTAAAAGACTAGTTAATGACGAAGAATAATTTACCGTATCGGGATATAATTTAATTTTGTTGTTTTCTTCTCGAATATTGTAATACATTAATCAATAAAACAGCCTATTTGATTGAATTTTTGTTTTTATTTTACTTTCCTAAAAATGCACAGTATTTCAAACCCAATTCTTTAACCTTATCCAAAACCAGAGTGAAAGATGAGTTAAATAAAAAGTCAAGTGATTTGCAATAAAGCTGAAAAGGCTAATAAAATATAATTATTGTGCAAGTACCTAGACACCTTTTAGCGTTCCACGGAACTATTAACAGTAGGTTTACTATTCGATTCCATAGATGGCTCTGTTTAAGTTGCATAATTAATGATCTATACACTAGATGGCGCTGCGGCATATAAAGGTTGGAATCTGAGTGTTACATAGTGTTCAACCGTGTTCAAAATTCAGCAGTTTGTCGTTAGATGGCGTTGTATCAGTAAAAAGTTGTCAGTTTATGAGTTCAGTGCCTGTACCACGAGCGCGACTGGCGAGCACTGGGCCGTGTAGAACAAGTTATGACTACGTACACACACAGATACGAACTGAGTTTAGCGGGAACACTTTGCCTGACTCGGCCGGCGGCAGGCAACCGCGCTGGGGGTCTCGACGACGCACGACACAACTATACGAAAGTCGCGATGTGTCAAATAATAACTGCGAAACAGTGAATTGGTGCGATAACACGATTTTTTACACGAATATATTACGAACGGTGAACACCATGGCTGAAATTAGGTGCGCCAGTGTTTTATTTACGTGCATTTTATACAGTGTCACAAGTTTTAATCTGGAACCTAGGATTCCTGTGTTAAAGTTCGGAGAGCCAGGCTCTTATTTTGGATTTTCTGTTGCGGAACACCTCACTGTCAACGGAGATGGATCTAAGATAAGTTGGTGAGTGCTCATCTTTTTAAGCGCAACTTAACTTGCAGTAATGAGACGTTATGATGTCATATGTGAAGGTCGCCGCCTTCCACATGCTCTATCAGTCTGTATCTTGCTTCTTCGAGCGTAACTGTACGAAAACTTATGTTGAAGTGTGATATCAAAATTATCAGAACTGCTTATCAAGAATTATGAAGCCATTGTAATTTGCAGTGCCTATACCTACGCTGAGCCTGGCTCATGTTAACGCTAAGTAAACTTGTTTAATGAGCTACATTTTATGCAACTTGAACCTACTTGGTAGATTGTTTATACAACAAACTACACTGAGAAACAAATCACAGTCGGCGATTTATTGTACTTGCGAGTACTTAACTCGGAGTACTAAAAGAAGTTGAGACAATAGCCTTTTAAAATATCAGTAGTACAATGATCTTGTAAGGGTAGACTTGAGCGAACTGATCAACAAAAAGGTGTCTCCTCCGTACCCTACCTGTCGTACAGGACGCATTTCAAAGGAGTCAGAAAAAGTAGTTACCTGAGAAGTTTGGGTCAAACAAAAACATTTTCTTAATCATTAAATAAACCTTATAGAGAGAAAGGAGTAAATACTTGAATATCTTTATTTATCATGAGAAGTAAGAGTACGGCTTACAAATCAGTAAAAGATATTGGCATTCAAGTAATTGACAATATAAAAAGCCCAAAGCCTGTTCACTATGTTACGTTCTTCCGTATTCTCTATTTGCATCATGAATGAATACATATAGAACTGCGGAATATGTAATGAATGAGCGGAATACATCTCGATACGAGAGCAGGGCTGTGACCTAGTATGAGGCGCCAGGCCGAGCGTTGCACTCGTCGAGCGGAGCTAATTCTGCATCATCACATACGTATGTCAGTGATACTGATCGATATGTCACTGATGTCAGTGATGTCACATCACTGCTTCTGTTTCTAAGATAGTGAAGTTTAGACATGTGTTGAATGAAAATTGATTGCGAAATTAATTTATGATGTCTCAGACGACTTACTTCCTAGTGAAGTCAACTGACTTAGAAATAGGATCCTTTCTGCTGCTTTCTGCAAGTTGTAAACATTTCAAGTATTTCGCGCTGATCTTTTGATTTGATATGCTCTATGTAAAGCATTAGAATCTCTTGGAGAATTGGAAACAATTCTTTTAATTTTCGTTCTGCTGATAGAATATGGAAATAGTTTAGACTTTAATGTCTTTATTGGTCAGGAAAGATGGTATTTTGAGTCTGTCTTAAGTGTACTCATGATAAACTTTAATCCTTGTTTCTGATATTCTTTTTGCACAACATGCACTTGAACTTTACATATTTATTTTTGCAAAGAAATACTTACATCCGTAAATTATCTACATGGAAAGCATCGCTGACATCATGCTAGCGATTAGGGTCGACGCCAAAGGAATTGTTCCAGTAGCCAGTGCGGAAATGCACTTGGCACATGAAGCCAGGTCATGTCGCATTATGTTGCATGAACTCCTTGACATTGATACAAAATACTACTTTCATTGAAATATTTCCATTTCAACCTACCTTTTGGGCTTCAGGATCAGTGGTAGCAATATGGTAACGGCCCCTAATTATGAGTAGTCAGTACATAGTGTATTCAAACCATTCAAGGCATTTTAATTTATAAAATTTAATTCATCACAACTGTTTTCAAAACGGTAAAGAAAATCATCGTGAGGAAACCGGCATATCCCAGAACATAAACTTCGAAAACAGGTCACATGCATGAACTTGCACTGGTCCTGCGTGGTGGATTACGACCCATTTCCTCTCTTAAAAAGGAGACCAGAGTCTCAGCAGTGGGAACATCATAGAGTTGATTATCTAAAGATCAAATAACCATAGATTTCGCTAGGAAGTTAATATTTCACTCACTGAGATTTCTAGAATTCTTAGAATTTGCCTTCTCATAGCGCAATGACACGTCATGTCTCATAGGCACTCGATTTTGATGAATCGACAAGGAAAATAACGCAAAACATGCGCATGGATCGAATGCGTTTCTTAGATAGTGACCTACTAAGGGGGGCGCCAGGCGGAAGAATATGAGATTTACTCAAAGACTACATTGTACAAATATTTCCGTATCACTGACGTAGCTATGCATTCATCGAAGCGATGAAAATATATCGGCGAATTGGCACAACATTAATCAGAATATTGTACCTAGAGTATAAGTAAAAATACCTATTTTATTATGTATGTGCCGATGTAGTAGGTATGTAATCAATCTTACTAAGCTAACAGTTCTTTCACCTAAGTTTTTGTTTCAACACATCAACGTAAATTGATGCTGACTCTAGACGCAAATAATCGGTTCTGATTGTAATAACATTTTTGCCATCTAACTCAAGCAGAGTTACATTGCAGAAATGTTCTTTTTTTGCACTTTGTCAATAATGGTCAATTTCAGTTTCAACTTGACCAGTTCAAAGAACTTTTCAAGAGCAGATCTTATCGAAAAGGAAATTAAGGAACGCAAGTCAGGATGAGTCACAATTATAGTCTCGTTCAGTTTTCACTAGACTAGTTCGAGTGTGTCTGTAGCTGGATGAGATCCAACTCTCCCCGGGGCTCGCGGGTGGCGGTGGCGATATATCCTCGACCCACTCTTTATTTATATCCTGACCGAGATGTCACTGCGCTTGAATTCGCCAAATATTTTATACAAGATCTTCTTTTACTTTAGACTTAAGGTTCAAAATGGTGCAGCAAAGAGTTAGAATTGCGTTTTATAGTCACATAATTAAATGAGTCTTGGTTTTACCAATTGGCGTTATCTATCTGATTGTTCTAAGATCTTGTCGCGATAGTTTTTTGTAGACGGCGGCGATGCTATTATTTTTAACGGATGTCAACGAACAAAAAATGTTTATACGATGTTCTATGGGAACATAATGTTTTAATTGAGACGCACATGGGGGATTCATTAAGGATTATATATAATATTATATATCTTATGTGTTTTTTGTTTTATTGCTTTGATGAATAGTTCATACTTATGTGTTTAACAAAAGAATTTTGGAACGATAAAATGTTCGTGGAGTTTCTTGCACGTTCTTTTCAATAGAGATCTCTTCGGAACGTACAATTTTGCTTTATCTTTTTTGACAAACCAATATTTTGTGAATTCAAAAGTGCATGTATTTATTGTTATTTGAAAGTTCCTGACTTCTGAAAGTCACTGTTACCAAACTAACTATATTTTTTATTCAGGAGCATCTGAAACACTTCGTATTGATACTGAAAATAAATATTTATAGACTGTGAAATCTATATAGTTTTTGATATATCTTCAGAGAGATACGGTTCGTGAGTAAACGCGACAAAAGGCAAAATATATTTGTATATTCTTATCGACATCTATTTTATTAACAATCTCGCGTTTACCCTACAATACAGACGTTCACGTTGTATAAATTACGTTATCAAATCACGTATTATCATCTCTGTCCATACCCAGATCGTAAAAAGCAAATATTATGTCGGATACAAGACGCTATGTAAATACTAGGCCATATGCTAAGAGAATTACAGATAAGTGGATACCTTGATTACCTACGGATTACAACCAGTAGTTTATAAGACAGGGTTTTATTACATTTTATCCACAGTTAGCATTACCGGCCGTTATTAAGCCTTCATTACAGGACTATGCGTACGCTCCGTTATTTTATAAATAAACTAGCTTTTTGCCAGCGGCTTCGCCCACACGAAAATTGGGTTATGCACAAACTTTGGACACACGTTTCATCCCTTTAGGGGGTGCCTACGTCATAAAAATAAGCCCTGTGCAAAATTTTCCCCTTCTACTCCCAGTAGTTTCTGCTGTACGTTGATATGTCAGTCAGTCAGTTTGTCCTTTTATATATGTATATAGATTACGTGTTGTCTCAGTAACTTTATGAATGACTGAATTAAACTGTCCTTAAGTTTCTTTTTTTTTCGGACAAGTGTAAAAAAGATTTATCAAAAAGGTTTACAGACCGATTACGACATTATTTTCTTTAACGACGCCTACTTTTATGGTCTCTATAGACCAGTGGTTCTCAAACTTGGTAGGCAAGAACCAATAAAATTTGGTCCATATAACTTCTAGCTGAATTATTTCTCATTACTTTTTAACGTAAGTATATACATTTTATAGATATGCTAGTGTTCTTTTTGAAGTAATGATATATATAATTTTTAAATTTACATTATCTAGATAGATAGATAAATTTTATTTTAATTACCGCAGTTAGCAGGCACAACTCAAGAATGATTTCTAGTCGTCTCCTAGGACGGATCGAAAGGGCCCTCAATACAACACTATTTTACACTATTTTAATGTGTACACCTCACCACATTTAGTCTGATCTAGTCCCTGATATCAATAATAAATCCAAAGTGGTCCCAGAACAAAAAAAAGTTGGAAACCACTGACGTAGAGTAAGTCCAGGCTATCCCGTATTCTCACATTCCATGAAAGATTCTTGCACATTCATCACTCTTTATGTATGCCAACACCATAAATAAAGGTAAGAATACATCTCAGTTCTATTCACTGTACTTTATAGTTGAGAATGTAAATGCACGTACATCGAATATGGACTCAAAGCTTTTGAACTAATACCTTGTACCTACGTGGGAGTAATACGTAACTTTAGAAGTTTACACACAAATAGAGACATTTTCTCACCGTTCGACGTGATATTGTACCGTGTTTGTTTATGAAAATACGTGTCTTTGTACCCTTAAAAGATTTTTATTGTATTTGAATGAAAAATTGCTGCACTGAACTTGTATAGTGTGAGAAGGTAATAAAACTTTCAAGTCTGTTTGATACTCAATTTACGTTTATTATCGTGTAAATAAATAAGTTTTTATTTTGTATGTAAATAGTGGTTAATGACGTGCGTCTCGTTTCAATAATCCCATATGTATGAGTGGGGCTGGCCCCCGTCTACCAATTAAATTGTTCACACGTCGGGCGCAGCGGGGAGTTCGTAACGATGCTACTCTGATGAGAGTCTTTGGAGCAATGCGGGAAATTCAATAACATAAATATTTGAAACGATTTGTTACAATTTAAATTTATTTGTACCAACGCGGTTTTGTTGGTCTTTTAAAGTTAAGAACTTTGAAGGGGAATTGTTGTGATTCATGAGATAAGTACACTCGAAGTTTGTTTGGTAAAAATAAAACTATGAAATTATGGAAGAGTTAACTGTTTTTTTTTTATTATTTGTATTCAAAAGTAACTAAAGTAACCCAAATCGTAAATGTAAAGATTATTTTTAATTCATTCAATATTACGTAACAAACCTTTCAAATCTGGAGACGGAAGGCGTCACTGAACAGAATAAGGTTGCTCTTACTGAAATTTGACGTCACTGTTATTAAGTAATGTGAGCAAAAAGAGATAGCGAGATATTCCCATGATGACCCCACTCTTCCTCATTCCATATTTGAAATGCTGATTGCTGCTTCATTTTATAACCAAATTCGATGCTATTTTTGGAAAAATATTTATTTTTGTGTTAGATATTTAATGTTTGGTATCACAGGTTAAAATACAAATAAGTATACCTACGCGATCAAGAGAGGATAGCAAAGTTATAGCAGTAAATAAAGTGATTGATTTATGTCATAGAGCTGATCTCAACGGTTAAAGACGCTTGTATGGTTATTGGTTATTACCTATTACAGCTCAGAGCCGATTACACAAAAAACTTGAGGTGCTTCCACATTCCTGATTATCGGCTGGGAGCTTGACTTAACGTGCAGCTCCAATTATGGCGTTTACCCATGATTTACGAGACGTGGAAGGTAAACTATTTGTCCGTGGCGTTACCTATAATCGTTCTAACATCCTCATAATGTAGCCTGTAACTCCAGAATCTGTGTTCCAATTATCGGAAGCCAACGGCAGCCACGACTAGTTCTTGTTTATTTACCGATGTATTTATAAACTAGTAGTAAACTGTCCGGTACGACCGGCGACTGTCAAAAATAAAATGTCCAAACATTCTGGAGTCAGGTGTGGAATTTATTAGGTGCCCATTTGAAATGTCTCCAGAATCTTTATGTGTGCCAGATGATCCTTTATCCTGTTCTTATGTAAATACATATTTGTGTAATAATATGTATGTATGCGTCGTCACGGTTTCTTGTAACGGGATAGACAGAATACGAAGTGAGGATTCGTAGCAGGTTTACGTCGTCGGAGCTCGGAGCGCTTCGTAATAAGATGTCGGGTTGGAACTCGTAATGTTACGTGAAGTGACAACTCGCCGCTCTGTCGTCGGAGACCACGATTGCCATCCGTTTGTCAGTCGATTCTCACAACTTTACTAAGCATTGATGGTTAGCGTCTAGAGACGTATTTTGTAGAACTAACAAGTCGTTATGAAGGGCCGAGAGGAAGGTAACGGTATAATGTATAAATGAGTGGTCTAAGATAGCGGAAAATCTGCAATAAATGACCAAACTATTAAGCATATAAGTTTTTTAATTATTTTTACAAAAACGATGTCCCACTTTAGAAATGACACTTATATCTTGGATGCGTTTACCAACATGTAAACTCACTAACAGAAAATATCTGGAACGACTAAGTATATTTGTTCTATGCAAGAATTGATTCGCGATATGTACGGCAACAGTCAATTCTTCAACCACAATGTCAGCCGTGTTATTTATAAAAAGACGTAAAGTTTAGTAAGAATACAAAACCAAGGAAAAATAAAAAGGAATAGAAGACAAACCCATTAATCAAAATACGCCCCTCAGACAAAATGGTACCTAGGATCGTTCGATCGATGATAGAATAAGCTAGGATCGTATTGCGAATCACACACATCGGTAAGCCAATCACTAGTAGGTACAAGGCATATCCCACCCCTGCGTCTCACATCATATCACTAAAGAGGCCCAATCTTTCACTTTTGTGCTAGTGGAAATTAGCCATTTGTATATATTTCTTGTACACTAAGACTAAAATATATTGAAAGAAAAACTTATATTATACAATTGGCGGACTTATCGCACTAGGCGATTTCTTTCAGACAAATAAATAAATAAATAATAAAATAGTAAATTTCCAGAACACAAAATGGGGTTGACCTTGGTGCAAATACAAAAGTAAACATCATATTATAATGGTACTAAAAATTAAAAAATAAATACATATATACAAAATATATGTACACAGCTCACATATTCTATTTATTTAAAAAGATGCCGCATACTATTTTAGTTAGTCACAAGTAATCATACTATGCAAATTAGCACTTACTAGATAAATACCGGCACACACTCCCATTGATATTTAAATCGTTCCATAAATAACCGTTAGAGATTGTTGGCACCAACCGTTCTGTTTCTCTATGGCAACAATTATTAAATCAAATCCAATTAAAACTAGGATTAGCCAATACCGCGGTTAGAATCGTAGTTCTTATCTATGAGACAGATCTAATTCATAATTATTGTGCCCAGTGCACCAATTTGTTCAGTTATGCCAAGATTCTGATCAGTATACCTTACTTATGTAACACTTTGTTATTATTCTTGGCTGGTACATAATTAAAAGGCTTATATTTTAAATGGTTTGGACTAAATCTTTTTGCAAAAGAATCTTATTACAATTTATCAATCAATCAATCGAATCATTTATGTGAAATGAACCATTTACAGACACTTTTTTTTAAATTGTCAGTTAGAAAAGCAAGAAGCAAGAAGAATGTGTAAGAAATTCTTCGGAAACCATGTTGTATATTGCAAATATCTATGTTACAAATACTTAAATGTATATGAAGAACTAAACATTATTAAAAACAACTAACAGTTACATAAGTACTAAAATACGCTTTAAACAAACTCCTAACTAATTGTCATGAAAATGGTTGTCATTGGGATATTACAGGTTTTATCAGTTCGAGCCAGTAGTAGTTCCTGAGATTAGCGCGCTCGACCAAATAAACTGTTTAGTTTTGAAATATCAGTAGAGATATGACGTCAAATAAGTCCTCTATATCGTTGTTGACTGCAAGCGTATAAAAAACACTGGCAGTATTACCATTTTGTATGACAGTGCAAAATGTTTTGGGCTGTGGTAAACAACTACTTATTAGAATTTCCAAAGTTTTAGTTTTAATTTCGATTGTCCTTTTGGCCTTGTGTGATGAGCACGATCATTTGTTTTTTTCTTTTAATTTTTTTTTTTTTACCATCACACAACGCCGTCTAGTCTCAAGCTAAGCAGAGCTTGTGTTATGAGTACTAGACAACTGATAAACATATTTATATACTTCTAAATACATACATATTATAGATAAGTTACACCCAGACACAGAACAAATGATCGTGCTCATCACACAAACGTTTGTCCTGGGTGGGAATCGAACCCACGACCTCAGGCATAGCAGTCAGGGTATCTAACTACTATGCTGACAGGCCAGTTGAGATATATAAGTTAAATTTAGAAATATATAAGTAAGCATGTTTATCAGTGTTGTCTAGTACTCCTAACAAAAGCTCTGCTGGGATAGTTGTGAAAAAAACTTTTTCAATTAGTTTCTTCTTCTATAGAATTTATAGATACACAAATGCGATATTGCAAGTATGTATTGGTTGTTAGTTTTCTCAAAGCTTATTTTCTTGTCATATTTGTATATGTCTTCCCATATGATATATACTCTACTTCCAAAATGAGGGTGACGGCTTTGAAGGTTCGAAATCGTGTGCGGAAGAGCTGAGCCTTTTGCTACTTGATCATAATCACACTTGACATGCAGTCCCCCTCAATACCCCGTGTTTCAGGAACAAAAGGGAGAATCAAGACCCTTATCCTATGCCTCTACTAGAATATAAACAACTCTGTAACAATAGCTCTCAAGTTGTTATTATCAAGTTTGTTGCATAAGAAGAAATTGGAGTGATAGCAAATAATAACGATGTGACGTGATTGACTCAGACTAAGGAGTATCTTATTGGCTTGTAATTGTAAATGATTTTTATCAATCTCTTCTTGTTAAAAAAGAAGCTGACCCCAAGCTAGTTGAGAAAAGTATGGGCGATGAGGTAACGTAATTACATATATGTTTAAAAATTAAAAGATCATATATTATTGATAGATAATTTTCAAAAGAGAAACTACTGCCAAACAAGTGAATCAAATTCTATAAAAGTTATCTTCGATTTGCTCATTTATTAAATAAAATACAACGAACTGCCAATACCTATATTTAACATAGAACTTAAGGTTTCCAAACTAATTGAAAAATGTATCAAAAAAATCTTGAGATATTTTGAAAAATCCTTTCTTAGTGCTCGCCTACGTCATAAAACGAAACTGTTCAACATTTTACTCTCCTAGTCCCAGTAGTTTCGACTGTATATTGTTATATCAATCAATTAGTTTCTACTTTTATAAGATCTGGACTTAGAAACAAAGAAAATTTTGCCCCATCCAAAATAAACGTAAACAAAGTCGCGATCAAAACCTAGCACAAAAGATATAAAGATAAGCCCAGCTTAGATGCTTGAGATATCAGCGGATATAACGTAAATCGGTGCACATACATTGTTATTAGGCCGAGTTATTTCTGAGCATTGTGAATAGATCGCCCACATACAGTCGCGATTCTACTCGTATTGTTTATTGCAGATATGGAAGATAACATTTAGATTCCATTTGAGATTGCAGCCTTGTGTATAGTGCCTACTTACTGAGGGCTTATCAGCGTATGTAGCTGTTGCGTGTAAGTAGTTGAGTGGACTGTGTTAGTTGTTCATGCTATTCAGTTTTCAGTGGATCTGGATACAGGTTTTGAGTTTAATTTATAGTGATTATCCTGTTTATATAATAACCTCTTCATTTCTTTTGGTTTTAAACATTTTAACCTTGGTATATGAGTATCCTTACGAGTTTATTTTAAAGTTCTTTTACTTACCATAAAGTCTAACAAACCTATGTAAGTAAATCTGCCTTACAAAACGTAAAATAAGACATTCTACACATCTGTAAATCCTCTTAGATTTATTCCTAACAATATAAACTGAAGGAATGTCTGACAGGGTTTCATTACAGCCGACTATAAAACGCAATGACGAATACGCGACATAGGCAGTAAACAATTCAAGATCAAGTGAGTGCATGGGCCAGGCAAGTACGTCCGCCCACCTTGCGTAGGCGCCGCCGACAACTGCGCACTCCAAGCAACCAGTCCTCGAACCTGCACTAACCTCACACGAACATCGACTTTATTCAAATTAACGGCCGAGTTCGAACGTCTCAAGTAGAGCAATGATCACCGGTCTCAAAATGTCGCAATCTCCGGCTAATTATCACTCTATACGGGTATTATCGCCGTAATAACTGCCTCTGACATTCTACCTGTGCACCGTAATTGATGGTTAAGACATATTTTATTTGAGTAAAGTAAGTTAACGCTGAGCGCAAGCGGGAAGCGTTATAACTACCGGTTAGTGGATCATAAAATTTAATTAAAATGTGAGTTAACTGTACTGTTGACTTTTGAGTTGATTGCAGTAGTTATGTTTGTAAACAACACATCATAATGAATTGAAAATAATTCGTAAGAAAATTATGTCGTAGCGTAGCTAAGCTCATATAACACGCAATGCTGGTTGAATGCAAATATAGTTTTTGTGCAATAAATTTGTCATGATTCATGTGTTTTAAATATAAGAGATACATATGAATGAAAAGGTTATTTTATAGCATAGATACAAGCGAGCGAGTTGCCGTCAAAGTGCGCGCTTCATTGGGTGCAATTGATATGCAGAATGCGACTCAATCACACGGCAGCTGCTCCATTGAATTAATCAATCACTTCGATTATTACACTGTATGAATAAAGCTACTTTGTGTTGTTGAGAGAGAAACATTGTGCTTGATTTAATAGCTTACTTCGTCAGAAATCGAGACATAAAATAAAAGAAGAAAGAAAAAAGATTGCTAGGTTTCAGTGATGTAAAAACCGACAGATCGACGCTTTGCGTGAGCAGAGAGTTGGCTCTATTTTTGCCATTCAACGTAGAAATGGTGCCAGTCTTTTGGGGACGCTATATGAAGGAAAAGGCACGTAGAATAATTATTTAGCTACTCTTACACAAGTTTATTCTGTATCTGGTTAAGCTGAAATTAAAAAAAAAATGAAATAAGAAATTGAAATTAGCCATGGAATTAGTTCAGAGCGATAGATATGCCATGAAAATTCACAAAACACTTTTAAAATAGAACCGAAATCTCCTGACCTGAAACTAAACCAAAACAACATTCATAATCATAACAAAAGAAGGAACTGTAAAACAAACTTAATAAGGTCACAGAGGTCGAGCCTAGGGATGCCAACTTGTTTTTTACAAGAAATAAAGTATTTTTTGATCTGAGAAGAATATTGAACAGTATTTCAGAAAAATGAACAGTATTTTATTTATTTAATGTTTTCAATAAATACTTTTTAGATTTTCTCGCCCCCACCTAATCCTGTTTAATTAACTTGATAACTTAACCTGCTAAACCTATTGTTCTTTAATTGTGTCTGTAATTACCAAAGTCGAAAGGTTAAAAACTTTTTATGCCTTCAACACAATAATAAATATAATTAAAATAAATGTGGAGCTCATTTTTTATTAAATTAATAGTTGCTCTATTTCTATCCTCACGCCACTCTGTATTCATTACATTACTGAAAAACAGCACTTTGATGCTGAAAACAGTATTTTGTATACTATATTTTTGATCAACAGAAAAAGTATAATTTACCACCAGACGTACGGCAATGCGCCATCGGTACATGGTGGACATCCCACATATACGTACAAAACGTTTCGGAACATATTCATTGTGCGTACAGCCAAGGAGTGGAATCCTTGCTAGAGTCTGTGTTTCCTGATGGCTACAATCCGGGAATCTTTAAGTCAAGAGTGAATAGGTTACTTCTAGGTAAGCGCGTTCCATCTTCGACCGCATCGTCGCGTCGCTTTCCATCAGGTGAGATAGCGGTCAAGTGCGAACCTATAATCTAGAATCTAAAATTAAAAAAAACTGTTTTTATAAACGGTAGATATAGTTGACAACCCTGGCCGAGCCGCAGACAAAAGTAATGTCGGAAGAAAGGATATCGAAGAATATTACGATTGCCCACAATTGACTCGTCGATTGAGGGTATTTGTGGTACCGATATAGATTCCCTCTCGATCACTATTCACGTGAACTATGACTTGTCGTTAATTACAATTACTGCCCGTTTACAAGCCACTGATAGTAATTAGTCGTTAAGATACGGTGAGCTTACAGAAGGGATACAACTTTGTTGTGCTCTGGGTTATTTTGATAGCATAGATTAGCCTTCCCACTGCTGGGACACAGGCCTCCTTCTCTAGGGGAAATAAAGGGTAGTAATCCACTACGTGGGCCCAGCGGGGGTTGGTGTTATTTTAATATTGAAAAATTTTCTAAACTTAATATTACATAGAGAATAATTTAAAAACTAACCGCATTTTAAAGATCTAAGCATACATAGGAACAGACAGCAGGAAGCGACTTTGTTTTATATATGTACTATGTAGTGATTTAATATTTCTCGCCAGAGGATATACATATTTGGATGAGTCTAATTCGGGTTGCATTTGATAATGTAAACGGCAGATAAACGAGTAAAAAGGCGATACTAGAATTCGTGTAAACGTAGGTTACAGATTGTAGTAATAAAAATGTCAGTTTTGGATTGAGTGAACTGTTTGATTCAGATTCAATGTCTGATTCGCGCAGTACTTCGATAGCGTTATCGGAGTAACCCAATTCGGGCACATCTGTCCCTATTCCGACCGATAGCGCCGTGATACTATGGCTATATAATAGTACATATACTGTTACTATCTGAAAAATGTTGTTGCTAATGCAGAAACCTGTTTATGGAACCTTATATTGAAAAATACGGCTGCAGAATAGTTCGAAAGAATTAATTTATATATAGGACAGTAAATTTTAGGTTTGCAAAATCTGACACACCTCGCTTTAGCTAGGGAGCTGTGAGTTCAAATCTCACGTAGCATTTAAACTTTTGGTGGGTTTATGTGGAGCCATAAGTTGATGCAAAAGCGAAACGTCAAAAGGCAAAGAAAAACGGCTTGGGTTATTTTAGTCAGTAAAAGACTGACACTATTTCCCGATCCACCCAAGAGCGGTATTTGTCATTGGATGAGTTTTCCCACCATAATAAAACCTAGGAATAGAGAATTGATTTGAAAATTTTTCACCATCCAAAAAAAATGGTTGGTACTGAAATCTACACTAATATAATAAAGAGGGAAAGTTTGTTTTTTGTTTTTTTGTTTGTAGGAGGTAATCTCTGGAACTATTGATCCGATTGGAAAAAAAATAGCAACAATAGAAAGCTGCTTTACTCCTGAGTGACATAGGCTATATTTTATGTACGCGGGCGAAGCCGCGGGCAAAAGCTATTAGTATTAATATATTATGAATATATTTTAGTACTGCATTAGAGGAAACTTAAAATACTTATTATAGTAGCAAATTGATTGGTGATAAGCATTGAAATTGGTGAACAAAAGCCTTTTAAATAAAAACAGATAGGTTTACATTCCCCACAAATCAAATTAATGTTTCTGTAACGGGGTCGGTAATAGTGGAACTAAACTGATTGACTCTAATAATTAAGTTTAATTCATCATAACTGTCGGAGCTGTCAGCATCACAAGTAAAGGTTTTTGTCAAACTACACTCAACTCTTTGTTCCAAAGCGAAAACTTCGAGCTGGAATATTTCGAGCGGCACGCTCACGTTCTGAACATCGCCGGGTTCTTTTATTAGTTTATTTTTTGTGGCAGGTCTTTACGCGGCGATTTTATTTCTTTTTGTCGAGTCCAGCCTTGTACGGGCCTGTAGCCTTCGTTAGCGGCTGCAAGGTCACCGCCATTTGCTCTCTCATTCGACACAACACCTTTTAGCTTTTTGTAGACCACGACCAGTAAGATTTCATAGCCAACGTGCCCCAAAAAGAACCCATAGCTTTAATTCAGTTGATTCGTCTCGATCGTTACAGAAACCTGTCCTACAGTAATTAAATAATTGACAAGGCGATAAAATAAAAAAGCTTGTAAAACCCTATAGGTTTATGGGCAGAGAAAACGAAGTCGATAGAGCTACACGCGTTATTGCTTCATTATTAATTTTATTCAATCTTAATAACCAGCGCGGCAGTAATGGGTGATAGTGATATATAAAAACGCGGAGTTTTCGATAATTTATCAGTTATCGTTTAGAGATTAGTGGTGATAATTCCACTGTTATCGTGAGCCACGGTCGCCCCTGTTTGTTTAACTCAAGGTAAAGCGTAGCAATGACGTTATTGCGAACCTTTAGGGACAGATTGTAAAACAGCGATATTACTTACCTAATTATGTAAAAATATAAGGTAGTATTTACTACGCTAATAATAGAAGGAATCTGTGTAATTAATGTTAATGTTAAACTTACCCATTCAATATTATTGTAGGGGTCTAGCAGGATTGAAAAAAAAAAAGGAAAAAGCCTTTTGGAGCCAAAGGTTGATGCGAGAGCATAACACCAGGGCCTTGGGATCAAGGCAAAGAACAAGGTGGGTCGTTTAAGCATTAAAAGGCTGACACAGTTTCTCGCTCCGCTCAAGGCCGGGATCCGTCATTAGATGATTTTTCCCACCACAAAAAACCCATTCAATATTGTAGATACCAAATGTAAGAAAGTCGATTCGAATTTGGAATCTCTTCGTAACAGCAAAGATAATTGAGTAAATGTTCTTGTCACGTTCTTTAATTTATGTAAGGAATGTTTAAACGTTTTTTTAATTTTTTAGTTGTCAACCTGTCACACATTTCTGTGTCCATAATAATATGAGTTGTACGTTATAATTAGGTCCTCATACTTCTTTTGTAAAAACTTCGGTATTTCTCTCGCCAAATAAACTGTGAACTAATTACAGGAATCCATCTTTACGTCATATTTGTTCATGACGCGTCGCAAACGAAGCCCTCTTTTAAAAAGCGATTTAGCGAGGCGAGCGACACGACATGATATTTTCTCCTCAAATGAGCTGAGTTCCCAGGCTATTGTCGACAAGCCGCCTTTTAAGGAGAGCCGCACGGCTACAGGCGGATCTCAAACCAGATTCTTACGTTTAATCTCACCCGTTTTTCGGTCAACTCTTAGCGCTGATAACTTTATAACGCAGACATTTCATGTAGAGTTTTCCTTTTTGGACGACTCCGCAATTATGGACAGTCACCAAAATCGGGTAAATCATATAAAAAAGTTGTTAAAACCATTTTATAATTATTAAATTATATGTAATTTTAAACGTCAACTAGAGTGAACGTGAACCACTTAACCCAACGTGACCAAACTTGTGGATGTAACTACATATTTTTGTATGCAACTGTGCATGTAATATCAAGGAAGTATGAGCGTAAATCGCATCTGATGATGCCTTATTCGTGATTTGAGAATAGCTGTCTGCCGAGCCTTATAATCTTGAACAAGTTAGTACCTCTCTAGGCAATAAAGTGTGGGAGTGCGGTATAAATCGCAACTCCCTGTGTGTGCCTCTGCCTCCTGAGGGCCGCAGCGCACATTCCCTCTAATTGGACGTCTGCGCAGTCTCCCAGTAAGGTATCGAACCTGTGTTCGACTCTGACCACTTTCGCTAACTCTCATACTTCGTTCGCGAAATAAAACTGGATATTTACGCAGCCATAAAAGCAACATTTATTATAATTTATTGTTATACGAACTTAAATAAACATTTAATGTAAAAACTTATCCGAATTGAGTATCCCAATTTTATTACCGGTTTGTCGTTATTCGATATTATATACGTCATTTTAGGCGGAGATGTTTCCTCGAATTGGTATTTTAATATTATAATCTGAAATCTTATTTACTTATTTGAAATGATTATCCCACTGTGTGTTTTAATTTAAGATATGAGAGGAATGCCATAAAACGTTGATAGAAAACTATAGGATGCCATAACTTATTCTGAATTCACGGAGCCATTGAATGTGGTGTTTGTTTTTTTTGTATATTGGGTTGTAATTCAAAATAGCGATTTGTGTAGATGTTATAAATAAGAAATTGTTCAATTCTTTTACATTTTTCGGTACCAATACTTCGAAGTTTTATCTGGACAATAAATTAATTGGTCTGTTTTGTTTTCGGGTGTTGATTTTTTATTTTATTTGGTACAGTTCGTGGTTGAAGTGGAGTTAGAAACAATAGTATGTTATCGTTACGACTGGAAGGAGCAGTAACCCGCGGCTTTATTGTCGAAGAAGTTTTTGTTTCGCTCTCGATACGTGTTAGTTCAAGGCTGGTTTGCGGGTCATTGACTTGTGAACACTTCAGAAGTAGTTTCAATAATTTATGCAAAGAATTTAGATATGAGTTAATGAGAGTGCGTTGCTTCGACAAAGAAGTATGTTGTATGAATTGCTTTGTACAAGTAAATAAACAGAAATTGGAGGATTGAGATCTGAAAATCTGTTACAGTACATTAAAAATAAAATTTAATTTAATTTAATTTATTTTAGGCAAGTACATTTCCTTTATAAAGATGATTCACAATTTGAATTAAAAAAAAAAACAAACATGATTAATAAAATCATTACCAAATTACATTAGGTATAGTCCTTAGAAACATTCAATAAATAAAAATTCCATACAGTCGAACAGTCATTAAAATACACATTGTATATACACAAATTAAAAATAAATAAATAGGGCGTTGTTGTTCCATTGCCATTTTAGTTCTACATGCAATGGATCTTGTAAATACTACATATTTGAGAACCTGCTATCAAGATCAATAAAATCCGGAACGCCGGACCAAAATAACGCAACAATAATAAGATTTCTAGTTCACGATACAAAGGGGCCTACATATCACATCAGCTCATTTTACACCTAGTTAGGCCGGCTTCTCCTACCACGCACAGTGTATTTTTTCCCCAAAAAATCGGACATGCCTTTTTTTTTGTGAAATCTTATACATAAATGTTTTATGAATTAATTAATAGAACACTCGTGCACCTATTTCTCATTATGGAGAAATAAAACCACTTTATTCTTTTTTATAGTGAAATTGTAAATCATCCATAACTTTTGAAATATTTCACAAATTTTCTTCTTGGTTTTTCTGATCCACAATAATCTCAAAACACACAATACTAATTGATTTATATATTTTTTAATTGAGTTTTAAGAGATTTATTTACAATTTAAGCATTTTTTATTTTATTTTTTTATGGTCGTATTTTCAATTATTTGGATTTTATTTTTCTTTAGAATTGTTAATAAAATGTGTTAGAAGCTTAGAAAAAAAAATCAGATCCAAATAATGAAGGATCTCTAACTTAGAGGCTTCTAAAGTTTTCTATGGTAATTATGGTTTTAGGGTTGTCAATATTTCTTTTGAAATTTATTTTCTTTTGAATTAAAAAATGGTGGTTAGGGTAACAATTATTATTCTTCATCCTCATCGGCCGAAAGAATTTCTGTTATGTTGTCGCTATCGGTATGACCTTCAATAATTTCAATTTCATTTTCTGTTGCCGCCTCAAAATCGTCTTCAGCTGAGATTTCATACGGTTTCAGTAACTCCACTACCTTGGATGGTAAAGGCAAAGATTTGAGTTTTTTCAACCTATTCTGAAGCCTAATGTAGGAAATTTCTGGATCTGACGATTCCAGTGCCCTGTGAAATAGGTCCAACATTGTTTTTTCACGGTCGGATTTTCGGCTATGGTGTTCTCTGTCATAACGCCAGAACTTATTCCGCGCTTCACCGGCTTGTTCTGATAATAGACCCACTAGAAGAGCTGAGCTATTAATAATATCTTTGCCGTGAATGAGGATTTTGTGCATAGTTACTGTCATTGGGTACCAACCATATTCTGCCACGTATTTAGATGCTACGGTTTTGCAAAAATCTCCAAACTTATCAGCATCTACAGGTAGACTACAAGATAAGGTGACCATCGTGTGAAGATCGTCCAACAACCACTGACTAAGGCCTAATATTTCTGCAAACACTGCACGATTTTGATCAGATAGAACTGTTCGGGCTGTGTTGCCGTCATTTGTTGTTCCAGCATTGGGTCTCACAACATCAACCAGCACTTTCAGTTCTTTTCGCACTCTCTCTTGCACACGTTTCTTTGTTTCCTTTACAGTGTTTGATTCCAGTGAACATTTGCTTACCCTCCATTTCTTAACAGGAAGCTTGTAGCCCAAATGAAGTAAAAACTCCAATACCCGAATCCATGCATGCAAGGGGCTTATTCCGTATTTGAAAACCGACACATCTATTGGCCGCGAATAAATAATATCTAATTTGTTGAATTGTGTAGAGGTTGCTTTGCAAAACGGACATTTAAGTTGAGAAGAAGTCTCTGTTATTGTATTCAGAACTTTACCATCTATGCATGTCAAATACAGTTGTGGTTTTGCCCTTATTATCTTCTTGTTAGATGTCGTTGCTTCTAATGTAGTTAAATCCTTAATTTGGTCATCTATCCACTTCTGTTCATTGAGTATTAAATCTTTCGTCTCTTTTCGATATTGGATATGAATCGGGCGGCAAAACCTGTATGATTGTGGAGTTGGGTTTAACCAAAGAACAAAGTCTTTTTTTGTTTTTATCCGCAATGGGATGAAAGCGCAAATAAACTGTTTTCAGGGTCTTGATTATCAGAAAAATTTTGTTTATACAATGATTGACCCGAACTACCATCAAACCCCCAACTACCTTCAAAAATACAATCTACAGTATCAAGGTTTTTTTGTTCACAATATGCTGATATAATTTCGTCGCATGAGTGTACTAACCTTTGAAGAGTGTGAGAAAGTAAACTAGCTAATGGGACAAAGGCTTCTCTCTCTGTTACTTGAACTGCACTATCCGGATAACATTTTTGTTTTGCGTCGAATACTTTTTTATATGTAGGAAATGCTGGAAAACCTCTTGATTTTAAATCATGTTGCAAAAAATTGTATGTAGCTACTGTAAATTTTCTGTCTATAAATACTGCTAAAGCTTCCTCTGGAGAATAAGGACGGGGGTCTTCGCGAAGTTTGGTTGCTAGCTTAGTCGGTTGTGTTGGACTTTCAAGACAAGAATTTATAACAAATTGCAAATCTTTTGATGCATTGGTTTTTAATTTTTGACCTTTTGCTTCTAATGCACTAGAAACAGCTTTGATAACTTTTGCCGGTGGTTCACTTTCTAAAGAATACTGGAGTTCTTTGCACACCCTTCGTTTTTGTCTGCCACTAAGTGATTCATAGACCAAACATGAAGAAGTCGAAGGAATGGCATCGATTGTGGGCGACACGGCAATATCAAAAATATTTTGTTCAGGGACTATATGTAAATCTTGAACACTATGATTTGGATCAGTATTGGACTCTGAAATTTGTTGCTGATGATGAGGTGCAAATTCATATCTGTCAAGGGATTGGCTCATAATATTAATTTCAGAGTCAGGAATAACCACAGAGTCGGAAAGTGACGCATCTTGTAAAGTTGGATGTTCGCTAATTAAAAATTTATTCAAATCATTTTGTATCGATTCTTTAAGCCACGTGTTATTCTTCTTTGCAAAAAAGGTCATATTATATTTACAGTTTTTGTAGAGGATTTCACATTTAGACGTGAATTTAGCTATTGCTTCTTTGAATCTTTTCTTATCATTGACATCAGTTTCGGAAAATCCTAAAATATTCACAATAAGGTTTGACCTTTCTTGTAAAGGCAGGTCAGTAGGGCGAATTTTCAATCCCATTTCTTTTGATTTGGTGATCAACATCTAATAGGCATCGAGCCTACTAATTACGTCTCCTTGTGTACTTGCGAATACTCCCGGAGGATGAAGAGTACCGGCTGTGGCGTTATCCACAACTCCATCAACTGCCACTCGTGGACCAACATGAGGGTTGGCGCCCTCATGCCCTCCTTGCAGTAAGTCAGCCGGTCGGAGCCCGGACAGACATCCCTCAACAGGCCGGGTCAGGTCCTGTTGAGGCAAAGTGGTGCCATGGGTCTTTGACGGCTCCATGGTGCCTCACCCCCGTTCCTCCAGGAAATATGTGTTGGTGAAAGGTTTTAGCCGTAGCCTAACGAGGGCGGACCCCTTCCCTGAACCACATATCACCTTTCATTGGATTTTAAACTGAAGATTTTAAAACTTTATTTAATTACTAGCTTTTGCCCGCGGCTTCGCCCGCGTGGTATTGGGGTTGCCTAATAAGAAGTTGTATATCCCACGGGAACCTTATGTTTTCCAGGATAAAAAGTAACATATGTGCTATTATGAAGTATACGCTATCCTTGGGCCAAATTTCATACAGATTCATCAGGCCGTTTTGGCGTGATTGAGTAACCAAACCAAAATAAGAAGTTATATAAGGTGCTTTTAAAATATATGCCAGGCTTTTTGGGAGGTGTACTGTTGTGTTTATAGATTACAATAGTGAAGAGCTTTCGTGCCCAGGAACAGTTAATCCAGTTTGAGAAAATAAAGTAGTTAAATAAATATTGACTCTATTCTGCACAACGTGGTTCACAAATTACGCGCGATGTTTCTCTTCGTCAATGAAACAGCTGCTATCTCTTTCCATTCGTTCTACGAATGAAAACTAAAATCAGCTGACTAGCTTGTCCCTACCTAATTCACTCGGTACGCAATAATACGTAGGCAAACAAGTGTTTTAAAGTGCAATTACTTACCAGTAGTTACCAGTTACGATGATAAACTTCACATCACACTTAAACAGTTCAGTTTAAGTTAGTTTAAACAATAGGTACTTAGATTAACCTTTCGACTTTTGTAATTACAGACACAATTAAAGAACAAAACGCCGGCGTTCGCTTAGGGCTCAAAAGTGTAATATCAAATAACGATAAATTACAGGAACTTGGCGTATTTAAAAGTTATCCGACACCAACGTATTTAAAAGTTATTTACACACTCCCTACCGATTTTGAAACTGTTGCACAAGTCCATCTCTGCGTTGCACACAAATGGGTTTTCACTTTGTTCAATGTGTCCGTTTTACTGTTCACTTGGCTAAATGTTTTTAATAAAAACGCGCGCGATAATAATAAAACTAAATCCCGTGGCGGGCGGGAGGCGACTGGCAAGCGGGTGGTCGGCCAGCGCGTGCGGCGAACGGGGTAGTGCGCGCGGGGGCGGGAAGGGGGGGGGGGGGGTTGCTGTGCAGTAACGACCGAGTGGCCGGCGCGCAGGCGGCATTCGTTTGAAATGAATGACAATCGTAGTATGAATGGCGCCGGTGTTTTGCGGCGCGGAGCGGCAACAGCGTATCGTAATATCGTAACACCGGAGGATGGTTTTATGCGAAAAAAGAATTAAAATTTTACGTGAATAATTTTTTGTATAAAAAAAAACACAAATTATCAACATTTTATCTTTACTATTGTAATCTATAAACATAATACTATACTTCATAAAAAGCCTGGCATATATTTTAAAAGCACCTTATATATCCCACAGGAACCTTGTGTTTTTCCGGGATAAAAAGTTGCCTATGTCCTATTCCGGAGTGTATCCTATGCTTGTGCCAAATTTCATCCAGATCCGTCCAGCCGCTTTGGCGTGATTGAGTAACAAACATCCAAACACCCAAACATTGTAACTTTCGCATTCATAATATTCGTAAAATATTTTTTTTTTATTGTTGTTGATATGTTTCAATAAGTAAATAAGACCAAGATAATTTATTCAGATAATATTATAAACTGCGTTGGAAAAACTGACATTTAAAAAAATTACTTCAAATATTATGTTTATTAAATTATGAGGCGACAACCCTATCCAGAAAAATCTGAATTTTAACAACTCCGAGATCCTGCATAATTAGGATCCAAGAATTTGTAGGACCATAAGCATAAATAAAAAGAACATTTCGATCCTAGTTACAAATCCAAATATGTAATAATATGGCGGTAAAAAAAAGAAAACATAAATTTACAAAATCAGCCATAAATCTGTTATCTTGAATAAATAAAGCCTAGATGTTTTTTGTTATAAGAGGGATTTTAAGACACTATTTAATGCCATCAATAGATTCTTAAAAAGAAGTCAAACTTTTAAGTTATAACTGTTTCTATGGTTTTTCTGGAAACCATAGACATTTTTTTCAAGTACTAATTTTCAATATTTTATAGCAAAAGGGCAATCAGGAGTTTTCGTCTCGCATTTATAATCACAAATCCTATGAAATTAGATAATAAAAATGCCATGTCCGATTTTTTGGGCGAAAAATACACTGTGCCACGGGCTGCCATTGTGTGGAGGGCCCCTTGTTATGGTAAATAGTAGGCCTCGGGCCTCCTTAGGCCTCCACTCGGCCACTAAGACTTGTTAGTCTTTCAATGGCATTATTATTGTGGCGATTGTTAGGCCTCGTCGAGCTTACGAATGTATTAAAAGCTTTGTGGAGTTCTGTTTGTTGGTTCGAGGCTGGTATTGATAGTTTTAGAAGGATGAGTCAGTTTCTTCTAGTTTTATGTAGGCCTTGTTGTTAAAGGGAATATAAAAAAAAAATCATTTGCTATTTTTTACACCATAATGCCTTTTTATAAATTTCATATAACCATCACTTATGCAAATCATTCTGTTCAATGTGTTTGTGTGTGGAGGTAATACAAATATTGTACGAGTAGTATGGGATGTGTTATGTATAATCGTTAGGAAACAATGATATTCGAATTTAGAACGTCGAAACAATTATTTTGAAAATAAAACATATTAGGTCAATTAAAATGTCAACAAAAAAGTTTATTCAAAAATTAAACTGGCCACTAATAAAAAAGAATATTTATGGTCAGGTCACTGTATAGTTTCTAAAAAAAAGTAATGAAAGAGCAAGGGCGTGATAGAAAATTTAAACTATACATAGAGTAGTGAATTTTATTTGTTTTAAACCTCAAAATACGTCGAGTGATAGTTAAGATTAACTTGTAAAAATACTTACATTTCACCTAATTTGATTTGTTTTAGTAAGTTTACCAGTCGACAGCGATGCGGAAGAGTTTTAAGTAAGCTGTCTTGTAATATATTATTATCTTTACAAATGGTGAAAAAAGTAGAGGTTATAGCTCGGAAATAAAGCTGTCTTTGTCTTGGGCGGTTTCAATACCTCACTTCACTCAGGTTTCTATATTAACTCCCTTGCAGTGCTCGGGAGTTAATTATCTATGTATATCCTTTAATCAAATTCGGGATTAAACCTTAGCAACGTGCGTATTTGTTTTTTTTCGTTTCGTTCGGAATTCAACATGCTGCCTGCACTCAGCTTTGGTAAACAAATATTAAAAAAATATATATCTGGTTCTTAGTTTTTTGTTTATCTTCGTGTAACTTTATTGCAAACTTAATAGCAAAAAGATCGCACAAAGAAGTGACTATTGAAAAAATTAGGTTATTTATCTAAAAAGCAGTTTTTATAACAAATGGGAAAATATACTTCGTCCCTGAATATGAGACAAAGACTACAAAAACGGACCAGCAAACCGTTTTATACATAATTTTCTGTTGAATTTGTTTGCTGATTGTCTATTAATAGAACTCCTTAGTTATCCGGTCAAATAATTTAACAAGACTTCAAAGTAATGAATGCAACAACATCGAGACAATGTTTTGTCCGCAAGTCAAAAGCAACACAAATCAATTTGTTGAATGGCTTACTGCTAAATTATTCCGCTATATTGTTGATTTATAGAATCACTTCATAGAATTTACAATCTCTTAAATTATGTACTATTGTTTATTAGATTGCAAGGGCATTATAAAATATTGATTATGAAGTAAGTGAGTTATATTTTATTCAACTTCTTATACTTACTAAAACAGGAGAAAAAAAACTTAGGTATGTAATTAAAAGTACACATCAATGCACAGCCGAAACTGCTGGGACTAGGAGCGTGAAATTCATAACGATGACGAAGAAGATTTTTCAACATTCACCTTAGTGACCTTACAAAATTCTTAGTTCTCGTTTTTTTCACACATTTTTACGAGGCCGTAAATATTTATTTATTTATTTATTTATTATTTAACTATTTATGTACACACAAATATAATTAATAGATAATGAACATCACAAAAGAAAACAATGTACAAAGGTACTGCTTATTTCATAAAGAAATTTCTTCCAGCAGACCTGCGAAAGGAGAAATTGGTAGAAATGTAGACAATAGTGTGCAGAAATAGGAAAAGAAGAAGTGGTGAAAACTTAAAATTAAAATAATATATACTTATATAACTATATATACCTTAAACTAAAAATAAATACATATATAATATATAAAAACAAGAAAATGTATCATACTACAGTGAAAAGGTAGTGCTCTTTTACTTTAGCCTTAAAAAGTGAAATAGCTTTCAGATCACGAATGCTAGGCGGAAGAGAGTTCCACAACCTTACTGCGTGGACAGAGAAAGAGTAGGAGTAATAGCTGGATTTATGAGGAGGAGTTTTAAGAAGGGATTTAAGGTGTGACCTACATGGTGCGTCGCTAGGACGAAAGTAGGAAAAACGATCACGAAGGTAGGAGGGATAAGATGGGTTGTGAAGGATATTGAAAAGGAGACATAATATGCGAGTGTTCCTGCGAAGGCGGATAGGGAGCCACTTGAGTTCTTTGCGAAGATGAGAGACGTGATCATACTTACGTAGACCAAAAACAAACCGAATGCACAAGTTTTGCAATCGCTCAAGCTTATTTAATAGCTCCTCAGTAGCATCCAAGTAGCAGGCGTCGGCGTAATCTATAATCGGCTGAATAAGTGTTTGGGCCAGAGAGATTTTCGTTTTCAATGGCAAAAGACCCTGGAGGCATTTAAGCGAATGAAAAGAGAAATTCACCTTACGACTGATTTCATTGACCTGCGCACGCCACGAAAGATTAGAGTCAATGATAACACCCAAATCTTTTGCAGTTTCGGTGTAGTCGATATGGACACCATCAAGAAGTAAAGGCTGCAAAGAGGAAACCAAAGCCGCATTACGAACGAAGCCACTACCTATGATCATGGCCTGTGATTTAGATGGGTTGATCTGCAAGCCGAATGACTTAGCCCAAGCGCTGATACAAGCCAGGTCTGATACAATATTGTTTTTATTTTTCCTAAAAAAAATCATTTCAATTTTTTTTGGTAATTTTTTGTTTATTATAAGAAAGGGGGTCAATGCCCCCTGTCGTTCGAGGGGTTCCCTCTTTCTTTCTCCTATTTTTTTTGCTGTGCTTGAGGTGTCCTTTTTGTTCTACTCTGAAATTAGAGCTTAACTTAACTAACTTAGGCTCGCTAAGTTGGAACGTCCGTAAATTTTTCTATGAAATTTTAAGGATTAAAATAAAATATTTAGTTTTTAAAAAGTTAAAATATCGTGATGATAAGTTTGAATCAGTGGTTGTAACTATGAGATAAGAATCAGATATGACTTCTATAAGTAACATGGGTGTTTGGTGTTTGCCCACACTGTGGATGACGCCAGCGCAGTGTGTATGTGTGTTTGCATGTATATCTGTGTGCGTTTCTTTGTGTGCCGGCACAGGAAGTGAGGATGCGTTTATTTATTCATCTGCTATAAGTTTTCGTTAATAATTCCTCTCGCCGTTGACTCATTGATAAGCTTGTTTACAAGACATTGTTGCAACTTTAACCTATAGTTATATATAGGTATATGAGACAGATAATTTTCAACATTTAGCATAATAATCAGCCTTCAAGTTCCCTAAATAAGTAAATGAGGGCAAATAAGGAATGCCTGCAAAGTAGCGATGTGTGTGTGTGTGTGGTGAAACAAACACCAAGCTCAGAACGAATGATTTTTTTATGGTGTGAAAAATCATGTGATGACGAATCACAATCAAGGGTGAATCTTGGGCGGAGCGGGAAACAGTGTCAGACTCTTACTGACTAAACGACCCACCCCATTCCTTCTTTGCCTTTATACCAGGGTCGGACCTTCCTTTCAGAAGCCAGACCGGGGCCCCAGTAGGCTTCGGCCCTGTAGTAGGGCCTGTGTGCCAACAGAGCGAGCCGGCCACGACTGGCTTGGTCCGGACTATAACCAGAAAACGGACGGCGAGCTACCCATTGCTCACCGAGCAACATGCAAGCGAGGTCATGTAACCGCGGATAATCTTAACACCGCGATTCAGCAGACGGTCGAATTTGGGGTTCTAGGACATGCCTGTTTCCTCGTTACGTTGTCCTGACCGTTTTGAGTGCTTAATGAAATAAATTGCACAAAGTAGCCTGGCTGGGTTTAACCCGCGATCTGCCGCCACCACCACTACTCTCTTTCAACATTTTGCCCTAAATTTATTAGCAATGATGTTGATTTAATTCAATTATTTGAAATCATTATTATTCTCAATTTCTACTGGACTGTGAGCTTGCAAGTTGTAAGCCAAGGTACCTCATAAAAGCTGTATAGTATCTATTCACTTCTTAATGAGTTTATTACTGTCGTAGCTTTTCCTACAAGTTTTTCCCATTTTGAGCTTTAATCAGCTCCATTTAAGGTCCCATTTTCCTCCATTACTTTTCTTAGTTTCTCGGTAATAAATCGAAGGAGAGTTGTCAATCAGCATCGCAATTATTCGACTAACATGATCAACAGCGGATGTCAATTCATTAGCTGTCTCCACTGGTTGTCACAGATAAGTTAAAAATCTTGTTATATCGGTAACTGGACTGCTTTCGTAAGATAGTTGGCTTTGGTTGACCGTGTGTGGGGATGAATGGGACATAGAGTGCGCGGTTAATAAATTGAAACAAAATGTCAGTCGTTGCTACGGTTACGCACAGTCCAACACTTCGATTGAGACCTGAAAATCTGTTACTGTGCATTCAAGGTAGAACGCCATTTTGGTCAACTTAATTGACCGTATAATAAATTATTAAAAAAAAAATGTTCGTGTCGTTTCGTGAGTCATTTTCGGCTGCAGGTTAGTTATAAAGAATCGCTGTAGCCCTTAAATGTAAAGGGCAATTGAGAGAAAATGGCTGGGTTTTAGTCAGTAAAACCCAGCCATTGGAGCCAGTGGAGCTATAGGTACTGTGTTTTACTCAAACACAGTACCTATAGCTCCACCACAATGTTCTTCGATGATACACGAAATAACCACCCCAATAAAAATTAGTACACCAAAATAAATACAATAGGTAGGTCCATAGTAGGTCCTTGTCGATTTTTGTTATCATTTAGTAGGCGCCCTTTAGAAGTAGTCTGATTAATTGACTTGATATCAAAGTTCAGCAAAATGTTATGTTCACCCAAGCGATCGGACCAGGCAGACCCTTTATCATGAAATTCAATCTTCTATAATATTTTATTCAGTAGCTAGGTGACCATCAGCTTTGTGGTAAAATATCTAGAGCCCTTATTTTTATGAGAGAAATCTTCAAATAACATCTGTTGCTCACGGATTTGCTGGAGTGGGGTAATGTGTCATACCCTGTTGAAGTGTCAGACTTGTACTGATCTAATTGAGTTGCAATCTGTATTATTCAGATTTCGAAGGTAGAAGAATTTTGTCGTTAATTCAATAAGAGGTTTGCTTATGTGTTTTTGGGGGCCTAACAAACTTCCCTCAAGTGAAAACCCCAGAGTACTGTCCCGCCTAGCCTTGGATAACTACGCTAGTGATGCTATACCATATAGGTGGACCCATATACTATCCAGGCCTTTTGATAGAAGATCTTATTGATTTTATTTATCCGCAAGGGCCTTTAATACGTCACATTTACTCGTAATTGGACTGTGTATTTGGCCTAACCTTATAAGGTTTGACTTATCATGGTAAGCATCAGTACAATCCATTATGCGATTGACCTTAAGCGCACTCCACTGAATTGTATAGTGGTGTAATTTAAAATAATCTTATGTTAAATAAATGCTGATCCTAAGACCATTAGTAACAGACTGGTTGGAAGTTATTTATGTATGTACGAGTACGTACATACATTTGTATTACATGTGCAATACATTGTTAGAATTCTTTTCATACAGACGTAATTAAGATGTACATTGCAGATTGTGGCGTACATTTGTGTATTTACACGTCATTTGTTTTTTGGATTTGAACTTTGAACTTACGTTTTTTTAGCCCAGTCGTCGACGGCGCGCACTGTTCTCAAAGAGTTGTCAGCAAACCCTGCAGAAGGGTCGAAGCCAAGTGGGGCCAGTTCTTGCTTGACTAAGTTGCCAAGCAAGAACTGCTAATTGCCTGAGGTTTAGGACTTGCCAAAAACTCCTAAATGTATCCTATAAAATATATATAAATATTTGTTCGGTGCGGGAATCGAACCCGTAACTTGTAGTGAAACAGTCAATATTCATATTTCAATCTCGCATCTGTCCTGATCCTGGTATGACGTGCTGGGTTCCAAAAACCTTATCTTCTGCTCCTTCTGCAATAGTAATATAATATATCAATCTGGTTCTTGTTTTAAAACAAGTTTAATTTTTCGTGCATGACACATCTCTCTGATATTTTCCAAGAATACTTCTCAAGGCTGATGATTCGCTGAGGTCAAAGTCTTCTTTTGACCCTAAGGTCAAGAACAAATCAAGTTCCACGGGCAAATTTATTACCTACCTAAAAATAATTAATATTAAAATCTGAACTTTTTGCCCAAAACCGGATTTTGTAGACTAGAAATCATTTTTTATTTACGAACAAGTTTTCTGTTCGTTATGCAAAACAAGAAAAAGAATGTTCCGCTAATTTGTCAGTCTTAGAAAGACGTAGAGTGCGTAAAAACCAGTTTAGTTTGCATTTCCAAAAGTACCGTTACACACAGACGTGGAATATTAAAACGCAATCTATACCATCACCGTCAATTCTTTGAAGACCTGAAGATTCTGCAGTATTCTCGTCCGGTTATAGTTTGGGTGTCTTTAAGGCTAGGAATAGGCTCTTAATAAACTAGTGCGCCGCGCCATTAAGAATTGCATCACTGCTTACCATCAGATGGGATTGCAGTCAATTACTAATTTATATCAAATAAAAATAAAAATTGAAGAAATATTAGGTACTAGACATAGACATGTAGCGCCACACAAGAACTAAGAACTACAAAAATCCTGCATTGCGGAATCAAAGTTCTCCGCGCGATTTGAACATATACGACAGCCCGAAATTAATCATTGGGCAGTAACCCACCAAACCATAACACCTGTCTGGTCGGAGGAGAGTCACATACCCCCAAAGACAAGTCCAGGAGCATTACCAAGACGTGTTAACTTAAAATATCAAGCGAGCGAGTGAGACAGAAGAACGATGCTATACAAGTAATATAGCTCCATCTCTTTAACAGTTCAGTTTAGGTTATCAAATGAATCGCGTTACGGGCTAGTGGTAGGGCTTATGAGCATTGGCGTCGGGCCAAAAATTGTGAATGATTCGCCAGGCTGAATGTCCGTCATAAAGAATTATCTATGCGCTCAGTGCGAGTTGGTTTTATGTTAGCACGATTGACACACTTACCGTGTTTCACTCTCTGATAGGTTAAGATCTTGGAGTGGGCCAATCGGAGCACTGAACGTCAAAAATGCGTCAATTGCGTTAACGTAAAATAAACTCACACCAGTCACTCTGTCCGCTTTGTGGTAGTTGTTTTTACGTCAACACTATCGAAACGTTCTCCGCGTTTTGCTCTGATTGGTTAAGATCTTGGAGCGGGCCAATCAGGGCGCTGAACGTCAAAAATGCGTCAATCGCGTTTACGTAAAACAATCTTGCACTACGCACTCTGAACATAGAACATTTTTTACAGAGAAATAGTGTTAGAGAGAGTTTCCTTCTTTTTAATAATGCATAAAGCTACAACCAACTAGTATTCTAATGCGCTCCCGTCGCGCCTAAACGCTTGTACTAGCGTCGCAAGCGCACGTCAATACGGAGCCCTTGTGCAGTCAGTCGGCAAAATAGCTTGTAGTAGCAAGGGTAAATAACACTTCTAAAGCCTTAAGCAACATGGCCGTATCTTATCAAAACTAAACTAAGAGTAAAAAAAGATCTGTTTATTTGACACTAATTGGTTCTTTAAAACTAGATTCGTACGTCAAGCAGATATCATTTCTACCAATCGCATTTATCTATCTATCAGTTTGATTTCCGCACTTAGTCCTTGATGGACCTTCGTGCTTGGGTCGTAGTGGCTATCCAACAGAGGGCTTGATTCAGCCGTCCAAACTCCGGGAGCAGTTTATACGTGTCAGCTTGTTTATGATATCTTTGACGGAATTCGATGAGCCTATAGTACGTATTTAAATTTAAATTTAGCGAGTGATGATAATTTTGCATATCTACGTCAGAAAACGTCAGCTGGGTGAGTTCAATGACTATAAATAGTTAGTACGCAAAGACTGACAACTACCTACAAAGTCATTGACTCGTTTACTTAAAGAAATTAATTACGTATATTTCGTGTATATTAATTCGAGTCTTAGAAATAAAATATTTTATTTTATTTTATCTTTACAAATCGATAGTGTGAAAAAATTTAATGGTGCAACACTTTGCAGATCAGACTTTTTTAGAATATTCAGATGCGCCCGTTTTTCTGTAGGATAGCAGACTTACTCGGTGACCGGACTGGTTATATCGCGGTAATGCTTCTAGTTTAGCTTAATGTCGGGATTTGCGTTTAATTGAACAAGGAGTTAAGTAGACAGGCGGAGTCTGGGCACGCCAGTAGTTAATGCACGGATGAGTCTAATCTGATGTGCCTACCGTGCGTCGTGGTCTAGGATTGGCTGCGACGGGCTGACGGCTTCGCTGCTTCAGAAGTTTGCTTTTAGATAGAATTTAAATGGAGGAATTTTAATGTGGATTTGTCTACTCAAATGGGATAGTTATAGGTGGATAAGAAAGATGATGGTCGCTGCAATTCTTAAATTTCTATAAATAGAATAGAATAAACTTCATCACTGAGTGGTAAAGTGAGTAATTAAAAAAAAAATACATTAATGAGTACAGTGGCAGTCCCATTGCTTACAGTGATATCTACAGACTACCTTAAGATGGACTACTTCTTCGTACTAAAAAAAGAAAGTAATTTATTCCTTCAGTTATAAAAAATAGTGCCTTCGGTTTTGCTGAAATATCTTTGAGGTGCGCATGAGAAACACTACTACTACTGAAGTGGCGTGTAACTATAGCAATGACGGACATTTTGGTTCAACTTGTTGGGTATTATAAGTCTCTTGGGCTCGGTTCTGAGTCTGACGGTGCAGATCGACCTGTGCTAGCCTGTCTGGCTGTTACGACTTTGTTGCACGTTACAAGCTTCTATAGGGTGAACGCATTTGCTGAAAATACTATAGAATGCCCCCCTAACCAAGTTAAAATCGTTTCGTTTAGAGTTAGTGTTTGTAGTTGACCACTCCCCCAATTCCCTTGTTCCAACGTCGCGTCATCTTAGCAAAGGAATTGGGATTGGGAGCGTGGCTCCCAATCCCAATTCCTAAACAAGCGCTAACTCTAAACGAAACGATTGCAAATTGGCTAAGGGCTGACTACCTAAGTAAATACTGCATATCCTCCTGACATAGTTCCTTATCACGTCTCACAGCGCCCATGGGAAGTGATGGCCTGTGAGTGTGAAGGCCATGACCGATATTATGACGTCATGGGAGCTAATTAATTAAGTCTTTGTAAAAACATTATATAAGTTGTAGAACAATGTTAACTGTATAATTCATGATAGGAGATGAGGTTATCGCTTTCTCGGTTTGGAAAACCCGGATGGTAATTTGTTCTTTGTTAAGACTAATTAAGAATTTCTGGTTAAAGGAGTTGACTGTTCAAAAAACCCAGCTTTATTCCGAACCGGAACTGAGTATCCTAAAATTGCACATGATACAGTTTAAGCTCTTGCATGTTTAGTAGGTGTAGGTATCTCTTAGGTCTGAAGTTGCCTGCGGAGCGGGCTGAAAGCATTCTTTTTCATCCCTAGGAAGAAGTACTTTCGACTGACAGCTGTCAATTATTAAAGAAAATTCTGTTCTATTTTGACATTTCTATTGAACCGTGACCCAAATTTCTTTATAACCAGTACAATTGAATTAATATGAAGATAATATTTGACGACACAGGTTTTTTTTTAATTTCCCCGTATTCGTAACGAAAAGCACAGTGTTTACCTTGGGTTAAAGAGTTATTTAGTCCCTAATTTAATTTGATTAATCCTTAATGGTAGCCATGCAAGCAAGTTATAATAAAATAAAATAGCAAATATAATAGTAATCGTTAGAAATTTGCAAGTAAATAGCTATATTGAAGTGTTTATCAAGCTCTGTGTAGGTTGATGTGTTTAGCAGAAATATGGCGATTCTATTAAGTTGTAATTTCGTGTAAGGAGTGACCGGTGTCGATATAACTTGTCATTATTTACTGTTAGAAGGCGCTAACGGTGCGCAGGCGCATCAAGGAGGACGTGTCTCCATAAAATTATTGAGGAGGGTTTGAGACGAGAGGTTATTTAGCATTACATCGTATTTTAGAATGTATTTCTAGTTTTGATAGCTTGGTAAAGTTATGTCTGTTTGTTCAGTGTTTCCTGATAGCTATAACTTATACCACAGAATAAGTAATCTACATCATCAGCCTTGTTAATGTTCCCACTGCTGGACACAGACCTCTTCTCTAGGAGAGGGAATTGCGTTTCATTGCAATGGTAACTTTTTGGAATAATCCCGCAGTCCTAGAATTTTATCTGCTAATCTATATGCAACCAAAGGTATAAAGGTGGACTTAGTAGGTACCTTAGATATTTTTTACCTTTCAACCTAGATTTGATAAATTGACGGCAACAAAATAGTCAGATAATACTATAAATAATCCACAACTTTCACACAACGTCCCAAGCTAAGCAGAGCTTCTGTTATGGGTACGGACAACTGATAAACATACTTAGATATTTATAAATACATAGGTATCATTACCTGGGCGGGAATTGAACCCACGACCTCCGGCGCAGCAGTCAGGGCCATTAACTACTAGACCAACAGGCCAGTCTAAACAGATGCATCTAGGAAGACATACCTCAAGTTACCTCCTCATTATAATACAACAAGACCGCATATAATGTGAGGGCTTTATATTGAAACAGGTGGTCCGCTCACCTTGACTCACAAAAACACATTTATGTAATAAAAACTTAGAAAGTAATCCGCCCATCGCATCGCATCGCATTGAAGTCAGTCGCCATCGCTTGGCATAACCCGACTAGTTTTTCCAACCCATTGACGGCTCGAGTAGGGTTACCACATAAAAAGATCAAAAGTCCGGAAAAAAGGTGTGATGGTTAATGAAAAATCGTGAGATTGTATTCTCAAACGTACCGTCAAAGACACAGCCGTATGACCACCGTAAGGACTCTGCAAAAGAGTCGAAGACTACTTGGTCCCAGTGCGAAGGGCAAAGAAGGAACAGTGTTTAGCCAGTAAGAGGACACCCGCTCCGCCCAAGAGCGAGATTCGTCATTGGATGATTTTTGCACAACATTAAAAAAAGCTTTGGTTTGGCGCCGCGCGAAATGCAAACGTTTTTTTAAGTAAACATGTCTAATCTAAAAAAGTCTTAATAATATCGTTTTTATACACTGGCGATCTTGCTCACGCGTTGCACATTTTTATGTGATGTGTTATATTTACTATACTTGTTTACACGTCGCATCCAAAGGAAGGGCCGGAGGATTTACCAAAGGAAGATTATTTTTAATTTGTTTAATTTTTTTAAATTAATTTTGAATGTTCATTGAACTTTTAAGTATAAGCAGTATTTTATTGAAAATGCTAAAAATCCTGATATTTCATGACACATTTTCTAAATCCGGTCGTAATCGGAAGAGTTCAAAAATCCTGGACCAATCCTGAGACATGGTGACCCTAGTCCCTAGTGAATCCGTTATTCCGCGACTAGTTTTTAACTTTTTACCACATTTGTACAATGTTATTCGTTTTATATAACTGTGCTTGTAATGGGTTTAAGTTTTTCCTGGCTGGTATCGAGGGCGTATCTATAATTGCTCACATGTTGTACGGGTAACGTGAAGATTGCGCTGTACCGTAACGTTGTGAGCGGTTTTTGTTCGATTTATCATCGTTTTGATTCATCATTGATTGGGGTGAGACTTTGGTGCGATAGCAAACGCTATAATATTAACTTTGTTATCTTGCTGTTCTTTCCTATATATGTTACGGGTAAAGCTAGAAGATGGAGTAAACCTAGGTTTACCCGGGTAAACTTAGTATTACCCAAGCTTCTTGGGTAAAGTCCGAATAATAAGTAAAATAAATTTTAATTCGGGGTTTACCCATGCTCACCTAGGTCTACCCAACTCTGGCTGGGTAATGTTAGGTGTTGCGTTATTTTCGCACCCGTGGCGCATTTCTGGGGGGCCCGCGTTATCTGTTCATTATTCAGTACCTAGCTTGCAATATTACGTTCGCCTTTGTATGTTTTTTAAATAATAATTGCACCCAGATTTTCATTTCACTAATTAATTAGACAAATTAATTTAAAATATGCAAAATTTTGCCGCCGTGTCCTCGTGGGGGCGATCGGCGGCGGCCATCTCTCGCACCGGACCTTGGTCGAAGCCATGGTCCGGAGCGAGCAGGAGTGGCAGGCGGACGGCTCCTTCTGCGAAGCAGTAATGCTAGCAAAGAAGGAAGCCGACTGGGCGCTCACGCCCGAGACGCTGCCGAGATTTCGATCCGGGTACGGGTAAACCCCGAATTAAAATTGTAGTAGTAACATATACATATCTATAATCTATACCTATACAAAAAAATCGGCCAACTGTGTACATACCGTTGCAGAAAAAACTGCAAGAAAATAACGTTTGTTGCATATAGGAGCCTCACTTAAGTATTTATTTGGTTTATAGTATTTTTAGCGGCAATAAAATTACAAAAAATTGAGAAAATTTAAACTTGCGTGTCTAGTTATCACTGTTCATGGGATATTGTTTGGTGACAAATACACGGACAGCGAAATGCGAACCTTAAAAATGAATCCCTATTATCCTTGGTCATGTTGTAGGTAACTTGAGAATGGCTATACCAATTTCGTTAATTATTTTTTGGTTGTGTTTGTTACTGTCAGAAAACGATTTTTATGCAAAGAAAAAACACGAAAATTGTGCAAAAAAAAAACTGAGAGAATACTACAACTGTTTAACTTTTGAGAGTTTGACAGTTCATTGCAACACCTGTCGAGCTAGGATACCTGCTATATCTTCTAAAATCCTTACTGTCGAGTCAGTAACTTAAAAATTAAACTTCAAACAAATTAATTCTTTCTTGATGAGTTCATAGAATGACGTTTCATCATCATTTGTGGAGGCTGATCATTATTTAGTTGGTTTATAGCGATATCCAATAAATCACGGAAGGCGCAAGGTAGCGGCGGCTGTTAGATTAGTTCAGCGGCGCAAGCGCATGATTAGTATGCATTAGTGTGTCTCGTTACTCATAATGATGTGTGTATGATATCATTTTGTGGGGACAGACTTGATGAAACGCAAATACTCGTACGTACTATGGTTAAGAAGAACTTGTAGTGGTACAGGTTAATAGAAATCTAACGTTGTTTCTTCAGAAATGTTTTCTAGAAGTGAATTTCTTTAAGAGGGTTCTTCCCCACTCGTCTATCGTCAACCTGAGTATAGTTCAAAAGCTTGTTGGTTCAACGTAAAGTCATCGTGAAAAAATAGCTATCACCTGAATGCTTAGTCGACATTCGGTAATTCCGTCGTTCATTCGAATATTTTCGGATTTTTTTTTTTAATTGTAGATGTTTTTGAAAAAAAAGTTCTTTACAATTTTTTTTACATGTTGACTTTGAAATACTTAGCATATTTTCAGAGGTCTTTATTAGATTAGTTTTACTTAACTTAGATAGTATTCACAAGATATCAGTGTATCAAAAAAAAAAAAAAAAAACTAGATAATGTCATGTGAGCCATAAAAAAAAATGCCATTGGCAGTTGATCAGTTGTTATTGCTGTTAACAACTGTTATTTTTTTAAACCCTTATTTATGTACGAGTAAACAAGTGTGATTTTGCTGAGCCAAACTCGGGTCGTCAATTTAGAACGGCCGTACTGTAGTTACGTGGTAATCACGTAAGAGTAGTACCTATGAAAAATGGTGAATTATCTATGTCGGGTCAGACGCTCTTAACAAACCGCTTTTGTCTGATAAACAAAGTTTTCTGTTACCCACGTCTACAATTCCAGACACTACAATTTTCTGCCAAGGAAATAAACATAGATTTTCATTACGCATTGTCTGGTGTTGTCGTCGGAGTTTTACGATATTGAATTTTCCTTTGTGTTTGTCTGTCTTTTTCATCTTTTTTATTTTTGTTTTTGAGTTAAGATTATCATCATTGTAACTTCACGCACTCCAGGTATAGTGAGAGAGAGTGTTAAACTTTTACAGATTAAGTTCACCTGTGTTCCTTCAGTTTGTGTTCGAGGGTCATAATAAGTTTTTCTCCGTATCTCAACGGGCTGTTTTTTCAGTTATCAGATAACTTTTATTTCATTTTTCTATTAAACCTTTTGAGTAGGTACCGTAAGAGACATAATAGAAAGACAATAGGTTAAGTGTGAGGCGGTTAAGTCTGTCTATGTACAGTGTCATGTGCATAAAGTTTTTATAAATAAATAAATAAACATCCTTAGTTCCCAGCTAAAACAAAAAATCAGCCCTTTAAACATACTTATGTAAATACGATTAATTGGTAGCTCGTGAAACGCGTTTTAAATTGACACCACTATCCCTTTTCGTGAATTAAAACATGTAATGCATGCAAACGTAGCGCCATACTCCGTCAAAAATAAATTTGTTTTCCGAGGCTATCAGCTCTTATTTATTGCCAGGACACGCTTCATAAAGGAATGCTGCAATTAAAAAGACCGGTTGCCCCACTTGCGTCATCCTGGACCCTCCATATTTATTTTTGGCAGTTTTTATCAAAGAGCCTTGAGAACTTGCCTGTTTATGGACTGTGTTTGTGATGGAGCATGTACCTACAGTATGGCCGTCAGATCTTGGCGAGTCTAAAGATAGGTTCTACGAATTTTAGCGCTTGATAACTCTTGTTATTCAGGAATTGTTTCTAGTACCTGCTTAACTACTGCAATCTATTTTTGCATAAGTGATGGAAGGTTTGCAAAAAAAAAAACAATATTAGGAAAAATGAGAGAAAGTACTAATCAACATTTTGTATCTATTCACCCCTGCGGTCGTACCTATTCACCCCATTTGACCCCTGAAGACTCTTTCGAACAATACTATAGCCCACATACATATTTATTCCTCGGTTTACTACGTACAGAACTGGGGGTTTTATGTGGCGATCGTATATGGAGCATAATAGCATACTTACAGAAATAATCTCCTCAATAAACTATATCAGTAATGATAAGTTATATCAAGTCGTTTACAATCGTATTTCACACTACTGCTGTGGCAACTAACCCAAAGTAATCTACAGTCATTTTTATAATCCCATATAGCGTAGAAATGTAACATTCTATCACGTGCTATGCTTGCATAACTATAAGAATTATGGTAATAATATCTTTTACAATGCTCAGCATCATTTGGTATCTTTTACGAGCTCCGTGCAGTAAAAGTTTACACCTTAGAGTCAGCATTACTCTTTACACGTTATTATTGACAATAATCTGTGTTATTGCAGTTTTAATGCCGTCATATAAGGAAGTATGACGTCAACATATTCTTCATATACGTTTTTAACTGTCAGAAATAAAAGTTTGGAGAGATTTATCTCAAAATTAAATATTAACTTTGCTTATAGGAATAGTTACCACGCGAAACAAATCAAATGTTCAGTGGCAGGAAGCGTCTGACTTTTACAGAGTTAAATCCTTCTGTGTTCTTGCATTAATTTGACTCCTGGTGGATCCCATCCATTTCTCTGGAAACCAAACGGGCCGTCAACTAGACCTTGGTCGAGCTACTCCTTGCTTGCTGTCCAGAAGCCTGTTCTTATGGTAGCCGTGAGGCGTCCTGCGATTCCCGATGCTCAAACAATGTTAGCCTGGTTTATGAATATAGTTTGAAGCAATTAAAAATAATAACGACAGATCCTCGACAAGAAATATTAGCAATAACATGGAAGATAATACTGCAAAGTAAGCACCAGTTCTTGATGGCAAAGTTTTCTAGACTGTAGAATTTTTATACGCAGAAAATCAGTCACTAACAGAAAAGCGTGTGACTTTTTTGATAAATATGGTTGGCAAGGTTTTGTAGACTGTAGACTTTACACGCAGAAAATTGAACCAACTCAAAAACATGCGATTTTTCTGACAAATAAGTTCTATAATGTTAGAATTGGAATATTTATTTCAATAGGGGAAGCTAATACCTCTCAATAACAATAAATTTGACTCATACATTATGTATTTGTTGATTATAAGAACCAACAAATACATTACAGGGCACCATGTGAATTTTATTATAGGATTACTCGGAAAAGAGGATTAGTACTGAGTTCTAACGGAAATAGAAATGAGATCATTCAGTAGTGATCTTAATTCAACATGATTCATTTTATTTACAAGAATATTATCCCGTCAATTGAATGTTCAATTATTTTTCATGGGTAATGGAAACTGCTAATGAAATGGATTGTAATTAAATAATTATTATTCAAAGGTAGGACTGTAGGCGAACATTTATTGTTGATAGCGGACAATCAATTAATATTGTTATTAGCAGTTTATATAATTATTAATTGAATAGTTAAATGGGAATTTAATTATTATCGGAGACATCTAATAATGCTGCGTGATTGTTGTAAAGATTTAGTGACGATTCGGACACTGCGTCCGCATTGACGCATATTATATTACGATTTGGACACACGCTGTCCAACTGTGCTAACAGATAAAAGGTCTATAAAAGCGTTTCCAAAACTATTTCAGGCTGGATTTAAGGGATACGCTTTGGGCTTTATACTTTTTTGATCATTATATTTAAAAAAAAATATCTGCCGCTGCTGAAGACGCCTGCTCTAAGAAGAGGCTCAAGTATGCTTCCTTGGAGCGGCTTTACCATTTTGTGCCGGTAGCTTTGGAGACTCTGGGCAGTTGGAGTACGGAGGCAAAGTGTTTTGTGGGAGATTTGGGCCGTAGGCTCGGAGAG
Organism: Mythimna loreyi; assembly: GCA_029852875.1. Lineage (NCBI taxonomy): Eukaryota > Metazoa > Arthropoda > Insecta > Lepidoptera > Noctuidae > Mythimna > Mythimna loreyi. Next base: position 14,468,766 of record CM056792.1, read on the forward strand.
GCAACGGGTGACTCCCGATCTAGGTCGTTCTTGATGCAAAGGCTGGCCATTGCTATTCAGCGAGGTAATGCGACGAGTGTTATGGGTACTTTTGCACCGGGAACGATCAGAGGTGGGTTATTTGACGATTAATTTTTTTTTATTTTATTTGACTTTTTATTTAATGATAATTTTATTTAATGTAATAATTTGTGTATTTTTATATTGATTTTATAAGTAATTCAAAAAATTATCAGACTGTATCAGACAGCTTCAAATTTGTAAGTTGTTCGAAAAGGTTAATGTTGGTCCTAGAACGTAAAGGGCAACTGAAGGAACATAGGTGGGCTAATTAAAAGTATGACATTAAATTTCACTCCCTCCAGAGCAGGAGAAGTTCTAGATATCTCACCTAATGGAAAGCGATGTTGTTGTCGACGATGGACCACATTTGCCTAGAAGTAACCCATTGACTTTTATTATTAAGACTCCGTGCATAAAATTCATTCCCTAGAGTTTAGGCAAATTCGCTGTGATGCTATGTTTGTGTGCATCGTGCGTGCGCCTACACACACACGCGCGCGCAATAGTCGAGCTTAGTGAACGTTCAAACAATGTTGATCCTTTAGAAGATATAATATTTTATTTTCTTATTTTATGATGTTCACCTATGTACCACTTTTGTACAAGTAGATTAAGTAACAAAATCATATAATAAGTACGGTTTGTAAATAAAAATCTGGAACTTGTGTATATTTTATATTTATCACAATTGTCAAAATAGTTCAGTTTAGTGTTAGATGGATGTTGATACATTTAGACATTAAAAAAAATGTTAAATACAAAACTATAAATGACAATTACGATAGCTAATTTATGAAAATGGTTGTAAAAAAAAAACATTTTCAAAATTCTGTTTAATTTTGAAAATGTTTTTCGTCAAAAATAAATTATGTTTACGAGATTTCTCTTTTAAGGTGGCATTTTTCCACTCGCCTAACCATTGAGCGTGGTTGGAAAACGTGTTGCTTTGTCCATATCCAACGCAATGTTTGATGGAGAGGCAACACGAAAAAAGAGAGATAACGCCCGAATACGAATACACAAGCTTAGAAAGTTTAATTTACTATTACCTGCTTCGATGGAAAAATCCTAAACGTCAATCACCGATCACTAAAAAACGCTTTACTCGGCCCTCAAATGTATAATAAGGTTTCAAAAAGAGCAGAATTTGTCTCCTGCCGCAGGGCAGATAAAAAGAAGAGATATTTTAAACAGTCCTATGCATACATTTGACCAGTGGCGCACCCCTATGGATGACTCAAGACCGATTTTTTTTAAAGAATTTTTTTTTTGTATTCAAATTATTACGCGTCTACGGTAGCCGGAAATCGGAATCGGAATCTCGGCGGCGTCAGGGGCGTGAGCGCCCTTGCCTTATGCGATCAGCCTCCTGCTTTGTAGAAGGATGCGACCGCCTGCCACTCCTACTCGCTCCGGACCAAGGTCTATATAAACCCCGTGCGAGATATTGCCGCCGCCGAATGACTCCACATGGACATGGCGATGCTCTGTCCAAGCATGGTATACCTGTACCATGTGCTCCACCGTGTCCTCCGGGCGCTTCACACAATGGCAACACCCTGGCGTCACTTACGCACGAATCCAGTGCAGGTATCTACCTCCCAAACTTACCATGTTCGGTTACCTGCGTCATACGGAAGGTGAGGACACCGTGAGGTCTTTCCAGCCGGGCCTCAAAGAGGGGACTAACCGCCATACCTGCATCGGATTCGTGCGGAAGAGAAGCCCCAGGTGTCACAGTAGAGGTGTGCCCCGCTTGGGAGGAGCATCGCCGTGTTCTCATGGGGGTGATCGGTGTCAGCGATCTCTCGCACCGGGTCTTGGTGGAGGCCATGGGCGCAACCCTCTGCGAAGCAGCAATGCAAGTCAAGGAGGAGGTGGACTGCATAAGGCAACGGCGCAAACGACGCCGGGCTTGCGGACGGCGAGCAATGGGTAGATCACCGTCCAGTCATCTTGTAAGTTGTAACAGTGCGAACCAAGCCCAAGTCGTCGACGGGGCGCTCTGTTCCCGCGCGCTTCAAGCAGTTGTCAGCAAAACGGTAGGGACTCTGCAAAAGGGTCGAAGCCTGCTGGGGCCCAGGGTCTCTTTCTGAAAGGAAGGCTTGGCTCCAATGCGAAGGGCAAAATGTTTAGTCAGTAAGAGTCTGACACTGTTTCCGGCTTCGCCCAAGGGTGGGATTGGTCATTGCATGATTTTAGCCCACCATAAAAAAAAAACACTGTAATTATGACGTGCCCAGAACTGGGATGCGACAGTCGCTGTCGCCATACCACCTGGATATCCAGCCGAAGCTCTGTCCGCCATGCTGCAACTTGTCGCGGCAGCGGGGATTCGCCCTGGCGTTGCATCTCCACGCGCAAATTGTGCATGCGTGCTAGGGCTGTTGCCTCTAGTTTCCATGGTGGCAGGCCAGCAAGGAGGCTCGCCGCTTAGCGGGAAACCGTGCGGTATCCCCACTCCATCCGTATTGCAATGGCCCTCTGGCATGCTTTTGGATGGGCCCTCGGTTGCTTTTGCAGCGTAGGAACCCGGTGGCGGCGCGTTCCGAGGGCCGTTGAAACACATATCCTTGGGCTTGTGTAGGGCCACTCGCTTCTAGTGCTAATTGAAAGTAAAATCTTACATTTTCTGAAAACGAAGCTACAAGCAGTGCATTAATCTTGCGTTCTTCAAAAACTTTTCTTGCACGTATCAGCCCTACCTATATATTTTTTTTCCTTTTAGCAAGGCATTCATAATGCATCCCTTTCTTTCGACCCATTATCTACAAAAAAAGGATCTAGAATACTAGATTTTGCATTTGCCCTAAATAAGTACGTAACCACGTGATGAATGATATTTATTTTGCAAACAGATGACACTGGTGTTTCTTAGCTGACTACCCTGAGAAGAAAAACCGAAACAAACATAGGGGTCAAAAATATAAAAATTCTGTACATAACGAATACGTAAATAGGTCATAAACATTGTAGAAGTCATAAGTGAAAGAATTGTAATTAAATAGTAATAGTAGAGTAGTTCTGGAAATTATCTTTACATACAAACAAACAACCGTTACCTGTAATTATCATTGAAGTCAAAAGAAATTTTAACAATCTTAATAAACAAACCTAAAATAAACAATAATACTTAATGGATCAAAATGTGGTAGTCAGCGTACAATAATGGGAATTTATTTACGTAAAACTCGGGAGCGGCTGCGGAACAAAGCGACGCGTCCATGCGCTGGGAAGGCCCGATTGTGACTGACGAGATCAAATTTGCGCGGTCGATAATATAGTCAATTTTGTTTTGTAATTTACGAAATGAAGTTATTATTTATTTGTAAATTAAATTTTTGATTCTTGTAAAGAGATTTCTTAAGATTATTTTGCATATTTTAAATTTTCTTAAAAGCGTTTCCAAGGTATAGAAAAAAATACTTATTTGTACACATATTTTCCAAGAATTACGTTTCTTCAACATTTTTTTTTAGCTATATTTCCAATCAAAGTCAATAATGTAATCAGTATATGTTGTAGTAGACCATGTAATGATGTTACTGGTATTTTTTAAATGTCGTAAAATCCCGTGTAATTTTGTGTAAACCTTAGCCAAACATCACTCGTTCGTTATTTTTGCGAAAAAAGGGTTTGGGATATGGCTAATTGCCATTAATCCACTCATTATTTTACAAAAATTCTCAGTATATTTAGGAGAATAAGAACTTGACTTTTATAATCTATAAAAAGAAGGATTAAAAGTCTTCTCTTTTGTCTCTCAAACCTTGATCAAAAATGTTCAAAATGAGTTGATTTCATACACGGGCCCTTAATTTAATGGCAAAAGGTCATAAGTTTATAATTTTTCGCATGTTTATTCCAACATTTCAGACTCAATCCTAAACTATTTGCTGAATAGTCAGAGCTTATTCACTTCCGACAAGGTTACTAGAATTGGTTTTATAGATAAGGCATGTTTATAGTTGTGTGTCATACATACTGTAATGGTTTTCTAGTCATAGTACTTATTTGAGAGCACGTAGAATATACATTACTCACTACTTCTTCATAACACATTAACCTATATTTTTTATGGCGTACTGAAAAATTTTAAACATGAAGCAAGCACTCCCGTTTTGTATACATTATACAGAATGGACGTATCTACGTAAATTATAGTGAATTGTGGAATGTTTGTAGTAATCTCGAATTTGTGGATGAATCAGCGAGTTCATTCACCTCGCGGTACAAAAGTGTCAGCTTTTATTTATGTGCATAAACGTGTTAGCATAATATACATTTCAATTATGTTGCACGTCAAGATGGCGCAAGCGTATTTGAATATCGAACTCACGACTATCTTTTCTGCGAGAAAATTCTGCATGAGCGAAATGATGCATGTTTTACATTAGGTATATCATCATTATTTTAGTCGAAAGACGTCCACTGTTGGACATTAGCATCTTCCAATTGTCGCCATAATGAATACTTCGCACCCAACTGCAACCCTTGCCAAAATACCAAGTCATCGTTCCACCTTGTAGAAGGCCTTCCAACACTGCGTCTTCGGGTACGTGATCGCCCTCTAGAACCTTTCGACCCCAACGGCTATCTGTTCTGCGAGCAATGTGTCCTGCCCATTGCCACTTAAGTTTGGCAATTCTTGGGGCTAGGTCGGCCACCTTAGTTCTCCTGCGGATATCTTCATTTCTGATACGATCATGCAAGGAAACTCCGAGCATAGCCCTTGCCATTGCATTCCTTATAGGTGACTAGCCTTCTGATGAGGCCCATAGTGAGCGACCATGTTTCGGAGCCATATGTCATCACTGGCAACTTACACTGGTACATAGACTTTATATTATTTGAATTTTCATTATATAAAAATTATGTAAATAAATATTCCGTGTAACTTTACAATAGGCGGCCTATTTTCGCCCACACTCGAAAGTTTTTCAAGAAAACTCTTAAATGCAAGCTTTCACCTATCGGGTTTCGTGTTCAAAGAGGTCGTTATCATAATAAGTACATCCGTTTGTGCTAATTTTATTATCTTTTGTTGAATTATTAAACAGAAGCGCAATATAATATTTTCGAACAATTTTCTCTGTTCTTAAAACATGAATGTTTTGACTTGCTTTGACACGATAGTATCGTATCTACACGAGATTTCTTACATCACTGTCTGATTCGTTTTGACGTCTGATTCGGACTCAGTCGGCTCGCTTGACCAATAATAATCACTGGACAGTATTTGATGGATCACTCACTTCGATACGATATTAAATAAACCTTCTATGTTGTTAACGTAGCGCTGCGCTGGGAGAATAAACACATAATATATTTTAATTAAAAAAAAAACTAGCTTTTGCCCGTGGCTTCGCACCCGTCAACTGATTACTCTATTTTACTCTACTAGAGCAGAGTAATCTCTACCCTACTCTGCCCTACTCTAACCTGCTCTAGGTACCCTACTCTACCCTGTTCTACCCTACTCTACTTTTCCCTACTCTACCCTACACAACTCTCTCTCTCTTTTCTTTCATAAGAACCTTCTCCTGACAATAACAATCTCATCAATTAAATAATTAGCGAAATCAGATTAGCTGTTTTAGAGATTAACGCTAAGCAACATATTTACTTTTATATTATACATAGAAGATATAGTAAAATGTTACTAAGATAAGTGACCGTGTCGTACCGCCATGTTTCGTGCTCAGAAAGGTAATATGCCTTATAAAAACGTCATTGGTGTCGATAAAACGCGTGTGGTTAGCACGTGAGGCAGCTATTAGAGCAGGTGCATTATTTCTGCAGCATCTTGGCACCTCGGAGTCGACACTGCAAACTGTGGCCTGTCAGGAATTTGTGTGGGCGAATATACCCGTTTGCTGTCGTCGCCATGTTTTTCTGACGCCTCGTTCGATTCGATATTCGAATTTTCTCTTTTCGATTGAATAACTTGGAACCTTTGTTGTGATGCCGTCAAGATAATTTTCTAACCGGCCAGATGCAAATGAAATTAAATGGTGATAAAATGCTTTCATTTAATTTTGGTGAGCGCGTGCGGTGTTCTTTAAGTTTCCATAAATTCGTTAATTCAAAATGTACTATGGTAATGTATTCAGGGTCGAAGCCTCCTGGAGCCTAGGGTGGTGTGAAACTGTTACCGCGACTCTAGGAATAAGGCAAGGAAGGTACGGGGTAGGTGTTTTAGTCAGTAAGAGTCTGACACTGGTCTCCCGCTCCGCCCAAGAGCGGGTTTCGTCATTCGATGATTTTCACCTATCATAAAAAAAAGCTATGGTAATGTAAGATAGAGTAATACCTACTTATATATTATGACGTATAAAGAGCCATATCACCTTGATGTTAGTACCAATGAGCATTGGTGAGACTGCATTGTGCACTTTCAAAATATAGACATCGATCAAGTCTTCAAATTACAGCGAAAACGTCTCGCGGTTTCTACAACACCCCAGAATTATCGTTGAGTAAAGTTCATACAAAATGAATGGTATTAATCCCACGCATTATTAGGTGCAGTAATGTCTGCCTACAGACAGCCGCCTATGATTTGACCGTTGGTTGTAATCAGTGGCGTAGCTACCTTGGGTGGCACCCGGTGCGGAAGTTGGTAGTGTCACCCCATCGAAAATAAAAAGCAATAAATTTTATATGATAAAGGACATGGATCAGGAGGAGAAGGACAAGGACAGCGTCAGGGTCTTTAGCGAGAGTCTCCGAATTATACATAGAGCTGAGCTAGTGCTAGTGAAGGAATGCCTGAAAAATATTTTTTGTGCTAGCGATTTATTTATTTTTGTTTGTACATTGTTCTTAAAGTTGAGAAACCGCGTGGGTGTCACCCCAAAGAAGGTGACTCCCGGTGCTGCCCGCCTTCGACGCCCCCCGTTTGCTACGCCACTGGTTGTAATTACGCGTCGTAAATCGGCCGTATCAAAGTTTGCGGGAAGCACTATCGAATGCAGTTCCGATTATTACACGCCTTAGCACCTCCTACGTACCGTATCATTCCATTTACTGATTTCTGTTTAATTTTATTATCGCGATACCTATCTGTATCTGAGAAATGGTATTCGATATCTTCTGTGGTTTACTTTGGTAGATCCCCCAGACCTATATCGTTGGGGAAGTGTAGCATATCTACTTAAAGAAGGTGACAATAAGTTGTCGATATTTTTTCATCGCCTTATATCCTAGCGATAGACGAGCACGATCATAAAACTATTTATCAAATTGCCTTAAAGTTAATACCAAAGGCCGCTGCAGCGCTTCATTGGTATTATTGCGTCAAAAAAACTTACAGCGCTGGTACGTCAAAACTGCACTAATGTTATCAATGTAAAGGTGTATGGCTTGTAGATGTGATTAGCATAGTACACCTAAACTAGTACGTATATATCGATGATTTTTTTAAAATCTCGTGAATGTTAAAAGGTTCTTTAAGTGTAATGAGCTCTATAGCAGAAAAAGCTGCGTATTTCGCAAGAAATAACAGTTTAAACGAAATTAAGCACTCTTCAACATAAACATTAATTCCGTCCATGTACCAACACGCCAAAAGTGTTATCTCCGCCATTAAGTTACTTGTACCGCTTAATGATTAAATGTTCGCCGCAAAAAGTGACAACGAAGCTTTCGGAATCCCCATTAAGACGCTCCTCAATCCCGTTGGTGGCTGAAAATAATCGATTGCCGAAGAAGCTTGCGCACCACCATATCGGATAATTAATCATGCACTTATAAGGGCTTCACTACAAAATTACCATCCGTAATAAGCTGCAGACAGCGATTTATTACAGAAACAACATGTGAAATATCACTCGGTACACAAGTAACACAGCCAAGCTTTTTATTTCACTAAAAGCCGTAAAAATTCCAATCGCGATGATAATATTAAACATTCACGGCTGAATCGCATTCATAATTAAACATTTGTGTTTTTGGTCTGACATGCCAATGTCTTCAAGGCAATCCGTACAATGTACGAGTACACGCTGATTTCTTTGATGTTAAATCAATGTGTCAGATTGAGAAATGATTTTGAGAAACAGTTATTGTAAATTATTTTTATCGATTCAATGTGTAATGGAGATTGTACAACCTATCGTATTATGCCTGCAAAGAATTGAAAACATCTTAAGAGTAATAATTAATGCGCCTTAGTTTGCTAGGAACGACGAAATGTAAAAACATCTAAATGTACCATCAGTGACCTCTGGAATTGAGTCATACAAAATGCAACACAAGGCTCGCCTGACCTTGCATACGAACCCACTAGTTGCTGAACTATCGAAGTCGAGTGTGGTGGTAAAAAAGCTGTAGAGAAACCACCTTCAATAAGTGGGAGGAGCGGTACTGGCTGCTACACCAAATTTGTTTTAAAAATTAATTCGCTTATGGTATGAGGTGGTAAAGAAAAGTTAAAAAAGTGTTTCTACCACATAACTTCTATTCAAAGTTACCCAAAACGGTTGGTAGTTTGTAACAATTAAGCGGTAGACCATAATAGCTCCTGGAGCCAACCACAAGTGGTTTTACTGTTATCGTTTTTCCATTACCAACAACAGCTTCAGGAGTAATTCGAGATATCCTCGGCAGCGGCGAGTTAAATATAAAAGTAAATTAACTGACTTAATGCGCCTCCCGGCACAATGAATCCTCGAGAAATAATTGAACTTGTACTAAAATAGCCGAGGAAGGCCCGACCACATTTACTTTTGTTTATTCTGAGTATTTGTCGACCACTGTAATCACGCCATTATTTTCCTGATTTGGGTTTTTGTGGACCGGATTGTTTACAAGTCTTTTTTAATGCTATTCTATTAACTCGGACATTTTTGATCCCTTCGTCATTAAACTCGAAATCAACGCATTAAATTTGAGGATAAAGCTAATTTAATTCGATGTTTGCATTCCATAGTTTTCTATTTATTATTAGCTGACCCGACAGACACTGATCTGTCTATATTATACAGAATCTTATAAATATTCTGTCAAACTCGCCACCTGTCAAATGCGCAACGCTGAGATTATTTTTTAACATTGCAATTTTCTTAATAAAGGAAATTGTATAAATTACAAGTATTAGATGACTTAAAAAACAGTTGATTGAAGTTGGTAAAGTCGTCCTTAAAATTATGGCGTGACCATGTGACCCAGGGAAATAGGGATTAATTTTTGTATAAGTATAATCTAGCTGCCACCCGCGGCTCCGTCTCCGTAAAACATTCCACTTTTTAAGTAATTCTGAATTATTCGAGATTATTTTGTCTCCTAAACCACTCTGACAGGTATTACAGCGAACTAAAAAGTAATAAAACAATGAAAATCAGTCAATCCATTTTTGAGTTTTAGCGAGACTAAACGCAATAAACTTTTATATGAGATATAATGTTCAGAGAGATTTATTATTCTTAACGTGAGCCAATGTTAAATAACATCTACTTCTTCTTTATTGAATTTTTCATTGCGAAATAGAAATTTATTAGTATCTTTGTTGTAACGTAAGTGACGCAACTACTTTGATGTCGCAACTCGCAAGACACTAGCGTGTGTGCGATTCATCAGAATTTTATTGTCAGCTTTACGACTTTCCCTAATTCGATACAAAGTCTTGATGTCTTGACGTTCTTGAAATATTTATGCACGTTGTTTACATATAACCTAAATACGTCTCGTAATGTATGAGCACCGACATTCTAGAAGCAAGTGTATCAGAAATTTAATGCTAAAGACCGGATAAGTTTTATTTACTCACAGCAAAAAGTCACGAAACTATTTCTGACTTCGCCAAGGAATGTTTAGTCCTTCTTAAAGAATGCTTCGTTAAAGGGAATTACGTAGAAACACATTCCATTAACAAAGAAGGTGTTTATTTTTTTGTCCCTACGTATTTGTGTCTGGGTTTCGACCACGACGTCATTGTTCTCGTCACGGCTATGAGAATGTCTCACTAATTCACTGTTGCCTCGGGTAAAGACCGGGTTATTCCCGGTTTACAATGATCCGACAATCTCCCAGAGATATAGCGGCGCTTGATCATTAATTAGTGTAAAAGCTTCTTAATAAAGCGATTTAAGAGCTATGAACCGGCAGCCCTTTATGAGTTTCATTTAGATAACAAGATTTATTGATGATGCATCGGTGGTGTGCGGTGCTTAACTCAAGTTAGAGTAACGAATGAATGTTTATTGGAGAACTTTTGATAGCTTCTCGAGTGCTTTATGCTTGAGTGTTGTTTTTCTCTTTTGTTGTAGCTTTGCGAAGTACTTCGAGAAACTTTGCACTAGGATCATTCGCAGAGTTTTGTAGTTTAACCAATTTCATGTAAAGATTGTTCGATCTGAGTTTCCTTATTTTTGTTGAAATAAGGCGTTTCATTTCGCTATACGAGTATATGACTATATTCACAATCAAATAAATAACAAAAGCTCCATTAAATCAGTACGGACGGACAATGTCTCCCCGGATTGGATTCCCCCAGTCACGTCCCATGACTGGCGTGAAGAGCAGCACAATAGCTCTTCGGGGTGGTCACATCAAATAAATTAACGTCACACTGACAGAAAACGAAAGAGAATTTAATTATTTCATTCCATTTCACCCCTACAGAGGATTCGATCACGAAGACTATTTAACCTTTTTGTTTATGCTGAAACCACGTTCATTGTGTAAACTATAGTTTATTTTGGAATAAATGAAATGTGTTATTTAAAGTTCATTTCCTTTGTTTTAGGTAAGTTGTCTGCATGCAACAGTTATTCATCCTTGAGAGGGCAACCCACGTGGCGAGTTAATATTCATGGTTATAATTTATTCGCCTGATCAAGATACAGTCATGGTACGTATATCAGTATGGTATGTTTATCCCGTAGGCTGTGATAGGTATGTAGGTATTGTAGAACAAGTCCAGCGTTGTTCCGATTTGTTTAGACGACGGAACATAGCTTGCTTTGTTCTTATTTGTGAGAATCGAGTCTAGCACCTGCCTCTCTGCGGCCAGTACAGAGCTGATATTTGAAACCTGGTGACGGACGGGTTTTTATATGCTTTAAGTGGGTTTTAGCCTTGATCTAAGGGCTTATTATACTCATTTGAGTGGACCGTTTGACTAAACCATTAAGTCAGGGTTTTATGATTGACCATACTGAGACAAAAAGGGCATGACCGTGACGAAAACAACAAGCTTCTTTTACTAAGAACAATAAAATTGGAGAAATTGAAGTTAGTGTACTTGTTCTTAATCGAGAACAATTAACCCGCTTTCTAAGACGTCCGCTCTGGTACGAGTAGATTCCAAGTAACATCGTAAAATATAGCTCTGTAAAACACGAAATAAACCTATACACAAATAGAAGCCATATATCGCGTCAAGAGGAAGACGAATTAGTAGAGTAAACACGACGACAGACTTTATCTGTTCAACTTATTTATGTAGCCGATAAGTTCACGGTAAAATATGAGAAAGTTCCAAATAAAGTGTACTAAGTTTATCAGCTTTTCGAACCATCGAGGTGGAATATCAAGGGTTTACCGTGACACGTTAAACAATCATTCATGCGAGCGAAAAAGAAGGATAGCTGTACATTCTTACACATATAATATACCTATTCCACAACTATCACGCAACGTCGTCTAGTCCCAAGTTAAGCAGAGCTTGTGTTATGGGTACTAGACAACTGATAAACATACTTATATATTTCTAAATATATACATACCTATCATAGATAAATTACACCCAGACACAGAACAAATGATTGAGCTCATCACACAAACATTTGTCCTGAATGGAAATCGAACCCATGACCTCTGGCATAGCAGGCAGAGCCACTAACCTCTAGACCAACAGGCCAGTCAAAATAGCTCTAAACCCTTAACAGCTCAGTTTAGGTCGTCAAATGGCTCGTGGTACGGTCTCAAGTTACTTTTTGAATATGGTACTGACCTAAAAGCCCGATGGCCGAACATTATTATATATTATTCCAATGTAAATTGTAGGGGATCGCACAAAAGATTCGCGAACTTCTCTGAATAAAGGTATTTCTGTGGCAGTCCTTGAATATTGTCATTTGGGCCATTGTGAATAGAATGCGTGGAGTACAATGCGGTGTTGTGCGGAAAGGAGCTTCAAATTGCAGCCATAGAAATAATAATACTAGCTAATAGATGATCAAATTCTGGGTAACAAGTAACTGTAACTGTTGAATAGAATGGAAATGAAGTTTATAGAATAGAATGTGTGGACTTCGGGATTGTTCATGGTCTGGAACGCCATGAAAAGGAACACGTGCTGGTATACTCTGTAAAGGTCTGACACTCCTACCCGGAATGGGAAGAGTTAATTGAGGCATTTCTACACAGCAAAGTAACTAGAATATTGATATTTCGGTGTCATGAATAATTTGTGTGTTAAATGCAAGTTATGAACTAAACAAAATCTTTTTCTTCTTCTTCCTGCCCTTACCCCATATTACTTGGCGTCTTTTTACTACCACTCTGTCCTGTAACCTGTCACACTATCTCTAACTCCTTTTTCTTTCATATCACTCCTCATACAATCTCCCATCTCTTCTTTGGACTCCCTTTCTCTCTCCATCTAAGTGTTAACTCTTTCATTTTAACACATTTTAACCTATCCTCTTCACATGGTCATACCAAGACAAACGATTTCCTTTCGACTTTTAAATCACTGGCACCTCTTTCAAACTTCCTCTATTACATATACTCATTCAAAATCTTTTCCTTATAATCCACAAAAACAATTCACACCACTAAATGCAGAAACAAAGTCACGCATCACAAAAAGAACTTTCGTCCAATTTGGCACTTTCTCCGACCCTATTGGTGGATCGGCCATCACTCCATCAAAATACTGTAAGTGTAAAGAGATTGTTCCGCATCATTGCACTTTCCTGAACGGTACCCAGGCGCCAAGATGACACATCGATATGATAGAAAGAGATGGCAGATGGGGTTGAAATGCAAAGTATACTTGAGTGCACAGGTATGTCAAATAGTACTGTTTGACATATGTATCTATGCTTGAGTGCGAAAAAATCTAAAGTTTCAAATTCATTCCATTCAATGCTGTATAAAAGGCCCTAGACATCTAGACAGATGGACCGCAATTCAACTACAATCCAACTGCAAATTGCAGTTCGGATATATTTTTATTCGGTTGGATTGCAGTTGAAATGCAGTCTGTCTGTCTGGAGCCTTATTAGCGCGCGAGTCAATCATTCCTAGGATGATTTATAAAGTACTTAGAAATATATACCTACCCAAATACGAACACCTAACCAGATTTTTTGTAAAATTTGACATGATTTAACACACAGTAACAGACAGTATGTATCGAATTACTTGTACGGACTTCTCCATAAAAACCTACGTTTTAAAAGGCTTAATGATCAAATTCCACACGTATATAGACAAAATTGATATCTACCTGTTTTTGAAATACCAAAATAACTTAGTTTAGTTATAAAGTGCCTAATTTTCATTCTTTCCCGGGGGCGAGAACTACAAACTAAACAAATATTTTTTTAACGATTACATCATCATCATCATCATCTTACCCTTATTCCATATTACTTGCTAACGATTACATCGAAAATCAAAAATACAAAATCACAGCTACATAAAATAAATGAAAAGTTAAATTGAAAAGTTTTTCCAAAACTCAATACAAACGTGTCATATTATCGAACGGGACTGTAAGTGCAAAGAGATTGTTCCGCTCCAGTGCACTCCCGTACCTTCTCAAGCCTCGGCCTCCCAGGACCGAGCCGGCCTACTTTCCACTCCAGCGCAGATGTGTGACTCCACGTGCCGCCACTTCAGGGGACGCGTGCAACAAATGGCGCTTGAGAGATATATTAATGTCTGATCGGCTTTTGGATTGACGGTTCGTTTCACAGCTACAGTTTCACAGGACATTTGTTATTACTAATTGGGGTTGTTTGTTACGTTATTTTGGACGTGTTGTGGGAAGATAAAAGGAATTAATGTCAATCGGAAATAGATTTGGAATGAAGACCCATGTAACGGATGGTACAAAAGAATTTAAGTCAAGCGGGGTTTGATAAAAATCATTCACGAACGTTTAGAAATATTAATTTATTAAAAAAAATGGACTAGTACTACAAAGGCGGATTTATTACCTTGGGCATCTTCTACCTGTCAAGTCAACCTTAGGTTGGTGCGGAAAAACAACATGGCAGGAGTAACGTAACCTTTCGAATACTGTAATTAAAGACAATAGAAAGAAATAGGTGTGTGGAGCTCAAGAGTTTAATAGACAATTAAATAAGAAATAAATACAATAATACACCGTTAAATTTTAGTCGTTTTAATCCCTTGGAGGATCGATTCAGTACATGAAACACTATCGATTGGTAAAGTTAGAATGAAAAAACAAAGTACTTTTTTTTTAAACTCGAATTAATTTACGCATGTTCTAAATTGATTTCTTTAAGTAAACGTCAGCTGGGCGAGTTCAATGACCTGTAGGTAGTTAGTACGCAACGACCGACAACTACCTACAAGGTCAATGACTCGTTTACTTAAAGAAATTAATTTCGTAAATGCGTATATCAATAATAGATTTAGAAAAAAAGTACTTCATTTTTTTATTTTCTCTACACAAATCGATAGTGTTTCATGTACTGGATCGACCCTCTTCGGGATTAAAACGACTAAAATTTAACGGTGTATATACTTAGATTTATGTAAATAAACAGTTAATGTGAAAAAAAGTCCAGCTTATCATTGCCGAGATGATTCTACCATCTTCTTGCGAATGTGACGTCCCTTCATTTTCAAGGAAAACCGCTCAGATGGAGCATATAAAATACTGCATATGAAAAGCCAATTTAGTTTTTTTTTAATTATGTATAGGCGGCTCGCATTTGACCACAATCACACCTGATAGTAAGCGATGATATGGCCGAGGATATGGCACGCTTGCCTAGAAGTAACCTATTCACTCTTGACTTCAAGACCCCAAAGTTATAGCTATTAGGAAACACAGACTCCGACAAGGAAGTCCACTCTTTAGCTGTACGCATAATGAATATGTACTCAAAAGGTTTAACAACGGTTCCTTAGTTAGCTATGAGGTAATAGTGACAGAGCCACAAATTCAGTGATGCATGTGAGAAACACATTTAAACTAAACTTCTTACCCGGCGATGTTCAAACTCGCGACATAGCACGTTGGTTCGAAATACTTACTCATAAAATGCCATGGATAACATAGAATGCTCACAGAGCAATAACTGCATGTATTCGAATAATCTTTATGTATTAATTCTTCTGTATTTTTGTGTTTGTTACCTAACTCTACCAAAACAACGGCTACTTACACACATTTGTGTATATTTATTTGTTTATTTAATCTTCATGTACAGTAGTGGTATATTTGAGCAGGTTAGTTGGGGATGCTACGACCAGGGATGTGACGCTACAATGAGGTTCTTAACGTGCTAACGTGGCTGGACACCGTATGCCAGGTCCACTGACTATCAACGCACAGCCGATACTAGCAGGACTAGAAATGTATAATTTTGCACTTCATGACGTGACCGAGAATTAAGGACGGTTTAAAGGGATGAAATGAGGGAATTTCAATAGTATGCAAAAACGGTAAACTAAGTAAAAGTTTGTCGCTATCAGTTTTTTAAAACCACCTATACGCAAAAACGTTTTGGGATTTTCCTGCCGGAGTCTGTGTATCCTGATGGCTACAACCCGGGAATCTTTAAATCTAGAGTGAGTAGCTTACTCCTAATAAAATGTAATAGGTTTAAACTGATTTCAGAGGTGATAAAAGTAAAAAGAAAACTAATGAAGTCGCGGGAAAAGTGTTAGTGTAACATAAGGTTAATAAAATTTAATGCACATCATATAGTTTCACAAGCTCCGGCGTTGCTGGCCAATGTTTTTCTTAGCCCATTCATCCGTTTACGTGTGTAATATGTACTATAGGTAGCGTGTGTAGCGTGTATAAATTCACTTGTCGACACATCACTGTGTCTTCATCTCGCTAAGAAAATGCGAATAGGGAAGGAGCGGTGCGAAGTTTACACGTAAACACTTATTTGAATCTTTTAGGTCAGTTGTACTACCTATGTTTACACTTTGAGATTTTCCGAGTGTTTTATCTATGAAGTCTGTTTATAATTGAAATACTCGTTCTAATTTTTATTGGCGATGTTCTCTGTTTAATCTTTAGAAACAGATTGAGGTGAAAAGTTTTGGGAACATTTTATTCTTAGTTCAAACTCAATGCGTTGGTTTTGAGTTGCATTTCCGTATTGACTATTATAAATAAAATAAATTATTTCTTTAATAAATTATTTTTTCATTACTCATACTCTGAAAGTAGGTGTAAAGTTGCCTGCGGACAGGGTTGGAAGAAGTACTTTTACTCCCTAGGGAGTTTTACTTTACAACTGACAGTTGTTTTTTTAATATTTAGACAGCAAATATTAAAAAAAAAACTAGTTCTATTTTGACATTTCTATTGAACCGTGACCCGAAACTTTATACCGAATTAAAATGACATAGAGATAGAAATAATTTAAGAATACTTTTTTTTAATGACTTTATTTTAATTTACTTTCAGTTATTTCATTAAAACTAATATATTTTTGAGAAAAATGTTGACCAGACCCATTTTTACAATGACAAAATGAAAAATGTTGACTGAAAAGCCTGGGAGCCGAACACTAAGAAAAAAAGAATTGGCGGGTAAATGGTAGACTCTCTATAATCTGTGGCCGATTTGATCTTCCTTTTTTTTCGAGGTGTATAGTTTTGTTTACATTTTGCTAAATCTCTATTACAAGAAATTTTTATTAACACGATAAGTTCATCAGCTTCAGTTATAAATTTAACGCAAGATTCATAAGAGGAGAAAACCGCTTACCGCCTAAATCAAAAGAAATATACCTACCTAAAAACATACCTTTGACGACGACTCAGGTTTTTATTATTTTTATTTTCCTCGTATTCGTAATGAAAAGCACAGTGTTTACCTCGGGTTCAAAAGTTATTTAGTCCCTCGAACTATTAGCGACCTCGCTCTCGCTCGGTCGCCAAGAAATTTCTCGGGACTAAATAACTTTCTTTCATCCCTCGTATAACAATGTACTATTTTTTATCCATGGAATATGGAAACAAATAAAATTTATTTTTAATACATTAATTTATTTCGATTTATACGTGCATTTCTTGTAATTATTGTAATAAATTAATAATGATTAATTTATTATAAAATTTAAAAATTGTACGTATAAGAAATCGAAACAAATTATCTAAATATTTTTTTGGAATATTTTCCCAATGCAAAAAATTGTGGTGGTAATTTGTGATGCTGCATGGAATAATAGGTTTTAAATTTTTTCATTGACTATTATATATACATATACAGTGTTATTGAAACATAACGTTAAGTAACCAAGTAACAGTAAGCTTATCGCTGAAAGATTTCATTGTATATAAAATATAAACGTTTGCAACGAGGCGCCAGTAGACCGTACTTACGTTTATAACTTGACACGAACGCGACTGTAAGAGCAAAAGTTATTGCTGCACCGGTACCGAAGTATTAGCGTTATCCACAGTACCACCTGTAGAGAAACGTGACTGCCCATAACTATGTATAAATTACTAACAGTAATAAGTCAGCTTTAGTTGGGAAGATAATGTGGCGACCGTACAAAATAAAGACGAATGCTAATACGAAGTTCACAAATGTAAAACACGAGATGAGCGCCGAAGTATGCCGACGTAACACGAAGAACGCCGAAGTCAGCTAACATAACGTGTAGACACAGCACAAACAATGATCGGGCCGGTCCCCAAGTTTTATCGCATCGATGTCTTGTATTTCCGCGGCGTTCGACGCTGTGTTTAATTTCACTTAGCAATCGCCTCTCTTGTTATTGTGGCCTAGATGCCGAGGAAAGCGGGCCCTGCCCATTATGTACGGCTCCCTAACACGACAAACTTGTATTTTCAATCTGTTTCGATGCGGTACGGCGCGGTTCGGTAGGGTTCGAGGTGGTTCGGCGCGGTTTTTCTTGTCCTTTTCCTTTAAGATCCTGAAAATGACAGTTGTGTTTTTTTTAATTGCTATAAACTAGTGCTTGACAGCACAGGACCGATCGTTGTGGAGATCCTTGGGGGAGGCCTATGCCCAGCAGTGGGCGTCGCTCGGCTGACTCGATGAGTGCTTGACTGTGATCCCACCTGACGGTAAGCAGTGTTGCAATCGTTGATGGCGAGGCGCACTAGTTTAGTAAAAGCCTCTGCACTCTGACCTTGAAGACACCTAAATTACTCACCTTGATTGAGTTTGCTCTTTACCAGTTTATGAGGTGATACAAATTGTCATCGTGGAAAGCTTTCAGTATACTGAAACAGCAATAATTGTCTGAATTTCAGTTAAAGTTTCCAAGAAATCGTTCATTCGTTCGTTTTCTATGGAGAAAAAACGTGACTAAGAGAATAACATGTCTTCATATAATCAAGGCAGTTTCCATGACCGATTTGTTCATGACCCATCACCTACCTTAAGTTATGCCTATCTATTTCATTAAGTTACATCCATGACACCGATTAAGAGCTATGTTATGATATTTTTAACGTGATTTTTGCTGTTATTAGTATCCATAGTTTTTTTTTTCGTTGGGAGAAGTCATCCAATTATAATTATGTCCGAACCTTGCGCGGAGCAAGATATAGTGCCAGACTTTTACTGACTAAAAAACTCACCCCGTTATTTCGTTGCCTTTCATACCTAAGCTGAGCCCCCATTTCAGAACCAGACACTTGGCCCCTGTAGGCTTCACAGTAGTCTGGCTTTTCACATCTTTCTTTTCACGTCTTCCCATCCTTTTATAATTTGGGTGTCTTCAAGTCTAGAGTGAATAGACTCTTAAGAAACTAGTGTGCCTTACCATCAACGATTGTATCACTGCTTACCATCAGGCGGGATCGCAGTCAAGCTCTACTTTATATCAAAAAGGATAAAAAAGCCAAATTTCCTAAGCAAGTTTTTCATAATATTTACGTCGGCAATTTTTCGTGCTCATGGATTAAACTAGTAGAACATCTAGGTAATTAAACTTAATGAAATATACATTAGAATGTTTTTTTTATATAGTTAAGTAGTCATTCAGTTTATGGCGTTCTAATTAATTTATGTGTAGATAGTTAAAAATCCATTCAAAACTATTAAAAAACGCTCAGGATTAACTGTAAGTTTCTTCTCACTATATTAATAGACATTATTACGAAAAACTTCATAAGAAAATGAAATAATACACTGTTTTTGATCTATAAACAAATGTATAATTACTCGTACAACTGCAAAACGCTACATTACGCAAAGCTTCGGCTGTTCAAATTTCGAATAAGTGAAAAAACTACAGTTTATGACAGCGCCCGTAAACAACCATTAATATTGCATGCGACATATTCATTTTTCAGGCTTACTAATGCAGTAGCTAATTCAATTAATTTTAATTGAAAAGTTGATGCATTACCTGGTGGTCCTAATTGCACTAGTTTGTCATTAGTCTAGGTAAGGTGTGAGGTGTAATCGATCCGAGACTCGGGAAAAGTTCCATTGTTGTAATAGCTACTAGGGAATTTTCCTCATGAGCTTTCATGAGGAAAATTCTCGAGAAAGATGAAGCCTGTAATCGTCACATGTTAAAAAGGCGAACCTTTAGATTCGTATAAAATGGAACAGATTATTCAGTGTCTTTAAGACTTGATGTATGTATAGTGTGTTGGGGTAAGATCGGTAAGAACGTATTTAAAATCAAATAATCACACTTATTTGGGTAGAATATAATGATGTCGCATGCTATGTGCTAGCATTAAAAATACAGAAGAATATGTGTGTTATTTAATTTAGGCGTTATTACCCCAGCGCCGATCTTAACCCAACGCACCTCATGTGTTGGTAAGGTGAGCAATAGATATATTTAGAAGCTAGCTATCCCCGTGGATTCACCCTCATCTTTAGTTACTGCTCTGCTTCCGTAGGTAGTAGCGTAATGTTATATGGCCTTTAGCCTTTTTCGATAAATTGGCTATCAAACACAGAAATAATTTTTCAAATCAGACGAGTACCAACAACCAAACAAACAAACTCTTCTTTTTCAACGCCTTCGTTCCAGGGCCCCGAGACCTAAAGCTCGCGAAGATCCGATAGCCGTACTGTAGATACTGGAAGATTCCTCTTCTACATGCGTATATTGCCTGTTTAACTTGTCGACATACCAGCTCGATCCACGTGTTAATGCGTGGAAGTCTGTTGTTATGAGTCAGTCGAAGCAGATGTTCCATCGTAGCCGGCTATCGGTGACATGTGCTATGTATTTGTACATGACATAGCCTGCCTCGCCATCCCACCCGCGCCATTGACATGCGCTCATGATCGCAGAAAATAAATTATGTGTCATTCATGACGCTGGATTTATTATTATTCGTCTGTAGTTGGACCCACCAGGGTGATTGCTTTTTAATTTCACGCTTTTTGGGACGTGAGTTTTGGTGGTGTATTATTTATGATCAGAGTCAAATGTTTTATTGAATTTTTTGGTATTGTAATAACACATGATACGAGTTATTGAGAATACAAAGCTCTGGTTAAAGGCTAGCGTAGAACGTGTGCGTAACAATTTTTGTTTGGGTTGGAAATCTTTCAATGAGTTTTTCTCTTCTTTTCTTCTTCGTGTGTCAGAGTTTTACTTAAACTAGACCTGCTCTTTGCCATCTAGGACCACAAGTTACATTTATAAAAATCCCGCGGCCTAAGCAGATATCAGCTCTGCTTCGTTCCTACGGTTTGCTGGGGGTTTATTTGAAGAGTTTATAGATATTACGCGCTTTGTTCAATCTAGATTCAAATCAGGGTCCAAATCAGGGTCACGGTGGCTGGGGCGTGAAGATGTCTATGCCTTCACTCGTGCGTCCGTTTAGCGCTCTCGGCTAGCATTACTGCTTCGCAGAAGAAGGTACAAGGACCAGGGTACAATATCTTCTTCTTTAAAAAAAAAATAATAACTTACGCATATATTCATTCAGAAACAATGTCCAAGTGAGTCTATACATCTAAAAAAACCCTGCCTTATATGAGCCCTCATATAATAGCAGGGAATTATGACATATTCTATACGCCCTATGAAACCACAGTTTCCTGTGTACCAGGGCGACAACAAAATAAAGTCAAGGGAAACAAAGGGCAGAAAAAAAGAACTCATCAAAACGTTCGAATTTGAATACAAGCGTTGGGGCGTGAACACACTCTAATTGTGTGCGCCTCAATTTTGAATTTTGATTGCGCGTTCCTTTATTGTTTTACACTCTTTTGTACACTCACTCTATGCCTTTGTTAACTCACAACATTCGACTATGATTGCTTCGACTACACTATTTCAATGAATACATAATGTCAAACGATTGTTTGCATCTAAAGTGGAGTTTTTAATTGATAAGCGAGGAAAACTTTGATGAATGGAAATGTAAACAATGCAATTCATAGTACTCAATGAATGCACATAACTGTGCGTTCGTAAAACCGAACATTTATACATATGTATAAAAGGAGAAACTAGCTGACTGACATATCAACGCATAGCCGAAACGGAAATTTGGGAAATTTTGGGACAAAAGGTCTACCTTCTTTTATGACGTAGGCGAGCATTGCTCTTTAATCTTATAGAACCAAAACTCTCTTTTACAAATAATTTTTTATACAAGCAAACATCACGGTTGCCATTATAGACCTACTATATCACTGTTTGATTGTAAAAGTTTTTGTTACATGGGTAAGTAATAATTTCCAAAAATTCACCTTTTAAAAAATATGAGACGTTGTTCTAAATTTAAAACCTACATCTTACTAATATTATAAATGCGAAAGTTACGATGTTTGGATGTTTGTTACTCAATCACGCCAAAACGGCTGAACGGATCTGGATGAAATTTGGCACAGACATAGGATACACTCCGGAATAGGACATAGGCTACTTTTTATCCCGGAAACCCCAACCCCAATACCACGCGGGCGAGCTAGTTTACTATAATATAAACAAGAATATTTGACATCTGCCGGAATTTTGTAAAATCCCTGTTATCCTCATTTCTCTTCGACATATATAAACAAAGTCGCTGTAAGAAGCTAGTCAATTATAATAAGACAAAGGAAAAAAACATATCAAAGGTATTTACGATCGCACCTTTTAGCGTATCAATACATTTAAGGATTATATTACGGAAATTGCAAGTTTACGAGCGTCCAGCGCTTTACATGAAGTGGACCACTCGGCTACTTCCCGGTCGATATTTAGGAGCGGCAGTAAAGCGGCAACAATGCAGCGCAGCGCTTGACGCCTACTGTTACAGCGCGTTATTAGCTTTACTGCTTAAGGTAGGCCTTCCCCACTCGCCTATCGTCCACGTCGAGCATGGTTTAAAAGCTTGTTGCTTCATCTAAAGCAATCCAAAGTGATGTTTGATGCAAAAGTAATGCGAAAAAAGAGAGCTAACACCTGAAAAATCTGTAGGTATTCGGTAATTCTACGATTTACTCAAATGTTTCGTCACGCAAAGGGTTCGTGTCTGAAAGGAAGGCTCTAGCCCTGGTATAGATGGCGATGTAGGAACGAGGTAGGTTGTTTAGGCAGTAAGAGTCTGACATTGTTTTCCGTTCCGCCCAACGGCGGGATTCGTCATCGGATGATTTTTACCTACCATTAAAAAAAAACTTCGCGCATGGTTTAAAAGCTTATTGCCTTATTTAACACAATCCAAAGTGGTATTTGATGCAAAAGTAATGCCAAAAAAAATAACATCTGAAAACTCTGTTGGCATTCAGTAATTCTACGATTTACTCGAATGTTTCACAAAACTTGTTCTAGGAAATACGTGTTTTTATTAAACCCTTAAGGAGTTAAAAAAAAGTAAATGTTTAGAATCTCGATTAAATGCGCTATGGTTCTATATACGACTTTTTATATTTTTAATATAAAAATAAATTATGGAGACTCAAAGTTCACGTAAAATAGCAAATTTTCAGAGGTCTTTACTGGATTATTCTTACACAATTTTACGTTTTGATTTCTATAGAAGCCTAGATAATATCCACAAGATATCTGTGTATCCAAAATATCTGAAGAAAGATGTGTAATAACGTCACAATTACGTAAGAGCGGTTGTATGAAAATGTACGTCGAGTTGGCCGCTCTTAATGCCCGTCGTATATCATCGGTTTATAGCGCATATCACGTATTCAGTTTCATGTCTCCTTATAGGCTTTTAACATTGATCGTCGAGGTTCTAAAGATCAATCAAAGAAAATTCCTCTTTACAAAAAAGCTGTTGGCGTCGGCGTCAAAATCCCAAGAACTGTAAATATTAACTGTAAAATATTGCGATGGATGGAAGGAGTGGAGGGAGGCATTTGCCCAGGAGTGGGACAGAACAGGTAACCAAAAAAAAATATCGTTAGAGATTACGCGAAATTGTCGGCATTGCAATACAACGTGGCCAGTCCAGCCTTTTGGGTCACACTTCCAGTCGACAGCGATGTGGAGGAATTTTGTGACGCCTTAATTTAGTTAGGAGTAACCCTTAGTGTATATCTATATATATTAAAAAAGACGGGTTTGTTACAACACTTATAGCTCGAGAACGGCTAGACCAATTTTCATGGTTTTTGGTTCGTTGGATTTTCCCCGCCCCGAATAGATCTTAAAAACAATGAAAACTCGATGAAAACATAATTAGGAAAGAGGGGTCCAAAGTTTGTATGGAAAAACTTACTTTCACGCGGGCGAAGCCGCTGGCAGAAGCTAACATAATATACATATTATAATTGTACCTATATAAATAGTTGAGTTAGTATTTAAGTTTTTTATATGCATGTTAAAGAAGAAATTATTCAAACGAATAGGTTTTTCTTTTTAACCTTTAGAATAACGTAATTAGATACACAATAGAAATACAATAGGATATTTAGATTTAGACAATATTTATCTAGGTTCCCAGATCTTTCTTTTTTAAAAAAGCTTGTTTAAAGCTTTTTTAAAAATATCACCATAATATGGTTGAAATATGCTCGACTTGCAAAGGATTTTGGTATTATTACGTGTGTATGGATAAATCGTCCCGAACCGGCCTCTTAAAAGTTTAAGACAATGGGCAGCTTACGGGATTTTCCCGCTATTCGTAGCCTATAAAAGTTGACAGCTTTTCGACGGTACATTTATCACCGAAACGGCCATTGGATTTGCATGCGCGGTGCGGAATGGCGCCTGATCGTCATTGTCATTCGCACATTACGTTGCCAATATTTCAGAGACGTGACCGGATATCGCATGGGGTCTCTCTATGGTCTATTGTTGGTTGCTTACGGAAGACAGTATGGTAAAGGCTAGGTTTATTCTAGCTAAGTTAGCGATGCCTAGGTTTGCTTGAGGTAGCTTCACAGGGTAGATATTTTATATAAAATTTTCTTCCTAGAAAAAAATATGATCGTAGCAAATCTTGCTTCACTTTAGAGGTTAGACCTAGGCTGCGGGGTTGTTCCAAGGCATTACCATTGCCCCTGGAACACAAAGAAAAATTAAAGGACCACGGATGAGATTTAGTGAGTGAATACTCCCCGTGGCTCCACACAAGCGGGAGTTTCTCCTTAGCAGGAAAAGTTATTAGAAAAGTATATTTTGAGACAATTGCAGAAAGTTTGTCATTACAACCGAAGTGAAAATATATTATGGAACCGAGGATTGAAAGTTTGTGCGAGTTTCTGCGCAAGAGTATTAAAAAAAAAAGGTTAAACCTATGCAAAATTACAAGGTCTTCCTTAAGAATTTGGTGCCGCGAAAGTGGGACAAACCCACTTTCTTTTATAATACATATTAGCAAGGATTAGTAGTTAGGTACCTACTCTTACTACTCTCTGAATGGAAGTCACGATCCAAGCCGATCGGCAAAGAATTCGACGCGAGTTAATTTGTTTGGCGTTGTTCTGTCTAGTCTAGTCGATGTCTAACTACCTACTTTCTAGTTTTACTAAACCATCGGCTTATATCCTACTGATAGACAAGCATGTTTTTTTTAAGTGCTATAAACTAGTGCTTGACTACAATCCCACGTGATGGTAAGCAGTGATGCAATCGTTGATGGTGAGGCGCACTAGTTTATTAAGAGCCTATTCACTCTAGCCTCGAAGACACCTAAATTATAATCGGACGAAAACACTGCAACACACAAGCACGTTCATAGAAACGATTTGTCAAAATACTGAAAAATACTTTAACACAAAAGTCCGCTGCAGCGCTTCATTGGCATTATGTCGTCTAACAAACTTTTAAAGCTTACAGCGCTCTCACATTGCATGAACGTCAAAACTGCACTAATGTCATCAATGTAAAAGTGTATGGCTTGCAGATCACCTAAGTTAAGATACTGTACGGTACCTACGCCTAATCTAGTGTGTAGTATATGTATATAGAGATATTCTAGACAATAAAATGGATCCTAGATAATTGTATTACCCATATAAAAGTTACAGCTACACGGAACCTTAGTAATATGGTCTGGTAACTTTGTACCAATTCTTTTACGAAAAGATTGTGATATATATTGTAAACAGTATCAAGCAGCTTAAGATAAGATTTATACTATCAGGAGAATTGTAAAAATCTTATCTTAAGCTGCTTGATACTGTTTACTGGAACGCCAGATTGTAACAACATTTTACAGTCAATGATAAATAGCGTGTAAAGTTGATTGTCAAGGCTAATGTCATCCAATGACGCGCTCTTGGGCGGAGCGGAGGATTGTATCAGACTTTTTCTGACTAAAAACCCACTCCGGTTTGATCCGGGACCCTGGAACTAAGAAAAAGGAGGCTTTTCCTTAGTTCCAGGGTCTCGGGTTACATTTTTAGATTATTCGTAGCCCCAGTAGGTTTCTACTAAGCTCCTACGGTTTTGCTGATAAATCTCTGAGGCGCGCGTTCACAGAGTGGCGCACTCTGTAAACGCGCGCCACAACGACTTGAGCTTAGTGTGGACTGTTACCAGACGACCGGACCGTGAGCTACCCACTGCTCGCCGTCCGCAAGCCCGCACTAATGGGTGGCCTAGTGTAGGTGGTTAAGCTAAATTGTTTTATTGTGTATACTACATAAAAACAAATGAAGGTCAATCCTACTAACACATAAATAAGTTCTATAAGTAAATCGTCTATACAAAGCGAGTTGTTCTATTCCGAGCTAGTCTCAATTCCGATGGATATGCGTACTGGTCCCGCCATATAAGGTCGGTACGCTTGTCAGCGCTCGTTGCAAGTCGAATTATTAATTAAACTAAGCCCTATGTGGGTCAGTCGGTAATTACCGCGGGTGCTAATGTCACTGGTAACACCCGGCTAATTTAAACTGCCAGTCAACAGGTTCATGAGGTAACCTACAATGTAGTTCTCGGTCCATGTATTGGCGTGAAACGTCCCACGTTTTTGTATAGATAGCAAAAAGGGTTTAGTTTCTAGGTACAGTTGAAACTAAAAGTGCATGCATGCATTTCGCTTTTTATAAATTTATGGAAGAATTCAAAAGTATAGAAAGTTGCCGACACATTATTAGCTTAGATCACCGAAAGATACGCAAGGGGCTGTCATTTTTTACAGTTATTTTTTTTATCTTTTGAGATGAAAATTTAATCCACCACAGTAACTCCACCTGATTTGTGTGAAGTAGGAGAGTAAAGAGTTTTCCTCACCTGTGTTCTTTTTTTGAGGTGAGAAATCATATAATTTCTTCTCCCGTTCTAGGGTGGAGCGACACACTGAATAAAACCATACCTGGTCTATGCTCCGTCTTTGTAAACCATGCGTTTTTCTCTCAGAAGTCAACTCATGGGTTTTCTTGACATCCCTTTGAGGCGCGCGTAGAACACTAACGCTGTTGCCGCGTCGTCACCGTCGTTGATTCGGGCTTGATTCGGACAGTGTCCGACGGCTAGACGGAGAGCTACTCATTCCTCGTCGTCCGCAGGCCATTGTGTTCCTAAAGTTGCGCTTAGCTTTTTCACGGCGTCGGTAAATCTTTCGAACAATCCACCCTG
Organism: Mythimna loreyi; assembly: GCA_029852875.1. Taxonomy (NCBI): domain Eukaryota; kingdom Metazoa; phylum Arthropoda; class Insecta; order Lepidoptera; family Noctuidae; genus Mythimna; species Mythimna loreyi. The sequence goes on from CM056792.1 coordinate 14,495,993, forward strand.
ATTAACCTTTGAATACCGTAATTAGAGACATCATATAAAAACAATAGGTGTGCGAATGCCGGCGTTCGCTTGCCACTCAAGAGTTTAATAGAGTTCAGATTGACTTATTGATAGTTTAATCATACCTACATAGAATGGAAACAATAGTGGTTTTATTGTTTTTCGAGCCAGTTAGTTTGTCGTTACGATTTACGATAGGCACCGACAATAGGTTAGAAACAACGGATATGGTAACAGTACATAATGTACCGCGATATGGTGAGTTAATGTGAGTGTTTGTGACATTGGATCTATTAAGTGCGTAATAACTAATAGGTATTGAGTATCATGGTTGTATGGTGTAGCTCGATTAATAGTACAATTGTGACGCATGTTTTAATGTATTTGTTGTATCAACTGTCATCCACATAATTCAGTCACTGATAGTAAAACCGTTTTTAATTTTTATTCTAAAACAAGAAATTGCTCGGTGCTAGGAATTCCGATTTGGGAATATGGTACGTATTTCGTGGGCTTGTTTATTTTTATGGTAGAAGAAATCATTTAATGACGAATCCCGCGTCTTACTGACTAAACGACCCACCTCATTCCTTCTTAGCCTTCATACCAGGGTCGGACCTTCCTTTCAAAACCCGGACCGGGGCCCTAGTAGGCTTCGGCCCTGCAGTTGAGCTTCTCCATTTACTGAGAATTTTTTGAGACGTCTTTCGTGGGTGCATTCATAAGCTCAAATACACACAATATCCAGATTAAGGAACTTTGTAAATTCATCCCAAACAACACACAGTCTAGAAGTTAAGTTTATTTTTAAAGAATAGAATCTGTATCCCGATTTTAGAGTACCTTTATAAATTGGGTAAAACCATATTACTAAATCCCTTGTTCATGAACTCTAGAAACGTAACGTAAAATGCGGTTACTTATTTAAGTATACTAAAGAATATTTACGATTTTCTAAATGTCTAAATGCTTTCCAAAGTAGATTAACTTAATAAAAATGAGAATATAAACATATTTATAGTCATTTTATGGCATTAAAAGCTTGTAATGCACCTTTTTCAATTAACCTCAAAGTTTTAATAACGGGAACAGGTAATGTCACGTTTTCACCTTTTCACTAATTAAAATGCGTAGTGTATACGATCAGATATGCATTACAAACGCATAACATTGCATATTCGACTGTAGATAGTATCGAGTGCCAATAAAATAATCGATAAAATTAGCGAGCAGATTTACTACATCCTGTATGTTAAGCGGAGTTCTAATTTGTACAGGTTTTTTTTTATGGTACGTAAAAATCATCGAATGACGAATGGGAAACAGTGTCAGACTCTTACTGACTAAACAAACTACCACGTACCTTCCTTTCCTTATTTCCAGAGCCCCGGTGTAACGCTGTCGCACCAACCCTCGGCCCCAGGAGGCTTCGACCCTGTAGGGAACCTATAGTTTGCTGTCAACTATTTGAGGCGCGCAGGAACGTATTCTCTAAAAAAACAGCTTTTTTAGCTTTTTTCAGCCGACGACGAAATCCAAGTGGGTACATTTAAATGACATACAAATCCAATGTACCTATTTGGATTTCGTCGCTGGGCCAGCGCTGCGGTCAAGGCTGTTTTCTTAGAGAATGGGGGTCCAGTACGGCCATTCTAAATTGGCGAGCCTAAAGTTAGACTCTGCTGACTTTAGCGTTTGTGCACTCGTATAAAAATAGAGTTTTAAAAAAATGCCAATAATAGTTGTTAACAACAATAATAACTAAAGGCTAATGCGATTTATTTTTTAAACCATCCTGGTTCACCAATTTAGAATGGCCGTACTGTAATAAAGGACAGTGATATGGGGTGTGTACAATTAACTACATATGAGGTTAAATCTAGGGTTGCCTATCGTACTCTAAAATAGAGTATCGTACTCTGCGAGTATATCATGTAGGCGTAGTCTATAATTTAGGTATAACACTAGTAGATAAATTCTCTTTTTTAAACAATGTTTAGTAAACTAGCGCCAGTCACGCATAAATGACACATTATTTTAATAAAAAATGTCGACTTTACAGAGAGAGTATTGTTGTACTGTAAAATGGCGGAAAGAGAAGAACAGAGCATCATTTAAATAGATTTAAAATGAGCTCCTGATGTAAAAAATTTGGTGTAGAATATTTGGAGTCGTATAATTGAGTTGAATGCAATGTAAAATTATTATGTGCTACAAAAAATTACAAGTTATACTATTTTTCACAAGTTCGTACTCTCGTATACTTAAATCTTCATCTAATTAAACTTGACAACCCTAGTTACATCGTGTCTGATATAACAGTTTTTACTCAGCAAATGAAATCGCGTGTTTCAAGGACCGGTAGCTAATTCGCACACCCTTTGTTGTCCATGTCCAGGCTGTATAACACCGTCTCTGAAAGCTGCTGGCCTGCAGGGCGCGTCTCTAAGGCTTGGCGCACGCAACGCCACGCCACACCGTTATAGTACTTTTGATTTATAGTCCAAATTAACTACTCTACAGTTGTAAATCGTACGATGAGCTTTTGTTTTTGAAAGGATTTAATAAAAAATCATACTGTGTATGAACACGGTAATTAACGACCTCTAGGGACAGTTTTATCAATACAAAACAACTAAATATTTCATGTCCAATTTGAAATAATTCGTATGCTAGCCTGTGTCCTGTGTTATTTACGTAAGTACTCCATTTTAACAAATTAGATCCATTTAAAATGCAATTTCCCTTACTAAAATGAATTTAATTAAGTGGATTACTGATTACTTTATTAGAGTATCCTGTTTGGACATGGACATAACTGATGTAGGTAATTGATGGAAAGGCTAAGAGTCTATGTGACTAATGTAATGACATTAATGTCGGTATAGTAAAGCAATTTTGATACTTTTTGTAATGAATGTGCAAGCAAGTGTACATTGAATTTATGTCCCCGTCAGTTAGTATCTTTTAAATAATTAATGTTCTGTGATTTAGAAACTGTATAGTTATTGCTCTATGTGTTTTGCTCATAGGCAAAAACTGGCAATTTGTCTGTACTTTGCGTAATTCTGTGATCTTTTACGTGGGTAAATTATTGCCGACCGTGGCTCGGGGCTTTATCATATTATTCATCTTGCGGTGTGCCCAGATTTAGTCACGTTGTCTAGGAAATAATTGTTTTTAGTTAAATGCCAAATCTATGTAGGAATGTAGCTTTAAAATGAACAGTTGCAGATACCCAGGCACACGCCCGAATATTCTCTATTGTGCTAAAAAAGTCAATGTTTACTTTTTATTGTTTGAAAAAAAAAGGAAATGTGCATTATTTTATATTGTTTCAAATCATATTATTTTCATTATTGCCTACATGAAAATGGGTTGGGAAACATCGGTTAGATAGTTTCAATCATAGCTATCATTACTAATAGCCCTTATAGTCATTAGTAAATATAACTTTTATGATTTTTTTTTAGCTTCTTACAGCGGCTACCGTCATAAAATTGGTTTCTTCATAAAAAAAATAGGAAACATCAAAACATGTTTCATCCCTTTAGGGGTGAATTTTGTAGAATCTTCCTTCATAATGTTCGCCTACATCAGAAAAGGAAACTGAGTACAAAATCTCACGTTCCAAATCCCAGTCGTTTCTCCTTTTATACACAAAGTTTGACTTTTCTTTTTCTGTCTTGAAGATCATTAAACGGATTAGTAACGAGATTACGCTGTCACTCGTGACGTCAGCACACATTTCATCTGTCAGTTTGCTCACAGGATGTTTGCTTCACTTTTTATTATCAGAGTAAACAAACTTAATAACTTGAAGATGTTAATATAAGATATAGCTGGTTCTGAGAGCTTCTGATATTATTTAAACGATGCGACAATGTCCAAGAGCAGGATGTGTCCGTCAACAACTGTCTCAAGAGAATTGTTTGTACGTAATAAATAAACATCACAATACTTTGTGAGTGTACACCGACCAAAGATACCAACATTAAACTTTTAAATTGCACTGCTTTATAAGAAATCTTGATACTTGGCCGCGTATTAAACTGAAGAATGGGACAAGATTATGAATGAATTGTGTTTCCTTCATGAATTTTGTATTTGTGCTGTGTGTTGTGTAACCAACAGTGTAGGACGGGGCAAATAAGTTGACCCATTTAATATGTTTTTTATGATGGAAAAAAAAATTAATGACAAATCGCGCACTTGGGCGGAGCGGGATACAGTGCCAGATTCTTACTGTAAACGACCGACCCTGTACCTTCCTTGCCTTGATCCCGGGGCCCAGGTGCTATGCTTACACACCAACCCTTGGTCTCAGGAGGCATTGACCATGTTGAGCCCCTCAAACTTCGCTTATCACTTCAAGTTTGCGCGCCGTCGATGACTTAGGCTGGGTCCGGACTGTTACTAGACGACCGGACGACAGGCTACCAATTCCTCGCCGTCCGCAAACCGGCGCCTACGATAACCATTTGCTATATAACTGTAGCATATTGTTCAACTTGTTTGTCGTGTATAATAAAAGGATACATTATAACGTCATAGACCATGTGTTTGTGAGATGAGTGAGGTCAGTGGCCTCTGGTAGGTATTGCAGATGTAGTAACACACGCAAACGAGCCATTTACATCTGTATAATCTGCATTCTTAAGATCAGTTGCACGTTATTGCCCATTAAGATTTCATGCTTTGAGTGAATTATTATGGGTGTTACTTAAACATAGTTTTTGTAACTTTAAGAGTAATTACTGTCTATAATAATATATGTCATTGGTTCCAATTGCGCGTCCCATTTTTAAGGAAATTTCCCGCCGACTGATCTACCAGCCGTGCTAATCTCTAAAAAAAAAACAGCTTTGAGCGCAGCGCAGGCCTCAGACAGATTTTTGACCCAATTAATCCTATGCATAGGATGTACCTTTTTGGTTTTCGTCTCTGTGTCCTGCGCTGCGCTCAAGGCTGTTTTCTTAGAGAAAAGTAAGGTAAAGGGTTTTTTTATGGTGGGAAAAAATAATCTAATGACGAGTACCGCCCTTGAGCGGGGTGGAAACAGACTTACTGACGAAACAATTTTTAAAAAAGTAATAGAAGGTTGGCTCTCTGTTAAGTTCCATTGAAAAAAAGAGGGGTTATTTTCTACGATACTTTTTTTTGCACCTTAACATGAAGCTTTAGTTTTAATAAGCAGCGTGACTTTCATCGAATTTCTATGATGACTCTTTTTACTGTTATGCAAATATGCATATATGCAAGTAGATACTCAAACAAAATCCATGTTTATTGAAGTGTTAGTTAGTGTGAGAAGTTTTCCAAATCTCACGATATAAGTAAATAACGCTTACTTTCAAATCGTGCCTATCTCATTATATCGTGTCGTAATGACAAGGTGTGCCAATCTATTCAAATAAACAGGCCATGAGAGGTTACACTAGCCGATATCTACTAGCCAATAAATAATATTGATGAAGAGCAGTGGTGGCCGAGTGGTAACGGCCCTGACTTACGAGTAGTCGTGGGTTCAAAACCAACCAGGCGCAATACTTTGTGTAATTTATTTCATCACCACTGCACTAAAGACGGTGAAGAAAAAATTCGAAGACATGTGACATCTACCAACCGACACTAGGCCCGCATGGTAGATTGGTAGATTACACCCCTTTCCCTCTCTTAGAGAGGAGGCTTGAGTCCCAGCAGTAGAATTATGATGATGACGAGCAGGGTCATAATCATAATTATACTAAAATGCGTTTAATGCGTTTCAAATAAGAATAGGATTGACTGCCATGTTGTGACGTCAAGTCATACTGCAATTTTACAGTACGACTTGACGAAGAAATTTTTGGCCATATTTAAGAAAGAGTTGAGTTAAATTAAAGAACTGGATTGGAAGTATCCTTTGCCCAGCTGTGGGAAAGGCACATCAATCACTTGTCACTGTCACGCTATCACTGACTCCCCATCCTTTCATAGCACCTCTAACACTGAACACAATCCATCCATATTTTCTTTGGTTCCCCCTTCTTTCTCTATCCATCAATAATTGTAGGAACGTATAATTTTAAATCGAGAAACTTCTATTAAAAGTTCATGTCCAGAAACAAAACTGTAATAGATTAACATCCACGTTTTTTCCAGCATCAGCTATTTGCTAAACACCAGGTGTGTGGATACGCATGCGTCGAGACATCTTCTTTACACACCATTGTTACTCGAACAATGCTTCGTAATAAAATTAACTTACCCACAAATGAAACCAGACACTCCTCTTTAACATAAACTGTAAAGTAATTAATACTTATGATAAATAACACATTTGGTACCAAGAGATTATGTTTGAGATAGTCGTTATTACGTTTTTCAACACACCAATATTTGGATTCTATCGGTATAATAAAGGTTTCCTATTTCTAGTGTCCGACCGAAGGCGCAATTCTGGCCGAAGCCGAAGCCGAAGCCGATTAATCGGTATTCACCAAAACCTTCGGCCGAAGCCGAAGCCGAAGCCGAAGGTGCCATTGACCTTGAGAAATACGATAGTTACTTTGATCTCAGAATATACTAGATACATATTGTGAGAGCTTTAGAGATTTAGCCCAATAACGAGCCGAGTGACCAACATATACAAGTAGGTAATAAAATATTGTCTAAAATAAAAGTTTCAAATATACAATGTTAATTAAATATTTATTTACTTAAAGTACAAATTTTGACAATTAGCAAAGCTTCGGCTTCGGCCAAACATTCGGCAAATTTTTGGCCGAAGCCGAAGATTTGACCGAAGGTGCTTTTTTGGCCGAAGGTGGCCGAAGCCGAAGCCGAAGCCGAAGCTTCGGTCGGACACTACCTATTTCATATATCTATGAATATTATATTAACAGCAGTACATAATAAATAAGTTATTTGATTATTATTATTAGTTTATAATAATTTACTTTGTTATGTATGTATTAGTTTATTATTATGTAAGATTATTCGTGTATTGCATCTATGAGCCTTAGTTGCCTGATAATAAACGATTATTATTATCAGGATATAAGTAAATAACGCTTACTTTCAAATCGTTATTATTATTATTAAATCAGTCAGTGCGTATTAAACAAAACACAAAAACCATGTAATAATAAATTGTTTTTCAAAGCCCAGCAGTTAAATTCCATCAGTACCGGTTGGCTGCGCGCCATCAATTTACGATTTCAAGGTTAAAAGGTTCAATAGCACTCGATTAAATTATAAATCATCGATGCCCAAATTGTATCGGTACAATTGATGAGTTGGAATCAACAGGTTATTTTATATGAATGGAATAGGTGTATGATGGTATAGTGAAACTGTAAGGTCTATAGGGTATTGGAATTATCGGGGGCAGTGATCCGCGAAATGGTGCGTACGGGTGCGCAAGCGCAGGCACGCGCAGCCGTCACCAGTCTCCCAACATTACAATGGCCGACACGCACGACTGCACGCAGCTTTTAAAATAGCTGTGAAATAGGAAATTTAAAAAAGCGTAGAATCCAGCACGACTATCTTTTGACCAAAATAACAAAACAAGTGCGCACGCTCTGTATTCAAAAGATGCAAACAAAAGAACATCAACAGTTACTTCATTACTTTCCCATGTTTTTGTTAAAACAACAGAAGAGTATTAAATTGATAGATATTTCGTTTACTTGAATATGTAATGCCAGTTTAAGCCTCGCAGCCATACTTGAGTAAATTAAGACGGACTGTCCGATTAAAAATTTATTAACTACGCAAATGGTTTGGTCACATGCATATTAAGTTGCTGACATATTTATTAAGTCTTGTTTTAAAATAAATCAACGGAGCCCTTTTATTATTATATTATTAATAAATGTAAGCATACATTACGAATGGGCGCGGCTAGTATGAGACCTGCGGCGGTGTAAGCACGCCCAATGAAATTACGTCTACTTGTGTGGTCAGTTGCAATTATCTGAGTAAACGAACATACTCTAGAGATGTTACGAATGTGGTTGTGGAACCGAATTCGGAAGCGGAGTATTTAAAATTGGTTTATCGGAATCTGAATCCAAATCGGAGACCGATGCGGAAAGGAACTTGGCGAGTCTGAAGTTAGGGTCTTAGAATTTTATCGCCGATGGCCGTACTGTACAATAAGGCTTGCAGTCTCGATACATTTTAGAGTCCCGGGACTAAAAAATCGAGACTCGATCCAGTCCCGGGATTCTCGGGAAAAACGAGACTTTCGAGACTGGTTAAAAAGAACACTACCTACTTACTAAAGAACTTTAAAAAAACAGGATTTTAATCTGATTTTCCTTCTGCCGTGGTTACAATGACTATTGTTTTTTTGCTTTTTAAATGAGCACGTAAAACCTAATGATACATCTAATGCGATTTCAGAACAGTAGGATCTATTATTGTGCTAGAAATTAACCTGCAACAGAAAAAGCCTTTTCTGGCAAAATAATTTTTGAAGGCAAATATTCAAAACGGTATCTGCTGTGAAGGATTTGTGTACCATAAAGTGTACAGTACATGGCATAGCAGATTTTTAAAAATCTACGCAAGTCTCGAAAGTCTCGTTATTCCCGGGACTGAAGGTATAAGTCTCGAGTCTCGAAAATGTCAAAAAATCGTCGAGACTCTCGATATTTTCGAGACCGAGACTCCCGGGATGCAAGCCCTACTGTACAAGCATCAAATGAAACTCTACTAAAAATAATAAAACATCGAATACGTATAAACTAACGTCTGTCAGTGGTTTCGCCCACATGATAGATAATAACTATGGACCGCTCTTTTATCCTCTTCAAAAATTCTTTCTTAGTGCTCGCCTACGGCATAAAAGTAAGCTTTTTGCAAAATTTTACGTTTCTATTCCAAGTAATTTTGATTGAACATTGATATGTCAGTAGTTTGCTTCTCCTATTATTATTTATTTACATTCCAAACAAAAGTAAAGACAAAATAATAAAAGAGTAGTCGCAAGAAGAGAAGAACTATATCCACTCCAGATGTTCTTGTTTAGTTGTTTGTATTTCCGAAGTAAGTTCCGATTAAAATTTATCGGAAGCAATATGGGAATCAAAGGTGTAATATCAATTGAAAGTTTCAAACTTTCGGAATCGGATTAGACGTCTGTAACATCTCATATCAACACGTATAACCTTTTATTTTGATTAAAGAACTCGTGCACTAGAAGTACCGATTGAAATAGATCGGAATCGATATCAGAATGGAAGGTGCAATATCAATCGGAGGTTACGAGTTTTCGGAATCGGAACCGAAACTCTGTAACATCTCTTATCCACACATTTAACCTTTTATTAATAAGTACCCGTGCACTATAATTTAAATTCAATAATTTCTCTTCCACCAAATGTTTTATTGTATCGTGATAGTGGTAACTGTTACTAATGTTCAAGCCGTTGTTATTTATTCCCAATTGTGTCGTTAAAGTGTTCGTGACCGAGATACAGAATATTTCCCGCATTTAACTAACAAGGAAGACAGTTTATATGAGCGGAAAAGCCTGCCAAATGTGATTAACCTAATTTGTAGTAATCATTATTATTAGTTACAAGGTTAAAAACTAAGTTAATGTTAATTAAAAGCTCTTATTAATTATTTTATTCAAAGCATTTCATTCATTTAAACTATTTATGGGCATTTTTAAATGGCAAGAAGTCAATCAGAAAAATAACGCTAACTGGACATTCCAAAGCGCAGATGTCTGTGGAGGAAAGTATACAAAAACTTCATGAATAATATATATTTTTTGTGAATGTAATATATTATATACTATTGCAATGCCTTTAAATTTCAAAATGTCGTATCTTCTAATATTTTCAAAACTTACACTATAAGCATGGCCACACTGGCGTAGTTACCAAAGGGGCTAAGCTAGGTTGTGCCCTTGGGCCAAGCACGGAGGCCCCCAAAATCTCTATAGTAAACCTCTTATTAAACAACCGAGAAATTCTCTTACGTTCGAAATCTAAAGTACATTGCAACACTACTTTAATCTGGCAACTCGTTTTTGTCAGTAAAAGTCTAACACTACATCCCTCGCCATCGATAGCATTGTCTGGTTATATTATGACTAGCTTTCTGCCAGCGGCTTCGCCCGCGTGAAAATAGGTTTTCGCACAAACTTTGAACACGTTTTTCATCCCTTTATGGGGTGAATTTTAGAAAATCTTTTCTTAGTGTTCGCCTACGTCATAAAAGGTAGCCGTATGCAAAATTTTACTCTCCTAATCCCAGTAGTTTCGGCTGTGCGTTGATATATCAGTCAGTCAGTTTCTCTTTTTATATAGATTTACAATGTAAAAAGAGGCCCCAGGTTTTGCGCCCCAGAACCGTACGTCATCTAGCTACGCTACTGCGTTGCCGAACCTTAAGAATGGATCAAATCATTTAAGTTTATGGTTTAAGCCAAGTATTCAAAGTCCATAAGGAGCATAAAGCTTAAACGTCACAATATGACGTCTATAAAGTAAGATATTGATCTCACGTATCTTACGATCATCGTAGAATAACAATAGGGTACGGTTGAGTATTCTGTCTGTGCGTCTGTAATCAGATTAGTGCGAAGTCAGACGGATAGACACCATTCAATATACACGGCCTGTTTTACAGCCTACGTAAATCTTTAGCTATAGCTGTGCCTTTTACTTTGAATTTATGGACGCTTTCCGTCTTAAACTGCAAACAGTTTCATCATATTGGCCCGTAAATGTCCAATTGTAAACCGTAAAGCTTGAAGGATTGTCGTAAAACTGTAAGTAATCATATTCTTTAAGATAATTCTTTGGTTAGTAATCACGCATATTATTGCGGTGATCTAGATGGACTGTAGAACAATTACTTAACTTCAAAATACGGCTCATCATCACATTGCCTTGATAGTTATCCTAACGATCTCAATTTTCATAAACTTAAATCAAACGAAGCTCCCTGTTCTACTCGTAGATTACTTCATTGAATAGCTTATTATGATGTCATATGCAACACACAATGTCACATGCCTAATGCTATACGTTACACGCAGTTATTTTGAAAGCACTGTAATTAAAATCCCAGACTGGGCTTGGCAGTTTCTGCGAACTACGAATCATTAACTTGCGACAAAGCTGGCAGTATTGTCCTATGGGACGCAAAATTAAATGGCGTATCTCCTAATTTAATCGGTACATGATCCAAAAGGAAATATCCTTCATGAGTCACACCAGTTCCACTGAAATCATGACTTAATAAGTGGAAAGGAAATGTACATTCGTTGAATTAATTAATTTAAATAAATTGTTATGCATTAAGCTGACTACTAAGTAAATTGGGTATAATAAGTTACGAGCACTTAATTCCTACCGAACGTGGGTATGACAGAGACCTCACTTCAAACTCTGACAGTTGCTAAATGAGAGAAAAGAGAGTGGGCGATGTTACTTCATAGATTGATGTTTGTATTACAAAGAGAGCAGAGTGCTAATAACTAAGCCAAGATAAACAAGACGATAGATGATGAAGTAGTTCATGGTATATAAAATGAAGGAAATGTAAATAATTTTAAAAAGAAAGAAAAACTAACACACTTTTTTACATTTATTTGTCATAAACACAAGACATATAAAGTTTCAAAGGATGAACAAAAAGAAATAATGTGCCTCACGGATGTGTCTAAGTAGGTCTAGTTCAGTAAGAATGTCTGACAACTAATGCCTAAAGCTGATTTGACTGATCGACAAAACTCTTTTTTTATGTAAGTATAATGTATTTGTATGTTTTGTACATTTAGCAACCAATGTATAATAATATAAACATCTCAAAGTGGGTCCAGACTTTGTACTAACAGGAAAACGTGGAATGTTTGCGTGCAAGTCCAAAATAATGATGTCTGGAGTTGAGTTCATCGAATCGAAATAGAACTCTAAATCTTGAGGAATGAGAGTTATTTTCATAAAGTACTTTTTATGGGGTACGGTTTGTTTTGACTGCGAATTTTACTGAAGTTTTACAGGGGGAGGTCGATGACCGATGACGTCACCGGCGCTCCTCTGCCTCATCCCATCTTATTTCAGGTGGAGTTAAAACGTTGTGAGATTTATGTATGAACAACGTACTAGGCAACATTTGTATTTGAAACCGGTCAAAATAAATACTAAGGGCCTGTCTGCACAGCGATTTTTTTTCCGCCCGGATTTTTTTTCGCTACTTTGTAAAACATTGAATCTTATGGAAGTATCCGCACTGTGATAAAAAAATCGCGCGGATTCTTCTTCAGGGCCTAACATTGTTGTTGTTTACAATTAGTAATAGATATATTGATGTTATTAGTAATATTATCCAATAACGTTTGTCATATTCAGGATTTAACTTGCAACAGGCCAAACATATTTGTCATTATCACCAAACCAGTGTATTTCGTAAACCAACTACGCTGCAGTCATTTGACCTTTGACTATATTCAAATAGTCCCGTCAGCATTATGAAAGCCAAAGAGTAAAGATAATACCCGAATAGAGTGCTTCCATTGTTACCAATAGTTCTCGTATTTCCTTCTGCTTATCTTGACTGCATTTATAAACCGACCTACCATCTTGTGTATATAATAACCCACTAACCGTCCATGCTAATTCTCACTTCAAATATTTGTCAAGAAATTTCTCACGCATGTTTTATCTAAAGAACCATTTTATATTTGCTTAAATCTAATGGGTAAATATTTAAATTAGCTTCAATATAAACAACATCGTGTTACCCTCCTCAGCTCCGGTAACACTACACCCAGACATCATGAATGCTGTCTTTCATCTCACTTGCCGTATTACCGATGGGTGCAGCCAAGACACAACGTCTTTTAGGTGGTAAAAAAAAGATCCGACGGATATATGGAACAATCTCCGTTATTGAAGAACAATTTAATAACGTAGCGTAGAGCTACTGTAATATGATACTTTGACTATCGATCAAAAGAAACCACAAACCGAACGTGTTTTTATATCTCGTAAATTCAAGTATTTATTGTCAGGACAATGCTTTGGGTCTGAGGTAGTCTCTGTGTCTATACGTAACACGGGTATATCGTTGTAGAGATAACACATAAAATACTGATAAATTTTACGACTTTAAAATCGGTTTCTCATTAACTATCTATAATCTTTCTCCCTTTTTAATATTCTTAACTTATTAGAATTTAAGGACGTGCCTTAACTAGAGATTAAATTTTAGTTATTATGCTATAATAAGTCTCATATAACTATTGAAATAAATTGATACTTGTAAAGTTATTACTAAGTATTTGATTATGCACTTATCTTTATAACTTATCACCTTTTTATTTATAAGCATGTGTTCTTTATCGATTCAATATTAACCATTGTTTACAAGTATCGTAAAAAATAATAATAAGCAAGATAGGATCGGCGCCGTCCATGGATGCTTGGAGATTGGATAATGGTTTATGAAGTTTGTAATACAACACATCTTGTGTGGAAAGCGCTTCAATTACGCTATTTACACACTATCGAAATCTGTAGATTGGATCTTACGACAACCCTACTATTAAGATATTTAAATCAATTACTATAATTATATTTGTGTTGTTGCAAGTACGTAAGTACTGTGGGCGTCCATCCGACATCATTCAAAATAATTAATGGGTCCGTGATAAGCCGTAAAACACTTTAGATTAAAATAGAAGGGCTTATTATACGCACAGATATTACTCTTCCAAAGACATGTTTTATTCAATCAAACGCCGCAGCTAAGACAGAAGAAATTTTTCTTCTCCCACGCAAATATGAAATTGATTTCGGTGCTGCCATTTTTTTGTGTTATTGAAAATGCTGTCAGAAATTTAAATTGTGTCTATAACTTTATATGTATGAAGTATTTATAAATAAAAACATAATTATCACATCAGAACATTAATGTGTTACACCAAATTGAACTTGCAAAAATTAAGACAACAATCTCTGTAGAGATAAACACAGTGACTCAGACAATGCTGTAGGTACCAATACAGCGAAGTTAAAGAGTGATATCCAAGCAGCCAACTATCTCGATAACCTAAGCCCTTCTGACACAATTGCGAGAGACGACATTTCATTAAACAGCAGTAAACCTAATTGCAACGAGGTCAATAGCATTGTTCAACAATATTCTCATAAAGAGACTGTAGGTACTCTCGTTGCTAATTAGCGCAAACCTATTATTCGTTTATCGAAGAATTTCTACAATTGTGTTAACTATATTGGCAGTACTTGCATCATAAGGTTGAATTAATTAGAGCTAAATAACTGCTTATTAGATAGATCGCAGCTTGTAATTGTTAGGTGTTTCTGACCAATTTTCTCGTTGGAGACTAAGAAAACAGTGACATAAAAAATTTTGCTCGTAATTTTCTCAAATTATGCAGCGGTAATGAGTAAGGTTAACTTTTTCTTTTGTCTGGATTTCAGTTTATTGATTTTTCTTTAATTTTCTTTTCTTTATTTTTCAGGTAAGTCTCAAACCGAAATGCCGAGCATCAATTTAGAAAGGTGTCAAAGGTAAATAAAATCAAAAAATCGATCTTACTTCGGAATGTGCGTAGGTGCAGCTTGCACAACTGCTCAAGTATCAAGATCAAGAGCAACGCAACACAAACATTCTGAATCGAAGAATTTGAAAGTAATCTTCATCATTTTGTAAAACCTCAAGTCATGCAAGACTTAATTCACTCTTCGAAGGCACACAATAACTTATTGTTGCCGTGAACGCAACAGATTGTGAAGGCGTTCCCAAAATAGTAAATTGACCAAAATAATGCTGAGGCACGGAAATAAGCGATCATCTTTAATCAAACTGTGATGCAACAATAATTTACTCAGGTAAATTGAAAAGGTAAACCAGTCAACAGATTATTTAATCAGTGAATTGTAATGAGTCTCTTCAGAAATCTTAAGTTCACTTACAAATGCAAACAAGATTGATACATCATCATTAAGATAACCCTTTGGCTGAGTTTAATCAAGCCTTGTGGTTCTGGTTTGGTTAAACGCAATTTCTAATGCAATTTCCCGCACATTTGAAGCCGTACATCCGCGTTTCATCTCAAATTGCATTCTTGATTCGTCACCCGTCGCGGTAATGTGAAGCTTACATCAACTCGGTGCATCATTAGTCGTTGGCGCCACATTTCTAAGGAATCTATCGCTACGTAATGAGATATTAGAGATACATACATGCATAACATAATTTATGTGTGTAGTCAAGATGCCCGCAGAGTCTTGAATCATGTTATTGCTATCTGCTATTAGTTCTGCTGACTAGAGATACTCTACATATTTATGGTACCTGGGACCGGTATGAAATCATGTTATTTTTAGATTGTGTGTGTATATGCCTCATGTAGGGCTCTTGAGCTATATTTAGTAAAGAATTTTAATATCTTTACTTGGACTCAAGATTTGGCTTCAACGTCAATTTAAAATTTAGAGTTTTCAGAGAACCAATAATAATATTTGAATATTATCTTCTCGATTATATTGTGAACGTAAATATAGAAAGTCGTTTCAGAACCCAAGGGTTCCAAGATAACTACGGTAACTTTAAATTGGATTCGAGAATATGGTTGTGTCTTATTGAAATTCTGTGCAAAACTGCCCCGATACCGGATCACTGTGAGAACAGGCCCATAAACGTCGTGGTTCAGTTTACGACTTCTTGTTATTTTACACGAGCAACCGCCACCGAGCGCAGGGCACCATGTTGCGAACGTGTTGCCGGACACGTCATCCATTGCTTTCAGGATTGGCGGATTCATTTATTAGTGGCCGGTACAACCAGCATCATATCATGCGGTTCTTTGCATTTCATTACTGCATTTGTGAGTATCGGCTGCTTGATGTTAGGTCTATTAAGCGGTTCGTGTTCAGCAAGCTGCTGTGAGTGCTGTGTGTACATTAAATTATTATTTATTTTATGATCAATTGATTTAGCCTTAAATAAAGGGAATATACTTGACTAGCATTGCAAAAACACTCAGTATTAACATATTTTCTTCGATGCCAGGTCAAATGTTAGGAGTATACTAGCTTAGGATCGCAAAAGCCAGGTCAAACTGCGTAGAAGTCAAAGTCCAATATTCCTAAGAAATAAGCAGACGATTCTTTTCTTCTATACTGATACAATTTTACAACATATTAGTTAGTGGTCTCTTTGCTTTATAATACAATATTTAAGTTATTATCAACACACCCGGTTAATCTTTGTATAGGTACTTTATCGTCTATAATGATAAATATTTAAAAATATTTAGTAAGTAGGGTCATCTGGCTTATCCTTCATCCTTGGTTCATCTTAAGATCCTTTATGTTATTCGTTTCAAGTGGTAAGATCAAATAACTTAGTCTGATCTATTTGAGGTGTCGGAGTAATCTGAAGTGGGTTTGGTATTGGTATCGGCTACCAGACTTCGAGTGCTTCCGGTAAAGTGCCGCACTGAAAGCTCATGTATTTTCTATGAATAGAGATTTTGAACTAACAGATCTTTTGTTAATAATAGGTTTGCTTGGTCTATATACTGTAGAACAAAATTCACAAGTTAGCCATTGCTGATGATAAAAATAAATTGTTGATGACATTTAGGTAGTTGTATGTAGTGTTGGCGATCGCTATACTCTCTTTATAAAGTTAATAGTTCTGTCACTGGATTGATATGGTCGTCCATTGCGATGATTGAGTTTTTACGCTGCTAGATGCCCTTGCCTTTAAGAATATAGGAACATAAGACAGACTAGCATTTTGACTTCTAAGTATCAAGGTATTATTTGCTTAGTTTTAAACTGACTTTTATATAGATACTTTACTGTACACCAAGATAGTGAATATTACAATTCCAACTTTAAATTTAAAATATAAAATTGCCGACTTTATCGCATTCTGCGATCTCTTATGATTCTGGAATGGGCAGAGATTCCCTGGACATAAAATGGGGATGCACTTAGTGCATTTTAGAAATAATTAAAATATATACTTCACACCCAAATAGATACATACATAATAAACAAGACGTGACGACTACAGTTACTATATCTGTTACATGTATTCTTAGGCAAGATTTTTTTCTATTAAAGTATTTGAATTTTCTATATAAAGAATAATATATGGAAAATATATTGATAGAAACATCGTAATTGAATCCAGAGCTACCGAGAAAGATGTCTTGGCATAAAAAGAATTTGAAGACGATGAGAAACTAAACTTTTCAACTATGCATTCTATCACGATGGTTATCGACCACCCACTTGAGTACCACGATACAGTTTCCGAGTTCACGAGATGAAATAAACAATAGCATTGTGTGCTGTTGTGATTAGAACCGTCTGTTTGTTCGTCGTACGCTATTCATATCCGTTCCGTGTGTATGTGGATTTGTACTCTCAACTCTCTAATCTGGGGTGCTATGCTCAAAGAAAATCGCTTTAAGCGCAGCGCTGGCCGCAGCGACGAAATCCAAATAGGTATATAGATTGGATGAACAATCCTGTCTGGGCACATTGGGTTTATAATCCAATGTCTGGATACATTGGGTTAACAATCCAATATACCTACGAAATCGAAACAGGTACCAACCCAACAAACCCAGGAACCCAATGAACCCAGATATAGGATTGTTAATCCAATTAATGTAGCTATTTGGATTTCGTCGCTGCGGCCAGCGCTGCGCTCAAGGCTGTTTTTTTAGAGAAGAGTCTGCCTGTACTATGAAAGTGGTATACGAAGCAACTTTACCTCCACTGAGTCAAAAAAGAATGAGTCTTTGCATCCGTGTGTGATACATTGCTTCTTTTCTTTAAATGAAAGCTAGGTTGTTCGTTTTTTTGTTTGTAAAGCTAGCAATGTATGGTTGTTTATTTTTGTCTAGTCTTCGATGAGATTATCTTGACCTAATAAGTTTACAGTTTCACACGCTTACGTATGTGAGATGTGAGCGGTTTTTTGAAATATTTTATTAGCACTGAATGGATAAACTAAAGATTTCTATTGTGTCTAAAATTAGTGTTAAATTTTGACTTAGTGCTTTTATAAGTTTATTTTGAAATAAATATGGTACCTACAAAAGTTTACAGAAAAGGCAAGTAAATTGAAAAAAAAGTATATTTTTCAATTTACTTGCCTTTTCTGTAAGCTTACCAACTATTGGCACTGGGGTCAATATTCAGGAATGAGCAGGTCTGTCTACAAATTACCTAGATTTAACTTGAAACTAGCCAATATAACGTACTTTGCTCTAATTAAATTTCCGTACAACATTAGATCCTTTTTCTAGGTGGGTAGGCAAAATACAGGTGCCAATGTTACTAAATTGTTCGAAATTATTACCGCGGTTTTGAAACGCAAAGGGCAAATGAAGGAACACGAGTAGGATCTTGTCAGCAAGCCTGACACTCTTTCTCAACCCACCCAAAGTTAGAGGAGTCATTTATAAAAAGATTTTTCTCGTCTCGAAAATGAAACGAAAGCACGTATAGGTTAGGTTAGTAGGTTATAATTAGACCACTGAGGAGAATATTCAATTATCTGTTTATCTACTATACACCATAATTATTATACAAATCAACCAGTTAATCTGCGTACCTGAGCGCCTATAATGAATTAAACCAACATGAACAAGTTTCGCTAAGAAATTAATTTGTAATCAATCACATAGACCCGGTTTCTCGCTCATTCGCTTATCGGATAAACAGGTAAAAGTATGCATTTGGTAATGCAAAGCCTATTTATTAAATAGACATACATTCTGGAACTTAATCTAAGAGGTATCAATCAATCAACGAGATTTTACGGTATATAATTTAATTACATTCAGAGCGCTTTTTACAAGCTCGTATTTAGTTTCACCTGTTTTGATATTTGTTATCACATCTTTAAATATCCTTTTCCCAGTTACCGAAACCTGAAATTTTGCATCCCTGTATCAGATGATAATACAAAATTATTATGTCGTGAATTTGATCTAATGATGGAACCGGAAGACGGCCATAGGAACTCTGTAATTAAACGACACGACCCCATCGTTTTAGTTGATGTGTCTTGACGAATTTTATTTATATAGGTATATACCGCGCTATAACTACTTGCTATGGATAAAATAATCTAGGAGTACGAGTAAAAACTTATTTACGAGTATTAAAATTTCAATTAGTGTTTTCAGAAATAGCTGGAGACTAAAGGGTATGTTTCCTTAGCACAGATTTAATTTTAGAAATCATTTATGCACATATATCGTGGCATGTTTGACTTTCCTGAAATTCTCAGTCGTAATGTATGGCATTATACGGTTAGCGCAGTCACTTGCCACCCTCGCCGGCACATGTGATATACCGCTTCCCTCTCCATGACTCATGTGCGGCAATAATGAGAGTAATTGCCTCTTTTCTCACATCGTGATTCATTATTCAAGTAACGAGACCCGACAGAGCACTTCACTTTATTTGTTATGCTCCTTTTAATTTAACTGTGAGTCAACAGATCCTCAACACCCGTTGCATAAGTGATTAATTGCCCCACAATTGAAAGATTTTTTAAACATCTCGACCTCAATATGCATTCCGACCTAAACAAGGCATAAAACTTACAACTACTCGTATGTGCGGACGGGAAATGAGAGCGGACGGCGATGAACGGTCGAGTAAAATTTTTAACACGGAACTGACACAGTTTTTCTTCATAATTCGTGTTATAACTGCAGCTAATAGTAGCCATAATAAGCTATTTATATGACATCAAAACAAAGAGTTACGGGCAGCGGCATTAATACGACCATAAAGAGTAGTAGCCCGCGATTAACATCTGTAAACCAGATGCATGTACATCGTAATCCGGCGTGGTTGGCGCTGCGCAGCACAGCGCCGGCGCAAGCGCGGGTCGGGGGTCACGCGTCCCACTGCCGACGATCTAACAGTTTTACAATTCAAATGTCGAATCCATTTCATTTGGAGGCCCGACGCGATGTGTCGACGTGATTATGTCGTTTACTTCTTTAATTGCGATAAGAATTCATTTTTATTTCATAATTTATCTTTTGTTAAACGATTACTATTGTAGCATTGAAGAAAATGTTATATTCTTAAGCCATCATAATTTTTTATGTTCGTTCTTCTCAACTCATCTTTCGAGCGAACAACTCCAATAAAAAATCTTAAAGCATCTACACTGTTGCGTTTTATGGCTAATTTAGTTCCGTTATACTTCGAAGGCAAATTGGCACTTAATCTCTATGAGATCATCGCTGAGCTGGTGAATCTCGAACTCAGTGTGATGATTAAGATGGCTTTGCATATGGAAATTGCGCCAATGCTGGAGTTGAGTCTGTTGATGAAATCTGAGCAGGAACAGATGAGAGAAAGATTTATTGCAGCATGGAATGTGCGCATGACACTATCTGTATTCAGAAAATTGAGTGTTTCACCTTACAAACAGGTATTTGACGTAATGTATTTAATAAAACTTAGTGTATAATCGTTTAGTTAGTACATGACAAGCCAATATTAAATGACTTAATGATTTTAGGTCATCGAATGCGTCAATCTGAATAATTTTACAGCTTTTTCGTGAATCATTCGTTATAGTTACATAAGCTAACCAAAATAACTTTGTTTTGTACTGAATGTGACAAAGTAATTGCGGTTAACCAATTTCATTTGCTTATATAGAATGTGATTCAGAAAAACCTAAATGCGTAGTCCCAAGAAATAGTCAGCTACTAAATAATGTTTCCTTAATTCGTTTTACATGCTTACAATTTTGAATAGTGTTGTCCGATGGGGGCGTCATTAGAATTCATAGTAAGTCCCCTAAATACTCCTAAATGACAGCGTGGCATTTGTATTAAAGGTCGGAATCAATAGGAGTCAGTCTTTGTGAATGAAATTGAAGTTCAACACAAGTATTGTTTCCATACTTCTGTGAAGGAACTTATTGACAAACATCTATACCTACTCAATCCTCTATACTTGTATTTTTTTGTACGCCTCCGGTTCTAGTTGAAATGAGAGAGTATGACTTGTACTGACTAACTTTTTCTTGTGTTACTTCAGTTGCTTTTTTGCATTCCAGGGTAGGAGTAATTCTTTTGTTTATTCCGCAACTTTTTGCGCTTATATTATGCGCGATATCTTTGACACTTCATTATTTTAAATCTTCTAGTATTTCCATCTTCTTCAACAATCTTTTCAGTAATTCTGTGAAAAGTGTCAATAATTCAGTTTTTTTAACTTTGGTACTATTAGTTATTTTCCATTTAACTTTAGAAACTTCACCAACGATTTGTTTATTCTAATCTTCACAATTATATTCGCCAGAGGGCGTTATATTGACAAGTCCATGTATAATTCTGGGCACAACACCATAAGTGTCGCGATTGTATGCAAATATTCTTGCATTATCATTGATATGTTCCAATATATGGTCTCATCTATTAAAAGCTTTGTGTTATTTTTTGACATGTCATTTGAATATTGAATTTTGAATACTAAAACAATTAACGGAAACCTATACTTTCCTGTTTGGTCATCATTGTACATACAAATCAAAGTTTGAGTCATACTTATTTACTTACTGCTAAAGTTAGACGAAATTCTTATGACTAATTCAGTAGATTTTGTTATTGTAATGATTTGTTGGTAATTAATAAGGAACATGATTTATAAAGAAGAAATATTTATGAAGATTTCCTCGTAATTAGTAGTTCTAATTCCGATGTCATTTAACTAAAAATAATTAACCGCAGTAGAGTAGAATTAATCGGTAGCGGCGAGTTACGACTTAGATCATCTAATTAAGAAATCGGGTCCGCTCAGCGTTCATTAGTGATCATTATGTTTAAAATAATTATAAATGAAATCAGGTTGTCAGAATTTGTTGGAAGTCGGTTTTTTTTTAGGTGGGTAAAAATCATCTAATGACTTCTCCGCACCCTTGGGTGGAGCGGGGTATAGTCCCAGACTTTAACTGACTAAAACCTACTCCTGTTCCTACTTTGCCTTCGTTCCAGGACCTCGGGTGTAATGTTTTCACATTTGTTCAGATTGCACATCTGAATAAGGCTTTACACTCACTTGAAGTGAATAATATGGACATTTTTTAAACTTTTGCAGGGTTCTGACGTTTTAATAATAATTCAATTTGCATGACAGAGTGGATGAAATACACCTCCGTTACACGTTTTTTGTAGGACTTGATCTATGGTCGATAAAAAAGAAGAATGACCCATAAATAATATTTCCGTTATAAACACGTTCTTTAATGTTGGACGAGTTGTCAACTGCTTGTCTTATTTTCTGATCGGGCTTTATAAAACCTGTATGAATGCTGTTAATACTTTAAGAACATTAAGGGTCAACGCTGCGTTGAGCGGGTGCACGCGCGAGCCCATACAAAAGTTCTCCGTCCGGAATCGTTGCACCCCGCGCCCCTTTTTCTATGTAATAAAGTTCTCCATCAACGCGACTACATACACACTATTATAGTTTAACTAGCAACACTACGCAGGTAACGTTCAGGTTTCCGCTACGCAGGTAATGATCAAGTTTCCGCTACACCCGACATACGCGCAAAATAACGCGACGGATTGGTCGCGCGGACGTCCGCGCGTCTTCCCGCTTTACGTAGCGTTGGCCTTAATCCGGGAAAAGGAAGAAGATGATTATTTTATCCACAGTTTATTACATCGCTTTTAATGACTGGTGCCATAGATTGCATAACAGTTCAGTTAATATGAGGTACTAGCTAACTTGTTAGAAAACTTGCAGCAAAGTGAGTTTTGAACACTAGAAATATATTTTGATGTTCAAGTATAATGCAGAATACGGAAAATACTCGCTTCAGTCATGGAGGTGTGGACACCAGCCTAAAATACAAATATATGGATGAATAAATTCTGTCCAATACATACACCTGATTACAATTGCAGTCCTCTTCTCTGCGTTCAGATTTGAGGTCAGAGTTAACACTAATAACGTCATCAGTGCAGATAACCTACAATCATATTATTGAACGCAAACGTAAAGCCCTGGGCTGAGTCCTCGGTCCGGTTTCTGAAAGTAAGGTCCAACCCCGGTATGAGGGCTAAGAAGGAATACGAATGGGGTGGGTTGTTTAGTCAGTAAGAATCTGCACTGTTTTCCGCTTTGCCCAAGGGCGAGATTCGTCATAATATGATTTTTCCCACCAAGTAAATATTTATATAAAAAAACCTAGAGTTCTATTATCAAAAGCTTACTCTGCTCGGAGTTAGAGTTAGTTGGGTTAACACCAGGGTAGCTACTCGAGTTATAAAAGAACGGCTCTGGGTTGCAAATCTATATATTCTATTCAGGTTATTTTTGAACGCAGGGCTGCCCCCAATCGTATCGTTTAGAATTAGAGCGTGTAGTTGGCCACGCCCCCGATTCCTTTGTTTGGACGTTATCTCAACAAAGGAATTGGGGACGTGACTATCTATAAGCGCTAACTCTAAACGAAACGATTGTAACTTGGTTAGGGCGGCTAGCTGGTAACGCAAAGTGTGGATCGGTCTTATTTAAATGATTTATCATATCTCGCAACTTCTGTTGAAAGACCAGATATTCTTCAAAGCTTACAGGTACTGTTATAAAAATAAGAGCTTTTGCTACTAGGAATGTGTTAAGCAAGATATAAACAAGCATGCAAACTGACCGGCGATTGGTTGCAACACTGCGTTACGTGGTTACGTCAGTGGAGATGATCGGACTCTCATGTGGGCCACGAGGGCCACTGGGCATCTGCTTTGTTTACATGACCGACAGCCACTCCAATCTATTCACTATTTATTGATACTCTTTGATTCTTTTACACTGGAAACGACTGTATTGAGTTTTTTGGTCAATTCTGTAATCTAGTGCTTGACTACGATCTCATGATGGTAAACAGTGATGCAAACGTTAATGGTGAGACGCACTAGTTTATTAAAAGCCTATCACTATAGCATGGAAGACACTTTTAATTATAATAAACCGGGAAACGACCGTACTAAGAAAAATATTATACCTACGATGTACGCGATTTAAACGACAGAACAAAGATCTGAAATCAACAATTTGATCACTAATTCAAGCTAGATTCCTTTGCATGAAGAGATGTGGATTTAATACAGGAAGTTTCCATTTGAATCATTCATGAATGGAACTTTATTTTATAACCAACTCATTCTTTAGCTGAATACGAACCGGAACAAAAGTTTTATGTTTCACAGAACGAAATCAAAATAGCTACAAGTCATCGCCGGTTACTTCCAGTATCGTTCAGTTCCGTAGTTCCCCGACAGCATTAACCTAGATTTAAGTGGGAAAGCGGCCCTTCGGTAATTTATGACTTTCTATTTTTCGATAGCGAAGTCGATTCGAAATTCGGACGTGGGCGAACGCGTTTCGTAACTAACGTAGGGAGATAAAGACATCTGGTTAAGAAATGAGCAACGATCATAAACAACAGAATATTTTTTATTTTTATGTTAGGTAGGCAAAACTTATTCAGTGACAAATCCCGACCTTGGGAGGAAAGGGAAACAGTATTAGAGACTCTTACTGACTAAACAACTCATTCCGTTCCTACGTTGTCTTATACATACTTATAAAGTGATTGCTGATAGGCCGGATTGCTCCATACAAAGACACTGGGTGGAATTAGCTATAGGTTACTAACTATACTAATATAGTACGTAGAACTTTTTGTTACTAATAAACTAACAATTTATGGACTATTATGGTCTGAAATAAAGAAAGTTTTATTTTATTTTTGTTTTTTCTACCAGAGCTAGAAGGAAGGCCTTTGAAACTGCGGTTTAAGTAACAAAACAATAGTTCGCTTATTAACAGAATGTTGTGGTTAGTTAGTCCGTAAATAAAGTGGCAGTTGCCGGTTAAAATTAAAGGTGAGTTCCGATTTAGTTGTGGCGTACGCGCAAGCTAATAAATCGTGTCCAATTAGCGTGCTCGCCGCGCTATCGCGACAAAGCGAAGCCGGGCACTTAGCGCGCGCCAGCAACCACACATACCTCGCCTTGCAGATACATCATGATAAAAATACGACGATATGATTATTAACTTGCAAAATAAACAAGTCTTTCTCTGAACATTTTCACGAGTAGCTGACGATTCGGACACAGTGTCCGAATTAGCACATTTTTATTTAAAGTTTCACTGATGATTCGTACATACATTGCTTAGTACAGCCAAACAAGAAGTTTTAAAATAAAATTTAAGGGGAAAAAAACATTACCAAAACTATTTAGTATTTTAGGTTAGATTTAAGGCGGAAACTTTGAATAACTTTAAATATATTTAAAAAAAATAATTATGCAAAACAGCTTCAATAAATTTTGTAGTGTTCGAATCATCTGTGAAAAATATTAAAAATAGGTATGTGTCGATTCAAACACTGCACTGTGTCTGAATAGTCAATAACTCGTTTTCACAAACCCAACTTTAATTTACGATGAACACGATAACAAATTTTCGCTTTCGCTTTTATGTTGTTTTCTTTTTCGGAATGCCAACACACAAAAGCCAACACTTTGTGTGTCCGGTCACATTTTGACGTGGCGTCGTAACATTTAATAGCTTCAGCCGTAAAACGTATCGATGCACTAGAGGAGGGTCAAGGGATGATATTTACGATTATGAACCAAGGGAACAATAGCTAAACAACGAAGAACACGATACACAACCCATCTATTTAATTTCGAGTAGACACCTTTGTCGTGTGTTTTTGTTTGCGGTCATTTCCATAAATTATAGAGGAGGGTCGGCAATGTTACCTTCTTGTAAAATGTACCTGCTATTGTTATGGTAAGCAGCATCGTGACGAACAAGCCTTGCCTGAGATTTGGTAACTGACGTTCGCCTTGAACTTACCGGGGTGATGGATGAGAGTTTTTGAACTATTCTTAAAAATGGTGTAGAAATTTTGTAATTATGTTAACAATGGTTTTTCTTAGTTTTTTTTTGTAGTCAATATTACAGGTAGTGGCACATAGGCAGACTTAAAGTGAAAAGGCATTCTTTACCAGTCAAATAAGATTTGGTGTGAAAAAAAAATAAAATTGGAATTAGATTTTTTTGAATTCGGCATCATTCATATTATAATAATACGTATTATATTTTAATTCATTATTATTAAGAGAACTCAAAACCTAACAATTAACATAATAATTATGTCAAGGTTTAAAGAAGTTTAATTTAAGGTTCAGAATTTTGCGCTGAGCGTATTTGGAAAACACTTTCTAGAGTTTTATGGCAGAGACAGCGTAAATAAAAAATAGACGTAATCCCCAATGCGGTGAGAAGTGAGTTATGATTGAATTTTGAAGTTGATTCGTAAATCTGTTAGGTAAAGAAATTGAAATACCACATCAAAACAATAAAATAAGGGGCTTAAAAGTTCTCAGTTTGATTACCACTTTGATTTGGTCCTAGATGATGACCACTATGCAGCAACAACTCACCATGGCCATGTTTAATTAAATAAGTATCCTAGAGAATCTCCCGTAAAGTACACATGGGCGATAAAGCAACAATCCTTACGTTTTGGGCATAATTAATTAAGAACTTTCGTCGAAATACCTCGATATCCAAGTTAGGGCCCAATTAGTGGCGCGCGCATAAGGGTTAATTCCGTACTTACTCCTTACTTATGTACCTTCGTGCTTAGTGTATTGTCCAGTCACGATGCCCACCAATCAGTTTAAATTTCACCCAATAAGGATGCACCTTATAAGGCACCCTGCTGTATTATCTCGATACCGTGCACAAAACATCCACTAATTGGCTGAAATGTCATCATATTGAGATGATAAATGAGGCTGGATGACCTTATGGGCCGCACGTTTTTATGAAGGGTAATGCTTGAGATATGATGAGCTTTCAGAAGCTGTTACGGTACTTCTTTAAGAGTAATGTGATATCACAGCAGAATATATGTGTTAAGACAGAAACAGGCTTGAAAAATGGTCATCCTCAGGCGACAGGTCCTCAGATTGTCACCTTCAATCGTCTGATTTTCAGTCATGGGCATGGGCGGACATTTCGGACGACAACCACTTGACCATCCGAAACGAGTCCAAGTCGTCGACAGCAGTAAGGTTCCACGCGCGTCTCAAAAAGATGTCAGCAAACCGTAAGTGCCCAGCAAGGTCGAAGTCAACAGGAGCGATGAGTTGATTTCAGAGATACCTGTGGTCCTGGAACGCAAGAACAAAAAAGGTACGCTCCTAGAACCGTTGCACACCTAACTTCCCCCGTTGCCTGATATTTACTGAATAAAACCCACCATTCATTCAGTTACCCATGGCGTCCCAGGGCTACGATACCAACTTGTCAGATAACAAGATGTCAGAAGCTAGCCTAGCCGATCACTTAAGAATCATATTAGTTAGTTTCCCCCAATAGACCATTATAGGTTACTCAATTATGAAGTTGTTGCTAATTATGAAATTCATAGGCATTAAAACTTTCATAACAATGTTTTAAGTTGGAAATCTTAACACACTATTATGATACATTATTCTATTATGTCTTTGGCATGTATTCTAAACTCTGTGCGATTGTGTCGATCATTTTTCACTTCTGAAAAATTAAGTTCAAGTCCAAAAGGTCAATAGAATTTAGGACAAAATTATTAAAGTATGCTGTCCCCATTTTTAGATCGCGAAAATATTA
The DNA here is from genome assembly GCA_029852875.1 of Mythimna loreyi. NCBI lineage: Eukaryota > Metazoa > Arthropoda > Insecta > Lepidoptera > Noctuidae > Mythimna > Mythimna loreyi. The sequence continues at coordinate 14,523,712 of CM056792.1, forward strand.
CCATCATGTTTACAAACCCGCGATCGATATCCTTATGACATTCTCCGTGATCTAGCGGGGTCATTGACTTACCTACTGGCCCAGTTCACATGTGATCAGTCCATTGAACGTTTAGATCCGCGCTCGCCGACTCATTCGCTCAATTGCCACTTCCTGCTTGTGACAATGTTGTCTGCACAAGGCCGACTATTTCTATACTTTTTATATTGACTCGCCTGTGGCCTACCTGTGCTCTTGACCGAGTTTTTTCGTTTATTATAGTCTGACTTATAAGGTGTTGCGCTTCTCCTGTGATTTATGAATCATTCAATGACGAGAATAATAAATGGCGATATTGCACGCGCCTCAAGCAGTTGTCAGAAGGGTTAGTACGAAATTGTATTACCGGGGTCCTGGGATCAAAGCAAGGAAGGTACGGAGTAGGTTGTTTATTCAGTAAGAGTCTGAAACTGTTTCCCGCTCCGCTCAAGTGTGGAATTCAACATTGGATGATGTCTACCTACCATTAAAAAAAATATTCCTTGGTGTATGAGCAGTGTATATTAATCATAGGTGCTGCGGTGCTGTCAATAGTTATATTAATCATATATTTATTGGCAGCACCGCAGATGTTACCAAATACAACATTGCATCAGCAGGATTAAAGTGATTTCCTTGATTGAAATAGATCAAAACATTGCCTACGAGTAAAATATGATGTTTTAAAACTCGCTTCAAATAAACATTAATATAAATCTGTTAAGTAAGCAGATGGTTTGGTTTCTTGCTTGTTGCACGTGTAATGCAAGTCGTGCGCATGCGTCGACCTGAATCGCGAGTGCTCTCTCGCACTCCTTCTATTTATATCTCAAAGAGATGACGTTAGAACAGGGATGTATTTTTGTCACTGCACTCGAGATGTACACGATCTAAAATAAACTCTAGTCTTATTGCGAATTTATGACAGGCTGTAGACAAGTTAATTTATTTCTGTTTTTGCCTGAGATTGCAGCTATCAGACTCTTTCATCATCATTTCATTCGGAAGGAAACTGAACATAAGCTTCCCCTAAGTATCGCCACAATGACCGGTCTTTTGCGTTTTGCATCCATCGAATTACTGACTGCATCCCTTACCAGGTAGTCGGTCCATCTTGGGGGAGGCCTTCCACAGTTTTGGTATGTAGTCGCCACCCTAGAGCACTGCCACCCCTGCCCACTACCACAAAAGTTTGGCGATTCTTCGGATTATGCTCGTAACCTTGGTTTATCTTCATTTTTGATTCAACTCTTTTTTTATGGTAGGTAAAAGTCATCCAATGACGAATCCCGCCCTTGCACAAATTCGCTTTACAATAAAATATTATTATTCCTCTTATCCAAGTTGTAATATCAGACCATTGACACAACCTCCTTAGCTTCCAACCTCAAAAGAAAACAATCTCAAAAACGATACATAACGTCCACCGCTCATTATCACACACTCGAAATTGTTACATAAACAATATTTTGGACTATTGACTCTTACTGATCGCCGTGTCCCGAACCGCGGCGCGTCCGTGAGAAAGCTTCGGCCTGGGTAAATATTGTCTCAGCATACCGCGACCGCCTCCCACTGGCCATAGTCCACCGGTACATTTCATTACGTTAAATGTGCCTCGAGTTAGTGCTAATCGATAGCGTTTAGCAAACGCTAATCTCCCGTCTGGCGGAGCATGCTCGCGCGCACAAACGGTGTGCGGAGAGAATTGCGCGTAGCCCTGATTGCATCTATTGTGGTAACTGCTGGCTATTTCTAAGTTTAGATCAGCTTTACGTTAGAAATGGTAACCGCAAATGACCTGTATCACGGTTGTTCACAATCACATCTAAGTCGTATTTATAGCGTTAGAAATGACTAGTGCAGTTGTGTGCAAGTACATGTTTTAAACATCGCCATCGCTAGAAAATTTAAGATCAGTCAGTACCTATAATGTGTATAAAGGTGTTTGGTAATACCTATTATAAAGGTGATAGTTTGAATGTGTGTGTGTCTGTTAGTTACTACTTAACGCTCAAACGTGTGAACGGATTCGGATAAAATTTGGTGTATGTGTAAACGATATCCGGGTATAGCACATAGGATATTATTTACCCTTTTTTCTTGGAGTGAACAGACTCTTAATAAACTAGTGCGTCTTACCATCAACGATTGCATCACTGTTTACCATGAGGCTGGATCGCAGTAAAGCTCTTATTTATACCAATAAAAAAAATCTTGGAATGATTTTCTACATTCACGCAGGCAAAATTGCTTGCTGGCAGAAACGTGTGATCAATAAATTTGAAGCATGATATGTGAAGCTACAAACATGTCGTATTCACATCTGACTGCTAAATTGGAATACCTGCTAAGATCAGAAGACTAAGAACATAAAGAGGCTGCCATACCAGTCCATTTATTTCCATAACAGACAATAATTTACAGAGACTAAAGAGAAATTACCGCGTTTACTACAAAAACGTCTCTGCTGATGATATTAAATGCCTCTTAACTGTACTAACGTACCATTTAATATGAGCGGTGTTCTGTTTTACGATATCCCACACAGTTTTAGACCGCGACTCTGCCCACAAAGTTTTCTTAATGTTATTTTACTACACATTAATTTGTTTTAATGTCCGTTAGAAACAAATAGACTGGGCTCGACTCCAGGCTCGGTACAACTTACAACTGAATTAATGTGTATGTTCCGCGTCTTCTGTTCATTTCATCTTTGTGTAGGTGTAAATGTTTGTGGGTACTGTGTATTCTACAATGGCGACCCGTTTTGTGTACACTCGTGACCAGAACAATCGACTGTGGCCCGAGTTGATCACTGCATCTTAATAATATAAATAATTAATTAATATAAATTTTACAAGGGGACAAAACGAAGCAACTTCATAAATAAACGTTATTTACTTATATTTCATCAGCAAATAAAGGTATTAACAATTATCTATAGTTATACTTATGTCGTATAAAGTTTTATACCTTGGTTTTCAGTCAATAAAATATAAATACCTAAATGATTAATAATTATCTATAGTTAATGTCCTATAAAGTTTTATACCTTGTCAGTCAATAAGATCTGAATAAATTAATGAGGAAACTACACCACCAATAATAAATAAATAGAAATTAGTTTTTAATGACGCTAGGAATAAGCTGTTACGTACAAAAAGCCTTATGGAAACTTTTGAAAGAGTTTCCATGATCCTAAAATGTGAAGAGAACATAGGTTAAGTTATAATCGTGGACTTGCGGATGATGAGCAATGTGTATGTAGCTCACCGTCCGCAAGCGTTTGTACCCGAATTATAGACGGCGCGTAGTGTTTCCACGCGCTTCTTAAACAGTTGGCAGCAAAGCTGTAGTGGCCCAGAAGGTCTGATGCTTACTAGGGCCATGGGAAAAGTTTGAAAAGGTAACACTAAAACGTCACCCAACGTCAACGAAACAACGACGACGTCAACGTCATCATCATCATCACCCTTAATAATGTTCCCTCTGCTGGGACACAGGCCTCGTCTCTAGGAGAGGGAATAGGCCATAATCCACCATGCGGGCCCAGTGCGACTTGGTGGATGTAACACGTCTTCGAATTTTTGGTTCTGGGACATATGCCGGTTTCCTCACGATGTTTTCCTTCACCGTTGTGAGAGCAGTGGTGATGTAATAAATTACACAAAGTAATGGGCTAGCCAGCCCATTACTTTCAAACCCAGCCGGGTTTGAATACGAGACCTAAAACGCAAAGGACAACTGAATGAACATAGGTGTAGTATTAGTCAGTAAAAGTCTGTCACGCTCTGCTCTACGATTCTGAATCTCTTTGTAGTTTGACAGTCGCAGTGAAAGACTATACATTATACAATCCTGTGGCTCAAAGACTGAAGCAATAGTCATTTAAAGTACCTAAGCAAACAAAACGTACAAAGCACAGTAATTCTAGTTCGATTAGTCCAGCTTATTTACTGAGCTGGAGCGCTGGCCGCCCACGTCCTGTAACTAATGCACACCATCGGCTATTACTTACCCTCCGTCTGCTAAAGACGCGGAATACGAAGGAAATGGAGGAATCATCATTCCTCCATTTCTTTCCCTTCCTTCCTTTCCTTTCCTTCATTTTTTTCCATTTTTCTTGCAAGTAAAAAGGAAGGTTATCCCATGTTTTGAATGTCTTCTCTTTAGTGCCAACTATTAGAAAGGTTTTTTTTTGGTGGAAAATAATGATCCAATGACAGATTCCATCCTTGAGCGGAGCGGGAAATAGTGTCAGACTTCTACTGACTAAACGACCACCCTCCCCGTTCCTTGTTTGCTATAGTTTCAGGGATGATTCGCTTTCATATCAACATAAAAACTCCTAGAAAGTAGAATTTGCCCAAAAATAGTAGCATGCAAAAAAAGGCAGCATGTAAAAAGGACTGGTGACTAAAAAGTTTATTTAAAGTAACTTAGAAGATTATATAATAGTCTTCCAATTTAACCATTTATTTTAGTTTTGATATGTTATATGAGGTCTTAAAAGTGTGTGCCATACGCAGTGCAACAACCAATCACTTAAACACTGCGCCAACCAAGGTTGGTTTCAAGTAGCGGCAAGGTTGGCGCATTCCATACAGAAATTAAGTGTTCACTCCATTTGTTTATTACTCCAAGGAAAACAGGTTCGCGATAATCAGCGCGATGCTGCCTCTGCGTGCAGCTTTGTACCCTATCATGATTTATAGTTTTACAAAATTCTGTCGTGAAGCAGTTCTGTGGATAATCCAGTATGGTTTGTTCGAGAACCACCAGCTCAAGGTGTCAAGGGAACTGAAGATTAATAACCCTGGCAACTCGTGAAGTGCAGAAGTTTATGCATTCTGCCATAAACTTTATGTTGGCACCTACTTGAATTTGTATGAAACTATCTCGTGAACGTTCACTGCAACTAGAAATCTAAAACTTTATTGCTATGTTTGTTCTATCTGTATGATTGATAGCGTGTTGTAGCATAATACTGTAATTACCTAGTTAAATAGTATTATGCCACAACACACCTATTTCATATTTATCTTAATCAACACTCTTTTAAATACTTACAGTTACAGCTAAAAGTTAAATAAAACTATTAAATAAATAGCGAACGGTTGCGTGCGAAAGTCGATGCAAACGTGGCAATTGTACCTATGGAAGACACGGTCACCGACCGACTGGATACCCAGCAGAAACCTTACAAATCTTATGCTGCAGTGCATTGTAACGTGTTATTAAAACTATATCTATAATACATATTATAAATTCTAAAATTGGTCAATTTAACCGCTGGCGTTCGCACAGAGCTCAAGAGTTTAATGACAGTCTGAACTGGCAGATAACTCGCAGAAGAGATTACAATGGGCCTGAAAGGTCTAGTGATAACGACGTTCTAACATGCAGTATCGTATTAGAAGTACAAGGTGGATCAATACCTAACTAAGCTTGGTAAAAATCGCGGCAATCCGCTCGATATTTTTTTCTTAATTCGGTAATGGACGCCAATTGGCGAAAATATTTGCTTGTTACGCTATAACAGCTAAATCGCAGAACCAAATGTAATGAGTTTCGATAAAGACACTTAAAGAATTCGTGCATCTTGAAGAACGATATAGGAAACATTTTATTCCGGTAGTAGGTACGGGCTTGTTTAAAAAAATTCATCGCGGCTCTGGAACGCAAATAGCAACTGAAAGCACACACGGTGGGTTCTGGTCAGTAATAATAATAATAAATTAATTTATTCACAAAAATATAATACGTAATAGTATGACAATACCTCTAGATCCAGAAGGGAGAATTTATTAGATTGTCTAGAGGTATATAAACGGAACAGAGTGTCCACACTTCCATCGAAAAGAGAGGATCCTTCGACCATATGAGTGTTTTGTCTGGTTTGGGCAACTGTCTATCAGATGATTTTGGGCTATTGATGTTCAAATCGCATCGAGAACTCTAATTGTTTGCTGCAGGATTTCGATTTTAATTCGTATGTAGTATCATAAATGCCGCTAGAGATGATTTCCTATAAAAAAAAAACACTTTTTTGCGAGTGAAGTCACTGGAAAAAGCTTCTATGTTATTGTTTATTTAATAAACTCACTTAAAAAGTAGTGACAGCTAAGACTCCGAACATTCAGCTTTCAACAAGATCCGGTGATGCATACATAATAGTGTCGTCTAAAAATAAATCGCCATATTAATTTAAGTTGGTGACAGACATTGTATTAGGAGGGTGTGTTGTGAGCACCTGGAGACTAATTGAGTTACGTTCCGGAGTTTATTGTACAGTTAACTGTACAATAAACTCCGGAGTACCAGAGGTCTACCAGAGTAGACAAAAAAAAATGGATGATGATCACGAAATAATCACAGTAATATTTTTAAAAAGAAAGTTTGTACGTGTGTGTGTATGTTTGCCGTTCGTTCGCGCAAAAGGGCTGAATGGATTTGGATGTAATTTGACGCAAATGAGGTAAATAAAAACAAAGAAGGGATTCGAGGCATTACTTTGCTCAGCCTCTTGTAATTGCAAAATTCTGACTGTTTTCTAGTTGTTACCAAATAAAACCATACCAACCATACCCAGAAATACCTTCCATTGTTTTGCAGAATTTTATTGTTTACCAACACTTTTTAATGTTTTTGACTATGTGCCTAAAGCCAGTAAATGTTAGCAGTAAATGTTTCGAGTCAGCCTTCTTGAAAAGCTTTGCTGAGGTTGTCAGTATACAATAAAATACTCAGCACTATATTACCGGAATCGTGTGTGTTAATTATTCAATTTACTGCCCCCCTTGTGCAGATATTTTAGATAGAAAACAGCACCAATTTTTAATTACATCAGAATCAATTACAAAAAGCTATGTAATAAATTAATGCTTGACTGCAATCCAATCTCATGACTGCATGCACTAGTTTATAAACAGCCTTGAAAACACAGAAAATTACACTGAAAAGAACCTGATGCAGACGCCATTTTCAGGAGTATATGTCTAAAAACAAAACAAGATTTTACAACTTCCACAAAGGTTGCAAATGCACTTAACCTAAGCTATATGGCAAGCTAACCGCTAGCCTTGAAAACACCTAAATTAAACTGATGCAGACGTCATTTTCGGCAGCATACGTCATAAAATGAAAGAAAGAAGGAAAGAAAAAGAAGGTTTAACTTACACAAAGGTTGCAAATTGCACTTAACCTAAGCTGTATGGCAAGCTAACCGCTAACAACATTTGTTTTGTTTTGTTTCCCCACTGTGTACTGGGAACTGATTCAATTCCCTTTGAACAACTTTGTTATTATTTATCTCTGCTTAGTGAAAGGCAAATGGTTATGTTCACCATTAGTACGGAACATTAAGTGCGCTGTGTTATGTTAAACGTCTGAATAACTTAGAACGATGTTGCAGCTTAAGTTGCATTTATTTTTTTAATTATTACTTTTTGTAAGATAAATTTATTTAAATTATTTTGACTTGTTAATATTTATCTCATAAACTGTTTTTCAACGGGGTGGCCCGAACTTAAAACTTTCTTGAAAGTACAAAGTTTTAGTATTGGCTAGAGAAATTAAACTATTCTCTTTATTAGTCAGTAGTATGACTAATAAAGAGAATAGTTTAATTTCTTTAGTAGTTAAGGAAGATGTGAATGATGTGGCATTCTTTAACTGCAATAAGACTCATTCAGAGACCCACCCATATGCACAAAACGTTTTGGGATCACATTCAGTTAGTGATAAAAAAAAAAGTTTAAACGTTTTCCAACATAATGGAATTCTCTGCCAGAGTCTGTGTTTCCTGATAGCTACAACTAAGGTGACAAGCGTCAACCACATTATCTTTTACAGACTGGCCATTTTAACTTGGTGAACGTGAAATTACGCTGTGTGAACTTTAGCGCTTGTGCACTAGTACAAAAATAAACGATTATAAACAATAAATGCCATCAAAAATTGTTAACAGCAATAACAAACATACAACAATAGAATATAATAAAACTTTATTGCACACCAAAATAGTAACGATATCACAAAACCCTTTATTTTTTAGGAGTGTACAAGCGTTAAACTTCGTAGAGCCTAACTTGAGGCTCACCAAGTAAGAACAGCCGTACCTCTGTACTATCAAGTGAGATAGCGGTTAAGCGAGAGCATAAAAATACTGCAAGACTTGTACCAATAAACATAAAGAATGTGGCATGCAAGATGCAGTTAAAATTTAAAATAAAACAACAGGCGAGCTATAAAGCTTGTTGTACAAGTTTGTTGTAAAATTGTGGCACCGACTGGATGAGTCGTTTGTCGACACCGTCGCCACAGATTATCTTGCGGGAGTGTTCGAAAGAGATACTTACCGTAATCCTGAGACACAAAGTGCAATACAGAGGGGATTGGTCAATAAAATTCTGACACTGACAGTCGCTTCGTCAAGAGAGCGAAGAAAAGGCCACAATTTACGTCTATCGGATTACGTATATTTTGTTTATATCACCGGAGACGGTTGGTCATCGATGTAGGTATGTGACATGTAATTCTTTTTTGACGTGACAACGTCTTAAATTAGGTTGCGGCTGGGAGTCACTTATGAAAAAGTGTAACGCTCGGTAACGTTATGATGAGTCACCGAACGAGAGAGAGGCCCGCCGAATGCCTTGCGTCTCTCTCCCACTCAACTATGATCGGTCTGCCGCGCGCGCAGCACTAGAGAATTATTCATATCAATAAATATTCTACCGAGAAAAAGACGTTGTCACGTAAAATCTTCGCCCGTAAAACCGACTTTACAGGCAACCATTTTTTTTTCAATTTGCTAAGCTCGGTACGCTCACACTACATAATAAACACACATAAGCTCAGTACGGCCGTCGGATCTTGGTGAGTCTGAAGTTAGGCTTTGCGAATTTTAGGGCTTGAAAACGGGAAAAAAAAATAAAGATTATAGAAAAATAAATGCCAATAACAGTTTTTAACCATACCAACCATAGACCCGTCTTCGTGACATAGAATAACTATTTCAAAGAAACACCAAAAATACTTCTCCTGCTGTAAATGGAGAGAGTGTTTAACTTTTAACTAAAAACCCACCTCTGGTCCTTAAGTAGTTTTAGGCGTTCCGGGCACACAGTCATCATCATCATCATCATCTCAGCGTTAGTCCCGGTTGCTTCCTTGGCTTTCACCTCGGTGCCCGGGGTCCGCTTTCCAACCTAAACGCCTCCACTTCGCTCGGTCTTTCGCGTCCTTTGCCGTAAGCCCATTGGCACGCATATCGTCCCTTACGACGTCGATCCAACGCCTCTTAGGCCTTCCTCGTTTTCCGGGTCCCGGCGGAGGCGGCATGGCGAGGCATCTGTTACCAACGTAGTCTGCCGGTTTTCGTTCCGGGCACACAGTAACCCGTTCAAACTTTACCATACCCTGCTTTTTTTCATTGGATGGTTTCTGAAAGGAAGGTCCAACCCCGGTATGAGAGCTAAGAAGGAATGGGTGGGGTCGTTTAGTCAGTAAGAGTCTGACACTGTTACGCGCTCCGCCTAAGGAAAGGATTCATCGTTAGATGATTTTTCCCACCATAGTAAAAAGTCATTGGATGATTTCCCACTTAAAAAAAAACCATAATAATATCCGGCCTGCCTACTTATCGATGAGTTACCCACACAGCAATCGTTTTATTGATATATTATTTGTTACCTATTCGTTACTCTGTGGCAATATAGATACGGAGATACGGAGAATTAGTGGAACGTGCGCTTGCATAAGCTTCCGATGTCTTCATTAACAATGTGTGTTAATAGGTTTAGTTTATATCCATGTTATGTTGGCAGCAGTGGTTGATGGCTCCTCGTTTTTGAATGGAACTTCATCTGCAGAGAGAACTTTAGATTTATTGGCTCGTTTAACGGTTATATTATGAATGCTGTTGTTTTGAATTTCTCTACTCTTGAGTGAAATTGTTTTCACTTGCGTCTTTCAGCATGAATTTTACTATATTTTATGCGTAAAATCAATTCGGACTGGAAGAATCAACATTGGTAATAGGCCTCTCATGAGCAGCACCAGAGACATGGTGATTTATTTGACTTGGCAGAGGGCATCCACAGTAATCCTACATTGCGAATGGTCTTTAGTTTTACGTGTCACCTCATTCTGTTGCTCGTCGCTTTTGCCAATACAGTGTGACGCCAGGACTTTCTTTTTCCTTGTGGATTCCACTCCAACGCTTGTTTGGGTATGTGATTAGGATCCCTTCGAAGCGTGTGACCAATGCATTTCCACTTGCGACGCTTGATCTGACGGTCAATCGGGCTCTTGTGGCATTTCTCTAACAGTTCTATATTGGATATCGTCCCAGTCCAGTTAATTCCGAGGATACAACGGAGACACCGTGAGGTGACATGGTAAGGCTCGCAAAAATCCGATGGGTGCAAGATGAACTGGACCGGTCGTTGTAGCAACACTTGAGCTTGAGAGATGATAGGTCTCACGCAAGCTTCAACTGTACAACAGTGGACGTCTTTCGGCTGAACCAGAAGCTAGAAGAAAAACCGTACACCGATTTTGCTAAGAAACTTATTACAGTGGGTTGCCAAATTAATAGGGACAGTCACATTTTTTATCATATTTTTTCTTCAGGCGCGTTTGGTTGGTATCTCAAGTGGTGTAAGTGGTCCTGGAATGTATTTTTATGTTCACAGCACCAACTTGAAAGTAAATTTCAAGTGTTATGGGATTTGTTTATTTTGTAAAAATATTTTACTATCGAGAGAGACGCACAGTCCTTCACACGTGTAAAAGTGAAATACGTAACTAATTGTTTTAAAAAGTTATTTTGTGATTTTGTGAAATAATTATTGACTGCAAGTAAGTATTACTTTATCGTTATTAAATCTAAAGTATTTTGGGGCTGATTTTAGGACGAAAATAATTTATTTTTTATTTTTACAGCTTTAACTATGGGTCGAGGGGTAAATTTGTCTCCAAGAAAAAAGTCTGAGGTTAAAACCCTTCTGTTGCACACAAGTCATTCTCAGAGGAAGATAGCAGAACTGGCTGGAGTTTCTAAGTCTGTAGTAAATAAAATAACTCTGGATCAAGATCAGCCACTTTCGCCCAAAAGAAAAGGCAAATGCGGAAGAAAACGGATTACAACACTACGGTCCGATAGGAAAATCCGGGATATCTGTTTGCAAAACAGGAAAAAAAGTGCTGGATTGTTAACCCAGATGGTACAGGAGTCTGGAATACAAGTGTCTAAGAGAACTGTACAGCGAAGGTTGGCAGAGGAAGGCCTGACCGGTCATCGTCCAGCTAAAAAACCGCGACTGACAGAGGCGATGAAGAAGAAACGACTTGCTTGGGCTCGTGAACACCGTCTGATGAGTGTTGAAGACTGGAGCAAGGTCAGTTTTAATGTCAATTTATATTTTATATTAATATTATATTAATGTTATGGTATATTATCTAAAAACATTTTCATAAAAGTTATAAATACTTTTTATTTCAGGTGTGTTTCTCAGACGAATCAACATTTGAGATTCTAGCCGACAAAAGCAACTTTGTCAGGCGGCGCCCAGGCGAGAAATTTCACCCTGACTGCATTGTTGAACGCGTTAAACATCCTGTTAAAATTATGGTATGGTCTGTCATATGTGCTAAAGGGGTTGGGCGTCTCTACATTGTCCAGGGAACCATGAGACAGGACCAATACAAGCAGGTCCTAGAAACTCGCTTGTTGCCGCAACTCCGGGAATGGTTCCCAGAGGGGGAGGAATTCATGTTCATGCATGACTCAGCACCATGCCATAAAGCAAGGAGTGTAACGAAATTTTTAGCAGACCACAATATACCAGTTTTACCTTGGCCTGGCAATTCTCCAGACATGAACCCCATCGAAAACTTATGGGAAATTACCAAGGCCGAAATTGCCAAGGAAATGATAACCACCAAGGTAAAACTGATCGAAAAATTAATAAATGTGTGGCACCACAACCCTAAAATAAAGGAAAGTGCCAAACAGTGCATAGAAAGCATGCCAAGGCGGATCGAAGCACTCATTCAGGCTAAAGGAAATGTGACAAAATATTAGCAATATCTCATTGCCATTTTCATAATACCTGCTAATATTTTTTTATTACCTAAAGATTATATTTTTTTTTTGTTTAAACTACTTGTAAGATATGTGTCTAGTATTATTAAATGTAATTATAACTCAAAACAAAATTTTTAATCAGTTATGGACCAATAAAGTGTAAAAAACCAATATTTTGCGACTGTCCCTATTAATTTGGCAACCCACTGTAAGTTACAAATTGTAACCGCGAGAAAGCGGGTCGAAGGCCTACCATAGAGTCGTGCATGATATATGAACGTTTATAAACACGGCTGTGACACTTGGAGCAGGCAGTAACGAAGAACATGGCTCAGTCACGAACGCGACGGGTATCAGAGAACGGCGCTAATGAGCGATCTCGCCGCCGATACCGACGCCAGGCGACCACACCGCCATCGGTTCTTCGCAAGAAATATGCTATTTTTATGCCCTCTCACATCCTCTGGTTAATTGATTTTATTGAATAGACATTATTTTTTTATTGGCGTAGGTGAGCAGTAACCTACGCCAATTAAAAGCAAGTAACCTTATTGGTAACTAGCTTTTGCCCGCAGCTTCGCCCGCGTACATAAAATATAGCCTATGTCACTCAGGAGTAAAACAGCTTTCTATTGTTGCTAAAATTTTTCCAATCGGACCAGTAGTTCCAGAGATTACCCCCTACAAACAAAAAAACAAACTTTACCTCTTTATTATATTAGTGTAGATTACAGTTTTGAGCCGGTTGGGGTCGGATGTTTGGGTCATGGGGTTCGAGTGCGCGTCTCCTTTTTAAGGAAATTTCAGCAGTAAATGTTTTATTCGCTTATTAAAACTTGTTTTTAGCCATAAAATAAATGCATTGTGTCCTTTTTTATATAAAATTGTGCCCCTAGAATTATCCATATGTTTTGGGTGTTTTTACTAATATTTAACCTCACTACACAAGACACCCAGGCCCAAAATACAATCCTGTCTTAATTAAATATTTGATATTTATTAGTATATTATTTTATATTGTTTGTATGTATTCGAGTTATTATATCTTATTAGTATTATTTCTGATATTTGTACACTGGCAACCCTAAATCTATCTAATGATGTTTGTCCTAGTTTTTGTAGTTAATGCGGTGTACAATAAATAATAAATAATTAATACTGTTCACTATTATATGGTCTACAAGCCACACAAATATTTGTTCCGTGCGGGTATAGGACCTGTGACACGTAGTAGACAATCGCTTAACCACTGGACAATCATGTCGTCATGTGTTTTAATTTTTTTATTATTATTATTAATAATAATAAAATGATTAATAAAAATGTATATAAAAGCTTTTTTATATATTTTTTAAAAATATTATCTGTTTTTTGATAATAATTGGTGGTTGACACGTACTAACGTTACTAAGAAATAAACGTAGGTACGTTGGTAAGAAATAAAAATTTATGACGATGTCAAAACCAATACCTTTCGTCTTCAAACATACAAGTAGAATCAAAATTAGTGACAGAGACAAACAGGTAACTCAGTGTTTACGTACTTACCGTACAGTAAGTTTTGTCAACTTCGTGACATTGCAATCTAAGCACTTTCATACTTTCTTGTGTTTCGTCACAGTCACTCAGAGGAGTACTGAGGTAGACCTCCTCCATCACAAAGACAACGGTAATAAATTCTAAATGTCAACGGAGATGATGCATAATGGATTCTGCGCCGCGAGGTGTCACTTCGAGCACGCACGATCAAACAAATTGAAGCCTAGGATTATGGTAACAGTTTTATTTTAACTTTCATTCGTTAGTTATATAGCTAGATAAGTACTAGTTGAGAAAAATAGTAGATTACGTGACTAAGGGATAAAGCAGTGTCTTTAATTTGAATTCCGAACGAAATGACGGTTATTAAGTTTTAAGCCCGAATGCAGAGAGGGATCTACATACTGTATAGATCGGTTACCACTCAGCCTGACACGACTAATACAATAATCGTGGAGTGAGCTTGTGCATTTTTCCACACTAGTGCGTAAATTGCGTGTTTAAAAGCGGTACGAATAACAACGGGTTTTCGGGTAAGTGTATTGAAGAAGTAACAAGGTACTAACACAAGAACAATACAGCTTTCTTATGCTTAATTTCTATAGTGCCAACTTTCTTAATAAACACACCATCAAGATAATAAACAATACCTTTCAACTCCAACATTCACCAAGCCATAAAAGTACTGCTCAAGTCTTTACATAGCCAAGTGATTACGTCCTTAGTTAATTAAGAGGTTTCTCGACACATCTCCGAACAATCGCGAAAGTAGCCGAACATCATTTGCAGACAGATAATAAAAACGATTGTTTTTAAAGTCATAATAATATGATTCCTTTTATCTGTTATGAGTTGATGGACGAATAAAAAGAAGGTATGTTGATGATACTGACCAATAAGGATCGTCTGTTGGCAATTTGGCATCAGTTATCTTAGCTGCGGTTGAAAGTGGAAGCAGAATATCTGACCTTCTTCGTCAGAATTGGGGCCCTTCTTCCTAGATCTCACAACAGTAAAGACAGGGTTATAATTCTTATGCATATAAATGTATTGCATGAGGAATAGTAACTTTGCCAATGTATACAGTAGTATATCATAACACAGTGTAGTAGTAACGGCTAGATGCATTTTAAAAGTATGCAGTCAAAATTTGCGTTCGAATTTTGATTTTCGCATACTAAGTGACCAGTAATATTCAGCCTTATATTATTAAAAAAAATTAATAACCAAATACGTACTTTAAATAACGAATATTGGATTCTAAATTCACTTTTTTTTATCTTCCTTACAGCTATTTTTACAGGTAATGCGATAGTGCGGCCTTAAAATTATTAATTTAACAAAACTTGAAAAATACAAAAAAAAAAGAAAATAACAACAGAGTCATATAAATATATAAAACACAATATTAAATTTTACAAACGTACGTAACGTGTACCTACTTTAATCTATCTTATAACATAGAGTAAACAAAAATATTTTTGCGAATTCACTCAAATTACACGAAAATATATCTATCTTTCCGTGGAGTTCGGGAGATAATCCTAATTGCGCGAGTCAACGGTGTTTTGGCAAACGTTGCGAACGTTCAAATCAGTGTTTAAAATAATCACTTCATTAGGTTTTAGTACCCTCCACTGCATGTTTTGATTAACGTGTCGCTTCCGTTCTTCGAGTTCATGTTGTATTTTATATACTAGCTAAGTCTTATTTTTGTCTTTTTAGTATTTCTTTTCTGAGGTTCCGTACCTATACCTATTGAGCCTCCGCTGAACGTTGTGCTTTCGTCGTCCATCCGTACGTCCGTTCTTGTCCATCTGTTCGTCCAACCGTCCGTCATAAGTCGTCGTTATTATACGGAACCAATTGCCGACTCGTACTTAACCGGCTTTTTAGTAGTAACATGTAAGTGTAAAGAATTATAATAATCACTTGGTATTTTATCTAAATCACCCCCATGAGTCGTCCCTCTAATTGCTAATGCAGGCATAACATATTTGTAAATGCCCTGGGGAGTCTCAGTCCAACATCAAAGTAAATACTGGGGTTGATAATAGCTTTGTAGTTGTACTCTTTGTAGCGATTTGTTTGTCTGTTGGTCAGTGAACAAATCTTGTAGCACTTGTCTGCTTATTTCCATACAATTTGCGCCACACACGGCGAGGCGCGTGCGCGCTCCTTTTGTGAACAATTTTGAAGTCCGAACCTTTGGTAAAAAAAAAAATAAGCTCTGTTAAATGTGTACGTACTACAGTAGGTAGTTATTGTGTATTGCAAATACAAACTATAAAATCTTTTAGACACCTATACTTTTTTCTACTTTTCCTTTTTTTTTGGTGACAACTTTCGCTGTTAGGTGGAGCAGGAGATAGTGTCAGACTCTTACTGACTAAAAAACCTATCCCTTTAATACGTTGCCTTTCATACCGGGGCCGAGCCTTCCTTTCTGACGTAAACTTTTGGCCCCAGTAGGCGTCGCCCTTTCTGCGTGATCCCTACAAAGACACCTACATATACTTGTAGTTTTTATATAGCTCATTAAATAACATTTAATGGCTGTTTAAAACGCATAAATCAATGGAATATGTATTGATATATCGGAAGACCGAATACAAAAAAAAATATTGATGGTGAACAAAAAATAAAGTGGCACCTTTCTATTCTTTCACAGCTTTTAATAGCCACTAAGTTATTGTTTGTGAAAGGTCGATCTTACGAGAGATATGGGAGCGACCTCATGTAGGCACTTATGACAATAAAGTTTGGACAATGGAGGCGGGCCGTGTTTGCGGTGGACCACCGGCGGTGGCCCGGGCCACTCGGGGCCCGGTCTGTCACCACGCGTGTCTCGTGCTTCACGCACAACTCCAATAAAAAACTCAAACGAATTGAATATATCCATACATTTACGTACTTTAAATGCAGTTGAAAAACTTGCTTCAAGATTTGTTTTGCATGAAAACCAAGTTGGCATTCCTTTTCCAATTTTATCCTTCTTTTTTATCTCGAATTCAGAAATGCTAGAATGATAGGATTTTTCATATAATTACTCAGTTTCTTTATAAGTATTACGGAGTTATTTTGATTAAATTCCAACGGAGAAAAAATGCTTGAGCGATTTTAAATAAACTATGTGCCTGAATTTTTGTCATTCAACGCGAAGATAATATTCAGTCGCTCACTTAAATGAATAAAAAGACAATTTATTCCGGTTCCACATTTATTTTTACCTTCTTGCTCGTCTGGTCGAAGACACGTATTTTTAATGTGAAGATATATCCTGTTTCATACCGCATAAACCACATAACCAGGACACTTTTAATGATTCGTTTAAACCACGACCATATCAATTTCTAATATTATATGTTATGGTGGGGTAAAACAGAGTTTATTACTAGCATATATCTATAAGTAGTAATATGTACTATATGCACCTACTATTATATCAGTCTCTTTTGGTCATATTAACGGCTACAGTGATGCGGTCAAGTTTTTCGATGACATAATTTGAGATGATTTTTAGTTAATGGATTTTTTGGCTATTTTTTTTTCAGATTTAGTATATATTTTCAAATATGTGAATAAAATGTAGCAATTCCACAAAAAAAAACTGTGAAAATTAAACCATTTTAAAAAGTCCTATGAAGTCTATGTTAGAGACAATCTTAGGTCTAGGCTCATATACAAACTTTTTGCGTAAATTAATACAGAATGGATACCTACGATCGCCCATAGACATTTGCAGTGGCATTGCTATAATCTAAATGAGTTTCAAGCCCATTGAAATGACACAAAGTGCACATTTCCCCGTTTTCGCGAGTGATCACGTAGAGGCATCTCATACACACGTAATGTGCGCGTAGGCATTCCATTCAGCGATGTGCTATCGCAACATCTGAAGCCCTGCCGGCGCTCTTTTGATCTCTACAATTGACTTAATCGAATACTACTCATTATAATAGATCAAAGTTTTATCGAGTTCCTTAGACTCATGAAGACATTCTCAACTGTTTAGATTTAATTTGGTCAAGCGGTCAATTGACTTGCATGTTTCGTGATTAGTATTAATTTAGAAATGAGTCGTTGTTTTTTACCCGACTGATTTAAACGTAGATAGTTGATATTCAATATAGATCTATTTCTGTTTTGGATTTTTTTAAACCTTGTAAACTCATATACTTCAAGACACTTAGAACAGTTATCTGTAGGCTATACTTATATATTTTTTTAGTACAGAAATTGAACCAGTAACCACAGTGCAGTCTATCACTCATCTACTACGCCAAAAGTGCCATCATAAATTGGTCGTTCTTTACTTTTTTAACGACCAGAAATAGTATAATAAACTATTTCGTGTCACAGACGCACCTACAAATTCGTCGTCAACGTTAATTTTAGTATCTGGTCCCCTAAATATCATCAACTTGACATTAAAACATTCTTTACAAGTCAAGAAACCGTAAAGCTCTCAAAGAAAGATTGATGGCCACCCACGGAATGCATTTTTATTGTAATAGCTATCTAAATGGTTGTGCAATATGGTGGTGCTATCGGCCGATGTCAAGGATAGATATGTTGTTGATGGGAATTTATCGCCCTTCCCAGTGCTGGGCGCGGCCAAGGATAGGAAACACGAGACGCAAACTAGGAGTGGTCTTGGATAGACGGTAGCGTTGTTTACCTTTCAAAGGTTAATGGAAGCCACTGGTTAAGTTCGCAAATATATTGTGTTACAATATATTTAATTTAAATAGTTCATGAAGTAATAAACAGGCAGCGTAGGCGCATACTGCGGGTAACCCCAATGAGGGCACGATCGATCGCCACGATGTGGGCGCGGAGCACCGTTTCACCGTAAATGAGCCCTTTGTGCTGTAAATTGATCATGAGGGTCTGACCGATCGCCTTTTGCAATAACAAAAACTAATCGTCTTCTCTATGATACCCACGCGGAAGTGTAGCTCTTAGTTGTGCTTTTAGCTGTGCTGACGTCACAGGCGCAGAGCCACGGGCGCAAGGCACCAAGTGCTGTTTGTTTAACTCAAATTTAGAACGCAGGGCTTTCTCGCTCCTAACGAAATATTTAGATAAGGAAATGTCGCAATATGAAGAGAAACAAGAAGCTGTTAATTGTTGAGAGCTTTCCTTTATTCCTTACTTATGAGTACGTTGACCTTTGCTCGTGGGAGGAATAATGCACAGATTGTTATATTATTATATTTCACCTGAGAGTTTAGGATTACTTTCTTTGTTGGACACTTTTATTTTATTTTTATTTACCTACTTTATGTGTGTGTGATAGATAATAAAATGTTTCAAAAGCGAAATTCATATCAAGAATTTTGGCTTCCCTACTCTCCTCTCCAGGGACATGTAGTCGAGTCCATTCTTGTATGCTTCGTTTGTTTTGATTAGTTCTTTTTTTTTCTTGTAACTAGACTGTTATCTCTATTATTCTTTGTTTTTCGATTATATTTCAATTGTATAAGTAACTGGTATCATTATTGTAAATGTTATTTGTACTTGTAACATACGCGGTCGTTGGCATAATTATGTATTAGAACTAAACCTAAGATTTTGTTTAATGTATGCGTAAACAAAAAAATAAAATAAAATGTGCCAGTAAAGAAACCGGTACAAAGGCGGAATCATTACCAAAAGCATTTCTTTTTTCGTTTAAAATCTGGTTACGTGTTAAATTAAAGTTAAATGCTTAATGATTATTAAATTATCGTTTTGAGACGATTCAAGTCATTCATTAAAGATACATTCCCTTTATAGCCACGAAAGTAGCTTGTTAATACGATCAGTAAGAGACGGACGACACGCGACGCGGTTAGTAATGATTTATGTGTTATTTGAATGCATAAGGGCATGTGGTCGAAGCTTCGTATGTATAATCACAGAGGCCGCTGCCCGTGACCAATGTTAGATTGAATACGAATCGATTATTTGCTATCGAGTGATCGAACATGGCGCTCGAATCGATTCGTTGTGAGATGATCGATGGCGATGGATGGCCTGCCTTTCTAACAGTATACCTGCGTAATTTATTTTTAACTAGCTTTTGCCCGCGGCTTCGCCCGCGTACATAAAATATAGCCTATGTCACTCAGGAGTAAAGCAGCTTTCTATTGTTGCTAATTTTTTTCCAATCGGACCAGTAGTTCCAGAGATTACCTCTTATAAACAAAAAAATAAAAAAAAAACAAAAAAACAAACTTTACCTCTTTATTATATTAGTGTAAATTTCGTAATTGTTAATTTTAAAAGTATGTTGTTAACCAAAAATCTATCTATCTATATTTATAAAAACTCCTGCCTTAGCCTAACCTATCCGTGTCGGAGTGCCCTACAATTCTGACCTCGAAATTAAAATTAGTTTACTAAGAAGCTATGTTATTTTACAGGCACTTATGATTTCTCTTAAATTAATTAATCGCGTGGGATCTTGTTGACATCACATGAATATTTGAATATTAAACAACAATATTGCAGTAAACAAAATAAAATTAAAATGCAATTGCTTGCTTACGTTATAATAAAAGGAAGTGACATGTAAATTTTGACATTACTACACCCAGTAATTTCGGCTGTGCGTTGATAGGTCAGTACGTCAGTTTTTCCTTTATATAATTAACACAATTTCTAAAAATATTGAGCTATGCGTATTTGATGATGTAATGGCCACTTCGCTAAAGTGATGAAACTGAACGTGTCGTGGCGACTCCAACCATTAGAGTGCAGGACCGTTGCAATGTTAACTAACCTTATCGGGAAAACAATGAATGTTCCACAAGCATTACCATGCAAATGTTCCGGCTCTAATTAAGCCATGACTAGCCTCGTGAGGGAAGAGGGCGGGAGGGAATCGAACGAACCTATAATTATTTACGCTAATTTTCTCTTGCGCATCTCATGTTTATTAACAACACTTTTATGTGTTCTAAAGCCGGTTACTGACTTTATAATTGCATTTTAATTTTATTTTTATTACTGGAATATTGTTGTTTAGATGTTGGTAATATGCAGTTTAATATTCAAATATTCATGTGATGTCAACAAGATCCCACGCGATAATTAATTTAAGAGAAATCATAAGTGCCAGTTAAATAACATAGCTTCTTAGTAAACTAATTTTAATTTCGAGGTCAGAATTGTAGGGCACTCCGACACGGATAGGTTAGGTTAAGGCTGGAGCTCCCCTCAGTTCCACTCTCACCTTACCCTTCGTGGTTACTTGTTTATAATCGCCCTGGAAGTGGCTTACATAGAAGATAACTAATGGTTAACACATAGTATGAGCATATATATATCAAACAGTATGAGTATTATCCCGACGATCGTCAATTGTACAATTGACGTTATCGTCAATCTCACCTATACAAACCAAATGTTCAGGCTTTTTTCGGACTATTTAGTAGATGGTTTATGTGAAGTTTGCTCAAAATCAGTCGAGCGGTTCTTCATTTATCACTTTTTTCTATCGCCGGGAGCGAACCTGCAGGCAAAAAGCTAGTTAAACATAATTTTCAATTTAATCATTTTCTTTCATTGGTCAACCTATATTCGTAATAAATAGAACTCTTACTCACTTTTTAGTAAAAACAGGTTTAACGTTCATTAGTACAATAAATATTGATTTAAACACTAAACTTGACTGTTTTGCCTCCGAAATGGTATTTGAATGTTCATGCTCAATTAATCGTGTCCCAAATTGAACCGCTTACCGACATACATACAACGATTTAAATTTAGAACTCGAAAAGTTTTTAGGGTTACGTAGCGACATGGCAAAAACGGAACTCTTATAGATTCGATATGTCTATCTGTCCGTCCGTATGTCACAGCCACTTTTTTCTGAAACTATAAGAACAACACTATTGAAACTTGGTAAGTATGATGTATTCTGGGAACCGCATTGAGATTTTCATACTAAAATAAAAAATATATAAATTGGGATACCCCATACTTAGGTCTGTGAAAGTATTTTTTTTTATCTTCAAACCCATAAGTATAATCCGTAATTGGTACGGAACCGTCAGTTTTTTAAACAATTCAGAGCTCCATTAGAAAAAAAAAAAACAGAACTCTATTACTTTAATGTGCGATTCTATTTTTGAAACTGGACATTTTCTCACGTTTCTCAACTTCGTCATAAACGTAAGGGACACTAATTACGTCACACTGTGTTAGTCCGTTATTTCTTATCGAGGATCTTGTAAACACGGTAATCTGTGATCTCGCATAATTACGGGGGACGGACGGAGAACACTGTTTGTTGCCCCGTGACGCCGTCGTCCCGTCATCACTGTGTCATTAGGGACATAATGACGCAATGAAAGCTCTAACACACCGCAATCATACCTCGTTACAACTCAATGGACAGTGACGGTTTTGTTCTTCACTCATTCAT
The DNA here is from genome assembly GCA_029852875.1 of Mythimna loreyi. Lineage (NCBI taxonomy): Eukaryota > Metazoa > Arthropoda > Insecta > Lepidoptera > Noctuidae > Mythimna > Mythimna loreyi. The sequence goes on from CM056792.1 coordinate 14,545,782, forward strand.
TCCTTTTGATTTGTGAATGAGAGGATAATTTAATGATAGTGTTCACCCATCATCTGAATTATCGTTTTTATTACATCCTCCCGAATAGAGATGTACCGAAGGGAGTTATTTATCGGTTCTTCGGTTTTATTTTATCGGTTCTTTGTAATCGGGACATAAATTATGTGTTATGATACTGACAGTTATTATCTAAGACCTATTGCTTGTTTGTAATAATTTGTATCAAGATTCAGCTGCAATTAGTAGAGTTCATGAATTAGTTACGATGTTATCTCGTTTTGTAGATTAAAGGTTATGATGAGGACGTTCATTTCCGCTAGGTTTAGTACACCATTAATATGATTGATTGTTTCATTATGATGGAGGTAATTATCCTCCACTAATTACGGATCAAGGCTGCTACGGTACGCGTGGCTTCGAATAATCCATAGCGTAGCGGTCTACGCTTTTGTCAAACTTGATATGTTAACTTGGTATGTTTTCTTCTGGAATTAAGAGACTATTTGTACTGGTATTTTTCATAAATAAACTAGCTTTTACCTTTATTTTTTTTAATCAGCAGACAACCCTTACGTCTTAAAAATGAAAGCGATGATAGAATTCAACTATCTAGGTCCAAGGGTTTAGACCGAACGTTGATGAGTCAATGAATCAGGCCTTATTTTATTTACTTGCAAAAAAATGGGGGTGAAAAAGAAGGGTGAAAATAGCATAGGACCTATTTTCAAACCTACTAAATAAAATTAAATACACAATTTTTATCTTAAATATAAAAATCGGTTGAGAAGTTTCGGATGAGTTATATCACGAGATTTTTATGTATTAGACATACATAGACAATTATATTTTTATCATCATTATCATTTCCAAAGATGTCCACTATTGAACATAGACCACCCCCAAATGTCACCACAACGATATTTTATTTATGTACTCTTATTTTCTTTGACAGGTTGCTGGTCGGTGCTCCACTGGGCCAGAATCTACAGCCGAACACGACCAAGTCGGGCGCGCTGTGGAAGTGCAGCGTAACCTCAACTCCCACCGACTGCATACAAATCATCACAGACGGAAAAAGGAGTGAGTAAACCGTGAATAGAACCATTCGTAGGGAGGACACTTCGCTGAGAAACATTAGAAGACCTTTGACCTATGCATTGAACCTCACGTCAATCTTCTACGGATATTCATTGCATTTGACATCTGATCTCCATCATACCTATTCCTTTTTTCAGAAAATTCTCAAAGAATATGTGTACATACTAAAAGCAGGACAACTAAAGTGTTACATTAATTTAAGTGAGTTAGATATAGATGAAATAATAGTTTTAGTTCTCACACAGTGTTTTGTATTTAAAATCACTTTAGATGAACTTGTCAAATACACACATAGATGACCTAGATGGTTGTGTAGTTAGGGCAAAACACTAGCTGAGTAGTACCTAGCGTGTTCTCATAATCGAAACAATCGCTGGAACATCGATACCGAAGTATCAATGTAATCGATTGAAATATCGATATAAGTTTTAATTAAAATGTTGTCTTTTGTCGGTGGTGCCCCAAACAGCGAAGTACGGCAAGATAGACACGAGTAAGTGAGCTGTGGTCTCAACCTCCTTTTATTCTTAATCATTTGCTCTTCGACTAATCGACTAATCGCTGTATTGTACTTTTTGATTTACTAATTGTCAATTGTTCAAGTTCCAGCTGAACCGTCATATGATACTGCAACGCATGATATCACTAACTTAGTGGTTTGAATTTTATTTTGCAAAACATCACATTCACGTCTTTACGTATTTAGGACGCATTTTCTGTAAAAGAAAACCTTCCGTCTACAGTGAAAATCATTGGTTTCTTCTTTACATTACGAGTTGAAGAACTGGATTTGATTAAACTTTTTTCGTTCACAGTTCGTAAAACAATTAAATAATCGTTATTAAATTTGAAAAATTTCTTTGCCCGATTTGAAAATAAATCGTAACTACACAATATGGCAATCGATCCTATTGTCATTTGGAATGCATTGGGTAGATGTCTGCTGTAGTTAAGTTATTCCTAAGGAAGTTCATCGACAGAAAATGCATCCTCAATACGATAATATAAAGCACTAACTGCTTGCAACAGCACCAATACCACATGCTTGAGCTACACAGCACTTTAGATAGAACAACCTATATATTTACTTTTATATGTACGTATGATAAGTACCTACAGATTACCTGGAGTACATTCAGTTCAATAAAGTGAACATGGAAGAAACTCAAATGAAAACGTATTTAGTGTAGAGAACAACGGATTTTAGATTTAGAGCTTGTTAGAAGTGTAAGATAGAGCTTCGTTATTAATATGGTAGGCCTTGAAATTTTAATGTACCGTTTAATCTCATGAACGTCTAAATAGGTGAACATTTACGTCTTAACTCATAACATGAAACTAAAGGTGACTGGCTATAATATCTAAACAATTAGTTATTAACGACACATTCGGATTCAATGTGCGGAAAAAATAGCACTGACAAAATTCTAATTACTTAATATGGTCAAAACCAATCTATGTCTGGTTTTGAGTAATAATAAGTTTAACAAGAGACTACAAAGTAATGCTGGGCCAAATAACTTATATATTAATTAATGAATTAACATAATGTAGTCTTCGATAACGTCCATTAACCCGAGACCACAAGTTTGAGCCGTATCTTCACGTTGTTATCACCTTGATTCATTACAGGTTGCAGGAGTATACGTCACCTTAGTAAACACACCTTGATCACTTAAACTGACACTTTTAATATCGATAAAAACATTAAACCCACTAAACGATGGATAATACCAATTCGGCTAATTACTCAATAAGTCACTGTCTATCCTTGTTAAAAATAACGTATGTAGAGCCACCTTATTATCATTTTAATTAAAGCACGCTCCAAAGTGGTTTTGTTTGTACCGATATAAAAAGTTTCAAATAATAAAGAGTTTTATCACTTATTTTGATGACCTTATAAAGCAGGTTTTGTTCAAGTAGGGGATGCATGTTTATACAAAATGCTATGTTCTATAAAATGCACGATGTTTGTGCAACGTGATACAGAGTGTATCATTTTCTGATGCATTTGCAAGATTCCTTTGCTGTTAGTTGAGAACTATGTTCTTGCATTACACACGCCTGGTTGCAATGCTTTGCATTTGCCGAGATTATCACCGATACAATTTCTTATTGGGATTGACTTCGAACTTCTGTTTTGAAAGCAAACGCAACAGCCATCACTTTCAAACAAGTTGCATTTGTTTAACGCATCTCTAATAAATATATTCTTTTGCAGTTTTGATTCATTTAATTTATTTTGGGTTGAGTTATATAACATGGTGTTTTAGAATTGCGTTGAAACTAAGAAATTAAGCCCTAATTCTGTTTTTGTGTCTAATTGAGCTTTTAAAATTAAGAGACCTTGTGCTAAACACCTTAGTTAAACATAATCCATATGAAATAACATATGTGATTAATTTACTATGAATTATTTACTTTTGCTATGATTTTAAAATTGATGCTTCTTAACAGTTGACTGCGTTTGGTTGAGTAACACGTACTGATGATATGTTAATGTGCAGATTTGGATTCTGATCAACTAACTGCTCCGTATTCGGATGAGATCAAGGAGGGGCAGTGGCTGGGGGTGTCGGTGAGGAGTCAGGGTCCTGGGAAGAAGGCAGCGGTTTGCGCACACAGGTTCGTTGCTTTTGGAAACACCAGAAAATTGGTAACATTTTGTGGTTAAGTTTTCTTTGAATTGTCTTGCAGTGTTGTTTGTATTTTTTATCATGATGAAGAAAACTATGTAGGCGGAGATTGCCGAAATGTGTGTCACAACGAATCCTACATTTATAAACTTACACTCGTAACAAACGCTAATAAACACGTTTATTTTAGCGAATCCAATGTAAAATAGTTTTTGCGACCTAGTTCTCACATTTTCGTGTGATTTATGATGTGTGTATTTTTCAGTAATGCATTAATGTTTTTTTTTTCAGATATATTCGCAAACAAGGGGAGCTCCAATTCGGTCAAGGACTATGTTATACATTGAGCAATGAGTTGGAATTAGTAGATGTTATGGAACCGTGCAGAGGAAGATCTGTAGTGAGGTAATAAGAATCTTAAAGTCGCTATAAAATAGAATATATTAGGCATTTTTTTAATTTTTTCTTAATTAATTGTCAATTATAATCGACGCGTTAATTGATTCCAAAAAATCGGAAAGCGACCTTTGACCCAAAAAAGGAATATATAACCAATTTATAAAAATAATAACTTTCTTAATTATAAAGTTCATTTTAACTTACAGTTTCATGTTAATTTGAAGATATCATAGCTGTAAATAGGTCATACTTTATGACTAAAATTATAAACTATAGCGAATAATGCTAGTCATCACTAAGTAATTTACGTCCTATAATATTAGGGAATGATATATCTGCTTATTATAATTATCTTGGTCTAGATATTTTGTGGACAAGCAATAATTTACTGTCACTCGGTCGTCGGCTAATCCTACTACTATAGAGCGGGTTTCGTCATTGGATGATTTTCACCTACCATAAAAAAAAAAAAAAAAAAAAAAAAATTATAAAGGCGAAAGTTTGTAAGTATGGATGTATGGATGTATGGATGTATGGATGTTTGTTACTCTTTCACGTAAAAACTACTGAATGGATTTGAATGAAATTTGGCACAGGCATAGGATACACTCCGGAATAGCACATAGGCTACTTTTTATCCCGGAAACCCCAAACCCACGCGGGCGAAGCCGCGGGCAAAAGCTAGTATATATATAGTTTTGTCAGTAAATCACTAACTACAGCTGGTATTTTTGTATGATCTATGCTTTTTAATGACTAAAACTGACTGGACGGACTGGCCTGTTGGTTTAATGGTTAGTGACCCTGACTGCTATACCGGAGGTTGTGGGTTTGATTCCCACCCAGGACAAATGTTGGTTTGATGAGTACGTTCTTTTTTTCTGTGTCTGGGTATTATTTATCTATAAATAGCTACCCATCCCAACTTCGCACGGGCACAATACTGATATTAAATATATTATGCATGTATTATACATATAAAACTTCCTCTTGAATCACTCTATTTATTAAAAAAAACCCATCAAAATCCGTTCCGTAGTTTTAAAGATTTAAGAATACATACGGACAGCGAGAAGCGACTTTGTTTTAAACTATGTAATGATGTGTATGTATTAAGGAATATATAAGTATGTTTATCAGTAAGTTGTCTACTACCCATAACACAAGCTCTGCTCAGCTTGGGACTAAACGACGTGGTGTGATAGTTGTGAAATATATTATATTATAAAAAACCTTGGTAACTTTCCAGAGAACACGAAGAATATGGATTCTGTCAAGTAGGAACCAGCAGTTCTCTTCTAGATGACGACACGTTGCTGATGGGCAGTCCAGGTCCTTACACCTGGAGAGGCACCATCTTCGCCCAGGATACCAGGGACGATGTCTTGGAGAGAGACAATGTCGTGTATATGGCGCCTGTGCAGGATGGCGTTAGTCCTGTCGAGAAATATAGTTATTTAGGTGAGTTTCCAACAAAGTATTAAATTGAAGAGCATTACTTATAAAAAATAAAATAAAATAATCTTTTGAGTTTACAACATATTACATTTCATAGATTAGCCTTAGATTATATAATGTCAGATTAGCACGTTTTTCCCTAGCTTGTCGTTCGACATAGGCCTCCTCCAAAGATTTCCACTTATCTCTATCCCTCGCAATTCTCATCCATTCTGGTCCAGCAGTTCTCTTCAGTGACGGCCGTCGGTCTTGGCGACTCTGAAGTTAGACTCTGCGTAATTTTGGTTACCCGGGATAAAAATAATCTATGAGTGTAAACAAATAATGCAATTTGCAGTTGTGATTGCTGTTAAAAACTATTATTAGATTTTTTTTTTTAATCTTTGCGTTTGTTCGAGTTTTCCAGCGCTTAAATTCACAGAGCCTAACTTCAGACTCGCCAAGATCCGACGGCCTTACTGTAAATACAATGATTTTATAATTCAAGTCCAGAGGTGAGCTTAACTCAACAATGAGTTTTCTCCCAACAAACATAAAGGTTTGCGAAAAAGAGCGATTACACACCAAAACAGTATTGTGAAATCTGTTTGTTACTAATAAACATTTGGAGAGGAACAGAGCTTTTTATCATACGAAACGACTAGATATTTTGTGTATAAAATGGAAGCAATGTTTAATTAAACTTACTTATTTTGTTATATTAAAACAGCATATAATAGTTACACATAAATTATACCAGTAGTCTTAGAACGCAAATTAAATTATCCTTCGTACAGAGTCATTTTTCTACCCTAATCCCATGTTAAATACTTTTTTATATGGTGGGAAAAATCATCGAATGACGAATCCCGCTCTTGGGCGGAGCGGAAGACAGTGTCAGAGTTCTACTGACTAAACGACCAGGAAGAAATTCCTGCCTTAGTTCCAGGGCCCCGGAGTTCCGCTTTCGAATCAATCCTATGTTAAATACTTGGACACGGCTCAACAGTATTTTTTTTTCGTTCTGTCCTGGTTTTTTTTTGCTATCGTTTCTTTAGAGCTAGTGCAGTAATTAAAAAATCTAAAATATATTCAGATTCTATAGTCTAAAACCAAATCTTTGCAATTACAGGCATGTCAGTATCTAGCGGCAATTTCTTCGGTGGGAACAAACCCTCTTACGTAGCTGGAGCGCCCCGAGCCCACGGTACGGGCCAAGTGGTCATCTTCAGCAAACTCGCCACTGAAGACTGGGGCAGAACTGATTTGAATATTCTGAACTTCACTCTGCTGCTGAAAGGAGAACAGTTCGGTTCTAACTTTGGATATGAAGTAGCCAGTGCTGATGTTAATGGAGATGGGTATGTTGATTTCATGACAGTACTTAATTAGTTTCGCATAAAATCCTGATGATAATGTCTGAGATGAAGTTGAGTGAGTCTTTTAAATGTTAATATAGATTGATTGATAGATGAAGATTTAATTAGGTGCAAAAAAGATAGTATTCGACCACATTTTAGTTAGGTACCTATATAGATTTATCGTACTATGTTTAACCACAGAGTGATAGTAATTATAATCAATCGTGTGAAGTATAACATTCCATAGCATTTATAAGCAGAGAGTTTTGGTTATGTAACGAAGAAGAAGCTGATGAGTCTTATGATGAAAATATGTTTACACCTAAGTATAACATATATACAATATAACATAAATACAATAAACAAAACCTCACTATTCCTTATCCTGATTGCTTTGTCACTTTCAGATTACCAGACTTATTGGTCGGCGCTCCTTTCTACTTTTCCCGAGACGTGGGCGGAGCAGTTTACTTATATCTAAACGTAAACTCAAGTCTACATCAAGAATACAATGTTAAATTGACGGGCAAGCAAGAATCACAGTTCGGCATTGCCATTGTTAACGCTGGAGATTTGAACAAAGATGGTTGCCAAGATATAGCAATTGGAAGTCCCTATGAAGGCAATGGAGTTGTATACATTTATATGGGAGATAGGGAAAAAGGTTTGAACACTAAACCAGATCAAGTGATCACTGCAGAAGCATTGCCGGTTGTAATGAAGACGTTCGGCTATGCGTTGTCCGGAGGAGTCGATTTGGATGCCAATGGATATCCTGATTTGTTAGTTGGTGCATACGAAAATGTAAGTTTTCTATTTTGGTTTACGTCTTCCTGTGCGATTTCTGTGACATTGTAAGAACACTAAGAATGACTCCTGTAACTCACAAATATGTAAACTCGCATATACAGACACCCATGACCCAATTCATAGACATATTTGTTCGAAATGGTGTTTAACCCACGATATGCAGTACAACAGTCAATTGCGCAACCACTGCCTAAACGTACCGCTTCTTAGTGCCATTTATTATTAAATTTCAAGTAATAAACAAACTAGCAATGGTTAATGTATCAATTATATTATTTAGTCATCATTTTTGTCATCATTTGTTGATATGCTGTGCAAAATTGATGATCCTTTGTATCTAGTCGCGTTAACATTTTGTCAATCTTATTTTTTGCTAACAATATTGTATTTTTCTCCTTTCAGAGCAGCGTTGCCTTAATACGAACTCGACCGATCATCGACATCAAGACCTCAATCCGACCATCGAACACCATCATCAACATCGACCCGACCACCCGCGGCTGCGAGCGTGACCCCAGCTCCAACTACACATGCTTCCACTTCCAAGCCTGTTGCATCATAGAGTCTTTAGTCAAAACCACACAGTCCACTATCCATAGGCTCAACTACGTCATCGAAGCTGAAACCTTTCCTGGTGGTAGGAAATATTCAAGGGTCTTCTTTGACTCAGATAAGAGCAATATTGTTAATAAGACTATTATGCTCGGAAGAGATGTTGAGGATTGTAGAGAACACATTGTGTATTTAAAGAATAATACGAGGGATATACAGACCCCGATTAAGGTAATTTTGAATTTTTTAAATTTTATTTCGGGAGATTCGATTCAAATTAATAATTTCGGTTGCTTTATTTTCTTCAATGTTTATCTAATATTGTATGGTCAATTCTTATTTATATTGCTGTTATAGCTAATAACCAATATGACTAATATTAACAGTCCATATTAGGTTTGTAACACTTTAAAACCTACCAGCACTGCCTAAAGGTCTACATCTCATCTGTCTTGAATCATAATCTCATTGTGTGTAGTGTTATTTATTTGGTTTTATTTACATCTTTAACATGCGTGTCTTCATCCACAGTTCCAGTTGAACTACCTTCTAGTCCATGCAGAGCCTCGATACTCTCCTAGTGGCACTCTTCCTGACGTGGACCAGTACCCAGTACTTAACGCTACTGCCAGCTCCATGTTCACTGCCAACTTCCTCAACGATTGCGGAGCTGATGCTGTCTGCATTAGTGACCTGGTTGTAGATCCTAAACTGTTGCTACCGTTGGGTAAGTATTGTAGAAATTAAATTTTCGCTAATCTTTGTGAAGTATAATATGCTTAGGTAATTGTATGCGAACTCAGTCAGTAATTACTATTATTGTCTTTTTGGGTTCAAGACCGATTCAGTCACAATAGTTTAAAGGCCAGTAAACAAATAAAAACTTAGAAAATCTTAACTTTATCTACAAGATAGAAAGATGAGAACACAAAATGTAGTATCAATGCATAGAAAACATATTTAATTTTATATTCAAGTAGCAACTTGTCCAGGTAACATGTTTATTTGTCAAACAAAACCTAATATAAGAATTCTGGTATTTCAGCTAAGGATAATAAAACTTACGCGCTAACTTTGGGACAGGAGGAAGAAATCAAACTTTCTATAGCAGTAGACAACTACGGAGAGTCTGCTTACGAAGCGCAATTATTTGTAAACCATCCACCCAGTCTGCATTATATTGCAGTTAATATTAGCGTAAGTATGCAAGCTGTGCCATAGAATAAACTTTACTGTAATCACAGTTACACAACTCGTTTTCTCGACTAAGTTCATGAGTATAATGGTGGTCTAACTTTCCACCTACTAACCTATCAACGAAATCTACTAGAAAACTTTTAGAAGGACTTAAAAAACTAATAAGAAAAAAGTATCCTTAATATCGCCGTATATCGAAGAATAGTCGATTATACGTCCTGTATTTTTCATTAGCTTGGGTACCTATAAGGTATCTAACTAAAACACTATAAATATTGTGATGGTCACTAGTTATTTTAGTCTTTACATTCATGTCGACTTACAGAAATTATCAATCATAGCTAAATATAATCCTAGTAGACGCTTGTTTTGGAACTAGTGCTGCCATCTGTCTTAACTAGCGGTTACCACTTAGATTCATACCTTCCATAGTTTATGACTGTTTGTTCCTGTGTTAAGAATTTATCATAATACTGAGGGACATAATTCGTAGTAGGAATTACGATAATTTCCTCTACTATACTAGACTTAGCTGTAATGGCTATGAAAACAAAATCATATTAATTGAAAATTAAGTTCTAACTGTCAACCTTGTTGAGTAAAGCTGAGACAGGCTGATATGAGTAGAGGAAACTCAAAATAATAATAATTATGACCACTATATTCCAAGTCATTATAATATCAAATTTCTAATTGCAATATCTTTCTTCCGTTGTGGAGTTCCTTCAAACGGAATATAGATCAGTGTAAAACAGCAGATCAATAACAAATAAAAAAATCTTTATTGTTATTCCAGGACAAACACGTAATCTGCACAAGTCTAAACAAGACGACAGTAACGTGCATGCTGGAGAATCCCTTCAGGAAGCAAGCAGATGGCTCTCCACCAATCACAATGCGATTCGACGCCCGTGCTTTGGAAGACAACGACCAATCAGTCGTGTTCACCGTGTGGGCTAACTCCACGTCTAAGGAACTGCATCCTGGGAAGAAGCCTGTGGAAGTTGAGGCTCTGGTTATTAAGAATGCTGAGCTGCTGATCAAGGGGTAAGATAATACTGATACAGTCCATGATTTTCTTATGGATAAAGGTTGTATTGAAAAACAAAATAGAATTGCCAAGATGTTCTTGTACTACGTAAATATTAAATGCCTGTTGAACAGCTGAGGATGTCATCAGATTGAAAGAATATGTATCTTGAAAAAATATTTAAGTAGTAGAAAATTTAAACCGGTTCAGGTGGATCGTTAACTTAATCTAGCTGGAAAAATCGGAAATTAATTTTCTCCTTAAGCTTGTCCCGATTATGATGGGTTGCCTTTCCTTATATCACGACGCCAAGACGTTCAATTGGATGAAGATAGTTGCATCTAGTAGATCCTTATTAAGGAATTTTAACATATTAATTTATCATGTTAAAAGAGGCCGTTCTGAGCCACTTTTGCCTTCTATCCTTATTAGATATTCGATTGTTCGGAACAACTCAGTCTGTTTGTCTTATAAAAAGTGACATATATCCAACATTTAAAGTCTGTAAATGATAGCATATTTATAATATGATAACCTTTTGATTTAAAAAGTTTACTAACAAAAGCTTGTTATGTTTCCAGTGTGGCCCGTCCAGAACAAGTCTTTTACGGCGGTGGAATAAAGGGAGAATCTGCTATGCAGTACTTTGATGATATTGGGACCAGAGTGGTGCATACGTATCAAGTAAGTTTGTATAAATCAAAATTTGCTACGGCAACTAACCATCTAAACTGGTACATGGAAGACGGAACATCAGTTAAAAGGCCTTGCATAAGTTAGAACGACCTCCTGATGAGTATCTTCGAAAAGCTATGGATGCGAGATGCACAGAACCGGTAATTATGGCGGACACTTGAGGAAAGCATATATCCAGGAATGGATATATTTCAGCTGAAATAATGATCATTATTTTAGATAATGATAGAATAAATGAAAGTGGATGAAATTTTCTATAAAAGTCATATCAGTTATTAATCTGTAGACTTTATGTAAAATTAAATAAACCCCACGCATTTCTTGTCAATTGCGCTTTGGATTATCAGAGATAGAAAAAAATGCTAGTTATGTTTTCGAAAACCTCCTCAATCTGTTATAGCAATAATATCCGTCTAATTATACGAGTATTGACTAGTTTAGAGAAAAAATGTCGGACGTTCATTGAATTTGTATCCAAAATACTTAACCAATTTTATAACATAATTTGATTCAATCTTTCCAGGTATTCAACGAGGGACCATGGCACGTGTCATCAGTGCAGGTCGTGATACAGTGGCCTCATCAGCTCGCGTCCGATACTTCGCAAGGGAAGTGGCTCCTCTATCCAGAAGATGTGCCCACTGTGGATGGAGAAGCTGGTTAGTATCTGTTTCTTATTGTTTTGTTTTATTCTAAGACCCTGCTTTTCTGGTGATGGGAGTATCTACCTCGTGTAATTCAGCTACATACCTATATGAAGTTAGCATGCTTATGCAGTATTGTTTTAATCATTATTTGCAATTATTTTATCTATTTGGTACATAATATAATAATATACGATGCCTATTAGCAAATTTACCAGTACTACAGGGTTTTTTAACTTACTAATAAGTTAGAAGAGCAAAAGTGTTATGCTCATTATTGATTTATTAAAATAATTTATTCACAATTTTCAGATCAAAACGGAGAATGTTTCGCCCGAGAGACCAACCCACTAAATCTAACCAGTCGTCCAGGAGCACCAGAACCACTTGAAAACTTGGAAATTAATCCATTCCTAACGACTGGCAAACTTAGCGTCAGTTCAAATGAGAAGTCTTACAATGAGACGAGGTCGAGAAAGTACACGGAGTACTCCAGTTCTAGTTCTTATAGCAGTAGTAGTAATAAAGTGAGACGGAAAAGAGATGAAGATGCTGTTAAGGCCGAAGCCTATACTGACAGGAAACATGTTATTAATTTGGTAAGTGGTAACAATGTCCATATAAACAAATATTTTCTTAATTGTTGGTGCGTGTAAGATATAGAAGAGGTTTATGTCTACTGACTGAAGGTCAAATCTTGACTGAATTCGAAGGTCAAGGTCTACCCTGCAAACTAAAATTTAGGCGACTGTATTTCCTCGAAAAATTTCTTATTTTTGAGTCAATGTATTTTTGAGTAATCCTAATACAGTTAGCCTAGTAGGTTGCTACGCTTATAGCAGCATTACTGTCATCCGTAAAATGTTTGATGATGCTGGTGTATGCGCACCGCAGTCACTTTTAGTGCCAGATCTAAATACAAAACTACATGTCATTATTTGCAGTAACTTGCCTATGTGCTCAACCCACTGAACTGACTCAAACCATTGAGTGCAATGTAGATCGTTGCAAACAGTTTAATCGAAAGGACAAACAGTCAAACAACTTTCGTTCCGTATCGTTTTAAAGATATTCTTATATTAGACACTGTTGCTTTAACTCCTTTTCATTTAATTTCAGAACTGCCAACAAAAAACAGCAAAATGCATCCAATTCCAATGCGTGATCTACAAGCTGGGTCGAATGAAGACCAGCACGATAAGTGTGCGCGCGCGACTGTGGAACGTAACGTTAGTGGAAGAGTTCGCGAGAGCGGCTAGAGTTAATATAGCTTCCACCGCGTATATTAGTATACCATCACACTTCAATATACATCAGAATAAGCAGATTGATGATAGGACAACGGTGAGTTCAAATTTTAACACTTAAAAAAAAACTAGTAGGTAAAACTAACTACTTACTTGAGTAACAAATTGGATTCTATAAGTTTTTTTTTTGTAAATTATGAATGAGGATTTCTAATCTCAGGCAATAACTTAATAAGTCATTACCTAACAACAGTAATTATTTATTTTTATAAATACGGTTGTATTTATAAATCAAGTACTTAATATCTTTTCTACTGCAATATTGGCATGTGAATCGAATTTATAATGCATTGGTGCCTCCACAGATTGTTGTATAGATTTCGTCATTGTCTCATATGCAATTCTTAACTGGTAGGTGAAGTATCTTGTGGTTTTATAGCATCTAAATAAATTAGGAAAATGTAGTAGATCCATACCTAGTAAAAATGTTTAGTGTTGCTAAGAACTCTCGTAACAGGTCTCTGAGAACACATAATGTATATCTTTATATTTTGTTCCTATAAGGGTAAAATTTTGACTCAAGCTTATTAAATAGTAGCACGGGACACTATTTCTATTGATAAATTTAGCTTGACAAAAGTTCCCGTGGTTGCTAATAGTGATTCGCAGAGTTGAACTAATCTTAATCCTACTTGTGAACTAAATAATAAAGCAAATTTTTCACATCCAGGTTGAGACAGTCGCGTATCCAGACTTGAAGATCAGCGAGCCAACCGAAGTACCACTGTGGGTGATCATCATCTCAGTGATAGTAGGGCTCATAGTGCTAGTCCTTCTTATAATAGCGTTGTGGAAGCTGGGCTTCTTCAAGCGCAGCAGACCAGACCCGACGCTCTCCGGGAACCTGGAGAAGAACAACCATGAAGCCAGCCCCTTCATCGGGAGAGATAGGAATAGTGTTCGATAGCCCAAACTTCCACCAGTCCAAGTGATAGGAACATTAGGAACGTTTCACAGCCCCAAAGCTGCTGCCACAGTGTAAATAAAAAACGACTTTATGTGCACAAGTATTTAGTATGTAATATCTCTGACTGTGATGTCTTCTTAGAGGAATTTGTGTGTATGTGATGTTCTAAAGTTATGTTCTGTTTTGTTGTTGACGCACGATAGATTGTTTTTATTGTAATTGCATTTCTTTAGCGTAATGTGAACATGTTTCAGATTGTTTGTTTATATATTCTGATGGATTATGTATTATTGTATTATTATTACCCTTTTTTCTGTAAATACGTACTTGCCTTTATTATTTATGAATAGTTTAAATGTCTACTTAATTTGACTAGATTTTTCACTAGTCACAAATTGTAATGTTATAGTTTATGTGTAAGGAATAGTGATGTATTGTCCTTTACTTAAGACAAGTCGGTCACAATGATTTTGGACACTAAAACTACTGAAAAATGTTCAAAAGAACTTATGAAGAGTCCTGGTAGGTACTTAAATATGTAATGAAGTTTTTATTACAGTTTATATTATAATATAATGAATTATACACATTTCACTATTATCAAGCATGAATTATTGCGTAAAGCGCTAAAATGAATTTGCTATATCAACTAGGATTCATAATTATAAGTATTATATTGTAAATATTATTGTTTCCATGTCATTAGATTTTTTACAAAATTTTCTATTGCAAGTAGAGGCATAAATTTTTACACGTTTTTTAAAAAATCGCCCAGTAACACTGCCAACCATCCCATCACCTAGTATTTTATATACTTTTAATAAACTTTTGACTACCTATATAACACTGGTTGTGATCATTTCTGTTATGAACTACATACCTACTTAATAGTACATTTTAGATTGAATAAAATTGTGCCATTTTGACTTTTTTGTTTGATTTTAACCAAAAGTATAAAATGATGCGTATGTTATCTGTAACTAGCGACCCGCCCCAGCTTCGCATGTGTGCAATGCCGA
Source organism: Mythimna loreyi (assembly GCA_029852875.1). Classification (NCBI taxonomy): domain Eukaryota; kingdom Metazoa; phylum Arthropoda; class Insecta; order Lepidoptera; family Noctuidae; genus Mythimna; species Mythimna loreyi. Next base: position 14,560,878 of record CM056792.1, read on the forward strand.
TATTTAATATATTATGGATGTACTTTACATATAAACCTTCCTCTCGAATCCCTCTTATCTATTGAATAAACCGCATCAAAATCTGTTGCGGAGTTTTAAAGATCTAAGCATACATAACAACAAACAACGGGAAGCGACTATGTTTTATAGTATGTAGTGATTCGTGTTCTAATGGTGTTATAGATTCTAGAGTCTGCTCAAAAATATATAATTTCATGAATCGTATAGATACAAAATTACTAAGCTTTGCTGGTTTTCTAATAAGCAGTTAGCTTAGAAACAGGTTAAAGTAGTATCTTAACCTTTAAGTTAAACTAGGGGTAATGCAATAATTGGATTGGTTATGTTAGAACCTAATGAGAGGCATTTTCTGTGAAAGATACGACCATAATACATAAGTAAACTTATATATAATATACTAGCTTTTGTCCGCGCCTTCACTCCCGACGAGACAAAAATGTGATAAATGAAGAATCCCTTGACCGATTTTGTGCAAACTTCATATAAACTATCTAGGCACTATGTAGTCTGAACAAAGCGTAAACATTTGGTTTGGATAGATGAGCCCGTTCTTGAGTTATAAAATTACAACGAAAAGTGGCATTGATTTTTAAATATATTTTGATGATGATTGATATTATAAGACTAATGTAAGAGAACCTAAAAGCCAACATTTTGATCTCAAAAAGCAAACGTTGAACGAGTAATATGAATGCCTACTTATAAAAGAAATTGGCTCTAGAGTCGGGAACAGTTTGATAAAACTACGTTATATAAGACTAGACCAAAATTATATATTTACATAGTACATATAATATCTAGACTATTAATATCAGTGGCGTAGCTAACCCCACACGTGCCCCGTATAGAAAAAAAGAATGAGGCTTTTTTACAAATTCTTGGTTTACCCTACGAGACGGTTGTGGACAACATTTTGCGAATTTTTGCCTACGTCGGGGCCCCTGTGGAAGGGGACCCCGAATAATTTATACGACAGATACGGAGGTAGCTACGCCTCTGTATTATATCAAACCATCTAAGCAAATTTATATACTGGTATATACATTAGAAACCGCGTATTTCATCAATAGATGCGTTGCAAATATTAAAAAGAAAAATTAAATTTGAGTAAGTACCGATTAAAAACATCGATATTGACTGAGTACTAAAATCTTATGTAGGTAGTTGGTTTCATAGCTTGAAGAGGCACTAAAATCATACGAATTAATAAAGATTATATAAATAAACTTTCACATTATCTAATAATAATTACAAAGTATTGGAAATAACAATAAAATAAGTTATAAATGCATTGCGTGTAAAGCTATTAAGTTATTGTTGGACTAGGCTCCGTCAAGCGTGAAGGTGTTGTATCAGCGAGGAGACTTGTAGTAACTGACGTGCGGAGTGGGCGATCTCTGAAAAAAAAAATACAATTAATATAATCTACACTAATATAATAAAGAGGTAAAGTTTGTTTTTTTGTTTGTAGGGGGTAATCTCTGGAACTAATGGTTCGATTGGAAAAATTGAAGCTATAATAGAAAGCTGCTTTACAGGAGTAGCCTATGTCACTCAGGAGAGTGACATAGGCTATAAATTATTTATATAACATGAATATTAACCGAGCTATCACAACTTTTGTTTCACAAAATTTTCCGCGAACGAAGTCGCGGGCAGAAACTAGTATAATATATTCCACAACTATTACACAACGCCGTCTAGTTCCAAACTAAGCAGAGATTGTGTTATGGGTACTAGACAACTGATAAATATACTTAATATATTTCTAAATACATACATATTATAGATAAATTACACGCAGACACAGAACAAATGATCGTGCCCATCACACAAACATTTGTCCAGGGTGGGAGTCGAACCTACGATCTCCGCCGTAGCAGTCAGGTCCACTAACCACCAGACCAACAGGGCAGTCTATAATAATTGTAACTGCAATGTCTATAATAAATAAAAAATTTAATTATTAAAGACATTGCAGAAGATCAGCTTTTTAATATTCCCACTGCTGGGACACAGAGCTCTTCACTACGAGAGAGAATGAGCTATAATCCACCACGCAGGTCCAATGCGGGTTGGTGAATGTCACATGTCCTAGAATTTTTGGTTCTAGAACATCCTCACGATGTTTTCATTCATCGTTTTTAGAGCAGTGGTGATGAAATAAATTACGACCTACAACTTTTACTCTCTTACTTGCATTATTACCTAAGTACGTTTTGCCTCGTCGTTTATACTGCTTACATCAAAGGACTAGAACGTTTATATGTATGTAGAAAGGACGTTTGCCTGCTGCGATCTTCCCGTCCGATTATAATTTAGGTTAGAGTGAATAGGCTCATAATAAAGTAGTGCGTCTCAACATTAACTATTGCATCAAAGCTTACCATCAGGTGGCATTGCAGTTAAGCACTAGTTTATATCAATTAAAAAAAGTACATGACCTGTTGGTATACGACTCAGGTAACATGTGATCTAAATCAGGTAGATTTTTAAACTGAGTCAACTATGATTTTTTTCGGTTCCATACCTTTAAAAGAATAAGGCAAGGAAGTAATGGGGTAGGTTTTTTTAGTCAGTAAGAGTCTGACACTGTCTCCCGCTTCGACCAAGAGCGGGATTCGTCATTGAATGAGTTTTACCTACCATAAAAAAGTAATCAATCTTGTATGGTAGGTATCTGAGTGATTAAGAAAATCTTAATACAGTTATTTGTTTTTACGCATATCATATTTAATCAAAGGTTTTATTTTATTTTATGTCGGACACAAAAAGTAATTAAGTTTTTTACTGGAGATCTGTTTTAACACTTACGTCTTTTTTAACGGCCGACCAACAAAAAGTACACAGTGATTTATCTTCGTCGGTTACGTCATTCTTCTGTAAACACGGCTGTTCTAGGTCTCCTGAAAATATAAGAAAAAAAACTTTAATTTTATGAAAAGCTAGCCTTCTGCCGGCGGCTTCGCCCGCGTCAAAGTAGGGTTCTCCATACAAACTTTAGACTTCCATTACATCCCCTTAGGAGCTGAATTTTGAAAAACCCTTTCTTAGTGTTCGCTTTCGTCATAAAAGGAAGCCTTGTGCAAAATTTCACGCTCCTAGGCCCAGTAGTTTTGGCTGTACGTTGATATGTCAGTCCGTCAGATTCTCCCTTTATATAAATAGAATAGTACATTTTGATACAAGTGAAAAAAGTTTGTCATTAGAAAGTTGTAGACGAAAAAAGGGTTATGGGGTTAAGTACAGTAGTAACAAATTTCCACGAGTATCAAACGATGTTTTATAATAAACGGGGGCGGGAGGAAGTTACGCGTGAGTCGTTATGGTCGCTATGATAAATTAATTAATAAATTTTGGAAAAGCACTTTTCTGCACTAGTGCGAATAACAGTAAATTTCGTGCATAATAGCCACTAAAAGCGGTAGGGATAAAAGCGGGTTTTTTATATAAGTGTATTGAAAAAAAAACATTGAATTCAAGGTTGATGAGTTTAAAAAAAAACCTTCTATTTAAATATAATAATCAGTACCGAAAATTGTACCGGTCTATTTAATAGGATAATGATGTATAAGAACAAATATAATCCAAATCAATACCGTACCAGGAAATCGAGTAATGTGGAGTACAAATAGTGGAATGTGTTATACATACTCGTACATTAAAGTAAGGCCACAGCTCTGAGGCTGAACAAACCGCTCATATTGCATCAGATTACAATTAGCCTCGGCCCACCTATTTCTTAGGTACTTTAAAAATATTGAAGTTCTTGAAAGCCGGATCTGCAAGTTTTTTTTTATTCATATAAACTAGTGCTTCACTGCGAAGCCATCTGATGGTAAGCAGTGATGCAATCGTTGATGGGAAGATGTACTAGTTTATTAAAAGCCTATTCACTCTAGCCTTGAAGACACCTAAACTATAATAGGATCGGGGGTTCCAGTCTGTCTGGGGCCCCGGTCCAGTTTCTGAAAGGATGGTCCGACCCCGGTATGAGGCCTAAGAAGGAATGGGGTGGGTTGTTTAGTAAGTAAGAGTGTGACACAGTGGCGGGATTCGTCATTAAATGATTTTTCCTACTATAAAAAAAAAATGGTTGCCTGTAAAGTCGGTTTTACGGGCGAAGATTTTACGTGACAACGTCCTAATTCTCTAGTGCTGCGCGCGCGGCAGACCGATCATAGTTGAGTGGGAGAGAGACGCAAGGCATTCGGCACTTTTTCATAAGTGACTCCCAGCCGCAACCTAATTTAAGACGTTGTCACGTCAATAACATAAATAATAAAAAAATCTATAATATAATGGGAAGATCACAGTGGGCAAATTGTTGCAGTCCTTCGATGTACGGCTATTCTAACTTGTCGAGTCTGAAGTTAGACTCTGCGAAGTTTTGCGCTTGTGCACTCTTTACTATATAGTATTAAACAAAGTCGCTTCCCGCTGTATGTCCCTTATGTCTGTCGCTTATCTTACACCTTTAAAAATACTTAAAAAAATAAAGGGTTTAAAAAATAAACGTCAATAACAATAGTTAACAGCAATAACAACAGCTAATAGCATTTATTTTTTTTAAATTATTTCTTACTAGTCTGAAGTTAAGTTTTGCGAACTTAGCGCTTGTGCTAACTTCAGACTTGCCAAGTTAGAACGGCCGTACTAGGGTGCTATTGTCTAAGAAAATAGCTTTGATCGCAGCGCTGGCCCAGCGTCGAGATCCAAGTCAGAACCTTCAAATCACACACAAATCTAATGAACCTATTTGAATTTCGACGCTGGGCCAGCGCTACGCTCAAAGCTGTTCTCTTGAGAATAACCGGTACAAAAGACGCGCCTTAATTTTTTTTTAAAGTTGACAAAGGATTGTGAACTTTACGTTACCGGTGTAAAGTTGATTGTCGAGGTGCGTGATGTAGCTGCCTGCTAGTCGGAGGATCTCGATCTTGCTGAGCTTCCTGTCGGGCGGCTCCGTGGGGATGAGCAGGCGCAGCGTGTTGAACGCTATGTTCACGCTGCTTGGAAACACAAATCTTTTGATAACAATCCTAATAAAAATCCGCAGAAGTTTTTTTTTTTTTTATTTGCCCCACACTAGGAATAACACCTATATCGTGGGTGCGTTCACAACGATATAAACTTATATACATAAGACACCTAGACTGGGAACACTTTCTTACATATCGGTAATACTATGACTTATGACTATGATACTGACTGAATTAAACATTTTCCTTATTTTAAATCTTACTCTTAATGTCCAAAACCTTTTAGGTAATAAACGTAATTAGTTACGTTTTTCATGCATCTCCTAGGATTATTTAAATACCTCAACTTGTTAAAGAACCAAACATTATTCTTTAAGGCGACTACAGAAATAGAAAACGAAAATTAACAACTTTCCACAAGAATTATTTTAGGAAAAAAAAAACATCGGAAATTATAAGCTTGATTGAACAATTTGTATTTAAGTCGATATTTTTTCGTTTCCTGAAAAAAATAAAATCCTGTGTTATGTGATTTAGTTTCGAGTTTCGACTACTGAGTAATCTATGAAAGTTAGCGAAAATCTCTCGCTTACACTCTGTACGATTCAATGCAGTAAGTAGAATAAGAAAAAATGTTTTATTCTTCAGCATAAATGAATAGATCATCTATTTTTATTGGCTTTAAAGCCAATTTAGTACGAAAGAAACAAATCACGAAGATGGCGATGGAAAAAAAAATACTTTTATCGATTAAAAACTGGAGTAATTAACTGAACAATTCTTCTAATTGTTTATTAGATTATTCTACAAGCACCATTTTACCGTTATAGCGTTTTAATTTTATAATCAAACCAGTAGACTTTTAGAAAATCGCTAAAATGCTTTAATTTTGTCAAGAGTTGGTTCTTTACGTATCTCTTTCTTTTGTATGCAATCCGAGAGTGATCGCGTCAGGTGCTGTAGTCCTCTTAATCTGTGACTAAAGAGTAAAGAATAAAGATTAACGAATACAAAAAACCTATCTCGCAAATCATGTAACTAATTGCCGTTTGCAACATAATGCTTGTGTCAGATCTAAAGTTGTAAGATACAGTAGGAGTTTTTGGTCCAGTAGTTTGCAGGTGCCAAATGAGAGGAGTCTGATCTTATCTTGACAAACGATATCTTACTTGAGTAATCATTATAGCCTTGTCAATTAAATACCATCATTTATTTTTGATTCTAATATTTGAAAGTGATCGTAGTCTGACGAATCGAGCGATTAATCAAAGGATCTTTGCACATGTTCTACTTTTGGAGATAGCAAACAGTTATCTACACTAATATAATAAAGAGGTAAAGTTTGTTTTTTTGTTTGTAGGAGGTAATCTCTGGAACTACTGGTCCGATTGGAATAATTTTAGCAACAATAGAAAGCTGCTTTACTCCTGAGTGACATAGGCTATATTTTATGTACGCGGGCGAAGCCGCTGACAAAAGCTAGTAATGTATATTACAATTAAAAAAAAAAGCAACAACGTGTACGTATTTCAGTATAAGTCACAAACGATTTGGGGTCTAATGAATTCGAACAAATTTTAAATTTCCTTATTACCCTTTGCCAAGAAACTTTGCAAGAGGTGGCAAAAAAGATACCCAAGTATTTTTTTTATCATTTATCAGAAAAAGATTGAGTGATATTTTAAAACAAAAATAAACTTTATCTACAAACATATGTTATAAATCTGAAGAAAAGTCCAAAGTGTACATACAACATAAATATTACGAAAAAACTAATAATAAACATATTTGGAATTTTTATCTTTAACAAAAAGTCATTATTCAGTCCTACAAGTGAGAAGCAAATAACTTCCACATGCAATATACTAACTTTTGCGTCCGGTCCCTCTCACGTGCGTTGGCCTGGCACCTTTGCTTCGCCGCTGGTTGCGTGGTCGCATGTTCGTAAGAACTCACCGAGAACATACGTTGTTCCCATGTTTCTTCAGAACACTGATAGTTTAGGAAATTCTCCATTTGGGTAACAAAAAAAAGAAGACGAAACTTCGAACTAACGTTTAAATAAGATATAAAGATACAGCCATGAAACTGACGTATGACTAAACTACGTCAAAAAAACTAAATGTTACGTCAATTTGCGTATACCAGTGGTAGTATGACTTCGGATGCAGGATGCGTACTAATCCGGGGACGAATGGGGGCCCACTAATAAGTATCCCGATGGATATCGCTCATGAAGGAATCATTTAGGAAGAACAGCGCGCGCCACTCACTCGCTCTTAACCGATAATTGTATAAACAGATGGCTACCGATGTCGCAGAGACGCATTTGGAGCTTGAGAAAGCGTATTTTTTATTTGGCGTTCCTTTTTGTACCGTATGAAATTCCAGCAAGAGTTGGTATTGTTATCGAAATTCATTTGATTATAGGAATTTATACAATGCCTTATACCTAATGTGAATTAATAATTATTATTCCGTAATTTTTGTTGACATTGATATCATCATTTTACAGTCCTTGTTTTGAGTTGGTAAATTTTCAATTAACTTTTTCTGATCTAGGTAGAACGAGAAGACGTTACAGATTTTTACTGACACTAATACCACATTCCAATCCAATTCCTCAATTGGTCTTTGCGTTTCAGAACAACGGTTACTAATTCGAACAATCCTGCAACCCTATAATTTTACAGCTCTTATACATTAATTATATTAAGATCGGCGCAATATCTTGTTAGATACGTTTATTTTAGTTATTATCTCAATAGTCCTCGCCATTCCATCTTTCCCAAGATCAAATCCATTCATACTTTAACTTTCCTGTTGAATTTTTCCTCATAGTATTTATATAGTATAGTAGCAAATTGCATCATCCTAGTACGTCCCTGGTGTGGCGAATGGGTGACTTGTCATCAAGAATGTAAAACGCGTCTCCCCCCAGCTTTGTCTGTTGCTTTAAGCTAACTACCGCAATAAATATTTTTAATGACCCCGATGATTCCTCAAACTGAATCTCTTCTTTAATTTGTCACATGATGTACAAAACAAGACCTTTGTCTATGCCTGTGATTTCATCAATTGACTGATCTTTTTGTAGCCTGTTCCGTTAGTGAAGTAATGTTTCAAAGCCTCGGGGTGATAATCATTCATATCTAAATAATCATTACCTTGCTATAGGAACTGCGCTCTAATTCCCTTTGAACTGTTAGTGAATTATTACACTACTAAGAAGGTACATGTAAAAATCATGATTAATCGATTGTTTTCTTATATCTCATTGGGCTATGTCCGCCTATGTCTCACGTTTCTCTCATTGAGCTATTCGTTCAATTCATTCAACATGTTTCGCGTATGTTCACGTCTCGAGGGGATGTGAGCAGTTCCGTGGGAACATCGGCTAATTGGTTAAATTATACGATATGTCGACCGCTGCGTTCATTCGTATTCATTTACAACAGTTACGGAGTTCACATGAAAAAACAATAGACGACACCAAAGACTACAAATTCATTTTACGATGACTGTATGCGTTCGCAAGCTTACACGCTTGCTTGTTTAGAGTTTAAACGTCTACTGCATTTATTTAAATATTTTATCAACGTGGTTCTGATGTTACAAATATTTCATAATAATCACGGTGTATTTATCGAATTCCAAGAGCCTATTGATATCTAAATATTGATTGATTTGCTGATATTTCAAGCTGCAATATGTCTACAGGTTGATTTCATAACATTATACATAGTTGCTATCATACACCTCATTAGCTGTTCATCCCAACGCAACAATGACTTGCGTGAGTGGTGGAGCAATCGCTGGTGATGCTCAGGTGGCTGTTGGTTTAGTGGCGGCGACGTCACGACCCCTCCACGTCGCGGCGCCGGCGGCCAACCGACGCGGCGCACCACGGCCGAGACTTTCTCCTCGCGACACCTCTGCCGGTGAAACGAGCGTCGCGCGAGTCGCACACGCAGCCGCGCGCGAGTCGACCGCCTCCGACGCTGGCGCGACCACCGACACCGACCGCTACCTACCCACACTTCCGCGTACAAACATAAACCGCTTTCGCTCCGTAAACAGTTTTCGTGTGAACTATATTGTGTTAGCACATTGACAACATCCTACCGGAGATAGTGCATGAGGTGTCGTGATTGTAACAAACTCCAATTTGTACACCAAAAGTGATGCTTTTTCGTAATTAAAAGGTGAGTGTTGTTACCTTTCTACTAGTCGTGGTCCATTCTACGTTATGCGATGACATTAGATGATAAGATGAACGCAAACGTTGGTAGTGAACGCAAGGACGCGATCGACTGGACGTCGGACTCACCGTCTACCGGCCATCGTCCTAATTCATTTGTCTACTAGAAACACACGTTTTTTGTCACAGGAGAAAAGAAACTACAATTAGCATATTAATTGAAAGCTTTGTAACAATAGTTGTATTCGTCCTCCTTACGATACGTCCACACACCTCCAATATTTGTTTGAACAGTTACATTAGAACAGTTACGTATGGACTCGTCTGGGCATGGCATTTAGAGATCAGCTGGACTGACAAAAGAAAATAAAACTGATACGAATCGAGGCATCCTGTCAAAATTGTGTAACTGTTAAACAAACCGCATAATGGATTATTAAATAATTATATGCAACTTACCACATTTATTCAAGGATTTGATGTTTATTGCTTCTTTGTGTTAAGGCTTGATGACTGATCTGCTAAGTATTTATAATGTTAAAATAACACAGTAAATTTAAATTGCGATAATATACCTAAACCGTTCTATAACGTGGGCTGTTTGTTCTAATTCGGTGTATCCAAAAGTGTTTCCGCTTCACAGCGATCAGAAACAAAGGTACGTGACAAATCGCAAGTAAGTCACAGTACAAGGTGATAGTTGTGCAACTTTGCTTGACTTCCCGGGCTGAATGAATGAATGGGCCTCTTTTCCTCAATTTTATTCATTAAGTATTTTTATATTGACATTTTCAAAACAGTTAAAAGGAAAGTTGGTAAACCGTAAGTTCTATTATTATTAACATTATAGCAATAGTATTTGATAATGTGTGTCAAGGGTGTTCCGTAAAATCTAGGTTATGTTAACTCCGTAATAACTCCTTAAAGTTTCCGTCCGGTAACCGTCCAGACCGAGTGTGAGTCGGCATATACAAAGGATACTTCCACGGACTGTGATCGAAGCCTACGGAGGCCGGGGGTTGTCCGAAAGAACTCCGGGGACATGCACCTCAAGGCAAAAATATAACATTAGTGTGGTTTTAGGCAGTCAAAGTTTGACAAGCCCTTCCGCTTGGTCCCGAATTTAAGCTCAAAATCTATTATTTCACATAGGCCTATGAAATGTCAAAAGTTAGTGCACCCAGAGCGGGATTGTCATTGAATGATTTCCCACCTTAAGGTTGTACTAATTATTTTAGGAATATTAAGACAATGCTTATTATCATGTTCGCTGTAATAACCATTTCTCATTCTATAATTCATCCTCTTGAATCATCCAAATTTATGTATTCAGTATGTGCTCATTATCGATACCCTTTCCCTCCAATCTTTGCTTTAATGTCACTCATTTCTCCCTTGCCAGTTTGCCAATACATTATTGCTAACCAAGAATGAACGTACAGTAAGAAGACGGAACTATTAAAGAAGACTCATGAGTACTACATTAAATGATCGAGTACTTAGTATCCGTTTAGTTTCCGCATGAGTTCACTGAGGAGCCTTCGTTTTTCCGAACGCCGACGATGTTCGACGAATTGAAATCCGCGTGAATCACGGAGGTGACAGGATCCTCTTTGACATCCTGCCAATGACCTATTACAATACATCGGCGTATGCGCTGCCGGAGGTCGACCGACGCATAAATAAATGCACCACTAGGCATATTATACTGTTATGTGTTATGTCACACTTCGACGTATTTAATCACGAGATCATAGTCGACACGAGATTTTATTCAAGCGACACGCTTTTTCATTGTTTTTTTTTGTTTTTTTTTTTGCGATGTCTTTGTTGTTAACTTTTTGTAGCTGTAAAATATGCTGAATGGGTAATTACAGCACTATTGCCGGGTATAATCATACTGTATGTAATGCTTTTACCGTTTTAATAATAGTCTTTTATCCGACGGTTTAAATGACTAATTTCGTCAAATTATTGAATTTTCTTTTTTAACAATTGTGGATTCGCTCGTTAAGTCTAATTTGCATATCACGTCTGGCAAACTAGTTGGTTGTTTTTAAAAATGATTAAAGCTCCTTTTACGGTATTAAATTTCTAATTAATGAACATTAAAAGTTTTAAAAATATCCATTTTGCGATAAAAAAAGGCCTCATAAGGTAAACATCACGCATTTGTTGTGTGATATGTGACACATTAGAGTTATGGCGGACGATCGAAGAGACGAAGGTGACGTTACATTACGCCTGTTGACCCACATTACTCAAATTCTAAGAAAATAAACTTGAACAGTGTTTAACATAATCTTTTTTTTATGGTAGGTAAAAATCATCTTGTGACGCGTCCAGCTCTTGGGCGGAGCGAGAGACAGTGTCAGACTCTTACTGACTAAAAAACCTACCCCATTCCTTCCTTGCCTTATTCCCAGGCCCTAGTGTTACGCTTTCGCATCAACCCTTGGCCCAGGAGGCTTCGACTCTGTAGGACCCCTAAAAACATAATCTATGATGCAACACAACAATATGTTACACGAGGTGGACTGATGACCTGGGCAGGGTTGCTGGAATCCGGTGGAGGTCAGTCGCACAGGACCGGTTGTTGTGGCGACGTTTAGGCGAGGCCTATGTCCAACAGTGGACGTCTTTCGGCTGAAATGATGATGATGATATTAATATAGACTCTCGATAGAAATCTAAAGAACTTTATAACTATCCTATGTTGTATTGTGGAATTATAGTTTTGTTAATTATTAGTCACTAGAGACCCGCCCCAGCTTCGCACGGGTGCAATGCTGATATTAAATAAATTATACATGTATCTACTATACATATAAACCTTCCTCTTGCATCACTCTATCTATTAAAAATACCGCATCAAAATCCGTTTACGCAACGGATTTTGATGCGGTTTTTTTTCGGTTTTAAATATCCAAGCATATTCCCGCTGTCTGTCCTTATTATTCTTTTTTCCAGACAGCGGGAAGCGACTTTGTTTTACACTATGTAATGATGATCTTCTATTTAGCAGTACCGTCTTTATTCCTCAATTAGACCAGCAGATTAACCACGCGGCGTATATAATATTAAATTTATTTTATAGTTCTCCAAAAATATGCCAAGCCCATGTCAATCAACTAATTGACGTGCTCCGACAAAGAATCCGTCTGGTCATCTGAGTCACGATTAAAGGAATTTGCGAACTAAACTACCGTACAAAAACACAAAGAGCGTCAAAGATATCTGATGCGGCAGAAGATATAGTTGCATTATAAGCACAATGCTGCCTGACGGTTTGGCAAGTCGGCCTTGCCCGCAAATGGGTCAAATTCACGCGCCGCTTGCCCAAGCGCAATTATACATGACCGACCATTATTTTATTTAATAACTAGCTGTGCCCGCGACTTCGTCCGCGTGGAATAGTTATTTTGGGCATCATATTTATTTTTGCAAACAACCTCCTCAGCTTTATAAATTATAGCTGTTACCTACGACTTTGCCCGTGTCAATTTCTGTTATTATTTTTTTTCGACAATTTAATTTTTAAAAGAACATAATTATCTAAAAGTACTTCATAGAGCTATACCCCCCCTTGGGCACGCCATAATCTCGGCGGTAAGTCAAAGAGGGGTCTTTGAGGTGTGGTTGGATAGACATCACGGTGTCCTCACTTCCGCATGACGCAGTTTCTCACCGAACATGGCAAGTTCAGGAGATTCCTGCGCCGGATTCTTGCAGAAGAGACGCCCGGGTGTCGCCACTGTGTGGCCCACCCCGGAGCACACGGTGGAAGTGTGCCCCGCTTGAGAAGAGCATTACCGTGTCCTCGTGGGGGTGATCGGCGGCGACGACCTCTCGCGCCGGGCCTTGATTCAAGTCATGGTTCTCAGCGAAGAAGAATGGCAAGCGGTCGCCTCCTTCTGCGAAGCAGTACCTGATGCTCGTAAAGGAGGAGGCCGACTGCATAAGGCAAGGGCAACAGCGCCCTCGCCGTAGCCGTCGCCGCCGCGATCCCGCCGATATCCGGCCACCGTAGACGCTGACTTGCGTACGGTGAGCAATGGGTAGCTCGCCGTCCGGTTGTCTGGTAACAGTCCAGACCGAGACCAAGTCGTCGACGGCGTGCACTGCTCCCGCGCGCCTCAAGGTGTTATCAGCAAACAGTGGGGCCCTTCAGGGTCGAAGCCTCCTGCAGCCGAGGGTTGGTGTGAAAGCGTTATACCGGGGTTCTGGGATTATTCCCAGAGAAACAACCTACCGGGGTAGGTTGTTTAGTCAGTAAGAGTCTGACACTGTTTCCCGCTCCGCCCAAGAGCGGGATTCGTCATTGGATGATTGTTACCTACCATTAAAAAAACCCCTCTCCTCGCCCGCCGGCCAGGCGCAGCGTCATATTTTGATATCGGAGTTATTTTAAAATTGTAATATCTTGTAAGACGTTCATTGAAAATAAGTGATGTCAAAGACAATTTTGTTCAAAATTACATACTCTTAATCAACAACACATTTATTTGGATAAAGTGTAATATTATTATGTTGATACAACTCTAACAAATAATTGGTAATAATGCATTAATTTCGGCCAAATTTGATTCCCATAAAAACGGTTCTAGTGAGTTAATCTTAAAAGATAGACATATACTGTCGCGGACATTTTTTTAGATCATTTTAAGAGGAATAATTCTTTCATACATATTTTTTTGGTATCTTGAACCGTTTTCGCAGCGCACGCAACGGAAGCCCTCAAAGATGAATAATTTTCCCCGTTTTTTCCACATTTTCCGTTGTTTCTTCGCCTCTATTAGTCGCAGCGTGATGTTATATAGCCTAAAGCCTTCCTCGATAAATGATCTATTCAACACAAAAAGAATTTTTCAAATCGAACCAGTAGTTCCTGAGATTAGCGCGTTCAAACAAACAAACAAACAAACAAACAAACAAACAAACAAACAAACAAACTCTTCAGCTTTATAATATTAGTATAGATTCAAACACTTATCGGACCATCATGAGAAAAAACTTACGTCTATGATAATGTGTAATGGCTTTTGTTGTAATTACTGTACTTGTCCAAAACACTTCATTTAAGACTTTTAAGGTATTTAAGGAATGTTATTGTGGTGTCTGACCTCATCTAATCTAATTAATAAGGCTAACAACTCAGTTCTATCTAGCTTTATCATGTTCACGGCAATATTCTCTGCGTTTGGAACCTGCAGAAGGGTCGAAGCCAACTGAGGCCAAGGGTTTGAGTCTAAAAGGAAGGCTCTGGTACTGGTATACAAGGCAAAATGTAGAAACGGAGTTTTTTATGGTAGGTAAAAATCATCCAATGACGAAACCCGCCCTTGGGCGCAGTAGGAAACAGTGTCAGACTCTTGCTGACTAAAGAACCTACCCCGTTCCTATATCGCCATCTATACCAGGGCTAAAGCCTTCCTTTCAGATACGAACCCTTGGCCCCAGTTGGCTTTGATCTTTCTGCAGGTTCTCTACGAAATGTAGGAAAGGAGTGGCTTGTTTAGTCAGTAAGAGTCTATACTATTTCTCACTCCGCCCAAGGATTGTTGTTGATGATGTTTACCGACCATAAAAAGCCATAGTCTCCGCGTCTTGAACTTCAAGTTGGGGAATACCTAAAACTATGCTCTGTTTGGAATGTTAATTGGTCGTACCTTTCCGTTTAGTATTCAGGTAGCATCCGTCCTTTCCGTAATAGGTCTTAAATATCACCACTCACGATTTCATTTTGTGTTTCTCGTTCTCGTTCGCGACGTTTTTTATCTTTGTACAAAGTAAGTTTCACGTAATACTTTCGTGTACCATTACTTACGTTACTGGGTGACTCTGACTATGCGAGTGAATCTGCTATTGCACAAGTCTGTATGATAATGTAGGCCAGACATCTCGGCGTATATCTTCGCTTGTGTGGCGACGTCCTCGTGATATCATTATAAAAGCTAATGAGCCCAGTAGGTACAAGCTTGGCAATCTATAAAGCCTTTTGGCTCAATCGTAGTACACTTGGCAGTTGGTACCAAATTGTCCCTTCTAAATTCTATTACAACAAGACGACTACACTTGTCTTGTGTGTGTTGTTGTTGTTGTTGTGTGACTTGTATTGTTTAAATACAAGACAACGGCGTTTGCCGGAGTATACTTGTTCTTCGTTAAACGTAATCGACGTTTTTTATTAAAATAAAATAGTCTAGGCTGCAATTCCATCTAATGGTAAGCAATGATGCAATCGCTGATGGTGAAGCATACTAGTTTATTAAAATCTATTTACTCTAGCCTTGTAGACACTTATTACCTAAATTATAATCAGGTGGGAAGTCCACAGTAAGTAAATTTAAATTGTTATAGTCCTTCAATGTATGTATCGCGGTATAAACGACGAGGCGAATCGCTTAGTTCGGACCGTAGAGATTAAAATAACTTGAAGTCGTTTAAAATACATTTAAACTAATAGAAACTTTGTAAAAGTCTATGATATTAAGATCTAACATCAAGTAGGTAATTTATTTCTGTTTTTCATAAAACATTAAAAAAATAAATGTATGGTTTCTGATATATTATCATGATTTAACATCAATTTTATATCTTTTAATTTCTTTAGGTATATTATAAAGTATAATTTTATTTATTCTTTATTACTTTAGCAAATAATAAATAAGTAGATAAATATTTAATATACGATAAGCTTATAATTAAGCGGAAAATTTAAGTGTTTCAATAATATGAAACCAGTTCGAATGTAAAAAAAAATTGATTCTTCATCATTGAGTCCTTGACATAAGCAGTGAGTGAGACACTTCCTCGTATGCACCTTTTTGCCTTTAAACGTATTAATATTGTACTAGTGCAGGATCTAATATTTGAATTTAGAATTTGACATAGCAGAGAATATGCACAAAAAAATGTGAGTAGGAATTTACTAAAAAAATTTTAGCTAAAAAAAAACTGTTTAATAATTATTTATCTCGTCTGCTTTTCGAACAATTTGTCATACAACACTAACTTTCTATGGCGGACTCTGACGGTTTTTTTTAATTTTTGAAGTTTAATAACTTAGTCATTGATGCAGATAATTTTAAAATTTCTTCTTAGTAGGTAAGAAAATTTCTTGTAATTCAGTTCATAAAAGCACAAAATAGTCTAATTTAAAAAATGGTTTTTAATCTGTAAAGGATATTCTCGGAAACCTGTTAATTCATATTTTAATGCAAAAACGGTGTCCACCACGACCTTTGTCGACGTAATCTTAAACAAACACCCGCTGCTAAGTGATTTTCTCGGGATCTTCATGTTTTTGTGAACTTCATGAAGATAGACATTGATGTTATGGCAGCAGTAAATAATCGTCACACCATCATAACCATAATCATCATCTATATTATTGGGCACTAGCTAACCCCCGCGGTTTTACCCGCATCTGTAATTACGGCCCTGCTCCCTTAGGTTGCAGCGTAATGTTATATATCCTATAGCCTCTTTCTCGCCAAATTAACTGTTTAACACAGAAACAGAAATAGTTTGACATTGTACCTTTCGGTTTTATAATATTAGTATAGATTTTATTCCACTGAAAAACCGATGGAAAGGAATAAAAAAATTAATCGTATAAAATAGCCATTAAACTTTTGTGGTTTTATAAGTTTAACAAACATCCAATCGTATTTTTTTCACTCTAATAGGACAGAGAAAATCTATTATTTAAAAAAAAAAAATAGGGCCAACGAGCCTATTCTATTTCGTATTCCCGCGCGTGACTCAACACACATTTGGCCGACATTTTTTAACACAAAATGGTCACTTTAAAATACACAACGCAAGTGTTGTTAGTTTTAAAGTTATCTCTGACTTTGAATTTACATAAAATTGTATATAATAGAGTGTAATGGAAAGGTGTAGGAACTCATAATTTTGACAACTGCTTATACTAATGGAAATTTACAAGTTTATTTTAAAAGTCGTTCATTATCGGAGACATTATCGATTAAACCATGTTTTTAGGTGGAAAAACATCAAGTATCTTCTTTCGCCCTGGGTGGAGTAAGAAGGATTGTCAGACTTTTACATACTGAACCCGTCATTTAGTTGCCTTTTCCACAGCCACGGTAACTCTTTCGAATATTCCTGCAGCCAAATATTCTAGGAAGCTTACAGTTAAAAAAAATAAAAGAATATGCCTTAATTGATTCAGGTCGTAAAAGCGAATGAATCCGGCGGTACATCTCATCCCTTTTCTTAGAGAAGAAACCCGAGTCCTAATGTGTGATCAATGTATGCTAATGTTAATCCTAAAGTTGATCAATCCATGCTATTCTTGATCCTAAAGTTGATCAATCCATGCTATTCTTGATCCTAGTATTAATCAATCTATGCAATGAATGCTAATCAAAATCACAATTTGATAACTGATTATAACTTCCTAGAAGAAACTTGTCTTTTCCGTTACAACCTTAATAATGACACATAACAATGGCGGTCAAGAGGTCTGAAAATAACTGTACTAAAATAGCGGAGAAATAAATATTGGCAGAAAAGGTCAAAGGTTGAATGACAAATAACTTGTATCTGTATGTTTGTGTCTATATAGCCACTCGCCCAGTTCTATTAATAATAGTTTTATGTAGTATTATTACGTAGCACATGTAGGTAAATAGATCCGCCACAGGATCCGCAATAAAGGCGGATATACACATCGCAAAATTATGCACTAGCGTGTGCAAACTGCCTAGAGCGACCTTTTTAGGGTTCTGTAGTCAACAAGAAACCCTTATAGAGTCATCAAGTCTGTCTGTCTGTCCGACCGAGGATAATAAAAAAAAATGGATTACTAATTTATACATGGGCTACTGGGTTCTGTTACATGGTGAGAAATTTGTGACGGGCGGGAAACTACGGAACCCTGCACTGAGCGTGGCCCGACATGCTCTTGTCCGGTTTTTATTTTTAACTGATATAAACTAGTATTTGACTGTGATCCCACCTGATGCTTTGGTCCTAACCGTAGAGGTTTCAACAATGTAAGGTTGGATGAACCATATGTTTGTGCCATGAGTTTGTTTGCGCGTGCGAAGACGTGGCCCGCTGCTGCAATATTTTTACCCTTCTGCAGGGTTTCTACGGTTTGCTGACAACTCCTTGAGGCGCTTGGGAACAGTGTTCGTTTGTCTCAAACTTGGAAGTGTGAATCAACTTCAAGATTTATTAATATTCATAACTTGAGAGGCAAGTGAACGTCCCTGCTTAGATACAACTTCTACTATTTGTTACGAGTAAAACTGGTCAAAACGCAGTGTTTTAAACATTGCGTGGTTGTCCTCATAAAATTCCTTGTTTATTACTAGTAAACCAGCATTGTATATTATCTTTTAGTGCAATTTACGAGTCGCGTAGGATTTGACTAAGTGGAATAATGTAGGCAGTGACCACATATTTATATACAGGTGTCGAAACGTTCAGTAGGTATACTTTATAAATAGACATATTATAGCATGTTTTAGAGCAATAAAGACGGAGGTTTGAAATAGCAGTGTTATCTATAAAACAGGGATCTTTGCATATTATAAAACAAACTCCCTAACAAGTCTGTCTGTCTGCATGAACGCAATAAAGTCGATAATTGCTGTACGGATTTACATGCAGTTTGTACCAATATACAGAGTGATTCTTGATGAAGGTTTAAGTATATTCGCAGGTTCAAACACAGTCAGGCGCATTACTTTGTGTAATTTATTTCTTCACTCTTGCTCTCAAACCGGTGAAGAAAAACATCGTGAGATAAAAAAAACTTTTTACAAAAAAAAAACCGCCTTCAAAAAAAGCCAAACGATAAAAGTTCCTACACTAAAAAGTTGAAAATAAAAATTTGAATTGCTGTAAAGAAACTTAATTTATAGGTAAACTTATTTGACATTAATATTTTGCAAATATTCAAAATTTATTACTTCTTTTTGGAGTCGGTGCCAGCATTTTTATTGTTGAAACTTAATGTTACGTAGCTTTTTAATATCCGGTGCCATTTTTCGTACATAATGCTTAAACATTTTCAATGTTCTTAAAATGTGGCAAAAGGTTTTTGTAAGTATATATTTTTTATTTGAAAAAAATGTGCACATCGGATGATTTTTTTTAGAGGTCTAATTTTGTTTATGTCTTAATTAAGTATTATATATTTGAGTATGCAAATAGGTACTAAGTAGTTTTATAGTTAAGTTAGAAGTAGTTTTTCAAGGGATTGTTGCCCATTCGTAATTCCTTGCCTTGGCTGGCACCGACTCCAAAAAGAAGTAATAAATTTTGAATATTTGCAAAATATTAATGTCAAATAAGTTTACCTATAAATTAAGTTTCTTTACAGCAATTCAAATTTTTATTTTCAACTTTTTAGTGTAGGAACTTTTATCGTTTGGCTTTTTTTGAAGGCGGTTTTTTTTTTTGTAAAAAGTTTTTTTTATTTGTAGCCGTTTAGTGTTTTTTTATTATAATGTGTTATGGCAACGAAGTCAATATCGTTTCTACATTTCTTTTAGAAAAGTTACCAATGTCATATAAGTTTTTTTTTTTATGGTAGGTGAAAATCATCCAATGACGAAACCCGCTCTTGGGCGGAGCGGGAGACCAGTGTCAGACTCTTACTGACTAAAAAACCTACCCCGTACCTTCCTTGCCTTATTCCTGGAGTCGAGGTAACAGTTTTCCACCACCCTCTAGACTCCAGGAGGCTTCGACCCTGAAGGGCCCCTGCAGAATGTCATATAAGTAGGAATACATATTATAGATACATTGTTACAGTGTGATCGTTTTGATCTCGTGGAGAGATGATATGATGCATGAAATACTTATGATTCATCTCATGAGTACATCTTATGACAGCTCTCATAATCATCATCATTTCAGCCAGAAAACGTCCACTGTTGGACATAGACCTCCCCCAAGCGTCGCTACAACGACCGATTCTGTGCGACTCGCATCCATCGCGTTCCCGTGATTCTCACCAGGTCGTCGGTCCACCTTGTGGGAGGCCTTCCAAAGCTGCGTCTTTTGGTGCGCGGTCGCCACTCTAGAACCTTTCGGCCCCATCGGCCATCTGTTCTACGAGCAATGTGCCCTGCCCACTGCCACTTAAGTTTGGCAATTCTTCGGGCTATGTCGGTGACCCTGGTTCTCCTGCGCATTTCTTCATTTCTGATTCGAACACGCAAGGAAACTTCGAGCATAGCCCTTTCCATTGCCCTTGACAGCATTGCCAATGACAACTCTAATAAGCTCAAACAATGCTAAGGTACATTATTTTATTTTGAAGTTCCCATGCCGACCTTCCACCTTCCAGCTTCATCATCATATCAGTTCAATAGTACCTTACTGCCAAAGTGCATCTTATGACAATTCTAACAAGCCCAAACACGGCTAGGATATATTAATTAGTTACGCAGTTCCAGTGCCGACCTTCCACCTTCCAGCTTCATCATCACATCAGTTCAATAGTACCTTACAGCCAAAGTGCATCTTATGATAATTCTAACAAGCCCAAACACGGCTAGGATATATTAATAAGTTACGCAGTTCCAGTGCCTACTTTTCAGCTCCATCATCATCATCAGATCAGTTCGATGATAACATTTTCAACATAATTATTTAAGATCATTGGTTTATAGCGCATTTTCATAGTTGCTTAACTACCTTGATTGTGATATCTATGCGAGTGTCAAGTTTCGTTAGCCAGTTCTGATCTTCTTCACCAGTTCCACCTCATCAAATGTTACTTTTTGACTGTAAATGCTTGAGTTCTCGATGAAAATATAAAAAAAACTATATAGTTGCCTATAATATTTGAGGAGTTCCCTCGATTTCTCATGGATCCCATCATCAAAACTCAATTTTGAAAAAAATGGGACCAATCTGGAAGCATATCCTTTCAAGTACAAAAAAAATTTTGCAAATCCATCCATAAACAACGGAGTTCTGAGGTAACAAACATAAAAAAAAAAAAAAAATACAATCGAATTGAGAACCTCCTCCTTTTTTTGAAGTCGGTTAAAAACCGGCATGTCCTAGAACCAAAAATTCGAAGATATGTGGTGGATTATGGTCCGTTCACTCTTCTAGAAAGAAGAAATGATGATGACATGTTACAAAAATGCGTTATTATGTGTACCTATATTATAGGTGTATTCTAGGCTAGAGTGATAAAATAGTGCACTTTATCATCAACGATTGCATCACTGCTTACCATCAAGTGTAAACGTGTAAGCAGTGATGCATGCAAGTGTAGACGTAGTAAACGCCCAGCAGGGCCGATGCCTTCTGGGGCCATGGGTCAAAGGAAACCCTGGACGCAAGACAAAAAGGAACATGGGAGTTAGTTTTAGTCAGTAAAATTCTGACTCGTCCTCTTGCTCCTTCTTAGGGCTGGAAAAGGTATTGGATGGTTTTCAACCTAAAAAAGAAATCAAATACCTACTAGTTTATACCATTAAAAATGTATCTGACAAACATCATACCAATACGACTGTAAGTCAGCTTTTTTATGGTGGATAATATCATCGAATGACGAATCCCGCCTTGGGCGGAGCTGGACACAGTGTTAGAGTTCTACTGACTAAACGACCCACCGTTCCTTCTTGCCTTAGTTCCAGGGTCCCGGTGTTCCGCTTTCGCATCAACCCTTAGCCCCAGAAGGCTGCTGCTGGGCCCCTAGAGTTGCTGACAACTGCTTGAGGCACTATAAGTTAGCTAAGAAGCTATACCTATAGTAAATTCCATTTCAAAGACGCATAACTTTATTTCTAAGCCCTAATATTCTATTTAGCAGTAGTTAATAGTGGGCTTAAAGCAAACATAGTACGTACATAAGCCGTTTATTCACAGAACATAAAGTTTCGATCTAGATTAAGATATCGTGTCCCTGCTGCACTCACATAAGTAAATTGTACAACTGTAGATACATATGTAAATCTTGCACAGAGGCCACATTTTATGGGATATTATCGTGTAGTGTAATTAGGTTAACTGTTTATTGCAAATATTATCTACATCGCCTATCCTACATTGGCTTCATCTTTAATAGAAGTAGTACCCACTATGTGATGTGTTTGCTTAACTTACAACCTTTTTTTTTGAGATAGGACATCATCAAATTTCGCGGTCTTATTTGTCTTTTGTCTTCTTCCCTTTGCTGGGCTACGGTAGACATCGGAAAATCAGAAGGCGTGCGTGGAATGGAACACAATGCGCCGTTTTCTGCAGCCACATGTCTACGGTGGTCGGGAATCACTCAGTGACACCCGAGGGTCTCCTCTGGTAGTGGCTGGGGCGTAAAGATATTCTCACCATCAAGATTCCCTCAGACCCCAATCCCTACCACTCCGAGTCATAGCCTGAACCAAGAACAGGTGCAGAAAGTCGCCACAGCCAAGCGCCTCCACAAGGACGTCTAGTTACAACCTTAAAAAATATTTTTTAACGTCTTAATCCTACACTATACATATTCAAAAAATAATATTAAGTATAAAATAACAATTTTAATTCACGCCAACGAAGCTTAAGATTTTAGATTTTAGAAATTGTTGATACTGAGAGAAATGTCAGTAAAATGATTAACTCATAAAATTATAGTAAGTAACCACAACGTTGGTTGTAAGCTTCCGCGAAAAACAAGTGACACCTCGTGGACTTAACAGTTCATTAACCTTTTATTTTAAATGTTATGGTGCGGGGTTAAGGTTATACAAACTTAATTTAGTAGGTACATATTAAAACGTGCAATTACCTATTTGTTCAAAACTTTTTTTTATAAACAAGCCAAAAGCAGCCAGCGAGGCTACGAAGAAAAGAACACAATTTTAAATTATTGTTCTCTTCTTATATTCTTTCCGATTTGAAATTAGAATCTTATTTTGGCGCTATTTCAGCATTTAAAGTCGAGATTTTGGCGGAATATCTTCGAATGATTTCACTGTTTGATTCCTAGTTAGAGGATAATTTCATCATTAGGACATTATATAATCAAAGGAATGAAATTACATTTTAGACAATTTCAACAATATAGGTACATAATGTTTGAATTTTTTATAAAAGTCAAATATCAAATATTCAATAAATGTGTAATGAAACATAATCGCGTTAAATTAAATATGAAGCCGCTACTGGAAGTGACGGACCAGAAATGCCAAGGTTAGTCTATAAATCATACTCCAAAAGCTACTTAGCTAGATTAATAAAGTGATTAGTGAATGCATTCGTTTAATGCTACCGTTGTTAGAGCCTAACATTCAATACAACAAAGAAACTAGTTAAGTATTTCGTAGTAATGCATATTACACTAGTTATTAAACTAGAATAGAATAGAAATAAATTTATTCGATACAGACACAGCACAACAGCTGTTACAAAACACACAAGTTAAGTCTTTTAGTAGTAATGCATATATCATACGTACCGAGTCATAAAAAAAACTTTTTACAAAAAAAAACCGCCTTCAAAAAAAGCCAAACGATAAAAGTTCCTACACTAAAAAGTTGAAAATAAAAATTTGAATTGCTGTAAAGAAACTTAATTTATAGGTAAACTTATTTGACATTTAATATTTTGCAAATATTCAAAATTTATTACTTCTTTTTGGAGTCGGTGCCAGCATTTTTATTGTTGAAACTTAATGTTAGGTAGCTTTTTAATATCCAGTGCCATTTTTCGTACATAATGCTTAAACATTTTCAATGTACTTAAAATGTGGCAAAATGTGCAAATCGGATGATTTATTTTAGAGAAGTCAAATATGTATTTATCTCTTAATTAAGTATTATATATCTGAGTATGCAAATAGGTACTAAGTAGTTTTATAGTTAAGTTAGAGGTAGTTTTTCAAGGGATTGTTGCCCATTCGTAATTCCTTGCCTTGGCTGGCACCGACTCCAAAAATAAGTAATAAATTTTGAATATTTGCAAAATATTAAATGTCAAATAAGTTTACCTATAAATTAAGTTTCTTTACAGCAATTCAAATTTTTATTTTCAACTTTTTAGTGTAGGAACTTTTATCGTTTGGCTTTTTTTGAAGGCGGTTTTTTTTTGTAAAAAGTTTTTTTTATTTGTAGCCGTTTAGTGTTTTTTATTATAATGTGTTATGGCAACGAAGTCAATATCGTTCCTACATTTCTTTTGAAAAAGTTACCAATGTCATATAAGTAGGAATACATATTATAGGTACATAGTTACAGTGTAATCGGTTTGATTATTTTATTTTGAAGTTCCCATGCCGACCTTCCACCTTCCAGCTTTATCATCACATCAGTTCAATAGTACCTCACAGCCAAAGTGCATCTTACGACAATTCTAACAAGCCCAAACACGGCTAGGATATATTAATTAGTTACGCAGTTCCAGTGCCTACCTTTCAGCTCCATCATCATCATCAGATCAGTTCGATGATAACATTTTCAACATAATTATTTAAGATCATTGGTTTATAGTGCATTTTCATAGTTGCTTTACTACCTTGATTGTGATATCTATGCTATGTCAAGTTTCGTTACCCATTTCTGATCTTCTTCACCAGTTCCACCTCATCAAATGTTACTTTTTGACTGTAAATGCTTGAGTTCTCAATCAAAATATAAAAAAAACTATATAATTGCCTATAATATTTGAGGAGTTCCCTCGATTTCTCATGGATCCCATCATCAAAACTCGATTTTGAAAAAAATGGGACCAATCTGGAAGCATATCCTTTCAAGTACAAAAAAAAATTTGTAATTCCATCCATAAACAACGGAGTTCTGAGGTAACAAACATAAAAAAAAAATAAAAAAAAAATAAAAAAAATACAATCGAATTGAGAACCTCCTCCTTTTTTTTGAAGTCGGTTAAAAAGGGCGAGACAGTAAAATGTTGCTCGGCCGAGACAGAGATGTAAGTGACTTGTAGAAGTAAGCGTTCGGCCGAGCACTCAGCGCTATGTTTACATGTACTGACTACTGAGTATTAGGCCGAGAGCACTGTCTGTCCCTTTTGCTCGTTATGTGTTCAAATTGCAAGAATAAAGTAGGCACGTCGTAAAGACAAGACAGTTGAAGATTTTAGTAGCCATATTGGGTACCGCCATCTTATGAAAGGCTATCAAATCAGCGGCGGCATTACAAAGAGATGGTACATACATGATACTATAGCTAGACTTGCCTTAAAGAAACGTGTTGTATTTAGTTTAGGTTTACCATTTTTCAGTCTGTGTGTATTTTTGATCAAATGTTTTAAGTATGGTGAAGCTGTGATTGTTTTAGGCTTATTAGAAGTCGCGTAGCCAGTAAGGGCTCAGTATTTATATTGCGTAACAGCTCTGTAGCAGCCTCGTAAAAGCTCTGTATGTGATTTATACTGTTAGACTAAAAAGTCGATAAGAAGGAGCATCTCTACGACACCGCGTACTATCGCCTCGCACTATCGTTACTGACACTTTTCAAATAGAGAATTACGCGCTCTTTTCAGTGTGTCATACTATAAATAGTTTTATAAGTACGTACGTAAAACGCAGATCTACGCGAGACGCAATAACTTTAAATGTGTCTCTAATTACGGTATACGAGAGATTAAATTATTTATGTGTGTTGAAACTACTTTTATCTTTAATCTACCGAGGTAATCTTTGGACCTACTGGTCCGATTGGAAAATTTTTAGCAACAATAGAAAGCTGCTTTACTTCTGAGTGACATAGGCATATTTTATGTATGCGGGCGAAGTCGCTGACAAAAGCTAGTAATATATACTCTGCTCTAACGTTTTTAGCATATCAGCGCCAGTGAAACGGAGCTTTCGATTCAAGAGGATGTAGTACTATCACTACTTTGGTCTTATTCTTCCTGCTCTTATCCCAGCGTAACACTTTTTTGTCTTCAACTCTATCCTGTCACCCATCACACTATCACAGACTCTCTTTTCTTTTTTTATTCTAGATTGGCTCTCGTTTGACCACAATCTCACCTGATGGTAAGCGATGATGTGGACGAAGATGGAGCACGCTTGCCTAGAAGCAACCTATTCACTCTTGACTTAAAGACCCCTAGGTTGTAGCTTTCATACTACTCCTGACATAATCCATTCATCTCTTCTTTGGCCTCTCTCTTCCACCAACTTAATAAATATTATTATTTTAATTTAATTTCGTACTTTCCTAGGTATTTGTCTTAGTTATCAGTTGTGTCGTTTTTTTTTTCAGATTCTAAGCAAACAAGATGGCCGCGCCGGATACAGTGCGGAGTCGTACTTTGCTGCTGCTGATACTGGTCCCGGTACTACAGGTGATTACACAAGGCCTCTGTGATCCTGGTAAGTTTTTGACTCATTCCCTAATATTTACGTCTACCTTCCTGGAGCTGCCGGTTTGAGTGAAACTGTTACCGCGGCTCTGGGAATAAGGCAAGGAAGGTACGGGGTAGGTTTTTTAGTCAGTAAGAGTCTGACACTGGTCTCCCGCTCTGCTCAAGAGCGGGTTTCGTCATTCGATGATTTTCACCTACCATAAAAAAAAAATTACGTCTATAGCAAAACCTGAGCGAGTATGCATGCCTATTGGGGCCATGGGTTCGCATCTGAAAGGAAAGCTTGGAGCGCCGGAATACATGGCAACGAAGGAACATTGGAGTTAGTTTAGCAACAGACTGGCTTGGAGAACCCAGACAGACGAAATTGGTAAAAAACTCAACAAATTTGCTTATTATCTCTATAAATTTAATAAAAATAGTGAGCTTAGATTCCGTACTAGCAGCCTATCACTGCTATGTTGCATCAGCTCTTAGATATAGCATAATATGCTGGGGTAATTCAGAAATTCAGTAGATAGAGAAGTCTAGGGGGTGAACCTAAATGTACGTTTTTTCGCAGACTAAAAACCCGATAGTGACTATATAATATGTATATTATAGTTTCCACTCTAAAATAAACCGGTCCTAAGAGTTGATTTATTAGGTAATCGATAACTGTGATATTATGTTTTAGTAAATTCTTTTAGCAGCCATCATAATACACCGAGTTTTTATATTATTATTTTTTAAATAAAATATGAAAGTTATTTTTTTCTTGATAGATTATAACTAAACTTAGGTACAGTCAATATATTTACTGGTAATACATAAGAAATTAAATTATCCTCCTAATTAAAAATGTTTAACGGCTACTTTCAAGAAATATTAGAAGACCGCAATTATTTTGAAAGATATTTAGTTTTCATTACTCCAAATAATGATACCTAATATAAATAATAATGATAAATGATCTTTATTTTGCAAGTAGGTTTAAAAAACACTTTTACACGTCATTTTTTTTATGCTAGATGAGTCCGGTGTTTCCTAGCTGACTACCCTGAGAAGAAACACCGAAACAAACTCAGGGGTATATAAATGGGAATGTGCTTTCTGATGACATAATTAAATATAATTCAAATACTATATTCATATTCCATAACACGTGCGAAGGCCTTCGACTGTGTCCCCCGTGATGTGATCTGGTGGGCGCTGAGATTCAAAGGAGTGCCCGAGACCTATGTTGACATCATCCGAGATATGTACCGAGACTCCGGTTCTGTGGTTCGGACCGCTGTTGGCGATACGAAACCCTTCCCCATCACCGTCGGAGTTCACCAGGGCTCTGTCCTTAGTCCGTTTCTGTTCAGCGTGGTGCTGGACGTGCTGTCCTCCACCATCAGGGACTTACATGAGCAGCCGCCGTGGCTGCTCATGTATGCAGACGACATCGCGCTGGCGGACTCGGACAGTGGGCGCTTGGTTCGACGTGTGGCAGCGTGGAAGGAATCGCTGGAAAACGGCGGTCTGAAGATTAATACGGCGAAGACCGAGTACTTGGCCTGTAACACAACAAACGCTGCTCCTGTCCGCATTGGCGAAGACACAGTTGAGCGCACGGAACAGGTCAGGTACTTGGGATCGGTGCTCCACGAGTCCGGGGACGTCGATTGCGACGTCGACTCACGTATCTCGGCGGCCTGGGCGAAATGGCGTGAGGTGGCGGGGGTTATCTGTGACCCCAAAATGCCGGTTAGGCTCAAAGGACAGGTCTATAAGACCATCATTAGGCCTGTCATTTTGTATGGCAGTGAAGCGTGGCCTGTACTTGAGCGACATAAGCAAAGCCTGCGTGTCACGGAAATGAATATGCTGCGCTGGATGTCTGGAGTTTCGCGGAAAGACCGCATTAAGAACTCCCGCATCCGGGGCAGCCTTCAGGTCCGTGACATAGCGGATAAACTGCAGGAGGGTCGCTTACGCTGGTATGGCCACGTTTTACGAAAACCGGCAGACTACGTGGGTAACAGATGCCTCGCCATGCCGCCTCCGCCGGGACCCGGAAAACGAGGTAGGCCTAAGAGGCGTTGGATCGACGTCGTAAGGGACGATATGCGTGCTAATGGGCTTAAGGCAGAGGACGCAAAAGACCGAGCGAAGTGGAGAAGACTAGGCAGGAAAGCGGACCCCGGGCACCGAGGTGAAAGCCAAGGTAGCAACCGGGACTTACGCTAGGCTGATGATGATGATGATAACACGTGCGAATTCGGCCTCGGTCGTAATGACAAACTTTTTGCACGTGTATCAAAATTAACTATTATAACGCTAGCAGAAGCTAGTTTATCATATTTTGTTTAGCTTAAAAATACTATAGTAATAATGTAATAATATACAGAAAAAAATAAAATTGTATAAGATTTACTAAACAACTTTAATTGATGTAAGTTAGTGAAGGTAAAGATAATATTATTGCTCAAGACACTAAAGGCGGATGTGTAAACACGCGTGCATACAGTACATCAGTCATATCTGTACAAAGGATTCTAGTCCTTCACTTCACACCTCAAGGTCTTTATTACCATATATGTAGGAATCCGGTGGAATAATAGTGAATCTGTGCAACAAGGATGTGTACTGGTTAGGCTGCGGTTCTCCGAGGCGGAATAGAACGGAGCGGAGCGTAGCTGCTTTGCCTATTCGAATCGCCTGGTGAGTGAGTACCCCAGAATACTTTGTACCATGCGTACATGATGTGTCTGTACGTAGCGTGAGTGAGCTGCCCTGCTCAGCACTGCCCTGCCCCGCCACTTTCCGCTCTGCACCGCTCCTCTCTCGGCACTAAACTAATCTAGACTGTTTTCCCGATATTTTAAACAATTCTACCACTCTTCACCAATGCTGTTTCCTTTGAAGCGGTGTGGAAAAGAGATGTCGATTTCAAGCCATGTGATTAATTAATCGCGGCACAGTTCGTCTCCGTTCTGCTCCGCTCCGCCTCAGTGGAACCGCAGCCTTACTGTTTGTTTTTACTGTCACCAAGTACATCCCGCGTGTGTATCAGTCACGAATTGCGATTACGAGCCGGCTATACTTTAGTATTAATGTTCAAAGAACATGAACAGGATTCTCAGTATTGGCATAAAGTCTAAAATTAGACTGCTCGGTAACTGATTTTCCGCAAAATAAACGCCGTATCTATTAAAAGGAGAAACTGACATATTAACAAACAGCTAAATTTACTGGGTCTAAAAATTAAGCACAACACTTCCTTTTGTGATGTAGATGAGCACTATGAGAGCATTTCTCAAAATTCATCCTCCAAGGGGACGGAACGGGAATCTAGTGTCAGTAGGGAGGAACGCGACTTTAACGCGGTGGGAGCCACTGGCAGAAGCTTGTATGCCAAAATTAGAAACAATAAAAAAAACATTGTGTCTCGCATAGACCCGTGCACTTTTGTATGAAAGATTAATAACAAAATGGCTTGATATTAGAATCATTATTAACTTCAACTTTTCTTCAAATTACATTCTATTGATCAAGGTATAAGATAGTTAAGCTAATGTAATGATCATTTACTTAGAGATCCTTGAAATGCATTTCACAACAATCGTGCGCGATGCCCTGTGGTGTAGTACTTGTGAATCACGGATTTTATTATTTGGCAGAATGTGAAGAAGATTTTGATACAATCAATGTCTTGTTATGTTATGTTACATTCAACTTTAATCAGAATCTTTGGAATTTTCAAAAAAGTCCTTTCCTTTGCGCATCTTTGCATCAACCATATTAGAAAGATTAAAATAAAGATTAAATTAATGATTGACCTATGGATTGACCGAATAATGGAATGATTAAGACCGATGTATTTGACAGTTTTTACTTTTTTACATATTGAGCGTATCTTCTTTTAAATAAAAATACAAAAAGATTAAAATCAGTTCACGCAATCCAAGGTTACCAACGGGTACAGCGTCATCTCTCGGGAAATTAGGTTACTAATTTATACATGCGCTACTGGGTTCTGTTACATTGTGAGAAATTTGTGACGGACAAGAAACTATGGAGCCCTACACAGGGCGTGCCCGACATGCTCCTGGCCAGTTTCTTTTACTTCTTTATCTCTGAGGCTGAATACACTAAGATGAAATCTAGAATACAAGTAGACGATGTCCTGAAATAACTTACAGGATTTCGCGAGAATACCTATAGGGAATACGTATTCTTGGGATAATTTTATACTTGTATGGTAGTTTTAATAAAAATCTAGATATCTGGTGGCTTTTATTTATACTAAAGCTCAACATGTCCTCATTTATACTCACTCAAATCGATAAATCTGAACCAAATACCAAACAATAAGAATACACGGAAATACAACCTGATTCACGAATACCCGTAGGCGTTAGTAACACAGCTCCACTTTGAAGTGAGCCACTTTGATATCACGATCATTAGCGCTTGATCTCATTGTAGTAACGCCGAGATCTTGACATTTTCGGCGCGTGCGCAGCCGAGCACTCACGACACCTGCCGACATAGGCCGAACATTTCCCCGCGACCTTGACTGCACTTCCGTTTCCTACAGGTCAAGGTTCAATCGTTTTAATTATCGATTTTCTCGGTATAATACGGTTAATTGAATTATAGGAGTGTATCGTAATTTTTTTTTTAATTTAAAGTTCTTGCTTCCATAATTGCTGGTTTCATACATGTTAATCAATTTGGTGTTAATTTTAGCTATTTCTAATTACACCAAGCCCATTCTGGCCTATTTGTAATCATCATTACATAGTATAAAACAAAGTTACCCCCTATGTATGCTTAGATCTTTAAAAGTACGCAACGGATTTTGATGCGGTTTTTTTTAATAGATAGAGTGATTCCATAGGAAGGTTTATAGGTATAGTATATCACCTTAGCACCACGCGAAGATGGGGCGGGTCGCTAGTGAAATATAAGTTAAAAAGATTATATATATATATAAATATAATATTTATTTTTACCACCACCACCGCACCTGATGGAAAGCGACGATGTGTTCCGTGTTCGGCGATTAAACTCTTGAGCCTCAAGCGAATGCCGGCAATGTTCGCACACCTATTGTCTTTAATTGGGGTATTCGAAAGGTTAAGAAAGTACTTCCTACGTACCTACTTAATTTTTTTTTTAAAGCACGAAGGCTAATAGTTGTATGTGTCTATCTTACTGTTTCTTTTTCAAATGACTGAACGGCTTAATTTAAACAAGACTTGAAATATGGGTAGACTATATCCTGAACATACGATAGTTTTATCTACTTTACTGCTTTGAGCAGTGGTGGCCTACTAGTAAATGCCCCAACTTACTAATTGTAGGACGCGAGGTTCAAACGCAGGCACACGCGCATGACTTTGTGTTATTCATTTCTTCACCACTGCTCTCAAAACGGTGCAGAAAAAAAAAGTGTTCAAACCAGCATGTCCTAGAACCAAAAATTTGAAGACGTGTAACACACAACCAACCCGCACTCGGACCACGTGGTGTATTACGGTCCATTCCTTCTCCTAGAGAGGAGGCCTCGGTCCCAGTAGTGCAACAATATCTGTTACACCGCGGGCGAAGCCGCCAATAGATAAAATAAAAATCTTCATTAAACCAAAATCCTTATACTTAAATTAATATTTTTTTATAGAAACAATTAACAAACCGCTTTCGAATCCTCCAAGAGGTAAGGTTAAGGCTGGCTTTATAAGATGACGTCAGTTATAATTTGATAATTGCACTCAGAGCCCTTGACTTACGCTGAACCTGCGTAAAAACTTAACCTCACATACATACCTAAATAATGCTTATTAGGGTTCTGCACATAAAGAATAAAAACGGGACACTATTGCTATGAATTCGCTGTCCGTTTGTCAGTCATCAGTCTGTACCTCATGAATCGTGATAGCTAACCGTAGGAGCGGAATTGCGGACGGCGAGCAATGGGTAGCTCGCCGTCCGGTTGTCAGGTCAGTCTGGACCAAGCCCAAGTCGTCGACGGCGCGCTCTGTTCCCGCGCGCTTCAAGGAGTTGTCAGCAAAACAGGAAGGGACTTATTCAAAAGAGTCAAAGCCTACTGGGGCCCAGGGTTTCTTTCTAAAAGGAAGGCTTGATAGCTAATCAGTTGAAATGTTCACAGATGATAACGATGATGTATTTCTGTTACCGTTATAAAAACAATTATATTAAAAACAGAACTGATATAAAACAATTATTTGAGAGAAGCTTTTTCGCTGCTTTTTGCTAAACGGTACGGAACCTATCGTGCGCCAGTCCGATTCGCATTTGCCGGGTTTTTTTTTTCGAATGTTCCCGTATAAAAAAGTTTACATCGCTTTGCAAAAACTAAATATAGATAAGTCCATGTAATTTTCTGAGCTACAATATAGCCAATAATGTTTTCTTTTTTGTACGTGTATTATAATAACGGCTTCAATCAGTTTACATCCTGTAATGCTAAAATTAAATCTCACAGAGAAATAAAAATATATAATAACAATGTATTTAGTTCTTCAGATATCTTATTGGTCGATGCATTAAAACACTGTTATAGTAATTATTAACTGAAAGCGATGTTTAGTCGTCTGGGTAAGTTTCCACACTAGAAGGCTGTCAAATTTATAGGCTATTATTTTTAGGATTAGAACTAGAGAAATCGAAATTGGGGTACCTATCCCATTGGGGCATCTATCTCGGCTTTACCCTAACACCCTAAACTAAACGCTCAAAGATCAACGATTAAATCACTGCTTACCATCAGGTGGGATCATAGTTAATCATTAGTTAAATTAAACAAAACAAATAAATAACTTAAAGAGAAAGGATAATAAAGACAATTACCAATGCACGTATAAATCGTATTACCTGTTCTTTAAATCTTGCTCGGCTAACACATCAATCGTTCCGGGACAATTTTTGACATTTAAATGTCATTGCACACCACAACTGCTTCAAGTAATGATAAATAATTAATTGATAACCTAGCTTCCTATACATGAAGGCCGATATTTCCATGTGGGAATTGCAGTAGGTAGGTTCCACGTTATAATTGTCATTGTTTATCACAACTGCTTTTTTTATGGTGGGCAAAAATCATCCAGTGACGAATCCCGCTCTTGGGCAGAACGGGAAACAGTGTCAGACTCCTACTGATTAAACACCCTACCCCGTTACTCCTCTGCTCTTCGCACTGGGGCCAAGCCTTCCTTTCAGAAAGAAACCCTAGGCCCCAGTAGGCTTCGACCCTTTCGCAGTGTCTCTACGATATCACAACTGCTTTAAGTAAAGATTTAAATAATGGGTAACCTGGCTTCCCGTACAAGAAGAAAGTGGGAAATCATCTTCTGCTCTCGATTTAGGGTGCAGTGGAAGGATGTGTCTGAATTTTTCTGACTAAAACAACGCTCGTACCAGGAACTCGGGTCCCCCTTCCAGAAGTCGACCTATCGCCCTACCCGGTCATGAAGGCTGACTCCATACTCCATGTAGAAAGTGAAGGTATATTTGTCGATATTCTGTAGGAGTGGTTGTATAATTTAAATTTATAACTTTCTCAAATCACAAAACGTCGTATGCTTAAATTGTTTTAAATCCAAAATCATAACATAATCATTTGATGCCATATTGATGTGTGAAAGTGCAAAGCTCCCACAATTTGGATATTATCAAATTAAAGATGAGAACAGTGCAAATTATCGTGAGATCACGTAAATCGTGCCTCGTGCGCACTCGGCGAGCGCATGCAGCGCGCGTCGCGTCGCGTCTACATGTCGCGATAGTGAAAGCTGAAGGCCGCTGACTAACGTAACTCCTCCGTCAACAACCTCTATTTAGATACGAGTAAATCACTCTACAACGCCAAAGCACGCTTGAAGAGTTTCCCGTTTCGGTGTTTCTTCTCAGGGTGGACAGCTAGGAAACACCGGACTCATCTAGCTTAAACTGACAGAAAGAAAAAAAAATGACTATCATTATCATTTAGCATCAACTGACTAGCAAAGACTAGCCCGACTTACGAGTTGTAGGTCGTGGGTTCAAACCCAGCCCGGCGCATTACTTTGTGTAATTTATTTCATCACCACTGCTCTCAAAACGGTGAAAGAAAACATCGTGAGGAAACCGGCATGTCCTAGAACCAAAAATTCGACATGGTGTGACATCCACCAACTGGGCCCGCGTGATGGATTACGGTACATTCCCTCTCTTAGAGAGGTGCTATAGTTATGAAATAAATTACACAAAGTAATGCATCTGGTTGGGTTTGAATCTATGACCAACAACTCGTAAGTCGGGGCCATTACCATTCGGCCACTACTGCTCCCGTTTACTATTAACTGGTTATTTACAACTAAAAATAACAGTCACGCGTGTTACATGCAAATCACAAGAAGGGCTAAGCTTTAGCACAGTTGCGACATAAATACGTAGTCGATTGCGGATGCTTCCAAACAATAGTGGGTGGACCCGCAGCTATTTAGCGAATTCCAACGCGAGGATTGTACTTGAGTATTTCCCAACCGAAAAGCCCCATAGTTTACGCCTTTTACTCAAACAGGATCTTTGATTACCAGTTTTTCTTTGTTCCTTCTCAGAAAGAAAAATGTTTTATTTGACACGTATTATGGGAACCATATGATATACTGTGATAAAATATTTTTCTTCTTAAGATTATACAAAAATAAATAATAATAAGAAAACTAATAACGTTTCATGGCTGCTGCGCCTATGCCAGACAGCTACGTGGTAGTTGTAACACGCTGGTTTTTAACTGAACCTTAATTACGATTGAAAATTGGTTTAATTACCCAGTTTTAGTGTGAGGTGTAGGAAATAATAAAACATAAAAACATATAAAAATAAAATTATAAAAATATTTTTATAAGTAGGTATGTAGTACTTTTTAAAAATAAATTTATAATAATAAACTCGTATTTATTATTATAAATTTATTTTTAAAAAAGTCAGCATAAACCGTTCTTAAACTGAACTAAATTTCGAACTCAAATTCCATTCCATAATGTTTTCACATTCACCACTTCCTCGTATTAAATTTTTGACCATGACATTAATAGTTTATTTGACCTTGAGGACAACGCCCATTAATGGCGACGCATCATGCAATCGAGGCTTACTTACCATACTTATATGTAAACGCAAGAAACTGAATGCAATCTGTGTGGTCATCCGCCTATAGAAACTGCACATTAAGACAAAGTAAAATCTCAGAAGTCATTTGACTTCGGCGTTCATCATTATCTTGAACATTTATTTATTTATTTGGATCTCCAACAAAGGTCACACAGATACAGTTCGTAGGGACCCTGCAGAAGGGTCGAAGTCAGCTGGGGCCAAGGATTCGTGTCTGAAAGGAAGGCTCTAGGCTTGGTATAGATGGTAATGTAGGAACGGGGTAGGTTGTTTAGTCGGTAAGAGTCTGACACTGTTTCCTGCTCCGCCCAAGGGCTGGATTCGTCATTGGATGATTTTTACCTACCATAAAGAAAACACAGATACAGTAAAAATCATTAGGCATGGGGTCTTGTGCGTGTGCTCCTTGAGTTACAGGAAACCACAGCATGCACATATAACTAGGTGAAAGATAAAAAATTTAAAATTCACAAACAAAGTACCAATCAGACAAGACAGAAAACATATTCCAATGAGTTATGTCAAATTAAAACTAAAATTTATTTCAAACATGTTATTTTTAATTCTGTTTTTTTTTTTTGCTTTATAATCAGCCAAAATGAAGTCTGACTTCCTAATAAGGTAAGAGGAAGCAAAACTCCATTTATTAGCTTTTAAATACAATTCTAGATGACTTATGATACTTCATGTCAAACCAACAATACGTGGACAAAATGACATAACATTGGTACCACTGAGTGAGTGGGCGTATTGTTAAAGAACACACATCGATCAACATCTTTGAATAACGGAATAAATACAATAAATTACCAACACTTGTTTTATAATTATGTGACACACGATAATGACAGTATAATCTATATATATAAAAGGGGAAACTGTCTGACTGACATATCAACGCACAACCAAAACTGCTGTACCTAGGAGCGTGAAATTTTACGCAAGGCTTCATTTTAAGACGCAGGCGAACATTAAAACAGGGTTTTTTAAATATAATGAGGGTCTAAAGTTTGTATGGAGAACCTTACTTCTAGGCGGGCGAAGCCGCTGACAGAAGGCTAGTCATATTATAATCTAATCGTAACCAGGGGGCTTAGACAAAGTCACATTCTCACTAACGATAGCGAAATTCGAAACTCCGAAATGTATGGAACTGACATATGCCTTCGAAAAGTCACGTGGAATTGTTATTAGTTGTTAATACGTCAAATTGGACGTTTTAATTCGATAACCATAGCCAAAAAGTTGTTATTTTATCGAACCAACACTTCGACTTATCGATATGTTAGTCGATATCACTTTGTCTACGATTTTGTGGTCGACATCGTTAAGGCGAAATCGAACTTAGAAATGGATTCGACACGGAGCGATTGCCACTTGTGTAGGGCCCCAGACTATGTTAATGTACTCATCCTACATACTTGTAATAAGTAAAGGCTGAACATTCCATCTTTAATAGATAAATAAATCATTATGAAATGGTATTTACACTTGTTATTAGTGCAATTACAAAGTATGCACTCATACTTGTTGCTGATTATTTTATTAATTAATGTGTGTATTGCTTCCTGCTTTATTGACATATGTAGTCATAAATAGTAGTCGCATCACTTGACCGGTTATAGCTAAGTAAACAGAAGCTTATAAAACTATTTTTAGTTGCCTCGTCTTTGTTAAACTACTCAAAACATGCACATGTACTCGTATAATACAAAATATATAGCTAAATAGGTATATAGCTTTCTGCCAGCGGCTACGCCCGCGTGAAAGTAGGATCTCCATACAAACTTTAGACCCCCATTACATCCCTTTAAGAGCTGAATTTTGAAAAACCCTTTCATAGTGTTCACCTATGTCATAAAAGGAAACTTTGTGCAAAATTTCACGCTCCTAGGGCCAGTAGTTTTGGCTGTGCGTTGATATGTCAGTCAGTCTGTTTCTCCTTTTATATATATAGATAGATAACACTTCTTAAGTATTCTTTTTTTTATTATACTTTTTAAATGTTACAAAAATCTTGCACAATTAAAAATATAAAAAAAAAAATAGTCATTTGACACCGGATGCAAGTTGCAAGCTAACGTTGTAAGGGCTCTTGAAACAATAGGCCCCGCTTCAATCATACGCGCAAAGTTTCAATTAGTCGTTCTCTGAAATTTTTGTATGTAATTTTCATAATTTATTATTCTTTCCGTAAGAACCTTATACAGGGTTATTGGCAAAAACTAACAACCTCTTAAGAGGTCATTGTACTCATCATTATGAACAACTTTTACTATGGGACCAAACGTGAAATCGCGAAAAAAAATCAGTTGTTCCCTACATTTATGTTCGGTTATCTCGTCAAAATAATAAAAATATAAATTAATAATTATATATTATGTATATTTTAAGATAAATTTCTGTTTTGTTGATATAAGTTAAAATTGTTATCTTTAATGTATTTTTTTTTGTAATAAATTAAAAAAGTAGTTTCCTCGTTTGACTTGTATTTTCTATTATGTATTAATCAATTATTTATAACATACTTCATCAGCATTTTAATGTTCAAACTGCATTGACACATGCCTCCTCTCTAGGAGACCGAATGGGCCATAATCTACCACGCGGGCCCAGTGTGGATTGGACAGCTAATTTTTCATAAAAGTGAAGTATGTTGGATTGGCAACATACTTCAGTGTCACGAAATCGATATCTTAAGTACCTATTTAAAAAACTATTACACTTTTTACTAGAGACCCGGATTTTTCACGGCCCAGTTTAATGTGAAGACTACTAATCTTTGAAATGAACGGCTTTAAAAGACTCAATGAACATGAATTTGTCAAACACATTTAATTTGGTTCTATTGACAAGTTTTTACAGTATTTTTTGCATTAGGGTTCTGAATACCCGTGCAACAATAAAAAATACCCAGATTTGTTTGGAAAAAACCACTCAATTGGAAATAACGTTTAGCTGTAGTACGTGACTGTAAAAATGTATGTTACTAGCTGTTCCCTGCGGTTTCACCTGCATCTCTTATTACTAACTGCCTTACCCCCGTAGGTTGTAGCGTAATTTTATATAGCCTATTATAGCCCTCCTTGGCCTTCCTTCTTTACTATCTAACGCAGTAATATTTTTTTTATTATGGTAGGTAAAAATCATGCAATGAAAAATCCCGCCCTTGGGCGGATCGGGAGACAGTGTCAGACTCTTACTGACTAATCAACCTACCCCGTTCCTACGTTATATACCAGACCTTGCCTTTCTTTCAGACACAAACAAATATTCGGACCAGTAGTTCCTGAGATCAGCACGTTCAACCAAACAAACCAATTCCTAAGCTTTATAATATTAGTATAGATTTTGATGAGCTGATGTGTTCCATGATCCATGATCTCATTTCATTGTAAAAAGTTTTATTAGTGCAAAAACGTAGCACATGAAACTATTAAATTAATTACCTATCTGTGTACCGGATTTACTTTTTATGCTTAAGCGGAACCTGCGGTCATCACGATTCGCAAATTGTTAGTTTTTGTAATAATATCGTCTAATAGGGCCATTAAAAGTTAATGACTTATTCTGGCCCAAATGTTTATCTTGTCTATGAGAATATTACCCGCCATACAAAAACGAGAATACGTAAGGACTAATTGTTACGTTATGTCAACCAATTACCGCTAGGACATGGGCAATACAAACAAATACTTCATAATTAGTGAAATAATGGTAAAAAGTCGTCTCGAATAATTTGCGTTTATAACTTGGCTAGGAGGATTAACCATAACTACATATATATATATATAACAATAGCCTATACGTCCAAAATTTGTCTCAATAATATTATTGTAAAGGCGAAAACTTTCGCCTTTGTTTGTTACTTCTCTCGGACGCCTGAACGGATTTGGATAAGATGAAAATGAAATAACAAACTACAGTCACGCACAAACTTACCTACCCATGAAAAAGTTCAATTCTCGAGTTGAGTCTCGAAGATTTTTTCGATCGACGTAACTACAAATTCTAGTTTCCAGATTTTTTCCTATTCTTTTGCCATAAGATCTTGGCTCCATGCCCAGGATTCTAAGTGAACAGGTAAATTTTTATATTTTTAGAGGGTCGGTATATACCTAGATTTTTTGAGATATAACTGGCCGTATCGTTTTTCTAGTGAACTTAGAAGCTTGATTTTTTCGTAGCTTCTAGGGACCGCAAACCTTAGAATAAGGTGTATACTCGTACCTCTACGCGTCACTGAGATAAAGACTATTGATAGACAGACAAACGGACAACAAAGTAATCCCATAAGAGTTCCAATTTTTCCTTTGAGGTAACCCTAAAAATGGAAAACGGCACAGCAGACTTTTTATCCCGCAAGCATGCTCCCTTACGATAACTTTGTACTATCACGCGAGCAAAGCCACCGGCATCAATTAATAATAAATATACCTAAGATCTTATATAAATCATCACATAAATAAAATATAACATTCGTTATTGGGTATAAGTACCACTTGAGACAGTGAAATTAATGAGTGGTTCTGTCACTACATATATACATGCATATATGTGCATACGAATAAAAAGTAGTTTTAAATGAATTCAACAAGTCACGGTTTTTTTATACACGATTATTTTAACCGCAAGACAGCAAGAGTCACGGTCTCTCAGAACGTTTTTAAACTTTAATAATAATACCACGAAAATAATTACATATACACATTATGGCAATATCTGAAATCAATTTTAGTTAGTACAAGTAAATCAGAGTCATTTATTATTCCCTAGTTTAAGCGCGTCACCGGTAAAGTATAGAATTCGGGTATTATATAGATTCTCTAGTGATTAAATAGTATTCACAGTTAAATGAAAGACAATTAAGCTATCTTTGGTCAAATAGGAAAGAAAGAAAGGAAAAAAGAAAAGAAAGAACGTTTATTTGTGCCTCACACAATCGTATAAAC
Organism: Mythimna loreyi; assembly: GCA_029852875.1. Taxonomy (NCBI): domain Eukaryota; kingdom Metazoa; phylum Arthropoda; class Insecta; order Lepidoptera; family Noctuidae; genus Mythimna; species Mythimna loreyi. The sequence goes on from CM056792.1 coordinate 14,601,500, forward strand.
TAAAAATACAACAATAAAAAAGTGCGAAATCTGTGTGAGGCCAAAAAGGTACCCAACTCAACATATTATTATGCGTTATTTAAAATGATAAATATTGCAGCTCTGGTATTATGTTAGAAATATAGGAAGTGTACACTAAGCGGGTGACCATTCGACCCCGACATCTCCTGAACTAATTAGTAACATAGAGCACTCCGACACGGACAGGTTAGGTTCGATCGTTTCGAATCTATTTTATCTAGCCTCAGTTATCCTCTTCACTCTTTTCTGTAAATTTTTCTAACTCCAGGTGTTTTTAATATATCATCATAGTGCGGGATTGCTCCGCAAATGTCCTTTTCATAGAAGTATTTATGCGTGTGGAATACGCACGTGGGACGCCGGCATGTTCCCATGCAACTCCACATGTGGAGCAACCTCATATGCCTGATGAAATCTGTAGGATATTAAAAAAACCCTTACGGTGTTTTTTTTTATAGTAGCTAAAAATCATCCAATGACGAGTCCCGCTCTTGGGCGGAGCGGAAAACAAGTGTCAGACTCTTACTGACTAAACAACCTACCCCGTTCCTACATCGCCATACATACCAGGGCCATAGCCTTCCTTTTCAGACGCAAACCCGTGGCTCTGATTGGCTTCGACCCTTCTGCAGGGTCCCGACGGTACCCTTACGATGTTTGACCTATAATAAAACGACGTATTTTACAGATTGCCAGTAACACATGCACGTGTGTCCTAACTAACCCACTTAGATCAGCTGTCAGCGGTCGAGACTAGCTAAACTAGCCTGTTACTGCAAATTATTGTGTCTCACATGATTACGAATAAAGTCCTTATTTCAACTGTATAAGTTAAGTTAGAAAATCTACATTTCTAACAACAAAAACCACTGGTTTAGACTACTTTACGTTGAATGGGTTGGGTTAGTACCTACTTAATAAACGAGTAGTACTAGCAATATTGCTTAGTACGAATTTATATACATTTAATTAAACTATTGATTATTATTTTTAATAGTGAATTTACCACTTCTTACTTTGACTTTTATTGATAATTGTATCTTGATTAACATCATCATTTAACAAATATTCTTCGAGTGGCATTACAATCGGCTTTATTTAATATGTTGTCTTTGTTGTTTACTACTGTTCATTACAAATAACTACCTGCTCCGGCAAAACTTCGTGCCGCCTAATAAGGATCATTTTCTCACCGTTTAAGCCTTCCCCGAATTTTACACGACCATAATGAGCCAAATCGGTATAGCCGTTTTCGAATTTTAGCGAGACTAACGATTAGCTATTTTTTTTCAATATAATCTTTTATTATGATAAAGCTTGCATTTGCATGCCTCAAGGCGTAAATATATTTGAACTGTGTTATATTTTCAATAACTTAATGTAATATTAGCAAAAAAATAAATAAATTATACATACTAACTTCTGTAAATTATACATACTAGCTTCTGCCAACCGCTTTGCATTTACGGAAGTTTTTCCATACAAACTTTGGACCCCAAATTCAGCCCACACCGGAGGTGATTTTTTGAAAATCCTACTTTTGTACCTATACTTCGAAAAACGAACATCTGTTCAAAATTTTAGTGTTCTAGATCCATTCGGTTTGGGTGCTGCTGAGTCTCGACTTTACCTTTTGTTATCTAATTTATCCCTACCTATACCTATACCTTTCGTTCAATCATGTAACAAATTCGACTGTTTCTATAAATTGTAATTTGACAATTAAAGAATGTTATTTTTTTCACCGCACCAACTCCTTTGGTACAGACATATGAATATACTTTTACCAGTTGGTACCTTATTCATAAGGTGACTTTCGAAATCGCGGTTTTGCGATTACAATCAATTTTGTTCGACGAAGCTAATAAAATCAAAGACTTGTTTCCATCACTCGATATTTGATCGATCAATGTCATCGAGTAACCGGTCTATGCCTAGCCCTGTTTACACTTGCCTGTACTCTCTCCCAAGCTTTCAACATGACAGCACTGTCGACATTGTCAGCCTTTGATTGTAACGCGGCATTCTCGATATATGTTACGAAACTAGAGCATACTCGTATGAATAGGTACAAATAGAGATCTTAGATGTTCATGTCACACCCACAGTCTATCAAAGAGTGCCACTGACAGGCTCGTTAGCCTTTATCTTAATTATCTACCTCCCCTTTAGTGTGTAGCCTTTCGCTGTCCAGATCTTAGGTTGATAGCTATAAGTTACATGCACGAATTAGAATGCAACAGACTATAAATTATTTTTTATGGCCACATGCACACAATCATGACATATGGTAGGTACAGTACGCGACAATTAAATTGGAACATTGAAGAATTAAAGCTGAAGAATAAACATTGAAACTGATGAAAACTCCTTTATCTACATATATATATATGAGAAGAAACTGACTGACTGACATCTCAACGCACAGTCAGAACTACTGGAACTAGGAGAGTGAAATATTGAGCACCGAGAGAGGATTTCCGAAATTCACCTCCTAAGGGATTTAAACGGGGTCCCAGAGTTTGTAACGAAAAAGCTTTTCTCACGCGGGCGAAACTTCTGGCAGAGACTAGTCTGGTACAACTGAAGAGCAAAAAGTAGTACAAGAAGGTACTGTTAAAGATCAGCTAGACAACCATTTACAATACATTACAATAAATTGATAATTAGACCCAAAAATTGGTTTTTGAGCATTCATGGTCAACCGTCGTGATGGTTCAACTTATGTAACTATTATAACCAAATGTTAGGTCTCATTCAAAGGTCTTATGTGCAACCACAATAAAAGTTTCAATTTATTCGTCACGTACTTTACAGCGCTTTTGTCTTAGCAAATATAGCGTTTAATCAAACGTTATTGCACCTTGTGTTCTATTTATACTTCGATCAATCTCAATTTATCATTCATTTGTCTTTATTTTATCTAATCAGTGTATTACATACTTGCAGAGGTTCTTGATTTACGGACATTTATTAATGAGTACCTAGTTTAATTTCTAACTGTTGTGCTGTGTCTGTATCGAATAAATTTATTTCTATTCTATTCTAATTTAGTGCTTTAGCCGATTTTGAGATACAGACAAAGACATGAGAGAAGCATAGAAATTACCAAGCAATTCCGATTTCTTAACGACTAGGCTAACTTACTATTGCAATAGGCTGTCTTTAACTTGAAATCAACATCGAATACCGAATCTACACTCATGAGTCATTATTATAAATGTCAGCGCCAAACATTTCCAATTTGCGTTAATACCAATACAAATTATGATAATTAGAAGCCTAATATATCACGTTATAGTGCATGCGAACGTTCCCAAATACCAATATAACGCAGGTAGCACCAAATAAAAATAACTAAACATTATATTATACAACTTATTTTTTTTAACACTATAGGTACGTCGCGCACAGTTCCCGCACACCTCAAGGAATTGTCAGCAAACTGTAGGACCCTGCAGAAGGGTTGAAGCCAACTGGGCCAAGGGTTCGTGTCTGAAAGGAAGGCTCTGGTCCAGGTACATATGGCAACGTAGGAATGGGGTAGGTTGTTGAGTCAGTAAGAGTCTGACACTGTTTCCAGCTCCGCCCAAGGGTGGGACTCGTCATTGGATGATTTTTACCTACCATAAAAAAAAACACTATTTTAAGGGGCAGAATATGATTCTTGGTGACTTTATAAATCAAAGATCACGTCTAAATGGTTAATCCGTATTTATAGAAAAAAAAAAACAATTTAGACTAGGTATTTGCCTAATAATTTGATAAACGAATATTTACGTGTTTTTCATAGAACTTGATGTGGTGTATTTTCAAAGATAAGTTAGTAAGTCTTCACTTTTTTTGTCTGTTTGTTAGACAGTCAAAAACGATTAGATGTATTTAAATGCAACTTTCACGTACTAAAAGATAATTTTACCAATCTTTTGATATACGGTTTTTTTTTCATATTGTGTGTAATAGATGAAAGACAAATATTCGAATAATCTTGATGCACGCCAAATGACACTAGCTTCTCTTGTTCGCTCACAAGGTCACCAGCGTATATTTGCCCTTTAAATGCATTATATAGAACTTATTTTTTCTCAACACTATATAGGTAAGTAGTCCGCCATTTTAACCATGATGAATTATAAGTTCATAATAAACTATGTCATGTCGCAATTCTAATAAGTAATATCACAGTTATTCTATTGACATTTTAAAACAATTTTCAATCGATTATTGCGACCGTAATTACTTATGAAACATATATTATGTGGTAAAAAATGCGCACACGCAGGTGTCACGGCAACAAGTGGTCTGTATCTTTATCCGTTTCTATTATGCAATCATTAAATACGTAGGATTTTTTATTTATTTATTGGCTGTAGTACTGAGTCAATCGGCTAATCTTATAATTGTCTAAAAATGCAAACTGTCATGTCTACAGGCGAGGGATGACGATGTGAGATCGAATCGAAGAATCAATATTATAGGACAACAAAATTATCAGAAACTTGAAATCGAGATTTTAAAAATTTGGTCGCTCTCTGTAGGTTACTACAGAGAACGACCAAATTTTTAAAATTTGCTACAAATTTTTCCTCAAACTAATATTTATGTCAATGTTTTGCATCCGTCTACTCACCAGATAAGAATGTGAGTTTTAGACTTGTACTGGATAATCTGTACCGTGCTTTTTAGGACTCAGCCGACCAAGTAATTAACAAATGGAACTTTAGGAAATCGACCATTTTGAACTCGATTTATTATTGAATCGATTATTAGGACCTCGATTTAAATCTATTCAAAAATCGATTTTTATCAGGAAGTATTGCCATCCCTACTGCTGATGCCATTCTATAGTGACTTTTCAAGGAAGACTTATATGGCTGGATAAATTTGAGCATTACAATCACACAAACATTAATCAATTAAATAAATGATCTACAAATAAACAAGGATCTTAAAGTCTGAAATAAAATAAATGATATTAGTAATTACGTCGTGGACAGATTACCCATTAATTTTGTGAATGTCTCGTAGGTGTGGGTGTGATGGCAGTTTGTCCTCGCAACAGCTCTAGATTTAATAACATTATGTATCTCTTTGCGACAGCTAACAGTTATTTATTATGTCAACCGACGATAATTCATTAAGTCCTTTCAATTTTATTGAGGTTTTTATTGAACATCACAGTTGGTAGTCACCTATTAGTCAATTAAATGAATTAGTCGACCCCTATAAATGTTAGATTTAACTTAATCTCGTTCAGATCTCTATAAAATGTTTGAATTTTTATGCCTTTTGTCTGTAAACTTGATGTTTGCAGTCATTGTTTATTAACAATAAGAATGAAGACGACATAGATTAATTGTTTTATAATATATTAATATAATAAAGAGGTAAAGTTTGTTTTTTTGTTTTTTTTTTTGTGTGTAGGAGGTAATCTCTGGAACTACTGGTCCAATAGGAAAAATTTTAGCAACAATAGAAAGCTGCTTTACTCCTGAGTGGAATAGGCTATTTTATGTACGCGGGCGAAGCCGCTGACAAAAGCTTGTTGTTTTATAAAAATGTTTGATTGTTGGGAATGTACAAAAAAATTTGGTGTTAATGCTGAACTTGATTAGTTGCAATTTTTTAAATGCATATAAATGTTTTTTTCATTTGCTATAAACTAATGCTTGACTGCAATCCCACCTGATGCTAAGCAGTGATGTAATCGTTGACTCAACTAGTCTGTAACTGTGATCCTACCGAGGTTTTTTCAGGTGGGAAATCGTCCAGTGACATCTTTCGTTACACGAGAGAGCATATCAGACTTTTACTGGCTAACACCACCTCTCCGCTATGAACTAGTTATTTTTTTGCGTTCTTTAGGTTTTCTACTCAGAAATTCGCCGTACCCTTTGCGTGTATTGGCTCTACTCGACCCTACGGTTTTGCTGGTATTACTTTGAGGCCACGTAAAATACTACGCACCGTCGTCAACTGCAGTCAGTCAGGACGGCTATCGGACGGCCGTCCGTAAAGCTACCTATAGCATACGCTCGGGTGTGTCCTGTCGCGTGAGGGTGTGAGGGTCCCAATTGCAGGGCCGAAGTCTTTTGGGGCACTGGTAAAGTTTTTAAAAGGAAGGTCCAACCCCGGTATGAACTGCTAAGAAAGAAAGGGGTGGATCGATTAGTCAGTAAAAGTCTGACACTGTTTCTCGCTCCGCCCAAGGGCGGGTTTCATCTTTCGATGATTTATTCCGTCATAAAAAAGGGGGTGATAGTCTGTTCTCTCTTCGCATGAGATTATTAAATTCGCTAGCACTACTTCTTTCCCTTCTTCTCACTCCGGTCCATAACCTGAACTGTTTCTGCCGCATATTATTCAAGAAACAAGAAGATGCCATAACAACCTCTTGGGAATTTTTAGTAATATTCTTACGAGTATCAATGAGTAAAAATAAATCTACAAATTATCAATATTTCACTCAAATTTTAATCCAGTAATCAATAAATTAAATAATAAACTTTACTATTTTTTAATAAATATATTTGCTGGTTTAGCTATTTATATATTATAGGTACCTACATCAAAGAGTTATTATGGCACGATTTATGTATAACTTTGAGGGCCGCATCTCCGAAATAATGATATATTGACTATAAATAAGGGCAATTAGATGTTAATAGCAAGATCGTCTACAATCAAACCGATAAATCTTTAAATAAATTCTAACAGTAGCTTGTTATTCCAAATGTAATTTTTTTTTATCGAACCATGATATACCGTTTTACTAAAGCTACTTGTATGTTTTTTGGTTGAGATTTTTTATTTTTCCCAAACTAAAAGCGAAATTTCCCAGTTTTAACCAAATCTCTGGACAAACTGCACTTTATCCGATTTGTGTTAACAAAACCAATATATTAATAAACAGCGTTTGTTCTCATTGCTGGGTTTCATTCAGGCCACCACTCACGGAATCTCTTCTCGAAAGGGAAGTAATCCACCTCGCGGACCCAGTGCGAGTTGATGGATGTCACATGTCTTTGAATTTTTGGTTCTAGGATGTGCCGGAATCCTCGCGATGTTTTCTCTTCACCGTTCTCGCAGTAGCAATGATATAAATTACCCAAAATAATATGCCTGGCTGGGTTTCAACCCGCGACCTACAACTCGTAATTCAGAGCCGTTACTACTCAGCCTCTACTGAAAGAAAATCTTTTTATTTACGGGATATGACATGATCAGCTAAGACTAGTTTACAGATTAAAATAAAAAAGTATATTTAATATTTTTCCACAACTATCACACAATATCATCTAGTCCCAAGCTAAACAAAGCTTGTGTTATGAGTACATACACATATATTTCAAAATACATATTATAGATAAATTGATCACACAAAAATATTTGTCCTCGGTGGAAATCGAACCCACGACATCTGGCATAGTAGTCAGAGCTACTAACCACTAGACCAAAAGACCAGTCAAACTAAATAAAGTAAAAACATTATATAAAACAAATACACTAAAACATAAATGATATCAAATTCAAATAATCCGACGTCTATTTCCAACTTTAAGCTCAATAAACGCGTAACACTAACAAGGAGCTCATTGCGATGCATCTCGGTTAGCGGACAGAGCAAGGCCTCGATAGGAACGCTCGAGCACGCATCTAGCACGGCGGCGAACAATCCGCAAAAACATGTACCAGCACCTGACGCAATGCGTGTTCATTAACTATGCTTACCAATAAACATTCTACGCCATTCATTACATGAGATTGGCTCGCCACACAGGTTGCTGCTAAGTACATCTATTAATAAGGGTTTTTTTTTTTTTTTTTTTTTTTTTTATGGTAGGTAAAAATCATCCAATGACGAGTTCCGCTCTTGGGCGGAGCGGAAAACAAGTGTCAGACTCTTACTGACTAAAAAACCTACCCCGTTCCTACATCGCCATACATACCAGGGCCAGAGCCTTCCTTTTCAGACACAAACCCGTGGCCCTGATTGGCTTCGACCCTTCTGCAGGATCCCTACGGTTGCTGACAACTCCTTGAGGCGCGCGGGAACAGTGCGCGCCGTCGACGACTGGGCTTGGTCCGGACGATTACCAGACGACCGGACGGCGAGCTACCCAATGCTCACCGTCCGCAAGCCCACGCCTACGGTGGCCGGAAGTCAGGATCGGAATCCCGGCGGCGTCTGGGGCGCAAACGCCGTTGCCTTATGCGGTCCGCCTCCTCCTTTGCTAGCATTACTGCTTCGCAGAAGGAGGCGACCGCCTGCCACTCCTCCTCACTCCGAACCATGGCTTCTACCAAGGCCCGGCGCGAGAGATCGCCGCCACCGATCGCTCCCACGAGGACACAGCGGTGCTCTGCCCAAGCGGGGCACACCTCAACCGTGTGCTCCACCGTGTCCTCCGGGCGGTCCACACAGTGGCGACACCCGGGCGTCTCTTCCGCACGAATCCGATGCAGGTACCTCCCGAACTCTATTAATAAGGGTTTCAAATAGCAGCAAGTTGGATTTTTTTAGGGTTTTTTTCAAGGTAGATAAAAATTATCTAACGATGAATCCCGCCCTTGGGTGAAGTGGAACAGGAAACAGTGTCAGACACTTACTGACTAAACAACCTACCCCCTTCTTTCCTTGCCTTGATCTCAGGGCCCTGGATTATACAATGACATCTCTTACTCTAGGGCAAAGCGTGAAGGCATGTCAGATTTTAACTGATTAAAACCACATTTGTTCTTTTTTACCTTGCTCTTTAGTATCTCAGGGCTCCTTTTAGGACTAGCCATAGATGTAGGGTTACTTTGATATAAATATCATGTCTTCGACATTAAATTAAAAAATAACGTTTAAATATGATGTCGATTCCACCTAAAAAGCTCGGTTTATTCTATTCCTAAACAAAGGCTTCACTCTCCCTTATTTTTGCACATGTCTGTCTTCACCCTTTGCGGGCCAGTACCTTCAGTAAGAACCAAATTCATCTTTCCACATTTATCTTAATCTGCTGTGACGTTATCTTTGTGCAAAGTTTTCCCCTTCACTTATTGAAGTTTCGTTCCATATTATTACCGATAAGTAAATCTCTCCTAGTTGAACATTAACGTTTGTTACAGACAAAGTTAACCAAACTCTTTCTTTTTTCAGAGGTGTACTATGAGAAGCAGCGCTACGATGGCTGGTTCAACAACAGAGCTTACCCAGACTGGGGTTCGGTTGGTGAGTACCACAAAGTTTAATAACATAATATCACCAAAGTAGGGAAGGATTTTATGATTTTTTTAAAGTTTTTGTGTACAATAAACAATTAAAGAAAGAAAGGAGATGTGTTACATTTTCCATACCTGTATAAATACATACTAATATAATAAAGCGGAATAGTTTTTAGTTCGTTTAATAGCGCTAATGCATAAATCCATTAATTCGACTGGTGTACTTACTTATTCGGCTCAATCAAGATTTATCATTAATAGCTGAAATCGATTCAATACCTGATACTGAAGATACTATTTTCAGGATGAGCGTTTATTACGTTTCATGTTGTATAACATTGCATTATGGATATAGCGGTGTAATAAATAAAGTTGCTGGTTAACTCGCGACGGATTGCCAGGTGTATTATATTTTAAAAAAGATTTTATACCCATCAGATAACATATTCGATAAACGTCTAAAGATCTAAAGATTGAGATATCTCTTAGCTTAAAATTAGATCAAGATTAATAGGTAATTATTGTGCAAGAACAATAATGGTTGAATAATAGAAGTTTGTCTAATGCTAATTACACACAAGTACCAATTACGTAAGTAAAAAACATTATAATTAGCTCCTTATTTAAGAATAATGACTGCCTCAATCAAAAACCTATATAAGTCACTCACAGACAAAAAGGCTTACAAAACAGTAATCAAATTGAAGTTAAATATCAAACAATACTATGACCAAACATGCAAGTGTACATAGAAACCCGAGTAGTGTTGTAACACACATGTTGTAGGTATATCGAGTAATCCACACGGTCAAATTCGACCTCTTTGTCAGCTGTCATTGTTTGAACTGACGTTAATCAAGTACGGTTTGCTTTAGCTGTTTGATTTATCGAGTTGACCTTGCTCTAATCTCTCTACCACATAGCTAATTTGTCGTAGGCCCACCTTTAATTCATTTTAGTGGTATAAATACTTTACGGTCTTGTTTAAGGTTCCGTACCCAGAGGGTAAAACAACAGTGGAAGAAAAAAACATGTTGCGCCGACTCCAAGTAATATGGGATAAGAGTAGGATGATGATGATGATGATGATGATGATGATGACCCAGAGGGTAAAACAAGACCCTTTTACTGACACTTTCCGTCTTTTTGTCACCAGACTTTTTATCTCATGAACCATAATAGCCAAATAGTTGAATCTTCACAGATGATGTATTTATGTTGCAGCTATAACATGAAATGCTAAAAACAAACAAAAAATAGGGCTTGCAGAATGTAACGGAAACAGCCAATTCTGTACCATATAAAATTGTACATACATTGCTGGCAAATAAATGTTTCTGATTCTGATTTACTTATAAAAAACGTGTTGTGTGCCAAGAACCGTATGGAAGCCTTCGTACGCAAGACCGACTCACACTTGACAGATTTTGATTTTACTATATGTATTGAATTAAAAAGTTATACCTATAAAAATAATGTTGTCAAATCTGTAATTAAAATTACATTGTTTTGACAATAACTGAATGCATTACCGACCTTGGGACCTAAGACCTATTTTTGTTGGAACTAAATTGCATCTTGATTTTGTAGTTACTTCGCAAGTATGATTCAGAATCCATACTTTCTCGTTTTAGTCCACAACATAATATATCTTTAATCGGTCTATATTATTAAGAAACTGATAAGGAGAGTATTTATCAGAAAGCCATTAAGAGGCTTTTAGTGCTCTGATCAGATACTAAAATTAACAACAATACTTATCTTTTGCTCTCGTTTATATTTATAACAATCTTAATTTATGTACTATGTGCACATTTACCACTTAAATAAAGCTATTATTGCGTATTATGGTGTCTGTCCACGTTTCTCTGAACGTAATACAAGAATTAAACACATTTTTATTTCTCGAAGCTTTTTATTCAAATTGATCGTAACCTCTGAGTGTTTCGCATTTTCTTAAACGAATATAATAATATTGATAATAAAGCTGGAACAAAAATTATGATCCTTATAAATGGTTGTCATTAAATTTTATGTTATGTGTTTCTTTAATTGCATCCGCATTGAAGTATTTGTCCCTGGGAGGTATTGCATCAAGTAGATGATGATCCTAGCTCGAACAATCGTTATAAAATAATGAACGAACGATTAGAAAGCGGACTTCATTCAAATGTATGATTAGCTTGAAAATTTTTAAGTTTTGTGTAGCTGTTAGGTATATCCTAAAACCTTATTTATTCTATTTGAATTTTTCATTTCATATGTGAAATTCTAAGTTTATCTAGGATATAATGTCACCACTCGTATCTAAAATCACGCAAAGGCGTTAGTCTTGCCCACCTAGCCAAGTTGATAATCTACGTTCGATAACGCTTGTAAACAACTAATCAAATGTATGGGAATGACTTCATTTCAACAAAATTAGTAGCCAAGTTCACATTATTCAAAACTAGCTTTTGTTAGCGGCTTCGCCCGCGTACATAAAATATAGCCAATGTCACTTAGGAGTAAAGCTTTCTATTGTTGCTAAATTTTTTCCAATCGGACCAGTAGTTTCAAAAAAACAAACTTTACTTCTTTAATAATTAAGTGTAGATTAGTGTAAATGTAGACGACAAAATGAAATGTAATTGTTTCCACAATGATCATCGCTACATCCAGCAGTTTTATGATATAACTAGCTGTGCCCGCGACTTCGTCCGCGTGCAATAGTTATTTTGGGCATCATATTTATTTTTGCAAACAACCTCAGCTTTATAAAATATAGCTGTTACCCACGACTTTGCCCGTGTCAATTTCTGTTATTAATTTAGACAATTTAGTTTTTAAAAGAACATAATTATCTAAAAGTACTTCATAGAGCTACACCCTCCACTTGGGCACGCCATAATCTCGGTGGTAAGTGCCCTCTTTGAGGCGTGGTTGGATAGACATCACGCAGGACATGACGCAGGTTCTCACCGGACATGGGAAGTTCAGTTATACCGGGGCTCTGGGAATAAGGCAAGGGAGGAACGGGGTAGGTTGTTTAGTCAGTAAGAGTCTGACACTGTTTCCCGCTCCGCCCAAGAGCGGGATTCGTCATTGGATGTTTTTTACCTACCATAAAAAAACCCCTCCGTGCCGCCCGCAAGCAACCCAAATTTTGCACATCATGCGGCGTGTGTGAATTTTATATCGGAGTATTTTAAAATTGTAATATCTTCTAAGGTGTTCATTGAAAATAAGTGATTACAAAGACAATTTTGTTCACAATTACATACTCTTAATCAACAACACATTTATTTGGATAAAGTTTAATTTTACTATGTTGATACAACTTGGTAATAGTGCATTAATTTCGGCCAAATTTGATTCCCATAAAAACGGTTCTAGTGAGTTAATCTTAAAAGATAGACATATACTGTCGCGGACATTTTTTTAGATCATTTTAAGAGGAATAATTCTTTCCTACATATTTTTTTGGTATCTTCTACCGTTTTCGCAGCGCACGCAACGGAAGCTCTCAAAGATGAATATTTTTCCCCGTTTTTTCCATATTTTCCATTGTTTCTTCGCTCCTATAAGTCACAGCGTGATGTTATATAGCCTAAAGCCTTCCTCGATAAATGATCTATTCAACACAAAAAGAATTTTTCAATTCGAACCAGTAGTTCCTGAGATTAGCGCGTTCAAACAAACAAACAAACAAACAAACTCTTCAGCTTTATAATATTAGTATAGATTAATACTTACGTTGACGCGTATCGATTGTAGAAAGAGACTTGTAACGATTGTAACTTGGCTAAGGGGGGTGTTTAGATCTCAGTCCGTGGTTCACTTCATCTGATGTTTACTTGTGACTAGTTTTTTGCCAGCGGCTTTGCCTGCGTGAAAATAGGTTTCCGCACAAACTTTGGACACGCATTTCATCCCTTTAGGGGGTAAATTTTGGAAAATCTTTTCTTAGTGTTCCCCTACATCATACACGGAAGCCTTGTGCAAAATTTTACTCTCCTAGTCCCAGTAGTTTCGGCTCTGCGTTGATATGTCAGTCAGTCAGTTTCTCCTTTTATGTATATGTATAGATATCAAAAAGTGGCCAGCTTAGTACCATTTTAATTTCTCGAGATCAAAAGAAGATATGATACGTCTGAAAGTTTTCACGTTTGATGAGAGGGTTAGATCTTAAAAAAAAAACACTTACCATATTAGTGGTTCCTAGCTCCCTTAGTTAGTTATTTCGAAACAATCGCACCACAACTAAATGAGTAAATTAACCAATTTATTTATAAGCCAATGATTGTTTATCAGATGACAGAAGCTGTTTTGTGGTCCCTGAACCACTTTCGATATGATCATATTTGTAACACAATTTATGGAAACTTGTCTTCAATGTGAGTGGGAACTGCTTTATATTTTTTGTGTGTCAATAATGGAGCAGAATTACGTAAATGGTATTGTTGAGCATGACTTCAATATTTATCAACTACCTTTTGGAATACGCAGTGTACGCAACTTTAGAATGTATTAGGTGTTTTTATGCATTTATCCTTTAATGTTGGTGTCATTTTGACATAAAACTAAGGTTCTATATAGTTATTTTTTTTAAATTCTAGACTACGATTTGACAACTCAGAATATCACACTCTATAAATATGTTCCCAATTTTCTGGAGTTTGACATTTTAATTTGTCAAATCGTAGTCTAGGATTAAAAAACGAACTATAGCAGCTCTTAAAGTGATCCATTTAAAAATCAAAATCAAACTATTAACACGTTATGCTAATGCCCCTGATTAAATAATAGACCATAAATAACTCGATATGCATAGTTAAACGTGTTTGCTCAGTACAGGTATATCTGACCTAAAATTTGACATGTTGGTCTAGTGGTTAGTGGCCCTGACTGCTAAGCCGGAGGTCGTGGGTTCGATCCCCACCAAGGACAAATGTTTGCGTGATGAGCACGATCATTTGTTATGTGTCTGGGTGTTATTTATCTACAAAACAAAAATGTATGTATTTAGAATTTATAAGTATGTTTATCAGTTGTCTAGTACCCTTAACACAAGCTCTGCTTAGCTTGTGACTAGACGACGTTGTGCGATAGTTGTGGTTATATTATATTATATAATATTATTAGAAATTTTATACCATTGCTTTAATTTACAGTTCAAAAGCAGCTAAGCACAACTTAAATTAAAATTTATTCGCTTTTTACATCAATGCTTCACCATCGAAGATTGAGTTATGGCATATCTTGCAAATAATAAATACCATTAAAAGGATGTAAACCAAACTGGACTTCAAAATTGAAATATCTGAAGCACAATCTGATTAATTTAATTTCCCATATAGAGGCAAGCATGCCATGCGTCCAACGGAACGCGAGACGAATGCTTATTAATTAAACATAAAATAAAATATATAATTTGTTAACATGTTTGTAAATCACCCATTAAATCAGTCCCTGGGTGGCATATAGCTAATTAGGTTGAAGAATATAATTTATATTTTAGTTTGACATCATAAAGCCATTTTTTCTCATTTAGGTATTGTATAAGAACTAAAGCTAATTCGCAGACTTCTTTTGGAGTTGCTCAGCGAAGCATTGAAACAGATACCATTCATCCATCAAATAACTTGTCTATCAAATAACTCCAATTATATCTGACCACTGTCTTTCGAGTTCATGTTCATACATAATCAATTCAATGTAAGAATCAATACGTCTATGAGCTTAGCGAACTGATTATATCTTTTCAATTTATTTTACATTGAATAGAGATTTTGTAAGATTTATTATTGCCTTACATTGATTATACAGTTCGTGTATATAATAACTGTGTTTAGTTTTACATTCAATTGAATCACTATAAATAAATTTCAATGAAATAAACTAAAGTGTTACCAAGTGGAAAGCTCTCTAGTAAAAGATATCAACGCGCGCTTCTTTCTGTGTGTAATATTAAAATATACGAGTACTCGTATATTATATTTAGCGCCATGCCAGCCATCGTGAGATTTAAGTTATAGGAGAGACCCCAAAAACGTCTCTAGGACGTCATCTATATCGGCTCATTAGAAAGCGATCAACAGACTGGGCATCCAAGTAAGCCATTGGAAACAAAACCTGGTAAAATATGGAATGATTGACCCCCTTGGGAACGCCAGGAGTACTGTAATCACATTACAGTACTCCTGCCCAGAATATATACTTATTATAGTGTCCCTATGTCGGCACTTTAGAGAACCTTAAAAAACACGACTTACACCTCTTTAAACGCAGCAACAAACCAAAAACATTGATAGAAGAAAAACCATGGATTCGAAAAGAATAAAAATTATATTTCTTATATATTTAAAGCAAGGCTTGAGATTACTTCATCAATCCCGATATTTATGGAACCATTTTATCGAGTTATCTTGAAGTCGTGACTGGTGCTGAGATTAATATTGCTTTATTATTGGCTCTTCTAAATGCTTTCTGTAACAAATGATGATGCAATAATATAACACTAGATTACTACATAATTTAAAGCAATTTTTGTGGATTTATGTTAAATACATTTCAGTATGGGCGAAGGTAAGCTTTGTACTGGTTAACTGTGTTTTTAAAAGCTTAATTGCAGTATATAGGTAATTTTTTTTCCATAATTATTTAAGAAAAATTCAAGAAAAATTGATGACAGAAAACTTCAGTGTCTAAAGAAGAAAATATTTCATTGTACACTGATTAATTGTACACTGCTTATGGTTGTTTGGTATTAAAAAGGCCTCCCTCTCCCTTTTCCATACACGTCTGTCCTCGGCCATCGTGAGCCAGTCCATTTGGTAATTGTCAGCTTGTCTCTCCACCTTTGTCTGCTGCGACGTCACCTTGATCTTATGGGACCCAATAAATAGCTATTTGAGCCCACAGCTCATCTGACATGCGGCAGACATCCTCTGAGCATTAATTTTATTTACTTTTAAATTATTTCTTAGGCTATACACCGTTAAATCTTGATCGTTTTAATCCCTTGGAGGATCGATTCAGTACATGAAACACTATCGATTGGTAAAGTTAGAATGAAAAAACACAGTACTTTTTTTTAAAACTCGAATTAATTTACGCGTGTTCTAAATTGATTTCTTTAAGTAAACGTCAGCTGGGCGAGTTCAATGACCTGTAGGTAGTTAGTACGCAATGACCGACAACTACTTACAAGGTCAATGACTCGTTTACTTAAAGAAATTAATTTCGTAAATGCGTATATCAATAAGAGATTAAGAAAAAAAGTACTTTATTTTTTTATTTTATCTACACAAATCGATAGTGTTTCATGTACTGGATCGACCCTCTTCGGGCTTAAAACGACTAAAATTTAACGGTGTATTTTCCCTATGCTGGGCAAAGGCCGTCCCCAAATTCTTTCATGAATCTTGGGCCACCGAAAACCAGCCCTTATGATAAGTGTCCAGGTCATGTCACCACCCTTCTCAGGTCGACACCTCGGCAGAGCCGTTCATTATTTTTTATTAGAATTTGAAATAACGTATACAGATTGAAAAATGTATAGATTAGTGATTGACCTACTGAAACTGTAAAAGAGGTCGCGTATAGTCACGATGCTCAGTAGCGACGCGCGGCGGTGACCTCTTGCGTAACGCGGTCAACTCGTAAATCTACTACACACAGATAACGCTCGATAGAGGCCTTATTAATTTGTCATCCACTGTTGCGAAAGTGATGCGTTCTGACAAGACATATTTTCATTAAGATACATACCTCTTAGAAGCTATGAGATAGGTATTTGTGTTATTATGATATAACTACCTATATGCTAGCTTACTCTGAAATACTGAAAAGAGAAGTAAGTAAATGAATCTCTTCAATATAAACTCAAAATAAAAAAGTTTAAATTAACTTAAAGGGTAACATTAAAAGACGTTGATAGCAATTTTCGTGGTATTCATATTAACTATTGGCTAAACTAGAAAATGCAAATTGACTGCGTTTGTAAACAATTAAATCAGTCTTCCTACACCTTTTACTTGTGTTAGTAGGTTTCGTGGTTAATGCCATACTCAATGAATATGGCATTCTTTTGTTGTAATTCTACAAACAGACAACACGTATTTAAAGCCCAAATAAATATTAATAGTGATAAATGCTATATTAGAAATTATGAAACGACAAGAAGTACTCGACACAAATATTTATTGAGTATCATTAAATTTAGAACAGTTAAATTTTAATCAAACATTTTTGGGATATGGATAAAAATATATTCAACCGATATTCAATATTCAATATTTTCAACCGATTTTAAAAAGAAGGATGTTATATGTTCGGCTTCTAAATAAAGCATACTCGACCAATGACTTTCTAAATGACAAAAAATATTAAAAATAAAACTAATTTATAATATTTATTTGTTTTAAGTTGTATGTGTGACTATAAAATTAAAACTATTTGGGCCAATTTTATTAATGATATTATGGACAATGGCATTTTAATCGTATTTATATCTTCCAGTTGACGACTCATTGCGATTCTTATGCAATAACATCGCAAGAATTGTATTTTCATACATGAACAATAACAAATAATGTTAATTTCCCAAGGAGCCAATTATTTAGGTAAACCGGATAAATTCTAACTAATCAAAAGAAAGCTTTCATTCTTACACAAAGAGATATCACTTTTTTAGAATCTCTTTCTCCTCAACAGATATAACAAAAACATTTCTTCATTCTAATGAAATATTTAACAATGTAATGAGATGTATGTAATCTACACTAATATAATAAAGAGGTAAAGTTTGTTTTTTTGTTAGTTTGTTTTTTTGTTTGTAGGGGGTAATCTCTGGAAATACTGGTCCGATTTGAAAAAAATTAGTAACAATAGAAAGCTGCTTTACTCCTGAGTGACATAGGGTATATTTTATGTACGCGGGCGAAGCCGCTAACAAAAGCTAGTTTTATTATGAACAGGTGCCTGCATGTGGGTATATATGAACGTGGGTGTGAGTGAATTTGTGTATATAAATTGATTGCGATAGCTAAATTTATTTTGAATATTTTTTACAGTTTGTCCCTTTTATATCAGTTACAAAAACAGGTTTTCCCCGTGTTTGATATATATGAGATTATTAAAAGACAATATACTGAAAAAATATATAAACACTATTTTTAAGTTAATATTAACTATTACTCGACATGTTTTGAATTTTGAAACAAAAAAACCATTCTAAGATTGAACTATAGTTTCAATTTTCTATTATGCTCGCTCACTCTCGTTACTTTTTTAAAGATATGTCAGTAGCCACATTTTACCTGGTATGACAGGTAAGGCAATTTTAATTGGCGTGGTGATATAATTAAACGTGCATTCTCGTATGTGTATGAAGACATACTGATTTGTCACCCGAAGTTTCGCAACTACGATAGTTATCGACAGGACACTTCGACTCACTTCTATCTACATCAGACATCGATTGTCCGACATATTGCCTTTCATTTCAATTACAATTAATGGTCCGTTGTAAGATAATAAATTAAATTAGATCGTTAATCTATCTATTTCTATGTCTAGCTGGATTAGTTTATTCATTTTTTCGGGCTGTCTATCTAGATTCAAGACTAAACCCGGAGGGCAAAGACATTGCTGTCTATACAATTACTACGATTTTTTTATAAAAATAATATGTAAGTGAGATTAAAATACAGCGATAAAATTCGAAATATATAGTTCAAGTTTGCAATTATGTACTGTAAAATTTAAATCCAGTAATTATGGGATAGGGATAAAAATATATAACAGACTAATAAATTGTATAAAGACCTTCAATATTTTTAAATGAATTTTTAAAAAGAATAAGTAATTTTCAAGAACTCGACCAATATATTGACAAAAAAATATATTACTGTAACTGTATGTGTGACTGCGAAATTAGCTTTGACTGTGTGAACTAATTTTCTGAACCTTAATGGATAAATATATCTTTAGTAATAAGGATTACCTAGTTACTTGTGTTTTTCTGTTTCCTTAAATAAATAAGATATAAATTTAGCCTTATGTAATTAAAGTTGGAAATATTTGCACGCGCAAAAATTTACAATTCTTATGAGAATTTCCTTGATTAAAGATTACGTTAGCTTTCTTAACTCTTTCGGTCACATTTTTTCTTTTTTTCGGTCACATTTGTTCTTAAAGCTGCAACACATTCATGCAGGCTTTGACTAACTGGTTTTCTTTTTTGATTACTCAATTCCAATGCCTTTGTTGTAGTATAAATCTCCGATCTACCAATAATCGTCTGCTACTACGACGTAGGAGTCATGTAAGGGAAAGTTCCCTTATATGATTCCTACGTCCTGGCGATTTCGCTTTGGAATTCGCTCCCATTGAACGAACGGCATCTAGTTGGTCCCCTTTAAGATGATATTTGTTTCATTAGTGTCGATTGCTAGATTATTTTATCATAATAACATGGTTTATTTATTAAATCTTCATGTACAATAGTGGTACATAAGCGGACTTAATGCAACAAGGTATTCTCTACTAGTCAACCATTGGGTGAAAAAAGACAACACTGTGGTAGGTGTGCACAATAAATAAATATCAGATACCAAATATATTACTTATAATAATAAAATACGTTAACTAATAAATACTATGATAAATAATAAATAAAAATAATGTAGAGAACTTAAAATATAACAAACTAGCTTTTGCCCGCAGCTTCGCCCGCGTACATAAAATATAGCCTATGTCACTCAGGAGTAAAGCAGCTTTCTATTGTTGCTTAAATTTTTCCAATCAGACCAGTAGTTCCAGAGATTACCCCCTACAAACAAAAAAACAAAAAAACAAACTTTACCTCTTTATTATATTAGTGTAGATTATGACGAAGACCGAACTAAAGTTGAGAAGACTTCAAGTGGGAGTTCCAAATTTTACGTTTGAAGGAAAATTTCCTTTCAGCTTTTAGGGGAAGTACATTTCAGAGTTTTATGGAAGAGACAGCGTAAGAATTAGCCATAAACCCAGTCAATTTGTATTTATTTGTCGATGCATAGAATAGCATAGCATTACTTCCGCTTTATAATGATCCCGCTGCTGCTACTCAGGCCTCCTCTTTTGAAGATAGAGTTGACCGTAATCCGCCACGCGGGCCCAGAACGGGCTGGTTGTATGATACACCTAGGTATCCTATCTTTTATTTCAACATTACCTGAAAGCTGACCAGTAGAAAATGTATATATGTAGAACTTTGAACAGTATTTTTACTAGTCCATGTAGTTTTAATAAATAAATAAACATGTATAATCGTTGCCATAAAAACAAACGCCCATTATTTTAACGTGATAAAATAAATTCATCATATTTAAAATATATGGAGAAACATTATGGAGCTAAAAACAATTTAATTTCAATTAACCAAGTGATAAAAAATAGGATTTTGAAGATTTAATAAAATAGCCGTCTCAATGTCCATTTTTTACCGTATCGTGAGCAATTTATATTACCGTCTATCGATTACCGAGCGATAATGACTATGATAAGCAAAGTTTACGAAGGCTCGGTGTAATTTGTGCCAGTCGAAGCCTCCTCGTCCCTAATTCGTGGTTCATGCAAATGGTAAAGTTGCGCCACCCAGCGTCACGCGCGCATTCGATCCCTTGTCCGACTGGTTTCACGCATTGGTAAGGCAATTTTGTTCTTAGTGATTATTCGTTTGTTTGTTTAAAAATAAAAAAAAATAGTTACTATTGCTTGAGAGCAGTGGTGGGCGAGTGGTACGGCCCTGACTTACGAGTTTTAGATCCCAAGTTCACACCTAGCCAGGCGCATTACTTTGTGTAATTAATTACCTATGTCACCACTACTCTAAAAATGGTGAAATAAAACATCGTGAGGAAACTGGCATGTCCTAGAACCCAAAAATTCGAAGATATTTGACATCCACCAGTATGCGTTGTACTTGCGTGGTGAATTACGGTCCATTCTCTCTCTTAAAACGCTAATGCTATGCTTTACTTGTACATGTCACGCTGGTTTCTGAAGACCACTCAATCCCCAAGTGAACACCGGCGTTCGTGCGTGTTATCGCATAATGAACTTGTTTGTCAAACACTTATACTTGAGCCCCAAAACTTGGGCATTGAAGTAGGTCATATAACACACTCTTAACTCCGAATTCTCAAATCTGTTATGCCATAAGATAAAACCAATATACTGTTCTCATCTTGCGAAATAAATCTTTACCATTATTTTAAAATATAGCGCTATAATTTGGCCACAATAATAGTAATAAACATATCACCAAACATTAAGTTTTTAAGAGTTCAAACAATATAAAATTAATGACGATGAACGCCATATAAAACAACTAAAAACACTTTCGATTACAAAGTATGTGCAAGTTTACATAAATTAATTTAATTCATGACATAAACTTAATGCGATTTTAATTTAACGATTATATTTTAATTACCCTATCAAGTTGCAGGCTTCTTGGTAGCTATTAAATGTTAAGAAATCAATATAAACAATAAACGTAATAACACACGATTTAGCATTCAAATAAATTGCGCATTTGTACAGCAATCTCTTCGATTTCTCTCTTTTTGTGCTTACTATATAAAATTTCATGTTATCCAGAAATATGAAATTCTATTCTTCTAAGGATTATAAACGAACTATTAGTTACTAGCTTTTGTCAGCGACTTCGCCCGCGTACATAAAATATAGCCTATGTCACTTAGGAATAAAGCAGCTTTCTATTGTTGCTATTTTTTTCCAATCGGACCAGCAGTTCAGAGATTACCTCCTACAAACATAAAAACAAAAAAACAAACTTTACCTCTTTATTATTAGTGTAGATAAGCACAGTATTACCAAATTTAATATTCAACAGATTTCTTCTAATAATGACATTTACAATTTCCAGCTGATTTTCTTAAAACAGTTATATTTAACTTTACTTACTTGTCATAACAAACTATCAGGAGAAAGACCTTCAATAAATATTAATCACGAACTTAACTTAATGTTCTTCAAGAACTAAACCACCCATTGTTTGTTACTTTCTAAGTTTCTAATTGTAATTTATAAGGCATTCAATAAAGACAGTCTACATGGCACCAGAATTGAGTTAGACCCAGCTTAACGCTACACTTGGTAATTACACGGTTACTCATTTGATTTATTCCTTAAACTTATCACTGGTAGAAAATGCCTATGGCATTCAGTCCGCCTTTGTACTTATTATGTGCATAAAGTTTTTATAACTTGACTTGACTGCGATCCTACCTGATGGTAAGCAGTGATGCAATCGTTGATGGTGAGGCGCATTAGTGTATTAAAAGCCTATTCACTCTAGCCTTGAATACACCCAAATAATAATCGGATGGGAAGACCGCAGCAGGCACATTGTTTCAGTCATTCGATGTGCGCGAATGACTGATGAAGCGAAACGCTTAGTTCGAACCGTAGAGGCTTAACAACTTAAGGATGGATACTCGCCGGATGGACGGCTGGGTAGCTGAGAATTCGGGAGATGTCAAACTGCAATCGGACATGTTATTTAGCACCTATAATGCACTTTTATTAGTTAGTGATAGCGTGACGGGTGGCAGGACAGATTGGAAGAAAAAAACATATTACGCTGACCCCAAATAAAACGGAACAAGGACAGGAAGATGATTGCACTTTTATTAGTAAAAAAAATGGTTTTGTGTCTCAAATATAAAAAAAAAACTGAATGATTTATCTAAACTGATTTCGCCTAATTCGGGTTTCAACCACCAAAGCGTTTTAGATCGAACACGTGTAGTCATTGCAACTAAGTACTTGTTTCAATATCCGCCTAACATCTAGAACCTACGTAATCTAACGCTAATTTATTTACTCTGCATAATTAATTATGATTAACATGCGCATAATAATTAGGTTCTACCTAATTTCACGCCTCATCTGATCCTAATGTCTTGCCAATAAACATTGACACATATTACTAATAAAATTTTAATTGACATATTGTAAATTGTTGTAAAACTATAGTACCTACACGACAAAATAAATGAGTCGAATTATTTGCTGTGGTTTGGCACACCCTCACCCCATTTCTGTTTGAACCCGGAAATCGGTCACTACACATTCAAGATACTATAACAAGGTTCAACTTGTGTGACGATTATTATTATCGATTTTCGGGCCCCAGTTGAGGTGGGAGGCTGCGCGTAACCATAGCGGATGGTTCAATTTATTTGCCGTGTACTATAACTTTTTATTCAATGATGTAACGTGAAAGTTAGAAAAGATATTGATTAACTTGTCAATCACGTCTTCGATCGGTATTTCAAAAATATTCATAAACAAATTTTTAATTTATTTTCCTGTATCAAAAGTTATGCCACAGTTGGGCTAATTAACGTTTTCAAAATTTATTTAGAGGTATTGCTTTTTAATTCAATATTAATATCAAATAAATTATGAATTACTAGCTTTTGTCAGCGGCTTCGCCCGCGTACATAAAATATAACCTATGTCACTCAGGAGTAACGCAACTTTCTATTGTTGTAATTTTTTTTCCAATCGGACCAGTAGTTCCAGAGATTACCTCCTACAAACAAAAGAACAAAAAAAATAAAAAACAAACTTTACCTCTTTATTATATTAGTGTAGATAAAACGAAATATTAGTACGAAAAACATTTTTCGTAATCAATATATACAATTTTTCAAACTGTCGACAAATAATTATCTCTTAAAATAATGTGATAAACAAACAAATGTATTGTCATAATTACAATTTAGATCGTAACCAAACTTAAAATTTATTTTAAAATAAGAGAGAGACTTCATGTTTTAATTTAGATAGTAATTAATTCAAGTAGCGCGCTTAAAGGAAAATCAGAAAGACACGTAAATAAATCAGAGCAAAGTTAAATGCGTTGTTTTCAATGACCCGCCAAACAAGATACACTTGATTTTGGGCAAATTTAATTTAATTGTAACCATTAATTTAAATATCACGTGCCTGTCAATGATTGGTTTAAACAGCAATCTTAGTGATTTCAGGTGAGGTAGCGGTTAAGCCAGAACCTATAAAAAAAATACATGAAAAAAAAATCATTACACCTAGTATAAATCAAAGTCGCTTCCCGCTGTCAATATGTATACGATCTTTAAAACTACGCAACGGATTTTGATGTGGTTCTTGTTAATAGATAGAGCAATTAAAGAGGAAAGTTTATATGTATAATAAACATATTTAATATCACATTGTACCTGTGGGAAGCTGGGCCGGGTCACTAGTATCTATATAAATAATCCCAATAAAATAAACACTCATCTATTAACATTCGAGTACCGTATTTAGAGACATAATGGAAAAACTGTAGGTGTGCGAACGCCGGTGCCCGCTTAGGGCTCAAGAGTTTAAGGCTCAGATGATAGCCAATAAGTGGGGAATCCTAGCAAAGATGAGACAGTACTTCACACCGGAACATCTTAAACTTTATCAAGCACGAGTTCGATAATATAAGGATATAGGTACATAGGTTACTTTTATACAAATGTGCTTCACTGTCAGTAACTTCATCGTTTACCATCGGGTGATATAGCGGCCAAGCGGAAACTTATTAAACAAAAAGCATAAGCTTTACAGAGCGTCTAACAATACAAGAAGTGGCCCATAGCCAAGTTACGATCGTTTCGTTAACGTCGAACGCTTTGAGTTGGCCACGCCCCCAATCTCTTTGTTTTGATGTCATCTCAACGCTCAGTCACGTAGACGGAGCAAGGGAATTCCGGACGTCCTACGTTAACAAAACGGTGACTGGATCTCTACAAAATCATACTATTTCTTAAGATAATACAGACATATTTTACATTTCTAAATAAAGGCTGGATCTATAAAACTAGATAACATGATTTACTAAAAATACTGTAGGTATACTTGTGATGTGAATTGGTCATGAAGTATATTTAAAACTCTAATATAGTAGTGTGTCCTTCCTTATTCGTCACAAATAACAGTATTGAGCTGCACCGCACCGTAATGGCGAACTTACGGCTATGGAAAGGCAATAAACACTATAATACAGAATGATTAATGCAGTCTGTGAAATATATTGACTTTCAAATTAAAAAATAAATATATATATGGCTATGTGACACTCAATATTATAAAAGCAAGCTTACTTATATTTAATGTATTTTTTTATTTCTACACGTTCAATTGCTGAACACATTTAGATGTTTAATGTTTAATATAATCACACGGGTAGCCCATGTCCTGGAATAATTCCCAAGAGTGTATGATCTAATAAAGTGAATTAAATAAAACACGTGTTCCACCCAATATAATTCGCACTTCATCATTATGTTTATTAATATTTATGTAAATAATTTAAGTTATCTTAAATTGAGTGAACTGAGAGCAATACTGCTTTTCGATATTGTGGCAAAGAAGATAAACCATTCACTATGGTTATGCACAGCCCCACATTTCGATTGCAACTCGAAAATCGGTTACTGCGCTGGTCGACCGTCATGATGCTGCTTGTGTGATAAGTATTATGACCGATTTTCGGGTTTCCATCAAAGTGGTGAGCTGCGCATTACCATAGCGAACGGTTCAACTTATTTGCCGCGTATATCTATCAAATATCTATGTAATATCAGTATTATAGTTCCAAATAGATTAAATCGATAAATCCACCATAAATTAAGAAAGAGTTGCGATTGAATCGATAGACAATGTACAAGAACAATACAAAGGCCAGATAAATGCAGCCACGGTGAATGTTCACAGGAATAAAACTGAGAGGATATTACCCAATACTAGGCATTCTCCGACAGCTTTGATTTTTCGAGAGTGAACGGCTACGTTCACTTCTGGTAGCTATGAGTCCAATTATGGAGTTTATCTGAAACCACCGTGCTGTAACTTTCCAAGTAATCTCCAGTTTCTTCACGTAACCAACAATTTAGTAATTTGACATATAAGTTTCGTGTGATGACTCGTGGTCGCTTACAATCGGCCTCATAAGAAAACTTAAAGTCACCTAAAGGGCTATGCTTGGAGTTTCCTTGCGTGATTGAATTAGAAATAAAGATATCCGCAAGAGAACCAAGATTGCCGACATATCACCAAGAATTAAATAGCCAAACTTAAGTGGCAATAAGTAAGGAACACGCAGAACAGATGGCTGTTGAGGTCGAAAGGTTCTGTAGTGACGTATGTCAAAGTAGACTGGTCTTTCGGCTGAAATGATGATAATTCATGTCTATCTCACCTGTAGCACTGTTCCATATTTATTTAAAAACCAATTACAATTACACACGCAATAAATAACTCATGAACAACTCCAACACTACTAACAAATATGGCGTTACCTTTTTTGACAAATGCGAGAACTGCTGTTTTTGCATCTCCAATAGTTTATAATAAATTAATGTCAAATAGGAATGTTTAAAATTATGATATATTGTAAACAACTTTCATTTCGACACCACGTTGCTATTGAATTAATAATTTTAAATATTATTTATTAAGCATGCGTAAAATACCTACATGACTAAAGTTTAATGCGGTCACCACAAGGTAAATTAACTTATCTCCTAGATGGTAAGCATTAGCATACGCGGAGTTATTTTGAATAGATATCTTTAAGACGATACCTTGTTGCGAAAATGACAAAAAGTGTGAAAGTGATAGAACTATGCGATAGCAACGTAAATAGATAGAGCATGACATGCAACCTACTCGAAAAAAATAACGTAAGCGCTATAACTAAATAAAAATGTATTAAAAATTCAATTTCATGTTTCTTTAAAAACTGATTTCTGATTAATGTTTAATAAGATATTATCTACATTTTTCATTATTTTAATGTGACAGAAAGTACATGACTACGGCATAAAATTCATAAAATGTTATTTTTAGAGGTAAGTTCGGTTTTTTTTTCTATCGAGGAAAGTTACTTGTTTTATGTTTTTGTCTTCGGATTAATGGAGATAATATAGTCAACAAACACATATAGTCCGGTCAAATTAGACCAAAAAATAAGAGTAAAGTTACATAAATTCCCACCTAGCTGAAAATCGGTAAGATTGTTTAAAATATCATTAAAAACAAAATTTGAAAGTTCCCCATCTTTCCCCTGTAAGGAAAAAAATTTATTCAAGGTCAAAGGTCAAAAAAAAGAGTTTTTCGCGATTTTCAGCAAAACGGTAAGTTTTATCATAAAAATACGTCAGACAAAAATTGTAGATCATAAAATTATCTACAAAAAATGTATTAATACTTTTTTTTCTACGAGCCACCGTTTTTGAGATATAACGATTCTAAAAGTTGCAAAAGTTGTAATCGTCATAATATGCATGAATACGCCACGTATATAAACATCTCTATAGTTGTAATATATATTAAAATATTTTTCTATCGGTCATTGTAACTTAAACTACTAATATAAAATATACATAAGCTATAACAAAGCTAAAATATCAGGTAAAATGAAACCCAGTCCCTTAATTTATACACCATTGTAACCTTGAGAAAACATCTGTCCCCTGGTCAATTGCATGCGTGGCTAGGGTCTTATACCTACTATAATAAATGAAACACTGTTAGTCTTGGATGCCAGTTGCTAGTGAAAACACGTGTTTATTCTAACCTATATCGTGCTGTTTTGAGTTTTATAACACATAGGCCTACTGGGGAAACCACGTTAAAAAAAACGCGCTGAGTACACTACCTCATAGGTGGCGAGGAAACGTGTGCATATTAAGACGATTACAAATTTTGCAACTTTTAGAATCGTTATATCTCAAAAACGGTGGCTCGTAGAAAAAAAGTATTAATACATTTTTTGTAGATAATTTTATGATCTACAATTTTTGTCTGACGTATTTTTATGATAAAACTTACCGTTTTGCTGAAAATCGCGAAAAACTCTTTTTTTTGACCTTTGACCTTGAATAAAATTTTTTCCTTACAGGGGAAAGATGGGGAACTTTCAAATTTTGTTTTTAATGATATTTTAAACAATCTTACCGATTTTCAGCTAGGTGGGAATTTATGTAACTTCGAATGTCTAAATTGACCGGACTAATATATAAAAAAAATATATTCAAACAAGTATTCTTAAATTAAAATTAACGTAAAAAAATTGTTTAATTACGAGGACTCATCTTAAGGATTACTTGCGGGACGCTGGACCCAGTCTGTTGGTATCTTAACGGTAGTTAGTGATAACTAATCCATTAATTACGGAGTTCCCCAGGGCAGCATCTTGGGGCCAACAATTTTTTATTATTATACTCGAGAGAAATACTCACACAACTTTGGCTTAATGTGGTCACAACAATTTAATAACTTTAACACATTTTTTTATTAAGAAGCAACCATTTCTGGACCTATCGCTAAAATAAATGCTGGCCGCTAATAGACGCAACACGCATCGTCGATCATCGTCATTAATTATTTTATTATTCATATGTAACAAATACTATAAATTGCCGTAATTACGAGTAACTGTAGTAGTAAAATGAATGTTATAAAACTAATCAGTTATTACACATTACTATTAATATTTTGGTGACTATTTTCTTCTTTCTGCATGAGCACGTTATTCAGTAGCTACCTATTAAGTAACGTGCTCATTTGATTTTGTCTTTTTAGCTTTAAAATATAAAGAGAAGGGGAGGACAAGGAAATTATTCTTACAAAATATGCGTCATTTACATTATAAATAACACATTTCCCTTATTTACAGGTAGCCGTCTCACACGCAAGACACCAGCATCATACGCTGATGGAGTGTACATGATGGCTGGCGTGGACCGGCCTGGTGCTAGGACACTGTCGAAACTCTTCATGCGGGGACAAGATGGACTGCCTTCACTGGCAAACAGGACTGCGTTACTCGCTTTCTTTGGTAATATACTCACGATCTTCTGACTTTTTGAATATTGAAAACATTGACAAAGCCTAAATGGTTCAACAAGTATTTTACATTGGCTTAAACAATCTCTCGTTTTTGCAGGTCAAGAAATCTTTTACCTTATCTTATTTGCTCGATGGAAATATCGTAACCTTTACAAAAACAGCAACTAAATGAACACTCGGTTTCAGTCCAAACAAATTAAGCTGACAATCCCTTTTACTCTACCTAGAATGAGAGAAATCATTCGTCATAATTATGAAGATTTCTCACTTAATAAATAAAATGAAAAGCCGTTCCAAACGAGCCGTAAATAATTTACCCATCATTTTCTAAACTAAGTTTCTATCATTAATCAAATTATTTGTTGCAGGCCAGGTCGTAACCGGCGAAATCGTGATGGCGTCCGAGTCAGGCTGCCCAATCGAGCACCATCGCATACCAGTAGACAAATGCGACCACATGTATGACCCTGAGTGCAATGGTGCCAAATACATGCCGTTCCTTAGGGCAGCATATGATCGGAATACTGGACAGAGTCCTAACAGTCCGAGAGAACAGGTACTTTTAAATATTAGCCTTTTGACTACCTTCATTACAGACACAATTAAAGAACCATAGGTTTTCGAGCGCCGGCGCTCGATTGGGGCTTAATGAATTAAGAGGACAATCTTTGAATAAAAATTGTAATAAAAAAGTGAAAGAATAGGCAGTAGTTACAAACTAGGTAAAGTTACATCCCTGTTATTAAAAACTCCCACTGTATGTTTTTTTTTGGCATACAATAAAATTGTGCAATTTATTTCACCATTGCTCACAAAACGGTAAAGAAAATCATGGTGGGGAAACTGGCATGTCCTAAGCCAAAAGTTCAAAGACATGTGACATCCACAACACGACTTACACGACTACGTGCGGCCCATTCCGTGCCCTAAAGAGGTGGTTTAGAAATGGTAACACTAAAACACTGATAATGCAAAAAAATAAGTGTACAATAAATGTATATACAACTATTTATATAGAAGGAAACAATCCTGTCAAAGTAATTACTGAAATTTCAACTTTTAGTAACTCTGTGTGCCTATAGTTTACGTACAAGAGTGTCCCATGCACATCACAAGGACACGAGTGCACGTGGTACGTACTTGTAATTCACTATCTACCTTTAGTACGTAAAGTGTAATGAGTGAAGTTCTGCCATTTTAGGATCTCTGATTAAGTAATTTGTGTCATGACAGCATTTAAAATATGTAGATCCAATTATGGGCAGATGAGTTTTTTCAAACGTTGCCCCACACTGTGAAATGCTTCTGCAAAAAACATTAACTTGATAGATCCATGTATTCATCTTTATCATCCTCAAATGGCTTCAGAGGAATTAGAACTCGGGAATGGTTTATAATGTGTTATATATACTGCATTTTTATTTAAATGCTGTTTGTCTGTTAGTATTACGTTTTGTGTAATAATGAGTCTTAGTTACTTGATCAAATAAATTATATTACTCATCCATTTAAATACTTTCTTAATAAACTTGTTAAAAAAAGCATTAAAAAATATAAGAAAGAGTATCCCACCGACATCTCCCGATATCCCTGTGTGGCTTGGACCTTGTTTCCACAAGGTCCAAGCTACCGATGGTGAGGGCTCCTCAGAGAGGAATCTCCGAACAATACGTGCCGTGTCCAGGAGTATTTTATTATTATCGACGAGTGGTTAATTTTACTTACCAATACGTACTATTGGAATAACAGTAGCTGATTCAATAGTTACAAGTGATGATCACATAGAACCTGTCCAAATGGAATCGACCAAAATCATGATGTCAGTATGTTCAGTTATGCCATTAGTATTCAGCGGTAATCGATAGTATCGATCGCTACATCATCGTTACGATAGAGTTCCTACACCTACACATGACTTGTTTCGTTCAAGCTTCCAAATTGATGAATACATAAATGTCGAAGATTTTGTCTGAGTAATTTAAAGTCTAAATAGTTCAACAGTTCCGTTAAGTTGCGACTGGGGTTAATTTAGTTTAAAGTATTTTTACGCAATGACTAAATTTAAAACGCGTATTAATTTAGTTATTTTTTAACGCAAAAATAAAAAGAGACCACATTTTTGCAAACAAAAGCTGAGCTCACCAATTCAGGCATTGTTTTCAAACCAAACATTCACACTGATGCCTGTTTGCATTTAATTACAAAACCATTTTTCGAGCAATGTAAACTCGGCCTAACCTCCTACAAGCCGTGCTCATCGAAGGCCGAATTCCAGGCAATAAAACTTAATGGTAGTATAACCCAGATACACCCATCACATGAATGCAGCGGCAACCTACAAATATGTCCCTACGAGCGAACCTTACCTTAAATCTACGAGCCGCAATAGGAATGTTAATTGGCGTTTAATTGCAGTTAGCTCGATCAGCCGTACACAAGTAATCACAAGCATAATTCGGTAGAGGTTGCTTGATATCCTGAAGACATTAGCTTACAAAGTAAGCTTGGTTCCAATAAGAACTATTTGAGTTGAACCATAAAATGTATCGACGAATAAATTAGCAGTAACCCCATACTTGTTGCATTATTCAGCAGCCAATTCTGTGTACATACTATATTTCAAATGAATGCAGCTCTCTGGAATTTTAAGTACAAAACATCGAAGTATTCAGAGGACCTAGGTATGCGTACTAGCACATTAATATGTCAATATACCTCTGGACATCAATTCATTAAAATAACTTGAATAATCTGTATGTCAAACTAGACATGTAGCTCCGACAGAGTAAACACATTTGACCCAATTACTACATACAAAATAATTTGTATTTGTTGCTTGAACTGATTTGATTACGTCTAAAAATGCAAACATGTTGCGTTTGACCCTGAGTATGGCGTGTATGACATTTTATTTGTTGTTGCAGATAAACCAAATAACTTCGTGGATCGACGGCAGCTTCGTGTACAGTACGAGCGAGGCGTGGGTGAATGCAATGAGGTCATTTCAGGTGCCACCCAGCAGCCACGCCTGCCTCTTTACGTACTTTCCTATAACTACATATGCTATCATGTACCCTCATCTATGTTTAAGTATCTATACAACATAACTTTCACTATATCAGCCCGTATACTTTCGCTGGAACACGAGACTCTTCGTAGACAGAAATAATATCAATAGCTCATTAACCAAACTATCTAAATAATTATCGTACTTGTAATATTATTGGCAGACAGCGGAACTAAATGCTCTATTATATTTGAAGAAAATCGATTAGTTACTTAGCAATCACTGGCAGAGTTCAATACATTGTTGGCTTGCTGTTGGCATCGAAAACCCAATGTATCGCATATCTTGGCAACAAAACCGAGGACTCCTTCAAACACTGCATCAGTTCGTAGCGATATCTAGAGAGTTACCTAAGGACTAAACTACTAAATGAAAATTTTAATCCTAAGTTAATCTATTTAGATAAAACCCAAATAGGTACCACTCGCTGATTAATCACGAAATCTTCGAAACTATAACATCTACAAACTTCAAATTTGGCAGTTAGGTTTCCTATAGAATGTAGACATTTGCTAAGAACGGATTTTACAAAATTATATCCTTTAAGATACAAACCGACTATCACGCGGGAGAAGTTTCTGGCAGATGCTATTACTGTACTGTAGTATATTATAAAATCCTGCATCGCCCAATTAAAGTTCTCTGCTGACTTATTTATTATAAACACTTCATTCACAAATGTATAGAGACATTTTCTACCAGCCAACCTTAGAGTGATGGAGAGACAAACAAAATATAACAATTCGAAATCATCTATCGGGCAGTTACTCACAATCACATCAGAGATAACATCTGTGTAGTCTGAGTATCCTCTCTCTTCAAGGGAAGTATGTTGGACTTTACATCCTGTTCTACATACCACTCATTCTAACAAACACACGTGTACTTATATAATTATGTATCTAACATTATCAGCAATATCCTCATTTGCATCAATCAATCCTAACTTTGGACCACGGAATAATTTATCATATTGCTCAATATAATTGAAACAAGTATTTGTACGCGATCAGTCATGTTTCTCCATTACCACCGGGCTGGGTTTATGAGCCAGAGGTCACGTAACTCATGTATGTAATACGTATATTATAATAAACACATTTTAAGCTTCATTGATTAGTTAACTTTCTTAATTCATTGTTTTCTTATTAGATCTTGCTATAAATAAAATAAAATTTCTATCATATAACTAGTATACAGGGTGTAAGGGACCTAATCTCTGCAAACTTTAAGACCTTACTCAGTAGGTGAAACTTTTCAAATCTACCAGAAGATTTTTTTTTTCAGGTAATGAAAAAAATGGTCTATTTGTATAGAAAATATCATCCTCTCCATAAAAAATTATTTAACTAACCAAGTTTATAATAGAGTTTATTTCTAACATATTTATAAGAAAATGATTATAACATGAATCTTAAGCACTTAATATTCGGTACTAAAAATACCAAGTTTATAATTTTGTATAGAGGGCTAATATTTTTTTCGTAACCTGAAAAAAATATCTTGTGATAGTTGTTCAGTTTCGTCTATCAAGCCCGTACACTTTGCGAAAACTGACCCTTTCTTACTACGTATTATACAGAGTTTGTCTGTATAATACGTAGTAAGAAAGGGCTGTTTATTTTGAGAACATCCCTATAACCACTCGAAGTTTAAAAATTAGTGGTGTGACACCCCTGAGCCTTGGAAGGCTCAAAGCCGTTGGTCCTGCTCCTGATTTCTCTCCGGTCGTGTCAGATTGTTGTCCCATCGAACTATGCGAGTAAAGAATAGAGAGTGCACCTGTGTTTGAGCACGTACGTGTTCATGTACATGACTAATCTTTGTTGAGATTGGCCACCGTCATTAGCAGGTACGGCACGGTTGGTGCAAAGTCTGAGTACAAAATCTTTGGGCGAATCTGAAGTTAGGTTTTGCGAATTTTAGCGCTTAAAAACTCATAAAAAATAAATAGTTTAAACAATTAAATGCAATTTGCAGTTCTTATTGCTGTTAAAAATTGTTATTGGCATTTATTTTTGTACGAGTTTTCAAGTGCTCAAATTCGCAGAGCCTAACGTCAGAACGCCAACATCCGACGGCCGTATTGTATATAGCGTGTTCGATTCCTGCACGAAATAAATATTTGGCCTTCAAATAGTTGTCTCAATTCTGGATATCTAGTGTTGGTATGTTAGATTACATTATTGTGAACGTTTGGACTCTCTACAAAAATACAGTTAAGATAATTTCATCAGCCTTTTTAGAGTCATAATCCAAAAGCTGATTCACGTCGCAAGTCGGACGAATGTACAACATAAGTATAATCATAATCATTTATTTGTTAGAATATGGTAGATTCGTACTTACTCTTCGTCTTTTGTGTATTTCATTCAATTGCTACCAGCTAGGTCACATACACACTATTCACTCTTCTATTCTCCCTTTAACATATGAAGATCTGTTTAAAATAAAATTTTCTACCCTAGAACAGTCATACAATCCTAGTTCTACGATAAAAACGCGAAGCTTATAAAATTGAATATTCGCATTACATACTACACTACTCACTCTTCTACGAGTATTCTTTCTTCAATATACGAAAATCTCTTTGGAATAATCTTTACTATTATAAAATCGATGCTTATCAAATTGAATGCTCAAATTACTCACACAAGGCAATGAACAATACAGTCAAATACAACTGCCCTTAGGCTACATTTCAACTAACTGTATACAATTTCGCGAACAGAACGGGAGCCTGGCGAGTGAAGGAGGGATGCCTCTGCGCAACACAAAGCGAGTGCCTCTCTTCAACAACCCCGTGCCGCACTATATGAGGATGCTTAGTCCAGAAAGACTGTTTTGTAAGTTTTTATACATGTTTTCTTTAACTTGATTTTGTTTAGAAAGTTAGATAACCAGCTAACAATACAAATCCTGCAGGGCCGGTTTATGCACGTCGGGGCCCCTAGGCAATGCACGTCTCGGGGCCCCCCTACCCTACTAACTTTATATACTTTGTGTCTAAAACTTTATTCATAATTACGCTTTTTTTAATATATAGGTATGTATATAGTTTGGCAAATGGCTAGTTAAATGTCATGTCATCGAAATTTCAAATTATTCTTTTTACTGTTTATGAAACATGGACTATTTTTTTAGAACCTGGCGGGGCCCCTAGGCAGTTGCCTACGTTGCCTTATGGATAAAACGGCCCTGAAATCCTGGCAATCGGTTCTATGTAAATCGTTCAACCCAAGAGGCCTTTTTTGAGATCGAGTAACACCCGTATTCACAAACGTTACTATGCGGTCTCACAGTGCTCGCGAGCGCACAGGGCAGGGTTTGTGAACTACGCAACACAAACGAACCAATCACAGAGCTCTATTTCAACGCTGTGCGTTTGCTTATTCAAGGGTCGTTTGAGTATTGTTTGTGAATACGGGTGTTATTCTCTCGCTCAGCTATAGGGAGTGCTTGTGTCTGACTTTTATTGTCCTAGACCAAGAAGCTTTAGTTTTATTTTTTACTGTGCTTTTATTCAAGTTAATGGCCCTTATAACCACTGCTTTCCTCCGAAGTTGGGGTACAAAACTCAACTCTCCAACTTCCATGCCCTTCCCAGACGTCCTTTGTGTATCATTTGACCACCATTAATAATGTTGCCATTGTACAAGCTATCCCCCACGATTTTTGGGTAACATTTCGGGGGTACATAGTCAAACAATGATATATATGTCATATGATGATGATGACTTGTGCTTCACTAGGACGCCATGACGTTGCTGCTAGTTCAAACAGCCAAGAAAATATATGCAGCTCTATAATCATATTTTTTTTGGCTTCATGCCCTGGCTACTTTGCCATTGCGTCCATATGAGGTGCGGCCCTAATACTTTTAATGGTTTTGGACACCAAAACATAATTTCAAAATTTCATGTATGTGTTTAACTCAAAGTTGAGTCTTTGTCCCAGCAGTCCCATTGAATGATGGAGGAAGATATCATTATTATTGTTACTATTTTTGTTTTCTCAGTATTGGGAGACCCACGTACAAACCAAAACCCAGCGATGGTGACGTTCGGCATCCTACTCCTGCGCTGGCACAACGTGGTTGCAGCTCGGGTGCACCGGCAGCACCCTGAGTGGAGCGACGAGCAGCTGTTCCAGCGCGCTAGGAGGATTGTTATCGCTAGTTTACAAGTGGGTAATTGATGTTTTAGAGGGATAATATTATAGTGTTACCTTTTAGATACGTTTGGGTAAACAAGTTGAAACCAATCAATAATAGATTTTACATCAATTCAGTAAAATAACCGTAGCCTGTAACATTAGTCACCGTAACTGTATAAAATTGGTGTCAACTTGAAAATATTATATCATAGTATAACAAAAATATGATTGTTATAACATTAATCGGTCGCTGGGCAGCCCCACGGAAATCGATCTTGTCGCTCCAATACGAATCTTTGCGGATTAAATAATGTTTATTTCTCATAATAGGAGATTTACTACTAAATAGCAGTTACGTAAATGATTTTTTGGAAACCATCGTTTGATATAACGATTTGAACATTATGAATATTTGTCAATGCAATCTCTCAGCTCCACAACGAGCTCGCCATGGCTCGGGCGTTATTATACCACCTCGGCTACAATGACAACGTTTTGTTACGTCATTGTTTGTGGTTCCCAGAACATAATCCTGTACGAGTACGTGCCAGCGTTCCTGGGCATCCCCCTCCCCCCGTACCGCGGCTACCGCGCGGACGTGGCGCCCGGCGTCACGCACTCGTTCGCGGTGGCCGCCTTCCGCTTCGGACACACGCTCGTGCCGCCCGCCATACTGCTCCGGGACAGACACTGCAAGTATGGAAGGGCGCCTGGAGGACATGACGCTATTAGGCTGTGTCAGACTTGGTGGGATGGAAATGTGAGTAAGAAATTGTTTGACTTAGAAGAATCATTAGTAACGTATCAATGGCAACTAAATCTGATAAAGGTAGAATTACTGAGGCGTGAGTAGAAGTAATCAAAATTAAGTAAATTTTAAGATATTTAACAGCCCTAAAATGTACAGGTTTATTAGTGCTTGATTCAATACTTTAATTTTAATCTCAGTTGAGCCTTTTTTGATTTGAGAAATAATAATAATAGAAACTTTTATAAAACATCATCTAGTCCCTAGCTAAGTTAGCAGTTAGAGCCACCACTAGTTCAAGAAGCATCAGGCTAGTGAAATCATAAAATAACTTTTCTTGAAAGGAACTGTAAATTTTTAACCCCATCCGTGTTCTTTCAATCGTCCTTTGCATTCCAGAGCTACGGTAACTCATTCAAACAACCCTACAGATCTCAACTAACCCTGAAAACTTTATCAAAAATCAAGTTTTATGTTCTAAGAACCTCTGGCACTTCAGACTTCTCTAAACTTCAGAATCAATCCAAACAATATAAAACTTCATTTTCAGGACGTAATGTCTCAAGTGCCAATCGAAGAAGTCCTACTAGGGATGGCGTCACAGGTATCGGAGAGAGAAGACGCACTTCTCTGTTCTGATGTTCGAGACAACTTGTTTGGACCCATGGAGTTCTCTCGAAGAGACCTCGGAGCGCTCAACATCATGCGAGGAAGGGATAACGGATTACCAGACTATAATACTGCCAGGTAATGCAACAAAAGATTGTGATGAGACTAGACATAAAGTACCTTTACCAGCTCTTTGAGGAGTGGTTGAAAAGGCGTCAGAACGTCCTCTCCTTCCGACTGACATAGGTATTCATCAGGCATGGCAAGTACGGGAGGTTCCTATTTCAGGTGAAACACCCGGTTGTTACCAATATGCGGACCGCGCGGAATATTTCTAATATCACAATTCATGCATTCTGTCCCTTTCAGACTCAGAAACAAACTGCTATAATGCTATCAAATATCCTACTCGATGTATGACTGACCCTCTTAACCAAATAACGTCAGTTTGACGTGTTTTAATGCGTATAGCTAAGAAAATTTATCTATTTCAGAGAATATTTCGGGCTCAAGAAAATCAAAACATTTAATGAAATCAACCCTGAACTTTTTGAGAACAATCCGGATCTATTGCAAAAGTTGATTCAAGCTTACAATGGAAGACTTGACAACATAGATGTTTATATAGGTAAGTTCATTAAAAATATGTACTATGTATATAGAAAATGGTGTATTATGCAAATAGTGTATTATGAAAATGGTGTATGAAGCAAATTGTGTATTTTGAAAACAGTGTATTATGAAAATGGTGTAATATAAAAAGGGTGTGTATTGAAAAATTATCTAAATTAATAAGGTATTTTCAGGCGGTATGTTGGAATCGACGGGACACCCTGGAGATTTATTCAGAGCTATTATAATAGACCAGTTCACCAGAATAAGAGATGCTGATAGATTTTGGTTTGAAAATGAACAGAACGGGTAAGTTTTTAATTACTATTATCAACTGAGTTCTCACCCATTAACGAACACCTCATTTTGGTTCGGCTGTTACCAAGGTTTATGGTAGTAATGTCTTGAATGGACAAGTTTTTTTTTTCGGTATTAGATTTTCCGCCCGAGTAGAGCGAGAGGTCAACTTTACTCATTCACTTTAGCTACAAGTGGGTTATAACTCACCTGTATTCTTCAGTTTTCCTTTGCGCTCCAAGGCCACTTCAACTGGTTAAACGTGACGAAAGATTGATAGGTCTAATTGAGAAACCGGTTATTTTTCTGTCAAAATTTAAGGGAAATAGATCCAATAAAAGGGATTTTCTCATCCAGAATTTTCACCAAAGAAGAGATCGCCGAGCTACGTCAGATTACAATGTGGGACATCATAGTAAACAGTACGTCTTTGGGTCCTCGTGACCTGCAGCGCGACGTGTTCCACTGGCGCTCCGGCGACCCGTGTCCGCAACCCTACCAGCTCAACGCGTCCAAGTTGCCGCCCTGCAAGTATCTTAGAGGATACGACTACTTCGAGGTAAACACTGTCTAGAAAGCATAATCTGAACAATACTGCACTTTAAGACGCAGTGCTATTTACTACTTTCCATAAGATTTTACAGAATTCTGTTAACTTCCGATCTTGAGTTTTCCCCTAATTGTATCACTCACAAAGTGAATTTACTAAAAAATCTTATTGAATTTACTATAAGCCATTAGCCTATATTTTTAAAGCACAAAATTGTCATCTTTAACCTTCTTCTATTTTGTTTCAGGGAAACGAATTCGCATACATCTACACCTGCCTGATACTGGCTTTCGTTCCCATACTTTGCGCGGGCGCAGGGTATGGAGTGGTGAAGTTGCAAAACAGTCGCAGAAGAAAACTCAAGATTCAACAAGAGCATCTAAAAAATGCTCAATATAAAGGTTAGAGTACAACTTTTAAAAGAACTGCCTGATAACTGATTAAAGCATAAGCTAAAGACATTTTTTAAAGATAATCGACTTATTCTGTTTCTATTCAAGGTTCAGTAGACAAAATGGTGTGTCGTGAATGGGTGCATGCTTCACACAAACGTCTGGTGAAGTTACGTTTGGGACCAGAACCTGCACTTCATGTGACAGATCGCAAAGGAGACAAACTTAGAACTCTGCCACTGGACCATACAGATCAATTAACAGTTCTTGAAAGTCAGGTAAATACACATTTTAATCTCTTTGCAAATAAGAAGTAATATGAACTATAAATAACAGTGGTACCAAAACATTCCCTTGTGGGACTCCTAAGTTCACATAATTTTTACTATGCTCAATCTTAGGCGATGTTTCAAAACGCTTCTAATTGTTCCAGGAAAGCAGACAAAACAAGCGTCCTCTAGTCTTGATTCGAGCTCCCCGAGAACACGATCTTGTTCTAGAAATGGACTCTGCTGCGTCACGACGGAAGTTTTTAGTCAAACTGGATACGTTTTTAGCTAACCATAAAAAAGCACTTAATCTTACTCAGGTATGACATTTAGTTACCATTAGCCTTTGATTATTAAAAATATTTTACAAGCTGTTTCAGGTGGAGGGTTGCCTTGTCAGTGCCCAACCTTCAGTTTGTCGAAAACAACACAAGGAAACAATAATGACTTGATGAGGGTCACAGAAATCAGATGATAGCTAGACGCACAAACGGGTCTTGTGCGTCTCGCTATTATCTGATTTCTGTGTGTGTGGTCGTTGTGGCAAAGCTTAGGAACAGCTAATGCCCAACTGTGGACGTCTTTCAGCTGAAACGATGATGATGAATAAGCTATTGGACATCAAGGGCACGGAGTTTCAAAAACATTTTTCTTGCAGGGTCATCGAGAACAAATTCTGGCTACAGCAGAAACAAGAGAACGTCGACAGCGTAAACTGGAACATTTCTTCAGAGAAGCTTACGCCATCACATTTGGTCTAGCTCCCGGTGAGAAAAGACATCGGAAGAATGAAGAAGCTGACCCAGAAGTAAGTAATCAACCGATAAAAAGACATATTATTTGAAAAGAATAATTAATTAGCATCCTATATATTGTTTCAGTCTATTGTAATGAGGACGTCACTATCAAAAAGTGAATTCGCAAGTGCGCTGGGAATGAAAGCAGATGCTGTATTTGTAAAGAAAATGTTCAACATTGTCGACAAAGACGGAGATGGTAGAATCTCTTTCCAGGTAGAGTTTTGGTTTTTTGATATAATTTAAGGCAGTGTTTTCAGTTGCGATCTTAGAGGATTCCCGAAATTTTACTCTGTGGGGTCACAAGGTAAATAATAGTTTTATAACTATTTGGCTGTGCCATTTCTTGCCAATTCCTAAAGAAAACACCTAAGTTATCACTCTATCTCCTTGATAGACGAAGGAAGAACCTACCCCGTACCTTCCTTGCCTTATTCCCAGAGCCCCGGTGTAACGCTTTCGCATCAACCCTCAGCTCCGGGAGGCTTCGACCCTGCAGGGTCCCTACGGTTTGCTGACAACTCCTGAAGGAGATAGCGTGATTACTTGATGACCGCGATGATGATTCGATCGATTATGATGGGGCATACGATTATAGGCCACTAATTTTGTTGTTAATTCTTCAGATTTATTTATTAAATCTTAGTTCTATTTTTGACATTATTACATAGACGTAAATATTGAAAGAAAAGCGTAGTAGGTTTGTTTGCTCACCGCACTATTATGATCCTTATGATTAATTTAAATGTCTTTAAATTACCTTATAATTCTATAAAATACAGAAAAACCAAGTACCTAATAGAATTATTGTACATACTTTTTTTTATCTTTATTAGGCAGTTTTTGGTAGTTCCTCAATATTTTCTTTCTCCCCCAGGAATTTCTGGACACGGTAGTCCTATTCTCTCGCGGGGCCACAGAAGACAAGCTGCGCATCATCTTCGACATGTGCGACGACGACCGCAATGGCGTCATCGATAAGGGCGAGCTCAGCGAGATGCTGCGCTCGCTCGTCGAGATCGCGCGCACCACCTCGCTGCGCGACGAGCATGTCACTGAACTTATTGATGGAATGTTTTCTGTGAGTTTAGAATAAGGTCTTTTTATGTAAATTGTGGACTTTGTATATGAATCAGGTGAGGTAAGCGGACTATTCTTCTAAAGCGGACGAACGACCTGATGAGAGCGAAATTATGATGAGGTTGGTGATGATAATGTGCTGGAACAATACAAAACTATTCAAAAGCAAATTGAAGATTTAGATAGATAACAGTCTCGCCGTCAAGTATATCAGTCATTTTATTGCTTTATAGGATGCCGGTCTCCAACACAAAGATCATCTGACATACTCAGACTTCAAAGTAATGATGAAGGAGTATAAAGGAGAATTTGTAGCCATCGGCTTGGACTGCAAGGGGGCCAAACAAAACTTCCTCGACACTTCTACTAATGTTGCGAGGATGACCAGCTTCCATATCGAGCCCTCTATGGAGCAGTCCAGGTATGTGTCACTTGAAACTTATAAATTAAATATTACAAAAAAGACTTAATTTGGTTGACAGACAAAAACATCTTATACACGTATTTAAATATAATATTATAAAAACTAAAGTTTATGAGTAATAAAGTAACAAATAATTGTTACTTCTTTACCCTCGAACGGCCGAATGGATTTGAATAAAACTTGGCAGCAACTACTTAGGAATTTAATTATGTGATGGTTTTTTTTTTAATTTAAACAAGGTGATGTTTCTTAGACATGTTCTCCCTTAGCCAAATTACAATCGTTTCATATCGAATCT
Source organism: Mythimna loreyi (assembly GCA_029852875.1). Taxonomy (NCBI): domain Eukaryota; kingdom Metazoa; phylum Arthropoda; class Insecta; order Lepidoptera; family Noctuidae; genus Mythimna; species Mythimna loreyi. The sequence goes on from CM056792.1 coordinate 14,643,961, forward strand.
CTTTCTACAATCGAAACGCCTCAAAGTAAGTATAAGTTATGTAATAAAACTGCAGGGTGTAATGATGAACATTGAAAAACGATTTCATTCAATAATTTTGAATGGTTTCAACTTAGCTACTAATTTTGTTGAAATTCCCATACATTTGATTAGTTGTTTACTAGCGCTAGCGATTGTAGATTATCAACTTGGCTAGGGGGCCAGATCTAGTAAAGAACGAAAAAAATATAAACATAAAATTCTTTTCGTAGCTTTAAGGTTGCGTCATTTTGCGTGAAATAAACTGTTTTTCTTTCTTTCTATAAAGATTAAGTTTGTACTATCGTTTTTAACATTTTCAGGCACTGCCTCCTACTAAAATGGGACTACCTGACAACTTTCCTAGAGGAGAACAGACAGAACATATTCTACCTGTTCGTTTTCTACGTGGTGACCATCGGGCTGTTCGTGGAGAGGTTCGCGCACTACTCGTTCATGTCGGAGCACCTGGACCTCAGGCACATCATGGGCGTCGGCATCGCCATCACCAGGGGTTCCGCTGCTTCTTTGTCTTTCTGCTATAGTCTGCTGCTCTTGACCATGTCGAGGAATTTGTTGACTAAATTAAAAGTAAGTATATTTTTATTTTTCTTTCACTGGTACAATTCATCTTTTTCTATCTCTTGTGTTAGCTTTTACCGATTTACAGTGCTTTTTGATACGTATTCAAACTCAACGCGACTTCTCAATTTTAGTACTTTTTATTTTTTTTTATTTACTTCAGTATACTCTTTTAAAATATTCGGTGATACGAAATTTGCCGGAGCAGCCAGTCTGAAATAAAAATTTTAATTTTTATCTCGAAAGTTAACAGTTCCGATGACTTGCATACTTTTTCTTCTGTACTAGTAAACACTTGACATCTTGAATTCACAATGGACACAAACTTACTTTTGACATTTATTTACAGGAATTCAGCATCCAACAATACATCCCCCTGGACTCGAGCATCCAGTTCCACAAGATCGTGGCCTGTACCGCACTGTTCTTCTCGCTCCTCCACACGGCAGGTCACATGGTCAACTTCTACCACGTTTCGACGCAGCCTGTAGAAAATTTACGCTGTCTTACTAAGGAGGTTCATTTTACTTCCGACTTTAGACCTGGCATCACGTACTGGGTGTTCCAGACTGTTACAGGTAAAGTTGACTTACGGCATATTGTTTCATTTTACAAGTTTTCGCGTGATAAGACATTTTATTACGCGCGCGTTTTTGGGTTACAAAAAGAGTTTATTGAATTTTTGGTCACAATTTAGCTACCCCAGTGGGAGTTAAAATCTATCAAGTAGACTGGTAGATTTTAGCTTCCTCTTAAACCATATTTCACCCTATCGCACTAAAAGTATGAGAGTCTACCTAGTAAGAAGAAGAGTGCCAAAAAAGTTGGCTGCAAAAACTACTAACAAGTTCGAAACTTTAAGCAGTGTAATGAGGATATAGAAAATATTATTTACTGACTTTAAATTTTGAAAAGTAAAAATAAGTTTGAAAATACTATTAAGCACCAAATTTAATTTTATAATTTTTATGTATCCAGCAGTATCACCTTCACAACTTCTATGAATTTAACAATACCTTCCCAGCTAAATTAAAAAAGCACGTATAAGAGCCTAAATGGTTTGAAATAAAGCATTTAGGCTTTAATACGTGCCGAAAAAACAAGATTTTCTGTTGTGTCGACATGCCAAAGAAATATACCGACATAATACACTCTCAAAAAATCCCCATACCGTCTGGCGCAGTTGCATAAAAATTAAAAGTTGATTATGTTATCTTCTCGTAGGTGTAAGCGGCGTACTGCTCTTCATAATAATGTGCATAATCTTCGTGTTCGCGCACCCGGTAATCCGCAAGCGCGCGTACCCGTGGTTCTGGCGCGCGCACTCGCTGCACGTGCTGCTCTACGCGCTCTGCCTCGTGCACGGGCTCGCCAGGCTCACCGGCGCGCCCAGGTTCTGGATCTTCTTCCTCGGACCTGCCATCATTTATACCCTCGATAAGGTTAGGCCGGTCTTCCTTATGTAAAGTGAAAGAAAGAAAAATGTTCATTTGTGCCTCACACAATCGTATAAATTAAAAATTCAAGAATAAAAAAAAAAGTACGAAATCTGTGCGAGGCCAAAAAGGCGCCTAACTCAGCAATATGCTGCGTTATTTAAAACGATAAATATCGCAGCGCTGGTATTCTGTTAGGGCCCACTGTGACTGAACTAAATGAACCACATCATGGCTAGAACTTCCAGTGGTTCCAGTGAACACCGGAGGTCTACGAGAAGTTCTATACTTATCATGTCAACAAATGTACACTGTGCCACAGACTCCAGTCTTTCGATCGTTTATCGATCGACTATAATAATCAACTTCTGTCAGGCTTTTTATTTTTATTTATTATTATTTGAACACTTTTATGTTAATTGGCTTCTTGTTATTTTGTGGATTTTGGTACTGTAATACATACTAGCCGTTCAGCGTCTGACCGTCGAAGTCGACTGGTGCTGAAAATCAGCGTTGTGGCTCTATCCAACAGACGAACCTCAGAAATTTGCTGAGTACTGGCCGTTTTGCACGGATGTCTTTTTTTTTCTTATCAAGATTTAAGTGTGTTATCTATGTCTGTCTCAACCTTATTAACATTTCACTTTCCTTCGATACCCTTGCTGAAGTTCATACGTATTTTTCATGTTCACTAAAGGTTCCCAAGTTTGTTATTTTCATAATATCGTCATTGCAACCTAACCTTATTGTCATTTTGCTAAAAAATCGTAATCTGTTAATTCATAACGGCCGATCATTGATCAGTCAGTGGTCTCGCAATAGAATTGTGGCATGGGCTGAGACGAATTGACAGCAATGATTGCGCAAAATCATTCTAATGGTAGGTCAGGTAGGAGACATTACGAGATTACCATTCATAGCTATTTCTTTCAATGGAGTGTCAGTGGTTGATCATTGGACTATTATAATGACGCTATTATATTGGTAGACGCTATTATATTGGTTTGATAACCAAACTTGTCAAAATCGACAATATTATGAAATCGATGATGGTCCATCATCGATTTCATGAAATTTAAATGGTTGTGTTCCCTCAGCGAAATGGTTGTATCTTGGTAATACAAACGTTTGATAAAGAAATAAAATATTAAAAACAAAAAATGGACCTGTAGAGTGCAAGCTATAATTATGACGTATCACAACGTGCGAGAGCTTATTTTGGTTTAAATATTTAATTAATCGGTTTCCTTTGACGGCGGGCTGCTCGTGCGACTCTAGTACTACCTACAAATTACGTCTAATGTTACTATTGTTTTCGCTTTTTTGAGTTGATAAATATTTTTAATAATTATTTATAAAAAAAAACTTTTTATTTTTTTATTTTTTCTGTAAGCTTCAAAAGTACTCCTTATGCAAGTCATTCTGCCGCGGGAAAACAACCATTTAAATTTCACGGTGTAATCTTACACTATTGTAATAGCAGAATTGAGGCCCTGCTCTCATCCTACAAATACATTATTCCTACAATGAATTCCTGTTACATCAGAGCGTGCAGAGTGGGTATCATCATTACATAGTATAAAACTAATTGACTTCCCGCTGTCCCTATGTGTGCTTAGATCTATAAAACTAAGCAATGGATTTCGATGCGGTTTTTTTTAATAGATAGAGTGATTCAAGAGGTAGGTTTATGTGTATAAAACATGCGTAATATATTTAATATCAGCATTCCACCCGTGCGAAGCTGGGGCTGGTCGCTAGTATATATATATATATATTTTAATATATTTTCTTATTTACCAGGTGGTGTCTCTACGAACAAAGTACTTAGCGCTAGATGTATTGGAAACGGAAATGTTGCCATCGGATGTAATCAAAATTAAGTTCTACAGGCCTCCTAATCTGAAATACTTATCAGGTAATTATGAAAGCCATTACATCTGTTTACTTTTATGTACTTGTTGTACATAAAAGTAAACAGATTTAAAGAGATATATTTTAATGTCTTCGCATAAAAGGAATAATTATTATTACATCCTTTATTCAAAAAGATATTTCGCCATTTGAGTTTCCTGAGGATTGGCGAAAAGTAACTGACTCATTATACTATCACATTAAAATTATAAAGCTGATTTGTGAGTGTAAGAGTAAGTGAGACATAGAGTGAAGTGAGTGAAGTATCACGCTAGAACAAATGAACGGATTCCGATGATACGTGGTACATGGGTAGACCATGTCCTGAAATAGTACATAGGATATATTTTTTTTACCTCGAGAGCCGCAGTGAAGTTAGTAGTATAAGGATTATTTTCCTTACGGAAGGCGAAGCCACAGCAGAAGCAGAAGGTGGTAAGCAAATAGACAAAGCACAGTTTTTTTAATCTTAAGAGTAGATTCTATTAGGATAGTTTTCTACTACCTCACGGAAAAAGTCGCTAACAGCAGCTAGTTCTTCAATAAAGTCTATTTCCTTTCCCTCAGGTCAATGGGTACGCCTCTCATGTACGGCGTTCAAAAAGGAAGAGTTCCACTCTTTCACCCTGACATCAGCTCCGCACGAGAACTTCCTGTCGTGTCACATCAAGGCGCAGGGACCCTGGACCTGGAAGCTCAGGAACTACTTCGATCCCTGCAATTATAATACTGAGGATCGACCGAAAATAAGGTATGTTAAGAGAAATACTTTGAATAGGCCAGTATCAAGTTTTGCGTTGATTAAATATGATTGGCCTGATAACACATGCTTGTTTATTGAATAAATCTACATATACACTAATGTAATATCCTCCTGGAGCCTAGGGTGGTGCAAACTGTTACCTCGACTCCAGGAATAAGGCAAGGAAGGTACGGGGTAGGTTTTTTAGTCAGTAAGAGTGTTACTGGTCTCCCGCTCCGCCCAAGAGCGGGTTTCGTTATTGGATGATTTTCACCTACCATAAAAAAAACACTAATGTAATAAAGAGGTAAAATTTGTTTTTTTGGTTAGTAGGACGTAATCTCTAGAACTATTGGTCCGACTGGAAAATTTTTAGCAACAATAGAAAGCTGATTTACTCCTGAGTGACAAAGGCTATATTTTATGTACGCGGGCGAAGCCAAAAAAAAAGCTAGTAATCAATAAAGTCATCAGAGAGAGCAATTTTTTATCTATAGAAAATCTGCGCCATGACGTGAACAATAAAACGATAACCTAGTTAAAAGAGCTAAACAACCTCTTTATGAGTCTTTGTACTCATCATGTAACTATGAGAAGCAAAAAAAGCACTTCCGTACATAAATGTTTTGTTGAATTGTGCAAACGTAATTAGATAGATAGATAAAACATTATTTGTTGCAAACTAAAACACACGCACAATGGATTCTTAAAAATTAAATCTGGGCATTTACAAATAAACAACAAAAAAATAAATAAAGAAAAACAAACAAAAGCCTACCACCAACTTCAAATACCTCTATAGTAAGCGGCAAATAAGTTGAACTAAAATGGCGACGGTTGCTATAATTACGCAAAACTCCCTATTATATCTCACTTCGATTGAGACTTGGTCGACTGCCATTTTGGTTTTTTTTATGGTAGGTAACAATCCTCCAATGAGGAATGCAGGAAGCGGGAAACAGTGTCAGACTCTTACTGACTAAACAACCTACCCCATTCCTACGTTGCCATATATATCAGGGCTAGAGCCTTCCTATCAAACACGAACCCTTGACCCCAGTTGACTTCGACCCTTCTGCAGGGTCACTACGGTTTGCGACAAGATCTAGAGGCGCGCGGGAACAGTGCGCGCCGTTGCTATTTTGGTTCGACTTATATGCCGAGAATTGTACCAGATATTATTCATCCTGTAGGACACTACTAAAGCAGTTTCAGTGTTTCAAACGACCTTTTCCACGTACTCTCTCAGGATCCAGGGTCCGTTCGGCGGCGGCAACCAGGACTGGTACAAGTTCGAGGTGGCGGTGATGGTGGGCGGCGGCATCGGCGTCACGCCCTACGCCTCCATCCTCAACGACCTCGTGTTCGGCACCTCCACCAACCGGTACTCCGGCGTCGCCTGCAAGAAGGTAACATAGAGGCCTGGCTCACCTATAATTCGTTTTTTAATTCTAAACTACGATTTGACAACTCAGAATGTTCAACACACTCTAGAAATATGTTCCCAATTTTCTGGAGTTTGATATTTTAAGTTGTCAAATCGTGGTCTAGGATTATAAAACGAACTATACTATAAACGACTCAATGACTTTTCTCAGCTATTTGTCACAATATGATGTACTTTGGCTGTAAGGTACCATCAATTAGATCTGATGCTGGAGCCAAAAGGTAAACACAGGAACTCCGATATAAAACAATACATCTAACTGTGCTTTACCTTCCTGAAAATGTTATGAGATGTAGGCACTCGTAAATATAAAAATATTAAAGACTTTTTAACCTGTAAATCCCCGAAAGGACACCAATTTCGTGCTATTCGGGTAAGCGAACGCATAGATTACAGGTTTAAAGATATTTATTTCTCAAAAAAGACACAAAGTCTCTTACATGAGAACTTTTTTCCTTACACTAATTTTTTTTTTTCTATATAAAGAATTTATTCAAGAACGTACATAAAAAAAATCATATGATAGTCTGTTAATATCAAAAATAACAAACCTTTTGCATGACTCTCAATGAATACCTATATAGCGCAAGATTCAAGGAGATAAAGATACAACCCACTTCAAAACGATCAAAATAACTTGAATTTCAGAATCGGTCAATTTTAGTTTTGTTTCTTCGTTATTTTGCACTTTCTAGTGTTTTTATATTGAAGTCGCTAGTGATTTTTTGTAAGGTGTGTTCTAAAGTTTATATATGTCAACATCAATTGATATTGATCGCCTCAAAATATCATACTTTTATTTGTTGCTAAGTAATTTCTTATTAAGTCATTACCTACTTGAGGTTAAAATCTTCACTAAAACAATTTTTTTTTCTTAACTGTAGAATAAAAATTTTAATTAATTTTTTTTTTGTTACTTAAGTAGTTACTTTTGCTCAAGTAATTAATTTGACTTATTTATAAACGGTTGTTAATCATGTAGAAAATTACTTGCCATCTGTCGACATTAAATGACAACAGTTGACTTTGAGGTGCCAACACTGCCATGCATCAATTAACCGCATCTTAGAACGAAATAAGTAATTGGATTTGCCACTCGACGAAGGATATGAGAAAACTAGAGCACGTAAAATTAGGGAAGAAAACTTAGCAAACCACGAACATTTCAAGAAATGAGCGGTTCTGTAATTTTGGTGCGATTTGATTTCGACAGCTACCGAAATCCTATTGTCAACAGTAAAACCGTGAAATAGAGAGAAAAGATTGTTTTATTTAACAATAAAATCTTTATTCGAGCATTTCATAGCCATGTCATTCTTTCTAATAACCATGAATATCAAATGAAATTATTTCATTGAATAAATTCACGATTTCGTCAAGTAGAAAATAATTCTTGGGAATTGAGAACGATTGACACTTGCTCACGATTTACCGTGACTCGGTATGTGGCTTACCGTTTACAACATTGACCAATGACCTACAATGGTTGTTTAGTTCTTATGTAAAGTGATGACATAGACTTTAACTGGGGATTTGTATCTTTTGTGAAATATATAAACACTTCGTGACGAAACAATTGCCTAACAATCGGCCTTATGTACTGAAGTCTAGAAACTATACAAGTCTACGCTTTTATGTACCGGTCAACTATTTAAGTGTCAATACGAGTTTCCTTAAGTGCATTTTGATGTAAAACTACATTAAGTGATTGCGAAATTAGCATCCGTTTTCTGTCTGAGTTTTAAAATGTTAGGTTTGCTTGTGCATCTTTTAAACCTTATGAGCTCACAGGGAAAGCAAATTTGGTTTACTTTTAAAGCGTTCTTTAACAAAGTAACATAAATAAATGGTTTAAAAATAATGCCATTAGCTATTGTTGTTAATAATTGTTATTGGCTTTTATTTTGTTAAAAACCTTTAGTACTAAAAATGCAAAAAGCTCTGATTCCATTTTGGAAATTAAGAACTTGAATCGACATTTTATTCTTTATAGTTTTCGTAACGAAAAAATCTATGCACTATAAGGTTAATGGTTTTTAATAATACTTTATTAAAAAAATCTGACACCTGCTATTTCAAATCTTGTTGTCATCTTTATTTTTCTATCAGTATTCGACAGGTCTCTAGAAGTTAAAACTAGAAATATACTAAACCGCTCCTATACTTGATACACAGGTGTACTTCTTGTGGATCTGCCCGTCGCACAAGCACTTCGAGTGGTTCATCGACGTGCTGCGCGACGTGGAGCGCAAGGACGTCACCAACGTGCTCGAGATACACATCTTCATCACGCAGTTCTTCCACAAGTTCGATCTCAGGACCACCATGCTGGTACGTTATCTCCTCCTATACCTGTCCCGCAGGTGTCGGCAAATCCGGTTAAGCAATCAACTACGTCCTAGGTGAATCTGCAAAAGGCTACACATAAAAATAGCTCACTAAATTATTAACACCTATCCCAAACCCTTGGAAGTCTAGCAGGCTTGTGGATGGCGAACAATGGGTAGCTCGCCCTCCGACCGTCTGACCAAGACATCAACGACGCGCTCTGTTTCCGCGTGCCTTAAGGAATTGTCAGCAACAGATGTTGATATATAGATGCTCAACAGGGCCATAGACCAGCCTCTGCCCCGATACAAAATGCTAAGAAGGGTTTTTTAGTCAATAAAATTCTGACACTATCTCCCACACTGCCTAAGGGCAGACCATGTCATTAGAAGATTTTTGAAGATATAAGGGTTCAGAACACTGCAATTTTACACAGAGGTTCCTTTTATAATAAGAGTACAAAAACCTACTTTCACTCGGGTGAAGCCGCTGACAGTAGATAATGCTACCTAAATAACTAAATATAAAACCATTCTACTTCGCAATTAATACCTACACCCAATGTAACCTTGCTTTTCGGCCACAGTACATCTGCGAGAACCACTTCCAGCGTCTGTCGCGCACGTCGATGTTCACGGGCCTGAAGGCAGTCAACCACTTCGGAAGACCAGACATGTCCTCCTTCCTCAAGTTTGTGCAGAAGAAGCATAGCTACGTGAGTATCAGCAACAATAGACAGCTTTATAAACCATGCTTTGAATAAGTGACAAAATCCTCGATTGATATAACACCACAAATTCCATGACGTCAAAAAAGAAATGATCCTTTCACAGTAGTTTCCGAAAAGTTTATTCATTTTTAAACATGATTTTGACGACGTTTGGTGGATCAGCTAGTTTACAATAGTTCAACTAGTTTAATGGCCTGTTGGTCTAGTTGTTAGTGACCCTGACTGCTATGGAAGTCGTGGGTTCGATTCCCACCCGGGCCAAATTGTTGTGTGATAAGCACAATCATTTTAATCTGTGTCTGGGTTAATTTATCTGTAGTATGTATGTATTTAGAAATATATAAGTATGTTTATCAGAAGTCTAGTACTCATAACACAGGCTCTGCTTAGCTTGGGACTAGACGACGTTGTGTGATAGTTGTGGAATATTATTACCTATTTATTTATTTGTAATAATCATTTTGCTCCACTAGGTATCTAAGATCGGCGTGTTCTCGTGCGGTCCTCGGCCACTCACTAAGTCTGTGATGTCCGCGTGCGAACAAGTCAACAGGACGAGACGTCTGCCGTACTTCATACACCACTTCGAGAACTTCGGATAAATTGTACCTTCTCCACCATTCATTATGTACCTTTTGTGAGATGACTTGAAGTCATCAGAGTAAATGTAGGATGAAATTGACCAATATTATTGTACTTAGACATTTTTTTACTATATCCTAGAACTATCGAGTAGTACCATTTTTTAATTTAATTTATTTCATCTTTTGTCAGCTTGCTTTAATTTATTTTCAGTGTAGTTTTAACATAAAATTGACAAAAAATAAAAGACCCGCTTTGACATTTGTATTTTGACTACTTAGCGGTTTGCTACTTAAAATAGCTACAACTATACCGGACCCTTAATAATTTTATTGTATCTGTCAGTTCCATACTAAATTACATTCTATGGTCTTTTCTCAAATGTCAAAACGGTCCTTTTATTTTTTAACGAGTGTAAATGAGTGATGGGGGTAGGTGTTACACCAAAGGTAGATTTCAGCTGAGCTGGGCCAAAAGTTACCAACATAAAAATTTCATTTTTAACCATTGATTCCACTATGAAACATGCTTGCTATAAAACCTTGAATAAAATTACTTAATTGGAAAATTTAATTCAAAATTATGTCATATTATTATTTTTTTCCAAAAACTCAAAACACCTTTAAAGTTTTGAAGCGTTTATTTATATTATATAATATATATTAATTTTGTGTGAGGGGTTAGTCAATCAATTAATTGGCGGTTTCATCCTACATCGTGTTTAAATACAAAACCGCTTGTGAAACTCAATCCGTGTTCGCAAATGCATTCCTTTTGATTTCAAATACAAATTTTATGTTAAGAAACCAATAGAAATGCTACCAAATACGGATATTTAACATTCCACTCTAACTTAGATTAACATAACTTATTTATTCGTAGTTTTTTATGCTTTTATGAAACAGTAAAAAATGATGTAGTACAAAAACATCAATCGCGCATTTCAATGTACAAAAGATCATTAAATAGTGGTAATTTTAGAAATTATAATACTCATTGCGATCTGAAATATATTATTTAAACCAGAGCTTCGAAGAGCTGTACTGTAAATAATGTATAAATTGTATTGGCTTTAGTTTAATTGTATTTTTACGTTGAATTGATTGTAAATAAATACCTATTTAAATACAGATTTGTTTTGCATTTCATTTTTTCTTGCTTTCTCTTTGTCAACCATGAAGTTCAACTTAATGAATTCGTATAACAATTGTTAGTTTTAGGTTGAACGCTGTTTTTAACATATTTTAGATTTCAGAACTGGCTTTATTTTTACGCCAATGTATCAAAAAAAAAACTTCACTTAACTATAATTCCTTGCCGGAGTCTGTGCAACTTAGTGGTCTTGAAGTCAAGAGTAAATAGGTTACTTCTTTACTAGGCAAGCTGCTCCATCGTCGACCACATCATCGCTTACCATCAGGTGATATGTCACCTGATGGTAAGCGATGATGTGGTCAAATTTCATAAATTTAAGAAATAAAAACACAAAAGTGCTCAGATTCTTGTCCCTAATGAACAATAATTAAGCAATCTCAGTAAGCTGTTGTAAACAAACTGCAAATTATCCGAAATATCAAAAGCATTAACTGACATAGAACGGCTTGAAACGCTTGAGTGAACAGTAGTGCGTTACAATATTTAATAACAGTTCCACTGTATGATTACTCCCAGACCTTAAGAGTCGTTCTTGGATTATTTATGGATTGTAATTCGAGGTTCCTCGCTCTTAATTCAAAGTAAAAGGAGCAGACAATAGCCTTGTGCGTTCGTGACACACGAGCGAGCCGAACACTGATCGTGCACTAGTTTTCATAAAGCCAGTACACGGTATCAAATTTATATTGACATCTTCGATTACCCAATTTCGTATTTCAGATTATTTATTTTATAGCTGATCTATTTCGACCTTACAATAGAATGATGTTTCTAATGATTGATTATGATGAAGAATTCAGATATGAAATAAAAGATTGGATTCTCAATCGCGTTGCAAAAAATGAAAGTACATAGTTGTTGATGTTAGCAAGTCAGATTTGGAAACTGCACTTAGATTTATGATTTTAAATTCATTAAAATCATAAATCTAAGTGCATTATTTTCTTTTTTATAAATTTAGTTAGCAAGCTTACCTATGTTGTAACTAACAAAAAACACAGACTCCGTCATGGAATTCCAATCAGTAGGTGTCATCACGTAAATACCGATGGCACATCGAGGTTCGTCTCATAGGGCCGGTAATAAAACGGGCTTGGCGGCATGCGACGCACACTTCCCGAAATGTAACCGATAGAAAACCGGCCGGCTTGCAATTCGGCGTCGATGTCCAAGACAGGAGTTGACTCGTAGAATGCGTCCTTACCGATGATAGTCGTTTCCTAATCAGCTCAAGTGCATCAAGCTGGTATTTGGCAGATCCATTCCTAAGTTGAGCACATACACGACTTTTTTGGTGTGTTTTTTTTTTATGGTAGGTGAAAATCATCCAATGACGAAACCCGCTCTTGGGCGGAGCGGGAGACCAGTGTCAGACTCTTACTGACTAAAAAAACCTACCCCGTACCTTCTTAGCCTCGATCTCAGGGCCCCAGTAATACACTTTCGCATCAACCCTTGGCCCTAGGAGGCTTCGACCCTACTGGGCCTCTTTGGTTTGAAACCCGGCGGCGGCGGCTTCGTCGAGAGCGCCACCCACATACACGATGAATTTGCAATTTGTTGATTAACACACAGTCTCACATTTTCCTAGGAAAGGAAATGCTACCTTTGGTCCCTCTTACTGGAAAACTACTTATAGAACTAGACCAAAGACATTCAAACATCATTAAAATGATGTTTCAGTGATCAGCCTTAAATGTTAGCCAACACGCAAGTCTGTGTGTCTTCGGATATGGAATGGCGCGTGCGAACAAATCACTAGGTCCGGCAATTAAGGCCATAACTTAGCTCATAGTATCATGTTGCACAGATTCAGAACGCTCGACTTTACTTCACCCATAATGCGCGCTTAAACTTAAATAATACTTGTACCAAAATGTACTTAATCACATTTTGATACAAGTGCAGAAACTTTGTCTTTGCAACTGAGGTGAAATTTATCCGAGCTACAGGAGAGGTTTAAAGAAATTGAAAAACTTCGTTTGATACACGTGGGTATTTGTCGTTGTAGTCTCTCCAGCTCCAGAAACGACCTCACTTTTATTTATATTTATAAAAACTTCATGCAACACAAACGTACACAAGCGGACTTCATGACTTAGGCATTCTCTACCGGTCAACCAAGGGTGGTGAAGAGACTTTTGACTCGGGTATTCATTTGAACTCGGCTGCAATGATAATGTGACAATGTAAAGTGATTATGGGTAGCTCGTCCGATCGTCCAGTAATCGTCCTGACCGAGTCTTAGTCGTCGACGGCGCTCACTGTTCCCTTGTGCCTCAAGGAGTTTTTAGCAAAACCGTAGAGGCCCAGTCTGTAACTGAATCTACTTCTGAAAGGAACGCTCGGCCCTAGAAAAAAATAACCTGATTATGCGAAAACCTTTTCAAGTCTCGTTTCGATGCGTACATTGTCACTAAATGCTTGATAGTCAGTTTAATCGATATATTGCACTAAGTATACCATCGCTATGTAACCTTCACTACCGTCGTTCGCTTCAAACTGCACTTCACTTAAAAGCAAAATTAAGTAGTTTGTCTAGTTCTAAAATTATTGAAAATGGAATAAAGTTCTAAAACGTAAATTGATGGCTTCGGAATAAAGTGGCAATCATCATCACCTATTTGAACTGTAATTTATAATGCTTCGGTTATGGATCGCGATTGTACGTTCTGTATTTATGTGAGTTGTAATATTGCTGCACCTGTTCTGTTTGCGGTTTCACAGTTACTTAGTATTTTGTAACGAAAATAAATGCAGTTATACTACTTTACTTGAATGCACTAGTATTTCTTACTTATTCATCCTTCTTCGATTGATGACTGAGCATGTTTTATAAGCTTATAGTTTAATTTGATCCAAAGCCATCGCAATGTTTGATGAAGAGGCAACGTGAAAAAAGGGAGATAATGCCCTAAACACTGTCGTACCGTTCAATAATTCCATCACTCACTCGTATGTTTTGCAAAACTAGTTCTGTTTTGTCGTTCAGAATCTTGATTAAATGTGAAAGGTTTCTAGACTTATATTTTAATTTTCTTTTTAAATTTGTAAAATCCTACTACTATTATAAAGGCGAAAGTTTGTAAGTATGGATGTATGGATGTATGGATGTTTGTTACTCTTTCACGTAAAAACTTCTGAATGGATTTGAATGAAATTTGGCACAGGCATAGGATACACTCCGGAATAGCACATAGGCTACTTTTTATCCCGGAAACCCCAAACCCACGCGGGCGAAGCCGCGGGCAAAAGCTAGTACATTATAATAGAAACCTACATATCTTGTTGATCAGTATCAACAAGATATATTTATTTAAAATATTTCTCCTGCCTCTCGCCTGCATCTCTAGTTACTGCTCTAGTAGGTTGTAGCGTAATTTTATATAGCCTATAGTTTCCTTCGATAAATGGACTATATAAAATAGAAATAATTTTTCAAATCGAAGCAATAATTCTTTGAGATTAAGGCTAAACAAAGTCTTCAGCTTTTATAATAATATAACATTATCTATACCTACTCTATACAAATCTATCTAATTAGTAAAATAATAATTATTTATTTTCCCTTCACAAATTTCACAAATTTTCCTTATGCTAGGTTAAACAATTTAGCACTAAATTAGTATAGAGTAGGTATAGATAACGTCAAAATCACGTAAAGCGGTTATATAGTAATGTATCTTGGGTTGTCCGCTCAAGATTGGAGTAGTTTTAATTTAACACAAATTACTTGCGGTTTCAATCAAATGTGTGACTGGTTAAAACCACAAAGCCTCCTCCGGGTTCAGTCGGGTGCATCTGAATATTTTAATTTTCTCTAACGTATTAAATTATATAACTGGACTGTTCCGTATTCTTTATTTCTAATATAATAAATATACACTCCTCGACACGGCTCGTATTGTGAGGAGGTTCCTGTCTCTGGAGCCATAACCACCGGTAGCTTGGACCCTGTTCCGACACTTTTTTTTTGTATGTGTTTTTTAAGAAAATATTTAAGAATTTAAATAATATGTTTAAAAATGGTAATAAAAATATACCTACTACTCTTTTATTATTATATGGACTTTAAATATGTATGTTCATTTTGCATATTATTGTGTTTACGGACACAATAATAAGCTAAATTGGCAATAATAATATGCAAACAAGCGATAGACTATATTATTCTTCTTCTTATACCTAATATTAATTTATATTAATAATTGCTGTTTGTTAGTCTCGCAAAACCTCAATAATAATTCAACCGGTTTTAATATTTTTTTTCGCTTTAATATAGGTGTGGCTTAACAAAAATAGGAAAATTTGTTAATTAAAAAGTGGCAAGTAGTTTCCGGGTAAAACCGACAAAGACAGCTGTATTATATAAAAAATATTGCCTATTTCGATTGGTCACGCCATAAGTAGGTTTTTTTTTTTTATGGTAGGTGAAAATCATCCAATGACGAAACCCGCTCTTGGGTGGAGCGGGAGACCAGTGTCAGACTCTTACTGACTAAAAAACCTACCCCGTACCTTCCTTGCCTTATTTCTGGAGTCGAGGTTACAATTTTCACATACCCTCTAGGCTCCAGGAGGCTTCGACCCTGAAGGGCCCCTGCAGTTTGCTGACAACTCCTTGAGGCGCGCGGGAACGGTGCGCGCCGTTGACGACTTGGACTCGGTCTTACCAGACGATCGGACGGCGAGCTACCCAATGCTCACCGTCCGCGAGCCAGTGTCTACGGTGGCCGGATATCGGCAGGATCGCGGCGGCGACGGCTACGGCGAGTACGCCGTTGCCTTTGCCTTATGCGGTCGGCCTCCTCCCTTACGAGCATTACTGCTTCGCAGAAGGAGGCGACCGCCTGCCATTCCTCTTCGCTGCGGACCATGGCCTGAACCAGGGCCCGACGCGAGAGGTCGCCGCCGCCGATCACCCCCACGAGGACACGGCGATGCTCTTCCCAAGCAGGGCACACCTCCACCGTGTGCTCCACCGTGTCCTCCGGGCTCGCCTCACAGTGGCGACACCCGGACGTCTCTTCCGCACGAATCCGGTGCAGGAATCTCCCGAACTTCCCATGTCCGGTGAGAACCTGCGTCATGCGGAAAGTGAGGACGCCGTGAGGTCTATCCAGCCACGCCTCAAAGAGGGGCACTACCGCTGAGATTACGGTGTGCCCAGCGCTGGGTTGCGACAGTCGCTGTTTCCACTTCACCATGAGATCTCGCCGGAACGCCATAAGTAGGTAAAGATCGACTTTTCTCTTTTTTTTTAATTTTCTTTTTGTTTTAATTTTCTCATTGTTTGTATATGATTCTTACGGAAATAAACATTACCAATTAAGAAAATTTAAACTACATTTATTAAAAAAAAACGAACGAACCCTTCGTTTCTGAAAGGAATGCTCGGCCCTCGGGTTTTTTAGTCACTATCTCCTGGCCAAGGGCGGTAAATGTCATTGAATGAAAAAAAAGCTAACATCCGCGCGTATTAAAATTCATAATCTCAATTAGCCTCAAATAAATTCATATAGCAATAAAATCCAATACTTAATATTAATATAATGAAGGATACTATGTGTATTATCTTGATATTTATGTAACAGTATTAGTGTAGCTGTTTATGATATCTATTACAGCACCAGTAGGTATCTAGTGTGGTAATAAAATACCAAGTCTTGTATCTGCTGATTCAATTTTAAGCCATTCATCATGACTGTATTTACAGTCCAATTTGCCAGGAAATACTTAATTATCATGTCTTTTTGACACAGGAATATAAATATACTGTGTTTTTTTTTTTCACCATATATTATATACTTATGTATTTGCAATTCATTTGGTAATGGTATTGTAAGGCCCACAGTAGGGCACATTGCACATAAGACAAATGTACGCTACGACTCTTTAGAAATGATTAACGATTTAAAACGGGGTTAAAACTAAAAAGATACTTTGAATAGTGCAGCGCACACTAAGGAAATATTTACTACATTTGTCGCTCGTCTGTGCGACTGTTATCCGGTACAACAGAGGCGCACAAAGGTCTTCGGACGAAGATTTCTCTTTACAAATTCTCAAGAATACAGAATAATAACGTGACATGCACAATCTCATTCTCATTGCTTCATTATTTATAGTGGGGGCTGTCAGCGGTGCGTTATGCAGACGATATCTACATAATTCTTGTTAATTAGTTACGACCGGAGTCACGTACCGCGCTCCAGCTGTTACCTAACTCCTCGCTGACACAGCGCACCATAAACCTGACAGCACACCTAGAGGGGCTCACCAACTTCATCTATCATCACCACAACCATGATTGTTGCATGAATTAACATACTTTCACAGCCTACGGGCTGCTCACACAAAAGGTTAGTAATAAAACTAATCAAACACAAGGTTCTTGATCTTAACAATAAACAGCTTGACCCATAACCTATTAAAGTACTCGTTATGTATATAATCAGAACATGTTGGAAATAATTGGAACTGTCAATTTAGATAGACGAAAACATCCGAGTTTTTGGCGGTTGAGACAGCTACATCCACGATTCTTCTTGTTTCTTGAACGGAGAACAACGCCGATGGTCCAGTTCAATATATCAATGCCATATTACAGTTTCCCAACGTACTTCACTATTTGTTTGAGTAAGCTAGTTTCACATCAATCATAATAATATAGTGAACACGTAAATGTGCTTCGGGTTGCGCCATAAGCGAACAAGAGCAAACAAATAAAAGACGAGGATAAAATGGCACGAAAGCAGAAAAAAGAACGGTTTCCTTTCACATTTTCCTTTGTCTGAATTTGTCCACTTTGTCTGAATCTTTAAATTCGTATTTTAAGCACTTAAACCTGATTGATACATTAAGTCGTGACACGAGCGAGATTTCTGTTGATTAAATTTATTTTGTTTTTGTGGTTTTCGGAACGAGTGATAAATGTATCCGGACACAGATTTTTCCAAAAAACAACTCTCAATTCTCCGTCGTTTCACAATGAAATTTTATGCTAAAGTAATAAATTCATCAGTTAATCACCTCACTTTTATCCTCGGAATCGGTCTTGAGGTACAATTTACTCGGTTAATGTAACGTTCAAACAAAGTCAACGGTCCGTGTCTTCTCATAAGACACACGCTCTGTTTCACTCATAATATATAAACTTACATAATTTAGTCTCATTTGTGTTTTATGTAAATTAATACGGGTCAATTAATAAGTAGCCATTGCTGTGACCTTTGACGGAATTTAAGAATTATGATCTCAGACACATTTATTATTTTATTTTGTAGTAATTAATATTTTACTGTCGAGTTCTTAATGATAGTGACTTATTTAAATATCCTGCTATGTATTTTTACTGTGAATATAACGTTTAAAAAGTAACTTATGTGTTGTTGTTTTTTTACATAGTCCGTCTAAAAACTCAATCTTTATTGAATCAAAACATCGATTTTATAATTATTCAAATTAGATTAAAAATTCAAACAAACAAGATTAAAATGACGCAATCCATATTAAATCGTTTATTTACATAAGCAGCACAATGTTGGCAGACTGCACCGAAGTCTGACATCCGCGACCCGTTACGTGTTGGTGAAAAGTTAGCGGAAAATCAGCGGCGTGTTCCGCACGGGTGCGCGTGCGCCCGCGCTGATAAGCCTCGCCTGCTTCCTCATTATACATTCTCGCGAGGAAGCTAATTGAAAATTGCTGATTACAGCCTACTGGGGAGCTATTAATGTTTCCAGTAAAGGTATGGCGAGGAAAACAGATCAAAATGATTCGGTTAGTAGAGCTGAAACACGAAATGCTACTTTATAAGTTGTTATTTTTCAATGAAGCTAATAATAATCGGCTGCCCGAATTTAAATATTAGTTTTAAAAAACATGTAGAACCAGCTTGCAGGTGCTTACCGATTCATTGGCCACCAGCCATCAATATGAAAGCTGCTATTCATTTATCGATACCCGACTAAAACGAAAGAAATGACTATTCGTCCCTTTCTAACGCGCTTTCGTCGCTGCGCCGGCGCCGGGCGACGCGGCGCAGCGTGCTGTGCGGTAGTGAGCGCGGGTTTAGTTTTCAGTGATCGCGCGGCGAAGGCGCTCTCTGCCGGCGACCTCCGAAGTTTCGCAACTCGACACATTTCCTAGTGCTAGTGATGTGCTAAACTAATCCGGTCGGAAGTCCACATAACGTGTGCCGCAGTGACGTCACCGGGAGACTCCGCAAGGGCATCGGTTCGCCGATCTCGGCAGGTGAATACGATCAATTAAAACTGTGGATGGAGCCTGCGACCGCAGTCGCACGCCTCGGCCCCAGCTCGACATCCTTGTCCTCAATTAAAACAATTTACGGCAGTTCTTGTTTGAATTTTACAATTGTTGTCTCGATTCATATTATTGTGGCAATAAGCTCGTAATTTACGATTACTTGTACTTGAAGCAAGTTACAACTATTTTTGATCCATTGCACGGCACTAAAATCTATAAAAGGAGATAATTATAGTAATTGTGTAGTGCTTAAGAGCATTCGTTTAGTGAGTAGTTGGAGTGATTTGGAAAGTTGTAGATTATTATTATATACGACTATCAATTTATTTAAGGTCAGTGTGCCTTATTAGTAATAAGAATACGGAGAGAATAAGTGTAACAATTTTAATTATATGAATTAGAGTGTGATCGACAGTTACGCAAAGTACATAATGAGAATTCAGATAAAGCAATTCAATTCGTCTTTCAATATCGGTATGCGAGGGTAGTTACATGCAAATAAATCAATCGAGATTGCGCACGGTGTGAGGCGACATCCAATTTAGTTCGCATCAGCACCGTGTCAGTCGGAGCTGACCGCAACCGAAGCTAATATGATTTAATCGAAGTGTAATGTTGTAACTTATGCGACGGACTCGAGATTAGATCTACTCAGTGGTTTGTTTTGTAAGAATGCTATCAGTTCGGCACTGTCGTAATGGGCCCACGGGCTGAACTATACGCAACTACTAAATTCAGGGAGAAATGCGTGCAAGCGCTAACTCGAACAGGAAAACATAGCCGTTAAATATATCGCTGAATTATGCAAGTTGCTACTTAAATTACAGTAAAATATATCTAAAAACCCGACTACTGAAGCTTGGTACAAGGTATTACAGAAAATTATTTATTTTTCTTAACACGACCCACAATGTCTCTACCAATTTGTCCATGAAGTCGTTAAAACAATTTTTTACAGAAATATAAAACGGAAAATAATAATTATTTTTCCAACTGCATAAATTATACTTCACACAAGTTCCTATTTGTTAAACAAAGCCTGTAAAACATTGAGATTAGATCACGGAAAGGATTTAGTTTAAAAGTCACTTAGAACATATTTTGTCTAGAAAAAGCGAGGACAACCGGTAGTAGCCAAGTATGTAGGTATGTCTACATTATTTACACACAGTTGATATTCAACTTTAAATATCATGTTCTATGTCCACTTATTAGAATTGATCAACCGCGCCTCGCCAAACGTGACTCTAAATTACTTGCAATTTTCAACTTTTTGCTAAAACCTCTCTTGTTTAGAAAAGAAATTAGTAGTCATGAGCTGCTAGCTTCACTAAGGAAAACTTTGAATGAATCACTTAGTCTTAAGTGTGTTGATTTCTTAATACTTGCTACTGGGCTTGCTAAACTAGTCTAGTCTTCCGGCAATCAACTAGACAATTTACGGGCACATTATGTTTCCTAAAATAGTAACTAGTTTTTGCTAAAAACATTTTGGAACAATACACTCCTTGAAACTTAAAAGTATGTTTATTCATCATGAAACAAGCGTGATTTTGATGATTGTAGATAGATACTACTTTACGTATACAATTTAAGTAATGATGGGACGATAAAAGATAAAGAACATTCCAGAATTAAGTGAAGTTCATAAGCCCATTAGATTACTCAATGCACCTTGGAACAACTAATTGTAGATAACATACAAATGTCAGTCGCAACCAGCGATGTGGAAATAACTACATGAAAATATGTTGGGACAATACCTATACATATTTTACTCAAGTTGCGATATTGTCACAGAAGTTAGATAAGAGTGAATACCTGTGGCTAAATAAATACAAAAATATTCGAACTGTGACTTGTGAGTGAGCTAAAAGATTATTTATATAAATATATTAATTGGCAATATGCCAATTTTTGTTGACATAACTCTTTAATATATCATTTTTCAAAATGAGAATAAATTCTGTAATATAAATAAATATGTTTATGCATGATTATACACTATTGCATACCTTAAAACCATACAATATAAACTTAAAATTAATAAAGTGTAACTATGGGCGGTCATATCGCTGAGGGCAACGTTTTACAAACGATATTTCGATGGATTAGACAAAAAAAGATATGCAATTAGGTCATTTGTACTATTTACACATATACAATACATAATTACTAAAATACATACAATATTAGACACTTGCTGTACCCTATTCGCCGCGCGTAAAATATTTTTGGGATAAAAATTTCCTAAATTACAATCATATGGCCTATGTCACTTGCTAAAAACGTAGCTTGATACTGGTGAATAAATTTCAGAATCGATTCAGTAGTTCCTGAGATTATTTCCTACAAACAAAATTTACATCTTTTTAATATTAGAGTAAATACTAATAATATAATCATTTGGTCCATATACTTTGATAAGTTGACGAATATGCAGTATTCGTCAACTTATCAAAGTGTATGGACCAAATGATTAGTTTACACATAGTGGCTTGCTACTGTAATTAAATATAATTAATTATATCTATGTATATATAATTTACATTAACTTCACCCTTTTATCTGTCAAAGATACTTTAAAATTGCCTAATTTAGGAGAAAAAGTAGATATTGCATTATAGTCTTGCAATGAACGCCTTACGCCTGAATGCTGATGATGAAAGAAAAGAGCATCCTCCATCAACCAATGCCATCATCAAACCGTTTGCGAAACGTGATGATAACGACTGTACATAATCACCGAGTGTAATCCACATCAGCTGTACATGATGATGACCATGTTCAGTAATCATTACATAGAATAAAACAAAGTTGCTTACCGCTGTCCCTATGTATGCTTAGATCTTTAAAAGTACGCAACGGATTTTGATGCGGTTTTTTTAATAGATAGAGTGATGCAACAGAAAGGTTTATATGTATAATACATGTATTAAATATCACCATAACTCCCGTGCGAAGCTGAGGTGGGTCGCTAGTTTACAATGTAACAAAGTACGTTGTTTGAGTAGTTTAAGTAAAAATAATGGTAACGACATGGTTAAGCAGTAAAATAAATAGGTAAATAACCGTTCGTACTTATACATACGGGTTATCACTATGCATAACTGCATTAATAATTCTAAAGAGAAGATTGTTGTAGTATCGCGGTAATTTCTACCTGATCGCTTTTTTTCCGCAATCAATAACCAAACCTATTTTTTTCTTTTTTGAGGCTTTAGCCGTAATTCGAATATGACAGCTTCATTACAACTAACACTTGTGTCTTACACTAGATACTTAAATAAGGCTGTTATGGATCTATTGCGTACAAAATTTATAAAGCTCATTGACTACTTCCGAATTAGGACTAGATAAAATACTCTGAAATACTCCAATATCACTTCTGTTTAATTTATGCTTCCTAATGAACCCTAATCGTGCTGTTTCATTTTTTAAACGTATGTACAGTAAGTGGTAAATGGCTTTTACTGTACCACAGACTAAACAATTCGGAGATTCCGTCTTCTTCTTTAAAAATTAAATTTGTTAAGCGGTATATGACGAGACCGCAGCCTGAGAGCCCTCACAACAAGTTTTCATTGCATTTTAATGTCAACCAAACCTTTGAAGTTCTCGTTTCAAGAGCAAACAAAAATGAACTTAGCGGTAGTCAAGGGAAGTTTCTTCGATGGTACCTAAATTTGATGATTTCTCATGTAAATAAGAAGTGTTCTATGATGCACTGCAAAACAATTTAAAGGATTACCTACAAAGCCGATCACAGCCGATTTCAAAAGTTCTTAACACATCTAAACCGCAGTTCGCTTCATATAACTCTTACATAGGATGCACAAACTGTATATTTATATTAAAATTATATAACGACACGTAACAGTAATAACACAAAAACCGTTATTGAAGCAAGTGAGCCGTTTTCGCGGCGTTTCCTCACGCAAACGATATTTGAGACGGATAATGGCTACTACACACGTATAAAATGTAAACATTGCTAAAACATACGAAGCATTGTTTACTAAATTATATTCGTGTACATACGGATGTGTACACGGGAATATTTTTTACTTTGGAAAGTGTGAACAACCACAAAAGTGTGCTCGTGTTGATAAAATAATGTCTTGTGGATAGCTGTGTCCTACCTTTAGGACTTTGAGGCCATGAATAAATGTAAAACTGAACACTAGAGCCCTGGAACAAAGGCTTAGACGGAACCGGAGTAGGATCTTTAGTCAGTAAAAATCTGACACTATATCCCGCTCCTTCCAAGGTAGATTTCCAGAGGTCTTTGGATGATTTTTATCCACTTAAAAAGAAACATTAAGGCGTATAATACTCTTCTAATCTTCATCTTATACAGTTAAATGAATAGCTGTTCGTTAGTCTCGCTAAAACTCGTGAACGGCTGGCTTGATTTGGACAATTTTACTTTGCTCTTTATGATAGGTACTCCTGGGAAGGTTTACACGGTGAGAAAATATGTAAAAAATCAAACAAAACAAAACAAAACCTAAGTAGGATAAAATTAATCGTATTCTATATGTTATATACATATATATAGTATAATTTATGTATATTATATACATATATTATTATTTGTGCCGTGTAGTGCCGGCACGTAAAAAGAATAGCACTACCCCCTCTCTTCCCGTGGGTGTCGTAAGAGCCGACAGAGGGAAAACTGGCATCAGGAGATGGGCAGCAGCGTCTCCAAACGACAGCAGGCCATACTGCGATCGCCAACCCGCCTGCCAAGCGTGGCGATTACGGCAAAACCCCCTATGACGACACAAGCAAAAAATCGGCCCCCAGTCCCCGGCAGCCCCGCTTTTCCTAGTTACGGTAGCGGCTATGGTAAAGGCGGGGCAGGGGGTGCTAAGAATCTCCGGGTGAGATTCGGCTGCCAAACACGACGACTCGACCTGGCAACATACAACACGCGCACACTGAGGCTTGACGCGAAGCTCGTAGAGTTGGAAGAGGCAATTAGTAAGTTACATTGGGATATCATTGGGTTATCTGAAGTCCGAAGAGAGGGCGAGGATACGATAACCCTGCAATCCGGTAACTTACTATACCACCGGGAGGGCGACCAACAGTCCATAGGTGGTGTCGGGTTCATCGTCCACAAGTCCCTTGTCAACAATGTGATCACTATCGGAAGTGTTTCGGGCAGGGTAGCGTACCTGATACTCAGAATATCGAAACGATATTCGCTGAATGTCATTCAAGTCTACGCTCCGACCTCGAAACACGACGATGTCGAAGTGGAGGCTATGTATGAGGAGATCTCTGAAGCCATGCATAGCTATAAAACCCACTACACGATTGTGATGGGGGATTTCAATGCGAAGTTGGGGCAACGTTGCGGTGATGAGTTGAGAGTGGGGAAATTTGGATTTGGGCAACGGAACGAAAGGGGCCAGATGCTGGCGGACTTCATGGAGAAAGAAAACCTCTTTATGATGAACTCCTTCTTCGAGAAGCCCGCAAGCCGCAAATGGACCTGGATCAGTCCGGACGGTAGAGTCAAAAACGAGATCGATTTTATCATGTCGACAAAGAAGCATATATTCAATGATGTCGCTGTGATCAACGCTGTTAAGACAGGAAGCGATCACCGTATGGTCAGAGGCACATTGAATATCGACGTAAAGCTTGAAAGAGCGCGACTGATAAAATCCACGCTCCGACCAATACCGGCTCAAATTCAAAACCCCGAGAGCTTTCAGCTCGAGCTACAAAACCGCTTCGAAGCCTTTGAGAACAGCATCGATGTGGACGATCTATACAACATGGTGGTGAATACTGTCCGTACGGTAGGGTCCAAGTACTTTAAAACCCGCCGTCCTAAATTAAAGAAACTCTCCGGTCAGACTCTCCAACTCATGGATCAGAGGAACGAAATGAGGCTACAAGACTCAACGGATGCCCATCGTTATCGGCAACTCAATAGACAGATATCTAAATCTTTGACGAGCGACCTTCGCCAATTTAATACACAGCGCATCAAAGACGCCATTGAGCGGAACAAAGGCTCCAAAGTGTTCGCCAGAGATCTGTCTATTGGGCAGAGCCGATTGACGAGGCTGAAAACTGAGGAAGGTAGCATCATTACGTCAACACCTGAAATTCTGAGGGAGATTGAGAGTTTCTATGGACAGTTATATTCCACGCAAACACCTGTTGAAAGCAAGGCTAGGGATCCTAGAGCCAAGCTTACCCGACACTATACCGAAGATATCCCGGACGTCAGCCTGTACGAGATTAGGATGGCTCTGAAGCAGCTTAAAAACAACAAGGCGGCGGGTGATGACGGAATTACAACAGAGCTCTTGAGAGCGGGCGGTAAGCCAATACTTAAAGTCCTCCAAACGCTCTTCAATTCTGTCATCCTCGAGGGCAAAACGCCAAAGGCATGGGGCAGAAGCGATGTGATGTTGTTCTTCAAGAAGGGTGACAAAACTCTCTTGAAGAACTACAGACCCATCTCGCTTCTGAGCCATATCTATAAGTTGTTCTCTAGAGTCATTACGAATCGTCTCGCTCGCAGGTTTGACGACTTCCAACCTCCCGAACAAGCCGGGTTCCGAAAAGGCTATAGTACCATAGACCACATTCATACGCTGCGGCAAGTTATACAGAAGACCGAAGAGTACAACTTGCCACTTTGTTTAGCGTTCGTGGACTATGAGAAAGCCTTTGATTCGATTGAGACCTGGGCAGTTCTGCAGTCTCTCCAAAGGTGCCAAATAGACTACAGGTACATCGAGGTGCTAAAGTACTTATACCAAAACGCCACCATGTCGGTCCAATTACAGAACCAGAGCTCTAATCCGATACAACTACAGCGAGGCGTGAGACAAGGAGACGTTATCTCTCCGAAACTATTCACAGCTGCGTTGGAGGATATTTTCAAGCTTCTGGACTGGAAAGGACGCGGCATCAACATCAATGGCGAGTACTTAACACACCTGCGATTTGCCGATGACATAGTTCTTATGGCTGAGACCTTGGAAGACCTGAACATAATGCTCGAAGATCTCGGTAATGCTTCCAAAAGAGTGGGTCTTAAGATGAACATGGACAAGACGAAAATCATGTTAAATGCCCATGTTGCACCCGCTCCAGTTAACGTTGGGAACATTACACTCGAAGTTGTTGACCACTATGCTTACCTGGGACAGACAATCCAGTTAGGTAAGTCCAACTTCGAGAAAGAGATCTCTCGTCGAATCCAACTCGGATGGGCAGCGTTCGGGAAGCTCCGGCATATATTCGCGTCCGAAATACCTCAGTGTCTCAAGACAAAAGTCTTTGACCAGTGCGTGTTGCCAGTGATGACTTACGGTAGTGAGACGTGGTCGCTTACTATGGGTCTCTTAAGAAGGCTCAAGGTCACCCAGCGAGCAATGGAGAGAGCGATGCTTGGTATTTCCCTGCTTGATCGAATCAGGAATGATGAGATCCGCAGGAGAACGAAATCAACCGACATCGCTCGAAGGATTGCATCGCTGAAGTGGCAGTGGGCGGGACACATAGCGCGGAGAACCGATGGCCGTTGGGGCGGAAAGGTTCTCGAATGGCGACCGCGTACCGGACGACGCTCCGTGGGCAGGCCCCCTACAAGGTGGACCGACGATCTGGTGAAGGTCGCGGGAAGCCGCTGGATGCGGACAGCACAGGACCGATCGTTGTGGAGATCCTTGGGGGAGGCCTATGCCCAGCAGTGGGCGTCGCTCGGCTGACATGATGATGATGATATACATATATAGTATACACTGTATATACATAATTACATATATGACCTATTTTCGTTGTTAAGTGATAGCATTTGTTCACTACAATTCAGAGAATATTTTTATCTTTACAAATCGATAGTGTTGCATGTACTTGATCGACCATCCACGATATCAAAACTATTAAAATTTAGCCATGTATGTATGTATGACTTAACTATGCACACACATGTGCATAGTTAAGTCATAAAAAAATGAAATATTTTATTATGTATTTTAATTAGTTTCAACAAAATTTATGCAAATACTGGATCTCGATCCATAATAAAAGGCATATCAATTTAAAATTTGAAGACGAAATTACTTCATAAGCTTGTGGTAAAAACCAAAATTGCTTTCACATATGTGCAAATTCTTGTGCGAATATTAAGTAGTTAGTGTGATTTACTAAATCATATTTCATAAACACAAATTTGTAACGTGTGAAAGTCAATCCTAAGCTATCATTAACTACACCTTTCTATGAAATTAAATTGAAAATCAGCGCGATTATGAGTAACTCTAAGCTTTCTATGAATCAATCGCTGACCGAGATCAAACCGTGAGAAGAATCATAATCTTAATTCGTGGTTACGAGTATTCTATGGTAATTTTGGTGTGATATAAAAGATACCGCAGTGTTGCTATATTGTTTAAAACCTAGATAATGTCTGTCTTGTTCCGTCTTTAGTACCTATGAAGTGAATAAAGAAAAAATCTTCCGATACAATTAATAGTCTGTAGCTGTTTGAATAGATTTGACAGAAAGGTTTTGCTGAACGACACGTCCATGAATAATTTTCTTAAAACTTTCAAGAAAATTTACTTGAATGCAACTGTAAATCTAAATGTGATAAAAAAAATCTGCTCTCAAATTCGAACTAAGGAGCCTTAAGATATTACTATAATGCCAATGGTCAAATGTGACCTATGACTAATGTAGACTAATGTTATTATTACAACAAATAAATGGTATTCTTCTAAAGGTTTTCTTCTGGAGGTTAAGAAAAAAGTTTCTTCTGAGGACTTTCAATATTAGATCAACTCCACGGATTACTTTTTTATGGTAGAAAAATCATCTAATGACGAATCCCGCACTCAGGCGGAACGGGAAACAGTGTCAGACTCTCACTGAAACTCAACTGACTACTTAGTATGCTCTGCGCACCGGCCCGCGTCATAAAGGAAATAACCATGACAGTAAGCAGAGTACGTATTATTATGACAACTGCCCTTGGTCATAAAATTTCATCGGCTTAAATTTCTCTATATGTCCTACTTTTTTTACCTAGGAAATCATCAAATACTTTCTTCCACTTTGGGTAGAATGAGAGGATCAGACTTTTACTGACTAAAACCCAGAGGGCTATTTTTGTGAGGGCTACGTTAACTCCTTCCGAACAATCCACAGCCCTTCCAGAGATCGGCCCTAACTGGACCCATTAAGCTCGCGGACTTTTCTTTACGAACATACCTTTGATCCTTTTGCGCGCGTGGAACACATCCAACCTGGGCCACAAGTCAGCTATCACAAGTGTCAGAATGTTCTATCATTGATTTCATAATTGTTGATTTTGACAAATTTGGTAGATTACTAATATAATTTCGTCATTATGACTTTCCAATGACCAACCGCTGACACTCATTTAAAGAAATGGTAAATAATGGTAATCTCGTAAATTATAACAAATGAATGTTTAACGTACGTTGTACTCAAACTGCTCAAAGATTTTATATTAGGATAAATAAGGCCCTTGAATGCTAACATTTTAACAGTTCCTTTGATCAGTAATCTATCATTTAAACGTTATTGTGCAGTCATTGCTTTTAATTCCTTACAAGACAGCTCATACCACAATTCAATTACAAGACCACTGATCGACCAATGATCGGCCATTATGAATTAACAGATTACGAACTTTAGCAAAATTACTTTCAACTGGCAACTATCAAATTATTTAAAAAGAAAACTAGTTCTATTTTGACATTTCTATTGAACTGTGACCCAAATTTTTACACAGCTAGTACAATCGAAATAGCACAAAGATAGTTAATTAAAGTATGCGTTTTTTTAATGACTTTATTTTAAACTACTTTCAACTAATTTTCATTTTAAATAATTGGGAAAAATGTTGACCGTAGCCATTTTTAGCCCGATAAAATGAAAAATATTGGCTGAATAGCCACAATATTCCTGCTTAATTAGTTTTAAAAACAACAATGTGGGAAAATGGCGATCCAATCTTTGTTGTTTTTTTCGAGTTGTAGAGTTTTGTTTATAGTTTACTAAATCTCTGTTATGAGAGATTTGTATTAACACGATTAATTCTCAGATTCAGATGAGGGTTTAACACTAGATTCTTAAGAAAAGAGGCTAAAGCAGTAGTGGAAAACCTTTTACCGCCGAAATAAAAATATCTAAAATCATACCTTGACGACGACTCAGGTTTTTTTTTTGTATATGTAATGAAAAGCACAGTGTTTACCTCAGGTAGAATTATTTAGTCGCTCGAACTATTAGCATCCTCGCTAAACTCAGATGCCAAACATCATCACGGGACTATCTTACTTTCACCCGTAGGATAACAATATACTATTTCAGACACTGATACGGTTACTTCTCATTCCATCTTACCTCCATGACTTGAATCAAGATTCCTACATGTAGCTTTAATACCTTTTTAATTCCCAACAATTCGTCTGTTATTCACATTGATATTGGTTAATAGACAAATGCCTTCCTTATCACAAATCGATAATTGCTATGTTAGTATTGCTAGGTCCATTACAGATTTCATAATATAATCGTTCTATATGCAACATTAACAACGCCCGCGCACTAAATTAATAGCATTAAAAACTTTTTGGTGACTTGACAAATCAGCTGTCCGCCCACTGCCCGTGACTGTGCCAAAGAAAAACGTTTAGAATAACTTTTTGTTCTTATAATATATCTCCATTAACAAGTTAAATGCCTATGGAAGTGTTTTGTTTCAGTGATGTCCTCCAATTTTTCTTTGGTTAAGGTCTTTGGCAGAAGATGTAGCATGTAGTAGTTTTGTAACTAATTGAATAGGGAGTATGTATGGTAAGAAAAATAAAAACACTTGACTAATTTAAACTACAGGAGTGAGATATTGAAGGCTATATTACTCCTAGCTAGATGAGGTTCGGTGTCGAAAATCCTAAGTATTGCTCTTGACTGTACATGTACACAAAAAGCTGGCGGCATTGTCACGATGTACTTGTATGGCAACGCTAAATCTCTAAAAAAAATTGATTTTTTTTTCTAAACTTAAAATCTTTTTATTTCTCACAGGCCTACAAGAGCACATATAAAACCTCAGAAGTTACCTCAGGCCAAGGTACCTCCCGGAGCTGAGGGTTGATGCGAAAGCGTTACACCGGGGCTCTGGGAATAAGGCAAGGAAGGTACGGGGTAGGTTCTTTAGTCAGTAAGAGTCTGACACTGTTTCCCGCTCCGCCTAAGAGTGGGATTCGTCATTCGATGATTTTTACCTAGCATAAAAAAAAAACCTCAGGCCAAGGTAAACATTCAGAACTTGGGTTCCGAAAACACGAGAAGTATTCACATTATACTTTATTATACTCGTCTAGTAATAAGAACAAAGTAGAAGAACAGAAGAGAGGCCTTAATACATATTTTATAATTCCCTCTCTTGGAGAGGAAGCTTGAGTCCAAACAGAGTAAACTTTATGAGGGTGTTTATACTTTTATCTTGTGCTATCATTTATTTAATTATTTAAACCACATGTATATAATGTAACGGTACATACGCGGACTTTATACAACAAGGCATTCTCTACCAGTCAGCCTCTGAGTAAAAAAGATAACATTTGTGCATAATACTAACAGTGTGCGCAATAAATAAACAACAGATATTTTAAATAGATTATAATATATAATAAATTATGTAAACTAATAAATACTATGATAAATATTAAATAATTATAATTAAAATAACTGAAAATATGATTGCTAGTAAAGTACCTAGTAGTATTGTTTAATTAATAGTAAGTAATTTAAAAATGTGTCTTGACGATCAGTGCTAGCTGGACGCTGAGTGCAATGAAGTTTAGTTATCTTGTCACAGAACTAGTTAGTATCTATTGCAGTGCAGCCTACGGATAAATTCTTGATTATCTGGATATTTTCATCTTAGTTTTACGTTTTGCAACTATATAACAGGAAGCAATAGAGACGAGTTTTATTTTAATTTAGTCTTATGCAAAATTATTATATACACCCTCCCTATCTTATCTTACTAATATTATAAATGCGAAAGTTACGATGTTTGGATGTTTGTTACTCAATCACGCCAAAACGGCTGGACGGATCTGGATGAAATTTGGCACAGGCATAGGATATACTCCAAAATAGGACATAGGCTACTTTTTATCCGGGAAAAACATAAGGTTCCTGTGGGATTTCACATTTCGTTCGATCAAGTGTAAAATTATCATATTGTATAGGGCAACCCCAATACCACGCGGGCGAAGCTGCGGGCAAAAGCTAGTACTTACATAAATATAGAAATCTTCTGTTACTATATAAAACAAAACGCTATGTAAACTAATCACCAAAACGCCACGTCATTTAAACGTATTTTCCCAACTCTAATACAACAATAAGATCTCAAATGGAGGTCATGTTTTAAACGTCATGGAACACGGACATAGTCACGGGGCAAGGCAGTCGTTATAAAGTCTACAGTGAGTTTACAACGATACATAGACGTCCTCGACAGCTGATTGTAAATTGTTTTTATGATCAAATCTCCTTAACAATAGTGTGGAGAGTAGCGCGTGACTGTAGCTAGCTATTGTGCCGGCGCGGCCGCAGACTGTTCACACAGAACTACACACATACACAGACACATGTACCTAGTTTATACACATTGTGGTACAATTTCACACGTACGCGCTTCACCACGAATATCTATGAAGGTACCTGCTCAAGTCATTTACATATAAGTATCTACTTGTGGTGTAAATCCAATTGTTTTCATTCACCCACGTGCCTACATTATCATCACGACTCACTGCAACAAGTGTCGCCTATCAAAACCAACTATTACACCAATCTACGAATGAAATAAAACCCTGTGTGCGGAACTGATTAACACTATACACAACAATGTTGGCAAAATATTCAGCTGTTATGAAATTCTAGGCAAAACTTATGTACAGTAATTTGACAGGCATGTGCTGTTGCATCAACATTAGACATTGTGGAGGCGCTTATCTACACTAATATAATAAAGAGGTAAAGTTTGTTTTTTTGTTTTTATGTTTTTTTGTTTGTAGGAGGTAATCTCTGGAACTACTGGTCCGATTGGAAAAAATTTAGCAACAATAGAAAGCTGCTTTACTCCTGAGTGACATAGGCTATATTTTATGTACGCGGGCGAAGCCGCTGACAAAAGCTAGTAGGTAATATAACAATTTGTTGCAAGAAAGAGCAATAGGTTCGTAAGACTAGTAAAACTTTAGTACCTATTTTTCTCCTGTTTTTTGTCTGTTATATATTATTAGACATATTATCTATTACTATACATTGTGGAGGTGCTTATAGGCAATATAACAATTTGTTGCAAGAAAGAGCAAGAGGTTCGTAAGACTAGTAAAACTTTAGTACCTATTTTTCTCCTGGTCTTTGTCTGTTATAAATATAACTGCTTCGCACGGGTACAATGTGATATTAAATATGTGTATTATATATACAAACCTTCCTCTTCAATAGTTGTATCTATTAACAAAAACCGCATCAAAATCCGTTGTGTAGTTTTAAAGATAAGCCATAGGGACAGCGGGAAGCGACTTTGTTTTATACTATGTATGTAATGAAGAAGGGACTGGAAGAAAAGGACTTGTTGAATTAGGTCCACATATGTACCACTACTATATATATGAGTTTAAATAAAAATATAGCTATACTATAACATTGCTGGCAGGACGACTAAGATCCATCTAGACGACTAAGATACACTTCTTATCTATTCCTAAGAATCCTTAGGAATAGATAAGAAGTGGCTCGTCGGAGTCAGAAACAACGGGAGGAATAGAGAGAGACGTTTACCCAGCAGTTTGTTATACGTTCGTCCATAAATGGAAATGTACAAAAAATCTCTTATCTCGTTTCGGACATTGGCCTAATTTTTCTGGCAACTGAAAACCAGCCTCAACTGTGAATTAACCTTTCAAATACCATAATTACAAATTTAAAAGACAATTGGTGTGCGGACACCTGTGTTTTCTTGGGGCTTAATGAACCAAGATAATATCTTAGTTAGTCTTATCTTAGTAAGCCCAAAGAAGACACCGTTTATATAGAACAAAGTTTGAACCCTCGTTTTCTACCTTTAGGGGTTGAATTTTGGAAAATCCTCTCTAAGTGCTCACCTCCGTCATAAAAAGAAACCTTGTGCAAAATTTCACACTCCTAAGTCCAGCAGTTTTGCCTGTGCGTTGATATGTCAGTCAGTTAGTTTCTCCTTATATATATATAAATATATATATATAGATTATATCTCAGAACTGAACTCAAAAGTCAAAAAGAGCTTCATAATTTACATCTGACGTAACATTAGTCCGTCAGTTACGATTCAGATACAATTTTTAACTCTACACAACATTTTTGACCCAGTAACCGACTTGATTAGAATTTCACCTTTACGAGATATTTATGCACAAATATTGATGCACGTTCTAATAACAATAATACTAAGGATGCAACGGCAATGTCACCGGTCGAGGTCGGGCTTGGCACAAAGTTAAAGGTCTCTGCACACAGCGGGCGCGGCGCGGCGGGACGGGACGGCGACGCGACGCTGAGCAGTTGTAATGTACAGTACATTACAACTGCTCAGCGTTGCGTCGCCGTCCCATCCCGCCGCGCCGCGGTTACCGTCGCGTCGAGCGGGACGGCTCTGTGTGGCGTCGTCCGTAATATCTAGTACGTACTAGATATTACGGACGACGCCACACAGAGCCGAGGTTACCGTCGCGTCGCCGTCCCATCCCGCCGCGCCGCGCCCGCTGTGTGCAGAGACCTTTATGTATTTATACAAATACGTCTTCGTATATCGTCTATTTACGTCAGCTGAGTCAAATCGTCAGCCAGTGTGACGTTATCGAATTTTCATAATTAGTCAACAAATGTTCGCATATTAAAACTATTTATTCTTACCCATATCTAAAATAGCATAGTTATGTATTTAATTAAATTGTAATTTACATAGATAACTTCAAGGCTAGAGTGAATAGGTTCTTAGTATAATAGTGTGATTTACCGTCAAGGACTGCATCATTGTATACCATCGTGGGACATGTGGGAGCGCAGTCGAGCACTCATTTTGTAATATTAAAAAAAAATCTAAAACCATCAATTCATACTATATAAGCATCTATCACAGAAATTAATAGAGATATAGAATCAAGTTTTATATACTTGCCTTAAACCATTAATTTCTCCTGTAGGTATGTATGTTGGGAAAATCGTTTAACCTTGCGAATACCGTAGAGACACAATAGAAAGATAATATATATGCGAACGCCGGCGTTCGCTTGGGCTCAAGAGTTTAAAATGATAAAACTCCGAACCCAAAAGATTAAATAAGAAAATCACATTAATATTATAAAGGCGAAACTTTGTTATTGTATATTTGTTCGTTTTCACGGTTCAACAGCTGAACGGATCTTGATGAAACTTGGTACTTATACAAGTAAGAATAGCTGGAATAGCACATAAGATAATTTTTAACCCGGGAGTATGTCCCCTGGGGACAATTCTTTACATTCACGTGTGTAAAATCGATGGCAAAAATCTTGGATTGTTTTTCAATAAAGATTTTATAACGCTTATTTAAACTAAAAAGTGCAACACAAACCCCTGACGACGAAACTATCGACATACCTACGTACTCAACGGAATGTGGTTTTACTTCAATAGAGCCTACTGCCTAAAGGAAAGGGTGACGCCAGTGGTCAAAGAAGAATTTCGGGCAAGGTCGCCTGATGGATGTCTGTGACTCTTGCGCAAATATCTCGAGAACACGGCACGGGCGAAGAAGATGCCACTGTCACCATGTTTACATTTTCATTTTCCTCGTATTTACATTAAATACATGTTAATTTGAATGTCCTTCATTCAACACAGAGCGTGTTTGAAGTAAGTAACCCTATTTTAAATGTGCTGTAGTTAGGTGTTTCGAAAGATTCGTAATTTATTCCGCAGTCGTCAGCTCCATAAATGTTTATCTCGTGTAAAGCTTGGAATTTGATTAAGAGTCGTAAGTCAAGGATTAGTTTTTTTTATTAGTACATATTTTTATTTTAAAACTTTACCTTACTCTAGGAATTACTCTTATATCGTGGAAGCTTTTGCAAACATGTAAACTTATACACATAAGACACTCAGTGCAGGAACACCTGTCTGTAAGCCATACAAATAATTGTATTCCGTAAGGAATCGAACCCGCGCTACGCTGCGCAGTAGCCTATCGTTCAACCACTGCGTCAACCATGCCATCAAAAAATTACAATACAAAAAAGCACAGAAATAAGCAGTACCTTTGTACCATTTTTCTGTAATTCTGTATCTCCTTCGTATACATTTGTGTGTACAAAATTATAAAATAAATAAATAGAATATATTTCACAACGATAGTTATAGAATAAGCTAAGCCAAGCTATACATCTTATGCTATGAGTACTAGACAACTCATAACATACTTATATAATTATGTCTAAACACTTACATATTATAGATAAATTACACCCAGACACGGAACAAATGATCGTGCTCATCACACAAACATTTGTCCTGGGTGGGAAGTGCACCCACGACCTCCGGCATAGCAGTCAGGGTCACTAACTGCTAGACCAACAGGCAATTATTTTGACGAATTTGATGACATTATGATTATGTTGATGTTGCTATTTCTTACTTTATCCTTTCTTTTGATCCCTACCATACTCCTTTCCATGGCATGTTGGCAAGTGGATAGTTTTTTTGCAATGTTTCTTGTTAAAGCCCATGTGTCACTTCCATATGTCAATACGGGCAGGATGCATGTGTTGAATAGTTTACTTTTAGTTGAAATGTGGTTTTTGTCCTTCATTATTTCTTTAGCGCCCCAGTATTTTTTCCAGCCTTTCGCAATTCTTCTTTCAATTTCTTTGTTTATATTATCCTCTGGGGATATCAGTTGGCCGAGATATATGTATTCGTCGACGTAGGAGATTTGAGTCTGTTCCACTGTTACAGGATAGCAACATCAGAAGCAAAACTAAGGTCCAAGACATAACCCTGAAAATAAGAAGGCAAAAGTGGAAATGGGCAGGCCACATGATTAGAGGAAAAGACAAATGGAGCAAAATAATCACACAGTGGTACCCAAGGGATGGAAAAAGAAAGAGAGGTAGACCACAGAGAAGGTGGGATGATGATATCAGACAAGTCGCCGGAACAACATGGGGTAGAGTAGCCATAGAAAGACGGGAATGGAGAAGATTGGAGGAGGCCTTTGCCACCTGGCAAACGGACATTCAAAACATGAATAAACGGAACATGTATGAATAATAACTAAAAGAAAATGTCTGATTAATAGGCTTATAATAATAATGATTATGTTGATGTTAGTTTGTTCCTTTTACTTACCCTTCTTATTTCGGACTAAGTTAGAATGTACCATAATTATCATTTGTAGATGTCTGATCCAACTAAAATATATTATAACATCATCATTAAGTTGAAACTCTTACGAAGCTGTTTATACTCCAGTGGCGTAGCAAAGGGGGGCGATGGGGGCGGGCCGCACCGGGTGTCTCTTTTTTTGGGGTGACACCCACGCAGTCTCTTAACTTTAAGAACAATGTAAGAACAAAAAAAATCACTAGCACAAAAATGTCTTTTTCAGGGATTCCTCGACTAGCACTAGCTCAAGTCTATGTATAATTCGGGCATATCCGCAAAAGAGCCTGACGCTATCCTTGTCCTTTATCACATAAAATCTATTGCTTTTTACTTTCGATGGGGTGACAACACTTCCCTTCACCAGCTCCCATCACCATCCACTTGACCAACAACTTCCACACCGGGTGCCACCCAAGGTAGCTACGCCACTGTTATACTCATTTACTATTCAAAGAGCTACATTTAATCATACAGACAGACAGCACATAGTAATTTATTCTGTAGCTATTACAGCAATTTACTGACTCGCATAACATAATTTAGAAATGTCATTTACCGAGACACTTAGAGACGGCGCTAAGGCTTTGAGATCTCTTCCAGTCATAAAATTACACTATTTAGATAGGAGGTACAGAGTTTCCTTTCTGGACAACTGGTTTGTGTCTGTACCTACCTAACCAATACACATCAATACCTATATATAAAAATCAATGACACTTTTCGTTGTAATTGTATAAATCAAGAACGGGCTCACCTATCCAAATCAAATGTTTAGGCGGTGTTTGGACTATTTAGTATATGGTTTATGTGAAGTTCTGTTACCGGGAGCGAAGCAAAAGTTAGTTAAATATAAAATAAATACACCAAAAAAAGTAGAAACTTATACCCTTTGCCCATTGTACCCTTATTTTTAAATATATCCTATGTGTATTTGTAAGAATGCGGTGTACAATAAAGCATAAATAAATAAATAAACTTTAACCGTAGGTATTAAATCGCCAGTAAACGTGGTTAATCTTCGATCTTGCTCTTTTGAAGTTATTACAACAATAAAAAAAATCTTACCTACACTATAAAATATAATTTAATAGTTTTGTGTAAATGATTTGCTCTGGCTTGCCAACCGAAATTCAGCAGACACTAGATTTATGGAAACATAACTACTTTTTCTAATTATTCCGCACACACAAGAATTATTCGTGTATATAATTAGTCGTGTATACCGCGTACATCGAGGAACTGGAACAATTTGCCGGCTGCAGTCTTTCCGTCCGATTATAATTTAGGTGTCTTCAAGGCTAGAGTGAATAGGCTCTTAATAAACTAGTGCGCCTTACCATCAACGATTGCATCACTGCTTACCATCAGGCGGGATCGCAGTCAAGCACTAGTTTATAGCAATTAAATATACATATATAAACATCTAAAGTCCCATATACAAAAAACACTCAGACTCAAAACTATATGTACACTGGGCACTGTTTCCCGCTCCACCCAAGGGCGAGATTCGTCATTCGATGATTTTTACCTACCACAAAAAAACCTATGCTCACTTCACCGCTTATTTGCTTCATATCACATACATACTCGTAAATCAAGACCCCGTACATACGCCAGTTCCTTCAGTAACTCGCACACAGACAAGAGCGATGATTCCAAGACGCCTTGCTCGTGTGATCGAGTCGTGACAAAGCACGTAATGCCTTGATCGAACATCCATTACCGTAATGAGTAATTATAGACTTCGAGTGATTGTCCACAGGACCCGAAGCGAAGCAACGAAGGCCGCTTGCAACACCGCAGATAACATTTGCTATAAATAGGGTTGCCATCTCTTAAATTTGGGAAACAGGACAAGACGCGTGATAACCCCGAATTTTAGAGCCCGAAAGCCGCACATATCAACAAGATCTTTTAAACGTATTCAATTTAATAAAAAACAGTTGGAAAATGTCATAAATCACCTTTTTTATTCATTCATTAGTTTTAACATAACTATTTTTTTTTAAAACTCGGTCTACAAAAGAAACCTTCCCCGGACGCTTCCCGGATGCCCTCTAAACTAGGACAAATCCGGGGAAACCCGGACGGATGGCAACCCTAGCTATAAATAACTCCAGCAATTAGGATAAAGGATATATCTAAGTACTCAAGGATTAGAACGTAAATAAATACAATACTGACAACTGTGTTTCGTTTATTATTTTATTAATTGATGCGGCAGAATGTTTTTAATGAGTCATAAAACATTTAATTTAAGTGCAATTCAATAAGTATATTTGCAAGATCAATAGGAATCTTTGTTTGGTCTTACGATTTCTGATATTTTGAAGATATCCACGCTATAGTACCTACATGGCGAATAAGTTGACACAATTGCTAAAGTTTCGCGCAAACCCGCACTTCGATTGAGACCCAAAAACCGGTTATAAACTATCATGACAGTCGACCTTGAATGCGCAGTAACTGATTTTCGGTCTCATTCGAGATGGGAGCCTGGAACTTGCAAATGGTTCAACTTATTGGCCGCGCACTATACTTTGTTTTCGTGTTTATTTGCAACACATACAACATTGTCAAGCTAAACTGTGTTAGCTTTATAAACAACCAACTGCCTTTACCTCTCTTTATCTAAACTAATAATATAAAGAGGAAAGATTAATTGCTTTTTGTTTGTTTGTATGTTACGATTTAACTCAAAAACTACACAACCGTTTTAAGAAATTTTCGCTATCATCATTAACTTTTCACCTTAAGAAAACTACTTACATGTTTACTGAGTAACTTAGGCTATATTAAATTTCGAAAAAAATTAGAAATCCTTACCTAAATTGTAATAATATAACCCAAAGTATCAAAAAGGTTGAAGCCTATTGGGGCCCTAGGTCTCTTTCTGAAAGAATGCCTGGCCCCAGTGCGAAAAGCAAAGAAGGAATGGGGTGGGGTGTTTAGTCAGTAAGAGTCATACACTGTTTCCCGCTTCGCCCAACAGCGGGATTCGTCATTTTATGATCTATGCCCATTTATTTTTTTATTATATGTAAAAAACATTATAGGTAAAAATCATCCAATGACGAATCCCGCCCTTGGGCGGAGCGGGACACAGTGTCAGCCTTTTATTGACTAAACAAACTCACCCCGTTCCTACATCGCCATCTATACCAGAGCTAGAGCCTTACTTTCAGACACGAACCTCCTTCCTTTCAGACAAAGTATCAAAATATTACCTACTAGCTTTTGCCCGCGGCTTCGCCCGCGTACATAAAACATAGCCTATGTCACTCAGGAGTAAAGCAGCTTTCTATTGTTGCTAAAATTTTTCTAATCGGACCAGTAGTTCCAGAGATTACCTCCTACAAACAAAAAACAAAAAAATAAAAAAACAAAAAAACAAACTTTACCTCTTTATTATATTAGTGTAGATGTAGATAAAAGCAATTATTTTGGTTGAAATTGCAACCGAGCGAATACGAGGTGTGTAGCTAGTTTACTATATTCATAATACTAAAACTAAAGCTACAAGGAATGCGTGTTGGTGTGAAACAGTGCGACATGCGCACATTTCTCACGATCTAGTCTTAAACGTCACCTGCGACGTGTTTTGCTCTTCGTGATCTAGAATGATCGATAAAAACTTCCATACACACAGCCAAGCAACAAACTACCCATATTAACAATTATATTAGCGTAGATAGACAGGTTGTAATAATATAATAAATTTTATATTGCCAGAAGTAGGTATACATCGGATATCCTATATTATGGGATTATTCTGATCTCGATTTCCGGCAACCATAAGCGCAAGCTTGCAGTCGGCGAGCAATAAATAGCTCGCTGTCCGACCATCCGATAACCTTCCAGACCGAGTCCAAAAAATACGACGCGTATCGGTCCACATACGCCTCAAATAGTTGTTAGCACACCATAGGGTTGAAGCCTACTGGGGCCAAGGAACTGAAAGGAAGGTTCGGCCCCGGTTTGAAAGCAACGAAGGAAAAGGAGTGGGCTTTTAGACTGTACAAGACTGACACTATCTCCCGGAGATGTCATTGGATAATTTTCCCACCTAAAAAAATATAATTGTATTGATTTATTTGCCAAGTGAATTTATTTGATTATAACCATTAGTACAAAGGTGCTGCTTATTTCAAAAGAAAACAAAAAGTTAGTAACAAACTAAGTCATTATTTGATTTTATATTGTAAGTAAGCTTAATTACAGAGGACAGTATCGCAATTTATCACCCTTCTAAATAATAGTTGTCGGTTGCGAAAAACTGAGCCATTGCAAAATGCACGACAATGATCTACGTTAACAACCTCTCGAATACCTAAATATAATAAGATAATCGATTAATTTGCTATCCGAGAGCAATCGATCAACCAGATAGTGTACGAGTTGATTGGGGACATGTCATCAGACATAATAATAGTGCCAAACTGCAATAAGCATACGATTTTGAAATTAGAACATTATATAAACTTTTTGATCCAACATCCTCCAACTACAATATGGATTTATGATGATCACATTTACCTCAATCAAATGTATAACCTATTGAATTATGTCAGTTTGTAACAGACCATAATAATCTAAGATACCTATACATTTTAGTACAACATTACCCAACCACTTCAAAAATGACTACGATACGTTGCGCTATCAACAATAACATAACAGAAGAGAACATTAAATACGCAATTTTTGGATGTTCTACCAAAAATCTTTTGTTCGAAGCCCCCACTTTCGCGAGCCGACTCCCACAGTCTTGGAGGCGATGTGTTCACGCGTCACTAATGTCCGATATCTCTGTTGCAGGTCGCGAAGACATGGGACTGGCGACAACAGTGGATCTGACAAAGTGATAATAAGAAGTGTTTATGTAATGAACTGTACAGTGAGTGCCGTGAGTGTTGTGACATGAACAGTGAAACGCGCCCACTCTGAACAAACACGTGGAAATGAAAAGAGAAAAGTACAAGAACACTATTCCGGAACTCGGGTAAGTTCAACACTCATTCTAGCATTAACGAGGTTATAACACCGAGATTCCTAAACCTATCTCTATAACTAGGAACTCGTATCAACTTACGACGAAGTAACAGCTAATTGTTATATTCTGGGTCACACCGCCGGCAGACAATAAAGAAAAGCCAGTATTAAATAATGTGCGTAATATTCAGTGAATCAAAATTTATTATGTTTCATGTTTGTAGCGTAATTATTGCAAAACCACACATTGTTTAGGAGCCTATAACGTAATGGATTTGTGAAGTGACGTAACAGCTCGTAATCACCCAGAGCTTACGATATAGTCCACGGGTCCACGACAAGAAGTAACGCACGACTAGGTAAAGAGAAACCGCTAAAAAACAATGGCTGTAGATCGCAACACGAGACCTGTGT
This sequence comes from Mythimna loreyi, assembly GCA_029852875.1. NCBI lineage: Eukaryota > Metazoa > Arthropoda > Insecta > Lepidoptera > Noctuidae > Mythimna > Mythimna loreyi. Next base: position 14,686,068 of record CM056792.1, read on the forward strand.
GTGTAAGCAACATTACGCTATTGAAATATATTCAACTAACTTTACTATTGTTTGACGCATATCGTTTAAATATTCTCAAATGCTAAAAGCCCTTTAGGCTGACCGTGACCAGAACCGCTCATGGCCATGCGAAGAATAGGATATTTAACATTCATTAACGATAAAATATTGATAATTATTATATTCGTTTATACTTTGGATAGCCATTAAGGAGTTCTGTAATTACTAATGTCAAGTCGACCAGCAAATAACTTGAAATAACAAACGCAAATGGTAAGGTTATTGAAGAGGCAATGCGTGTTCACGTGAATGTCATAAGACATTACTGTTCTAGGTTACGGACGTGAACGATATATAAGTATTAGAACTGATTTTGACTGCAGCGTAATTGTTTTACCAGTCAATTTACTCAGCATGTCTTCAATGAAATGTCTATCCACACGACAAAACAACATTAAAAGAATAGCGTGCAAAAGGTCACTACAATGAATGAAGACAAATAAATACTTAGTTACATAAAACGAAGTTAGTTACCTACTTCTGAAAATTGAGACTAACTACAAATAATTTTTGTCCAAACGAAATACATATTTACCTGATTATGTTCTGTGTAAGATTCTCTAATTTCCTTTATGACTTTAATGAGTGATAATTTAGATAATGGTACCAATATGTTTCATAATAAAATTCACTCCATAATGTTGCACACACGCCTGAGAATGAAAACATAATTGAAAATGCAAAACGCTTTCCTATTCATTATGAAACTTAATGACCGATAACGAACATCGCAACTCTCGAAAATACAATAACTATACAAAAAGTGAGACTTGGGTTCAAAGCCCAGTGTGCCACTGTGCCACTTACTCAGCAGCTGATTTCGTGATGATATAATTGCGCCGGCGCAGCGCAGCGGTGACGTAAATTCTGGTAAAGCCCGGAGTGAGGTGAAAGTGTAAATAGCCGCGGACCGCCACCTCGGAACCCTGACACCGCCAGCACTTGACTCCATATCATATTACTGCGCTTGCACACGCCATTAATGATCAACATTCGATCATCTGGCATCGAATTCGCGAAACAGTTTACGAGTACCTAATCGACACAGCGATCATGACGCGGAAGTTTAAAGTCGGAGTTTTCAAAGTGAGTCAGGCGTAACCTTTTGAAGCTTTATCGAAAATACGAATGGCAATTTTGGAAACGCCGACACAAGTCCTTGCTTGTACGTGAAAGAAAGTGTGCTTTCTAGTGAAGCAGTGTTGCACAACCACTCGACGACGGCGACGCTGGTTCGCTGTGGCTCGGAGCGGCTCGGCGCGGCTCGGCTGCGCGACAAGGTCGTCATTGTTGACGCACCTTTGTTTTATTTTTGCTGCGAATTGCGCCGAGCCGCAGCCGAGTGGTCATGACCATAACTAAATTATACTTCAACCTCAAACTATGAATTTAGAAATAAGAATATTTTATTCACAACACGAATACGCCGCTCTTTTTTAATGCTATGATATTCATTTGCATACTATTTTATTAATATAGTGTTATCTAATATTTTGACTGTATCATCTGAAAGTAGATAGAAATAACGATTGGAAAGTGAACTTTGCAGTTTCGCACCAGACCCACATCCGTCGTGACCGTTTTAATCACTGAACGGAACGCACTATATCCAATGTCTATCCAATGTCATTTGATCTAAACTCGAGGAAAATACTTACAGTACAGGTACATCAAACATGGTTTTATCAGTTCTATTCATTTAGTATCCTGTTTAAAACCCCTTAAATACAAAAGAAAAAACACACGGAACAGATTACATCCTAATTTGATCTGTCTTCAGTTGAAATGAGGCTCATTATAGTTGGGTTTTGCCTGCCGGATCCGGAAGACTGGTCATTAGGCGTGCTTCACACGAGCGGCGCGGCCGTGGGCGCTGCGTGCGCGCAGGCCTCCTTGGGAGGCTCGCCTCGATGCGCAGTGAGCCGGCGCGCGCGCACGCCGCGCAGGAAGCAATCACAGATAATCATCGAGCTGCTTACTGACATTAACATTCATCAACGAACACGGACGCGCCGCCAAAACAATTGAGCATCCTGCCACCGCACCATCATCACTGACACCTATTATGTTTGAGGTTATGTATTTACGTTCTATTGTTTGTATTTGATTTCAGTTCTAATAGACACAACCATCGGACACATTAAGATGTATTAAGTCTTGATGTCTTTACATTACCGATGTTAATGCCACTTGATGATTATGTCGCAAGACATTAATGTCATTCATGACGTAAATTGTTTTGTATGTATGTGAATTAACGTCAAGAGATCCATTAGAGGGATTATATTTTTTGTCAGTGAAACCCAACGTCTCATAAGTAGTCCCTCAGCCTCTAAACTAAGTTGCAGGTCACCTTTCGTGTTTGAATGTCAGCACCAAAATGTCATACAAAGTTTGACAAGCATGTAATTTATTATAATGTCGTAAACACAAGATTATTATAATTCGTCGACATTTATCCAAAACTAATTATATTAACTGGTAGGCTGGTTTTAAATAAATGATTATATTGATTCTTTAAAACGACTGCAGAGTTAATTCTCAAACATCAAGAAGTATCTTATACTCATAATTTTAAGTTATACTCTGTATTCCTTAACATTTTAGATAAAAGAAGTCCATAGTGGAACATAACCTCCCATAAGTGAACGCTAGAGACGTCCAATTTGGGATGGGATAGACATATCATAAAGAATGGACCTGCGCGTCCCTTATCCATCGGATTCCTGCAACCATATCCAAGTCATCGGTCTTATAGGAGCCTTGCCAAAACTACGTCTTCCGATACGCGGTTGTCACTTCAAAACCTTTCGGACCCAACGGTCATCTGTTCTGCGAGCGTTGTTGCCTGACCACTTCCATTTTCGTTTGACGTTCGTTTTCGTTTGGTTTTATTCTGTGTAACTAAGGAACATCAATAGAAACTTGTGATTTCTAGTTATTATTCGTGGCACGTAAATTGAACCTAAGACCACTATCCTTTAATACCCAGTAACAGATTTACGGGTCTCAAACGAAGTGCAGCACAACGCAGAGCTGGGCGTAACCATGGCAACCGTCGCCATTTCAATTCAAAACGGTAAATGAAACCGGCATGTCTTAAAACTAAAAATTCGAAGACTTGTCGTCTACCAACCCGCAATGGGCCAGTATGGTAGATTACGGACCATTCCCTCTCCTGCCTGAGTCCCAGCAAAGGGAACCTTATAAAGCTGATGCTCTGCTATGTGCTACATACAATACTTTCTCCATAAAACATACTTCCAATATCAAAACAATGTATGCTATGATAATTGTAGAGTCTACTCAGTATTGGCCATACGCTACAAGTCGGAATGCCGCCGGCACCCTCGCGTTTACATAACGAAGCATTTACGAAGAAAGTGTTGTCAACGTGACAACGCACAGTACCGGCGACCACATACCGGCTACATTACATGACGACTTCATTTACAATAGTTATCATACTTAGTTGAGGATGGGAGAAGAAAGTAACATACTACTGCATGTGTTTTAAGATTTAGCACCTGGATTTCATAATGCGGTTTTTTTTACGGTGAGAAAAATTATCTAATGACGAATCCCGCCCTTAGACTTTTTGAAACTAAACGACACCCCTATTCCTTCTTAGCCTTCATGCCGGTGTCAGGTCTTCCCTTCAGAAACTGGACCAAGGCCCCAGTAGACTTCAGCCTTACAGTTGGGCCTCTACATTACATGACGGTTTCATTTACAATAGTTATCATACTTAGTTGAGGATGGGAGAAGAAAGTAACATACTACTGCATGTGTATTAAGATTTAGCACCTGGATTTCATAATGCTGTTTTTTTTTTATGCTGAGAAAAAAGTAATAACGAATCCCGCCCTTGCATTGGCCGGAGCAAGAAACAGTGCCAGATTAAGAGTCTGACACTGTGTCTCGCTTCGAAACTAAACGAGCCGCCCCGTTCCTGCTTAGTTTTCATACCCTTGGTCCGGTTTCTGAAAAAAAAGTCCGACACCTTTCTTTCAGAAACCGGACCAAGGCCCCAGTAGGCTTCGGCCTTGCAGTTGGACCTCTATATTACATGATGATTTCATTTTCAATAGAGTTAATAGTAGAGGAGAGGAGAGTAGGTATAGTAGTTAAAGTTGAGGATGGGAGAGGAAAGCAACTCTAACTACTGAATAAGCGTATTAAGATTTAGCACCTGGATCATCACCTGGGCAGTCTCAAACTGAAACTCAAAATCGTTTATTTCAAATAGACCATTTACAGGCACTTTTGAAATGTCAAAATTGAAGCTAATTTGCACGTGCCAAGGCGTAGACTCATATGGAGAAGAACGTGCAACAAACTCCATGGGCACTCTTTTAAATCAAATTTATATTTAGTCTGCAGCGTTGACTGCAATATTTATATTATGGAATGTCTACTTTATTTTGTTTTCGTAGGAAAGTTGTTCCAATGTTGCATTTATAATATTCTAAGTGTTTCCTGTCTGATATAGTTACTGCAATATATAAATTGATTTCCCCTTTTTTGGGTCGAGAATAATTAAACAACTTCTCCCAATCTGGGTGGAGTGAAAATAGAGGATAAGAGAGTCCGTCATTTGCTGTGTTCCTTCAGTTGTCCTTTACTCTCTCTTTCAGGGCTAAGGTAACTCTGTCGACCAATCTCGTATTACCGACCAACTCGCAAAATCAACCAATACTGCAGTTTCAACCAAATCCGCAGTTTCAACCAATTTCGCAGTTTCAACCAATCTCAGAATTTCGTATAATATCGCATATCGATATTTTGAAGTAAGCTTCTCACTTCTCACAAGTCAAGTACAGCCACATAGAAAGTATATAACATAGCAATATGTTATATAATCCATGACAGCAGCGATAATGTTCAGGTTGAACGTCGATTAACCTGCGCAGATCGCGACTACACAATCAAGACGCACATTCCTGCGCGTGGGCAATCGATCTTGTGTTTCAAATGTTGTGCCGATTGGTTCCAATCTCTTCATAATTGATTTACCTTATGTACACAGTTCTTGTTAATTGAATTATTTCTTAGGAAATCTTTGAATAGGATGGAATGGGATAGGGTAAAATATATAAGTTTTATTGCACACCATCGATCACTTAGCAACTATTTCAATAAATAATTACCAAGAAAGTAACACAACTTATACACCTTAACTGTGTATAAGTTGTGTAATTTTGATCATTTTAATCCCGTGGAGTTTCGATCCTATACATGAGATACTATCAATTTGTAAAGATAAAATAAAAAATGAACTTTTTTCTAAAACTTGTATTAATATACACATGTACGAAATTATTTCTTTTAAGTAAATGAGTTAATAACCGACAACTATGTAGGTTATTTTGGTCGTTGCGTACTAACTACTTACTAACGTTTACTTAAATAAATTAATTCCATACATGCGTTTTTCAAATTAATACTTTGTTTTTTAATGTTATCTTTACAAATCGATAGTGTTTCATGTACCTACCGAATCGACCTTCCACGTGATTAAAACGATCAAAATTTAACGGTGTACAGGTTTACTTGAAAAAAGTAATTGATACTTAAACACGTGATTAAAGTCACGATAACAAAAAACTTTTACTACGGAACCAAACTAGAAATCGTGAAACATACATTTTTTTCAATTTCAAACATATATTTTTGTAATATATAATATAATATATTCCACAACTATCACACAACGTGGTCTAGTCCCAAGTTAAACAGAGCTTGTGTTATGAGTACTAGACAACTGATAAACATACTTATATATTTCTAAATAAACACATATCTACATCTACACTAATATAATAAAGAGGTAAAGTTTGTTTTTTTGTTTGTAGGGGGTAATCTCTGGAACTACTGGTCCGATTTGAAAAATTTAAGCAACAATAGAAAGCTGCTTTACTCCTGAGTGACATAGGCTATATTTTATGTACGCGGGCGAAGCCGCTGACAAAAGCTAGTTATAGATAAAATGATCGTGCTCATCACACAAACATTTGTCCTAGGTGGGAATCGAACTCACGACCTCCAGCATAGCAGTCAGGGCCACTTAATACTAGACCAACAGGCCAGTCAAAATTATAATATAGTCAAAATTAATATTATATTAATATATAGTCACGATTTACCCTTATATACTTTACAATAGGTTACTTGAATCTCCAGATATCTCTGTATCTATTCACATGGTTGCAAACACTGTGAGTGATGTGCTCACTGCTCATTCACGTACAGTAATTTATCTGAAAATTTTGAAACGGTCACGGTATCGTGACTCCGGTTTAGAATGTGCACTATAAAGCGAAGGATCCAAACGAAAGCAATATTAAAACCAGTAACTACACGTACCCACTTATATTTTATTGTATTGCATCAAGATTCATCAAGAGACTTCATAACTCATCATTATCAGCTTCTCTTTAAAGCATATTGAAAAAATAGAAGTGGAAAATCATGATGGACTGTTTATTGCAGCGACGATTGAGGAAGGCCTATGTCCAGCAATGGCCGTCTATAGGCTGAAATGATAAATAATGGAAAATCATCTAATAACGTCTTCCGCTCTATGACGGAATGGCAAGGGAATTTAGACTATTCCTCCTCCTTGCTTCGTTTATCTGCAATGCCGAAAGTCGTGACCTCAACGAATAACTTTTTGATGGACTATATTAATTTGGTCATGTTGCCCTACCTTCGGCGATGTGGATGGCATCGCAGACTGTGGTCTCCAGTATAGAACGGATTTAATCCGATCAACGTATCGGTAATAATATCTCTTAACAAAATAAGGTGCAGTCAAAACAGTTACAATAGATGTGTACAAATTACAAAACAGAAGAGGAGTGTCCTGGCGTCCTAGCTAGGTTACACAGTAACCTGTATTTCATTACGGCCGTGAAATCGTGGCGAGTCTGAAGTTAGACTGCTAATTTTAGCGTTTGAAAACTCGTACAAAAATAAAGATTAAAAAATATAAATACCAATAATAGTCTTTAACAGCAATAACAACTGCAAATTGCATTTATTTTTTTAAACCATTTATTTGTTATACAAGTTTTCAAGCGCTAAAACTCGAGCCTAAATAAGCCTTACCTTCAGTCTCGCCAAGATCCGATGGCCGTACTGCAAGGTTCGCCAACCCAAGATCCCAAAACTAAAACGACACCTGTTTTTCAGTTTCCCTTTGCTTTTGAGGGATACCTTTTTAGAAGTCCTCCTCCCAAAGCCCTAGTTGGCACTGACCACGCTGAAACCCGACGGTGTTCCTGACATTTCTGATGAAATAAAACAGTAAAATTAAAAATACCAAGACTTGACAAATAATAATCAAAGTGTTATTGGGTTCGGCAACAAAAAAATATGATTTATTTCTTACTCCTAAATGAAAACTTGGCTGTTTTTTTCTTTGGTCAAAAACTTTCCAACACTGAATCATAATTCACAGGTTTTTTAGAATTGAATTTAATTGATTATGTGCAATAGTGAGTAATGACAGTCTACTGACGCGACGGGTTGCTCAATGCCGTCAATCAACTTAAGTTATGCATTTCCTCCGATTGACTTTTAAAACTAGATCAAGATAAATCGCTGCGGAGATATGCTCTGATTTCATTATTTCAATTAAAACGCGTGTTGTGATTCTTTATAAGATAATCCGATAGCTGTGGCAATTTGGAAGCCTTTGCAATATGCATCTTTTTGAAATATGCAGTGAATAACGCTAGTAATTGCAACTTGCAACATTTAAGATTTTGGTTTAAAGAGGGTCATCATCCTAGTCCCGTTCTAGGGTGGAGCAGGAGAGAGTATCAGACTTTTGCTTACTAAAACCACACTTATGTTCTTTCTTTAGCTAATGATTTAGAAGCCCAAGTTTCCCTTTCAGAAGGCCAGTAGGCTTCAGTCCTGCTAGGCTTCTGCAGTTGTAACATTTCATTGAAGTGCTATTTTATTAGTCTAAATTTCTAAAGATAACTTAATCAGTGTTAAAGTTATCTATATCGACACTACAAAACCTTTAAGCAACGTGGCTTATGATTTTTGTTAACATTGAAATTTTGAATACATTATTTTATTAACATTATCACTTATTCACTTATTTATGCAAATCAACGTTACATTTGAAATCATTTGTACAAACAAAAATAACAAAAAAAAAATGGTCATTAATATAATTTTATAAGTTTACTGAATGCATATGTTTAGAGCTCACAAGGTACTCCCACGCACGTTTAGCAAGATCACAAAGATTATTAAACGCGTACTCAATAAATAATATTATTATACATATATGCGGCTCAGCCAGTTTATGCGGGACCTGTTTAGTCAAAGGTCAGGTGTAATGACTGCCGACTTCTGTCACATAGACACCTCGCGGTAAATGAATAATGTGACAGCTAAGCCAATGATCAGAAAATATTTATTATGTCACCACCATAATATTTAACTTAGTTCCACTGGCTAAAGTATTTATTTATGCAGCATTCATCTTTTAAACGAAAACATTTCAAAGCCAGTTTAATAAATGGCTTAATATCGATGTCGTGGCCGGATCATAGAAATCGATCACTAAATGATATGGCCAAGTAAAGCTGGCCAGTGCGCCAGAGTGCGAGTTGTTTTTACGTTCTTGTTCAAAACGTTTAGCGCCTTCGCCTCTCTGATTGGTAAAAGAGCTTGGAGCGCTCCAATCAGCGCGTTGAACGTCACAAATGTGTTGATAGCGTAAAACAACTCGCAATCAGCACACTGATCATTTTAAACATTCAACTTTGATGATATTAGAATCCTCGTTTGGTCTATTTTCGTTAAACCTTATAATACCATTTTTTTATGGTGGATAAAAATCATCCAATGACAAAACCCAACCTTGGGCGGAGCGCGAAACTCTTACGAGACGAGACTCTTACTAACTAAACAACCTACCCCGTTCCTTCCTTGCCTTGATCTCAGGACCCTGGTAATACGCTTTCACATCAACCCCTGGTCCCAGGAAGCTTCAACCCTGCTGGGCCCCTACAGTTTGCTGACAACTCCTTGAAGAAACTCTACGTCAATTATATGATCAAACAATTATTCAAATATCGTCAAATGTTAGCTTTTTAATGATCTCGCTAATTTTAGTTGGCCATATTATCATGAACTGATCAATTTCTATGATCTGGCCACGACACCGATATAATCTTAAACTCAGAGCAAACATAAACGCTGTTGAAACGGACGGAACACTTCAATATGTCCGCTTTGAAATTACGTGGGAAACCAGAAATAAACCTCCTTTTACGTATTAAATGCATGGCATTTACTAGTACACCAACATTCCGACTTATCGATTGGAAACACCTTTGTATCCGGAAGAAATTCTCGAAACCAATTACTATTCAATGACTTACCTTTAGACAATCTTCCTTACATATAAAGTTTCAAGGTTTTACCTATTTCCTATAAATAACAGTTATTCTGTCACTGTTCCTTCAAGTAACAATTTAACTACAGATTTTATCGATAAATGAATTGACAGAATGCCAAACTAAGTTGCAACACGGCAGGCAGGTTCTTGCGATGTGCGAAAAATAATGATAGGTACACACGGTAGTCATTTTTGACGAGTTTTTCTTATGCATATTTGATATGTGACTCAGCATGAATGCGATTGGGAAGAAATTTCATAAATATTGAACTGGTTTATGGCTTATTACGTCACCAACATCGAACTATACGTACAAGATGAAGAGTTTCTCTTTTTACCTTAATTAACCCAATTTCGTTTTGGGGCTATGTTCCTTACAAATTTGGACAACTTCCTTTCCGTGTTTGTATGGTATTATGTAAAACGTATTCAAATTATATGTAAGGAACGAAATGATCTGAATACAGTGATTTAGTGAGCAAACAAGTAATTTACAGCTGCACCCCGTGATTACTTGGTAGTCTGCGAATCGGCGTTGGTCGGAGAAACTCGCGCACTTGCGCAAGCGCAGTCCGCTCGTTCGATTGTTGCACTTTCTTTATGCAGACGCTAGATATTCTATAAAAGGCTGTAGTTTATTATACTGGCATTCTAGCTCGTTAGGTTACGGAGGTCATGACGTTGCTCCCTGTTAGAGGTTTAGCCACATCTTGTTAGCTAACTAGTGGAGCCCGCTTGGGGCAAGATCAAGAAGACAAGCGGTCATAAATAAGTGTATTTTGTATTTGATTACTAATCTGTGTGCATGATACTTATAGACTTTAACATTTTATAATCACAAGCTGGTTTTTTGTCACTATCGGTACAGAGAATCCTTGAATGTTACAATTTAAGAAACTATTTACTGATATTTTAATTTATTTTGTAGGTTTATAAATTGCTGTATAGTATTTTAAATTGTTGGGGGTTATGTTTTATAGGGTTCACACAACTTGGTTGAATCTATGAGCCACCGCAGAATCAACCAAGGCGGTGGTTTATCAAACTTTTTGTATATGTGACCCCTTTTTTAAATAGTCAAATATTGACGACCCCCTAGAACCGTAACATTGCGGTGAGCGAACGATTGCGCTGCCCTCTTGACACCGCTTTTTGAATTTAGACATCTAAATCGAGTGTGTTTCAAATCGCAAATAATTTGCACGTCACAAATACACAAACATCAGAAAAAAACATATTGAAGCACTCAGTTTTCACTTTTACCTCACTCGCGACCACGACCTTCTAAACAAAATTTTGTGGCCCACCGGGTGTCATGACCCATAGATTGAAAAACACTGGCCTAGGACATACATTAATGAACTGAATATTCCCACTACATTTTGATCGTTCGTATGTTTCTCTTCCTTTTCGTAATGCTCATATAATTTTGACCATATACGTAAGACTGCAACCTAGGCGCGTGTCAGAAGGAGGTCAAAGATCATGTCTTTGCATATCTAGATAGTTGCAAGTGACTTATGCGTGTGCGTGCAACGTTCATTGCACACGTTACGCTGTAGAAACTATAATATTTATTAGCATAGAAGAGGTACGTAATAGTTAACAACACCGTAGGATTGCGGACGACGTGCAATTGGGAGCTAGCTTAAATCTTTAAAACTACGCAACGGATTTTGATGCGGTTTTTTTAATAGGTAGAGTGATTCAAGAGAAAGGTTTATAACTATAATATTAATATATCACATTTGCTTCCGTGCGAAGCTGGGGCGGGTCGATAGTAATACATAATTAATATAATTATATAGTGTATTACTAACCTAAATAATCACTCTTTAATTATAATTTATGTATGAAAATAAACATGATTTTTCAATAAATCACAAGCAAAGTTTACGACTGTTTAATGAACCAGACAGCGCGACTATTAAAACAATAAAACACCATATTTCACTACAATTTCGTAAGATGAAAGTTTCGTAAAGCATAGCTTGAGTGACCCTCCTATGAATGACATATGTGCCTGCCTATATGTAAATAATCTTTCCTAATACGCCCTTTAACATCGAGAACCTGTAAATATTTCGTAAGAAATGGTTTTTAATACTCGTTTTTTTGGTAAATTATTTTAATTTTATCACTTAATGATTACATCTCACTTGTCTGCTAGAAACTTCGGTAATTTGAAAAAGGTTGAATATGTCATCATCTTGTTTTGTATAATCTATTTTACTGTAATTTTCATCCCAATAAATAAGATCGATTTAATCAAAAGCTGAAAATTATCGTCAATAAACAATAAGTACTATGTATTTATAAGCTTTATATTAATTTCACCTGACCGGTGTTTGTGATCAAATCTCGCAAATTAAATTTGATCCACTTTAGATTACATATTCAGCTGAAATTTTGCATGTGTATGTAAAACGTACGTTACATTACGTAGATTTACATAAATAAGTAATTAAAATAACTTCATCTCACAATAATCATTATACCATATAAATATGTAATGACGTTATAAGTTAATAGAAAAAGTTTAAGAGTAAATTTTATTTTCTTCATTTAAAAAAAAAATATCTAATTTATTTATTGCTTTACTCTCAGAGGCGTTCTCCAATTATTCGAACTTTCAGATGTTAATGGCACTGACAAGTTGGGAAACACCTTACAGTAAATATCAAAAAGGGTAGATATAGTCTCTTTATTACCTCGACAAACTATGCCCTTTCAAAAGATTTTCCCCGAGATACCGGTGACATCGCGATCTCTGACGCCCGTCGCTCATAATGTAATCAATCACTGCTATGTGTGACTCCTCATGGACCACTTACTATCGTGATCATAGTCACGCATGGCATTTGAATCAGGAAAATATTCTTCTTATTACCTACTGACTAGCTTTTTCCCGTGACTCCGTGCCCTGTGCGCCAGAAACCTTGCAAGTTCCTGAATAGACTGAAGTCTATGAGGGATAGAGATAGATATTTGTCTATAAGTTAAGAGTCTATTCTTTGGCCCTGGAATGCACAAAACGTCCGAAGGAACGTTCGTTCGAATGTTCTAAAATTGCGAGAAAAGTTACTGCTGCATTTGCAACAAAAAAAAATTGGCTAAGTGCGAGTCGAACTCGCGTATGAAAATTTCCGTAAGTAAAAAAAACGAAAAATGATCTTGTTCTTTGTATGAGATTAAATATTTATTTTATTTTGCTTTTAGTACTTATTTTTATAGTGTCAATAGAAATACATAATTGGGAAAATTTCAGTTGTGTAGCTACCTCGGTTCTTGAGGTACACCCTGGTGACAGACAGATAGACAGACAGCGAAGTCTTAGTAATAGGGTCCCATTTTTACCCTTTGGGTACGAAACCTTAAAAAGAGAATAAATTCTACAGACAAACAATGCCACCTCTTTATATTTGTTATTGATTAACGAGTTAGATCTTTAACAGCTGCGAGGCATATGCATCATATTGACGTATGATATCATTGTGCGTGACTCGACAACGAAGGACGAAGCTAAAGGAATTCGAAGAAATAGTATCGAATAAAAAGAGATATTTATATTATAATGTTCGATAAAGATTGAGCAATTCTAGGAACAGTTTCAATGTATTGTGTGACCTCATCTGTTCTGTTCGGTTTCAAGTTTTCATTATTTTACTGCCCAGACTAAGCGTTTTGCCTCGCCTTTTATGCCGTGTACATCGTAGGTTTGGAACAATTTGCCTGCTGCAGTCTTGCCGTCCGATTAAAATTTAGGTGTCTTCAAGGCTAAAGTGAATGGGTTCTTAATAAACTAGAGCGCCTCACCATCAACGATTGCATCCCTGCTTACCATCAGGAAGGATCGCAGTTAAGCACTAGTTTATATTTATTAATATAATCATATATACATATTAGCTGTCCCGACGGACGTTATGCTGTCTCAGCAATTAATTAATAAACGGGCGAAAATTAAATAGTGATCGTAGTAGTTTAGGTACTATTTTTTTTAAATTTGATATTTTGCAAAACTTTCTTTTTTTTTCTATCAAAAAATCTTCTCGCAACAATTACAAATACAATAAAAAACAGAATCAGCAAAATGGCTCCAGTCGTTCACGCGTGATGATGTGGCCAAAGGAAAGAGGGATTCATTTTATAGACAGTATTTTTTACGTATATAATGGTTGCTATTTAGTTACCGTTAATTTTTAGTGTTTAAGGAAATACATTTAATAGTTTTAATATTGTAATTTTGTTAATGACTTCAATCAAATACTGCTAATCAAAGAATAAAATCGAAGCTTTTACCGTTACGTATAGTAAAGTTTAAAACTCATAAAACACACAAAATCGGCATAAATTAATTCTATAAATGTATACCTGGGCAACGATACCTAACTAGGCCAATTTAGAATTTATCTCATCTTGTTTATTACCTACTATCTGTTTCCCGCGGTTACACTTGCCTTTTTGGTTACTGCCCGCTAACGTGGGTCGAAGCTTGATGTTATAAAGCCTTCTTCGATAACTGATATATCCATAACCAAAACTACTAAAAATGTTGTATGCCTCACGGTAGAATGTATTTTTAGTGCAGTACAGAGCATAATTTCTTATTTTCATACAGTAAAATTGCCTCATAGAAAATAAATTAATTTAATTTAATTCCAACTCAACGCTGAGGCATTTTTACCCGACTACGGCGAAGCAAAAGGAGGGTTATGATTTTGACCTGTATGTATGTATGTGGGTATGGATGTTCATCTGTTCCCTCGTAACTTCTAAACTACTTATCAGAATTCGACAAATGACATATAATTAGAAGCGTCTTAATTGTCCGCTGGTTATAGGCTATTATGGGATTTCACAAAATCTAATGTGGCGCCCTCTAGCGGACAAAACATACGAAGTAAAAAAATAAAGTTAAGATAAATATGCCGTGTTTGGTATCATTTGAATGCGCTTTACTTGTACATTTTGAATATATATATATTACTTTTTTTTATGGTAGGTGAAAATCATCCAATGACGAAACCCGCTCTTGGGCGGAGCGGGAGACCAGTGTCAGACTCTTACTGACTAAAAAACCTACCCCGTACCTTCCTTGCCTTATTTCTGGAGTCGAGGTTACAGTTTGCACATATATATATATATTACTAGCATTTGCTTGTGACTTTACCTGTATTCATGGGCTGATTGTATATAATTATTATATTGGATTATGGATTAGTTCACTGGAATCTAGCAAATTACTAAAGAATCCACATGAAATGTTTTAAGGATAAAGCCGTGGTCGTATACCACTTTTTTTAATTTATTATTCTTATGGCATACGACCACGGCTTTATCCTTAAAACATTTCTCTATCAATATTATAAATTGAAAATATATTAAAATATAATAATATGTGTAAGTTAGTTTATTTAATAACGGTAAATATTTAATAGTTTGTACATACTAAGTAATTTCATTGGAGAGTGTTTTCTTGTTTCGTACTTTTTAGAGCGTGTTTTTAAGTAGTCGGGTGTTAGTTTTTAAACTTTATTTTTTGTACCTATATTCATAGCAAATAAATTAATTTCAACTTATAGCTGAGATTAGCACATTCAAACAACCACATAAACGTAGTCTTCAGCTTTTTATAATATTAGTAAGTATAAACTTATTTCAAAGAAGTCGATCTCATAAACTCAAGGGAAAAGTAAATAACTAAACACATTAGCGACGGTCGTTAGACAAAATGTTTCAGGTGTACGGAAGCGTGGTGTGTTTTCCTGTACGTTATGGTGTGTGAGGTCACCGCGGTCGCACGGAGGCCGCCCCGCGCCCGCGCACTCAAGGCAAACGATCTCACACAGGGGCGGCGAACCTGTGGTAAACGACACAAAAGAGATTGCCTATGGCTAAGTACCAACTTGTGTCAAACCAAATAAATAAATAAATGATTTCGGAAATGACAATGTAATTTTTTGCGGAAGTAGGAATTGTTAACAATTTATTTAACAAAAAAATATTTAAAAAATCTGCACGAAAAATCGCTATACACATAATTCAAATAATTCTACAACTGTAGCAGGCATCGGCCTTGCTGGCCACTGTCAATTTTCAAATACGGTTCACATTGTGCTATCGACTCAGGCTTGGTCCTTACCGGATGGTCGGATGGCGAGTAACCCGTTGTTCGTCGTCCGTAAGCCCAGAAATGGGCTGGTCTGGTATTATGTTACAATGACTTAAGTAGTGGGATGGGCAAATTAAAAAAATATATCGATATTTGATATATCGATATTTTTTACTCAAGCCTACTAAGTAGTAATTTCAGAAAAGGTTAACATAGCTTATAAACTTTTAATAACGGTGATATTTATATTTATTTATTTATTCTTCATGCAACACAAGGTACAAAGGCGGACTTAATGCCTTGGGCATTCTCTACCAGTCAACCTAGGGTGGTGAAGAGACAAAACGGTAGGTAAATAAAAAAGAAAATGTCATAAAAGCCGGTTAATCCCGGATGATACATATCCAAGAACGCTTTCATGAAATACATATACCAACTATACCTACTTTGATACCAATCTGCTCGCGTTTGCCTCTACAAGAAATCATAATTATTAAAAGGTTTACCATCCCTGATCTTAGATGTGCTGGCAACGTCTAGTCCAGTTTGACAAAGATAAATATTGCATTTATGCATGTGTCGTATGGTCAATTTAGTGAGTTATGTGCCTCACGTCACACGTGCATGGTATTGCAACCTTTAGCTTGCAGCAACTCATCATAATATGACGGCTGTTCGCAGAATGTGACAATAGTTTTCGTCCGTCCCTTTGGACTTTATGTTTTTTACCCCCAACTGCCGTGATACATATTTCCAGCCATCGTAGACGTGAGCTTACGGGCTGCTAGCAATGGGTAGTTGAGGGACAGATATACGACTTTTTAAAATTTTAAATCCAACATCACCTATAAACGCATAGTCTATATATTTTTGTAAATTTCGTAAAAAATATATATTAAATTAGACTTTTTCACAAACACACACAACAAAGTCGCTTCCCCTGTCCATTTGTATGCTTAAATCTATAAAACTAAGTAACGAATTTGGATGCGGTTTTTTTTTAGGTAGACTGATTGAAGACGAAGGTTTATATGTATAATACATGCATAATATCAACATTGCACCCATGCGAAGCTGGGGCGGGTCGCTAGTATAATATAATATATTCTACAATTATCACACAACATCGAAAATATGCCGATTATTCTCGTCCGTTCCTTTGTTTGGCCTTTATGTTTTCTACCCCCAACTGCCCTGATACCAATTTTCAGCCATCATAGGCGTGAGCTTACGGGCGGCAAGCAAGGGGTAACCCGCCGTCTGGCTAGAAAGAGAACTTTGGAGTCCTGGAACGAAAGTAAAGAAGGAACTTAGGAGTAGTTTTTAGTCAGTAAACGTTTGATGGATGCTCTGATAATTTCCTGAAAAAAAAACTTATTATAAAAACAGCTGTTCTCGACACATGCCAATAATTCTCGTTAGTCCCCATGACCTTTATGTTTTCTACACGTGCATAAAGTATAATTTATAAATGTCAACCGGACACGGTAATGTTAATTGTCCGTCGAGATAATAACACCTACAGTATATAATGTGTGACAATTATAGAAAAATCTTAACTTGACCATTATATGCGATCGATATGTCCTGTTTTTTTATTGAATGAATAAATAGTTGTTACCATTAGAACTCGTTATTACTTCTATGTGCAAATGTGTAACCGTTTAATTACGAAAATATGTACCAACATATCAACATAATTATTTTAATATTATCGTTCATCACTAACTGTTTGAGGTTTATCAATAATTTTATCAATGCTTCAATAATTATTTATAAATTCCAATGTATTTAATTTAATTCATTAACTCAGCTATAATTTTATCCTACGACAGTTAAATAATGTTACTATTGGTTTATTAATGCCTGAAATAAATGATAAATAAATACATAGGTAGGATCTCAAAGTACATTCAGATATTATTCTTTTTATTTCCATGAAATAAGAATAATGGAAATAAAAAAATATACGTAATTAACAGCAATCGGTAATTGAAAACTGTAATCATACTATATAGAGCTTTTCTATTGTTTTGCACGTTATGTAAATTGGAGATTTAAGAATCAAAAGGTGTCCTTTAACCGAGAATCTGATAAAAAAAAAAACGAGAACAATGCAAATATTGAGATGATATGATTAAAAAAAACAAAACTCTTTGATAAGTGATAATAATAATTCTAAATTATTCGTTAGTAAGTCGATTCAGCCAATGGCTTAATAGCCAAGAGCCTCGACCAACACCTTAGGAGACTCCTGTTAGGCGAATGGATCCAGGTTTGATTCAGAAAGCGATACTTCTGGACACAGCTCATATAGTTAGGAGGTTCCTTTTTGTGGAGTCCTGATCGACGGTAGCTTGGACCCTGTTCCAAATACCGCTTTTTTTTTTTTTTTTTTTTATGGTAGGTGAAAATCATCCAATGACGAAACCCGCTCTTGGGTGGAGCGGGAGACTAGTGTCAGACTCTTACTGACTAAAAAACCTACCCCGTACCTTCCTTGCCCTATTCCTGGAGTCGAGGTAACAGTTTCCCACTTCCCTCTAGACTCCGGGAGGCTTCGACCCTGAAGGGCCCCTGCAGTTTGCTGACAACTCCTTGAGGCGCGCGGGAACGGTGCGCGCCGTTGACGACTAGGACTCGGTCTTACAGACGACCGGACGGCGAGCTACCCATTGCTCACCGTCCGCGAGCCAGTGTCTACGGTGGCCGGATATCGGCAGGATCGCGGCGGCGACGGCTACGGCGAGTACGCCGTTGCCTTTGCCTTATGCGGTCGGCCTCCTCCTTTACGAGCATTACTGCTTCGCAGAAGGAGGCGACCGCCCGCCATTTCTCTTCGCTGTGGACCATGGCCTGAACCAGGGCCCGGCGCGAGAGGTCGCCGCCGCCGATCACCCCCACGAGGACACGGCGATGCTCTTCCCAAGCAGGGCACACCTCCACCGTTCCAAATACCGCTGGGATACTATTTTTTTATTTGATTAAAAAGTATTACTTTATATTGAAATGTTCATAAACAAAGGATTATCATATGATTTGACTATTACATGTTTGCTGTATGGACTTTAAAAGAGACTTTGACCCCTGAGTTTGTTTCGGTGTTTCTTCTCAGGGTAGTCAGCTAGGAAACACCGGACTCATCTAGTTTAAACTGACAAAAAAAAATGACGTGTAAAAGTGTTGTGAGAAACCTATTTACAAAAATAAATATCATTTATTATTAAAAAATAATACTTTAAGTTTATGTGTTAATGAACAAACGAAATAACAATATTTAAGACAATTATGAGATTCACAGTTTATGAAGCCTCTAGACAAGCTTGAATGCCAAGAGTCAGCGCCCTCTCAATTTTATTATGAGTTAAGCTCACCTTTGTGCAAATAATGTCAAATCACTCTATGGTACATAAACGTAGGTATCATGTTAAGTTTTTGTACACATTAAATAATTAAGTATAAGGAACATTAAAATTTAGTTATTATTGTTTTAATCTGATAGTTTAAAAAAAAACAAGTCGGTCAGAACAAAAAGTAGGCGTTATATGTCACATCAAAATTTATTTAAAATATTTTGATATTAAACAATCAACTATTATATTAATGAAATTTTATTTAATTTTCCAAATAACTGAGTTGAAATGTACCGATTTTGCACATGGTTTTACTGCTGTACCTATTCTTTGGCATCTGATCCCCTCACTTGAGGCTCGGGTTTATATTCCGCTTCTGTAACTATAGGTACTTTTGTAAAAATGGTGGTGGTGGTGAGATAATATGTTTCTTGAAATACATAATTAACATAAGCGCAAGTTACAAATATTTTATTTCGTAAAATAATTAGTTTAGGGAAAATTTAACATTCAATTTGATTTAGGTGTAGGTCTATCCAATTCTAAGATACATTTTGATATGATTTTCTAGATTCAGAAATAAGTAAAATGTTATAAGTGGATTAGAAAGGTTAACTTTGAAATATCAATCTATCGAGAATAGTTTTACCAATCGTGTTTCAGTTTTACATAAATTAGGTCATGTCCTTAAGTAAATATTACTGCAATATGAAGTAATTTGCTGCTAATGAGAAAACCATACTCAAAACAGACTTAAAAAACAAAGTCTTGCACTTTATTTTCTTTATTAAAAATTGAAAATAATTATGAAATGTTGCTATCTCAAGGTAATGCAACTGGAATCCCTCGATAAATTAATAAACAATTATATGCATACATTTAGAAACGCCATGCAAATTCCGATGATTTTTTTCCGGTGAATATTTGCATATAACATGCATAATAAATAGCAATCAGTACATATGTTGATAGGCTTAGCATTTACTTCATCTAAGGCTATGTACCGCGTTTCGCACGACTTGCGAAATGTCTTGATATCATGACATTCATGACATATGTATGTCATGTGTTTGATGTCATGATATTGACATATTCAAGAATACCGTGCCGTGTAGGTATGTAATGTCAAAAGTAGGTATGGCAATCAATGTTAAGATTGACGCTTACATCGCTATTAACATAGGTATTGTATTTAAATTTGCAGTCAACATTCTCGAAATAATATTGGGCACACTACCAGCCAATAAATCATACATTTTATTTAAAGACATTGTGTCAGTACTGAAATATTGTATCCAAGAAGTGAAATACAAATTGAGTAACGAAATTTCAAACTTAGGTACCTTAGGAATATAAAATATGCCTCATTAATATAATAAATGATAGCGTTTAATCATATTATTGAATCTAATCAAATGAAACTTGTGAAAGAATATCAACTGACAATGAGTCAAACTATATTTACTATTACGATACTTACTATTCAACTACCAATGAAGTATATCTTTGCTTTGAAAGGATATTCAATTGAACTATAATAATTTTAGTAGTGTTTCATGCATTCTCTACCAACCAACCATTGGGTTAAAAAAGACGTTAAATTTTTTGAAATAGTCAGTGTTCATAATTAGTAGTAAGTAGGTAGGTCTTTTAGTATTTTTTAATAAAGAAATATTCGAAATAAAATTAAATACATTATGAATGCTAATAGAACTAATGAATTATACTACGTTAAATATCAAAACATTATGATTTACCTCTCAGGCCCCAGTGTATATCGTATTCGGCGCTTGAGAGGTAGAAAACTCAAAATAAGATAATTATGATAAACTAACATTGAAAGGACTGTACGTTAGTACTTAAGTAAAAAGTTCAGAAGTTTAAGAATTTTTTATATCATTTAAGGTCAACATCAGCCTTTTCAATGTTCCCACTACTTGGACACAGGCCTTCTCTCTAATAGAGGGAATGGGCCGTAATTAAGCACGTGGGCCTTGTGCGGATTGGTGGATGTCACATCTGATATGCCTTCGATTTTTTTACTTTAGGACATGCCGGTTTCCTTACGATGTTTTCCTTCACCATTTTGAGAGCAGTGGTGATGAAATAAATTACACAAAGTGATTTGCCTGGCTGGGCTGGAACCGCAACCTACAACTCGTAAGTCTCTCGGCCACCTCTGCTCCTCTTCTTTCATGAAAGGTAATAAACTTTATACAAAGCCAGTTATTCGTGAAAGAGTAGCAGCACATAATACACACAGATATGGTAATATGTGACGGTGGGTGGCCCGTTGACACAATTTACCCAGTCCGCTACAAGGACTTATAAATCTAAAAAACCCATAACCAATCACTTTTTTTTTTAATGGGGAATCCCCAAATAACTTCTCGAGCGAACGTCAAACTTATACTTTTTTTGTTTTTGATATAAACAAATTTTGACTGCGATCCACCTGATGATAAGTAGTGAAGCAATCGTTGATGGTGAGCACTAGTTTATTAACAACCTAATCACTCAAGCCTTGAAGACACCTAAATTATAATCGGATGGGAAAACCGCAGCAGGCAAATTGTCCCAGTGAAGGACTGGGACAATTTGCCTGCTGCGGTTTTCCCAGTCCAGAAGGACTGTCCGGAAGGAGCCTAAGTCCGTAGAGATATTTCTGAAATGAAAAACCAGCGGTGTCATTTTAGTGAGTAAAAAGTCTGAAACAGGTCGGTAGGCTTTAATCAGGGTAGAGCGGCAGGGCCGCTCTACCCTGATTAAAGCCTACCGGTGTTCCTTTAGTATTTTTTTTTGGTAATAATACACTCAATACAAAAATCCTGCCCTTGGGCGGAACGGGAAATAGTGTCAGACTATTATCGACTAAACCACCCAGCCCGTTCCTTATTTGATATTATATCCTTGACTCCAGTAGGCTTCGACGCTTCTGCAGGGCTCCTACGTTGTACTAATTCAGTTGCCCTTTGAGTTGCAGGGCCACAGTAACTCTTACGAAATTCACACGGCCTAGATATCTCCCTGACCAAAAGGCTGTAAAATCAAAATTGAAAGCAATATAAAACAAGTGTCGACGAGGTGCTATTTACTGCTACTCAATATATTTTAATGCTCGCGTATTATCTTATTTTTAGCTAGAGGCTGAGTTTGAGCGAGGTTTCACAAGAGCAACCTCGGGAGTGCAGTGAGTCAACGTAACGACATGCAGTTTAACACTCGATTGTTCGACGCCTTCCGATATGCGGGTGCATTACAATGAATTTAGTCAGTTTTCCGTGTTAAGGGTGACACAATGAGATCATTGAAAAGTCATTGACGCTGTTTTACAATTTAGTATATTTTTTTAGTAGGTAAAAATCATCCAATGACGAACCCCGCCCTTGTGCGGAGCGGAAAACAGTGTCAGACTCTAACTGACTAAACAACCTACCCCGTTCCTACGTTCGCCATCTATACCAAGGCTTGAGCCTTCCTTTCCGACACGAAACCTTGGCCCCAGTTGGCATCGACCCTTCTGCAGGGTCCCCACGGTTTGCTGTTAACTCTTTGAGGCACGCGGGAACAGCGCGCCGTTGACAACTAGGCTTGGTCCGGACGATTACCAGACGACCGGACAACGAGCTACCCATTGCTCGCTGTACGCAAGCCTGCGCCTACGACGTAACGTTACAATTTAGTCTGTTAGGTATGCGAATGCGATTGGGATTTTTACGAATAACGTCAGTCGCATGCACGAGGACCACTGGGCAAGTGTCGCCACACAGTGGCTGCAGGGAGAAAGCGTTTTCGAGGCAGGTCAAAAAAGAGGTGGCGGGATGATTTGGACGCGTACAGAGATGACTGGTTCGAGACAGCACGGAAGAAGAAGGTGTGGACGGACTTGGCCCAAAAAAAAACCGGAATGATGTTTATTAAAACATCAGAAATCATATTTTATATCTTATGTGATTTCTCGTTTTAGTGTCAGATTCAATATTATGAAGGCCTAAGTTACTACGGAGGTACTTACGTAATGACTCGTCAGTACTCGTCGCCAGAGTAAATTACCGCGGTATCCTTCAAGCTAATTGGTCTATTACTTGCAGCTACTCTGCTGCTTATGCGACACGAACAGAAATAATAAAGTAGAACAGCTGGTGATAACAAAATTCAAAATAAAAAATGGAACTAGTAATTTAAAAAAAATATATTAGAAGGACTGTTTGCTGACCACTTCTTGAGGCGCGCTGAACAGTGCACGCAGTTGACGACTTAGTCTCAGTCTGGACTGTTACCAGAAGATCAGACGGCGGGCTACCCATTGCTCGCCGTCCGCAAGCCCGCGCCTACGGTGGTCGGAAATCAGGATCGGAGACGCGGAGGCGGCAGCTGCGGCGTTAACGCCGTTGCCTTTGCCTGATACAGCAAAGGCCTCCTCTTTTACTAGCATTACTGCTTACCGCAGAAAGCCTCCAACTCCTCGTCGAACTGTTAATGGTATTACTGATAATGAAGCAAATATTTCTATCGCAACAACTAAAAAAACATATATACGGTCGAATTGAGAAACCTCCTCCTTTTTTGAAGTCGGTTAAAAAGTCGTATCGTTGAGAATGAAAGATAGGTCCCGAGTGAGTTCCATCCCACTATACTCCGTTCAAAATAACATTAGACATTTAAGAAAACCTTTTTAATGTCCTCTTAAAGGACTTTGAGTTTTATGAGACTGGACGGAATTGCAATGGCGACTGCAGTAAATAGTTGGTTTTTTAACAACTTTTTTGCATTTAGTTCATTAAGTGCCAGGAGGACACCGGTACCCGCACACTTATTGTCTTTAAACTGTGTCTGTAATTACCGTATTCGAAAGTTAATGCAGTTAATGCCATCATTATGCCTACGGAATAGAAGATGAAATCGCTTGAACAGATAGTAAAAAACGGTTTATTTAAATGCCTAATCTTAACTCAAATAGAGTATAGTTGGTCGGAATGGAAAAACAGAAGATGATCGGATCGAGTTCCATTCCTCTATAGTTCGTTTTTTAATCCTAGACTACGATTTGACAACTTAAAATGTCAAACTCCAGAAAATTGGGAACATATTTCTAGAGTGTGACATTCTGAGTTATCAATTCGTAGTCTAGAATTAAAAAACGAACTATAGACCATTTCGTCAGTGGATCCGTTAGTCGGAGTGGAATACAGAATAAAAACAAAAGACAACTGTAATGACAGAACACCTTGACGTTTGACTAAGTATTTTATAATTGAGAATTCATATAATTGTAATGCATTTACCCGTCTAAAGGCCATTGTGCATTCAATGAAAATAGCATTTGTATCGGCTAATGCTTCGTTTGGCCTCCGATGTTTTTATGCGCTATCGGTGATGAGATGTTTATCGGTCTACAAACCAATCTTTATTGACACTTATTGCTTTGAATCAATAATTCAATATAATCCTCGACTTAGAAGTTGAACCAACATGGTGGTCGCCCGTGAATGCGCAATGATCGGTTTTCGGGTAAAAAACCGATCATTGCGCATTAAAGAATTGCGAGTAACCATAGCAACGGGTTCAACTTATTTGCCGCATACTATAATACCGTGAGATTAGGATTAGAAAATACCTGTTATAACCATGAGATTTTACTAAGCAAACGTTTAATTTCCATTTCAACTGCAACTAAGCTGAATAAGTTACGCTTTAGCCAATATCCGGTTTTTACATTAATAATACTATAAAGGCAAAAATTTGTGTGTAGTGTAGATTTTGACGAAACAGATGAACAGATTTTAACAAAATTTGGCACACGGATAGATTGGGTCCTGGAATAGTAGGTACATAGGATTTTATTCCGGGAGAATTGAAAACCCTTGAGACAATCTTCAACATTCAGGCTGACGCTTGTTAATCTAATAAGTTCCTTTACCTTTTGAATACGTAATTACAGACATAATAGAAAGAAAATAGGAGTGCGAACGCGGGCGTTCGTGTGGAGCTCAAAATTTTACCCACCTGCCTACCCTTTTGCAGATATCTCTACGGAACTTTAGGGTGGAGTGAGAGGAAGTGTCATACTTTTTGACTTATGTTTATTTTTTGCCTTAGGGACCCCTTTCAGAATTCAATACATGACCTCAGTAGGCTACGGCCTTAATGGACCTGTATAGTTCTGCTGGCGCCGTCGATGACCCGGGCTCGGTCCGAGGTATGTTGTCACGCAACTAAACACTTGTGAGTCAAACCGGACCACTACAGCCTGGCTCTGGAGACCAAATGCAACATCTAACGGTATCACGGTTGAAATAACTTTCGTAACTTTAATGTTTCGATTAAAATATGCATAACGACCGCTCTGGTTCTTGTGGTTTATATGATTTATGTCAATACATTATTATTATACAACTTGATTTCCGGATAGATAACTTTACTTTTATGTTTGTATCAGAAATAAAATTTATTTCTAAAGATTTTATATTTTCTCATTGGTTTATAATATGTATACCTACATATAATAGAGAAGCACCACTCACTAATTAATCATGAAATCTCAAAAACACCACAAACACTTTCCAAACTAAAAATTTGGCAAGTGGGCCTTTATGGGTTGTAGACGTCCGATAAGAACCTATTTTACAATCTCCACCCCTAAGAGAGACTTTCACGCAGGCGAAGCCGCTGGTTCCAGGAGAACCGAGGTTGCCAACATAACTCGAAGAATCTCCAAACCAAAGAGGCAATGGGCAATTGGGCAGGGCACATTGCTTACAGAACTGATAGCTATTGGGATCGAAAAGTTCTAGAGTTTGGGTCCAAATGGCATTGTGTGAACGTTGTGGAACAAAAAACAAACAGCCTATACCAAATTATGAAATCTATAACATAACTGCCATAGTAACTAGTAGGAGAACGCGTAACAATTCACACTGTAACTGGGACGCTAAATTGAATTAGACATGGTGGCTGTGACACCAACAGAAATACTATTAGTTCGCGCATTATATAAGCATAGTTTCGGCACGAGGTACCGACAGCTAAAGAGATTACTATGCAGGTTGACATTGAAGGTTCATGACCTTTGTGTACTGGGGAGCCCGGGGAACCCGCTCGGTAGGGCTCCGGTACTGGGATCGTAGTAGCAGCAATAAAACGAACGATAGACTTTGGCATTTATTATATTTCGCTTTCACGACCGAACTTCCACTGAATAAAAAACGACATACTATTTTTCTCGTTCAGTTTTTAAAACTAATTTAAACTACGAACGTCCTTCGAACATCTTAAAAGGCAGTTTGTTGCTTAGTAACTTATGTGATCTCCTTGCAGGCACCACAGTACCTACTGAATTAATAGAAGATGTAGTTTACTCTAACTGTAAAATGAAAGATTAGTCTACTTTTGTTACAAAGAAGTATTAAAGTAGCGAAACAATGTTACGCTTTATCGATACAGTTTAAGCAAAAGGTTTTTGACATTGACTTAATCCTGCCGACAGACAAGTACGTTCATAGAAAATATTTGTCAAAATACTGAAAAGTTAATACAAAAGTCCGCTGCAGCGCTTCATTGACATTATGTCATCTAAGAAAACTTTTAAATTTTTCAGCGCTCTCACACTACGAGAACATCAAAACTGCACTAATTTCATCAGTGTAAAGGTGTATGAATGGCTTGCAGATCACCTAAGTCATGTAAAGTGACTGTACGGTACACCTAATTTAGGACGTATAATATACTAGCTGTGCCCGCGACTTCGTCCGCGTGGAATAGTTATTTTGAGCATCATATTTATTTTTGCAAACAACCTCGGCTTTATAAATTATAGCTGTTACCCACGACTTTGCCCGTGTCAATTTCTGTTATTATTTCAGACAATTTAATTTTTAAAAGAACATAATTATCTAAAAGTACTTCATAGAGCTACACCCCGCCTTGGGCACGCCATAATCTCGGCAGTAAGTCCCCTCTTTGAGGCGTGGTTGGAAAGACATCACGGCGTCCTCACCTTCCGCAAGACGCAGGTTCTCACCGGACGTGGGAAGTTCAGGAGATTCCTGCGCCAGATTTGTGCGGAAGAGACGTCTGGGTGTCGCCACTGTGAGGCGAGCCCGGTGGAGGTGTGCCCTGCTTGGGAATCTTGAGCTTGAGCATCGCCGTGTCCTCGTGGGGGTGATCGGCGGCGGCGACCTCTCGCGCTGGGCCTTGATTCAGGCCATGGTCCGCAGCGAAGAAGAATGGCAGGCGGTCGCTTTCTTCTGCGAAGCAGTAATGCTCGTAAAGGAGAAGGCCGACCGCATAAAGCAAGGGCAACAGCGCCCTCACCGTAGCCGACGCCGCCACGATCCCGCCGATATCCAGCCACTGTAGGCGCTGCCTTGCGGACGGTGAGCAATGGGTAGCTCGCCGTCCGGTTTTCTGGTAATAGTCCAGACCGAGACCAAGTCGTCGACGGTGTACACTGCTCCCGCGCGCCTCAAGGTGTTGTCAGCAAACTGTGGGGCCCTTCAGGGTCGAAGCCTCCTGCTGCCGAGGGGTGGTGCGAAAGCGTTATACCGGGGCTCTAGGAATAAGGCAAGGGAGGATCGGGATAGGCTGTTTAGTCGGTAAGAGTCTGACACTGTTTCCCGCTCCGCCCAAGAACGGGATTCGTCGTTGGATGATTTTTACCTACCATAAAAAAACCCCTCCGCGTCGCCCGCAAGCAACCCCTCCTCTCACCCGCCGGCCACGCGCAGCGTCATATTATGCACATCATGCGGCGCGTGTGTATTTTATTTCGGAGTTATTTTAAAACTGTAATATCTTCTAAGATGTTCATTGAAAATAAGTGATGTCAAAGACAATTTTGTTTACAATTACATACTCTTAATCAACAACACATTTATTTGGATAAAGTTTAATATTACTATGTTGATACAACTCTAACCAATAATTGGTAATAATGCATTAATTTCGGCCAAATTTGATTCCCATAAAAACGGTTCTAGTGAGTTAATCTTAAAAGATAGACATATACTGTTGCGGACATTTTTTTAGATAATTTTAAGAGGAATAATTCTTTAATACATATTTTTTTGGTATCTTCTACCGTTTTCGCAGCGCACGCAACGGAAGCCCTCAAAGATGCATATTTTTTCCCGTTTTTTCCACATTTTCTGTTGTTTCTTCGCTCCTATAAGTCGCAGCGTGATGGTATATATAAAATGATACGATAAATGATCTATTCAACACAAAAAGAATTTTTCAATTCGAACCAGTAGTTCCTGAGATTAGCGCGTTCAAACAAACTAACAAACAAACTCTTCAGCTTTATAATATTAGTATAGATTCAAATCGGTGTTTCATGATCATAGTGCTCACAATAGCCTCATTCTTAGTATATGTCTAACTGTAATACCAACTAATTTATTTTACCGACTGTACCCAATAAACATTGGTTAAACAATATTATGCAAAACTAAGAGCGACTAACAAAGAAGCTCGCGATGCATGCAGTCAGAATGTTTGTTAATATAAATTTCAAAAGAATACCTCTCATATTAGCATCACAATACCGCGTCTAATTTCATTTTAAGACATGGCGAATGACACATGTATCACTGTTTCTACATACTAATTTAGCCTTCATTGTACTGGGAGTAATTTAATATGAGGTAAGGCAAGGTATTCTATTGAAAACCCTGCTCTTATAACTACTGACTGGTTAAGAATTAGTTGGAACTGTGATTGGTGACCTTCTTCTTCTTATCTCGGAAGTAATCGGCCTTTTCATCTAGTCAGCACAATGTTAGCGGGTTCGACTACCCACCATTGAAATTACTACCGCTCAAAATATAAATGACTAATCGCAATTTCGTGACCGTGATTGAAGAAAATTATCCGAATGGAACATACTCTAAGGATAAAAGGGTATCCTATGTGCTACTACCGGACATAGTCTACCCGTGTGCTAAGTTTTATGAAAATCCTTTCAGACGTTCGGGCGTGAAGATGTAACAAACACGCACAATTACAAACCTTCGTCTTATGTAGAGGTTCAACTGCAGGGCCGAAGCCTATTGGGCCCCCGGTACTGTTTTTGAAAGGAAGGTCCACCCCAGTATAAGGCTAAGAAGGAACGGGGTGGGTCGTTTAGTCAATAAGAGTCTGACACTGTTCCCCGCTCCGCCCAAGGACGGGATTCGTCATTAGATGATTTTGCCCACCATAAAAACCTTTCGTCTTTATACTAGTATTATTAGAATAATGCTGTGGGGAAACAGTGACAAAACAAAGAAATCCTTTGTTTCGAGTCATCAAATAAATTCTTCTCGTTACGAATGAAGCGATACAAAATGTCTGATTTCTTCCCATAATTCGCACTCATGTTTCTCCGTCTTCTTAAGTTGCCGTTTGAGTACGAGGGCCGCTGTTGAAGGACATCCTATTTGATTACGCTCGCTTTTTTGTGATGGGAATCATCTAATGGCATATTCCGCTCTTGGGTGAAGAGGAGACTTTTATTAGCTAAAACCACACAAATGTTCCTTCATTTGTCCTTGCATTTTCGGAAACTAAGTAACATTGATTTCGCCGCGCTCCGTCTTCAGAAATGAAAAAAAAAAAACATCCTAAATTACTTTTTTGCTAAAACTGCAATTCAACATAGATTGCTAACATTTCCATTAGCAAGTAAAACGAATCATTTGAAACATAGAAACGAAACATAACCCAGCCAACGATTCTCACTAATAGCTCTCGTCATTATCTGTGAACACATCTACATATTTTGTTGTTCTATTAATAAATACAAACGAATACATAGAGGAAATAATATTAGTAACCTTGTGCGAGTAGGAAGTGATTTCTGATTCCTATTTACTTCTCTACGAGTCGCTATTGAATATGCCAAATAGAAAGGTCAACCAGCCTGTTATAATACATTTCCGATACCCGCTATCTCAACTCTACTACCGGCTTATTATCTCAACAGTTAAATCAATAATAATGATTTATTATCTAATGTATCTAGAAAAAAATATTGACGGAACGTAGCAACAGCAAATATTGTACCATTTAACTTTATGTGTTGATATGTAAGTTTGTTTGTCGATTTAATTTACATGTCCATTTGTAAGAGTGCTCACGATCCGTCAAAAATAACAGTAATGTATATGTACGTATGTAGATACTTCTTTGCTAATGTAATATTTCCGTGTAGCCACCCTTATTAATTTCGTAGCACGTGTCTACGCCCCGGAGGCTACGAGCTACGGCGTGCTACGAAATCGGGATAGAAATTCTAATGTTCGCTTTGGAGTTTCTATAAATAAATTATACTGCGAAGCGTTTTATCATAAATTAAAGATTAACTTACATATCTTTAAAACGTGTTTTTAAACCTAGATATATTTATAGGTAATTGATGTCTGAATAAACGGCAATCACACAATGTACCTACAACGAAACCATGTATATTATAACGTAAAAGTAGTTAGACGATACTCACAAACATTCCTAACTAATATTACTTCTACAACATATCATTACACGACATAAAACATACCTAAATCTACCAATTTCTTTATTTTAAATACTAGCCTCTGCTAGCGGCTTCGCCTGTGTCAAAGTAGAATATTATCCCAAGACCACATACTTTCACGATTATATTTGTATTATATGTGCTATTCTAGGACGTAGTCTACCCGCGTGTCAAATTTCATCCAAATCGGATCAGCAGTTAGAGCGTAAAGAAGTAACAAACAATCGTCTTTATATTATCTATACTAATATTATAAAGCTGAAGAGTTTGTTTGTTTGTTTGTTTGTTTGTTTGTTTGAACGCGCTAATCTCAGGAACTACTGGTTCGAATTGAAAAATTCACGCTGCGACTAATAGAAGCGAAGAAACAACGGAAAATGTGGAAAAAACGGGGAAAATTATTCATCTTTGAGGGCTTCCGTTGCGTGCGCTGCCAAAACGGTTTAAGATACCAAAAAAATATGTATGAAAGAATTATTCCTCTTAAAATGATCTAAAAAAATGTCCGCGACAGTATATGCCTATCTTTTAAGATTAACTTACTAGAACCATTTTTATGCGAATCAAATTTAGCCAATTTTTACCGATTATTTGTTAGAGTTGTATCAACATAATAATATAATCTTTATCCAAATAAATGTGTTGTTGATTAAGAGTATGTAATTGTAAACAAAATTGTCTTTGACATCATTTAATTTCAATGAACATCTTAGAAGATATTACAATTTTAAAATAACTCCGATATAAAATTCACACGCGATGCATGATGTGCAAAACTTGACGCTGCGCCTGGCCGGCGGGCGGGGAGAGGGGTTGCTTGCGGGCGACGCGGATGGGTTTTTTTATGGTAGGTAAAAATCATCCAATGACGAATCCCGCTCTTGGGCGGAGCGGGAAACAGTGTCAGACTCTTACTGACTAAACAACCTACCCCGTTCCTCCCTTGCCTTATTCCCAGAGCCCCGGTATAACGCTTTCGCACCAACCCTCAGTTGCAGGAGGCTTCCCCCCCCCAGGGCCCCACAGTTTGCTGACAACACCTTGAGGCGCGCGGGAGCAGTGCACGCCGTCGACGACTTGGTCTCGGTCTGGACTGTTACCAGACAACCGGACGGCGAGCTACCCATTGCTCACCGTCCACAAGCCAGCGTCTACGGAGACCGGATATCGGCGGGATCGCGGCGGTGACGGCTACGGCGAGGGCG
The DNA here is from genome assembly GCA_029852875.1 of Mythimna loreyi. Classification (NCBI taxonomy): domain Eukaryota; kingdom Metazoa; phylum Arthropoda; class Insecta; order Lepidoptera; family Noctuidae; genus Mythimna; species Mythimna loreyi. Next base: position 14,717,737 of record CM056792.1, read on the forward strand.
CTGTTGCCTTTGCCTTATGCGGTCGGCCTCCTCCTTTACGAGCATTACTGCTTTGCAGAAGGAGGCAACCGCTTGCCATTCTTCTTCGCTGCGAACTATGGCCTGAACCAAGGCCCGGCGCGAGAGGTCGCCGCCGCTGATCACCCCCACGAGGACACGGCGATGCTCTTCTCAAGCGGGGCACACCTCCACCGTGTGCTCCACCGTATCCTCCGGGCTGACCATACAGTGGCGACACCCGGGCGTCTCTTCCGCACGAATCCGGCGCGGAGGAATCTCCTGAACTTCCCATGTCCGGTGAGAACCTGCGTCATGCGGAAGGTGAGGATGCCGTGATAGATAGAAAGAGGGGACTTACCGCCGAGATTATGGCGTGCCCAAGTTGGGGTGTAGCTCTATGAAGTACTTTTAGATAATTATGTTCTTTTAAAAACTAAATTGTCTAAAATAATAACAGAAATTGACACGGGCAAAGTCGTGGGTATAATTTATAAAGCTGAGGAGGTTGTTTGCTAAAATAAATATGATGCCCAAAATAACTATTCCACGCGGACGAAGTCGCGGGCACAGCTAGTTGATAATATATACTTGTGTGATACTACTTAGAACTGTTATTATGAAGGTATGTAACGACCTCGCTGGTCTAGTGGTTGAAAGCGTGACTGTTGATCATGAGGCCCTTCATTCGAACACAGGTCGAGCGAGAGATTTTCAATTATGATTTTCTCGGAAACCTAAATTTTGCGTTATGTTTGGACCTGGTTAAAGACCCTCGCTCCCTAGAAGGATGACTTAAACAAAGCTTTCGGGGAATACAGGTATGAGTCATGAGTACTCAATGAATAAAACTTCAAATTCAAATATTTCATACAAAAACAAATAATTTTACAATAATTCGCTTATGAAATCAGACGTTTCAGAGATTAAGATGACGATTGGAGCACTCAATATTTTTTTTAAATATCATCTTAGCGAGCATCAAATCAGAACTGTACCACTTCATCCCAAATGGTTGATAAAGATCACTGACCCATCTGATCTCCTGTCACGAAGCATTCGGTTGCCGAAATACTGAATACCATCCCACAACGTGAAGATCTCACCGTGATACGTAAACGTAACGAGACGAGCGAGTCGTGAGCAAGTCGTGCGACGGCGGATAAGCGCCGCGACGTGCCGCGTGCGCCGCGGACGGAACCTTGAATACAACCGCGCTCCTTGCCGCGATATAATAATAAACTGCTCAGTCCGGCCCGAGCCTTTAACGATACAACACGACCGATATCTGTGTCATTTCCTCCGACACTACTTCTCCCCGATCTCGAACCCTAGTGACTAACTCACCCCAGTGCACCCCCGTTGTTAGTGACACGACTAGTATACGAATAGTGTATATTGTGATGTTTTGTGCCAACGCTCCTTGTGCCATATTAGGAGGTGTTAATTGTGTTCACAAGTGCAGTTGTATTAGGTGAGTGGGTATCTGTAATTACGAAGCGAGATGTGCTATCGCTTTGAGTAGTATTTGCATCTTTGCTTAGATCTAAGTTTAGTTTAAGTGATGAGATAGCGGCAAAGTTAATGTGGTGTCTTGTGATTTATTGTTTAACCGCACATCAGTTTTTATGTTCTGTTAAGATCTTAACTTCACTGTTTAATTACTAACACATAACAAATGATGGACATGATTATAGATTTCTGACATTATAATTTGCGTTTTCGGAGAGATAGTTAGTATAAAACATTTTAATTATGTCTAAGTTTGTAAAATAGACGTACATTATTACAGTTCGACCCAAAGTTATAGCAATGACGGTAACTGAAATAACTGTCATGTGGATACATGAAACATTGTTATCTCAATACCTTCTATGTTGACAAGTTGTGCACCCGACAAATGTACTTCTGTTAAAAGATACGGCAGTCCCACCATTTATTCATTGTGGTAAGTTCTAGTGACTACAGGAGGCATGAATCATGAAATAAATATATAAATAGATCACACAAAATACAAGAATGAGAGTGAAGCAAATTAATTCTCTTAAACTAACATCAAGCTAGTCAAACGTTATGTCGTTAAAAAGTGTAAAATCTACGGTTAAATTAAATTAGTTACACCTTTATTGAAAACCACAGCCGGGAACAGTTCAAATGTAATAAAAAAAATGCGTTTTGTACAACTTTTGCTTCACGAAAACCTTATTCATTTTTAGTATATTACACCATATATATGAGTACAAGAAACATAGAAAACTTGTATAAATAAAGCATATACAATGAGCGACCTTACTTGGACTTAGGCAAATATTTTAACAAAAGAACACGTAAATAGGTCTAGTTCGACATATTTAGCCATTATTTTCTATTTCATATATAAATTGATAACAACTAATAATATTTTTTAATCATTACATAGTATAAAACAAAGTTGCTTCGTCCTTATGTATGCTTAGATCTTTAAAAGTACGCCACGGATTTTGATGCGGTTTTTTTAAATAGATAGAGTGATTCAAGAGAAAGGTTAATAAGTATAATACAAGCATAATATATACAATATCAGTACCTACCCGTGCGAAGCTGGGGCGGGTCCCTAGTATGTAATAAATCATATTTTTGCCTAATGTTATAATTGTATATTCTGTCCAACCAACTGTTATAAACATTGAAATCATTGTTGTAATGGGACAACGTTGTTCTATTGACAAAATATAGTACAATACCATTTCTTATTATTAAATATCTATTATATTGTAAGTTGTGTCGTGCACATTGTCGGGATCACATAGTTTACTGTTGATATAGCGAGGACTAAACAAAGGTTGTTGAATGATTCAACAAGCAACACTAGCCACAGGGGTTAGCGAACGTTTCTACTAATGTACTACTAATGCATAATTGCATGTAAAATGTACTCTCTACACTTTCTTTTTGTAAAAAGTACGATATAAAATCATTCTAAATTAACCACCAAGGACTAAGTGCGGAAAACAGACGATTGTTGAGTTAAGCTCGCCTTTGTACATGAATTACCAAATCATTGTATCTATGTTAAGTTGTTGTGTACAATAAAGAAGTAAAGACTAAAGGCAATAATAGTGTCTGGGCGTAATTTATCTATAATATGTATGTTTTTAGAAACATATAAGTATGTTTCTCAGTTGTCTAGTACCCATAACACTAGCTCTGCTTAGCTTGGGACTAGACGACGTTGTGTGATAGTTGTGGAATAATAATACATTTGATCCTCTAGTTCGTGTAGTTTTATTCAATACTAGCAACCCGCCCCAGCTTCGCATGGGTGCAATGCTGATGTTAAATATATTATACATGTATTATATGATCACTCTATCTATTAAAAAAAACTGCATCAAAATCCGTTGCGTAGTTTTAAAGATCTAAGCATACATAGGGACAGACAGCAGGAATTGGTTTTATACTATGTAGTGATTTATTTATGGGATATTAACTTCGGATATTAACAACGTAATCATGTACCTGTACTTACATTTTATGTGGTCTTAAACTAGTGCTTATGGTCATAACAAACGTGCTCAGCATTTACATAGAGAGATAGATCAACGACTATATGCCTTTATTAAACCAGGCGACAAATAATGGTACGGGGATCATGATTTATTAGATTTTTTTAATTGCAATAAACTAGTGCTTGACTGCGATCCCACCTGATGGTAAGCAGTGATCCAATCGTTGATGGTAAGGCGCACTAATTTATTAAGAGCCTATTCACTCTAGCCTTGAAGACACCTAAAATATAATCGGACGGAACGGAAAGACTGCAACCGGCAAATTGTTCCAGTCCCTCGATGTACGCGGTATAAACGACGAGGCAAAACGCTTAGTCCGGTCCGCAGGTGTCTCAACAACGTAAGGGTGGATATTTGCCGTACGCCGGCATGTCCGAAGGTAAAATTGGGATGGCGGAATCAAATCGTGCAATTCCTGCGCACACTCTCTCTAGTTCCCATTTAGAGGCCGATGTAGTTGAACAGCTCAAATATGATCACGTAACCATTACACCAGAATTTCAAAAATTACTGAGTATGACACACCCACAGCAAACTAACACACCTGTCAATGTTATGTTTCATTCGGCAAGGGGTGGAACATTGCCTCATGTGGCAATGTGGCACTATTCCAACGAGGTCAATAACAAAGAAATTTCACAAAAGATGAACACAATAACTTCGGCCCATCCTAAGAATGTGCCGGAAGACATAAGACGTAGCTTAGTTACTATTGTTTATTTCGTAATGACTCAATGAAGTGATAATATTGATGACAATAATAATTTTCACAACCTATTCAGAATTCTTTAGATACGCATGGCAATCAATCACATCGTACAATATTTTCATAAATTATGTAACTCTAATCAACTATTTGTATTTCGTAATGAGCTGCCATAAGATTATTCTACGTGTGATTAATCATGTTTCATGAGGAAATTTGATGTTTATAGTGATTATTGTCAATGTTTTAATGGTGACACTGTATCCGATGAGCTGATTTCTTATCAGAGCTGTAAGTCAAAACTAATAATAACAATCAAAGTAATAGTAAAGTGTAAGTAGGTAACTAATACCCAAAGACAAAATACGCAATTTATATTACTAAATAATATACAATTACATCTTAAAAGACTTAACAACTAAAAATCTACTAACTACATTATGTTGGTGAAGTATTACGCCGAGTCGTGTTGTCATATAGCCTTCCGTGAAAGCCTCGATACAAGACACTTCATAGAATTCTTCAGGTGGTCAGTCAGTATCTATACGATAAAAGATTTGGATTGCAACTTTTGGACTCTGAAGGGAAAGGTGGTCGCAATATGGTTCTCATTTTTATTACTCCTCGGTCTCCTCTGTTTCTATCACTCTATTTAGATCACAAATGATACTGTCTAGTATAGGATCCTACGTCCGTTTCATGTGTGATTACGTCACAAAAGTATATGATAGTTACAAAAAAAAATATGTAGCTGGTTTTTAAAAGCGCTTCGCAGAAAACGAAAATCTTGCTTTGCTTTTGCTTGAAAAACCGTTGTTTCGGGGTTGCGAAGACAATACAGACCCGGGCGGAATTCATGCAAAATACTCAATGACTATAACCGGCCCTTAATTAAGAATAATAATATTCTCAGAAGCAACTCGTGGCCCCATTTTAAAAATTCCCCTCTTTTAGCTTAGCAACTAGACGTATTATTTGACCTCAGTGGCAAAATGTTGTTCAAGCTACCTAACTAGCTACTAATCACTTCTACTCTGCCATTTCAGGAAAACCAACATGGAATTAATTTCAAAGTTTTGCCAAATGGTTGGCAAATACTTAATTGCTTTAATTGTTAGCACTTTGTACGTAGACATGTTAGGCCATTCAAAATCTAGTTTACTTTGCTGAATACGCATCGTTTAATTCCGCAACTTTTTAAGTATTAAGGTTAACAATTAAGTTAGCATAATTAAGTAAGATTTGCTAAACGTTTGTAATTTTTGGCTTTATCTTTTACACTCTATTGTAGTAATGACTCTTGAAAAAGACTGCACACTTATTTAAAAAACCAAACAAACGTGAATCAGACGAATGGTTCAGTATCATCAATAGAAATAAAACGGCAAAAAAAAACACGTTTACTTTTTGGAAATCCCACCCAAATATTTATTTTATTTGATTTTTTAGTATTTATTGTTATAGCGGCAACAGAAATTTTGAACTAGAACCTGACAGACTAATAGCTGAGTATTAGATACCAATAGAGGCTTTGGGTAAGATACCAAGAAAATGACTAACAGAATATTCCTTCATAAGTAGCTTCAATTAAACTATTGAGCCCTGAGCGAAAGCACATCAATTGTATTTCTATTATGTCTCTAATTACGGTATTCGAATGGTTAAATGATAATAAAAAATGTAATCAAAAGTCAGTTTATAATAAAATAGGTAGTATAAGTAGTCAGTATTATCTTATATCATGTGTTATCCCATGCGACTATTCATACAGAGACTAATCTCCAATGTCGCTTCCGTTCATTGACCCCAGTACTCTATTCTTTCGAAGGTCTTCCTAAATGGATATAATCGCTTTTATACACTCGAAGATTTCACAATTATAAAATCGATTGTTTTGTTATTTTCCTTATCGTTTACACCATTTGAATGTCAATTTAAGTTATAACTCATATTGTATTATAAGCTTGCACCGGCTTCAACTATTTACTGGTGTAACCAGGGGCGTTAGCTTTTAGAACATCTCATGGGTGCTCATGCTCATTTGATGACTTGAAAAAATGTCGAAGTGAGAGAAGAAAAATGCACACTGTATGATGAGCTTTATAAATTTTTTATGCAATAGATCCATAAGAGCCTTAGTTTAGTATCTAGTGTAAGCCATAAGTGTTAGTTATAATTAAGCTGTCTTAGTCGAATTACTCTAAAAACAAATAAAAAATGCACACTGTTCGACCGCCATAAATAATTACTAATTATGTTTGATAAAAATATAATAAGATTTGTGTTGTTGCGGAAATCGAACCTGTGCGTCTCAACTGGCGCTCTAAACCACTAGGGTAAACAAGACGCCTGCTAATGAAAATACACCCATTCCTAAAAGGTGATTCTGATTACTCATCTGATTCTTGATATTTATTCTCTGGGGTGCTGAACACCCACTGTTTATATCTCATGGGTGCTGAAGACCCCAAGCACCCACGGTGTCGGCGCCCCTGGATGTAATAAAACTGGTCTATTGGTAAAACATGAAAGTGCTCGGTAATTCCGGATTGTTTCCAAACCGATCTTATTATAACTAATGGCTGGCTGCTCTGGGCAGGCATTCTGACCGCTCCCACTGTTCCACACAAATTACATGAATATGGACAATTATCCAGATATTCTGATTTGTGAGCAATCTGAGCAATTTTGTGACAACCCACGCAGAGATGACGCAAACGTAATCTTTGAGTTCAGAGAAACTAAATCGGTTGGGTTAATTACTATTCGCATTAACCAAAACTTTTCGATTACTTCATCGATTATTTAAATATTTTAAGAATTTATTGTTTTTCTGCAACAGTTAGGGACCGCAGAAAATTATTACGTGATACCAATTTTTTTTTCTAAAATAAATAAAAAAGCCTAAGTTACTCCATATAAGCCACCCTAGCCAAGTTAAGATCGTTTCGTTAACGCCGAACGCTTGGAATTGGCCATGCTTTCAATCATTCCTTTATTGTGACCACTGAGATGACGTCAAATGATCGTAACTCGGTTAGGGGATCTACCAGTGGAAAAGCAGTAAAAATTAGTCAAACCGTTTCGAAGAGTCGAAGTCAACTGGGTCTAAGGGTTCGTGTCTGAAAAGAAGGCTCTAGCCCTAGTAGGTTGGTTAGTCCGTAAGAGTCTAACACTGTTTCCTGCTACAACCAAGGGCTGGATTCGTCATTGGATGATTTTACCTACCATAAAAAATATAATAAGAAAATCCAATCCGAAGATTTGCTAGATCAAACAGACAAAAAAATGCATTGATGTTACAGGTCGGTATATGTACATTGATATACATTTAGTGAACCAAAGAATATTTTTATATTACAAAAAAAAGGTACCTACACATTTTTCAAAAAAGTATTTTATTAAGATGAGCACTTTCCGAGGTATAAATCCAAAGCTAAATTACTTATAGTATAATAAAAAAAAACTAAAAGATAATTAGCTACTTATAACATGAGTTCCGGTTTATATGTGGAAATACACAGACCAGGAGTTCGGTGACTTCCGGCTTCACTTCCTTGAACTAATATAGTATCTAATCAATTATGTCCAACCGCATCTCTTATGATTTATGTTTAAACCTCTATGCAAAAAACAAATTGAGATTTTAATGAATATTACACAAGTATTAGTCGCACTTGTCTACGATAACTAATTACCTACTTGGTTTAATGAAATGAAGTTTTTATCTTTATATAATTTGAATATCATATGTACCTACTAAGAGCAGTGGTGGCCGAGTGGTAACGGCTCTGACTTACGTGTTGTAGGTCGCGGGTTCAAACCCAGCCAGGCGCATTACTTTGTGTAATTTATTTCATCACCAACTCTCAAAACGGTGAAGGAAAACATCGTGAGGAAACCGGCATGTCCTAGAACCAAAAATTCGAAGATATGTGACATCCACCAACACGCATTGGGCCCGCGTGGTGGATTACGGCCCATTCACCTCTCTTAGAGAGGAGGCCTGTGTCCCTGCAGTGGGAACATTAAAAAGGCTGATGATGATGTACCTACTTGTATTTCAATTATAATTGGAGATTCATGACTTAGCAATAAATTCTGTAGTCACTGGTTATATTCTCTTTCTCCAAAGCCAAAATCTCATTCATATTTAAAGTGAATATACAAAGTTGATACTATGATATGGCTTTCCTTAAAAAGGATCATTGTAAACACCAATATGAACAACTTTTACTATGAGACCAACCCAAAAGACACGAAAAAAAAATCCGCTGCTCCATACATTTTGTCGAGTTATGTGAATAACTAGCTTTTGCCCGCGGCTTCGCCCGCGTGGTATTGGGGTTGCCCTATACAATTTTAGACTTGATCAAACGAAATGTGAAATCCCACAGGAACCTTAAGTTTTTCTGGGATAAAAAGTAGCCTATGTCGTATTCCGGAGTGTATCCTATGCCTGTGCCAAATTTCATCCAGGTCCGTCCAGCCGTTTTGGCGTGATTGAGTAACAAACATCCAAACATCGTAACTTTCTCATTTATAATATTACTAGCTTTTGCCCGCGGCTTCGCTCCCGGCAACAGATACTCTACCCTACTCTACCCTAGTTTTTTTCATAAGAACCTTCTCCTGACAATAACAAACACAACAAAAAAAGAATCAGCAAAATTGGTCCAGGCGTTGTTGAGTTATGCGCTTACCAACACATTTTGCGATTCATTTTTATATATAAGATAAATCTATGGAGCGGCTATCAAAATCCTTTTTAAGGAAAGCCTGTCGTATTAACTTTGTGTGTTACTCGCTAGCATAGCAATCAGAAAACTTGGACTTGAAACTCGCACACCTAGTCAGTGTCATCACAGTCGCAAGCCTACAGTCATTGTTAGACTAGGACAGAGATAAGAGCCGGCGCAGTCGTGCGGGCGAAATCGCGTTAGCCGCATTTAGGTGACAAGCCTGATTAAACTTAGAAATCTATTTTCCTTCGAAATTCAACTTGCCTCCCGCGACTTAAAGACACGACTTTATCTCCTAGTCGCATAGTATTTTATTCACACAATAAAGTACTATCTACAATAATGTATTTAAATTCTACAACAATATTGAAGACTTTTCTAATCCTTTAAACTTTCTCTTATCGTCCCCTATTCACGATTTAGATCGGTAATTATAATAGATTTATCTGAAACAAGTAATCTACATTCAGCTCACATCTAAACCATTCCCAACCATTGTTCTCGTTGCGACAACTCTTCCTAATTTGAGAGTCCCTTCGAATTGCACGAAAAACTCCAACAGTACATCAAGTTCACACAGAACTTATAATTAACACGAACTTGATTGCGTCAAGTCCAATTACTCAAAGCAACTTCTTACATTTCGTGGTTTTATGCTAATTCCATGCAGTTATCATGTGATCAAATCTCTATTAATGCTACTTTTCCCGCTTTGCTGTTAATTTAAACTCACTTAAGGGCTAATGGATGAAGAAATCGACTTCCCTTTATTACAAGTTTCGACACTGATAAACTAACATTGATGAAACCGTTAAAATGTTATACAAATAATTAAGTGTATGTGGTTGAAGGGATCTTGTTTTATATCTATATTCTATATCGCAGGGGAGAAGTAGCTACGTCGAACAAAAAAATTATAGTATATTATTAGTTCATTATAGCGTGACGGGTAACAGGACAGAGTGGAAGAAAAAGACATATTGCGCCGACCCCAAATAAAACGGGACAAGGGCAGGAAGATGATGATGATGATTATTAGTTCATTAAGCCCCAGGAGGACACCGGTATCTGCACACCTATTGTTTTTTTATTACATCTATAATACGGTAGTTGAAAAGGTTAAAGACATGCGCAGTTTTAACACACAATATTTAATTGTAACTTTAACTATTTAAAAATTATGATTCCGCGAAAAGAGCGCGTAATTCTCTGTTCGATTGTCAAAAATGCGGGGGCGATGATGCGTGGCAGTAGTGATGCTTCATCGACTTTTTGTTCTAACAATTTAAAAATGGAGAAACTGACTGAGTCACAGATCAACACACAATCGAAACTACTAGCACTAGGAGCGTGAAATTGTGTCGTAGGCGAACACTAAAAAAAGGATTTTCCAAAATCCTTAGAACCATGAAACGGCCGTTTAAATTTTATATGGAGAAACCTACTTTCACGCAGACCAAGTCGCTCGCAGAAGCTAATTAATCAATAAAGAAACAGGTTTGAAAAAGTTATGCTCTTAAATAAACATTGTCTCAAAAGTAACTATAAAACGTGTTCTATCGATTGTAGAAAATAAACTAAGATTAGTAGGTATCACGATTGATATCGATCTTTAAAACAAAAAAAACACAGCTCAGTATACCAGTAATTAATATAATCATAATGGAAAATTTCGATAGTCGATATTAAACAAAAAACTTGATGAGGATCCCGGAACCATGAATGCATTTATATAGTTCTCCATTTTGACTGACGCCACCGCCAACAGATATCGTTCTTGATTGAATATCAAGTAGCAATATTAATGTTAGATCGACGATAAATTACAAACAAAAAGCTGACAAATCGAACTCAAATTCACACTTCTGTGTAGTTCCGTAAAAACTATTTATACAACATGACTAATTTCCAGGAATATCACATAAAATATTTTAATCGTGAGTCATTTTCTTGTCCAATATTTCCATACTATTGACTTTTTTACTCATAAAAATAATAGCTGAGCTATAATTAAGCATTTTAACTCGGCCAAATCATTTCGGAGAAGACACTGGTAAATTTTTTGCCCTTGCAATAAAACAGGTACGGTGATTGATGTAATACATCACCTCACGACGAAAAAATAGTTATTGATTGCCAAATCAACGTAAACTGAGCTCAATTGATCATTAGCACGAAGCATTGAACCCGGTTTAAATTATGTTTAATTAGAAGACGTCTCCACGAACATCATTAGGCTATATACGTACTCGTAATTCTTTTATACGTGTGTTTATCACTCCATTGTCAACTCCTAAACGCCTTGATTGAATTGTATGAAACTTTGTTTTTATATTTGAGTAGCTTTTTTTTATGGTAGGTAAAAACCAGCCAATGACGAATTCGCTAGTGTCAAACTCTTACTGACTAAACAACTTACCCCGTTCCTACGCCGGCATCTATACCAGGGCTAGAGCCTTCCTTTCAGACAAAAACCCTTTGCCCCAGTTGGCTTCAACCCTTCTGCAGGGTTCCTATGGTTTGCTGAGAAGTTTTCGAGGCACGCGCGAACAGTGCGCGCCGTCGACGACTAGGCTTGGCCTGGGCGATTACCAGACATACGGACAGCGAGCTACCCATTGCTCGCCGGCCGGAAATCGGGATCAGAATCCCGGCGGCGTCTGGGGCGTGAGCGTTGATATTTGAGTAGGCCCTTTCTTATGGATTAAAAATATAATTAAAGCCGTTAGGTGGCGCTGCAATCACATTCTTATTTCTGGCTAAGCCCACGTTCGAATGAGACAACGTCATGTCACTCGAAACCGGTAGTAGTCAACGAATAAGTTTAGTTATAGACGTGATCGATGGTTTAGTCAGTAATGTGCTGCTATGTCATTTGCAAATGAGGTTCATCTATCGTGTAGGCGTACGACGTACATACTTACTATTGTAGCAGAAGCAGGAACTAAATACAATGAAGTGGATTTACTTAGTCATACTTTGTTTTATGCTCGGTAAATGAAGGACAAGAAGTAAACTCTTCTACGGATCACAGGTGTGTTTTAGTCAGTAAAAGTCTGACACTATCTTGCTCCATCTAACCTCTCCTATAACGTCTCTCTACTTAAAGGCGAAGACATATAATCACACTACATAGACCGCCTTATTCCGAAACGCGATCAAATGTAGTTTCGGGACTACTACCAAGTTCAACACCCGACGGCGCGCACTGTTCCCGCGCGCCTCAAGGAGTTGTCAGCAAACTGTAGGAGCCCTTCAGAGTCGAAGCCTCCTGGAGCCGAGGGTTGGTGCGAAAGTGTTACCGGGACTCTGGGAATAAGGCAAGAGTGGAACGGGGTAGGTTCTTTAGTCAGTAAGAGTCTGACACTGTTTCCCGCTTCGGCCACGAGCGGGATTCGTCATTGGATGATTTTTACCTACCATAAAAAAAACCAAGTTCAACACTAATTAATCAGATTTCAATTCTTAATTATTATAGTATTCGCTTATAATGACGTTTAAGATAAACTATGTGCTTATTTAGTGAGATAATCTCAGGGCATCAGTCGAATCCGCTACACCTATCATAACATTAAGAGCTAGTAACTGTGGAATTTTGTATCTGACTGCAGCTTGACTAAAAACTGCATCAGCAGGTTTTGAAAATTTTTTGCCTTACCATACTAAAGTATATTGTTAAATTGATGAACTCAAAATACTATTTACTCAAAATACACGGTTTGCAGTAGTGAATGCAGCAGAGCAATGCCCCGTGGTTACAGCCCTGGGGGCTTAGACAAAGTCACATTCTCACTAACGATAGCGAAATTCGAAACTTCGAAATGTATGAAACTGACATATACCTTCGAAAAGTCACGTGGTCAAACGTTTTCGATTCGCTTATTGTTATTAGTTGTTTATACGTCAAATTGGACGTTTTAATTCGATAACCATAGCCAAGAAGTTGTTATTTTATCGAACCAACACTTCAACTTATCGATATGTTAGTCGATGTCACTTTGTCTACCATTTTGTGGTCGACATCGTTAAGGCGAAATCGAACTTAGAAATGGATTCGACACGGAGCGATTGCCACTTGTCTAGGGCCCCTTATTTTCAAGTTCACTTTTTGGTCGAGGGTTCCAAAAGTGGTTCAAAACCAGCAGGGCACATTGCTTTAATTATTAACCACCACTTTTCTCTCTCTCTCTCTTTAAGAAACAAATTCAAAGATACGTGCCTTCCACAAATCCGCACTGGGCCCTAGTCGTTAGTGGAAACATTATAAAACTGCTATATAATTATATGCAGTTGTGAAAAGATCAATCATCCTCTAACCAAAATTGGCTACAATTCAACGCAGTTGTTAAGCTGTGTGGTGGTTTTAAGAGAGGAGGACGAAGAGGGAAGAGGATAAGAGATTCCATCCTTAAGCTAATTCCTATACATTAGGATTTTTTCCTATACATTAGAAAGTTTTAATTTTAACGTTGCCCGTTAAAATTAAAACTATAATAATTAAGAAATCGTATTTCTCCTAGATCGCTTGCTTCATAGATCTAGGGCAGGTAATCGTAACTTGCAAAACACATCCATTGACCGTGTTCATTATTTACTTAACGACGGGATATCCCACACGTTACCAAAACATTAAAATAAGTACCAACTAGAACCAAAATTAAGTACAAACGGATACATAAAAAAACTGATACATAAAAGTATTCGTTATGCATTTATTGTGAGAATATGAAATAACAGTTACGAGCGTTATGTCATAGAGAAAAAAAAAAGACTAGTAAAACTCCTTTATAAGACAACATTCCAACACAATGGTCAGTTAAGTAGGATATGCAAATCTTTATAGTTTAGTGAAGCACCGAGCGACCTCCCCGCGACCTCGCCGGACATGACGCGCCATACCGCACAACTGACCAAGTAGGAAGAGGAAAATTATTCTAACCATCGCATATTAAACATGCATGCTATAAATTTAATACCACATTCCTCAACATATTACTGAGAAGTGTTCGTGTGTTTGTGGTTGCTTGGCATTTTTGCTGAACTATTTGTCGCAGTCGCATAATTTTTTTTCGCCTTTTTTATCATATGTGTCAAATAATATTTTTCTTTCTTTAGAAGTAAGCTCTTCATTTTCATACGCACCTAAAAACACGTTAATAAAGTTCCTGTACTGGTAACGCCAACTGTCATAATATTATCAAAATGTATTCATCTCTCAGGAAACAGAAACCATTTGCAACCTCTTCAACAATTTGATTGTATCCTAAACGTAATAAACATAATTGGAGCGCGGTTGTAAAACAAGAGTGTATAATTCCTACATAAAATTAAATAACAACAAAGGAATTAAGTCGGTAAGATTGTTCCTCGCGGTTTCATTGGACATGCCGCATCACTGCTTGCGATCGACGGATGAGATAAAAATAATAATTTCCCACGTTAATTGAGTGCAGCGTGGTCCGCGCTCGACTACCTGTCGCAATCACTTTACAGATAGCCCAGACGAGCAACTTTTGTCTTTGCAACTATTTTGTCTCTCACGTTCACAGGACTTACGAGTCGTAGGTCGCGGATTCAAATCAAGTCAGGCGCATAAGTTTGTGTAATTTATTTAATTACCACTGCTCTCAAAACAGTGAACGAAAACTTCGTGAGGAAACTGGCATGTCTTAGAACCAAAAATTCGAAGACATGTGGTACATCCACCAATCCGCACTGGGCCCGCGTAGTGGATAATTGCCCATTCCCTCTCCTAGGTAGCCTACTGCTGGGACACCGTGTCCCAGCAAAAGGCTGATGATGATGATGAAGATCAAGTTACGGGTAAATTTACTCACCACGGTCCGTGCCCTACTGCCAGTCACAATCATTTTAGTCCTTGTTTACGGAGACGTTGCCTTGGACGTTTGTCTTACATTGCCATGTGTTTATCTTTGCGCGTCACACGTCCTGCTGCTGAAATGTACGACTAACGTCCAAAGCGTCGCCCATCGCGCCGCGTCACCGTATGCAAGCACTTAGAAGTAGCCTAGACGGGCAACTTATGTCTCCGCAACTACTTACAGGTTTGTATGAAAGTGCAACAGAGACTAGAACAAGTTGCTGGACATTCTAGGTTGCTCATGGACACGCTTATTGTTCTGGAACAGACAACACCCGGTAAACCTATCTACAACTAGCATCAACCTCGAATTATACAATGAATTAATATTAATCTATTAATATATCCAATTTATAGCGATATCAATCATTACGATACCTGCCACTAAAAGGTTAATTAAACATTAATTCAACAATCTTTTATAGCGGTAACAAAAAACAAAGAGGTATACCGGTACCTATACCTATAGTAATAAAACACTGATATTAATCCCGTCATTAAGCTGCGGCCTTTACCATTCATTGTAATGAGCAGTAGTGTCTGAGGTTCCTTCACAACCGACACAATGCTGTTCACGCGGCGTCACTCACGCATCTCGCTAATAACACCCGCCGCACAATATTAATTATTAAACCCAGCGAAGCTTTATCTGCTCGCGAGCGGAATTGTCTTAATTCTCTTAGTACAGCTATCTACCAACATATCTCATTACAGGACCTTGGCTCGAATACCAACTGTCCGTTGTTTTTATACGGCGCTGTCATTTGAGAAGGTTGTGCCGCAGTTGGGGCAGGCGAGCAACTCAATGCAAACATGTCGAGGTGTCGCTCGATGCACGCCACTCGTGTTCGCACCCGTCACTTGAAAAATTATTCTCAGCGGGTAGATGAACTATTTGTGTCTTTGCAGTCTGCACATTATTAATCAAAATTAATTATGGACTCGGATATTTGTTCGAATAATTTATCACCAGGTCTTGAACGCCCATGCACCTTGAAACTATTTTTTGATCGCACTAAGCTGATAATTTATAATGTTGCATTGATCTTTGATATAGATACCATCAAAAAGCAACGAATTGTTACTCGGCATGTACAATAAATGGTTATTACATTTGTTTTTAACTACGTGCGATCTATAATGCATCGCGCATTAGATGTCGGTGGAGGCCGCCAGACGTTGCAACTGACTATTAAATCGTAACTGCGTCACGTTTACGCAAATTGCTAAATAACGAAAACAAACTGATTGAGAGGTAAACAGTCTCTGAGCGAGCAGATACCGCCTAAGTACTCTGTTATACTTAAAATGTAGACAAGAGCCAAATTAACATCTGGTTCTAGCATTCAAACAACGTCGGTCGCCACGTCATCAAGGTTGTCAAACTAATTTATTCCAAATGCCGATTTCAGTTCAACTTCGGAAAATTAAGGCATCGGTTCTTTACATCCGAAAATGTCAAAACGTTTAACCTCTTGCACTTCTTATTTGATGTTCGAATAACAGCTTTTACGGATTGAGATTAGTAGGTTTGGAACTCCAAAACATGATGATGACGGTTTTGTGTGTGTTTACGGATGGGTTGTGCAATCTCCTTAGTTGGCATGTAATTTACTTTAAAAAAAAAATCTTATTTTTTGGTAACCCAAATAAGAACAAAATGACAAGGCCTAGCTCTCGTTAATTCTATACCTTGAGGCTGTTCTAACCTTAAATGATGTTCCTTTAACTACGAATGGTCCTTAGTCAGTACTCCCATGTCGAAAAGTACACTGCACTTGCTGTGATACTGACAGAACTTTTAAGCTGAGAACCTCTTCGCCACAACTATGTCGATCGTAATGATGGGCAGTAAATTGTTTGTAGAACAAGTCAAGGTCAAGTTCCGAGCACTTGGCTCTGGCCGGTGGCCACACGTCGGGTTATGTAACACAACCGGCCGACCAACACCCACGTACTAGCAGCCGCTGATTGATCTACTTTTAACCGACAATAAAAAAACAAAAAAACTTCCACAATATAGCCAGTATAACTTGGCGGACGGAGAAGAATAGAACTAATTTTATGTACAGTAATTTTCTAAGTTTTCTAGCAAACTGACGCCTCCATAAAGGGTCAAGAAAAACTGGCGCTCGTCAGTTGTTTTTATGTTAAGTGAGAGTGTTCACCGTGTATGCAGACAACAATAATATTGTGATCACAAAGGGTATAATTTAAAACAATTAACAACTGACGATTGCTTTGGTAGTTTGCTTGGTCTCGTCTGAAGAGACACGACAAAACAACAAATGAAAGAGGAGTCTTTTGTTTCAAGTAAATTTGATTCGAGCAGTGGTGGCCTAATGGTAACAGGTTGTAGGACACGGATTCAAACCCAGCTAGGCACATTACTTTCTGAAATTTATTTCATAACCACTACTTTCAAAACGGTAAAGGAAAGCAGCGTGAGTAAACCGGCATGTTCTAAAACCAAAAACTCGAAGTCATGACACCCACCAATACCAGCACTGGGCCTGCGTGGTGGGTTACGGCCTGTTCCCTCTCCTACTTAGGAGGCCTGAGTCCCAGCTGTGGAAACATTAAGGCTGAAGCTATGCTATACTAAATATGGCATTAAGGTAAGGTAGTTAGGTATTTGATAGTATAAAAACCATCGCCACATCTCATAACACGTTGCTGAAGAACCACAGAAACGTGTTAGCTTGTGGTTTCCAGCAGACTTGCACGCACAATTAAAGCTGTCATATCGCAATGTTCGCTTATCTGGTTACCTCATTGCAGTAAAAAGCAGAAACGGAGTAAAAAATGCTAAAAACCGCAGTATCAATCAAATTATCTAATACCAGTTCTGACATTATTTCATTGCAAAAACATTATTATCTTCCTTTTTGACCACTGAAAATATGAACGTGCTTGTCCAATATTTTCGCACACAATATGTGGAGTGATTATTTCTGCTTATATGTATATGTGACTATTTTCTGCCAACGACTTCGCTCACGTAAAAGTTAGTATACCCCCTTAGGGATGGTCTATACTAAAATCCGTTCTTAGCGCATCCCCTATAAGAAACTTAACCGCTAAGTTTTAAGTTTGTAGGTCTAATAGTTCCTGACATTTGGTAGGTAATTTGTGATATTTCGCTTTATAAACACTTGCTTAAAGTGTGCTCAAAAAAGATACAGAAAATCTAATTCTTGACTTTGACTTTTGAAAATCTTATGTCCATAACGGATTGAATCACCATTCATGGATAAAACACTTGAACGTGATGGTCACTATTTATTTAGCAAATAGTTTTAAAAGGCTAAGTAAAGTCTAAATTAGATGACATTATGAATAGCCAAATAGCAAAAAGGTGTATGCATAAAAGTATACTTACAGTTGAAAAGTGTTTTAAAAGAAAAGATGATCGTCAAATATTTAGAATCCTACCTCACGGTGGATTCAAAGCTGCGGGAATATTCGAAAGAATTACCGTGGAATGCAAAGGGTAACTGTAGAAGGAATATAGGAGGGTTTTAGTCAGTAAAAGTCTGACACTTCCTCTCGCTACACCAAGTGCGGAAGAAGTTATAATAATAAAAATCCAAAACAGTCACACAATGCCATCTAGTCCTAAGCAGAGCTTGTGCTATGAGTACTAGATCACTGAAAACCATACTTATAAGTTATATGTATACATTTCTAAATATATTATTATAGATAGCTTACACCCAGTCACAGAAAAAATGGTCGTGATCATTACACAAACATTTATTTGTTTTGAAGTCTAACCCACAACCTCCTGCATGTCGCAGTAAAGACCACTAATCACTTGACCAAGAACCTAGTCAGCTGTTTAATAATTTTCCACTTTAAAAAAAAAAAAACACTTTAGTTACAATGGGCTTTGTGTTGTAAAGCTGAGATAAACATCACAGTTTGCATCTACTAGATACAGGAATTTTATATATATAAAAGCGAAATACTACTCACTCAGAAACTATAACATCTACAAACTTAAAATTTGGCAGGCAGATTCCTTATAGGTTGTAGACGTTCGCAAGAACAGATTTTGTGAAACTTCATCCCTAATGGGGTAAACTGACTTTCATGCAGATGAAGCCACTGGTAGAAGCAAGTATATTAAATTTCACCCGGTCCACTGCCTTTGCTTTGGAGAAATCAAACGTGACTAAAGTCACGCGATCCCAAATTTTATGCAATACATCCGCAGTACCTTTATCCTTTACATTCCAATCAGAAACCATCAGTAAAAGTATGACACCCAATAAATACCTCAATATTACGAAACGTTTTGAGGATGTGCCGACTGCCGTCATAGTTGCCGATCAAAGGGCCGAGCGTGCACGATCTGCCGAGCGTGCCAAAAGTCACGCATGCGTGCTAAGCCTGCGGTCACGTACCCGACAGACTAATTCACGTACACACCTCCGGCGGTTTGGCTAAAAACCATAAATAGATAATCAAACATAATAAGAATCATTATTAAGTTGTTATGAAATATACCAAGTATATTATTAAAATTACATTATTAAACACATTACTGTTATTATTGTTATTTGGGTATACTAGTATATGTAACGTTTTATATGGTTTCAAAATAACTGCTCCTATAACCTACTAATGGCTATATGACATAATTATCTCGTGGTAAGATCCGAATTGATCTTAATCTTTTTTCTTTGGCATATTTTTTTCTTTTATGCGTTTTTTCTACTATTGCATTAACTTACTTAACGATTGGATGTCAACCTAAGTAACTTTGTCTTAACCATTTTAGCTTTCACAAACATCTTAGTTTTATTTTGTAAGTCTGAATACTTGCCTAAATACTTCGTAAAGCATATCCAGTACATTTATTTAATTATTAAAACTTCATGCAACACAAAGGACTTAATGCCTTAGGCATTCTTTACCACTCAACCAAGAGCAGTGAAGAAAAAACATGGCAGGTGCATAAAAAGGAAGAAAATATTAATAAGAAAACAAGGGAACAATAAATAAAATAAACATATACATATATTTTATATAAGTATAAATTAAATGAAAGGATTTTATGATTCCGCCATTCGTGAAGAAAATAATGCCGACTAATGCCAACTTAGATGCATACTGACTGGTGGCCGTCCTGATGTCGATTAAATGTTCCATTCTAAAACATTTAAACCTTCAAATAGCAGATCAACGAGAGCTACAATAAAATTATCCGCAGCTCATTCTACCGGTTAATATTTTATTCGCAAGGACGAACATAGTACATTAAGGTAGTACATTGTTGTCGATTCCTTTATAGTCGCCGAGAACACGTCGACATCACGTATAATTATGCTGCAAGTACAAATTACTGCAGCCATTAACTGCAGACATGCATAAGGCATATATGAGTGTAGAAATACTCTTAATGCAAAACGATAATCTTTAGAGTCACCTGTCTATACCACTTACAAGTAGAGGCCAACCTGAAGAGGCGTCAGTTCAGGCTCTTAGGATAAGTCTACATATACACAAGGAAGCGACATTACTTGAATGAATAATTCGATCTGTTTCATCCATCAAGCCTGAATAAGCATTCGCTTATTTAAACTTTAAAGATTTTAAGTCTTTTTTAAAACCATTTGTGTTAATAAGGCGCTAAAGAAGTTCGTAGGTATGGAACGCAATGTAGACGAGCTAGACCAGACTCCTTTCTAAAGGAATGACAGGTGGTAGCAAAGGACAGAAAAAAAGCAAATGAAAGAGAAGCGTTTGCCTTGCAGTGGGACATAACAGACTCTAATAAAAAATTATAATAAAGCCGATATGAAAGAAAAAAGACTCATAATAAAAAATTATAATAAAGCCGATAATATAATACGAAAAAGCAGTCGGTGACGAGACTGCTGACAGCATAGAACGGAAGAAAAAAAAGCATGTTGCACCGACCCCAAGTAGTATGGAACCACCGAGTACTTTGTAACACGCATGGGACAAAAACAGGAAGACGACGTTGGTGACGACTTGACGTGTCAAAATTTCTTACTCTAATATTTTAAAATATTCAAAAAATCTCGAATTCTGAATTAAATAAAAAATAAATAATAATTGTAATGATCGCAATAACAACAGTGTATTTTACATTTTGTAACCAATTTACTTACAGCCCTGCACTGAAACAGTGCAACGGGGTTCGGCTGACCATGAATGGTCACGAATTAGGCAGATTTTGCTTAAACTGAATGTAGAAAGTGCGAGCTAGCGAATAATGGAAAGAGAGGAATTAGGCCTTTGCTCAGCAGCACCTTCATGCATGCTCTTTTATCTTTAATGGTGCGTTTCGATTTTGAGTGTATATCATATAGTCATTTTGTGATTATTTTTATCTTTATTCTTTACGAGATATCAGTTTCGACGAACAAACGGTACAACGGTGTTATACTTAGTTTGTGTGGGACGTACTAAACAGTAGAAGTACCGTCTCAAGTAGTCAAGCGTCTCCGTACTTTGTGACTCACTTGTCGACCTTAAGGCCGCAGCTTCTACACATTTGTACAGTTTCCGAAGAAGTGATTCGAACTAGAACTTGAACTGTTGATGAACCTTAAGGTTTCAATGGGCCATTAAATTAATCGCCGTTTGTATCACCGATAACTATATAAATCTTCAGCTGTATGTACCTAATTCTGAAATTTTAACTACCACTTACAGTTTGCCTTTTGAGATTTTCAAAAGCGTGCTTTGAGCACCAAGGAGCAATTTGGCGATCTCTTCTTATAACGCCGCAATTAAAAAAACAACATTACCATATATGTATCTATCATTTTGTTTTAACATTCAAGCTGGACACAATTTTCTTTTTTATACACATGATTGTGGCAGTCAAAACATTTAAATTATATTTAAATACTAGTGACCCGCCCCAACTTCGCATGGGTACAATGTGTTATTAAATAATGTTATTATACATGTAAACCATACTTTTCAATTACTCGGTCTATTAACAAAAACCGCATCAGAATCCGTTGCGTAGTTTCAAAGATCTAAGCATACATAGGGACAGCGGGAAGCGACTTTGTTTTATACTGTGTAATGATATTATGGTATCCGATACCACCTCAAATTATGGTTATCTTGGGGTACCAGCTCAAATTCAGTAGATTCGTCTTTGTTCCAACAACTGCCTGTTTTGCCTAATAGAAAATGTTAACTGGCTACTGATAATGATCCGCGACCTTTCGAATACAATGCCCATTTAGAAGCTGAAAGGAGGTGATCGCGTGTTCTCTTGAACCAAGTACTCGAAATGCATTTTCTTATGCTAAGTAGCAGTTAATTAATGGCAAGTTAATGGAAATAAAAGACCAGTAAATGAGGATCTTTTCTTTAGTCCTAATTTGGAAGTGGCCAATGAGCTTTACAAATTATGTGTGCAATAGATCCATAAGAGCCTTATTTTAGTATCCAGTGTAAAACTCAGGTGTTAGTCAATTATTCCAATGAGATGAACTGTCCAAATTAGCATACGAGTATATAAAATCTTATTGTCGTTACTCATTGTTCACACCACATAATAATGATGTAGACTCACAGTGAAATTGAGTTCAGAGATTGAAATTGAAATACACATTTTGCACACATCACCGAGAACATTCATGACTATTGGTTATAGGTTCAAATCTAGCCAGGCTTTCAACATTTATTACGTCACCATTGCTGAAACGGTGCATAAAGTTGTTCAAACATGTTGTTCAACTAACGTCCAACAGTTGAAAAACTTTTAGGCTGATTCTTTTATGTTACACTATCATCCCGCCTCAGCTTCGCACGGGTGCAATGGTGATATTAAATATATTATGCATGTATTATACATATAAACCGTCCTCTTGAATTACTCTATATATTAAAAAAAACTGCATCAAAATCCGTTGAGAAGTTTTAAAGATCTAAGCATATTTAGGGACAGGAAAACTACTTTGTGTTATGATGCTTGTCATTGATAGATACCACACATGAAGTTACATTATTATTTTTCGAAGAAGAGCCTTATGTTGGTAATCTTTAAACTTGGCCTTTGTTTGTTCAAAACAACTTTAAATATTATTTTATACATAATGCATAGGTACTTCAAATATTATATTTCAAAATAATACTCAAGTGTGAATAAGTACTGCTCATTACCTATCCCAAAATATATTTAAGAGCCTAAAGAATGTGTTACGACATTGTCCCTATGCCCACTTGTATGGGAGCTTGTGTAAGGTATGTATTTGCCTAACCATTATAGTTTTACAAAGAATATTGGTAAATAACAATTAGCTGTCGGTACAATCAAGGTACCACGTGTCGTCGCAAGGTTATCACTTCGAAACTCATAACTACACATTGTGTACCTGCCACTTGAAGCTCTCCACTTGACTTATGTGTATAGTATTTTATTATTATTATTTCTTTGAGTTGTAAATTTAAAATCAAAGAACGAAGAGAAATCTGTAAATGTTAGTCGTTTTAAAAATACAACTTTCTAGAAATAAATAACTGAAAAATGGGAATACCCAAGTGAACTGAACTTTAAAAGCCGTTGAAAAAGTGCAGTGCACTTTAATTTTCCGGTTGAACTACTTTTTACAGCGCGTGAAATGTCAAAATCACAAAGATTGCAAGTCGTAAGACTCTGCCCTTTATTGCCACAATAATAACTAACATCACACGTTTCGCAAACCCGTAATAAATTGTACGACAGAACACATTAAAGTGTTTAATGACCCACATTAAGGTACTCAAAAAACGATCATCAAGAGGGTCAACGACAGCAGCCGAACACAAAGGTACAAAGAGTCGATACCCTGCAACTTACTTAGACAAAAACCTTTGATAAAAACTGAATACATTAGTAGCAAAAACACAAATAAATAAAAGTACCATCGGCAATATTCAGCTAACTACTAAATCTACTCCGACTTCAGTCGAATAACTTTCAGAAGAACATATAGATCTCAAAGAAAGACCTGAACTTTTGATTTTTTAGGGGACTATATGACCCATAATATGACCTAATCGCGAAACTTATAATTTTCTGATATTATCTATCAATAAATAAATAAATATCAGAAATAAATTTCTTTAAGATGGATAGTGTTTTCAAAATATTGTAAGCCATTAGGTTTACAATAAATATAATAAGGCTAATTTAGTATGATATAATGAAATCACGAAGATTTCTCTAAAATTTACTTTTATCTATTTCCATTATAATTTATAACCGGACAAATATACATGCAATCATTCTGATTGTTTGTCAAATTATTTTACAAGCAACGTTTTACCATTACGGTGTAATATTTTTTTAAAGCAAATTTCTAAAATGCTTCATATTTGCAAGCCCTGTCTTTTGTCGCATTTCTTTCTTTTTTAATCTCGAGATTGACCGCGTTTTAGGGGCTACAGGCCTCTATATTAAATATTTAATTTATGTCTTACTGTACCATTGTTATAAAATAATAATATGAGGGTACGTGACACGCATCAGCTATGGGCTCATAAACTTCTAAAGGAACAAGGCTGAGTCACCGATGGAGTCAAGGTGCTTCGTCCCCGATGCCCTCGACTTCGAACGACCGTGACAGGTCCATGACCACACATGGAAGTCATCAGATATGGACGAAGAGGCATTTTCCTGATCCGAGAGTTACGCTCTCGGATTGATGTGATCACGTAGAGTACTTTGGTTTGATTAACTCGCAGAACAATGCTGTGTGTTCCAAGGAAAATAGAGCTTTTATTTAAATTAGAAACATTAAACAATATTTTGTTTGTTCAGTAATCCTTTTTTAAGCAAACCACGAGATTAAGAGGCTGTCAGAATTGATATCATCTCAACAGCAAAGACTGCCTCGCTGGTGCTAGAAACTGCAGACTGCTAAGCAAAGCCAATAGTGCCATTAGGAATAACTGTAGCTGCCCAGAATTTGGTGGTTGATAGTGTGATACCCCTGGAACCGAAAGCACATAAAGCCATTCATCTTGTGCCTAATCTCTCTCCAGTTCAGTCGAATTTTCATCCTATAGTATTGTATGTGAGAGTGCACCTGAGTTTGTGACTTTTGTGACTTCTCCCTCTCTAAGTGAAGCGAAAGGGAACTTCAGACTTCCACTATTTAGGTTTTAGATATTTACTTTTCAAATTAAAAGATTTACAAATCACTTATTGAGAAGATAGAATATTAATACCAAAGTAAGAAGTCGATTTACGTAGTACAAGATAATAAATATGACACACAATTAGTACACTAGAAATAAAATTTGTGTTCAAATCATTGTGTTCTTTCAGCTGCCCTTTGCGTACCAAGGCCGCAACAATTCTTTGGAACAATCCCGCAACCGCGATTTGTTCAGTAACCTTACAGCATAGATAGCAGATATTACATTTTATTGTACACCAAAATCATTACACAACTCTTTTACAATATTATTAATGATATGGTCATAATGGTCTTATCGCTGACAGCGATATCTAGCAAACTTTGTACGGACTGAATGAACTAAAAATAAAAAGGCAGTGCACTGCTAATAGCTTTGTACTATACAAAAATAACACAATACAATTTCAGTATCCATTAAGGTAACACCTGCGGATAGCGATCAATGGGTAGTTCGCTGTCCGCTCATCCGGTAACCGTTCGGACCGATCCCCAGTCATCGTCGACGCGTACTCTTCCCACGCGCCTCAGGGTGTTGTCAGCAACTATAGGGGCCAGCAGTGTTGAAGCCTTCTGGAGCCAAGGGTTTATGCGAAAGCGGAACACCGGGGGCCTGGAATTAAGGCAAGAAGGAACGGTGGGTCGTTTTGTCAATACAAGTCTGACACTATCTCCCGCTCCGCCCATGGTCAGGATTCGTCATTCGATGATTTTTCCCACCATAAAAAAAATCAAAGTAACACCTTTTCCCTTATATTGTTTCTCTAAGCGTTTAATACCAGTTTAACTACTAACCTATACCGGTAGGTAGGTACATAAAAATAGGTATGCGCAATATTTGAAAACGATTAGGTACCGTGACCTAACGATTGAAAATAAATCAATTTGTTGCAACTTCGCAATCAGATTTATTAATTAAACATAACCCAACGTAGGCTCTGCAAAATAAACGTACACATTTGCAAATTGGCAGTTCGACGCATGCATTAATTGTCAGGTATAGTCACTAATCGCTTCATAGTATAAAACTAAGTTGCTTCTCGCTGTCTGTCTCTATTCATGCTGAGTTAAAACTATACGCGACGGATTTTGATGCGGTTTTTTTTTAAATAGATAGAGTGATTCAAGGGGAACGTTTATGTGTATAATACGTGCATAATACATTTAATAGAAGCAAGGGGGGCCTGGAGCTCTAAAATTCAGGCCTAGGCTTAGTTTAGACTCCAGATCTCCCGCACATTACCTTCTATGTTTTTGTCAAACTACCTGTCAACTAAACTATCTTGTAATTTGTTGGAGATAAATAAACGTTTTTATTATTATAATATTATTATTCTTGCACCCGTGTGAAGCTGGGGCGGGTCGCTAGTTTAAAATAATGTATACGTTCGCATAATCTGACGGTTAAGATCGCCCTTGCTATCACCGATGGACAGCCAAGGTTATTGGGGCGGCCTTCCTCTGAGCACAATGACCCAAGTTGGTCTTCCGGGAGCTACAGGGCAAGGTTTATTCTGTAATAGAAGCTTAATTCTTAATAAATTGGTGTTACTAATGATCCCATTCGCTTTGTTCAACTTGTGGGCGGACAGATGAAGTTTAGACGTTTGTTCGTACGTGATCACTATTATTTAGCCTTAAATTCTTTTCAGATGATGTCTGAACGGCCATCACTCAATCCACGTTTAAATATTTTTACTGCCCAATCCAAACATGAAGAGTTCGTTTCTCATAATATGTGTATACAGATATTCAATTTAAAGAGATAAATGTTTCGTATGGCCAGTATTCTCATGCAGGTCTATTTTAGTAAATGTTATTTACTTACCGCACAATATGCTTTTTACGAAACGTTACCAAGGTGATACGAAAATAGCTTTATTTTTAAACTTGACCGTGAAAGTGAACTCTTTATCACTGTTTTAGTTTTGTTTTAATAATCTGCTATGCTGCTACGTTGTATGTAAGCCTCCTGGGGCCGAGGGTTGATGCGGAAGCGTTACACCGCCACCGGGGCACTGGGATTTAGGCAAAGAAGGAACAGGGTAGATTGTTTTGTCAGTAAGAGTCTGACACTGTTTCCCGTCATTCAATGATTTTTATCTACCATAAAAAAAAAATGCTGCTATGTTGTTATGATGTCTGACATAAATTTTAAAAGGTAGTAGATACCTTTATAATTATATACTTGAGATTGTACTAATATTACGACATTTTTAAAATTACCATACATTACCTTTACATTATATACCTAATAGTCGTAGGTTAATTGACCTGCCCATTGGAAACTATATGAAGAAGACAAACATCAATATTATAAACAGATTAACATAAGATACAATTGAGGAAGCATTACACTAAGTATTTAAAGTCAGTAAGAAAGAAAGAAAAACAAATCTTTTTGTGACTCGTACATGATAAACAAAAATACAATAAAAGGTTAGATACTAATCATTATAAACGTAATAAATAAAAAAATCATTAAAAAAAAAAACAATATAATTTAAGACCTTTGCGAGGCCAAAAAGGCTCCTATCTCAGCATTATGCTTCGATGAAATCTAATTTCTGGAACTAAATAAAAGCAAAACCTTATTTTACGAACTTGGTAAAATTATTTAAAAAAGGAACACCAACAATGTGGACAGGCAATGAACGAACATGGACAAGAAGGAGTAAGAGATACTGTGCCAATCTGCTTGTTCTCAAGTTTACATCGTAGGGTAAATACGCTAAATGTCGGCCCCCTAACGGTTTTTCTATATTGGGATGGCTCTGGTACCATCAATTTGCAACATAAAGATGCTTCTGATCGGTTTTTGATAGTTTGTTATATGTATTTCATGTTTATGGGCATAAGGATAACATTTCTACTACAAGGAAAAAGTACTAAGGTTTAAATGTGTCGAGAACGAAAAATTCCTAAAGTCGGCCATTCATGGCCCATAGTCGGTCGCGTTTTTCCCAAATGTCGGCCGGGTATAGGGTGTTGTAAATTAAAACTGACAAATATTATTAATTAGGTATGCCTACATTATTAATCGTATTTGTTTAATACTTACCAGGTAAAGTATTTTTCTATTTGCTTTAAACAATGTTATATATTATAATTATAAAAAATAAAATAAAAACATTAAATAAAAAAAAAACTGAAATAATTTAAAAGTGATTGTTTTGTCGGTAAATAATAAAATAAAGGTTACTTAAACATTATTATGCTATGGTAATTATAAATGTGTTTGTCATGAATTAAAAAAGTCGTGATCTCTTCAGTCTTATGGGATTACCTCCCACAAACAAAAAAACAAATGTATTGATTTAGTTCGAAATATAAAGAGATTTTGTAGGGAACTCGTGATAACTTTGAATTATAGAGAGGTTATTAATAATATTATCAACTCCTACTATTACTTCTTCGTCATTATAATATTAATAAATTTAATATTTAACTTTGAGAAAATAAAAAGTAATCAGCCTGTATAGTGGCGCTCGAATTTGAGGCTGGTCGACTTTACGATCTTTAATATTTCTAAAGCCGGCCCCTATTTCGTGTCCATTATTTCTCGAGATTTAACTAATATCACCCCGGCCGCCATTTGGCGATTAAACGTAAAATATATTTATTGGTCTATATGCGTTGCAAATTCTCTTATGGAGCCAATGGAATTACTACAATTGGAATTTTTAAAACAGACTGCATTTACATTAAGTCGGCCATGGCCGAGAATTCGGTTTTAACTCAAAATTGGTATTCTATTGGCGGCCTCCTATTTTTCCTTTAAAACAATACGTAAAACATTGGAAAAACTATCTCAAAATATAGTAAAAATCACTTATTACTAATAAGAAAGCTTAAAACAAAAAAAAAGGAATGTCTTACCGTTCTAATATCAATCCCCGAAATGTGAGTATTCACAGCAAGTAAGGTACTTTTAATATGGACATGACGCTTCGACGGCGCAATCGCTGCTGACGCTCAGTACGCGAAGAGTGAGCGACGTAATGGGATAGTAATGGTTTGTACATATAAAGTATGAACTAAGGTTGCAATTAGGGTGGCATTCTTGCCACTTTATTACGTTTTAAAGGAACGCAAGCCGAAAATGTGCAGACGGCCGAAGTTTGGGGGGGGGCCGACGTATGGCGTATTTACCCTACATCACTCGTGTACACAAAGAGAAAGCCAAGCACACGTAACTGTTGGTAACATATTATTCTGCCAATATCCACGAAACAGTCCACATTATACACAAACTGCTGTATTTAATCACTAAAGAACTAGCCGTTTGTAGCCCAATAAAACTCGGAACTATGCAACGATAAATAATCACAGACAATTACGCATAGTTTTAGCACAATTACCTATATGCCAAGGCGGTAAAGAGGTTTTTTATATGAACACAAGAATATTATTATCCCATTTATAGGCTGACAGGTTATTAACAAGAAATAAAGAATAATTTATATAAAATAACTAAATAATATATGATTTTAGTGTTCAAGTGTTCACCCTTGATCTTTGTAAACCACTTACTTTACATTAGCACATGTACAGACAGAACAGTAATACAACATATTATATCTATTTTATATTTCCCTGTGCTTATTTTTATGGTTCCGTAACTCAAAAGTAAAAATCGGAGCCCTTAGTCTATCTTCTATAAATGATTCATTTATAGAAGATAGACTAAGAGCTCCGATTTTTCCGACTGGTGTTTCTTTCAGGTATTCCGGGGGAGGTAAAGCCCCCCCGGAATAGCCTTACCGCCCCCCCCGGGTATGTGGGAACGTACGTAATGTTAAATAATGTGTTTTTAACCAAAAAAGTCACTACATCAAAGATGTATCTATACTAGGTATATATTTTTTTGCGGATTTAAATATGGTGATTTCTCTGAAAACAACTCGATCTAGAAACGTAAATTTCGAAAAAGGGGCCCTTAATCAAGAGCAATAGGTTGCCGATCGCTTACTTGCGCGCGTCTGCACCAGATTTACGTATATTCGCGACGAATTTCACTATATTGGTTCAGCTTAAAGTATCATTTATTCATTAAAAAATTAAAAATAATAATGATCGGAATTGATTTTAAATATTACTTTCTTTCGTTTACTTACTCTGCCCCCCCCCCCAATCTCTTAATTGCCCCCCCCCGAGGATTTAGCCTGAAAGAAACACTGTAAATGAACTACTAAGTTAACCAAAAAAGAAGATGCTACATCTTCTTTTTCTTTAAGTCACAAAGAACGTACATTTCGACACTCTGTAAAGAGTCAAAATTCATTGGGAACATTTTGTTGACCTATATAACCTTTGCAGTTACGTCACTTGAAACGATACTTTTTCGGATTCAGAAAATTCATCGAGACTCAATTTGGGAATTGAACTATCTACACTAATATAATAAAGAGGTAAAGTTTGTTTTTTTGTTTTTATGTTTTTTTGTTTTTTTGTTTGTAAGGGGTAATCTCTGGAACTACTGGTCCGATTGGAAAAATTTTAGCAACAATAGAAAGCTGCTTTACTCCTGAGTGTCATAGGCTATATATAATGTACGCGGGCGAAGCCGCTGACAAAAGCTAGTTGTACATAAAGTTAGTTAAAGTTAGCAAGTTAGTTTGAACGCAACCCGGTGTCCACAGTGTGCAAGTCTGACTTGCATAAACCCACTTTTTTAGAGCTTGGGAAAACTGCAAGATTCGAGTCAAATGTATGATGTAACCGAAATTTTCTATGACGAGTTGAGCAGACGAAGTGACGATCATGGATTTGCCAAAGAAATGGCGTCTAATGTTTTATCTCGCTGAAGACTTTTCATTTGAAAATAGTCTTTATCCTGTGTAGATCAAGTCTATTTTACTGTTACTAACTACGAATACGACGTGAGAACAGTAGAGGCCGAGTGGTAACGGCTCCGACTTACGAGTTGTAGGTTGCGGGTTCAAACATAGTCAGGCGCATTACTTTGTGTAATTTATTTCATCACCACTGTTCTCAAAACGGTGAAGGAAAACATCGTGGGGAAACTGACATGTCCAAGAGCCAAAAATTCGAAGACGTGATATCCACCAATCTGCACTGGGCCTACGTGGAGGATTATGGTCCTTTCCCTCTCCTAGAGAGGAGGCCTGTGTCCCAGTACCTAGTGGGAACAGTAAAAAGGCTTTATGATGATGATGAACTACGAATACTAGTTTAATATTACTGGTGCTGTAACCGATATTCTATTTTAAAACAATAAACAGCTACAAATAAATCCTTAAAGAATCAATTAACATAAAAATGTAGAACGTTTATGCCAAATAAAGAAGTCTACCCACTACACTGTACCGTACCATGGCCGTGCTAAAAAAATGTCAGGCGAAAATGTGTGTATTGTTCGTATTGAAGAGTTTCAGACAATATACCATTTCTATTCTATCACCAATCAACACCGTCTCGAGCTATGAACAGAGCGTAACTGGTAAATATGAATACAATCGTGGCATATAAGATGGAACAAAATAGCGACCTATCTTCAATGCGCAGTAACAGATTTTCGGGTTCCAATCAAAATACATACATAATACATAGGTATGGGTAACTATAGCAACGACGGTTATTATAGTTCAACTTATTTGCCGCGTACCTACTACAAACCAAACCAGTATGTGCAGGTGTTGTTGAAAATGTGAGCAAACGAGCAATACCCGCGTATGATGACCGTTATGCACGAGTATGACATACTGTATATATACTAATAGCCATATCAGACCGTGTTTTGTTTTTATCCGTACTTTATACGTTCCTAGTACGGTCATGGTAAGGTGTATCGGGCCGCTTAATAAGATAATAGATCATTCATAGTCGTCCTCATTTTAAAAACAAAGTGTTATAAATAGATAACTAATTCAAGCATTAAACAATAGAGTTCCGTTATCCAATTGTTATTAAGAATCCTGAGTGACAACATACATACATAAACCAAACCAAACCAACCACTAAACCAAACCACAAATACACAACCAAAAAACCAACCAACCAACAAAACTAAACCATTTCTAGTTACAAAGTAAGCTACAGTGATATTTATAACTTGAGTATTTTTTCCAAACCATTTTTCATCTGGCATGAAGGTCCCAAAATAGTTCTAAAGAAATAAACATAACACATAGTAGTCAAACTGTATTCACAAAGCACGAATTTAATAGTATCGTGTTAAATTCGTACTTGAACTTCTTTATTTTCCGTTTAAAATAACGTTCCAATCTACAGACATTTATGTCTACTTATTCATGTGTGAATGTATTCAGATGGACTATTAATCAATTGTAACTATAATAAATTCCTTGTCATCATGTACGGCCTCTGTAGACTCAAATATAATTTCACATTGCTTAAGTATGTAGCTGAGAAGTTGGCAAATAGGGCCTTAATCGCAACCAGTTCGCCTCCATGAAGGTTAAATATGTTCTGTAGAAGTGAACCAACCTCGATGGAACACTTCGGAAACATTTCTTCCGGTAGCGCACCCACTAGCGACTCGTTCTTATCGTCAGCAATCTCAATACTTCCGGCAAAGCATTCCATATACACCTTAATTTATGTCAAGAACTTTATCTCGATAAAGGTCAATAAATTTGTTATGATCGTTATATTGATTGTATTCAATTTTTTAACTGTTTTCATCCAATATCAATTAAGTTTTTGAGAATTTTCCAACACACGTTGAGTTCAAGGTTCTGAAGACCTTTAAGGTACAATGGCTGGCTTGTATCTTTGTGTTTATTTATAGAATCTTGTATCTAAAAATAAAAAGAATTACGAATAAAGGTGTGTTCAGGTGAGGAGGACTCAAGCCGCAATATGTCATTCAACCCGGCTTCGGTCAGTATTCCAAATATAACTTCAACGACTCATAAATTAGTGCAGTCGACGATGGTTTAAGTTTGTAGTAGGTATTGCTTATTGATGCTTGTGGGAAGAGTTTTTTCTTATTCCAGCTAATTTGTAACACCACCATTGATTTATTTATCTCCTTGTCAACCCATTATGCCTTAAATTTTGGCAACAGTGGGTAGTAAAGTACACGCTCGGTATTGGTGTTTCGAGTCTGACCTTGATGCAAGTTATGGTTTAGAATGAGAATGAGCGGAAAGTAGTAATAGAGAGGAGCCCAGTCGCCACCACAGAAGACGCTCCGGATGTCAGGAGCCGCAGGGCGATTTCAACAGACAGACAGTGCTTAGTATCACGCGCAGCTACATTACAGAAATTTTTGCAAAACTGAATGTGAAAATAGGGCCGATGCTTGCTAGGGTTATGGGACCGTTTGAGAGAGTTACTGTAAACCTTAGATTGCAAAGGACAAGTGAAAGAACAGTGGGGTTTTAATCAGCAATATTATCTTCAAAAAAATAACGGTATGTAAACACAGAGGAAAATCCAAACACAAACTGCTTGATGCAACTGTTTAACAAAATGCAGATACATTGCTGCAACGGCTATCTGCATACGAATCACACAATCGTAGTCCTTGCAGCTTTTACTAAACGCGATTTGCTCCGTATTTCACACCCAGTGGGTTTGTTACGCAAGCTGTACAATCTCGGGGTATCGCGAGCAGTTTATTATTTAATTAGAGGCAGTACTGAGTGCACCATAAGGCGTAAAGCAACTACATCCGTTTCCCGAAGGCGACGCGGCGGTGGCGCGAGTGTCGCAACTCCTACGCGCTCTGTCCGCGCCGAGATACGATACTCCTTGCGACACTGTATTGTTTTCTGAATTATAAAAAGATTTTATTTAAGTTTCGAGTCAATGAAAACTGATACTTAAAGTATTATTGTAGCCAGCCATAGACACATAAAAATATTTAGATTAAAATCAAAACTAACTTTCATCATAGACTAGAGTGAGAATGTTTTTTGAGAAGGGAAATCATCCAGTGACTTCTGTCGCTCTAGGATGGATTCTGGCAAAATTATATAGGTACAGATGTCAATCTACGTACAAAGTGAGCTCGAGCAACGCACACATAGACACCGTTCACCAACGCGAAAACCGAGCTCAACGAGGATCATTACAACCGCAAGGATGTCACGTTTGAGACGCGCGTCTGTGAAATTTTGCAACTACCAAGATAATTTGTTGTGCATAATCCAGTTGACAACCCTAGTGCGCGCGACCGCCGTGCGTAGGTATGAAAAGTGAAGTACATACATGAGGTTGACTTCTGTACCTTTTTATATTGTGATTCTGGCTTGTCAGACGAAGTGAGGGACGGCGCGTTACCATAGCAACTACGGTAATTATCGTTAGATAGATACTAGCTAATGATGCCCTTCTAAAAAGGGCCGAAGTTAGTTACCAACTATATATTATAAATCCATGGCCTTAATGACAACACCTGTTTAATACATTAGTAGTCTCATATTGTACCTGCACAAATCGTGCTGTTTATTAATCATTAGCTGTAGCCACAGCTGTCCCTCTACACAGATGGAAGCTATCCATCTCGTAAATCTTGCAACAAGTGCCATCGCTAAAAAGGGAAGTGATATATAAATATAATAATAATATTCGACAACCATCACAAAACGCCACCTAGTCTCAAGCTAAGCAGAGCTTGTGTTATGTGTACTAGACAACTAATAAACATACTTATAAATATTTAAATACATACATATTATAAATAAATTACACCCAGACACAGAACAAATGATCGTGCTCATCACTCAAACATTTGTTCAGGGTGGGAATCGAACCCACGAACTCCGGCATAACAGTCAGGTTCACTAACTTCACTAACTACTAGACTGACAGGCCAGTCAAAGAAAAGAGAAGTGATGGGCCAGTCTACCCAATTTAGGATGGTACAGTCGCTTGTCGTGATGGTAATTTTATTATAGACATATAAAACGGAACTTATTTAGAATTAAATGCTAATACAGTATAAACGTCATCAGCAGTATAACATAAATCTGCAGAAGTGAATATTTGTGTCAAGTACAGAACTCGTCTTATTAACATAAAATAGTTAGTATTCAGTGGCTTGTTTAGGCCCCACACTAAATAATTTGCACCTACCTTAACTTTGATTTCAAGCATTTTATCAAACACTACTATAAGTTCTACGGGATCGTTTGCATGAGTTGCCCTAGAACGCAAAAGGCCACTGGAAAAACGGAAGTAGATACGTTTTAGTCAGTAAAAGACTGAAACTCTCTTTCCCTCTACTCAGAGCAAAAGTAGTTTTTTGATGAAATCGCAACTCAAAAAAAATACGTTATCCTTAAGATTCTGAAGACTTTATAGCACAATGGCTGACATAATTATGTCAACTTACCTCGATATTAATTATTATTAATAGACACATGTCTAACAAAAAAATATGTAAAATAACACAAGAATGCAGTGGTTTATTTAGACCTGACACTAAGCAATTCGCACCTACCCTTAACTTGTTTTCAAGTTACATCAACCGATATTTACATAATTAACATTCATGATCATATGGAATGTATAGCTAAATCGCCATCTAATGCCATTTGATTAGCCTCTTTGTAGGTTATGTTTGACTTTAATTACTTAAATTCCATTTGTATTTACGTAAGCAATTTATAAATGAGAAGGTTTATGAGAAGTCCAATTAAATTTATTATGATCAAGTTAGAGAACCAACAGAAATTATTACAAGTTATCTAATTTACCTTAGAACATTAAATTTAGCATTCCGTTAAGCTTAACCGAATACATCTCATTTCAGTTTCATATCAATAACCTAGATTTAATCTAAGATTCTTACTCCATACAAATTACTATCTAAATTTTATAATAGAACCTCAATTCAAGAGAGGCAAAAAGTGTCACACAGACTACGTATCAATTGCTGATCAATTGTCTTGAAAATGAGCTGCAATATTGCTAAAGAAATTTTAATACAAAAATGATTTCTGAAGCAGATGTAAGAGGTAGAATATTTCAGAATTTGTAAAGTATTTCATCAAGTTTCATCAAATTCGTTAATAAAAAATACTCAGCTGGAACAGTTTTAGCAACTTTAATATTTATGATCACTAGTGTAACAGTTGCTCTGCTTATAATTTATGAAACCAAGGATAATAAAGCGATGTGTGTAATTTAGTTAAAGCCTAAGTGCCTTCTTTCTCATCGTTTGTTTTGCAAAGCGTAGACGCGGTGGTATATGGAGTAATCATTTAAGGGGAACAAAATTATTGCATAGGAATCCATCAAAAGGGTTTGGTTGTACTTTGAATGCAATTCGATTTCTGTTCTCTGTGTTTTAAAATCTAATTAAGGTCTAAGAAGTCTATTCTTACTTAAGAACTATTTTTCTGAGCATATAAATGGATACAAATATGACTAAAAATGGAAATGTAGAAAAAGTTTTCAAATCTCAAATTCCATAAGAGTTAGAGTTCCACAAGGTACACAATTAGGCCCGCTTCTTTTTTTTCTCTACTTCCATGGTTTGCTTAACGTTTCAATCACCACTCTAACCTTGTTATACAGATAATTTTTATAACAGCGGGGTATTTATATTTTATTTAAACTTATAGCTAATACATACATACTAAATTATTCTAATAAAAATAAAGAATATATGTCAAATTGGTACTCACAGGCATAATAACATTTTTTGACTATCTTACCTGATCATAAATGACGAAGTGGTTAACGATGGAGCACTTTTGCCTAGAAGTAACCTATCTTAACTCAATCGTGACTTAAATACCCCTAGGTTGTAGCTACCGGGAAACACAAAATCGGACAAAGAATTCCACTCTGCTGTACACATAACATAGATATTTTTTCAAAACGCTTTCTTCGTATGGGTAGGAATTAAATTGCAAAACGTTTCAAAATATCATCAAAGTAATATTTTATTTTACATAGGCCTACTTGGGCACTTATAAAGCGTCAGAAGCTAGTGCACGGTTCCAAATTGGTCGTTTCCTATGGAGAAGAACTAGGCACTTAATAAAATTCCACCTCCCTTGTTCCAGGCTGGGTGAGCGATGAAGGGGTGGTTCGACGCATTCCGCGAGGAAGGCGGGCCGACCCTGTACGCCTACCACAACCGCACAGCAGTAGCGGCGGATGTGCCTGCGCTTGCGCTGCTCATCGCCGCCCTCACGCTCTACGTCGCCTTCCTCGCTGTCTTCCCCGGGATCAGGAAAGAGGTTGTATTCTTCATATGTTAGACATTACCTTAAAAATCTTCTTCTTTCTTTTTGTCTAATTGTTTCAAGGTCTGCTGAGTGCTGTTGAGCACCAGGCCCCAAAATTGAATTGGGAAAAGTGTTGTTGATTTTTTTAATATGAGTACAGTATCCTTTTATAAACATATATAATTACATATACACGCCATCCAGACCCGGAACAATTATAATGCTATACAAAATGTTTCTTTGTTTGTTTTTTTTATTGGTATCTATGTTCAAGTTTTCTATCTTGATCATTGTGGTCGTTACGGCCCTGTGACTACCGACACCGACGACTTTTAGAGAATCGATTTATTTATGAAGTGACTATGACTAACAACTCTTGCAAGGTAGACTCAGCCGCTGTGACATAATTATAATGCAGGCACAGGATGGAGATTAGTATGCAAAATATACAGACTATACTGCTATCTGCTATCAGATTTGTCATAATAAAGGATTTCGATGTTACCGACTAACAAATTGGTGCATTTTTGTTTTCCGTCTCCTTTATTTTATTTTTTTTGTAATTTTCATGAAATTCGTACTTCATAACATTCGAAACGATATTTATGTTGTAAACCAGGGTCATAACCAAGAGGGATTGCTCAAGAGCATAACGAAATAACCCGTAAAAATTTGTTGTTTATAAAAAATAGTGACAGGGACAGAAGGGGACGAAAATGCTGAAATTCATGCAATAGTGTAATTTCAACGGTTCTTTCATAATTTTTTTTTTTTATATTATGGATGGTAGGTACATGGACTATTGAAAAGAATAACAAAAAAAAAAGTTTCTATTTCAATCCGTCTTTGGTTTCAATACCTGAAATTGATATTGTCACTAAAACAGTAATAAATATGGTACAGTAATAAAAACGGCTTCAAAGTATCTATTTAATCGATATACCTACTTAAGTTTCAACGGGATGGGATATAAAAACACCGGCCAAATGCGAATCTATCTCGCGTACAAAGAGTTCTGTATCATCAGAAGCCAAAAACGGCAAATAAGTCACATTTGTTGTACTAGAGTCCCACTGAAATATTTATTTTATACTGTTTTTAATTTTTGTTAAAGAGCAACAGAAATACATCATCAACAGTCTGGCTACGATTCATGAGATACAGCCTGATGACTGAAAAAGGCACAGCGTAGTTTTAGCTATAGGGTCCCGTTTTTACCCTATGGATAGCCCTAAAAATTTCCATAATCATAATCTGTAACCTTTATTTTGCAAATTTAACTCTATCCAGTACCCGGTCTAATATTTAATTATGGCTAGACTAAGATATGAAGACTAGAAATGTCAAACCTTCACCTTCCTAAAGATTGACATTATGATAGACTTCTCTTACCCACACAGCACTTTAGATAAAGTTAAGCGATATCCATGATGTCATTGTCGACACTACTAAAGTTTGTGTAGCTACCGAACAGTACAGCCACTTGTAAGGTCTTAAATGGATTAGATAGTATGTAGCTACACAATAAAAAAGACGTTTTAAGAACATAAAAAAATACAGCTCCCTATAAATATACTACTATACTCCATCGTTAAAACAGACCGTCAAACATACAATCACAGGTTGATGACTTTGTTAGCATTCTTTTACACCTTTCAGCCTCTAATACATTAGTAGTTGACCTATACACAATAAAATAATAAAGCCTATTTATCTTGCTATATCTATGAACATTCTTGACATTGTAATGGCCATTGTTTTGTTTAATATTACACCTAACATAGTATTATCTCCACCTGATTGTACTATGAAGTGCGTTATTTACGAAACGTCTGCAGCCATCACGATAATGACTAGGTATAACTCATAACAGCTACATTAAGACCTATCCATTGTTTGTTACAGAGATTCTCAACGTTCACGATAGTCACACTTAGTCTTTTCGTCGGCACCGTCATTCTAGGTAAGCATTATGGAATATACAACTTTCAACTTTCTTTGTTCATAATTAGTGAGACGTAACCGCACAGTTTTTGCACTACAACTCTACAATTTTAACAGCACGTTTAAAACGTCAATCATTGCAGCAGACGCAACAGCCTTGGCAACGATTTTAACGACTTAATTACTCTCATTTGCCATGAAAATTCTAATGGTCACTTAATTAAAATGCAAGTACGTTGCTTAAAAACAACAAGAAACAAGATTATTTATTAAATTCACTAAGTTTTATTTACTAAGATAAAAACTAATAATCGTGTTTCGCAAACGTCTACGAAATAGTGAGGAAATATAAATTATCGTACGATTTATAGAGACTTACTATAGATGACGAAAATAATTGTTGATAGATACTTTACAATAATTGACAAGAAGATTGGGATGCTTATTTCTAAATCTTGCTTGACGTGCGTTAAAAACATACAATGCGGTCATAAAATATATACAAAGTGATATTTTAAAAATAATATATTTTGAGAATATCATTTGTTCAACATCATAAATTATGGCAGATTTTTTTGATATTAACGATAATTAAAGGGTAAACCGTAGCTCTTGATCAGGAAAAGCAAAATCTGGTTTGACTGGAAGCCGACCATAACAAGTCCATTGAGAAGAGGTTAATGATGTATGAGGATGAGGAAAAAACATTCCAAGGCAAAGATTAAAAGAACGTGAGTTAGACGAGTTAGAAATCACGTCTGTAGATAGATCTCAATGCTGGCAGAACTCTTCATATTCTGTTTCCTCTCCACAATCAAATTAAGATTTGCTTAGTAAAGATTTTGTAAATTTTTTCGTAATGAATCTGCCATTGTTTCGGGTGGCCGCTCGAGTGGTGAAATCAACTTGCCTTTTGCCATTGACCGCGATTTTCGTGTGTCAAACGCAATTTTGCTGCGCGCCTCATGCGTACACGTCTTCATCTCCTGATGCCATATGAATACATTCATTTAAGTATCCAGCACCAAAGTGAAATGCCAATTCGACTGTTCCAGATTACTTACGAGTAAGCGTCTCATACCGACACCAATTCATTATAAATTCAATGCAAGTTCTGATATTCCGGTTGCGATAATTTTAATAACGGTACAAGGCAAAACCGTGTTGTATGCAAAGTTTACAATTGCCATTACTGGAACTAGACTGAATAATGTTAGGTAGAAAGTTTCGATTGTCCGCAATCGTGAACTTTGATAAGTTCTTTCATAGATTTCAAGTTACGCGCTATAGGTCAAAGAGCAATATTAGTTTTTTCTTCTATGTTTAGACTATTATTATCAGTTCCTTTGTCATCGAGCCTCGTAGTTTTTATTGACTAATGTTTTTGTTGTGTTGGTTCCAGTTTGTAAGCATGGGTCGTCGTGGCACGTGTCGGGAGCCCGCGTGGCGCGCGCCGCCTACCGCGCCTTCTCGGCCGAGCGCCTGGACTGCTGGCTGGCCGTGCACGTCGGACTCGGCCATGTCAACGTCACGCTCACCGGTATGATTTGGAACATGTGCCAATTGAATAAACTAAATGACAAGTGTATTCACGCTGTGTCTAATTTACAGGGATCCATAATCTGGATTCGGTGGGTAACGCAGTTAACCAACTACATAACTTAGGTAGTCGATTAAGTAGCCTTTAACATCATTTTACAAGTGAAATCATAGTTTTATACCCATCTATATATTAAATCTGAGACAAAAAAAACATTGTAGAAATGATTATCACTGATGAATCCGAAAACATTAGTCCTCTTACAAGAACTTTTAAATTGTGTATGTAATTGTCCAATTCCAGCCCTATCCTGGGGCAACACGAGTGTGGGCGACCCGGGCGTGGACTACAACGAGCAGTTCCGCTGGGAGGAGGCCGGCGCCATCCAGGAGTTCTACCGGGACGGGTTGGCTCGAGGCCTGCCCTTCCCTCTGCTGTCCGTCGCCGAACACTTCGCCGTGCAGCATGAGGGCTTCGACTGGGGTGCTAAATACCGCGCTGCGGGATACACGACATCTACGTTGCTATGGTATGGATATTCTCGGCCTACTTCCTTATCTACTTCTTGCCTAGCTAGCCGGCGTATTGTGCGTCTACCAGACCTACGCAATATCCATACCAAACAGATGCTCTCCTGTCTCAACTTCCCAAGGATAAAGACAGCCATTCAATTCAAAACATTATTACTTTCCCATTGAAACCAGCAGAGTCGGTTTCATTAGCTCTTTGTATAGTTTTTAAGTCTATAAGAGATACTGTGGACATAAAAATATTTTTGTATTTATTTTATAAAATAAAATCACCTATGTATTACTGATTTTCATCTCAATTTAAGGAAATACGATCAAACCCAGTGTCTTTCTAATCCTCTGTACATGAAATCGTCTTTAAGTCCTAGTTCTGATCATGTTTCAGGACGGCGCTAGCACTATGGTTGCTGATGAACCTGCTGCTGGTGGTGGTGCCACGCTACGGCGCCTACGCCATGGCCACGCTCGGCGTGACGCTGTGTGCCGCCGCGGGGGGCTACTGGGCGTCGCTGCCTCACACGCCCCTCGTCGTGCGACTCGACGGAGCCATGCTGTTCTTCTCGCTAGGATGGTGCTTCTGGCTTGTGTTGATAGCAGGTAAGGTTTGTGAAGTTCGTATTCAACAGGTGTCGGAACATCAATGTGCTTTCAAAGTTATTGGTCTTACAGGGACTTTTTTATTGAGTACTAGCGACCCGCCCCAGCTACGCACGGGTACTGTTATTGAATATATTATGCATATATTATACACATAAACCTTCCTCTTGAATCACTATCTATGAATAAAAAACCGCATCAAAATCCATTGCGTACTTTTAAAGATCTAAACATACATAGAGACAGCGGTAAGCAACTTGGTTTTATATTATATAATGATAGAGCACGATATAATCACCGCTGCCGTCCTCACTAGGATGGTTCCGTCTTATTTACTCATTGAGATTTTCTTATGTTGTAATTTCGTAAAAGAGTTTCTCAAAACTATTGCCAAAAAACTACAGATCGTTTGAGTTAACTAAATAAACTACAAGAAAGTTAGTGAAGCAAAACTGTGTCAATGATGTTTATTTAACTAATCATCTATACCAACTTCTTCTGATAATTTTATCAGAAAAAGTATTTAAATAAAATATATATACATTTTTTATTAGACTGTATTATATAATCTTTAGAACTTTTTCGCTAATTCGAATATGGCACTCAGTAGTGTACAAACAGA
The DNA here is from genome assembly GCA_029852875.1 of Mythimna loreyi. NCBI lineage: Eukaryota > Metazoa > Arthropoda > Insecta > Lepidoptera > Noctuidae > Mythimna > Mythimna loreyi. Next base: position 14,760,195 of record CM056792.1, read on the forward strand.
ATTAAATTAAAAAAGTGTTTGCTTCACAATAAAATAAAAATTACAGCTACGTTCTGGGTCAGTATTTCAGAGCGAACTTAACCATATTTATTATTGGGATTATTTTTCTAATACTGGGTTCTATAATTATGTTTATGTATGCACGCCAGCCAATTTGTGTTCTGAGCGATTGATTCCCGAAATCCGGGAATCAATCCGCTAACGCCCAAGCAGTCTCAAAAAACAGTGACTTTCTGAAGGCCACTCCTCGGTAAAAGCTGGGTTAATAGATTTGAAAATAGTAAATATTTAACATAAATTCATGTACAGCATTATTAACATAGATTTTTTCATGTTAATTACATGAAAAAATCATATTTTCATAATCATACTTCTGTAAAAAAATATATTTTTTTTTTATTACTTTTTCCTACTCCTTCGAAACGGTTTGCATCTTTAGAAACATTTTTACACAGAAAAATTGGTGGTTTAGTGTTCTTCAGAATCTACCTACATAACTTAAGTAAATCTGGAGGCGCGGCACCGGTGCCCCAGCCAAGTGCAATCAATATTTCGCATAGAAAATCAATTTAAAGGTCAAAGTCAAGGTCTATCCTGGCGCTGCTGGCCGTAACGAAATGACGAATATTCGTTCGCCGCCTAGGCGGCCGTACAAGTATGTGTGCCTTTAATTCTGGCCAAATGTTCATGGGACTATACGTCTTAAAATATGCTATAGTGCTATGGACTATTATTTATTTATTTATTGTAAAGATGTTACGGAATTCCGGGTTCCGATTTTGGTATCGGTTCCGATTTCCGTTCCGTTATATCAAATATCCGATTTCGGCTTCGGTTCCCATAAAACCACCTCCGTAACATCCCTAGTTTATTGTATGTATATTATATTATACTGCATTGAATACCTTGGTACTTATGACAATGTCATTAATTCCAGGCTGTGTATGCGTGGCAGTGGGTCTGATAATAGCAATCCTGGACCTGGTGTGGCCGCACCGGTTCTCCACCGTGCTGGAGGTGGACTACGACACGCCGTACGACCGGCACGTGCTCATCGTCGACAGCCGCCAGCGAGCCAGGCCGCAGATACAAGCTTCCTTACCTACTAGGATACTAAGGTTGGTCATCATGAATGGATCCGTCTAAGTTAAAAGAAATCAAGTCCATATTGTCCCCATATGGACCCTAATAGAACATTTCTTTTCCACTTTTTATCTTACCACTTTGTCGGTGTGATTGATTTCAATATTAATACCAAATTTCAGCTTTCTAGTGCTAAAGATCACCGAGGTTATCCGCAGAGGGACAGACAGACAGACTAGGCGAAATAATAAGGGTTCTTAGTTGACTACGGAACCCTAAAAACAAGTTTTACTAAGGAACCCAACCTGAAATCGCGAAAAAAATCAGCAAGTTACATTTCATTAGTACATTTTGAACAGTTGGGCGAAAGTAAATGTACTGACCAACAAATCTTACACAAGATGTAGGTAGATCATAAAACATTGCTACCTGCATAAAAAAATCAATATTTTTGTCCCTAATACGTAGCGCTTCTGAACATTGCAGAAGATTGTCATCAAAGACTCGCGAGGAGACGCAGGTCTCGATGACAGTGGTGAGTGAGAACGAGAGGGGTCGGGACAACCCCGCCTACCAGCACGAGCAGAGGAAACCCAACTCACCGTGGAGGTACCCGCTCTTCAGGAGACAGATTGACAGGTAAAGCAAATGAGTGACAAAAATCTGAATATTCACTCAGATCCTACGATCGTCAAAACCACTTTAGGATGGAATGTTTAAAGTTCGAGGGACAAACGAAGGTTGAGAAGAACTGGTTAAGACTTATTTCTGAAGTTAGCTAATTTTATCCACATTAAGCAGGTGGATAAGATGAGAAGGCATTAATCTTATGCATCGCTAATATACTCGTACTACAGCTGCACTGCCGATATAAAACATTATTTTTAGTATAATTATGCGAAATCTGAATTAACTTTGTGATTTTTCATGCTACAGTTATTAAATATTGTACATAGATAGATTTAACTTTATTGTACACCAAAAAGTAACAAAACTTAGATCTATGGGTACAATGAATGGGTAGGTTCTTTGCTTAACAATACTATACACGTGTTTCGGGTTTTGCATATACTAAAAATAAGGATTTTTTCTTTGGTGCGGGAAATCGTCCTATAAAATCTGCCCTCGGGCGAAGCAGAATATCTCCTACTATTCCCGCTCCTAGAGAGGAGGCCTGTGTTCCAGCAATGGGAACATGAATAAGGCTAATGATGATGATGAACAAAACTATTTGCTGTCAGCGGCTTAACCCTCGTGAACGTATTCAGTTATTCCAAGGGAACATACTACTAGGATAAGAAGCTGCTGGACCATGCCCTGACATGGTCTGCCCGTGTGCCAAATTTCATCCAAATCCAATTAGCTGTTCGAGCGTAGAGAAGTAATAAATATGTTTCTATTCTATTCTATGTGTGATATGTTTCAGAGCGGACTCGGCGTCAAGCCTGGGATCAAGTATAAACGGTAACAGTTCCGGTATCAAGATGTCGCCACTGGCCAAGGGCGCGCTCCCGGCGTCGACGCCCTCCATCCCTGCGCATAGGTACATTACGAGTACTTCTCAGTCTTGTCGCTATGTTAAATAACCGCTGCTTGCTGAAATTTCTTTATAAAGTGAGTATTGGTCCAGATGTGTAAAACCGCCAGCTGCGAATCAAGAGCGTCGCCATTTTGTTTGACATATTCATAGTGTTTTTAGAGCGGTCAATTTTTTGAAAAAAGAATACGAGTTTCGATAAAAAAAAATTCTCCCGTTCCATCGACTGGAGATTGTTGTGGCTAGCACTCTTGTGCATCTGTTTGATAATTTTCCTCTTTTTCTTCTTTTGAATATAATAAAATGAATCCTGTTTAATTTTGCTATCTTCAGAGTAGGTATCTTCGAATGACAAACAGAATAGATAAATTTTAATCTTGCGATTTCATTATTTTCCAGGTACCGACCTCAAATACCAGCAGCAGAGCGAGTGAAGGACATGTGGTGATTAGTGTAATAATAGCATAATTTAATTACACGCAAATAATAATAGGTGTTGTTGGCGGTACGTCATCTAAAGTTACTGATCTCTAAGGACCTTGATACACGGTGAATAGACAAACCCACGAGTTAAAACAAATTGTTTAGTGATATAGACGTAGGAAATTATGTAGAAACTTCACAAAAGAACCATGTAAGTAAAATACTATATTAAGGGTCTGTTTTAAGAGACTGGATAAATTCAAAAATGGAATGGAATTTCTATCAAATTATCTGACTCCCATCCACGGACGCAAAACTATGAAACTCCGTCGATAAAGCGGCAACGTCATGCGTTGTCGTTGCCATTGCAGCCTCGTTTTGTATTGTAACGAATACGCGTCTATGAAGCTACGCGTTCGTCCCAAACTTAATCATTGATGGTAAAACAGGCCCTTATTGTATCTAAGAATTGGTTACCGGCTACTATGAAAATATGAAACGTCTTGTAAAAAGTTTTAATAAACTAAAATACCTGACTCAAAACTTCATGTTTCATATTTTTAAAGGAAACCAACAAACTTTGAAACCAATGGACAATACTGTTTAAAATTAAAAGAAGATTGTAAATATGTAAATTATAGTTAGGTAGGTATCTAAATTATGTATAACGAATCCGTCCAGTGTCATAAATTAAATGCCTAGGAAGTAATGTTGTGTACCTCTTGTAAGATTTGTATGTTGAGTAAATGTTTGACTGCATCGACACAAGTGAATGCTTTGTGCCATGTAACTAAAAAAAGACGTGTTAAATATATAACATTTAGGAAAGAACATAAAATATCAAATTAATGAAAGTACTTCAAATGTCAAAACTAAACTTTTGACTTGACATTAAGTTCAAAATTATAAAAAAAAAATCGACAACCATAGATATGAATGTAGAGGTTAATATCGACATATCAATTAAAATAAATGACATCGAATCAATTAAAATAATTCGGTATTCTATTACTAGAACGAAGTCATTTAGATGTACGTTTAGTTTTAAGTTATTTATTTCTTATTTTCAGTTCGAGTTGGATGCGTGAATGTGGTGTGTAGCCATTTGTATAACAATCACAATTATTTTCTACGTCACTTTAGTCCTAATACCTGCATCATGTAACACGCTCAATGTTGCGAGGATGTTTTCGCAACAGTGACCGTGTATTGTACCTACGATATGTATTTTAATTGTAACTATAGTGAGAATACAGTGTGAATGATTTAAATCGTATTTATTGTGATCGAAAAAATAATTAAACAAATTCGAAACACGGGCGCTGTGTTTTTATTTGAGAAATCGATGCCTATTTTCACTAACACTGAAATAGAAAATCTAATAGTATTACTGGAATTTCAACTCTCGCAAATAATTATAATCGGAGTTTCGAAAATCCACTAGCGTGCCTACAAGATCCAAGAAAAAAGTTTGTCATCGCCCAGTAATAGTGAAAATGGGCAAGAATTTTATAACCAAACCTCCCTAAGGGTGTCTACACACCTAAGTCGCTCGCACAAACCGTTTAGTGCCGGCTTTTGAAATTGTGAGTCAGACCATTTACCTGGCGGATTTTTAGTCAGTAAAAGTTTGAGACCTACTTCCTCTCACTCGCCTAATAGAGCGATTAACGTTTTAACCATTTTTTTCACTTGTTATTGCATCACTATTGAATTAGTGACGCATTAACCATAACATAACCTACCATCATATGTCTTCAGTGTGGAGATGTTATTTAACAATTGAAAAACACATTATAATTAGTCTGTAAGCCTTCTTTAATAAATAAAAAAAAAGGCCAGATCAAATCACAAAATACATTTATTATCTCTTTATAATAGACACAAAATACATGATCATACTTACAGAATTATTGGAAACTAACTACTGGCACAATTATGAAAAGTTATGTATGTACGTACTTATTAGGTATTTCAAAGATGTACGAGATAAAGGAACTCAAACCACATATTTTTCTATTGAATTCAATAGATCGTGACTATTTCTGTAACTATAAAAAATAACTATATTAGGTATCTGACTAACTATTGGGTCATATAGTACTCTGTCACACGTGTGCTGAGTGCGAGTTCTTTTTACGTTATAGTGATCGAAACGTTTAGTGCTTTTGGCTCTCTGATTGGTTAAAGAGCTTGGACCAGGCCAATCTGAGTGCCGAAAGTCATAAACGTGTCGATCACGTTAACGTAATACAAACTCACACTAGGCATTCTGAGTGCGAGTTGTTACGTTAACGTAATCGAAACGTTTAGCGCATTTGGCTCTCTGATTGGTTAAAGAGCTTAGAGCGCGCCAATCGGAGTGCACTCTGATTTCATTATGTTGCAAGGGCTATACAATGTTTCCAGCTGTTCCAAGGTTTCTAATCTGTCAGCTTAAAGGTTTCACGAGAGCATTACGTATTCAGATATTTTAATAACTAGAGTTACTATGTTTTCAAGTACTTACATTTCGTCTCCTCGTCATTTATGAAACCTTTTAAATAATTATCATAGACCAGCTAATGGGACCACTTGCATAAAAAGATTAAAAAATTACAGATAAAAGACAAATAGGAAAATACGCGCTTTAGACGTGGAGTTGCGGATACCAACCCAAATTCAATACAAGACAAATAGGTATGTAAGTATATGAAAAACAATATGAAGTATATTTGTATCTATCTTCATTAGAAGACAACATTATTAAATATCCTAGAGATCAAAAATCCCTAAAAGGAAATAGATTTTGGCTAAATAAATTAAAAATAGAATTTGGCTTCGTTTTGTACTATGCGTTCCAAATAAGAAAGGGATCGATAACCAAGATGTGACGTCACGCCGTACTGTCAAATCGAAGATATTTTTGCAAAATATAAGAACTCGGAGATGAGTAAAATTGAAAAACTGGATTCTGATTAAACTTTTTTCGTTTACAGTTTATAAACAAATTAAATTTTTCGTAAATAAATCAAATTTAAAAAATATCTTGCCTTCATTTGACAGTAAATCGTCACAACATGGCAATCGATCCTATTCTCATTTGGAACGCATTGTACAGTACTATATTTTTAAATAGTAAATGGCCTGGTCATCTAGGCCTGTTCCTTAACGAGGTGTTCCAGGTTCAGCTGGCACAGGAACGCGCTCCAGTTCACGTAGCCTACTTGGATCTCTAACTCCGCATCGCCCCACAGCTTACACTATAAAATATGAAATAGTACTCAAAGCTTGTACATCAGTTCTTCTCTTACGTTTACAAAATTATAGAACTCTATGCGCAAGGTCTCTGTGTAACTTTCTTCATAATCAGTATAAAACTGACCAATGGTTAACACGCCCTCCGGTCGTCTGGTAACAGTCCGGACCGAGCCCAAGTCGTCAACGGCGCGCACTGTTCCCGCGCGCCTCAAGGAGTTGTCAGCAAACTGTAGGGGCCCCTACCGACCTTACAGGGTCGAAACCTCCTGGGGCTAAGGATTGATGCGAAAGCGTTACACCGGGGCTCTGGGACCATGTTTGTTTAGTCAGTAAGAGTCTGACACAGTTTCCCGCTTCGTCTCCGGGGACACATGTCGCTCGACAAATGTTCTTAGTGGTGACGAGGCTTAACTGTCTGTGTGTGTCTTATCCCATGGATATCTCTTTAAAATCTTACCTCAGTGTACTTGAGGGGTGGTGCATGGCGCACGACCTTGTCGTAGTCGGCCTCAGTCAGGTTGAACACCGGCCGCGTCTTGAAGTCCAGGAAGTTCATCAGGTCCTCGTACTGGATGTTGCAGTTTTCGTCTTTGTGCAACCTGACACAACAATAATTTTCCTTAAATGCAGAACTGCAATGATATGATGTCGAATCGAAATTTATTCATTTTAGATCGTTTCAATCCCGTATAAAATTAAACAAGTTTTCAATGAAAAATTTTTTTTTCATAACAAGCTTTTATAGCGGTGGTCTATGCTTATATAAATAAAACTCGTCAAGACGATTCACACGAGCCCAAACTCGACGTGGTTGTGCCGTTTAATTACAGAGTTCCTATGGCTACCTCGCGATTCCATCATCAGATCAGCTCCATGTCATCATAATATTGCATTGTCATCCGAACTAAACGTGTATACTAAATTTCAGCTCAATCGGAAACGGGGAAGTGGATCAAATTTAAGTTGCAAGATTTGATTACAGAACGACAGACAACGGGACAGGTGAAAGTAAATAAAAGCTTGTAAAAATGAAGTACTTTTCTCTAAACTAGATTTCGTTTACGCAAGTACGAAATTAATTTCTTTAAGTAAACATCAGCTGATCAAGGTTAATGACCTATAATTAGTTAGTACGGTACGCAATGACCGACAACTCGTCTGGGGATTAAAACGATCAAAATTTAGCCATGTATAAGTCCTTCAGGCGGACAAAAATTTACAACCCGCTTCAACAGCTGCAAGCTTCTGTGCCCTAAGATTTCAACACTTTCGTAAAAAAACTGTCAGAATTTCAATCTGCACTAAAGGTCTTAGAAACACATTCATTGTGAGTAAAGCTGCGAAGTGGAATTCCCTGACGGAGCCTGTGTTTCCCGATAGCTACAACCTGGGGATCCTAAGTCAAGATTTGTACCTTAGTACCTACGTTTGATTAGGTAAGCCCGGTCCATCGTCGCTTTCAATCACCCCCCTAGCAAGTTACGATCGTTTCGTTATCGTCGAACGCCTTGAGTTGGGCACGCCTCCAATTCCTTTGATCTGACGTCATCTTAACGCCAATCACGTAGTTAGAACAAAGAAATTGGAGGCATGGTTAATTCGAAGCATTCAACGTTAATGAAACGATCGTAACTTGGCTAGGAGGGCAGGTGAGAAAGTGGTCAAGTGCGAATCTATCAATAGCGGTGCTTTTTTAGCACGAACTATAAGGTTTCTATGATCTATATAAAGTAAAACTTACGTTAAAAAATCAATTTTCGTCGATTTGATATAAACGTGGCAACCTACTGGCCCCAAAAACTTTGAAGGAAGCGGATTGAGTAGAAGAAGAAGTAACCGTTGATATTATTAATACTAGCCTAACTGACAGTACAGTACACTCACACTTGCAGCATACAGTCCAAGAGATCAGTGTTGACGGGCAGGCGGTGCGCGCGCAGCAGCTGCCGCATTCGGTCCACACTCAACACGCCGGAGCCGGTCTCGTCAGCGTGCATCAGACCCTCGCGCAGCCGGTCCCGGTCATCCCATATACCACGTGTCAACTCCGTGAATACTAGGGACCTGGTCAACACGAGGAGTAAAAGTGAGTTATTTAGTCCCGAGGATTTTTTTGGCGACCGAGCAGAGCGAGGTCGCTAATAGATCGAGGGACTAAAGTTCTACAGACTAGTGCGTTCGTGTTTTCAAGTATTTTTTAATGGATGATGTAGAAAGCGACAGCTTTATCTTTATTATAATAAATAATCGCTAAGCGAAAATCTCGAGAACAGCTGAACCGATTTCGCTAATTGTTTTTTTGTTGGGTTTTTTATTGTCAGGAGTTAGAAGAGAGTTGTCAGGAGAATAAATAAAGCGAATTACACTACGTATGCTGCTATTTTTGGATGTGCAACACCAGGGGTATCGTCATAGATATCCATAGATGGGTCACTTATCATATACTTGAAATATCAACATTTTTTCATCCAATGACCTTTCTCGCTTTATGGTGGAACGAGAGGGTGTGAAAGAATTTTACTGACTTAACACCCACCTTTGACCTTCAGTAGTTCTTTACCACTCAGGGCTACAATCAACTCTTTCAAACGTACCGGAAGCCCCCGGCCCAGTCTAACATCTTCACAAAGAGTTTCAATACTGTAAGAATGACGTTAATACATTTCACAATCACGACATACCTGACCATTTCCCTGCGCGGAGAATGTTCCTTGCCAGGATCACCTCTAAAGAATCGTATCAGAGTCACAAACTCGTGCTCTGTCATCTTCTCACACATTATCTCTTTCATCGCTTGTCTGTAAAAAGATTTCTATTTACTTAATTAGCCATTGCTTTTGTTTTTGTGTTACCCGTCAAAATAATCAATGACCGTCGACAGGACCAGACTATTATACATTCTCTGTGAGCACTAATCTAGTTTCAAAACTGAAGCTGTTTTTGTGATATGATAAAATAATTATTTAAGAAAGAAAAGGTACAGCATCAGGCACAAACGCAATACACACGATACAAAAATTAAAAAGCAAAAAAACTAAAAAGTATTATTCTCACGACTGCACCAAAGTAGGTCCAGTTCAGCATGAATACCAGACAACTAGTGCCTGACGCTGGTTTTAGATTACGGCTGTGACGCAACGGACGTTGGACTTATTTCGGAGGTATTTATTTGGTTTGGACGTATTGCGTAATTTCTTGGATAATAAATAGAGAATCCACCTCCAGTAAAATGCCATCTACACCAAAGCCAAAACGGTCAACCTAAACGCAATAGGCCTGCTTGCTAACAGACATAGGTAACACATGGTACTAGTACATTCCCATGTAGCGACATCTATGACGCCACATTGGAACTACAAGAAATCCTGCATCGCGCAATGAAAGTTCTCCGCGCGATTAGAACATATACGACAGCCCGAAGTCAACTATCGGGCAGTAGCCCACCAGACTATAACACCTGTCTGGTCGGAGGATCCTCCCTTTTCAACGGAGGTATGTGGGACTTTACTCTCTGTTCCACCTACCTCCAAACCCAGATAAGCTCAGCACGCTAAACACGCGCAGTCAAGCACTAGTCTATAATTTAAAAAGACACTACCTCACAAAGAGATCCACGAAAAAGGCCTTTCAGTTAAATAGGCCACATCCCACAAGTAATACATTGTTTACTTACTTGAAACATCTAACAGACATAAGATCCTTATTCTCCTGTGTAACAGCTTCCATATATTTTGCTACAAAATTCTTATAGCCATTTTCTTGAGAAGCCAGTACGCGGCGAATCTTGTCCATTATCAAAGCTATGTTCGCCATTGGATACTGGGAAATATAATCATTAAGATACGGTTAGTAGCGTAAAACGGGGTAAATAGAAAAATTTCGGGGGTGAGTAGAAACAACATTTTGTTGTATTTTTCACGTTATTTAAAAATTGTTTGCAACATTTAAATATTTTTGTAAATTCAATATTCCAAACAAACTACTAAAATTAGAAATATGAAATCGAAGTAATAATACTAATAAAAATTTTGTTTCCATTCACCCCTGAGTTTCTATTCATGTATATCTCGTCTGTGCCAAAATCCAAACATTACAGGGAACGAAAAAAAGGGTTTTTGACAATTTGTCTCAAGGTTTTAAATGTATAGGATTTTTTTCAATAGTCATTAACCATAACCACTATGTCACTTAACTGGATTATTCCATACGAGGTATAAATTCTACAGCGACACTATTTTTTACGAATCTGAGTATGAGAAAATTGCTCACCTGTTCAGCGTTAAGCTCCATGTACCGCAGAGCATATTCATCAGCACCAATGAGTCGGAACTGATGCTTGTTGATGACCAGCTCATTGCCAATCCACATGTCCTTGTCCGTATACGCCGGAGGCTCTTTAGGCACAAAGAAATTCACGTCTGGTAGATACATTTTTTCACGCCTGAAGAATGTTCCACCCTGTCGGAATACGCTTATGATTACACCATTCGCTTATGATTGAATGAATATAAGTAATATTCCTAGTTCAACAAATGCGAGATCAATTTAGATGCGATTTGAATTTATAATCAGAGCCATCTTATTTGCCGCGTACTTTAAGCGGTCATAAAACAAGCTAGAACACCGCGTAGCATTCATAGGTGCTAGTAAAAACTGCCTGATTGCGGAGCATATCCATCTACTTTAATTATATTGCTCTACAAAGATCACAGATGGCGGAGAAAATAATGCTACAATTTTTCATAATAATTGCTTACCAAATATCCAGAGTTGCGCTCGCCAAGTTCAGCAACGGCAATAGTATCATCACACAAAAAATATTTGACGATAAAATATCGTCGGAGATCGTCGGGGTTGTCCGTAATCATTCGAGCTGCAAAACGCAGCACGTGCGAATCAAACCCAACCCTGAAATATGTCACAAACACTGTTTAGTTTTTTTTTGTTTTTTTGAGCAGCTCATTTTTTTAACTCTTGCCTATGTGATATAAGGTATAAGGGTTGTTTACACATCCACGATCAAATAGATAATCCATCTCGTCTGCGCTTCAGTCACCTAATAGGGGATTGAAGAGCTAAACGAGATGGGATACCCAGTCGCAAACACACGACCCTGACGAACAGGACACGAGAATACTTGTCGGACTAATCCAGCCAAGACGGTTAAAGGGTAACTTTATTTCTTTTAACTGTACTATAGTAAATAATATCTTTGATGACTGTTTGTCCTATTGAGATATTAACCTTTCGAGTACCGTAATTATAGACACAATTAAAGACGATAAGTGTACGAACACTCCACTCCGTCCTCTTGGGGCTTAATGAACTGAGCAATGTCTGCGTTAACGTCGAACGCTTTGAGTTGGCCACGCCCCTACTTCCTTTGTATTGACGTCATTTCAACGCTCAGTGACGTGATCAGAACAAAGACATTGAAAGCGTGATCAATCATCAACTATAACGAAACAAAAGACAATAAAAGATAGTAACTTAGCTAGTGGGGCTGATACTAAGGTGTATAGACATTCAAGAAATGTTACCTATCCTTATTTAAGAATTTGATAAAGTCTCTATGTGGTGCTTTAGGTTCAACAGTGCGACAGTTCTCAGCCGAGTCCTCATAGCTGCCATATCCATTCCAGGGTGGTAGTTCACGGTCAGACATTTCAACACTGATACATTCCTTGCTATCGTCGCGAGGTGGCGCCAACGTGGTGAACGTGTCTAAAAATATTTATTAATTTGTCTAATATGTTACTTAATTATTTTTTAAATGAACTGTAATAACAGACTTCTGTAGCTGGCAGTTTAGTAAACATAATGGTGTCACTATTCCAAATTTGAATTTCCCTGCAGAAAGCTGATCGAAGAGAAAGGTCCGAACCTACTGGGGCCAAGAGTTTGAGTCTGAAAAGAAGGCTTGGCCCTGGCATGAAACTATGAAAGGCAACGTAGGAATGAGATGGGTTTTTAGTAATTCATCATAATTTCTGTACCTACTTAATGCCAATTTTTTTTTTAACAAAAATAAGAACTTTTTTTTATCAACTCACCAAATCCGTACGTGACACGATAATACTCCTTAGTATAAGGGTCACAGTCGGTTAGGACCACGTTGCGTCCGAACACATTGAGGATGGCGCCAATGCTGAGGTCCGCGGGAGAATACGACGGTGTCGGCGGACCGCCAGTCATTTCTATCTTGGGTGGTATTTTCTAAAACGTCATCAAAATTAATAAGAAAAAATAAGAACAAAAGCTTTTCCATATATTCGATTTCACGATCATCATCATCATCATAAAAGACGTCCACTGTTGGACATAGGCCTTTCCCAAGCATCGCCACAACTACAACCGGTCCTATGCTTTTCGCATCCATCGGATTCCAGCAACCCTGCTAGTCATCGGTCAAATTCGATTTAGTCTTACGAAATTAAAAATCTTCAAAAGATTCATTAAGTATTTAAATTAGGCTGAGGGCTATCACTTTAGCCTGCGGGATTGTTCGAAAGAGTTACCTAGACTTGGAACGCATAGAGCAACTGAACGAACACAGCTCAAATTGGTTCAGTCGAAGCGCCTTGTCACTCAACCCAGAGAAAAAGAAGTTAAAGAGAATTAAAAAAAACTTATTTCGATAACCTATAAAATAGAAGAAGTAATGATTTGGAGCAAGGTTCCACAAATATCAATGTAAATAACTTACGCGAGGTAGGCGCATTCTTTTCAAAAACATCGGTCCGGCCTCCATGCCAGAATTTGAACCTATTGTCTCCTTGATCTCCATAGTATCGTCAGCCAGAAAATAGTGGATCTCCAGGTGATGCAATGTACCAAATTCTGTATCACGATCATCCCAGTAACCGTAAAACCTAAAACAGATGATATTTAAAGTAATAAATTGAAACTTGTATACTACATAAACAACATTTAAAAATAAAGTTTAAAAACTAACACCCGACTACTTAAAAACACGCTCTAAAAAGTACGAAACAAGAAAACAAGAAAGCCGTGGTCGTATACCACTTTTTTTAATTTATTATTCTTATGGTATACGACCACGGCTTTCTTGTTTTCTTGTTTCGTACTTTTAAAACTAACACCCGACGTGTTAGTTTTTAAACTTTATTTTTATTTAACATATTTTGGAGTTCTAAATAGGTTAATCTTGGGTTCATTGATTTCTCAGCCCATGAATACAGGTAAAGTCACAAGCAAATGCTAGTAATATATATATATATTCAAAATGTACAAGTAAAGCGCTTTCAAATGATACCAAACACGGCATATTTATCTTAACTTTATTTTTTTACTTCGTATGTTTTGTCCGCTAGAGGGCGCCATATTAGATTTTGTGAAATCCCATATAGCCTATAACCAGCGGACAATTAAGACGCTTCTAATGATATGTCATTTGTCGAATTCTGATAAGTAGTTTAGAAGTTACGAGGGAACAGATGAACATCCATACCCACATACATACATACATACATACATACAGGTCAAAATCATAACCCTCCTTTTGCTTCGCCGTAGTCGGGTAAAAATTGAAAAAATGGCTACAACGGCTTTAGACTTCATGGCTTCGATCATCAATGTATAAAATTACCGATTTTGTAACGAAAAAGAGCCCGACAAATATCATCACAAAATATGTAATTCTGTGATGATATTTGATATCAGTTTGGTCCAATGGTAGGCGTTGAGATATGACAGCGCTCTAATTTAAAATTAGAATATTCGCTATTGTTTATTTTGTATATTAAACCTTATTGCTTACAAAATTGGTTTAATTTTTCAACAAATATTTTGGAACAGTTTTAATAACGAAAATTGAATTTAGAATGTAATTTTTTTTAAAGCAATTCTAGGCCACTTATACGTTATGATTTTGTTCTTAATACTTGATCCAATACATCGATGATCGAAAGTTTTAGACCATTAAAATAGTACATTTTGAAACTAATTAAGAAATTTTGTCACTGCGACCAAAATGGTATTCGCCGGAACCGCAGGCAAGGGTGTTACGAATACTGCAGCGACCAATTTCTACGTGTATCTTTCACGTATTTTCGTACCTACTTACATAAACATTTCTTCTATTTTCTTCATCAAAAATAACTTACACCTGAGCTGGTAATTGGATGTTTTACCTACCTCAAAACTTGTCTGTCAAATTCCAAAAATTGTTTGAAAGGTCTATGTTTTGGAGGCTTCCTGCGGTCTGGAGTTCTCTAAAAATATAATTTCTTTATTAATTGAGTACATTAAAATAATAAACATATAATTAACCTTATATTGTGCCCACTAATGGGACTCAAACTTCCTCTTCCTCTCTAGAAAGAGGAATGGGAAGTAATTTACCACGTCTGCCCAGTGCGGGTTTGTGGATGTCACACCTCTTTGATTTTTTTTGGTTTTAGGACATGCAGGATCCTCACGATGTTTTCCTTCGCCGTTTTAAGAGCAGTGGTGACGAAATAAATTAAATAAAGTAATGCGTCTGGCTGGATTTGAATTTGAACTCGCGACTACAACTCATAAATCAGGGCGATTACCACTCGGCCATCACTGCTCTTACATTGAATCAGTACTTATACATAAGAAAGTAAAATATCACTTACTTCAATAGCGTCTGGATATGGTATAGGATCTGGCACATTGATTCCCAGGCGGTTTAGAAACACTCTCGTAAAGTTGTCGCAATTTAGGATCTGTAACAAATCATTACAAGTTGTAGTTCAGATATTAATTAAATACTATTGCTACTTATCGAAAGGAAGTTTTATAACGTCATTACCTTGAAATTTTTCCCAAAGAATGTAACTTCCTTCCCAATATTGAGATCCAATACATCGTAATACAGATCATAACTAAACGGAAGGCGGATTCTTTGGCGACTGATCATTGTCCCTGAACAAATAAAAAAACCATTACTTTATGATTGTATTCCTATTTTCTTTATTTTCCCATCCGTATTTTAAACATAACTTATAAAATGTCAGTTTAGGCATACCTAAACTGACACTAAGTAAGTTATGTTTAAAATCCTTGAAGTAAGAAGCTAGACTATTAGGTATACCTACACTGACTGCTATTACGAAGGACTGTTCCCTGCAGAACGTGTTCACTGATGGAATAAAAAAAACAGCTACAGTCCCAGGTGTGTCTTCACTGATGGAATAAAATAGGTACAGTCCCGGGTGCGTTAACTTCTCGGAAGATATTAACATTCACATAACCACGGTATTGATAGTCATAGACAGTGTTCTTATTACCCTGGTAACTTCGGTCATCACAGCATGGTCACAGCATCACACATGGGTGTCATCAATGCCTAAACCAGATTGATAAACAATACAGTAACCATTCCAAAGGATAGAACGGTTTCTAAGGCAAATAAGCAGTTAAAAACTCGCTAGATGAGGTTCGAATATAGCAGCGATGAAGCCTAAACCCATTGCGTCATTCTTCTTGGATTGGACATTTACGCAATTTGAGAGAGAGAGTCAGTACGAAAAGAGAGTATAGGCAGACTACTTATTATTACCAAAATATAATATAATAATAATAAACATATATATATATATATATATACACATATTTACATCTCGAAGGACATGTTGCGTCCTATATGGCGTTTTTTACCGATGATGCTGCGTCCAACTGACTTTGTGCGTCCGGAATACGGACGCAAGATTGACCGACCCTCATTTTTAGCCCAAGGGTCCCTTATGATCATTAGAATGCATGGGCAAAAAATTGGCATGGACGTAATTCCATCACTACAATGCTTTTTAGCGTATAATATAGTTCCGCCGTCGTCCGACCGAAAATTGGAGGACGCTAGTGTTCAGCGTATAATTTACCGCGTATACTTTGAGTTCAGTTCACCGATCTCATCGTGTCCATTGAATATCGTACTTAATTTGTAAAGTTTTTATCATGTTTTCGTGACAACAATCTTGCGTCTCTTAAATATCCTTAAACGGGCACTAGGTACGGTGTCTGAGGGGCCCATTCGGGGTTGACGAGGGACGCATGGCTTCAGCGCGCTCGCGTGCCGAGTTTGTAAAGAAATAGACTTGTGCCGGCCGTGATGCAAGCTTGTCACCAATGTGAATTATTTGCAAGTGCGTTAAAAGTGGTTATTTATTTGGTCTATTATTATAGTCTGTTAGTGATGACTATTATAATATACCAGCTGCTACCCGCGACGTTGTCTGCGTGAAGGCTCTACAGCTCCAAAACTACCTAAGATGGCACTGTCGCTATAGCATTATAAATAAACAACTTTTAAAATAGCATTACATCAGCCTTATAAAGTTCCCACTGCTGGGAAACAGACCTCCTTTCTAGGAGAGGGAACAGGCCAAAATCCACCACGTGGGCCCAATGATTTTTAAACGGTTTTTTTTCTTGGGTCAAATTTAGTCATTCAAATTTCACCCTCTTCCTGTCAACTGATTAATCTGAAATTTTGTATACACTTTGGATTCATTATCATTATAAATTCAAAATGGGCGGCGCTACAAAATGGCGGATAAATTATGTTTTATTAATCCCAACAGTATGGGTATCAAATGAAAGGGCTCAACAAGCAGAATACAATATACTATAAAAAATTGAAATCCAAGATGGCGGCCGCTACAAAATGGCGGATAAATTATGTTTTATTAATCCCATCAATATGGGTATCAAATGAAAGGGCTCAACAAGCAGAATACAATATACTATAAAAAATTAAATCCAAGATGGCGGCCGCTACAAAATGGCGGATAACGTAGGTTTTATCAATCCCATCAATATGGGTATCAAATGAAAGGGCTGAACAAGCAGAATACAATATACTATATAAAATTAAAATCCAAGATGGCGGCCTCTACAAAATGGCGGATAACTTAGGTTTTATCAATCCCATCATCATGGGTATCAAATGAAAGGTCTCAACAAGTTGAATACAATTTACTATGCAAAATTGAAATCTAAGATGGCCGCCGCTACCAAATGAAAAAGAATAAAATAAATTAATTAAAAAAAAAAAAAATATTAAGAATTATTTAAACAGAATGCGAAATAAAAACTAAAAACTAGAAAATAAAAATAGGTAAAAAAACTTTTTAAGTCAATTGTCTGTCAATTGGCTGTATTTTAGACAATTGACGTGCCCCACGGTTTTATTTTAGTCTAGTCTGTGCATATGTTTATAATTCCCACGACTGTATCTATTTTATTATTTTTTGGTTTTTAGTACATTTATCTTAAACATTGCAATGTATGTTTAACATAAAACCGTTTAACATAAAACCATTAAACTTAAAAAGTTTTTTTACTTATTTTTATTTGGTTCTAAGACATTCACAGTCACAGTTTCCTTACAATAGTTTTCCTTCATCGTTTTAAGAGCAGTGGTTATGAAATAAATTATACAGAGTAATGCGCCTGGCTACAACTTGTAAGAGTCGGAGCCTTTACCACTCGTCCACCACACTACGGTGGTAGTTATGCTGCCAGTAGCCAAAATGTAAAGAGAGTCAGGACTGGTGACGCGGGAGCAAGCGACGTACAGTTGCCCGCGTGAGAAGCAACTCGTCCTAAAGTTGACACCCACTGCACTCAGTGTCTGCCCCTGTGACTTATTGATGGTCATCGCGAAGCAAACACTTACAGGGAACTGTACGCGCTTGAACTGGAACGGGAAGTTATGAGGTACAAATACTGCCTCGCCGACGCCACAACCCGTAAGAAGTTTTGCCTCAATGGTGTGTCTGTGCAGCAGATGACTTTTAAGATGGATATCGTTACATAACTTTGGAGGAGATAGGTTCAGAAAGGTGGACTCCGACTTTCCAGCTTGATGGTATGCGCTGGAAGTCCACTTGCTAGCTAGAAGCTCAAAAATCCTACGTTGCTCCAAAACCCATCTTGCTCGACGACAGGGTTTATCGAAGTATATAGACCACTGCGTTCCCCTCAATTTCCGAGAGGATGCATTCGTTAATTGCTGCAGCCTGATCATTTTTGGATGTGAAAATGGCCTGCTCAAACAGCGAATGAATTCTTCTAAGCTGGATAACACTCTATCGAGAGACTCTGGAAGCACCTCCCATCCACCTCTCTTGCAATGGGCTTTGACTCGCGGCGGACTTTGGCAGTGCCCATGATCCGAAACGAAGAAAAGTGGCAGGCGGTCGCCTCCTTCTGCGAAGCAGTAATGCTAGCGGCTAAAAGAGGGGGCCGACCGCAACAGCCACTGTGTCTCCGATCTCAATTTCCGGCCACCGTAGGCGCGGGCTTGCGGCCGGCGAGCAATGGGTAGCTCGCTGTCCGCCCATCCGGTAACCGTTGGGACCGAGCCCAAGTCGTCGACGGCGCGCACTGTTCCCTGCGCTTCAAGCAGTCGTCAGCAACTGTAGGAGCCCAGCAGGGTCGAAGCCTTCTGGGGCCAAGGGTTGATGCGAAAGCGGAACACTGGGGCCCTGGAACTAAGACAAGAAATCCTTCTTGGGTTCCCGCTCCGCCCAAAGGCGGGAATCGTAATTTGATGATTTTTCCCACCATAAAAAAGGTAGAGTGCCTTCGCCAAGAGTTAGGATGACATCAGAGAATTCTCGAGCACGTGCATTGCTGCCCAGCCTAGCTCTCAGACTAATGGCCAAGCGCAGCACATAAACTCGTAACTACAACGAAGACTGTTTTAACGAAGTATTCACCTCGGCAGCCCTCGTTCCCCAAGACAACACGGGAAGCGTTTGCCCGAAATCCCCACTGAACAAACTGTGACTCCACCCATCAAATGTTCGTTCCCGGGGATATCTTGTAGGGTTCTGTTCTCGGCCTCAACTTCCTTCCTATTGGCCATTGTACGGTTATCCCACATGATCAGAGAGCAATCCTTAAGTACGTGTCCCTTATCGCTGTAACGTGACACACCACAAACAGGCGTTTTGGCGCTCTCTAAATCGATGGGAATTTTAAACATGGTATATGCTGTCTTACCACCCGGAAGTAGTGTGGCATCGATACCCGATGACGTGACTGCAATAGCAATATTGCCTTGCGTCCTGGCCTCTCCAAGTATGCTATGTTTTTCCTGGTCCAACAGGGGTAACCCAAGAAAAACGTTTTATCCTGGTTTTGCACAACACTTTTAAGGTGTGGTGTCATAAATTTGTTTTTGCTCGGAAGAGAGCAAAGCGACACGGTCATTTCGTATGGTGGTCATTTCGCTCGGATCGTAATTTGTCTCAGCGTTATACTCTCGATTCCCATAGTCTTGATGCGGTGAGGATTGGGGAGCTGGTAATCCATATTTGATCAGGGGATTGCCGCCGATAGAAATATCCACATCTTGAAGTGAACTGAGACAGGTGTTCAGCACACGATCATCAGTTACATCGACTCCGTCTCCAGTAGCACGCCTCAAAGCTCGTAGAAAATCTTCAGACAGATGATGGCGATATTTTAATGAACATAACTTTTTTGTATCTAATATTTAACACCGCATTTTTTTTTATTGTCTTTCTCAAGATTTTGAGGGTTTTCTGGAACTTGAATTTTTCAAAACGAACTATAGGTACGATACAACTTTTAGGAAGAAAATGCACATTACCATCTATGAATTTTAAGAATAACTAACTACTACCCTTGCCAGCTTGATTAAACTTAAATTATTAATTTAGAAAAATTGTTAAGATGTGATTTGATTTGATTTTTATGAAATCTCATAGATGGCGCTGTTTAAAATTGTCTTTATACTTCTAATCTACACTAATATAATAAAGAGGTAAAGTTTATGTTTTTGTTTGTAGGAGGTAATCTCTGGAACTACTGGTCCGATTGGAAAAATTTTAGCAACAATAGAAAGCTGCTTTACTCCTGAGTGACATAGGCAATATTTTATGTACGCGGGCGAAGCCGCTGACAAAAGCTAGTATTTATTAAACTGCTTTCACTGTCCAGGTTAGGAACATAGTTTTGAACAACGAATAATGGGAATCTTTATTATTTACCTACATAAGTTTTCGTACCAAGTTTCAAGTGAAGTGCCAAGGAATAAGATTTTCCCATACAAACTTTAACATCCCCTAAATTTGCACTGGGGGTAGGTACTACTGAAAAATAAAATATGCCAGCTTTGATAACTAATTTAATAAGTAATGTTTGTAGTAAGTTTTGAGTCGATCGGCCCACGGAAAAAAAATTAAAACCTTGCATCCATTGCACCATTTAAATTCAATATTGCTTACTTCCCATAACTTACTGCGTGATAATATGCCTTCCTTGGTTTACAAACTATCCAGTAGTTTTGGCGTGAAGCTGTACCATACACACAGAAAAACAGATAAACAGACAAAAATTCTAAAAAGTCACTTGTTGTCATCAGTTACGTTTTTCTAACAGAAGTCACTTAATTTTTCCATAAAATTCTCACTGTACAGTTTTTCTTTCGTTAGGTACCTGTTTTGATACAGAGCATTGTACGGAATTGATTTAAACATAAAGTTGGATGGAGGCGGGAATGTGCTTGCAGTGTTTTGAACGTATACGGAGATATTCAGTGCGCAAGAAAGATTTAAGAGTGAACGGACGCAAAATTCAATTATTCGGAACCAATATGAATTTAATAGTAGATGGATGTAATTAAGTTATTATAATCATTATGATATATGCAGAGCATTATACGGAATTGATTTAAACATACATTCGGATGGAGGCGGGAATGTACATGCAGTGTTTAGTTGGTATACGCAGGTATTCAGTGTGCAAGAAAGATTTAAGAGTGAACGGACGCACAAATTCAGCTAGAAATATTTAATTTGAATATCACCATTTAAGGTTTAAATTAAATTTGACGTCGACTACTGATATGATACTGATTAAAACATCTTACATACGCATTGAAAACATTAAAAATCTCACTACATTCAGTGGACGCCGCAGGGTGGTAGTTTGTAAAGACGCAAGAAGTCCATCGCGATTTAAATATATACATACATACATATATATTATAATATATATAATTAGCGGCCAAGAATTGTGGGCATTGTAAGTACAATGCCCACAATTCTTGGCCGCTTTACGAAATACATAGATGATACAACTGACTACAGTTTAGTTGCGCTAGGCACATCAGTCGGCTTGCACTGCAAAGCCTGCATTGAGAAGAACACAGCAGACAAGAGGAAAAGAGATCTCAGCAATTCATCTACTTTTAATCAGCCCACAGTTCCCGGATTCAAGACAAGTACTTCGAAAACCCAAGTACACTCCGCAACATCGTCAGTAACACCAGGGTGTTGCTGGCCTACTTTGAGGAACTGGGATAAATTGAATAACATACTTGATCCTATCGGACGCAATATACGTACTTTAGACGTGGAGTTTCAGATACCTGCCTTATTACATACACATACGCAACGCCGAATCGGGTACAATTCTATGTTTAAAATTGTTAAGGACAAAATTTCAGATGCACTTTGCTCCGTCTGGAAATCGGAACCTGCACCTCGTGTTCAGTAGTAACTGCAGTGCCTGTGACTAATACACCAACAAGATTTTCTGAAGTACAAAGAAAAATAGTTACCTTGTGACAATCCACTGTTTTCAGTCTTCGGCTCTATCACCTTAATAGTGCCATCTTCCAGATAGAAGAAAATTTCCACCTTCCGCAATATGCTAGGTCCAGAACGAAATTCATGCAAGGTTTGTTGGAAAAAACCTTGGAACCGCAAAATCTAAACATACGAAAAATATTTAGAATTTTAATGGAGGAAGTAGATACACATTATCGTCTGCCTCCATAAGAATCAAAATCTCTGGCAATTAATTTACTCCCATAAAAGGTTCCAAAAGCAACTACTGATTACGTAGTAACTATTTAGTAATCTGTGCTACTGATAATAATTCAATTATTAATGAATGTATCTCCATAAACTTACACTGTCAACACCAGTAGTACCTACTACAAGTCTTATCCACCTACTGCTTTTTTTTTATGGTAGGTGAAAATCATCCAATGACGAAACCCGCTCTTGGGCGGAGCGGGAGACCAGTGTCAGACTCTTACTGACTAAAAAACCTACCCCGTACCTTCCTTGCCTTATTCCTAGAGTCGAGGTAACAGTTTGCACCACCCTAGGTTCTAGGAGGCTTCGACCCATCCACCTACTGCTAGCAACAGAGTTTTCAGTCTCCGAGTCAAAGCCAGCCTTCCTCTACCCGCGCGCGTCCCTTGGTATTCCATTCCAATTACGTCCGTGATGAAAATTATGTCCAGCTAAATTCCGGACCACCGACATCACATTCCTTCGGTTTGGACACCATCTAACCTAAATAATGTTATCAAAGATCTTACGTGCTTGTCATACATAATCCAAGTCGGCAAATCTGGCGCTTGCTTGCGACAATACAACGAAGGCACTCTGTTACCTTCCTCCGCCTTATCGACCAACATGTTGATTTTATCGATCGACGTAAAAATAGGCCGGACTCCAAAGTTCGTCTTCCCTATCTAAAATAGAAAAGTAATATCATAGTAACACATTCAAAACGGAAATAGTTCAGTTGAAGACATGTCGTAGCCCATAGGGACCCCCCTATCAAAAGTCCCAAGAGGGACCTGAAATTAGAGAGGCAGAGGTAGTGTCGGACTTTCATTGGCTAAAACCCATCCGTGCAGTCGTGTTCCTTCAGTAGTTGTCGGTCGTTGCGTACTAACTACCTACAGGTCATTGAACTCGCCCAGCTGACGTTTACTTAAAGAAATTAATAGAATTGTACACACATTACATAAATTAATTCGATTTTTAAAAGTGCTTTTTTTTAATTTTATCTCTACAAACACTATCTATTAGTGTTTCATGTACCGAATCCACCAACTACGATCAAAAGGATCAAAATTTAACGGTGTGTGTCGCCATATACACCGTATAGTGCAACATTTGAAATATGGTATGGTGTCAGTGTGGTCTTGAAGGAAAATATAAGTATTACATAGTATAAAACAAAGTTGCTTAGATCCTATGTATGCTTAGATCTTTAAAAGTACGCAACGGATTTTGATACAGTTTTTTTTAATAGATAGAGTGATTTAAGAGGAAGGTTTATAGGAATAATATATCACCTTTGCACCTGTGCGAAGCTGGGGCGGGTCGTTAGTTTGCGTATAAAACTCAGGTACTAATACGCATTGTCGACCGATTAAACATCAAATCTGACTCTCCACGTTTCGCTACCCAGTCCTAAGTTACTTTAGCCGTATCACTCAGAGACACTCAACCCAACCATGGGTTAAGCTCGCCATAAAAGAACAGGTGATGTACATCACCTGTTCTTTAATGTGTATTAATGTAATTTTGTGTACAATAAAGAATATATAGAAATACACTCTGGTTAAAATGGGAATACTGTTCGCAAAAGGAACCACCATAGGCCACTTTGGGTTTGGGCTCTCGACTCGTACTGTCCGAGAGCCCAGAGCCGAAGATAGAATGGTCAGCAAGCAGCTCATCAGTAAATCTGTCAAAGCATTCCAGGACAACCTGGATATTTGTCAATAGCTGAAAGTCTTTAGATGTAGGTAAATGGGATAATGACCTGATTATTTACTTTAGGAAATATGAATTAATATTATAATGAAAACCATGTTTGCTTTATATCTACTTACTTACCATCGTATTTGGACTATATCCTGGCAAAAGCGGTAGCCTTGGATTTCGGATCGACATGATTAAAGTTAAAATCAAAACCTCAATGTAATGATAACGTAATTTATTATATAAACTTCAGTACAAGTACTTCAAAATGAAAACAATTTAAAATTATAACAATAAATTGCAACCATGGTAACATTTTTTACTGTTGCTGTGCTCATGGTGCAGGCTGCAGCGCAGCGGTGTGCTTATAGAGCCTATAACCAGGAAAAAATATCTCCTTTTCTCCATCAATACGTAATTGGCTATTTCTAAAACATAATTACATTCACAACTTCTGAGTTATATAATAAAAATAGTTATTATAAAGATATTGTAGTAATTTTGTTTTTTTTTTGCTTTTGTACTTTCAATTATTAGGAAAAGCGAAACGCAGCACTCGGCTGTATAGTCTGTAGAAATCAACTACTGTTTGACAATGACATTGACAAACTTGACTTTGACAATTTGTGGTCAATACATAATATTTTATTTATTTTGTTTGTTATAAAATTAAATGATAAATTCTTTGAGGACATCTTCTACATTCTATACAATGATTGATGCAAAGGCTAAAATTAATTCTTTCTTTATTTTCAACTCTAGTTTTGGTCCTAAGGAAGGCGATGTAAGTATTGAACGACTTCACTCCCCATTCCCTGCACTTTTTGTAATCAAACTCATAATTAACATGATTTTTAAGAATGGAAACTATCTATTTTACTTTTATTAGATAATGCTTAACACTGGTCGTGTGTTTGAATCAGTCTTTATGTTGCTGTTGCTCCTTTGTTATTTTTATAAGGATTCCTCCTAACATGCTCAGAACAACTAAATCCCTCTCCAATGTGATAACTTAGAATAAATACTAATGGAAACACAAAAGCAATATGCTGTCAATAATCTTTTATTTAATCATAGAATCAATTAATAAGGTAACCTTAAAACTACATTATACACATAAATAAAATAAAACCCTTATGACCTGAAAGTATCTAATATAACAAGGAGTCAAAAAACTCTTCTGCATCACTGTCGACTGGTAAAGTACCCAAAAGGCTGGAAGCATTGCCACTATGTATACCTATTTATATTATTTTATTATTGTTTAATTTAATCAGCTGAAAAGTGATATATTTAAGTATAATAGTGATATAATATTCAGTCCATTATTAGTATTATTTTGTCTATTTCTGTTGTTGTCATCTGTTTCTCTGTTACATATCTTTTATTATCCTCAATCATTTTTGACTTTCAGGAACTGCAAAGAATATTATTCTATCATCCAAGTCAAACCAGTGCTGATGCGCAAAAGATGCAAGTAGGCTTATGTGAGGCTGTTGTCAAATTCATGTCGTAAGTTTTAATTCTCTGTGTATATTTAATATGTCCCTAATCTATAACATATAAGAAATTCAAATAGAATAAAAACTAAAAATTAATGCTGGATAATGATAGTCTTCTTTTCTTCTTATCATGTCAATGTGACTCAAAAATTAGTCCGACCAATATTTAGTCACCTGGACAGCTCTTTAGTTGGCCTCATACAAGTAATTAAAGGTGCAGGTGATAGTGCACGCTGAGCAGGAAAGGAGGTTACGCATATCCTGTGAAGGCACACACACTGGCAATATACTTGCGATAGGTCAGGGAAACCCAATTTGGCCAGATTATCTCTGCAGCAACCAACTTGAACCTGCAGTGGGTTCAGGGATAAAATAAGATATTCATTGTTAATTGTATCTGTATTTTTGAATACAGGATTCTTCAAGGAATTTTACATATGATAACACAGATATTATTTAAGGTATCAACTATTTGACACTTAATTTAAACCTGTTTCTTTTTATGCAGAACATTCTCATCAGAGCCATGTGAAGCTTTACAAACACAGACAAAAAGATATATTTTCTATCAACCAGAGAAAGGATATTGGATGGTATTGGTAATATAACTTAACTAAAAGATTTTTATTCAATAAGGGTGCTAGAATATATTCCATTTCTTTATATACAAATACAGATTTTACTATATAAAAAATTAAGGTTGTCTCTATCTAATAGCCCTGTATGTTAAGACCACACTTGGCACTTTGTACATATTGTTGTCCTCCTGAGATATATAGAATTACTGAACCCACTTGCAAGCCTGTTAATACACATGAAAGCCTTATTTTTCAGGTTGTCAGAATACCATACACAACAAAAGCTTTGTCAGCTATTGGAGAAAGTCGAGGAGCTGCAGATATTGTAAGTTTTTATCTTTATTTATCACAATAATAGAGGTCATTTCAATTCCTTATTGCTTTAACACATGTGTTACATAAGATCTTAAAAATATTTAAAATTAAGTAGGTAGTAGCACAAGTTATAAAAGAAAAATATTGAATATATTGGCGTGTTTCATGACTCAAAACTCTTATTTAATATCCACATTGAACAAATGGTTGCAAAAGCCTCGAGATCACTTGGTTTTGTAATGAGACCGAAACAGCCGCCGAGGCTGTTTCAAAAATGCCAAAACTCTTAAGATCCTCTATTGTTCTTTTGTTAGAAGTCACCTTGAATATGCGTCACAAATTTGGAACCCTTGTTATGGCAAATACATTGACTGTATTGAGAATGTACAAAAAAGGTTTATTCGTTTTCTTTGTTTCCGGCTGTGTATACTGTACCATTCTGATAATTATTTAAATCTTTGCAAGAAATTTCACTTACAACCACTCATAAATCGTCGTCGTTTAGCAGATTGCACTTTCCTACTAAAAATTATATCTAATGACATTGACTGTCCTGACTTCCTAAATAAATTACGCTTTAATGTCCCTCAGAGATTGGTTAGATTTAATCCGCCTATCTCCATTCCTTCTTCCTCTTCTAACTATAGGCGAAACTCTTACATGGTGCGAGCGAGTAAAGACTTTAATGTTCTCTGTAAAGAATTCTCATTTGACCCATTTATCACTAAAACACATACTGCGCGCACTCAGCTGAATGCGAACTTTTTTAAACGTGCTGATTGTAATAAGTGATATTTTATTGTATTCTTTTTTATCGTGCTTGTTAGTGATCCTAAGTTTTCTGCTACTTTTTCTTTTTCTACCCGTGAGAACCTGTAATTGGCTCAATGGTTCTTATACAACTGTTATTGTTTAGTTATAGCTGTTGGTTCTCCTTCGAATAAATAAATATACAAATTGAATTAAATAAAGAACAAAATATGACTAACACAGGCAGGTCATAAAAATAGTAAATGCCATAGTCATTAAATATCTACGTAAAATACACTATCAGGTATTCAGGCTCTATTTGGTTACTTTTGTTCTGTTTTTCCTCTTATATTTTATTTGAAAACTATTTTTCCAGATAAATCCATCTGTGATGTATGATTTATTAAAGTCAGCATACAATATGTTCAGAATGTTCAGAGGACCCTTCAAAAACTACCCAATAGAAGAAATATACACCATTTGTGACCAGTTCTTCACACCAGTAAGATTGTTCTATATTTCTTTACTCTATATAAATAATCCAGAAAAAAAAATGTAATTATTACTTATTTTTTAGTACATATCTTCAAGAAATCTCTCAAATGACATCACAGATGTTATTCAAGGGATCAACTATTTGCCGCTGGATAAGAATTCATTCTTTAAAGTTCTATGTTTCATAGACTTGTTAGAAGTAAACTACCCACACTTCAAATGTATTTCCTTTATCTACAATGAACAGCTTATTTGGTAAGTAAACTTGTTAAAAAAATAAAAGACCCATTGTGATATTTACTTTATTTATTTTAACTTTGAGTGGATAGAAGATTTGAAAGGACTTAGGTGGGCCGTTGCCCAGCAGTGCGACAATAAGGGTTGTTGAAAAAAAACCGACTGTAACGTTACTATAGCGAATTTCGTAAGCGCGAGAGCAATGTTACAAATAGTCAACATTGACGAAGGCCCTACTTATTGTTCAATTATAGTTCAGACAAAATGTAATTGTGTACATTATAATATTGTTATATACTTAAATATGCCACTTTCATAAATTTAACAAACAATATTCTATTTATTTTACACTAAAATATTTTATGAAAAATAGACACCCAATTGTTAAGCTAATTACAATTTTATGTTCATCCACAGGAATGGGCTCTCTACTCCGGACATGTTGACATTATACCAGTATTTGGTACAATCACTTCTCCCAAAACAAGTAGAAAAGGAGATCCAGGGAGGTGCAGTAGCAGCTGCCCAAAGACACGGAAGGTTCATACATCCTCCTGAAGGCATTCACAACCAGGAGGACTTAAAAAAATTAGTCAAAGTACATCTCATGAGAGAGGATGATAAG
Source organism: Mythimna loreyi (assembly GCA_029852875.1). Taxonomy (NCBI): domain Eukaryota; kingdom Metazoa; phylum Arthropoda; class Insecta; order Lepidoptera; family Noctuidae; genus Mythimna; species Mythimna loreyi. The sequence continues at coordinate 14,788,517 of CM056792.1, forward strand.
GAAACAAAACAGTATTATTTAGTTGTATATAGAACTATGAGTGCGACTGTATGCTTCACTGTAGATGGTGAGTTATTAGTAAATCTATTAAGTAAATCATCATCTTCCTGCCCTTGTCCCGTTTTATTTGGGGTCGGCGCAATATGTCTTTTTCTTCCACTCTGTCCAGTCACCCGTCTCGCTATCACTAACTCCTCTTTCTTTCATATCCCTTCTCACACAATCCATCCATATTTTCTTTGGTCTTCCTCTCCCTCTAAATCTATTAAATAAGTAAGAAAAAAAAATTGTCATTTACCTGCTATTTTTTTTGTCTGCCCAATATAGCACAAGACCCACATCAACGGCACTTTGTGTGCCACGCGCGCCTAATTCCCCGTTTAGATGTGGGCCCAGCCTCAGCCAATCTCATCTCATCTCGGCCATCGCCATTGTGTAAACGGGGTTTCCTCGTCTACTCAATGACTATTGGCCGAGACTGGGCCCACATGTAAACTAGGCCTAAGAGACGTCCAAGGCCTGCCTTCCACGGACGCGTAGCTTAATAGACGAGTATTTGGTATTATACGCTTCGTGTAAGCCTCCTCGCAGCAGCGATGTCGTCAGTTTCATAGTTTTGAGCAGATGTATCATGACGAATACGCATCCGTGGACAGTAGACCTAAAACGCAACGCAGCGTACATATTTGAAAAGTGCTGTAAAATATAGATCTTTGAAAAGGTACATATTTTAGTGGGAGAATCGAAAGATACCAAGCCCATACCTTGATTCGATACGTTTCGCGACAGCACCATCATGACAATCTCTTTAAGCATTATGATCACTCTCTCAGTGTGAGAGATTGTTCATAATTTATATTTTCATTTTTCTTTCACAGAAAATGTGGATTTACAATTCGAGATGTTCAGATCGCTAGATGCATTTATTGGTCCTCAACTATCAGCCATCGCTTCAACCATCAGTGAGCAATGTACATTGCATGCCCTGCACACTGCACAACTAGCCGCCTCAGAACACAAGTTTGTGTACTTCAATAGATTGAATTTAGCATTTAAAACCTCTGTAAGTACCATGAGTATACTTTGTTTTAGTTTGAGCAAATACACAGCCGGACAAATACGTCCCCTAAGCTCTTCCAGGAAATCTTATTCACGAACCACCAATTGCGAAATGCACCTATACTTACTTCATTAGATTAAGCGATATTAACATTTAGGTATTGCGTTGGAAGCATAACAAATGGCAACTATAATACCTACTTTGTAATGAACCACTTTTTTTGCTTTTAATGCCAACCTTATGCCCAAGGAATAGAAGTCAAAATCGGTTGAACGGACAGTAAAACATTTTTTTTAAATGTCTAATCTTGTTTCGAATGCAGTATAGGTATTGTCGGTCTTCTAGGGCTTTTATTGATTTATTGTACATTTAATCATAACACTTTTCAATATCGTGCGGTATTTTGATCATGCATGCGAGATTGCCCCTCACGCGGAGCCCCCCAAAATGTCCTATTCTCACAAGTATATTTTATTGTAATGCGTGGAAAACGCACGCGGCACGCGGGACGTGATCCCGGTGTCTGTCTCGAAACTGTGTGATATTTTCTGAATGCAAGGCAATCTCGCATGCGTAGCGAAATCTGCATGATATTAAAACTATTTACTAATGTAATGATTGCTGTTTCAGCCTACAGTTAACAAACTACATCCTTCTACTGCTATAAAGCCTGAAGTTCTTAGTATAATAGCAAGTATACATTCTGATAAGAAAAGGTAAGGCTCGCATCAAATAGGAAATGCAAATCAATTCCTACAGCCCATAGTCACCTAACTACTATACTGACTCTTTTTATCCACAGCCTTGGAAACTATGGAGAAATTATAATTAAGACACCAGATGAATACTGGATTACAGGGAAATCTTCTAATGAAAGAGAATTTTATGTTATCATCCAAGAGAAAAATGCCAATCTCAAAGAAATAGCAGGTATGTTTTAAATTGCTGCTACAAAGGAGTTAATATAGAAGTATGGACTATTATTATTAGATTTTTATTAAACTTAAAAGTAATATAGCTTAAACATTCTTAATAGACCAACTAATATTGTAAATGTCAAAGTGACTATCTGTAACACTTTAACCCAAGGGACTGGGTGCTCTCTCTGGGTGCTATCTTACTAATATTATAAATGCGAAAGTTACGATGTTTGGATGTTTGTTACTCAATCACGCCAAAACGGCTCGACGGATCTGGATGAAATTTGGCACAGGCATAGGATACACTCCGAAATAGGACATGGCTACTTTTTATCCCGGAAACCCCAACCCCAATACCACGCGGGCGAAGCCGCGGGCAAAAGCTAGTGAGAAATAAACAGTGGGTGCCCAGCTCCTCTGAGATTAAACATCAAGAAACAGATAAGTAGTCGCCTATTAGGGATGAGCGATTTTCCATTAAATTATAGCAGAGGTTTAGAGCGTCCGTTGACACGCAAAGGGTCGCGGATTCAATTTCCACACCAGCACAAATGTTTGTTGATGAAACAGATATTTGTGATGAGTCTGGTTCCTGGTTTCCATAGTACAAGGGAAAGCTTTATTTTGAAAGTTTAGGTGGCGTTGTTGTCTCAATTTATTTTTAACTAGCTGTGCCCGCGACTTCGTCCGCGTGGAATAGTTATTTTGGGCATCATATTTATTTTTGCAAACAACCTCAGCTTTATAAATTATAGCTGTTACCCACGACTTTGCCCGTGTCAATTTCTGTTATTATTTTAGACAATTTGGTTTTTAAAAGAACATAATTATCTAAAAGTACTTCATAGAGCTACACACCCCCTTGGACACGCCATAATCTCGGCGGTAAGTCCCCTCTTTGAGGCGTGATGTCTATCACGGCATCCTCACCTTCCGCATGACGCAGGTTCTCACCGGGCATGGGAAGTTAAGGAGATTCCTGCGCCGGATTCATGCGGAAGAGACACCCGGGTGTCGCCACTGAGTGGCCAGCCCGGAGGACACGGTGGAGCACACGGTGGAGGTGTGCCCCGCTTGAGAAGAGCATCGCCGTGTCCTCGTGGGGGTGATCGGCGGCGGCGACTTCTCGCGCCAAAGAAGAATGGCAAGCGGTCGCCTCCTTCTGCGAAGCAGTAATGCTTGTAAAGGAGAAGGCCGACCGCATAAGGCAAGGGCAACATCGTCCTCGCCGTAGCCGTCGCCGCCGCGATCTCGTCGATACGATCCCGGCCACCGTAGACGCTGGCTTGCGGACGATGAGCAATGAGTAGCTCGCCGTCCGGTTGTCTGGTAACAGTCCAGACCGAGACGAAGTCGTCGACGGCGCGCACTGCTCCCGCGCGCCTCAAGGTGTTGTCAGCAAACTATGGGGCCCTTCAGGGTCGAAGCCTCCTGCAGCCGAGGGTTGGTGCGAAAGCGTTATACCGGGACTCTGGGAATAAGGCAAGGGAGGAACGGGGTAGGTTGTTTAGTCAGTAAGAGTTTGACACTGTTTCCCGCTCCGCCCAAGAGTGGGATTCGTCATTGGATGATTTTTACCTACCATAAAAAAACCCCTCCGCGTCGCGAGCAAGCAACCGCGCAGCGTCATGTTTTGCACATCATGCGGCGCGTGTGAATTTTATATCGGAGTTGTTTTAAAATTGTAATAACTTCTAAGATGTTCATTGAAAATAAGTGATGTCAAAGACAATTTTGTTCACAATTACATACTCTGAATCAACAACACATTTATTTGAATAAAGTTTAATATTACTATGTTGATACAACTCTACCAAATAATTGGTAACAATGCATTAATTTCGGCCAAATTTGATTCCCATAAAAATGGTTCTAGTGAGTTAATCTTAAAAGATAGACATATACTGTCGCGGACATTTTTTTAGATCATTTTAAGAGGAATAATTCCTTCATACATATTTTTTTGTTATCTTGAACCGTTTTCGCAGCGCACGCAACGAAAGCCCTCAAAGATGAATATTTTTCCCCGTTTTTTCCACATTTTCCATTATTTCTTCGCTCCTATAAGTCGCAGCGTCATGTTATATAGCCTAAAGCCTTCCTCAATAAATGGTCTATTCAACACAAAAAGAATTTTTCAATTCGAACCAGTAGTTCCTGAGATTAGCGCGTTCAAACAAACAAACAAACAAACTCTTCAGCTTTATAATATTAGTATAGATTACCGATTCAAGTAACGGATGCCACTTATTGATATAATAAAAATAAGTACTAGGACATTTATTGATTTGTCAGTTAATCAGTGTGCATTTCTCTTCTCACATTTTCCCACTTTTTCGAGTCATTAAATGAGCCGGCACTCCTGCATTATCCACTAACTACTGGACCGATTTGACAAAATTTGGCATGGAATAAGCATTAAAACCAAAAATGAAGAAAAGCTATCTGACTTCGCATTTGTGTCCACAATAACCGACGTTCACGATAACGAAGTCGCGGGCTAAAGTTAGTACTAGGTTATATTATTCAATTATAAACTACTAGCGTTTGCCAGCGGCTTCGCCCGCGTACATAAAATATAGCCTATGTCACTCAGGAGTAAAGCAGCTTTCTATTGTTGCTAAAATTTCTCCAATCGGACCAGTAGTTCCAGAGATTACCTCCTACAAACAAAAAAATAATAAAAAAAAAAAACAAACTTTACCTCTTTATTATATTAGTGTAGATTGGAAATTAAATTACTAATTCATGGAATTAGTAACACATTGGTTACGGCTGGCAAATAACCAAGCTAAATTAATAGTACCACATAAAATGCAGTACTTATAGGTAAGTAGGTACAGTCAGCAGCACATCAGACTTCAAATTTGTCAGATTTCTTCAATACATTTTGAACCTTATTAATTTTAGTTAAGAGTTGAAATTCGTTTGCAGAATTTTGACAGTTTGTTGTAGTCTGATGTGCTGCTTAGGTACCGTACCTATATTTGACTGGCCTGTTGGTTTAGTAGTTAGTGGCCCTGACTGCTACGCCGGAGGTCGTGGGTTCGATTCCCACCCAGGACAAATGTTTGTGTGATGAGCACGATCATTTGTTCTGTGTCTGGGTGTAATTTATCTATAATATGTATGTATTTAGAAATATATAAGTATGTTTGTCAGTTGTCTAGTACCCATAACACAAGCTCTGCTTAGCTTAGGACTAGATGGCATTGTGTGAAAGTTGTGGAACATATATATATATATTATATTACTATATATATTGGCGTTTTGTAGGCGTGCCCATAGACATGTTGACGAGGCGGGCGTCAAGTGCACGCGGCGTGGCCTTGATACACTTCGCTGATATGAGTGCCGCATTTTATCCTGTTACATATCAACTTTCCGTTGAGTTGAATTTTATTATAAACACATTATATTGAAACAAGCAACCCGCCCCAGCTTCGCACGGGTGCAATACAGACATTAAATATTGTATGCATGTTGTATACACATAAATCTTCCTCTTGAATCACTCTATCTATTAAAAATAACCGAATCAAAATCCGTTGCGTACTTTTAAAGATTTAAGCATACATAGGGACCAGCGACTTTGTTTTAAACTATGTAATAATGATAAATAAACACATTATCGAAATCTTGTTTCTTATATTATGTTTTTATTTACAGATGAAGTAAGACGGATATGTGAAGCCCAAATGAAAGGTATATTTTTTTACCCAATGTAGACATTAGCATATTATTATTATGTGGTTGGAAATCAATAATGGATTTATTATGCACTATCTCAACTGGCAACAGCACAGCGGCCGCGCATTATACCTACTAAAAGAATAAAAACAATGTATAAGATGTTACATTATTATTTTTTTGTTATAAATAAAACAACTCTATCTCATATTATAACATGTCTATATTATTTTACTTACTTACTTATCAACACTGGTAATGAATACTCATAATAGCTTAACAATAATTGAATGCTAATCAAGAGAAACTTTGTCTTCTTTTTTCCAAACTTTTTTATACATTTTTAAAACAAGATCTCTATTTTCGTATCCCCATGCTAGTAGGACACAAAATAATAAAATAGCTCCAATAAATATATGCAGGATAACTGAATCTCGTGATATTTTATTTTCTGATAGTTTACAAACGCAACCAGCAACAAACAAAGAAAACAAAAAGAATTTACCAACATAAAGTCCATCGAGAGGCTTGTAATCTGTATCTTTGTATTTGTTACTAATAAAATGAACACTGTGAATTATCCTAGCAAACATGTTAATACAATTAGATATAATAAAACCTACTGGTCCAAAAACATATGTTAAAATATATGATAGTAAAAGAAAACTTATTGAAAATAGTACCATTAAATAATTGTAACTGTTTAACTGGGCACTTGTCATTGTAGCGAATGCATAACATTCAGTGACTCCATTGATTGCTAGCAGGACTATAGCTAAACAATGGCTTCTCAATAACTGAACTGGCAAGCCACTTGCTACAAATGACTCACCCCCATATAACAAAAGCAAAGTCCTTGCATAACTTTGTCCAAATACTAAAACTATTAAACCAATAGACGTGACTGTTTTGCAAACTTGAGATAATACTGTACATGACTCTTGAATTTTGGTTTGATCTTGTTTTTGAAGGGGCAATTCTCTGCTCACCATTTGGGTAAAATAGAAGTAGCTACTGTCTTCAATAGGTCTAAAAACAAACCTTGCTGCCAGACTGCCCAAGTTGTTAACAACATCATAAGTGGCCTGCTCAGTGAAGGTCATTACAGGGCTGACTGACATCACATACTTTTCTCCTTCTGTTAGAAGTTGTTTAACAACACCTTGTTTAGCGAAACTAAGAGTGAGTGTGCTTAATTTCTTATTAAATGTTGTGTTTACAGACCCAACATATTTTGGTAAGAAGTCCTTAAGGGATGTAAATTGAAAGTCATCCATGTTATCATACAAACTATGCAAAACTGATTCAGGAACTACTTTACTTTTAAGAGCTCCTTTTGCATAGAGTGGCTTATTTTTTATATACCAATAAAAGAATAGATAGTAACAAACCACTATAGTTCCAATACTACCAACTTGAGCCATAGAAAATGCAATGAGTGCTAGAGATCTATCATATATTACAATAGACAAGAATATCAAAGTCCTTGTAAAAATATGTAAAGTGTCTAAGGCAACTTTAAATTTGATAAAACAGTATAGTTGAGCCACTAATGCCACATTAGCAGAGCATAATTCCAATATACATGATAAGGCAACACTCCAGCAACCAAATGTATATTGGAATGAATGTTCTGGATTACCTAGAGGTAGCCAATTTAACCAGATATAGACAAAGACTATGGATAGAATACAACTCACAGGCACTGACAGCCAGATTTGATTTATTAGTTGTGTCCAGCTGAACTCTTCTTTTTGTCCTAGGCAAGCTCTATTGAATGGTTCTCGGCTGAGGAATAGTATAGTACTCTCCAAGAGCAATAGCCTTACATTCATAATACCCAGAACTTCATGTCCAACATTCCTGATAACCCAGGCATTAATCACAAATGTTATACATCTAAATAAAATTTGAAATATAATGTTAAATGATGCATTCTCAAGGCTACTCATTAACAAGTTTCGTCCCATGGTGATTTAGTGTTAATCTCAAACATTAACTGCGTTCCCTTCACTTATGCTAGGTTGTATACTGCGCTTCACCACATAAATCTTCTTATTGGAAAGACATATCACAAACCAATGGTCATCGTATGTTATTGATATTTTCTTGAACTGTTCATTTGGACCGAAAGCTAGTGGGTCGACTCTGAAATGAAGAAGACAACCAGTCAATTTCGATATAAAAGATCACGTAAGCACATCGCGCCTTTTTACTAAGTATGATTCAGTGCGGATAAATCACACGTAACGTAATTAAAACGTACTTACTTGTTTGATAAGGAGATGAGATCAGTTATTATTGTAGCAACACGTTCGTCGTTTTCTAATTCTCCGCCAGATTCAAGGACAGCCCCGTCCTCTGTTAAAACCAAGTAACCGATCTGATCAGGAATCTTTTCCATTATAACTGCAATATCAACACAGTTTGATAATAATATCTAAATATTACAGAAAGATGACTTGGAATTGTTTTAATTTACCTCACACAGATGATCCAAGAATGACAGACTGACAGCTATAATCAGATTTGACAACCTATTGACATCCTTTTTTTTTAATTTAATTTTTTTGTTTACAGATGTCGGACATAAAGTCTTTTAATTAAAATAATAGAAATAAAAGTATAAAATAAAATAATAGAAATAAAAGTAACCCGTCGGTCATGGCGTAAAAGTAGATTTATTAGCATCAGCCTTATAATGTTCCACTGCTGGTATTCAGGTCTCAATGCCTCATCCCTAAGAGTAGGGAATGGGCCATTAGTGGTTGGTGGAGGTCACTTGTCTTCGAATTTTTTGTTCTAGAATATGATTTCCTCTCGATGTTTTACTTCCCAGTTTTGAGTGAGAGCAGTGGTGAATATGGTGATGAAATGAATATTATACAAAGTAATGCGCCTGGCTGGGATTTAACTCTACCTACAAGCTACAACTCGTAAGTCGGAGCCTTTATCACTCGGCTACCATTGCTTTCAAGAATAACATTAAGGTTTTTATATGGTAAATTAAATCTAGTCATCCGTCAATTTCCTTAATTCCTTATTGATACACCTTTGTTTGTCATTTTGTTTTATTGTGATTTTTATTCGTAATCATTAGAGATACAACATTACACAGTTCGACAAGGAAAGTAATACTAAAGTAAGTACTATACAGTTTCGCTAAACAGAAAAAGTGGAAAATCACACCTAACTAATTGATCTAATTAAAAAAAATCACGGAACCTGTACCTAACTTTGGCCAATCGGTAATAAATAACAGTTTTATTTTAATGTTTATAGACGACCTGCATAAACTTCGGTACTTGACCACTCAATAAGTATAAATTAGAATGATTGCCAGTACGAGTATTTACTATAAGCCACGATAAATGTTGGAATAATTTATGATCTATATTATTCCAACATTTATCACGTGAGCAAGTAGCCTAATTTTTAATTGAGCGGGTGGAAACGCAGAAGAGTAGACAGGAGGTAGAAGCCAGTCTAACATTATATTATAATTCAAAATACCAAGATGTTACAGTCCCTATATATTGACAATTGACATAGACGTTCTCAATGAGAAAAATGATTCGTAGGCTGCGCTCTCAAATCTTTAGGGTTTATCCAAGAATATTATATTTAATTCTTGGGTTTATCATTACAATATGTAATGTTTTTGTAGTATTTGTTGTAGCTGGCAAACTTCGCTGAGGTACATTTTCTTTTTTTTATACAAAAACTAATGCTTGATTGCGATCCCGCCTGATTGTAACCTCCATTTTACCAAGATTGCACTAAACTTGTTTCTATTGAAAATTGGAGTTGTTTAGACAAATAAATTATTCATACACACCCAATGCACAAAGAACTTAGTATCCAGGCCGAATACATTACATAAAAAAAATTACTCAAATTCTTCGTTCGTGTTCGTTCGTTTCATTCACGTTTTATTGAACTATTGATGTAAAAATGAACGAATAAAATAATAGAATTATACACAGTTGTGAAGAAAATACGTATTTGTTTCAGTGCTAAGCATTTTTCTCGAAGTGTTTGTGGGAAAATTTGATAAATAATAGATTACACAGTAAAACAGGCAAGTACTCTTGTAAATTTTAGTAATTAGAGAGCCTTTGGGTAATTTAATTAGGATGGGCAGAATTTGTTACGTATATAAACATATGCGCTGTAAAGTAATATTTTGCAGTTGTAGTATACATTCACTACAATTGGTAATATTTGCTAGCCTCGACAGCAACAGATTTTTATTTGACGTCCGTAAATTAAGGTATTGTCTAAAACTTTCCCTTTTATTGAGTATTGTTTAGCATGATTTGTCAGACTTATAGCTTTTCTATAGAAATCTGTCTGTAATTCCTAAGTTTTATCATCAAATTAATATATGTACGTAGAAAAAACATGTATCTCTTCATTTTTATTACTCTAATTTGGTAAAATAGCCCCATTACATAGGGTAATCAAAAAACTTATAATGGATTAGTTTATTTACATTATCTTATCTAAGACATGAAAAATTTTACAACAATTAATATGGTCGTCATCATTGCTGGCTGATTAGTTCAGCAGCTGAGTAATTGGCTTCAGTAGTTTTTAGACATCATAACAAAACATCATTCCTGCTCTCTCAACTTTTCGTTCAGACCAAAAAGCGACTATTTTGCATCATCTTAATTATCAAATACAGAAGTGGGAATTTTCATTACATAAAATTGTGTTTTACAAATTTCCAGACCAAATTAAATCACTAAATCGATCATGTAATCTTAAACAAAATGCTAGATTAATCTTTTTATAGCTTTTTATTGTTTTCATGCTGTAACTGCATTTGATATCAAATTCATTACTACCAATGTAATAAACCTGCATTTCATGTATTGAAAAACAAAACAAAATCTGTTTTGTTGCCACAAGGGCATAGCCTGCCCCGCAGGGGCCCAGCCTTCTAGCAAGCAGGGTCGAAGCTTACTATGGGTTCACTTCTGAAAGGAAGGTTTCGGCCCTGGTTTGAAATTCGAAAAAGGAACAGGGTTGATTATTTTGTCAGTATGTCTTTCCTTTCTCCCGCAACACTCAAAGGTGGTAGGTAACACTGGGTGATTTTTACCCAGGGGAAAAAGAAACCTTTTTTTGCTAAGTATATATTTAAAATTTCTCTGACTTGGAATAATATATTATTGTTGTTGCAAACTGTAGCCACTTTCCTTGTATACCTAGTTTGTGGTATTATAGGTACATAAAGCTGATCAATTTACCATTATATAAACTGATACAGACATATACAGATAGGTACATCCTGAATGGTAGTGATTATAAACATAACAAATATGTTTTGATAAAATTATTAATCAGCAAATAAGGTCATTAAGTTTTATTATTACAAACTAATAATAAATGTGAATCAAAATGTGAAATGTTGCTATTTGATTGACACTTTTCAAAACTGTCTTTATTTCATTTAAACTCTTGAGCCCCAAGCAAATGCCGGCTTTCACACATCCTTGGTCTTTTTATTACGTTTCTAATTACTGTATTGTTCCACACATATGCAATGATTGTATAACCCTTTTTTAAGAAAAAGAATATTCATAAAACCGAAGCATAAACCAAAGTATGATATGCAGCAACGAAGTTGAACTCTTTGCTATACTTACGTTACGTTAACAGCCTCCAATTAAGACCCGAAAAACAGTAACAGTACATACAAGGTTTGCCTGGCATGATGTATTAACTTCTATGCTGAGGATTATATAAAAATATTATCTACACTTATCTACACTAATATAATAAAGAGGTAAAGTTTGTTTTTTTGTTTGTAGGAGGTAATCTCTGGAACTACTGGTCTGATTGGAGAAATTTTAGCAATAATAGAAAGCTGCTTTACTCCTGAGTGACATAGGCTATATTTTATGTACGCGGGCGAAGCGGCTGACAAAAGCTAGTTCTATATAACTGTAACAGAGTCTAAACTGTTAAAAAGAATAGAATAGAATTAATTTTATTTGAGACAGACACAGCACAACAATTAAAAACATAAAAGTAAAAATAAATACATAAATGTTCATATACATGGGACACACACAAGGATTAATTGAAAGATTTGCTAGCGTGACAATGTCTTGAGATTCACCAAGGCAATATTAATTAACAATTTAAACTATTGAACTTTAATGTACTGTCATGAGTTTTATCTTCCCACTTGTTTTAGGTATAAAAAACTGCAGATTTCGTAACATTTAAATAAATGTCTTTAAATAAAAAAGAGTTGTAATGTTACCTACTTAGCTATTTAGATGAAAATTCTACCACATGAACTATGCTTGCTCATGTATAATGAAAACTGCCGTACCAAACTCTGTCAGTAAGTATGTATTATAGATAAATAAAGGGCTGAACATCATGTATAGTCAACCTCTTGGTTTATTTATTTATTAAAACTTTATGCACTAGTAAAAAAATATTGTACAGAGGCGGACCCCCTTGACACCCAAGCGAGCGCCGGCGCTCGCGGGTACTATAGCGAACGCCGGCGTTCGCGGGTATTAACGGAAACTATTAACGTACAATATTTGATTTTTTTTTTGTAGGGTATTTTGATATTTATCCAAGAACGTAAAAAAAAAGTTTTTATAGACAAATAACTTTCCGTTAATACTCGCGAACGCCGGCGTTCGCTTGAGGGGAGAGGAGCATTTGTCCTAAGCATTTGTCAGCCAACCCCTAGGGTGGTGCAGACACAACATGGCAGATGCAACTTAATAGAAAGACAAACAGAAAATAAACAAGTACAATAAGAAAAACATACTTAGATGCACCCATATAAATTAGCAATGGTAGGGTGTTTTTAATATCGTGCGGATTTCATCACGCATGCGGAATTGCTACGCATGCGTGGCTGCTTCCCGGAATCACGATCCGCATCCCGCGTGCGTATTCCACGAATAATTATATATAATAAATAGGTACTTCTATGAAAAGGACATTTTTGACGGTTACGCGTGCGGAAAAATCCCACTTGCGTGATGAATTCGCACGATATAAAAACACACTTATTGTGAAAAAATAACTATTTCTGTATGGTTACCTACCTTTACTACAGTAAGCCTGTGCTTGAATAACTTCTGCGTAGAATAAAATGAATGGCATGGTTATCCTTAAACACATAAAATACCAAATTTTTAATATTTTATGTATTTATGAGAAGGTATTTGTACATAAGAAATAATATACTATCCATTCTTAATGAAGTCAATATAATCATCTCAAGTTGTTATGAAACATAGTAAAACATTTAGGTTCGTAGTCGAGAAACTTTTAGAAATGTCAGTATTCCATCTGCTCTGGCAAACTTTATACCGCCAAATTTTTTTTTTCGTTAAAATCTTTTAAACTTTCCCTGAACTGTTTCGGATTTTACATTTCAAAATCAAAATCCACCAAATTGGTCCAGCACTCCAACCGTTCTCGAGTTTTAGGGAGACTAACAAACAGCTAATGTTTTTTATGTACCTATAAGTAAAATTATTTCATTGGTGTTTTTTTCTCTCCACACAGGTAAAAATGTTAAGGTTTCGTCCCAAGCTGGGGAGCGAGCGCAACAGCGAATGGCGCTGTTGCTTCTGTCTGCATGTGCGCACGGGGACCATTCTGCTGGGAACATGGCACCTAGTGAGTATGATGACATCTATCTACATGTACGGTATTTACATGTTGGTTTTGCTAACCATACCGACTGTGTACTACAACTCTGCGTTCTTTGAGGTTGGAGTTAACTCTAATGACGTCATCAAGGTAGATTTCTTTTTCCCACAACTATCACACAAGCACAGTAACACAAGCCAAGCAGAGCTTGTGTTATGGGTACCAGACAACTGATAAACATACTTATATATTTCTAAATACATACATATTATAGATAAATTAAATTAGGTACACCCAGACATAGAACAAATCATTGAGCTCATCACACAAACATTTGGCCTGGGTGGAAATCGAACCCACGACCTCTGGCATTGCTGTCAGGGCCACTAACCATGACTAGACCAACAGACCAGTCTAATATTGTGTAGCTACTAGAGTCGTAAAAGAACGTCTCTGGGTTGCAACTCTACTATGGTTAATTTTGAGCGCATGGCAGTGTAACTGCACTTTAAATCCCTTGACTAGACCTACTACAATTAAATAGCCCAGTGGGTAAGCAATTTGAAACTTTAGGTACTCGCCTACGTTTTATTAAATTGATAATAGTTTTTCCTTGTTTTCCTTCTCTTGTTGAATAATACAAGAAACCATGACTCATTATTATTAATTACTTGCCTACCTAATTTACTTACCATGTTGTTAAAATTACGTTGAAATAGGTATGTAATACTTAGAATAATCATTTTCGTTATTATTTTATATAATATAATTTTGTTGTCTCTACCAAGTGGCGAGACACCACAATTACTTATAACGCCTGCAGTGCTATTGTCACTATCTTAGCCTTAATATACATATATAGGATATAGGTATATATTTATGTAAGTTTTGTGAAAAATCTCATGAGATAGCCAATCCATTAATAAACAATCAACTCATCCCTTTTTCCATGGGACAGAAATTACACGATATCTCTGAGGTGACACGACTACTATACCTGAAGGTAGGGTTGCCATCCGTCCGGGTTTCCCCGGATTTGTCCTAGTTTAGAGGACGTCCGGGGAGCGTCCGGGGAAGGTTTCATTTGTAGACCGAATTTAAAAAAATAAATAAATTAAAAAAAAATGGGCCGCCTGCGAGACACGCACTATGCTCGCACACCACGATTAAAAAGATTTAAAAGATCTCGTTGATATGTCCGGCTTTCGGACTCTAAAATCCGGGGTTTTCACGCGTCTTGTCCTGTTTTCCAAATTTTAGAGATGGCACCCCTACCTGAAGGTATCATCATCATCATCACCAGCCTTATTAATGTTCCCACTGCTGGGACACAGGCCTCCTTTCTAGGAGAGGGTATGGGTCATAATCCACCACGCGGGCCCAGTGCGGATTGGTGGATGGCACAAGTCTTCGAATGTTTGGTTATAAGACATGCCGGTTTCCTCACGATGTTTTCCTTTACCGCTTTGAGAGCAGTGGTGATGAAATAAATTACACAAAGTAATGCGCCTGACTGGGTTTGAACCCGCGACCTGCAACTCGTAAGTCGGCGTCGTTACCACTCGGCCACCACTGCTCTCTAAAGAACTCTCTGTTCTCTTGAAGTATAGTTAGAAGGTATAGGTTCGACATGAATGTCGAAAATGTTTATAATAACGGATAATAGGCATCGTATTGTCCAATACACTCAAAACAATTTATTGGAGCATTGTTTAGAATACAAGTGAAAACATAATTTGTAAAATGAATAAAGAGAACAATACCTACTAAAAACAACACGCACACTCACTGCTAATGGCTAGTACGTACGGTCTTTACCGCAGTGTGGTGTGTGACTAAATAAAGTTACAGCTACTATTATGCTACGTAAGCATAATAATACCTATTACTATCATAAAATATTACTTCAATGAAACAAAACGACATTACTTATTACTTTCGGGTTGGGTAGCAAGCAGTTTTGCCCGCAATATCTATGTCGATGATTGACCTATCGACCTATCCTATTCGAATGAATTCATAGATTTGTAGCAGATATGTTATGGAGAACCGTAACCGAAAATATTAGATATCCGAAACAAAACAAAAATATCTAAAACTGAAACTGACATTAAAATTTCGTATAAAGACGGAGTCAAAATGACAGGGTATGGCGGAGTTTTGATTTTTTTTGCTCCGCAGAACCAATGATTATCTAGACTACAAATAGAAATTATATTGCTATCTATTATAATGTCCGTAGCCGAAACTAATAGATAATCCAAAATAATTTCTAACCTTCCTGATGTGTAGCTAGGTACTAGGTTTAAAGCGACAAACCCATTATTTAATACACCCTCTGGGGAAACACCCACTGCGGTATTATTTGAAAGACTTATCGTTGCCCTGGATCAAGCAAAGTTATTTGATAATTCTCCAACTCAAAAAAATAATGGAAATATTGTACCTATGTACACTCGGGAACCGTACCTAGTATGAAATACCGAGATGATTGACTTAAATCATATTCTTCGTAGATGCTGCACCTCATAGCGCTAGGCTTCTTAGCGGCAATAGTTCGCGATCCTCGACTACTCGAGGATATGGAGCGTGATGCGGCTCCAGTCCCAAACTGGAGTGGCAATGAGGCGATCCCCACACCGCTGTCCAACGTAGAGCCGCCACCAAGCTCCTTCCCCCAGCATGACGGACCACCCGGAAGAGATCGAGATCATAGCCTCATATATCGTAAGTGAGAAAGAAAGAAATAACATTTATTGGCACAGTCACAGGGCATAGCACAATAATAAACAAGTTAAATTACTTAAACTATTTACTACAATAATAATTGTTGTTTCCCCACGGCTGCTCCAAACAGGCTCCAAGTGGACTCCTTTTAACAGAGTAGAAAGTAAACATAAGACAAAAGATCACTCTCTATTTTAGAAATTTAAAACGACGTTAGCTTACTGTTCTTGCTTATAGGAGTATTGATCTTGGCTTGTTTGCCAAAAACTTACTTTCACTACTTACATCACACACTAAGATATAGGGCATAAAAACTGTTCGGAGGTGGACATTTTTGACATAAGATATTCCGCCTCCAATTGTGTGAAACAGCAGTGACCTTGCGGAAATACAAACAATGGTATAAAATATGCAAAGTTGCACGCCTTTTTTAACAGAACATCAATAATATAGTAATTTGTTGAGGCATTTGAGGCTCAGAACAATAATTAATTTGAAATATAAAAGAAGTGTAAAATCAGTAAATACAACACAAAGGCACATACAATTTATTGTCCTACGTAAAAAGAGAATAAGAAATATTATCGATTTATTTACTTGTAAAGTACGGCCGTTCTAAGTTGTTAAGTGATCGTGTTTAAATTGGTTTTAAAAAATAAATGCCATTAGCAGTTGTTGGCATTTATTTTACGAATACAAAAACGCTAAAGTTCGCAGAGCCTAACTTCAGACTTAAGTTAAAAGGGCCGTACTAATCTTAATTTTATTTCGCCATGGAAAAACACAATTGAATTATAAAACCTACACACAACTGTTGGACTATTATATCTAATAATAGCAGCATTATTATCTTTTATTGAGATTGAAATTAGCATCACGAGAGCGCCGGAAACGGGGAACGAACTGAATGAACAATAACCTAATAGATTTGAACTGTATGTGCTAGATGATGTGGATGTTGGCGCGCTGGTTACCGTCTGCACCCTGGCTATCACCTTCATGCTGATCTACGGAGCCGCTCTCGGCAAGCCTGCCCATCTCTTGCCATTCTTCTGCCTCCAGATATTCGACTTTGCGATCACAGTGTAAGTTTTACCCAATAAGCCCATATATTTCTAGCGGAATTCCCAATGTTGACTCATTATAATATTATCACACAAAACAATATCATTTCAGCACTCGGACGTCAGATGAAGCATTCTAAATTCAAATGAAATTAATCCTCAAATAAGAATTAATTTGTTAAATGCAACATTTGAGTCATGACAATCATAACTCATGATAATCATAATTCATAACTCATGATGTTATTCGGTCATTTATATCTGTATTTTCTCCGTATACAGTGCTAGCGTTTGTCTGATGTGGCACTAATTGAACTGCAACGAAGTCTGATACATTTTTTTTAGAAGCATCCACTCCTAAAATTGAAAAAAAAATGCTTTCATTTAACTCTTCTTTTAGAAGTTTCCTTTGATACTGTATCTTAATGAAGCAGTAAATGCAAATTATACATAAATAATTTATTAGTACCGTCTCATTGCTGTTGTACAGTTTTTCACTGCGCGTGACCTTATGCGTTATATGAAAGTTAAATCTGGTTTAGTTCTGGAAGCTCAGCTAGTTTATTTATAGCCTTTCAGAACCGGTATTTTGAGATATTGGCAGTTAGAATCTCTATGGAAATAAACAGTATTCTTTATTAAAAGTAGATATTTTTGGTATGTCCAATCATTATATCTTAGTAGATATTGATAAAGCCCATTATGACTTCGCCAGAAGGCTTAAAGTCACCCAAAGAGCTATGCTTGGAGATTCTCAGTGTGATCGGATCAGAAATAAAGATACAATGCAGCAGAAGCAAGGTTGTGACATAGCTCGATGAGGTGCCAAACTTAAGTGCAGTGGACAGGGTATGTAGCTCGCAGAACAGATGGTCGATTGAGCCAAAAGGTTCTGTAGAGGCGACCACAAAGACGAAGACGCAGCGTTGGAAGGCCTCCTACCAGATGGACCGACGATCTCGTGAGGATTGTTAGAATTCGATGAAAGCGAGACGCATATAACTGTTTGTTGTAGCGACACTTGAGAGGAGCCTATCTCCAGAAGTAGAAGTCTTTCGACTGAAATTATGATGATGAAAATTACATTTGACCGTTTTCCCACCAGTCTGACCGCAACTGGATACCTCTGCTACCTGCGCTCCATCCACCGGCTGGTCGCGGAGACACGCCGCGTGCCGTGGAGAGCGGAGCTACTACAGCTACCGGCGCCTGCCTTGGCGCTCGTCGTACTTTCAGCATTCCTAGTCGCCGTACTACTCAAGGTAATGTGACATAACTTACTTTAAATCTGATAACTAAATCACAATACTTTTTGCATGATATCAGTTACAGATAGGGTTGTCACCCATACTTTATTTCAGTTAATTGTGAAATACTCTTATAATAATTTATGAGTACAATAAAATACTTTTATTTCACACGATTTGATTTCTTTGGGACTTTAAATTTAGTCGAAATTATTTTTCGCTACACGAAATCTATCGATTGGTGCTAAACCTAAAAAAATATTTTGTATTCCCGCCTCTTCAGCATTCATGGAAAGAGATTTTTCTGTGTGTGTATTTGATAAAAAACTTATTAACTTTTTTAGAATGTAAAGTTACTGTGGAATTGCTTAGTAAAAGTACTAATATGTTAATAATACAGAAAAAAAATGTACTTTATTTTGTCGTTTTTTTTTCTTACCTAAGATAACCAATGTATGTGTATCTGTATAAAAACAGGTGGCAACCCTAGTTACAGAAGATGCTTTATTTTGTGCTAAAACTTTATATTTTTAAATAAACAAACCAGCTTTTAGGTGCAATGTGTTTTTGTAATTTACTACTAATTAAACTGTAAAAAAGAATTGATACAAAAAATCCCCGTTAACATAATTTATGTGTTATTATGAAATATGCCTCTATGAATTTCCTTGCTATCACGCAACATGATGTAATAGCTATATTATTGCGAAATACAAGTAGGTTTTTGAGAGGTTAGCGCGTATAAGTAGGATTTTTTTTACCATTTTTGTTGCTTCTAGTAGGTACTCATACTGTAAATGGTCCAATAGTCTTTTTATCTCTACATGACATAGGACTTTTAACCATACTTTTTTTAAACTATTATTTTGCTGGTGGTCAAGAACTTTTTGCTATACGTATAATGGTTTAAAGCCCACCTAATCCGTCTCAAAGATCAACCTTTGCGTAAAACATTTCCAGTTTATTTGGTTTTGAAAATGTTTTTTGCTAAAAGCTCTTTATTCAACTAAATCAACCTAATTTTGACGTTCAAGGCACTATAGAGGAAATTGCCTTGCCTTTAATGTGTTTGTTACATAATATTATTATTGTGGTATGATGTGAGTGACCTTATCAGCAAAATAAAATACCTCAAACTAATCTCATGGTATAGCAAAAATATTAATTAATGTAAAGTGCGTCAAACCTCACATTTCCGTCATTTGTTATTATTTACAAAAATAATGAGTTTAATTTATTCACATTGTTTACACTAAATGTTTGGTTTACCTCCAGCTTAAGGTGGGTACCTAATACGTAACTAAAATAACTGTAGGAGGTAGGGACCTGGGATCCAGAGCGTTTTTGCATTCCGAAACATATTACTCCGATTTATAAACGAAATAATGTATTTTAATTTTATCGACGGTATTTTCTTAATTCTCGTCATTATTTTAAATAGTTACTTATTGAAAACTATCTGGTGTTTTACTCCATACTCTTTTATGGTGCGATCATCTTTGTACCATTCTTAGGTAAAACAAAAACTGTGGCAGCTTAACTTATGTCACTGCATAGTCTTTTTCTAGATATTGGGTGTCAAAATTAATATAAGTATTTTAAATGAGCGAACGTACCTATAATCTATCCTGCCACAAACTAGTCACTTAGTAACATAAAGTAGTAAAAAAATAAAAGGTTTCTTTTGACATTTGTGAAAGACCCTAAAATGTAACTTGCGAATGAAACTGAAGGAAAAAAACAATAAAATAATAATTAATTACATAATGTTTTTTGACAACTATAGCACCTCTTATTCGTCCAACACAATTTGTCAGATCTGGCTGTTATACATGCTATACAGGGGTGTTCGTATGTAATCGACGGTCAGCTAACCGCAGGACGTCCTCTAAGCGCTACTGGACGTTGACTGAAAGCTAATCTGTGCGGCTAGGTTCCTTTGAACATTGATATCTTTGGGTTGACTTAGAACTACAAGTTTAAATAAACTTTATATAAAACATATCTCTTTTTGAAATTATTAGATTTTGTGTTTATAAACACCACTGTACTATAGAAAATACAAAACACAGGATATAAAATTATTTGAACTTCTTTTCTTACTATTCTATTTGAACCGAACTACCAAAGATACCAGAGTTTAAAGTAACCTATTTTTAAAAAACGGTAAATACTTAGGTATCAGAACCTACTACGGAACTAACCGTGTGTCCGTCTCACGTAGGCGGGCCCCGGAGCGTGGGCGCTGGGCGCAGCAGCCTACGACTGGTCCCCGCGCGGCCTGCCCGGACGGAGCAATTTTGTATGAGACCGCGCGGGCTCCCGCTTTACGTAGTGTTGGCCCTAATATTTATCCATCCCCTCTCTGATTAACTTCAAAATTAAGGAGATTTAAAAAATGTTGTATCTGCCCACAGGGCTACTGTATCAGCATAGTATGGCGCTGCTACAAGTACCTGACGATGCGCGCGCACGCTCTACAGTCTCCGTTCGTGATCTCGAGCGAAGACGTTGTGACGAGCGGGCAGATGGCGCCGTACGCGGCCGCGCCCGCGCCCGACTACTCCAGCCTGCTGCCGGACTACGACGAGGCCGTCAAGCAGACGCCGCCGCCCTCCTACCGCGCCGCCACCATGATGGCTGCTGCTGATCCCGACGTTACAACCGTTGTGAGTATTATGTAGAGACTATGCAAAAGGGTCGAGGCCAACTTGGTTCCCAGGCTCTCTTTCTGAAAGGAAAGCTTGGCCCCAATGCGAAAAGCAAAGAAGGAATGGGTTGGGTTTTCTAGTCAGTAAGAGTCTGAAACTGTTTCCCGCTCCGCCCAAGAGCGAGATTCGTCATTGGATGATTTTTACCCACTATAAAAAAAAAACTGTAAAGACTTAAAACATGATTATGTCAATATTTTTGACAAACGAGATTGTTTTCTTCTATTTATTATAGACAATTGTTAACTAAGTTCAGTGGCGGGGCAAGACCAAATTTTGATGTGGGCAAGATATATTTTGCGAGGCCCCCTGAAGGACGACGCAAAACTACCGATATTGTTGACAAAAAAATTGTTGGTACTCGAATTTTTACGCGCCATTCACGCTTTAGACGCTACCGGTATCGCAATCCCGGCGGTGTCTGAGGCGTGAGTGCTCTTGCATTGTTGGCTTGCTTTGCTAGCATTACTGATTCGCAGAAGGAGGCATCCGCCTGTCACTCGTACTCGCTCCGGACCATGGCCACCAAGGCCCGGAGCCAGAGATCACCGATCACCACAAAGATTCAGCAATGCCATGTGTGCCCCACCTAAGCGGAGCATACCTCTACCGTATCCTCCGGCTGCACCGCACAGTGGCGAAACCCGGGCATCACTTTCTCACGAATCCAGTGCAGATACCTCCCGAACTTACCATGTCGGGTAAGAACCTGCGTCATGCGTGAGGTCTTTCCAGCCAGGCATCCAGGCAGTGAGGCCTCAAAGAGAACTGAGTTGCGAAAGTCGCTGTCGCCATAACACCTTGACGACTTGAAGCGGCAGTGGAGCTTTGTCCTGATGTTGCATCTCTACGCAAAAATCGTGCATGTGTGCAAGGACTGTTGCCTCCAGATCCCAAGGAGACTTGCCACTTCACAGGAAACCGTGCGGTATCCCCGCACCATCCGTATTGCCATGAGCCTTTTTGGCATGCGTTAAGCTGGACCCTCGGTTGTTTTGCAGCGACGGCGCCTACATTGGCGCTCCATACAGGGCCAAGGACCGAACGATTCCTGCCTAGAGCCTCCGGCAGGAGGCTTTTGGACCCCCAAAGTTGGGCTGGAACCCCAGTCTGATTCAGTTTGGGAGCTAGACGTCGGGAATGCCCGTCAAAATTCCACCGGCTGTCGAGGACTAGTCCTAGGTACTTCATCGTAGACCCGACGCCGATGAAAACTCCTCCATTAGCTGGGAACCCGTTGGCGGCGCGTTTCGAGGGCCGTAGAGACACATGGCCTCTAAATTGTACAGCGCCACCTCGAATCCCAACTCGAATCCTGCCAACGACTATCGCGGCCCCGCGTGTCACTGATTCGACCGCCACCTGGTACGATTTTCCCTGTGCTAGGACCGACAACGTCACGAAAATATCCGCACAGCACGTAGTCGGACCAAATGTTCCACAAGGGTGGTCGTAGTACCTATCCCTGCGGAACACAACATGTTATTTCTCGCCGTTTCATCTCTCCCTGGTGATCGAGGTATATGATATACCTCATATACCTGACCGATAGGTAGGCCTCAATCACATGACAGAGGTGGTCGGGCACTCGGTGGTATTGCCAGATACTTTCTAGCCGATTTTTATATTATTTATTGCTAGATGAGTAACTATATCTACATTTGCGTTCGCGGGCCTTCGAGGCGCGAGGCCCCTTGGACCGCGAGGCCGTGGGCGGTCGCCCACGTCGCCCACGCCTTACGCCGCCTCTGTCTAAGTTGATACTATCTTACAAAGGAAAAGTCAAATATAGGCCTTTATTTTGAAGAAATTTAAACACTAATGCGATATATTTTTTTATAAGAAAGCTTATTTATTATTCTATACTGGATTATAAATTTGAATTTCTTAGACTCCCGTTTTTGTAAAAAGCTGAAAAATATTTCAGTATTAACAAAACGCATAATTATTTTTTTTATTAATCTGTTTCCATGCATTAGATTTATTTAAAATGTAGCTAAAATCTTTTAAAAATCTTAAATTTTTATTATAACTTTAACTCCAGCTTTATTTAATTAACCCAAAACGTACCAATTTATCCGTATAGGTTATTTTCTCGTTTGACGTTGAAAAAAAACCATCGGTCACTCCGAAGGAACGACGTCTAGCGCGACTGTAATTTTAGGTCCAAACCCCATACATTTATTGAATGCGTACTTTGATTTATGTTAGACCCATATAAAAAGTATTGTTTGTTTAATCCAGGACATTTTATTTCTGTGTATCATATTTTATTTAAATTAGTTGGTGTTACACTATTAAGCAACTAAAAGTGTAAAACATATCTGATACAGTGAAATTTGTAATGCTTTTTGACATATTAGTGTATGTAATTTAGATAAATGTTCCCATCTAGAACGTGACAACTCGCTGATCTCAATAAATACCTTAGGCATTAAGTCTGCCTTTGTACTGTTATGTGCATGAAGTGTTAAATAAATAAATTAACTTGTGTGTTTGAACAGCAGGAGAGGGCACAGACCGAGCAAGTGCCGCCCAAGCCGCAGACGACCGACACCATGGTGATGCTGCCACAGAGCGGCGCGCAAGCTAGCGTCTGAATCTCATACAAACTGACAGCACCGAGGATTCTTCTCACCACATAAGGGCTAGCACCCCTCATTTAAGAGATTGTTTGAAGTTATCAACCCGCGCGTCTAATACAACATGAAATTCTACACTAGGTAAATCTTCAAATGGTGTAGGAATTAAGTGCCTCATAGAAATGCTGCAAAATTAACTAAGACATCTTTTGTTAACAAACGCGGCGGCAGTTTTCACACGTATATTTCTCACTTTGCTTTCGTAACGTGTACGTTACCTTACCCAACAACCGATGTGAAGACACCCTAAGTTGCTCTAACATCATACAACCGCTTGAATTGTCGACGCCCTTATTATTATTATTATTGTGCACCAATCATATTAAACGCTCAATACGGAAGTAACTGCACTAAGTTTGTGTCTAAAATTAAAGTAAATATCTTCCAAGAGCAATTAATATTTTCAAGTGCAAAGAAAACGGCCCTCTTCCTTGTAATTAAGTTCGTAATCCTCGTTGCTTTCATGTAAAAAAAACTTCTAAAATTATTTCTAAACTCTTCGTCTTTCACTTACCCGTAGTTGTATTTATGTTTAGACAAGTCAATGAGATGATTTTCGTATTATTTATTTTGTAAAAACTTGTTATTGTAATTCTTGTGCTTGACTCTTTGTGACTTCTTAGATTGGGGGCGATATGTTTGTTTCGTCTTTAACGCCACGTGTCTAAATCTAGATTTGTCATTAACATGAGTATAGTGCCATTGCGTTGATTGTAATAAATTTTATTTTTGTACTTCATGAAATCATTAGAATTATATTCCCTATTCAATCATCAAGTACACTTCTCGAGGCACCTAACGAGGTCTCATTTACGTTGAACAGTTGCTGTACTGTACTTAGTTTATTTTACTATGTTGATTTTATTTTGTGATAATTTTATTTTAATTACGGCTTCTTGAATATCTGGCTGGATGTCAAGAGTATGCACATAAACGGGCATTAGCATACGGAGCATATTACTAACATTCCTGAATATTGCATTCTAAACTCTTTTAATTACGTATGGCGTCAATTGGCGACATTACGCCGTCCATTCTGGTTTGACGGTAGGTGCAGATGGAGTTGAATCCTATCATTGACCTATTAAACTATTTAAATCACTCGCATATTTGATAAGCAGCAGTTAGCAGATGCGGTATACTGTAGTTAAATAGTTTATCTATTTAATAGCAATCATTAAATTAAATACATAAAAGTTGTTTATATTGAAGTAGGTAGAAAAATTACACCTGTTCGACTATACTTGAGAATAATAGCAGAAACTTACGTATGTGTGGTTTGTAACTACTCAGGGTTAATAGTAATTTGAGCTTGCAATAGCCTTCATGAGAACTATAAATATACCTTATTAATATTATACCAGAGTTCATTCATATGTAATAGTGATTATTAACGTTGTGTAATTTTTCAAAACTTTATAACTGACGCGTGTTAATTTTAGTGCAATCGTTGAATAAAAAGTTAGGCAGAAAATGCATACCACTCATTGGTGCCTTATCATATCGCTGGCGAATATTTGTAGTACCTTCTTAACGATCATTTAAAATAAATTAGGTACAAATTATGAATTAAATGTAACTGTAGTACCTAGATATGGTTCGGTGTGACGTAGGTTGCTGTTCCCGTCGTCGCTTTGCGTGGTTACTTGGTAAGACACCGTAAGTAGTTTCGTATTGGCCTAAATTGTAAAAAAAAATGTCGTCAGTGTGTCCTAGTATTTTGCTTTCATGTATTTACTTCAGTATTTGAAACTCGCCCAATAAATCAGTATGTATATATGTTGCATATACATATGAGTACCTATGTGTGTCGAGTAGATTAAAAAAAAGTAGCGATGCAGGGCGAAATGTTGAAATAATAAATTGTTTGTCATTTGCTCAGTTCATAACACTGGTTTGTTTATGAAATTTTTCGTTTTGTGTTTTGTCTATATTTAGTAACAACTTACCGTAATTTGTAAATGCACTAATAATAAATTGACGTGTATAACTTATTACTTACTAAATTATACTTAATGTATAATATTCTTGAAATAAATCATACATAAAATGAAAATAAAATGCTTTTATTTTTAAACTTGTGGAAAATAATCCTTGAATTTGAAGTCTTGTCCTTAGTATTTCTTATATAATCTACACTAATATAATAAAGAGGTAAAGTTTGTTTTTTTGTTTTTATGTTTTTTTGTTTGTACCGGGACTTCTAGCATCCAGCAAGAAGATCCTGCAACCTTGAGGTACCAGTTCATCTATCTTGGCAGGCTTACCAATACCAATAGGTACCAATACTGTATTGTTTGACTGAATTATCAACTTGCAATTAGGCCACCCGCCTGAAAAGAGTTTTTCAATACACTTCTCGAAAACTGCCTCTTGTCGCACTCCTATTAGGTTCAATATAGCATGTATATCACCCAAGTGCTTTTTTGAGTTTATCACAACAAGGGCTTTTTTATTCCTTCCTTATCGTGTGGACCGCCCGGAGGATACGGTGGAGCACACGGTCGAGGTTTGCCCCGCTTGGGCAGAGCATCGCCGTGTCCTCGTGGGGGCGATCGGCGGCGGTGATCTCTCGCGCCGGGCCTTGGTCGAGGCCATGGTCCGGAGCGAAGAGGAGTGGCAGGCGGTCGCCTCCTTTTGCGAAGCAGTAATGCTAGCAAAGGAGGAAGCCGACCGCTTAAGGCAACGGCGCTCACGCCCGAGACGCCGCCGAGATTCCGATCCCGATTTCCGGCCACCGTAGGCGCGGGCTTGTGGATGGCGAGCAATGGGTAGCTCGCCGTCCAATCGTCTGGTAACCCTCCGGACCAAGCTCAGTCGTCGACGGCGCGCACTGTTCCCGCGCGCCTCAAGGAGTTGTCAGCAAACCGTAGGGACCCTGCAAAAGGGTCGAAGCCAACTGGGGCCATGGGTTCGCGTCTGAAAGGAAGGCTCTGGCCCTGGTGTATATGGCAACGTTGGAATGGGGTAGGTTGTTTAGTCAGTAAGAGTCTGACACTTGTTTCCCGCTCCGCCCAAGGGTGGGACTCGTCATTGGATGATTTTTACCTACCTAAAAAAAAAAAAAAAAAAAAAAAAAAAAAAAGTGCTTTTTTGAGTTTATCACAACAAGGGCTTTTTTATTCCTTCCTTATCGTCACGGTCACGGGGGATTATTTTGTTTTACTTAGTTTATCGAATCAGGCGCGAGGCGTCCCCCAGAGTCGCTGGACGACCCCACGAAATTAGAAACTGACCAGAGCAGATTTGAATGCTATATTTCTTATATTTCTACTGTATGTTTGAGATACGATTAAACATTTTTTCTTTCTTTCTTTATTTCACAAGTTGTAAGTGTATTGAAAAACGTCGTTTGATACACGTGCAGATTTGTCATTGCAGCCCTCGGCTCCATAACACACTCGCCTACGGCTCGTGTGAATTTCGCCTCGGTCGCAATGACAAACTTCCTGCACTTGTATCAAAATGTACTATTCTTAAATTTCTACTGTATGTTTGAGATACGATTTTTTTTTTCTTTCTTTATTTCACAAGTCGTAAGTGTATTGAAAAACGTCGTTTGACACACGTGCAGATTTGTCATTGCAGCCCTCGGCTGCTTAACACACTCGCCTACGGATCGTGCGAATTTCGCCTCGGTCGCAATGACAAACTTCCTGCACTTGTATCAAAATGTTAGTTTATGTCAAAATGTATTTAGACACGCCGTTAATTTTCGTTCAGAATTCAGGTTTATACCCGGTTTACATTATTTCAGTCCAGCGATCGATTCCGCTGGATTGTTTATTGGAAACGTAATAATCTCCCGCTAGTGTTACCTACTATTACTATATAAAGCGTTCAGCCAATTGACCCAATTTGTGCATAAAGGACTCCACGCACCGGTTGTGGCTGGATAGACCTCACGGCGTCCTCACCTTCCGCATGACGCGGGTTCTCACCGGACATGGGAAGTTCGGGAGATTCCTGCACCGGATTCGTGCGGAGGAGACGTCCGGGTGTCGCCACTGTGAGGCGAGCCCGGAGGACACGGTGGAGCACACGGTGGAGGTGTGCCCTGCTTGGGAAGAGCATCGCCGTGTCCTCGTGGGGGTGATCGGCGGCGGCGACCTCTCGCGCCGGGCCCTGGTTCAGGCCATGGTCCGCAGCGAAGAGGAATGGCAGGCGGTCGCCTCCTTCTGCGAAGCAGTAATGCTCGTAAAGGAGGAGGCCGACCGCATAAGGCAAAGGCAACGGCGTACTCGCCGTAGCCGTCGCCGCCGCGATCCTGCCGATATCCGGCCACCGTAGACACTGGCTCGCGGACGGTGAGCAATGGGTAGCTCGCCGTCCGGTCGTCTGTAAGACCGAGTCCTAGTCGTCAACGGCGCGCACCGTTCCCGCGCGCCTCAAGGAGTTGTCAGCAAACTGCAGGGGCCCTTCAGGGTCGAAGCCTCCCGGAGTCTAGAGGGAAGTGGGAAACTGTTACCTCGACTCCAGGAATAGGGCAAGGAAGGTACGGGGTAGGTTTTTTAGTCAGTAAGAGTCTGACACTAGTCTCCCGCTCCACCCAAGAGCGGGTTTCGTCATTGGATGATTTTCACCTACCATAAAAAAAAAAAAAAAAAAAAAAAAAAACGCACCGGTTGTGACGGCTTGTACCCGGTAGGAATCGTTCTGAATCGATGAACACAGCATTAAATTAAACTAAATCGCCATTTATTTAACAGCTTTGCCTTTTTACTAACTAAACGGCGCCACCCAATTAGCCGCCTGAATAATATTCACCAATCCAAGAGCTGTATGAAGGCCTTGGATCGTATTATTGCACTAGCCCAAACATTTACGAAGCTGTGACAAGTCGTAAAATTATTTTTTATTTGCGTTCATATGGAAATCTACTGACGATAATCCTGTGAGCGGTGCACGTTTATAAGGAACCTAACATGAAGAATAAGACGTATCGGCAGAACATCATTCAGGCTACTAATTGAACGACGCCGTTTAGTTGTATAGCTTGGCTGCTAAGCTCCGATCGATCATATTTATACCTGTCTACTTCCATCACCACAGAGCTTTACGAAAAAGCATTAGATGAGGAGAGATCCATTTGGCTCCACTGCAACAACCCTGTATTTAATTTACATAAGTAATCGAGAAACTTGTAAGATATATAAACCAAACAGTTTACCTAAGCTTGTACCTACATACAAGCTTTGAGACAAGTAAATATGCGATCCAAGAACATGTATTCTTGGATTGCATACCTACTTGTCTCAAAACTCTCCCTAGTCAAATATTACGTAATTCAGTGTTACGTAAGAACAAGGATAGATCCTCGAAACTTCCTCGGCAGCTTTAAAGGTCACATTGAGGGACAAACATGATTTACAAACAATGGGCTGCATCTGCGCGCGCAGCACGCCGCCGCGCTCCGCCGGCAGGTTTCAGTGATAGCGAGGGTCGCGCTCGGACGACGCCGGCCGTCGGGACGCGCGCCGTCGCCTGCATTCTCTATTTATATCGACGATTCACCCCCCGCCTCACTTCGCGCCTGCGCAAAACGCATCTGAAAACTACGAAAGTGAAAATTGCACATCATGATTACGACCGGTGCGGTGCACCGCTTACAGGACTATTGCAGCAAGCGAACTGCTAATTAGTGAGTCAAGGAGACGGAGCTCGGCGGCGTGTAGTGCGCCGCGAGGATGGACGTGAGGCGCACGGCGACGGATCTCATCAGCACTGCGGCACTTCTGCGTCACATGTCAGCTGTTTCGCCGGCGAGGGACGCGCGCTCGTGACGTTTCTGGCGAGTCGCGTGCCGTAGGCCGGCGGCGCGATGGCGTCCACCATGCAGCTCGAGTTCACGCAGGCAATGACCGACTTCAAGACGATGTTCCCGGATATGGATGACGATGTTATTGAAGCCGTACTGCGCGCTAACCAGGGCGCGGTTGATGCGACCATTGACCAACTTCTAGCTATGAGTACTGATAACCAGAATGAACGTTTGCGGCTCGAAATGGAGCGCGTGGAAGGCAGCACACCGTCTCGTCGCAAAGATCGCCGCTCGGGCTGCAGACCCACAGACAACGGCGACGACAACGACACAACAGCACTTGTGTAAGTAAATTAATACTTAAAGTAACTAAAACAAACAATTATATTTGTTTGAAAGATAATAAGAACACGAATGCCTAGTGAGCACATTACAAAATATCCTCACTCTGTAAAACAAACAATCCGCGTCAGGTTATTGTGCCCGTCAAAACGATTACGTCTTCCGTTCGTATTCGTCGTAGTGCACTAGTGATGTTGTTATCTACACCGGTAGGTCAACTGACAATTGAGAGGCAACAGGTTAGCATGACTAGCAGAAATGTTCATCGGGACTGATTTTGGGTGGCACATTTTAGTATAAAATATAGAGCACCTTAGTGTTATGCGCGCCTACTTGCCCATTGAATTGCTATAAGTAATCCTAAGTTTAATCTATAGAGTTAAAAGCTTTATTTTTAGAATTAATTATTAGATGATAATACCCTGTACTTATTATAATTATGGTTGAATTTATAACCACCGCCTGAATAAGAAAGGAATCGCATCTACCCAGTGACACGGTGTCTTCACTTCTGCAGGCTGTAGATACATAGATTCATGTAGGTACTTTCCTATCGGCAAGTAGGTTTTGTGATTATGTCTTTCTCTCCATCTTATCACACTTGGCTCATTGCCAAATCGAACTTTACTTAGGAGGTCAGTGTGCTAAGGCTACAAATTCATCTCTTTAGCAACTGTAACCAAATCAAACTAAATCTCAGCACTAAATAAAAGTCCGTAGATCAGTAGAGTCATTTCGATTTGTACCTACCTAATTATCTGATAGTATTTATCATCATCCACAATCCTCCTTGGTCTCCTGTTGGTCCCCTTATTCTTTGTTTTTGTTGATCCTACCACGGACTACCACATGGTAGGATCATTCAGATTGTCATTGGAGTCCTTCATACTTGTAACGATATTAAACCAACTATCTTTATTTTGACTATCTAGGTACTACCTATCCATTACTACATATCCCCTATTTTTATTTTCTTATTTCAGAGACGTTGATGATGAATCGATTCCTTTAGCTGTAAGAAGAAAATGGGTGCCAAGAATGTTGGGCCCTCTACCTCCGATGTTTCTACGAATACCACCCGGCACAGACGCGCGAATAGATCTCAGTCTAGAGATGGATGACGACCGCATCGCCACCTTCCTTCAAAACGAGGAGTTCATGGCGGAACTGCGGTGGAACCAAGAGTTTATGGCGGCACTAGACAGTGAACAGGGGCAGAAGACAAAGTGCCATGATGATGAGGCTGCGTTCAAGGAGAGACTGAAGAATATGGGCAAATGTGAGTGAAAGTTGTTAAATCATTTAATAAATGCTTAATTCATTATCGACAAAATATACAGTTGACGGAATTTCAGATTCAATTAAAATTAAGACGCCAATTTTTATGCGATAATCGAGTTATACGATCAATTTTTCCTGAAACCTTAGACCTGTTCTTTTACGATGCACAATCGTTTCGATCACTACCTCTAATTAGTCAGTTCTAAGCTTTCTAGACTACAGAGTCTAGAAACCTAACTTACCTACTCGTAATAGGGACAGCTCTATTAGTTAACGACATAAAACCATATTTACAATAAAAATCACCCTCAAATTGGTTGATTCTAGCACCCAACGATCGTAACCCGTGGATATAATAACTAGTATCCATCTAAAATATTCTCAGTTTGTTAAAATCTTTCATTAGTCGCTACTGAAGATATCTTTAACTTCCTTATGGCTTACGTGAATGAAAGAATAAATGACTATAGTTATTCGTCGTTAAAATGGAACCTAAAGTTTTATTAATATATAAAATATGATAGATACCTACAGTAAAATGCTTACCATTTTAATTACTTACTCCTGTCCTACATACCTACTTGAATCGATCGGCCTTTAGCGGTCGTAAAACCTGCTGTGCTTGGAGGCTTGGATGCAGTTCTATAGAGATAGTCCGCCGCTCATGAATATCTTCAGCTTCAACACTCGCAACGCGAACTCTGGTTGTCGTTGAAGCTTTTGTGATGACTATTACATTCTCTTGCCCATTGTGTAAGTTTCTGCAGGTTATTTAAATTGCCTAAAGCGTCATTAAAATTAGGTCTTAATTTTGGATTTCATTCGCAGCGTCTCGCAAAAAGTTCGCCCAGCTGTCGAAGATGTTTAGCAGAGGAGGGTCACGACGCTCCGGCAGCACCCGCGCCCCGCCCCGCGGCCCTCCCGACAGCCTGCTCCTCCAGGAGGAACACAGCGATGACGACGACCGCCCACAGCACCACGTCAAGATATAACCACAACCTGTACTCCACTATCTGCGAGGTACAGCTTTAAATGAAGAGAGAGCCTTAAAGGAAGTTACAAGGTTACGGATAAGACTGGGTCTGTTTTGTATATTTAGGAAAGGAATACGATTGATATTTTTATGTATAAGCACTTTGAGATCAGCCAGCACTAACAGTTAACGTCTTTCAAGGATCGGATGTCGTCGAAGCAAAATGGCGACAAAGTTGTTAAAAATTGCAATAATTATGTAAAATATAAGTAAATAGTTCATGGCTTTTACTGCATCCGTCAAATTGTAAATATGAACATTAGGGTCCGCTTGAATAGAAGGGCTCTTTTCTCTCATGTTAAAAGGCTAGGGAAATCATATGTAGCTTTTGTTAGATAAATAAATTCTGCATTCCTCAGTACTTACCTATCTATATTCTGCATATAGCAGAATTCACGGAAAGAGACTAGCGGGCGTGATACACGAAGTTCCGTACCCGACTGTAGGTTAGACAGCCCTGGCCTTTATCAGAAAGCTGTATAGAAATAGTACCTATTCTTATGACATCTCTCATATACTTAGAACTAAAATATTTTCACATACTTCTTCCAATAGGTCCATGAACGTCATGTACAGACAGCGTCATCAACTGGTTACACCCTCTACTAAGATTGTTTAATGTGAGAGATTGATGCAGCTAAATGTACCTAGGTATAGTAATGGTATAAACCTCAAACGGACATTTATTTCGATTAAACAATTTACAGAAACTTAAATTATGAAGTTGAAAAAGCTGGAGCTATTCGTACGTTCCAACTCTATGAAAAAGAACGTGCAAGAAACTCTGCGCTCATTGTTTTTAGTTTATAAATTGTTACAAAATCATGGTTATATCGATAATACAAAATTAAAACATGTAATTAGCGATATAGATATTTAAATGCATGTTAAAAATGTGCAAAGTAAAAAATGCCAAAGAATACATGATTAAAACTAACCGTGGCAGTTGAGAGATGACCAGTCCCAACTGATGGCACACGTACATCACTCAACAATATTGAAGGGTATGTATAGTGCATGTGCCACCATCAGCAAGACATTTCAGTGGGCGTTACACTCCCAACGGTCAGGGTATACGTGTATATAAATATGGCATTCATACTCAAGTTTAATGGCGGCTCCGGATTTAAGCCGTGAAGCTCCGTAAACAGGCGTGAACCTGAATGTGGATGGTTTGTGCGGGGCATGACTTATGTAGAGCATTTACGGCACTAATGTGGAGCCGCCATGAGAAGTCACATCTAGAATTTAAAGAGTCAATTTGTATAGGCATGATAACATAGTGCTCGACTCTTTGATATTATTATGCACAAACATCGATGTGAAAAGAGTTAATGTCTAAAAAATACTGTGCATGGATACGTTTTCAAAGAAAGGCTGATAAAAGAAACAAATGTTAAGTAAATAATAAACGAACCACTTCATAGCTACGTAATGTAAATAACTGTTCTATTAGATAAGTAGTCTGCTTCGTTTCGATCCACGAATTTTAGTGCCGTTAGATTTGCTCATTTTGTTCAGGTCATCTCCTTGATCGAAATCTGTAAGATGATAGGTCGTTAGATAATGCACTGACTGTACTTTTGCCTGCACGATTGACCATGACAATGCGGCTTTACTGGAACCTGAATAATAGGTGCCTGTACTGCGCATTCATTCCATTGAAGCGAGCTTTGTATGTCTGCTATCCTTAGGGAATGTCTGGGCCAAGTCGTGATTGCAGAAAAAGAGGAATCAAATAACGTAATATTACATGTAAGCTTAAGTTATGTAGCTTTTGTAGTGACCTCCAGATTTGTTCTGGATAGTTGTGACATGTCGTCATTCAATTATTTCACATTTTCTCACGAACTTGCGCTGTCACCACACTACTATTGTATTATGTGTACTACTACTAAAATAAAAATATGACTTCACAAAATAGACTCGAGAAAAATAATAAAATAGTTTGAAACACTGTTCTTTGTTACGAATTTACGATTTCCTGACTTCAACGTTATGTATGTTACCTCTAAGTATGCAAATATGGTCTTCTAAGAAATTTTGTATTTTTAATGTGTTTGCATTTACAGTAACTAATAGTTCCAATTTTTCGTTATCGATGGTGTCCCATTCCATCTTATTTTTGGGTTCATCACCCAGTAAATTTTGAGTTTGTTAAAAAACAGCTTAATTTTAAAGATGAAAATCTGAGTTTAATAAGACTCAGTGGCCCTTCTTTTACACAAAAACTCAAGAGATACGACAGTTGGTTAGTTAAAAAAAATGATATGAAATGTTTTAAAAAATTGCAATCTGTCGGCAAATGAACTTTTCTTCCTGTGTATGTAAATAAAACCTTGTAAGATGAAGCATCACTTGAGAACTAGCCGATTGCTTTTTTTTGTTGTGTTGTGTTAAAATTATGAAGACAAGGTATGTATCAATTATACGTATATTGAAGCGACCGGAAGGCGTCGGAAATTGCATCCGTGCGAAGCTCAACCGGGTCGCTAGTCTGATCAATACCTACATCTATACAAATATATAAGATTGAAGTGTATGTTTGTAATAATTTCTATATCAAAAATACATTTTCATGTATATCCGTCTGCCTGTTTGTTCCGGTTAATCTCCGAAATGACTGGACCGATTTTGACGGGACGTTATTAGAACTAATTTACCCCAAAGAAGGAAAGTAATGTTCATAAACTCCACAGTTCTGCCCTGCAGATACTAAAACGTAGTAAAAGTATTGTAAAATACACTATTTTACTGCGTTTTAGTGTCTGCACGGCAGAGTTAGCGTGAGTTCTTGTATACTTTTTATGTTATGTTGAAATAAAAAAAAAAAAACTGCTGCAGTCATTTCTGTAATGTGCCTACTAAACATTATTCAAAACAGGTTTTAAAAAAAAATCTTCTAGTTAACTAGAAAGAATTTCGTAGTATTCATATTTGCAGTTTAAAATGTAAATTAGTTGTTGAAGTAGTGAATAATTTTCGTGCAATTGTAATAGGAATTTAAATGGTGTTGAGTAACTTTGCAGAATAACACACAGCCAAATAATATGTTACGTAGCGGAACTCCGAAAAGACTTCTGGACCAATAATCAGAAAAAAAAACATATTTCTCTATACTATCAGCGGCCGTTGACCCCGAAGTTCCATTTTTTTTTTACCTAAGTGTTTGAATTCAAAATCGATCGATACCCGCGTCTGCGGAGTTCCGCTTCGTAATTTAATTTGAGCTTCTATACCTGTGTTCTATACCTACCTTATCTGTGGGGAAACAGCAACAAAACGTATCGTAATGAAAATAAACTACAAAAGGCACTTTGTGTACTACGCGAATAACACATAACTCTCCATTCTACATGATAGAGCTTTGGTGTCTACGACAATTACAAGAGTTTCGAAAGTGCAGTTGCCCTACCCTATGTAGATATCTATTGCTACCTTTATGTATCTTCAGACGACAAAGTTGTACATTGATTTCTTATGCTACTATAAAATAAATTATTTATAAATTGAATTTTTGTTGAAGCTTTATTTTGATCTCTCACGCTATATCAGTGCAAAGACCCGTATACCTAGTATAGAAATAGTCAATTGTAGATACTTAGATAGCCATTGCAATAAATAAGTTTGAAATAACTATTCTTTTAGAACTGTTACACAAACGAAAGAATGACCCTCATGAAGTTATGACGCTATTGACTACATCAGTGTTGTGCACTGGTGTTCGGGTGGTTGGTGATTGGTTGGTATACCTACCTTAGAAAAATTTGGTGATTGAAAAAAAAATTAACAATATCTTAACAACAATGTGAGTCGCGAAAGAAAACAGTGCGTTTTTGCTTCCAACGTTTTCGCTCTGGAGATTTGGACCTGCAAAACAAACCCTGTGGGCAGCCGAAGTCCATGGTTGATAATATAGAATTGAAGACTACTTGTGAAAGCGAATTCATCGCAAACTACGTCCGAGTTAGCTGCAGACTACGGTGTTAGTGACAAAACTGTTTTAATTCACTTGAAGTAAATTGGGAAGGTGAAAAGGCTTGAAAATTAGAGTCCCTCATAAATTAAGTGGAGCAAATCGACAAACACACGTAGACTGCTGCGTTACATTAGACAACTGGCATAATGATTAAGGGATTTTAAATCGAATCATGTGATGAAAACTGGATCTTGTTGAATCAGATCTGGATCAGTGTGTTCTGGAAGGATCAAAAGATCATGCCCCGAACGAAAATTGACTCAAAAAAATTTCCTTGTGAGCGTTTGGGTGTTCACTTCAGCTTTCTAAAATCTGGCCAAACAATTACAGCAGATGTGTATTGTCGGCAATTGCAAACCATGATGGATAAGCTAGCTGCTAAACAACCGAGGCTGGTCAATTGCCGTAGGCCACTGCTGCTGCCTGCTTCAGGACAACGTGAGAATCTGCGTCTTGCGGAAGGTGATGACGCCATGAGGTCTTTCCAGCCATGCCTTACATAAGGGACTTACCGCCATAATTATGGCGTGCCAAATCTAGCCTTTGCTAATTTTTTTATTGAATAAAAGACATAACATTATTATGCGTTCTAAAGAAAACGCCTTGTCATCTAACGGTTAAAATGTACTTAGATTGAAGACTGAACTTATTAATAATCTTCATTCTCCATCCTGTATTACAACAAGTTGCATTGCACGTGTGCTAAGCACCCACAATTACCTCACAATAATTTCTATCGTATTAGAGTATCAAGGTATCAAAGGCTACCCTCTCTAGGTAACAACTAGATAGCTACCTATCTAGGTAGTATGGAGAATAACACTGCGTTACAAATGAAAAAAAAATTGTGTACCCGCTTTGAAATGTCATGTTTTCTTATGAATACTTATAGTTTATTAAAAACTAGCTTTTTCCAGCGGCTTCGCCCGCGTACATAAAATATAACCTATGTCACTCAGGAGTAAAGCAGCTTTCTATTGTTGCTAAAATTTTTCTAATCGGACCAGTAGTTCCAGACATTACCTCCTACAAACAAAAAAACAAAAAAAACAAACTTTACCTCTTTATTATATTAGTGTAGATACATACAAAATTTCCATTCATCACGTCTCATTTTTCTTCCATAAGAATGTGCCAAATTTTACTAAAAATTTAAATGCTAAAACATATTTTAAAGAAAATTACATTAATCAACCAGATTTTTTCACATTAACCAAGTTTAATTTTATCATTAAGGTTAAAAAAAAAAAACAAAAAAAAAACATTATAAAAAGTTTTAACACAAAAGATCGCAAAACTTTAACTTTTACTTTTGTGCTTTGAATGATTTTCTCGTTTTAAACGCCAGCAGTAATCGCCTAGCATAGTTGTGTCCCAACGCCCTTGAAATCGTTCTTCAAGCTTCTTTACATCCTGGTGGAACCTCTCACCTTGCTCATCACTGACTGCACCAAGATTAGATGGGAAAAAAGAAAAGTGAGAATGAAGGAAGTGAATTTTTAACGAAATTCTGCTATCCAACTTTTTATATGCTTCTAACATGTCGTCAACTGGCTTTTTCGCCCCTGCGGTTCCCTAAGAACCCTTTAATAACTGCTTTCAGTGATAACCAGGCATAAGTTCCTTGTCAGTAAGCTTTTTCTCAAAATTTGGGTCTTTCATCTATGTGGTAATAGAAAAAATAATTTGGCATGTACCTCGAAAACTAGACGTGATAGATACCACATATGTTTGGAACATTTAATCTGTGACTCATTAGCTATTCATTCCAGCTAACACTTACGTGGGTACCAAAATCGTGTAACGCAGTGTAATTATTCCCAGTCAAGCTTTAGTTTATAGTTTTATAGCAATCAAAAAATAATACCCGATGGCTATCGACCTTGAATGCGCAGTAACAGATTTTCGTGTCTCAATCGAATGGCATGGAAATGGGGGCAGCACGTAACTACAGTCATCATCATCAGCCTTTTTTAGTGTTCCCACTGCTGGGACACAGGGTCCTCTCCAGTAGAGGGAATGGGCCATAATCCACCACGCGGGCCCAGTCTCACATGTCTTCGAATTTTTGGTTCTAGGACATACCGGTTTCCTCACGATGTTCCTACAGTAACGACGGTCATTTTAGCTCAACTTCTATGCCGCGTAGGTACAATATAACGAATAATGGCGCGATTTACACTTTACACACGATTGACGCCGCACCTGCGCCGGCGCATACATATCAACAGTCATCAAATACTTCGACGAAGCAGAACGGGAAAGTCGTAAGCATTGAGACGATTGAACGACGTGCATGCGATGGACACAGACTATGACAATAGCGAAATTAATTATATTAAGTTTCGCTTAGGTATCTACTAAATTAATTATCGAACCTGAATTGGACTACGGCTGAGACGAGAGCAGTGAAGATAGAAACGAAAAGATTAATTATTATAAAATTTAATTTCTTTCAGAATAATGATTATAGAGATGAATTCTTTCGTATCATTTCAAATCAATGAGGACGAAAACAAAATAATAATACATATAATATTCATTGTATTTCTAGAAATTATTCCTATAAAAAGTAGAATATGTATTATGCTAAAACCATTAAGTAACTATTATTAAATTTAAATAAAATACCTACAAGTTTAATGAAAATATGTTACATAACTTTTTTTATGACTGGTTACTTAAACTACTTATAATAGATACTTTCCAAAGTATTGCCATTGTTTAAAGTACCCAGTAGAGATATTTGCCGTCTTTCTATGCTAAAACTACTGGTTTTTATGGTTTCATTCGTACTTTCAGCCCCATATTTTCGTGATCTGTTATGTGCCTCACTGTATCTACCTACTGTTTATTACTGATTTTTCATGATCAGATTTTTTTTTGTGTTTTGCTTTCGTTCAGTCTTTTGACTTTAAGCAAGTGGGTGGTGCATAGTTTATTAGCGATTGGGGTCAGACTCTTCATTCTTTTTCCTCTCCTGTCCGGTCATCGAGGACAAAATGTTCTGAATATGAATGATAATAATTAATGTTGGTTACGAAGGTAATCTAATAATAACTTAATATTTAGGCCTATCCTCAAAAACATATTGTCACTAACTACTGGCAATTATATTAATTATTAGCTTGTCCATAACTTCCAAGTGTCACGGAACATACATTTGTAGGTGTGGCATTGTTTCCTACATAGATCTATAATACCCTCAAATAGCCAATGATGTTGTGTCCCGAGACAGAAAGGTAAATTGAAATTTCTCGTA
Organism: Mythimna loreyi; assembly: GCA_029852875.1. Lineage (NCBI taxonomy): Eukaryota > Metazoa > Arthropoda > Insecta > Lepidoptera > Noctuidae > Mythimna > Mythimna loreyi. Next base: position 14,827,880 of record CM056792.1, read on the forward strand.
CTTCGAATTTGGAATTCGCTGGGCACCATTCTCAGACCGCTAATTATTTGGATGCTTAGTGATCCTATCCAATCGAAATTCGCTTTGATATCGATATATGGAACCTATGTATGGAACGCTGTCTAATCGTAGTTGGGCAGCAATATTTCCAGATTGGGATAGAACATTCCGAGAATATAGCATTCGGCTAAACTAAAAGCAGATTCATCTAAAAGCAGAGCATTTCTTTTGTTTACTTTTGTAATGGATTCTAAAGTCAACGCCCGAGGGAAGAGCAAGCAATGACTCACTAAAGTTCGGAAAACCGTACGTGTTCCGTCGCTCACAGAGGTCCATCCCACCGGCCGTAACCAACAGTATTGTTTCAACTACATGTGCATAATGATCTGGTCTCCGGTCAGCCTAGTAGATTTAACCAACAATTTGTATTCATGAGACTCATTAACTTAACAAATGCGTACGTATCTACTCACTTAACTTTAATTTTTTTAAACATTCGTGGAATTTATTGTTGAATAATATATAATTGTGTTTCACTAGGTTGTGGTGCATTCCAGCCCACAGGCACTGAATTAGTTTTATTATTATATACCATTACAATTACTTTCAAATGATCTTATAGCACGCTAAAGAAAGTCATATTACTCATACGTGGATGTCTCCAGCATTGTTAGTGGTACGCCACTATGATGACACACATTCGCCATTATAATGGTCGGCCAAGTGGATGAATATCGAGGTACTTAGTTAAGTAATTCTCATACGTACACAGGGTATAATTAAAAATATTAAAAGAGTCTCTCATCCGGAAAATACTGAGCGAAACTCGGAATATATAAAGACTTTCATGAAATAATACAGTTGCCATGAATAAAACATACTACTACCCGTCTGTTAGTTGGCGTTATGGTAGAGTCAGGTACGTGTTGCCTTTTTAAACGCTTGTTCTCCTAGTAGGTGTTACAGTAATCATCTATTTATTCACATATCGTGACGGAACTTAAAAGCTTGTCGTCAAAATAAGCGTCAAAACGGCGAAACGTCTAATGACGGCGACACGCGCTACCTGCCCGACCACTCGATAAGGGAACCTACACAAACTTCATGCGTGAAAAACTAACGCGCGACTCACGCGTATGCAAGCAAATCGCTATCAATTATCACAGACGTGGTCATAGAACAGTTTAAACAATAAAAAAATAAGCTGAATTCCTTATAAAACGATTACAGCTCTTATTGCTGCCAAAAATTAATAAGTTATTCGTTTCTAAATAGTCTTGCTTTAAGCTAAATTCTACTAATGGGCGTATGAATGCACTGGCACGGCGGCCGCGGCGCAGCACTCGGCGCGCCTCTGCACAAGACAGTGTATAGCCTCCGGTAAAGATGCGTCTGCGCATCGAGCACGTGCACCCGTCACGCATCACGGACACCCAGAAATTCGCTTAGTTTGTCCTGAGACTTCATGCCACTCGCACGCATGGAGGCCCGGTGCTTTTCCCGCGCAAGTGACTATGAAAAAGCAACCTGATATTTATGACGTGGGCCTGGCCGTTGTGTTCTCGATAGCAGATCTAATAAGAGGCAGCAGCACTGAAGAAATATTTTCGTGAGTATCTTCTCTTAAGGGCCGGTTAGGGCTTTGACCGTGGCCGGCGCATCGGTTCCTCGGGGCTAAAAGAGTTAAGTCGATCTATACTGAACCTGTTGTTCACCTTGTTAAGATCGACGAACTTCTTTTGCTGGAATGATTTGCACTTTAAATTTTTTGTCCGTTAACAATGTTAAGTCTGAACTTGATACTTAATGATTGTTTACGAGACTATCTCTATTATAAAACTTATCTCAATTATTTCGAATAGTGTTATCGGGTGTTTATTCAATATCATTAATCCGCATATATACCCTTCGTTTCGTGATGTTTGATCATAACATTTATTTTAAATTGCATACTAAAAATACCTTCTCGTTGCAGTTTTTATCGACCAGCTCGGTACATAAACAAATATCTACTGAATTAAATAGGTAGACAGTCCATAAATGTTTAATACTGATGGAACGGGTTCTACTGGATGTTATTTATCGTCAACATGCGAGATACTATACCTATTCGTGTCGTACTTTATTTTGATAGACAATTACCTGAATGCTTTCGTCTCTGGGGACGAGCTCATCATTTTGCTTCACGGGCCCACAATTACGGCATGCATTAAGCATCGCCAATTGATTCAAGGTAAAACTTTTATAAAAACGTAATGTGGAAAGAAGGATCATTATATTGTATGTTACATTATGTATGCAATCGACAGTATCCCAGCCCGAGCCGGTGGAGCATCCGTTGTCCATAAACGCACAGTTGCTAGCTGAACAACTTTACTTTCATTTACATAATGCGAACGATTATATATTATCGGTTTGCGAGCTATATTTTATGATGCGTGTGAAAAATTGCAATTAAACTATGCATTATGAATATCAATGACGAAAATGAGGTCAAAGCTTCGTATTTTATGCACCTAGACAGCTAAGTATGGTGGATATGTATGAAAAGTAGGTACATTATTTCTAGTTATAAACTTTTTCAAATCGGTAATTAAACTAAATCTTTGAGTAAGCGTATTTATATACTGATGTCAGAGCTGGTTCAGGATAATTATAACATTATAACGAATTAAAATAATAAGAGCTTAACATATAAAAAAATAATAACCCATCTTACAGTCGCGTCGACTAGAAAAAGGATTGGCTTTGACCTGTTTAAATTGACTAAATATATTGACTCGAAAATTTACGATATATATTTTTATTTTTTTATAATATTCTTTATGATTATTTGAATTTATTTTGATGCAAATGGGAAAACTGTCGTTGTAGCCTAGGTGGGACCGATCCCGAAGCGAAGGCATAGTTTTTCATGTTAAATTTTCCACATGTGCTGCACAAATGATTATCACATCTTCATCATAATATTTTGTAAAGGAAATATGGAAAAATAAACAGCGAACCATATATCTATCCATAGTTAGATTATATCCATAGATAGATATATGGTTCGCTGTTTATTTTTTACGCCTTGATGAGGGTGACAGTAGTAGACGTAGTTTTCCACTAAAAAACAAATGTAAGTGTAAATAAGTGTATTTAAGTGAAAATTAAAAAACAAATATAATTTTCCAGACCAGCATCCATCCTTCCGATTTCATCTCGAAACAAATAGCTAGTTTATCAATTTCTATATTTTTTTTTTAAACCATGATTTTGGCATAAATCATTCAATGACATCTCCCGCCCTTAGGCGAAGCAGGAGTTAAGGTCATACTTTTGCATACTAAAAACCCACCCCATTCTTTCTTCGCCTTTGTTCCATGGCCCTGGTGTTCACTTTCATGTCAGCCATCATGGATCATTTAACATTTTCTACCATAAGAATTCTTCTATTGTAGCATCTTCTCGTAACAACAATTTACTCTTACAAACCATTCGTTTAGGCGTGAAACCATACATTAGTGAATAGCTAGATGATTATTGTACTGTACTATACTTACAGTATTACAGTACTGTAGATGTAGACGAGGAGCTTACCTTTCTTGAATCAGAAAAGAGTAAAACTAGTAGCGGGTTTCTTACTTGATCAACGGCGGATCCAGGGGGGGGGTCATGGGGGTCATGACCCCCCCCTGGGCTGGGTCCAGGACTTGGTGGACCACTAATTGAACATAATGATTTTATTTATATGTTTTGTCATCATACAAATTTTATGTAAGTAACTACATACCTTCAATATTTAATTAATTTAATATACAGGGTGTCATTGACATCGTAACACTAACCATAAATACCATAGAATACCATAGATCCAGTACATGATTCTAGTGGGCAAGCCATAATCTCGGCGGTAAGTCCCCTCTTTGAGGCGTGGCTGGATAGACCTCACGGCGTCCTCACCTTCCGCTTGATGCAGGTTCTCACACATGGCAAGTTCGGGAGGTTCCTGCATCGGATTCGTGCGGAAGAGACGCCCGGGTGTCGCCACTGTGTGGCCAGCCCGGAGGACTCGGTGGAGCACACGGTCGAAGTGTGCCCCGTTTGGGAAGAGTAACGCCGTGCCCTCGTGGACCCGATCGGCGGCGGCGACCTCTCGCGCCGGTCCCTTGGTTCAGGCCATGGTGCGGACCATGGCCTGAACCAGAAGTGAGAAGGAGTGGCAGGCGGTCCTTCTGCGAGGCAGAAATGCTAGTGAAGGAGGAGGCTGACTGCATAAGGCAAAGGCAACGGCGCACTCGTCGTAGCCGTCGTCGCCGCCATCCTGCCGATATCCGGCCACCGTAGACGCTGGCTTGTGAACGCGCAATGAGTAGCTCGCCGTCCGGTCGTCTGGTAACAGTCCAGACCGAGCTCAAGTCGTCGACGGCGCGCACCGTTCCCGCGCGACTTAAGGAGTTGTCAGCAAACTGTAGGGGCCCTACAGGGCCGAAGCCTCCCGGAGCTGAGAGTTGGTGCCTTGTTCCCCGTGCCTGTTTCCTGTTACACCGGGGCTCTGGGAATAAGGCAAAGAAGGCACGGGGTAGGTTGTTTAATCAGTAAGAGTCTGACACTGTTTCCCGCTCCGCCCAAGAGTGGGATTCGTCATTGGATGATTTTTACCTACCATAAAAAAGTACATGATTCTAGATCTGGTAGAATTTTTGGTCAGTTTTTTTTAATTTATTTTTTACGGTTTTTAAATTAAACTGTTTAAAAATGTTACTTTAAATTTTGTTGCGAAAAACAAAATGAATGAATTACATTCCAAATTAAAAATGACATTGGGTTTGATAAGAATAACGACTTTATTTGCCTCAAAGACTTAATATTATTTTTTAGAGAAAAAAATATTATTCTTTTTTTTTCTACAAATATCGTTGGGGTTGGTTAGAATAACGATTTTATACAAGTAAAAATTAAAAAAAAACAACTTTTTTTTAATTTAACAAAAACCGACGAAAAATTTCACCACTGGGGGGGTTCAGAATCATGTAGTAGATCCATTGTATTGGTTTGTGTGTGGTGTTTTTTTTCATTGTGTTACGATGTCTATGACACCTTGTATTTAAAAACTAGCTTTTGTCAGCGGCTTCGCCCGCGTATATAAAATATAGCCTATGTCACTCAGGAGTAAAGCAGCTATCTATTGTTGCTAAATTTTTTCCAATCAGACCAATAGTTCCTGAGATTACCTCCTACAAAGAAAAAACTAACCTAACCTAACCTAACCTAACCCCCCCAGTGGTGAAATTTTTCGTCGGTTTTTGTTAAATTAAAAATAATTTAACAAAAACCGACGAAAAATTTCACCACTGGGGGGGTTCAGAATCATGTAGTAGATCCATTGTATTGGTTTGTGTGTGGTGTTTTTTTTCATTGTGTTACGATGTCTATGACACCTTGTATTTAAAAACTAGCTTTTGTCAGCGGCTTCGCCCGCGTATATAAAATATAGCCTATGTCACTCAGGAGTAAAGCAGCTATCTATTGTTGCTAAATTTTTTCCAATCAGACCAATAGTTCCTGAGATTACCTCCTACAAAGAAAAAAACAAAGAAACAAAAAAACAAACTTTACCTCTTTATTATATTAGTATAGATAGTGTAGATGTGCATGTTATAACCTGTTTTGATTATTCATAAACGTTGTTAACCTTCTGGAACAGTCTATTATACTTACCAGGATAAAGGGTAGGTAAAAAAGTACAGAAGTTTTTGCTTAGCTACGTAAAAACATTACTAAGTTCACAGGATAAGCAGATGTAAAAATCAGTTTAGGCGATAAATCAAATTTTACGTCATCCCTCGGGAATTCCTCATTTCCGGGGATAATTTATCGTATCATTAAGCTTTGTTTTAAACGACACACAGCGCCATGTGTCACCAAACTGATACTGACAGCTTCATACGAATCTAACAATATTTTCGTTTTCCCTCGGGAACATCACATTTTTCCGGGATAAAAAGTAGCCTATTATTTAATCCGGACTTCTAACTTTACCTCTGCAAAATTTCAAAGCAAACGGTTCAGTAGTTACGGCGTGAAAGCCTAAGAAACAAACATACAAACAAACAAACTCACATTCTGATTTATAATATTAGTAAGGATAAGGATTAATGCCACTTTTCATTGTTATTTTATAACTCAAGAACTGGCTCACCTATCCAAACCAAATCTTTAGGCTTTATTCAAACTATTTAGTAGATAGTTTATGTGAAGTTTGCACAAAATCGGTCGAGCGGTTCTTCATTCATCACATTTCTCTGTTGCCAGGACCGAAGCCGCGGGTAAAAGCTAGTATAATATAATAACTTTGTATGGTATTATTTAAATATATGTATTTTGTTTGTTGGATTGTATTTCCCTTGTCGTTCCACCTCTTCACTTTTGCGGAGTTTTGCGTCATACCCCTCAACCTACAAGAACCAGATTTGAGGAGGGGGGGCAAGCCGGGCATTTGACTTGAATGGACAGTTGACGGCGCCAAGAGGAAGGCGACTAGAGCGTTGCGCTGGGACGTATCCGTCAAGGTCGATGAGGTGGTGGCCAAAATCGAGGCGGGTGGGTGCAAGACCGATCAGGTTCGGGCGGGCACCATCTGCGCTTAGACGGTTAGATGTCCCGTTCCGGCAGCCAAGACCATCGCAAGGGAGGGCCGACGGGTTCTTTGCGCTGGGTCTCCATACAAGGGAGCTACCGTTGGGTGTTACGTTGGGGCCTATTACGCCTCAGTGCGTAAAGTGGATCGCAGTGACCAATGCTATCAGTGTTGTAAGCCCAAGGGTGCACAATGCTGTGCTACATTGCTCATCAATCGCTCAGGATCTGTTGATAGCTTACTGGGTGCAGATCTTGAGCGGCTCGGTGACAGTAATTTCGTCGGCCGCCGCCGGTACATCATCCCTCGAGGCCGTCACTAGGGAACGGGGTTGCGCGGCAGCACGGTTGGGAGACATTGCAGTGGTAGCCTAAGCGTCTACCAGTCCCCGAAGTACCCCGAACAGATCTCTCGCTGATCTCCACGTCTCCCTTAGGGAACTGAATGCCTTCGTCGTGGGATTTGATTCACTCCCCGTAGTCGTTTGCGGGGAACTCAATGCCAAGGATTTGGCTTGGGATTTCCGGTTCAGGAACCAGCGGAGTCGATGTTGGAGAACTGGGTTCGGGAGACAGACCTGGTCATCCGAAACCGGGGTTCTAACCCCACGTGCGTGCGGATGCATGATGTGTCCGCGGTGGTATAACGTTCGTCAGCCCCGCTTTGTTACCGCGTGTTGTCAACTGACGCGTCATGGAATGGGGGTGACGTTCTCGAACCACCTATAAGTACATCTAGTTTGACGTCTCCACCCAGAGCTCGACCGCGCCGGCCCAACAGACCCCTTGTGGAACAGGTGGTAAAGGGTGGCGAAAATTATCTTTGCCGGAAGCGGCTAAATAGCTAGATTGGGCCTCTAGCTGTTATGACAAATCATTAATCACGGGTATGAAATATAAATAGGCTGCCTCATTCTGTGCGTAAGTGCTTCTCTGGATGTCTTCAAGAGAGGAGGCATTATGTACGTGTACCTATATGTACAAGTTACTCTGTGTTAGTTTAGTTTTTCAAGTCTATAATAAAGAATACATATTTTTAAGTACAGTACTTACGTACATTAATAAAATACCTACTTTTTATTTGCATCTATTATTATCATAATTAAATTATAAGTTCTTGACTTGACCACTACTATGTGACCCCCTCCTGGCGCCAAAGCTGGATCCGCCCTTGTACTTGATAATAGCACTTGGATCTCTTTTTCTGTGGTGAGCAATCATCCAATAACATCTCCCGCTCTAGGTTTGACCGGAACGGTGGGCACATGTTTAACCGTCAATAAAACAATGGTTAATTAAGATGACCCCTAAATAAACTTGACTACATAAGTCGGTGATAACATTCTTATTACATACTGTAAGTTAGTGGTTTGCTAATTCCATTATGTAAGAAGATTAACTAGATCACACACAAATTACAAAACATTACCTACTTGATGTAATCTTCTTAACTTTAGTTATGCTTTACCTAGTTTTCTTACTTGGTTGGTCTATCATTGCTTTTTATGATTATTATTTAAAGCCCGTTGTGTCCTACTGCAGGGCAAAGGGCTCCCTTATGTTCTCTCTCTTCCATCATTCTTGAGCTACTTCTGGCCAATCCTTAATGGCTAGAACTGCTAGAAGTGCCGTGAATTCACAACTCAAGATACCACGCGAAAACCATTCACGTTCACGCCTGTGTACGGAACTTCACGGCTCTAATGTGGATCTGCCATAAGGCAGGAGTCCAAATCCTCACGCCATCTTCTTCTGGGCCCATCCCACCATGCCCCCAATTCCTGCTGTTCGGAATCCGGTCAGTGGTTCCCTTCACCCGATTTTGTTGCGACATTCGGCAGATGTGATCTGCCCAGTTCCATTTTAGTACGGCGGGTTAGCCATTGTGATAGCTTGATTTATCATTCCAATTGTGCACGTCTCTCAACCTCTCGTACCGGGTTCTGGCACTGGCCATGGTTAGGAGCGAGAAAGAATGGCAGGCAGTAGCCAGCTACTTCTGCAACACAGTAATGCTAGCGAAGGAGCCGACACACGGGCGAGGTTACAGTTTTCACGCCCATCCACTGGGATTCGGCCACCGTGACGTTGACGTGGGAGGCGAAAATTTTTTTTTTTAGTCTCCTTAATAAGTTTCTTCTACAATAATGTACAGGTTAACGCACTCACAAACACAATGTCATGAATCGCGATAAGTATATCGCAATATGTCGCTGTTTTTTCAAAAAGTTTTATCTAATAACAATAAAAAATAAAACTAAAATTATAATTAATTAATCGACCGGGTACTAATCATGCTTTTAGATCATAATTTATGTAAGACTTTTATAACAGCTTTCAGTTTTATGCGGATTGAAAACCGCACCTCAAAACGAGTATGTTTAATGTCGTGGCGAAGAATTGGTTAGTATAAATAGATCACTTCTCCTATGGATGTGACTGTCCATTTCATTAAATGGTGCTATTTCAGCTAAACGCATATAAGTATATATGATACTAGCTTTTGTCCGCGGCTTCACCCGCGTACATAAAATATAGCCTATGTCACTCAGGAATAAGGTAGCTTTCTATTGTTGCTCAATTTTTTCCAATCAGACCAGTAGTTCCAGAGATTACCTCCTACAAACAAAAAAACAAACTTTACCTCTTTATTATATTAGTGTAGATGGTAGAGTCCACTCGTTTCCTGTATACAGTTATACACATTAAATTCACAAAATCAGAAATTGACTAATGGGATAATTAGTTATTTTCTAACTCGTCTGAAGTTGAGCAGGATTTTTTTTGTTTTCTTGTCTAATATTTTCCTCTAATTCCGATGTCACGTTAGTTTACAAAATCAGACATATTTCTATTTTTTTTATGCATTTAATAAAGTGAATTATTTCTAAGATATTTTCTCTTACATACCTATTAATATTTATTTAAAATGAAATATATATTCTTGCTATACTTGCAAAACTAATATACCTTCATCTACACAACACGGGATTAACTTCAGCTAGCGACAGTGTTTATTTCCCATGGCACAGTCTCTAGCTGTCATTGCTTCTGCATCCTTATGTAATTATTTCTTGTCACGCTCTTTTTTCCGTACAGGGACGTAATCAAAATGATATAAAAACCAGCTAAGTATATGAAGGTACTTATATCTGCCATCCATTCGAACGCAAAGCATTAATCTTGATAGGTTGTTAAACCCATCGTAGCGAAGTGACTTAAAGTGATCATTAATTCTTATTCGCAACTCAATAGTAAGGCCCTAGGACAGCATGTAAATTATCTTCATCTGGTAGTTACATAAATTACGTAAGAAATTACATATTATGGGGTCACAACCTCTTTACAAGAAAAGCATATCTCCTGAGACTTCCTTGTGCGCAAAACGATCTCGTAATAGCGCTCGCGAAGGCTCCGGGCAATGAAAATCAAAATAAATGTCCAGCCACAAAATAGCTCAGCGGTCATAAATCAAAGTGTTTACGACGACGTGACACCTCGCCTAGTAAGGGTTGAGCTACATCTGGCATGAGGTATGTAAAGCTACAATGGGAACTACATCAGATGATAGACCGACGCACACGTGGGACACGCCTGATATGTGTGTAGAATCGCGTAGCGTGGCGTGCATGAACCTAATGTAGCTCTTCAACTCTTTGAGTTTTGACCAATAAAATTATTTTATTAATAATTATTACTTATTTTCTTTTTAGAAGTAGAACTTCCATTAATTATGCTGAAACGCCGAAATCTCTCCTCTAGGCTCTACGAGGTGGGCGCTAATGGCTGCGACACAGTTATATGTTTATTCAATTGCCTTTTGCGTTCTTGGACCACGGGTTTCCCCTTCAGAAGTTGACCCATATTTCCAGTAGGCTACAGTCCTATTGGGCCCGTACGGTTTGCTAGCATAATCTCTTTGAGGTGGCGTAGACTCTATGCACCATCGACAGATGGCGGACAGCCCATCACTCGACCCATCACTCGTCGACCACAAGCTCACGCCTACGTTGTCTGGTAGTTGAGATTTGGGTGTTGGCGTCTTTGGCTGAAGGATATCCGTTTCCTCGCGCAAACGTCCGTCTCCTTCGCTAGCATTACTGCTTCGCAGACGGAGACGGCTGCCGCCCATTCCATCTTGCTCTGGATCATGACCCATACCTGGATCCGACGCAAGAGGTAGCTGCCGATCGCTCCCACGAGGACATGACGTTGCTCCGCCAAAATGGGATATATCTCAACCGTGTCCAGAGTCCAAGGTCCGTAATATATATACACCGGGCGCTTTTTTCCCCTGAATCAGGTGCAGAAACTTACCATAACCTGCGTTGCATTTCTGAGGTGTAGTGTTATTTTTTTTTTTTGTGGAACAGGCTTCATTAATTTAGCTACCACAGATCCCCGACAGACTTAATTCATTTATTGTTTGTTTTTGTGGCTTTTTTTAGCAGTGGTCTCGATTATCTATCTCTCAACAAACAATTTACTGGTCCTGTACATAGTTACTAGACTTGTCAACACTAGCTAGAATCGTCATTTCATTTACAAGAGCGGTAAAGAGAGCAGGAGTGCGACAGGATACTGCGGAATCGAGGAGGCGTTCGGCAACACGCATAGCTGGTAATTGATGGTTACAAGCGACAGAAAACGATATCAGCATAGGAAAGTGCGATTCGGCGCGACCGTGAACCATATTATGTAGCTCAACCTTTATCCTACGTATGGACGATCGGCCTGGAGTGCCGACACACGCAAAATGTGCCTTCTATAATAGGAAAAATAATGCCCCTTAGGAGAAATAAATCATAATAATTTAGAGCATACTTATATTACCTATAACTCTTCGACAGAGGACGGCTAAATCATTCAAATATTAATAGGCATTGAAATAGCTATTTTAGTTTTTTTTTCTTTTATAGTCAGAGAGTGGATGTTAATTCAGTTCGAGTAATTAAAGCTTTTATATGCAGTTTTATGAGTGCCTTCAACTTAGAATAAAGAAAAGAAAAGTCAATAGCTGGTAGGCGTTAATTAGACAGTTTCAACGGCTTTTGTAACGACTGTCCGGGTATTTATTTCGGGTTTCTAACATTAATTTAGTGCATGCCAATGAAAATAATTTCTGATGTCAATAAACACGCTAAGCTAATAGTTCAATTTACTTTTTTTGTTTTTGTGGCCTGTAATTTATCGCTCGCGTTTGACCATTATCTCACCTGGTCCCCTCTTGTTATTTAAACTGTCTGCACGTGATGGTAGGCGATAAGTAGTCGACGATGGAACAAGTTTGTCCAAAGAATCCATTCACTCACCCTTTGCTGGTTGAGGCTATCAGAAAATTCAGACCTGCATGCTGAATACCGTAGGGACCCTGCAGAAGAGTCGAAGCCTACTAGGGCCAAGGGATCGCGTGAAAGGGAGGCTCTGGCCCTGGTATAAAGGCAACGTGGGAACGGGATGGGTTGTTTAGTCAGCAAGAGTCTGACACTATTTCCCGTTCCACCCAAAGGCCGGTTTTTACTGCCGCACAGTGAGGCATTAAATTGATTTGATGAGGCTCAACACTTATTCTTTTCAAGATTCATATTAAACTGGAGTATGGGCACAACAATCACAGACATATCGGCAGGTTAGTAGGTACCAATCGTCGTTCGAACACGCGTCAATCATAGCGTCGATTGTGTCACTCAATGAATTTAGGTTCGTGCGAGTACGTTTTTAATAGCAAACTGTCACGAGATAAGTATATATCGAAGAGAAATCTATATATCCCTGTGTACTTGTACGAATTTTCATTTCTGATGTTAATACTGTCATACTTTCTTCTACATTGTAATATTTGCATCATTTAAACAATTAAGTAAGACAATAACTTCTGATCAGTGTCAGTGCTACTCTATTAGGTACTTGTAACTTAGTAGGACCTTCAAAAGAGGGCTTTTGAAAGTTCTTACAATAATTCTGTCTTTATTGTGAGACTTCATTACCGCCAGCATGGGACTCAAAATACATCCCTGTAGAACCCCTATAGTAAAAAGTCGAAGATATAGGTAGTTAGTTTTTAATGTCTCAACAGTAACCATTTCTCTGACCGTTGATTTAATTGAATGGCTTTAAAATAAAGAGATCTAACTGCATTTATATTTACAGTATCTTAATTAAAATCGTTCACAGACGCTAAACAGTTTACTCTCGACCTCAAGTAGTTTATGAGTACTATAAAATTAAATAAATGTAGATGTGCTCGAATGACATTTGCGCAATACTCTTGAATGTAATAGCAAGAATAAAATATTTATATAATCAAAAAATCAAAGTACCTATATAAAGCTTTAATTGCACTGGCTTTTCCACATCACCTTAATACGAATATCTAATAATAAATCAGCAAGTCTGAAATAAGACGAATGCAAAAAAGGGATGCCCTGCTCACCTTGACTGCTCAAACTCGACACTCGAGGGTACCTAATGTCAAGCAAGGTTAATATAAATCCTCTTTTTAGACACACATAGAACTTTAAAATACCGAGAGATGCAAAACAATCGCAATTAGAAACTTATTACATAAAACAATGGCTAAACGTCTAAACATTGAACACAATGCTGCTTTTTTTATGGTAGGTAAAAATCATCCAATGACGAATCCCGCTCGTGGGCGGAGCCCAAAAGCCCGTGGCTTCCTTGCATTATTCCCCGGTATAACGCTTTCGCATCAACCCTCAGTTCCGGGAGGCTTCGACCCAGTAGGGCCCCTACAGTTTGCTGACAACTCCTTGATGCGCGCGGGAACGGTGCGCGCCGTCGACGACTTGGGCTCAGTCTGGACTGTTACCAGACGAATGCTGTAAAAGATAACCCAATGAAGGCCAACTGACTTTGGCTGAGCGCCGGCGTTCGCACAACTATTGTGTTTCTATTGTCTCTAATAACGGTATTCGAAAGGTTAAAGGCGGTAGATATAATAAGTAGTCATCGAAATGGTCATTGAGGGCCATCGAATAACGAACCAGAAATAATGGGTTGCCTTGATGGACAAGACAATATTTCTTAGACCGTGAACAACTGCTGATTTAACTAAATAAATTATTTTATTGCCATGTCAAAACCAGAACGAGATACTAATTATTCTACGTTTCCCACACCCAGTGGATCCGAGCAAACCTTCCACCTTATGAAATGGTGTCTACCCAACCAAACAAATGAACTGAGTTTTTGATCATACCAACTCAATTACTACAAGCGTGAAGATCTTCGACGATAATCTTTCGTCACTCATAACGAGCCTGCAATTTTGCACTCGCTCGCGAATTTCGTGAGACTTTTAGTCACTAAGTAATTTACAAATGTTTATTGATAATCACTGCAATAGATCATCACTCATATGTACAGACAGGTATAGCATGTAACGAGTATTACCTATGTGCTCACATTTCAATCATTGTATGCACGCACTGTGCAACTGCAACGGTTTCTGCTCTTCAATTTCACCCGGAGCGAAGACAGTAGTTACTACCTCATTCCTGCACATCGCACAGTGTATTTTTTCCCCAAAAAATCGGACATGCCTTTTTTTTTGTGAAATCTTATACATAAATGTTTTATGAATTAATTAATAGAACACTCGTGCACCTATTTCTCATTATGGAGAAATAAAACCACTTTATTCTTTTTTATAGTGAAATAGTAAATCATCCATAACTTTTGAAATATTTCACAAATTTTCTTCTTGGTTTTTCTGATCCACAATAATGTCAAAACACATAATACTAATTGATTTATATATTTTTTAATTGAGTTTTAAGCGATTTATTTACAATTTAAGCATTTTTTATTTTATTTTTTTATGGTCGTATTTTCAATTATTTGGATTTTATTTTTCTTTAGAATTGTTAATAAAATGTGTTAGAAGCTTAGAAAAAAAAATCAGATCCAAATAATGAAGGATCTCTAACTTAGAGGCTTCTAAAGTTTTCTATGGTAATTATGGTTTTAGGGTTGTCAATATTTCTTTTGAAATTTATTTTATTTTGAATTAAAAAATGGTGGTTAGGGTAACAATTATTATTCTTCATCCTGATCGGCCGAAAGAATTTCTGTTATGTTGTCGCTATCGGTATGACCTTCAATAATTTCAATTTCATTTTCTGTTGCCGCCTCAAAATCGTCTTCAGCTGAGATTTCATACGGTTTCAGTAACTCCACTACCTTGGATGGTAAAGGCAAAGATTTGAGTTTTTTCAACCTATTCTGAAGCCTAATGTAGGAAAGAGGAATGCTCATAAAAAACCCAGCTCCGACAGAAACGAGATGTATCTCAAATTATCAATAATAGTAAGATATAAGGCAATAAATAATTATTATTGCGTTCCTTACATGCAAACATATAAAAATTGCCAAATGTAGTTCATTAGTCGCGAGTCCCACGTTGGGCGCCACTTTTTCGACTGTCACAAAAGAAATAAATAATATGCAGCACTTGATTACTCAGCCTATTACGCACACAGGTTAATAGAAGTACACGAAAACAAGACTTAATTTATTTTTTATTTAATTAATAATTTTATTCTTTCGACCTATACGATATTTATGGTTTTACCTTCGAACTCCGTCGATTATGGACTGATTTGCCATTTTTTACTCATATATGTATATCAATGTATTTTATTGTATATATCTTTTTACCAGATTGTCAGACGGTCCTAATTTTTTCTTCAAAATCCAATTCTGATGATGAAATCCATGAGGAATCGAGGGAACTCCTAATGTGTTAAAGAGCAACCATTTTTATTTTTGGATATTTTCATCGAGAACTCTAAATGCTTTTTACAGCCAAAAAATAACATTTTATGAAATGGAACTGGTGAAGAAAAAAAAAGAAATGATTATCGGAACTTCCCGTTAATGTTACAATCAAGATAGTTAGTTAAAGCAACTATGGCAAAATAATTGGCGCTGAATGTTAATTTAAAATGGAATCATCGAAGTAATCTGATGATGGAGCCAGAAAGTACGCACCGGAACTCTGTAATTAATCAATGTATCCTAATCATGTTTGTGTTTAATACAATTATAATTAAATGCACTTTGACTATAAGGTACTATCAAACTGATCTGATGAAAGAGTTGGAAGGTAGAAAGTAGACCCTGGAAATTCATAATAAAATAATGTATTCTAGCAGTGTTTGGATCATTGGAATTGTCGTGAGAATTAGGTACTCTGGCTATAATCGTATCATAACTGAAAAGTGTGAATTAAGTTTTTATCTTTACTGAAATGCTTTGTAAAATATCAAGCATCTTCCTACATCGAAAAATGCTTTCGACAAAATCAGGCTCAGTAAGTTCACCCCAAAATAATGACTTCATGACCATTTCTGGCCTTGTTCATCAGTTCTACTTCATCAAATGATATTTTCAGACTGTAAATATGATTAAGTTTTCAATTAAAATACCTATAATATCTTAGAAGATCCTTCAATTCCTCGTCTATTTCTTATGATGAAATATTATGAATAATAGATAAGAAAAAAAATGGGATCAATCTTTCCAGATGATATCATATCTATTCATTTACATGTAGGTATAATCAGTTCACTTATGTAGAAGTTCTGAAGTGACAAATATAAAAAAGTATAACCAAATTGTGAACCTCCTCTCTTTTCTTTATGATGGTTAGAGGTACAAATATTCTTAACAGTGTTATGTTAGAGTATTTATAAATATATGTATACATAAAACTATGACCAGCAACAAGTCAAAATCGGATATTATCAGGTAGTGGCACAGATCAAACACAGCACCCGTCTGGTCGGAAGAACTTGCCTTTTCAACAAAGGTTTGCGGTACTATAAACTCTTTCGCATATCTCTAAAAAAGTATAGAAAAAATGTTATAAATGCCACTAAACTGTCTGTTGCTATGCAACATAATATTTTGTTTACATAATATTTGCAATGACATTTGATTGTAAAGAATGTTTTGTGATCGAAATAAATTATTTTGTTTAAGTTTTTCTACAATGAGTATATCATTAACATTATATAAATAAAAATTAGAAGACCCGATAACTAGGCATTCTATTATATCATATTTTTTAATTAAGGGTTGAAAATAATTAAGTAAACATTTTCTTAAATCGATCGCCTAAAAAATAAAACTAACAATTTTTATAAGATTGCAAGTAAGCATGACGATCATGACCGGTTATTATTCTGTTAATTATTAATATCGATAATTTGAGATACATTTCATTTCTGCCGGAGCTGGGTTTTTTTTCTATGGGGCTTGAGCATTCTCTTTTCTGGATCTGACGATTCCAGTGCCCTGTGAAATAGGTCCAACATTGTTTTTTCACGGTCGGATTTTCGGCTATGGTGTTCTCTGTCATAACGCCAGAACTTATTCCGCGCTTCACCGGCTTGTTCTGATAATAGACCCACTGGAAGAGCTGAGCTATTAATAATATCTTTGCCGTGAATGAGGATTTTGTGCATAGTTACTGTCATTGGGTACCAACCATATTCTGCCACGTATTTAGATGCTACGGTTTTGCAAAAATCTCCAAACTTATCAGCATCTACAGGTAGACTACAAGATAAGGTGACCAGAATCGTGTGAAGATCGTCCAACAACCACTGACTAAGGCCTAATATTTCTGCAAACACTGCACGATTTTGATCAGATAGAACGGTTCGGGCTGTGTTGCCGTCATTTGTTGTTCCAGCATTGGGTCTCACAACATCAACCAGCACTTTCAGTTCTTTTCGCACTCTCTCTTGCACACGTTTCTTTGTTTCCTCTACAGTGTTTGATTCCAGTGAACATTTGCTTACCCTCCATTTCTTAACAGGAAGCTTGTAGCCCAAATGAAGTAAAAACTCCAATACCCGAATCCATGCATGCAAGGGGCTTATTCCGTATTTGAAAACCGACACATCTATTGGCCGCGAATAAATAATATCTAATTTGTTGAATTGTGTAGAGGTTGCTTTGCAAAACGGACATTTAAGTTGAGAAGAAGTCTCTGTTATTGTATTCAGAACTTTGCCATCTATGCATGTCAAATACAGTTGTGGTTTTGCCCTTATTGTCTTCTTGTTAGATGTCGTTGCTTCTAATGTAGTTAAATCCTTAATTTGGTCATCTATCCACTTCTGTTCATTGAGTATTAAATCTTTCGTCTCTTTTCGATATTGGATATGAATCGGGCGGCAAAACCTGTATGATTGTGGAGTTGGGTTTAACCAAAGAACAAAGTCTTTTTTTGTTTTTATCCGCAATGGAATGAATGTAGTGGCAAATAAACTGTTTTCAGGGTCTTGATTATCAGAAAAATTTTGTTTATACAATGATTGACCCGAACTACCATCAAACCCCCAACTACCTTCAAAAATACAATCTACAGTATCAAGGTTTTTTTGTTCACAATATGCTGATATAATTTCGTCGCATGAGTGTACTAACCTTTGAAGAGTGTGAGAAAGTAAACTAGCTAATGGGACAAAGGCTTCTCTCTCTGTTACTTGAACTGCACTATCCGGATAACATTTTTGTTTTGCGTCGAATACTTTTTTATATGTAGGAAATGCTGGAAAACCTCTTGATTTTAAATCATGTTGCAAAAAATTGTATGTAGCTACTGTAAATTTTCTGTCTATAAATACTGCTAAAGCTTCCTCTGGAGAATAAGGACGGGGGTCTTCGCGAAGTTTGGTTGCTAGCTTAGTCGGTCGTGTTGGACTTTCAAGACAAGAATTTATAACAAATTGCAAATCTTTTGATGCATTGGTTTTTAATTTTTGACCTTTTGCTTCTAATGCACTAGAAACAGCTTTGATAACTTTTGCCGGTGGTTCACTTTCTAAAGAATACTGGAGTTCTTTGCACACCCTTCGTTTTTGTCTGCCACTAAGTGATTCATAGACCAAACATGAAGAAGTCGAAGGAATGGCATCGATTGTGGGCGACACGGCAATATCAAAAATATTTTGTTCAGGGACTATATGTAAATCTTGAACACTATGATTTGGATCAGTATTGGACTCTGAAATTTGTTGCTGATGATGAGGTGCAAATTCATATCTGTCAAGCGATTGGCTCATAATATTAATTTCAGAGTCAGGAATAACCACAGAGTCGGAAAGTGACGCATCTTGTAAAGTTGGATGTTCGCTAATTAAAAATTTATTCAAATCATTTTGTATCGATTCTTTAAGCCACGTGTTATTCTTCTTTGCAAAAAAGGTCATATTATATTTACAGTTTTTGTAGAGGATTTCACATTTAGACGTGAATTTAGCTATTGCTTCTTTGAATCTTTTCTTATCATTGACATCAGTTTCGGAAAATCCTAAAATATTCAAAATAAGGTTTGACCTTTCTTGTAAAGGCAGGTCAGTAGGGCGAATTTTCAATCCCATTTCTTTTGATTTGGTGATCAACATCTTATAGGCATCGAGCCTACTAATTACGTCTCCTTGTGTACTTGCGAATACTCCCGGAGGATGAAGAGTACCGGCTGTGGCGTTATCCACAACTCCATCAACTGCCACTCGTGGACCAACATGAGGGTTGGCGCCCTCATGCCCTCCTTGCAGTAAGTCAGCCGGTCGGAGCCCGGACAGACATCCCTCAACAGGCCGGGTCAGGTCCTGTTGAGGCAAAGTGGCGCCATGGGTCTTTGACGGCTCCATGGTGCCTCACCCCCGTTCCTCCAGGAAATATGTGTTGGTGCAAGGTTTTAGCCGTAGCCTAACGAGGGCGGACCCCTTCCCTGAACCACATATCACCTTTCATTGGATTTTAAACTGAAGATTTTAAAACTTTATTTAATTACTAGCTTTTGCCCGCGGCTTCGCCCGCGTGGTATTGGGGTTGCCTAATAAGAAGTTGTATATCCCACGGGAACCTTAGGTTTTCCAGGATAAAAAGTAACATATGTGCTATTATGAAGTATACGCTATCCTTGGGCCAAATTTCATACAGATTCATCAGGCCGTTTTGGCGTGATTGAGTAACCAAACCAAAATAAGAAGTTATATAAGGTGCTTTTAAAATATATGCCAGGCTTTTTGGGAGGTGTACTGTTGTGTTTATAGATTACAATAGTGAAGAGCTTTCGTGCCCAGGAACAGTTAATCCAGTTTGAGAAAATAAAGTAGTTAAATAAATATTGACTCTATTCTGCACAACGTGGTTCACAAATTACGCGCGATGTTTCTCTTCGTCAATGAAACAGCTGCTATCTCTTTCCATTCGTTCTACGAATGAAAACTAAAATCAGCTGACTAGCTTGTCCCTACCTAATTCACTAGGTACGCAATAATACGTAGGCAAACAAGTGTTTTAAAGTGCAATTACTTACCAGTAGTTACCAGTTACGATGATAAACTTCACATCACACTTAAACAGTTCAGTTTAAGTTAGTTTAAACAATAGGTACTTAGATTAACCTTTCGACTTTTGTAATTACAGACACAATTAAAGAACAAAACGCCGGCGTTCGCTTAGGGCTCAAAAGTGTAATATCAAATAACGATAAATTACAGGAACTTGGCGTATTTAAAAGTTATCCGACACCAACGTATTTAAAAGTTATTTACACACTCCCTACCGATTTTGAAACTGTTGCACAAGTCCATCTCTGCGTTGCACACAAATGGGTTTTCACTTTGTTCAATGTGTCCGTTTTACTGTTCACTTGGCTAAATGTTTTTAATAAAAACGCGCGCGATAATAATAAAACTAAATCCCGTGGCGGGCGGGAGGCGACTGGCAAGCGGGTGGTCGGCCAGCGCGTGCGGCGAACGGGGTAGTGCGCGCGGGGGCGGGAAGGGGGGGGGGTTGCTGTGCAGTAACGACCGAGTGGCCGGCGCGCAGGCGGCATTCGTTTGAAATGAATGACAATCGTAGTATGAATGGCGCCGGTGTTTTGCGGCGCGGAGCGGCAACAGCGTATCGTAATATCGTAACACCGGAGGATGGTTTTATGCGAAAAAAGAATAACACAAATTATCAACATTTTATCTTTACTATTGTACAGTGGCGAAGAGTCCATATAACACGATTCCCATCGGCTTCTCTTATAAAAATTTGTTCTACAGGTCAACGACCTTGTTAGTTCGTTCTATTGCTCATTTTACTTCCAATTTTTTAAATGCCTACAACTTTGAAATAAAAATGTCAAAATCTTAAGCCGAAAAATACCGAGTTCCCTTTGCAAACATCCAAATCCCATACAATGCATCTATCTCTTACTTTCCCATAAACTAAAACCTATTCTCTAAATCGTTCTGTCTCTTTTTAACTCGCAGAAAATTGTACCAAAATAAGCCGCTGCGCGCCGGGTTATTATGAGTAAAATAAATAATAATACGAGTAATGCACAGGTGTCCAGGTTCAAGACCATACCTACTCAGCGATGTCTATGCACGTGCAAACGAGACAGAAAAATTAATTCCTATTTGACTATAATGATTCAAAATGAGAATGAATTTAGCTGTTTATAATTCTTACTGGCGAATAATACATTTTATTTGGCAGGATTTTTTATACGATAAAATTGACATGGCGGCTAATTGTTTGGGTGGCGCGAATAATTCGATGTGTTGATATTGTTTTCTTGTCGTTTCTTATGTTTTTCAATATTGATGTGTGGTGAACCAGGTGAACTGTACATTTATTTTGTGTTTTGGATTGCGGACATCATTTTGAAATGACATTCATTCATGTAGACTGCTGTAATTAATAGATTTTTGATGTGCAACGCAATGTTAATCCTATTTTTTTGCATCATGGAGTGTGCTATATTAGGTAATTTGACTTTACGCTCCGGCTTCCCTTCAGAAAATATCCACCCTTCGCCACTGCTATTGTAATCTATAAACATAATACTATACTTCATAAAAAGCCTGGCATATATTTTAAAAGCACCTTATATATCCCACAGGAACCTTGTGTTTTTCCGGGATAAAAAGTTGCCTATGTCCTATTCCGGAGTGTATCCTATGCTTGTGCCAAATTTCATCCAGATCCGTCCAGCCGCTTTGGCGTGATTGAGTAACAAACATCCAAACATTGTAACTTTCGCATTCATAATATTCGTAAGATATATATTTTTTTTTATTGTTGTTGATATGTTTCAATAAGTAAATAAGACCAAGATAATTTATTCAGATAATATTATAAACTGCGTTGGAAAAACTGACATTTAAAAAAATTACTTCAAATATTATGTTTATTAAATTATGAGGCGACAACCCTATCCAGAAAAATCTGAATTTTAACAACTCCGAGATCCTGCATAATTAGGATCCAAGAATTTGTAGGATCATAAGCATAAATAAAAAGAACATTTCGATCCTAGTTACAAATCCAAATATGTAATAATATGGCGGTAAAAAAAAGAAAACATAAATTTACAAAATCAGCCATAAATCTGTTATCTTGAATAAATAAAGCCTAGATGTTTTTTGTTATAGGAGGGATTTTAAGACACTATTTAATGCCGTCAATAGATTCTTAAAAAGAAGTCAAACTTTTAAGTTATAACTGTTTCTATGGTTTTTCTGGAAACCATAGACATTTTTTTCAAGTACTAATTTTCAATATTTTATAGCAAAAGGGCAATCAGGAGTTTTCGTCTCGCATTTATAATCACAAATCCTATGAAATTAGATAGTAAAAATGCCATGTCCGATTTTTTGGGCGAAAAATACACTGTGCATCGTTACAACGCGCTCACATTTGCAGATACGTGCATAACTAAATTCTTATGCTGTAATTTAAGGTTATCGTACAATACAATTACGTTTCATGTAATTGAAAGATAATAGCAGGCTGAAAGTGCTCATGACGCGAAAAAAAACACTTAATTATTATTATCCGTGGCTTGATTCATAAAAACTACAATATAGTGTAGTCAATCAATTATATCGAAATACAGTCTAGGAATGTACGCAAAAATATTTTTTAATTTCACAATGTGTTTTAATCACGCTTGTAGTTTCGTATCTGTTTCTTATGATTTATGATGTTTCAATGACTTGCTACTAGAAATGTCCACCAGGCGTTTTTATTGGTCTTCGATTAAAAGTGGTCAAGAGCATTAGAATAAAGTTAATTAAAAACCACTAAGTACTACACGCTGTACAAGAAGTAAAGGCATGGAACTCTAAAACATCACAATAATCGCCGCTATGAGCAAGTGGCTTGGTTTCTGATGACTGTGACAACTAACTTTGCTGAAAATTTTTGTCCAAACAAACTAATTTTGTAGTTCCTAAATAAGACAATATCTACTTCGTTAAAGTTGTTCTCATAAAAAACCCAAAAATATTACCCAGGTAGTTTATCACTTAAGTAATAGTTGAGAAGAAGGCGTTAAGCTAATACAAGTAGGTGTTGTATCATCCAGTCATCACATCACAATGAATGAGCGATGCAAGTGAAATATCAGTTAAATAATTGTCTGTAACGGAGGAATGTGACGTGGCAGATGCTCGCCGCACTCAGCAGTGTGTCTCCGCGACACAATCAGTTCAGGCGAGTTTCACTCCGAGTATTCGTGCTGTTACTTTTACAACGCGCTGCCGCACACGAACGCTCTGTTTCCCTAAGTCTCATTGTTTCTACTTTGCGCACTGTCAAAGGAAAACTTTGACTTTCCACTGTCACCGTGAACAGCGGTGATACAATTAAGCCAATTTACATAGTCACCTACTTGTGATGTAATTACCGTGGAACCACTTTGAAACTGACTTCATTCAAAAGTAGTAATTAAACAAAAGAACAATGCAGAGGCTAGCAAACTATACATTGTAAACATCAAAACATATCACATGATGCGCTATTTTGGTCCACTATCAGTGCATTATCGATGTTTAGTTTATCTTACCTGTGCGCTAATACTTGGCCATTTAGATGACTATCTTATTTATTGACTAGACAGATCGATTACGAAACCGCTCACGGCACGTTCACACTGGCTGAATAAAACAAAATATGAAGCAATATCGTTGGATACGGTTCGAGCGGAGATTTGGAGGTGATTTAAGATAACACTACGGAGTCCCGTTGGCAGAGATCGTTTGCTCCTACGGTTGTCGGATGGGCCGAGAGTGCCGAGTCCACACACCGTTACTTTCGCACCAAATCTGCCTACAATACGTTGTTCAGTGTACTTTGATTCGGATAATAAGTTTAAAGTCACGATCCGGTTCGTGAAGCTGTCTACGTAATCTCTCGGCTGAATTAGAGGCTTCCTTGTAGGGAGAGATGCATATTTTATATTGCAGCTATCGCGGAGACGAATTGCGGTCACCGTGGATTTATTTCGTTAAGGTGCATGTTAGGAGATAATACTGTTATTGTAGTTCCAGATCATGGAGCTATTGTCTACTTTGCATTTGTATAAAAGGCGTTAGCGTTTGAACTGAAGGAAGCTTCGCCTGAGTTGCAGTATCTATCTTTCGTATTCATGAGATGAGATTCTAAGATGAGTTTTTTATTATGGTGGATAAAAATCATCAAATAACGAATATCGCCCTTGGGCGGGAAACAATGTCAAACTCTTACTGACTAAACAGCCCTCCCCGTTCCTTCTTTGCCTTTCGCACTGGGTCCAAGCCTTCCTTTCAGAAAGAGACTCTAGGCCCCTATTGGCTTCTACCTATTTGAGTTCCTAAGATGAGTTTACAGGAAAAATAAATACCATACAGCTTGTAAAAGTCATAATTTAATGTTAGATAACTAAATCTTAGTCTTGAAGAATCCTATTACCTACTAACATGTTTTGGACCTAGTTACCATTAATAAATAACAATAATTATCTAATTAGGTAAGTACTACTATTATAACACTCTTTGAGATCAAGTTAAATTGATTTATTTAGGTGCCTACAGGGTATATTCAAGTTTTTGGCTATTAAAACCTTTATAGAGTATATAGTGAGCTCTTCGCTATATTAGGTACATGTTATTATTGTCGTAAGTTATTACAGAATACTACATTAAATTACTTTTAAATGACTGCTATGATCTTTGACTAGTTGCCACTTTGCATACAGATTTTCATGCTTAACATATACCGATAAATTCAACAATATGAATCATTCACGCTTTCACTAGCTTCAAGACGAGCTCCCGCTGAGCACTGACAGCTAAGACAATAGACGTTACTGCCACATTATAATGCTCAACGCATATTAATAAAAATATACTGGAATTGCTCATAAATACCACCTTAAATGATACTAATACTGGATAACTAGCCTGTTATCTGAGAAAAACGTTCATAACTAGACGATGGCCTAGAGCTCACCTATCAGGGAGCCTAAATCGAAATAAAAAAACGACCTTTTGCCTGTCAGATTACTAGCTGTAGGTAAGCACCTAATATAAGGAAGCCATTAAAACAGTAACCCTTGTTGCAGTCGGGAAAAAAGTTCAGTGGTGATAGCAGAAAAATCTAAGAAGTACCTACCAAACGGAAATACCTAACGGTCGCGAATGACATGTGGTGGTCGTGAGTTCGAATAATATTCAAACCCTGGTGCCTCCAGTTATAGTAAATTATTTCGTCACCACTGTTATTATGAGAATGCACACCATAGGGACAATTAGTAACACAATTCTTATATTTTTTTAAATTTGACAAGGCTATAAGCACACACACACACACATCCGTAGCCGCCCACGATTCAGCCCGTATAACTTATGTACCTACTTACCTAATCTAGTTAATCGTGTCATATGATGGTGGAGAATAAATAGGTACTCTCCCAAAAAATTGAAGGAAAACACCGTAAGCGGTACAACTCTCCGAATTGTAGAATTAACATACATAACATACTTACTTAAAGTTATGCACAAAACGCATGACTGGAGCAACAAACTCCTAAATCTTTTGTCTTTTCTTGTTAAAATCTTGTATTAATTCCAATTGCTTAGTAAAATGGTACCTACTTACATAAATGCTTGGTAGAAAGGTTAACACAAATAAATATCATGAATGTTCACCGCATAAGGGAAAAGCTCTTTGGAAAAATAATAAAAAGAACAACATAAAGTTGCAACTAAAACAGAACAATAACATAATAAGGGTGTAGACATTCGTGATCACGTTCTCCCTGTATATGCAAGTGGGCATTCAGAATGTAAGCGTTACCTCGGCTTTTTCAATCTTAACGACCTAAAATAAAACGACAAAGAATACCAAATCGGTTTACGTTAGGGCTCCTAGGAGGTGCAAGGCGAGTGTCGAACCGGTTTTGCCGGGTGATTCTTTGTTTGGTTATCTCAGAGCCCAAACGTCGCGGCTTGAGTCGAGACGGATACCTACATCGCTGCCTGACTGACGCCGCAATTAATCTGTTTCAGAGATAAGAGGACGAGAGCGGATGTGTCTGCAGCGAGACTCGGCCAGCTGAGGGCCCCGGCGGCCTGATGGCGGCGCGCGCGCTGCTGCTCGCAGCCGCGCTGGCGGCGCTCGTGCTCTCTGGGGCGCGGGCCGCGCGCTTTGGAGACCGCCTTGCGCCGCGCGTGCCTGCGCAGTACTCGCCACGCAACGCGCCCTCCGCGCAGCACTACGTCGAGAGTGAATACGACGAAATGTACGAGCAGGACTACGAGGAACAGAACCTCTCCGTCGAGGAAGAGGAGCCGCCGGAGCCGTCGCCTCCGCTGCGACGCCCCGCGCGCACTGAGGCTCATCGACTGGAAATGAGCACTGAGTACTTCGTTATACCGGAAAGACTGTCGTCGCCACCGCCACCTTCGACATCTACAACAGCTACACCAGAACCACAACCGAACCTGACTATTGTACTAGCACCAGCTCCGCAAATTTTGGGCGCACTGAGACCGGAGTCTTGGGCAGTCCCTATATTAGCTCTCGCTTGTGTTAGTATGGTGACCCTCGGAGGATTTGAAGCGTTTGTGATATGGGGAGCGAGTCGTAAGGCGCCGAGCCATCGCCACCTGCTCCTGGGACAGACGCTCCTGTTCGGGTTGTTCTCTTGCGCCGCTACAGCAGCATTATTTGCGACTACCCCGACTGCGTTCACTTGTGGAGCTGTACGATTCGGAACTGGTGTCGCGTATGTAATAGTATTCGCTTCGCTCCTAGTGAAGTGTGTTTTTTTGTTAAGTTTAAATGGTGGAGTATATTTACCTGCAGCGTACCAAGGACTCCTACTATTTTTCGCTGTAATGATACAAGTAGCCATCGGTGCCCAGTGGCTTGGCGGATCTCCTCCGCGAGTGATAAGCGGCGGCGGACGCTGCGACGTGCATATGTCCGACATGCTGCTGTCGCTGTGCTACGCAGCTTTTTTGATCGCGGTAGTGTGCGGCGTGGCGCTACGATCGCGCGGCATCCGCGACAACTACCGCGAGGCAACGCATATCGCAGGCGCCGGGGGCGCCACGGCCGCCGTGTGGGTGTGCTGGGTGGCAGCGGCGCTGGGCGCACCCGAGCGGCACCGCGACGCGTGTGTGGCGGCGGGTCTTCTGGCCACGTGTGCTGTGGTGTTCGCGCTCATGTTCGCCCCCAAGGGCCGACGCCTGGCCGCGTTGGGTCGTGAGGGTCGTTGGGACGCGGACCGAGACGAGGGACTCAGCTCGCTTGGCGCTGGTGGCTCCGGCTACTCCCCCTCGTTCTTCCACTTCAAGCCGGTCAAGTACGGCATGGTGTCAGCGGCGGCGCCAGCACCCGGACCGCCCCCCGTTCTGGACCGTAAGGAGCCGCCCGCTCAGCCAGCCGGTTAGTTAAGTATCTAAAGCGCGCTACTAGTGAGGACTAGCGCTTCCACGCACAGTTTGACCGCAGATCGCGACGTTCTTTTCGCAGATCCGTACGGAGGCCTGTTCGCGAACTCGTCGCACCCGCACTCACGCGTCCTGTACACCCCGCCGCACTACACCATGCACCCCCTAATGCTAAACTATCACTACAATTACCCACCCTATCCTTACCTACTGCCGCCAGGTAACTATTATCTACCTTCACTCGCTTATTATAAAATGCACTCTCACTTTATACGTATTTTTCAATGGCAAACTATATAGATACGAGAGATCGGTTGGATAACATTAATTAGATTTTCTTCCGAGAACACTTTCAAGTTATCTGTTTCACTTTGCCCAGATTCAGGTCCTCGTGTACGAGACTAGACTGACAGTGGTACAGATAAGCTAAACGTACTGATAGTAGTGTTCTGTGCAGGCGTGATGGTGCGTCCGGAGGAGGGCAACGTGTACACGAGCGTGGAGCCCACCTTCAGCAGCAACCCCAACGTGTACTTCCAGCGCACGGAGCCGTTGCACGTCGGCATGATGTACTGAGCCCCTGACAAACCACAAGTTCCGAAGCGAACACTGGGATTTGCAGCGCGACGCCATTGTCACTTGCCAACCGGCAACCTGTGACACTACGAATATTGTGATGACACGTTCCCAATGCTGCCTAAAGCACTTCTGCACATACTTCAAATAGATCACAGAATTATATAATTTAATCAAATAAATTATTTCAAAATTCAATACAACACAAGCAGATTATCGGTTTAATTAATGAAGGAGCGGTTGTAAGAACTAACTTACGTAAACATCATTATTTTCTAGTCAAACAATCAGATAAGCAAACACATAATAGACAAAATCCTTTTCTTCATTCGGTCTAAACTTGTATGTGCTTTATGCAGTAGTGGTGACAACTGTTATGTGACATTAGTGAAAGAACTTGAACTTTGTGTGGAACGAAAGCTGTTTGTGATTTAAACTGTACTAAACCCACCCTGAAGAATATGAAGAACAGCTGTTAGAATAACTTATCACTAAGAAAACCATATAATTGTAAGTTTTCCTTATGCAAATTTGTAAATAAAACTAAGACTGTTTTCAGTTATTTTATTTTTAAATTATAAAATTATTCTATATTTATTCAATGTAAACACATAAATAACTGTGCAAAGTTTAGTACACATGCCTCATCAAAACAGAGGCAGTTATGCTCAACTTTTGTAACAATCTCACTCACTCACAATGTTGCCACTTTCAGTTCTTCAACAAAACTGGATGTAGTTAATTTTGTTCTGTTGGCAACACTTACACATGCAGTTCATTACTTGGTTCCGGTGGACAGCAGGGCCAGGAGTCCTGAGGCTACTGAGAGGGACACAATGTAGTTACTGTAATCTGAGAGTCAAGGAATCTTATTGGATAAAATGCAAAATGAACTTATGAATACTTAAACTATCAAGTAAATATTTCAAATTTCTAGCCAACTAAAGTATTTGGGTTATCTGTCATAATTATTTTGATGATTTGGAGCATAAGAATATCAGCCTGACAATTTTTCTACTGCTGGAATTCAGGCCTCCTTTTTATGAGAGGACATGGACCATAAACTACCATGGGACCCAAATATTGAATTTTTCAGTTTGAGAGCAATGATAATTTAATACCAAGGTCGAGCCTTCCTTTCAGACACGAACCCTTGGTCCCAGTTAGGCTTCACACCTTCTGCAGGGTTCCTATGAATAAGTTAGGTGTCTTCAAGTCATTTAATAAGCTACATGCACCTTACCATAAACAATAGTATCCCTGCTAGCCATCAGGTGGGATGACAGTCAAGCACTAGTTTATACCAATTAAAAATATCAAAAAAAAATATCATCATCTTACCATGACATGTCATTGCCAACTTGAATGTACTGTGTAACAAAGACAGTGTTATGTCTCTCTTTCACAGCCGAATTGTCATGGCATGGACACATCATAGTAGGAGCAGGTTTATCATTCTTTGTACTTTGTAAAAGGATACACTGTGGGTGTGAACGAGCGCAGGATGTAGAAACTGCTGAGGATGACGATGGTCAGGAACAGAGCGTTGTTGTAAAAGATGGAGTAAGTGGTGGCCTCGTAGTCAGCCACTTCATTCTTTTTCCATAAGATTCTGAAAATATAATAAATAATAGTGTTAACTCTGACTTTACTTTTGACACAATTAATAATAATTGATTGCTTTCAGATAATGTAAACTTTTTGTATAAAACATTTGGTAGGTAAGCAAACTGATAGTACATACAAACTAAATATAATTAGAATTCAGATTAAACTTTTGAGCCCTGAGCGAATGTTGGTGGTGTGCGAAAACACCTATTGACTTTCTATTATGTCTCTAATTATGGTACTTAAAAGGTTAATTATCTAAGTCAATGACATTGGGAATCCATTTGATTATGAAATAATATACTAATCAGAATCAATTTGGTTAAATTATATTGATTGTAATTACCATCATTACATTAATACTTGTTGAGATTAAAGATATATAGAGATATTGGCATCAACATAATTATTATATCTAGGTTGGAAATAAACAATGTTTTAACTAGTGGGCTAGCTGTTGAAAAAAGAAACTTATAAGAACCAGGGTGAAAACTGATTATGTGCAATAAGTCTATCTAAACAAAAACAGCATTGTTCAGCTTACCTCTCATCCTTTTCCTTTCTGCTCATTTTCTTGTCATCAGCCAGCTTGCGGGCCATCTCGCGCGCGACTGCGTCTTCTCTGCGCACAGCCACACGGTGCTTCAGCTGGAACTTGGTGTTCCTGTAGGCCAGGGCCAACAGCCAGGTGCTCGCTGTAGTCACCATCGCGAACCAAGCCAGGGACGAGCTCACCTCTAGGGCATGCACCCTCCAGAACAACCCTGAAAGAGTGACATACATAAAAGTCGAACAGTACTTTCACTGACCGGTAACCGTCGATTTATGTATAAAACTATACGTTTTAGCAACATAGAATCCTCGTATAAACTCTTAAATTAATACTCACATATGGGAATAGCAGATACGATAAAAGCATTCCCGTAAAAGAGGGCTGAAGATTTTGTCGACACATTCCGGCTAAAATCTTGAAGCAGTAGTTCTTCCTCTTTAGTAAAAGCCTTGTTTGCCTTGCCCGACATGATTGTTTATTTAATATTGATCTTGATTTTACTATTATTTAGCACGAACTACGAGTAGCAAACACACAAAGTTAGTCTGATATTATGCCACCACTTCAGCTGGCTTGTGTGCTGGCGAGCGAAAGTCAAACGTCAAATGACATGTAAGCAACGTGTCAAAAATATTACCATCATTTAAAAATATTAAAAAAATGTAAAATAAATGAGGCAGTCGCCTGAAAACATCATAAAGAATATTACTATACCGAAAAAAAAAATGGTTTCGTTAGTCACATTTGCAAAACGCTACAGAAACGAAGCATACGATTATGACTGTATCGACGCAAACAAGCGACCATGGTCAAATGGCATGGCCGGGAGAAAGGGTGCGTGTGAGTGAAAAATTCTACACATAAAATTTTCAGTTATAGTGTTCCATAACTAAGCGGCAAAAACGGACCCTTATACTAAGACTCCCCTGTCCATCCGATCGTCTGTCTGTTTGTTTATTCGTCTGTACAAGCCGTATCTCAAGAACCGCGATAGCTAGACAGTTGAAACTTTCAAATTAAAAACAGAATAAAATAAATATTTAAGTGGGGCTCTCAAACGACAAATATTTTTTTTTTTGCTGTATTTTGCTACGAATGGTACGGAACCCATCTAGCGCGAGTCAGAATCGCACTCACCTGATTTTTGTGTTCTTCATCTTCGCTTTTGCATCGCGGCATATGTGTGTTAGTATCGCGGTCGAATCACGACTGAGAATCATGGTGGGGGTGAAAGCAAACCGCCTGGCGACCGCACCGCAACTGCTTCAAAGCAAACGCGTGACAGCATCACTACAAAAAGTCGCCGTGGGAGAGGGGCGTTAGATGAGGCACCTTCAAATTAGCACCACAGCTGGCTACGTGAGCCACAATTTGACAATGTGCTGCGCTGGCACCACCCATCGCGCGGCACATTATGGCTAATGTAGCGTAAAAATAAAAACCGTAAAAAATAATTATAATGGAATTGACGTAAAAAAAAAAATATGTATGGAACGATTGTTGGGGCCTCTAAATAATATTTAAACACAAGCGCGAGTGGAGACGTGATTGGCAACACAAACGGTAAACTGCACCCATCCTTATGATGACAGAGTGCGACGGCCGTTAAAACGCATTTTGTGTATAAAATACTAGCTTTTGCCCGCAGCTTCGCCCGCGTACATAAAATATAGCCTATGTCACTCAGGAGTAAAGCAGCTTTCTATTGTTGCTTAAATTTTTCCAATCGGACCAGTAGTTCCAGAGATTACCCCCTACAAACAAAAAAACAAAAAAACAAACTTTACCTCTTTATTATATTAGTGTAGATTTGTTTAGTCTAATAATAAGGCGAATGGCAAGGCGAAGCTCGAGACAAAAGGAATCGACATCGATGCACAATTTGCAGATGATGTGCGTTAATCGGAACTTGGAGTTAGTTTGACAGTCGCTGTCACTGACGTTTTAAATTTCAAAAATAAACGTTTCATGGCGCCTTACGCTTGTTGTGAAAATAAAACTTTTAGTTATACCTCAGTTATTATTCATTGAATGGATAAAAGACGATTACTCTGATTCAAAATGAGCCACTTTGAATTTGTCATACCACTGCAAAAGGACGAATTGCTAGAATCTCACGCAGGACAATATCACGTTGAAGACGTCGTACAACCCCGCGTAATTTTGTCTAAATTACAAGGTAATTTGAAAATATGTTTTGTTTTTGTTTATCCATAGAGACTTGATAAAAACAAATCTTCCTTATTATAGATGCCGCGCGAGCTTTTAATGCTGAAGGAGTGGAATACATATTGGAACACTTTGATACATACTTTTCCATCATAGTTCATGGAAACAAACTAGAATGGAATGTTATAAATAAAGGTAAACTTGCCCTAACACTATGTCAATATATAATTTCACAACTTCTTTTTTCTTTTTTTCTTCTCTTTTATTTTTTTGTAAATAAATAAACATCAAGCTGTTACTTCAAGTTTTAAAAATTTTTTAGGTTTTGAACATATTATACGAGCTAGCAAGAGTCTCTGTAACCACCTAGAACCAATAGTACAAGAGCAAGAAATAGATAGTGAAGTCAGAACGAAGAATTTAAACATTTTGAAAATGATAATGTATCTCTTCACTCAAATTATGAAGACTAAGGACACTAAACTTGCTGCTGATGTGAGTGGAAATCTGTTACAGTTATACTAAGATATTTTTAAGAATTTTGTTAGTCAATTCTTCACAGACATTTTTATTTTTATCCTATCAATATATTTAGACTACTGAACAATTTTTAGATTTAATTCCTAGTAGTCATAAGCCCATATTCAAAATTATACGTGTTTTATGGCAATGTACAGGCTATAAGCCTAAGGCGATTCTCACACTGCCCCGCATGATGCAGCGTGGCGCGTGGATGCGTGCTCTTTCATTGCTTGTAAGTATCTCCGTTTGTATGGAAAACACGCACAGTCCAACACACTGAAAATGCATCCACGCGCGTTCATGTGGATCACGCGCATACACGCGGAGAAACATGCACCCCCGCGCGTAGGTATGGGCGAGACGTAAGGTATGGCACACCGAATCCCGCAGTGCCGCTGGTGATTTTGAATGGGCGTGATGTGTTTGTTTGAAAATGGATCTCGATATCGATCGATTTATATTCGAAATCTAAAACCACCCACACTATTAACCGATTCCGTGCGGATGATGCCGCACAGGCACCATGTAAATCTATTGCGTTTGGCGTATGGTTTCCGAGAGGATACAAAACTAAAACATAAAAAACTCGGCTAAAACGACACTTGTCATAAGAGTCCCGTGAATAAAAGTGTCTTTATTTGTCACCCATATCATGCCCACAGTGTTCGTTTCAAGTAATTTCGTAAATTAGCAGACTTCAGGGGTTGTAAACCAAGTTGTCGAGTCATTTTTTATCAATAAAAATACATTTACATTCTTATCCAAATAAAACACTTCATAATCATGTTAGTGTTTGTAGGTACAAGTAGAATATTTTTTATTCATTAGAATCGGACTTCCCATTCAGGTATACATATGTTCTATTTATTATTCAGCGTTTTGTAGAGAAACAATATTACCATCGAAATAGCGGATTCAAAATTGTTTCCCTACAAAACACTGCATAATAAATAAAAATATCACCTGGCTGCAAAATGAAATGGTACGTGAACAAATTCTATATAACACTCTTAAATAAATAAATCAATAAAATAATGCAAAAAGGTTTACAACACCTGGTAGAAATTAGTCCTTTACCTTCCATTTCCATAAAAACACATAGATCGTCACTTTTAAACGCACGGAATGAATTTACTGACCGCTTACTTTCGATACACAATGGCAAATGACTCTTTAACACGTGGAAACACGAGAACAAGCTAAAAGTTACAATTCATGGCGGATGAGTCCCCAGAGGAATCATCAAAGTCTCTGGCGCTTGGTGCCCCAGAGGCATCACGGAATTTTTGTTTGACGCCAGGCACTAAAGATTGCTAAAAAGACCTCCGCACGGAATCGGTTAACCATTTTTATCAAAATTATCGTGATGCTCAGTACTGCACGACCACCACAGAGAACGGCGAAAAATGAGAGCCGCCGTGCGTGAATCTACAGAACGCACCTACGCGCGTGTGTGCTTATAAAACACGCACGATGATGCAAATTTGCACTCCCGCAAGAACGCGCGTAAATACGTTGAAACGCAACATGCAGCATGATGCGGGGCAGTGTGTGAACCGCCTAACTCCCCCAAGTTCTGTAGGAACTGCAAGGATTATGATATAACTATATCTTGTGTAATTCACAAATATATCCCTATAAATAAAAAAGGTTTTAAACTATTATACAGTTCACAGTGAATTTTACATTCAACTACTATTTCTTTGCTAAATTATGCTAAATAACTCGCCTTTCACTCTCAGAACTCAACAAAGCTCACTCTAGGCAAAAAGGGAAAAAAAGCGACAGATGATGAAGAATTCTGTGGTTGGACAGAGTCGGACAAACAGGCTGCCTTGGTAACACTGAACTTGGTGCTTCAACAACCGTTGTCCAAGCTGTGGGACCCTCCCTTGGCGGAAGATAACTTTGTTTCGTAAGTGGTCACATATTTTTTCTTGTTATATATAATTTCTGTTGCAAACTAAATATTAGTGGACTGCGTATGTTAAGATTAGAAACCAATTAATTAGTAACAACATTTTTTTCAGTAATAAGAGTTTTTTCATTTTGTCTGTTAGTATTTTGTTTGTAATTAATAAACTCAAAAAGGAGTAAACCAATTTTAAAAAACTACTTTTTCACAGAGTTCTTTTCGTAACTTTAATGGTAACTTGTTTTTTTTTTAAATTATTTTTTTCTTGTAATATTTTTGCACCTTCGTCTCCGAAGTTCAACTCTGCATTACCGCAGCTCCGCCTCCGCACTGACGGTTCCCTCTACATCCCTAGTTCCGGGCCACCCTATCGTTCCGTGTTGACAATGCTGTAAGAGTTGCTACTCAATAGAGTAGTACTCGGAAGAGTAGTAGTAGTAACTTTTTCTTTGAACTCTTGAGCCCTGAGGGAATGCCGTTTGTACACCAATTGTCTTTCTATTATGTCTCTAATTATGGTATTCGAAAGACACTACCGGCAGAAGCAAGTATGATCATTAAGTGATAAGGTCTGTGTCTTATTTCCAGAATGGTGGCAGATCCCTGCTATAAAGCATTAGAAGAACAAATTATAAAGAACAAATCTGTGAGAGAGACTGTCTTCCAAGTGCTTGGAGTACTGATCAAGAAGTATAACCATGGCACCTCCTGCCTTATAAAGTTGGTTCAGGTAAATTATAAAATCACTATTTAAATAGTGCAAATAAATTATAAAATAATTTAACTTGAAACTATTGGCCTACTGGCAGAGCTGTATGTTGTGGGGTCATATTAAGTATTTTACAGGTTTCCTCATTGTAACTTTCTTTTACTCAGTTAAGGCCAAAGTAATGTTTGAAACTGCATTAAGCGGTCGCCCGCGCTGTTCATATACTCCGAGCTCGCCGCGCGTGCACTCGTCCCGGGCCCTACGCACATTTTGCCACATAATGATATGATACATTAAGCCTGTCATAACACGACTATTTGCACACCGTTAAAGTTGAACTAGCCATACTGAGCAGATCAGAAGCATCTGTGTTCCGTGACCCCAACCGTCGCACACGACACACGCACTTTGAAACGCGACTGGAGCCCGTCGCGGGTGCCTGTATAATGCAGTTTCAGCCCACTTGTATTCTGGCCATAATGCTACTTTTACTTGCTCAAAAATATGCAAATAGCTTGAATGCCAGTGTGCCCGTATGCCAACTACTTGCATATTTTTATACCTGGTAGTATGTGTGTCGCCGCTAATAAGGCAGAGAAACACACATGCCTAAAGCTAGCACAAAAATATACAAGTAGCTTGCATCCCAGTGAACCATCAAGCTCTCCCAATTGCTGCATGTCTCAATAGTACGCAAGTAGCATACATATGCTACTTGCATACTTTTTTGCCAGCTATAGACATGTTTTTTATTATGGTGGGCACGAATCCCGCTCTGGGGCGGAGCGGGAAACAGTGACAGACTCTTACTGACTTAACACCCCACCCCGTTCCTTCTTTGCCTTTCGCACTGGGACCAATCCTTCCTTTCAGAAAGAGACCCTGGGCCCTACTAGGCTTCGACCCTTTTACAGAGTAGCTACAGAAATGTAAATTTCGGCTTTTACAGTACACACACACAGCATACCTAAGGCAGGGTGACTGATAATAATTTAGTTACTTGAATTAATGTTTGGTGTTATGCTATCTTTATTTCAGGTCCTTCAAATGATGGAACACGCAGTCTCGCCAATATGCGCGGGTGTAGTACAACTGACCAAAGAATTTTCGCTAGGCACATTTGGACCACAAATGGTAATAATGATACATTTTTTTTTTCTTATTGCATCTATTTTTATTTTACTTCGATTTTCAAAAATATGTTCTTGTTAAATACCTCAAAAATACTTAGAATTGATGTTTTATAGGTGCGTGAAATAGCAGAAGCATTAGCGTCGTCTGAGGATGAGAATGCCGGTGCTGGCACTGAGCAGGGAGCTGCTAGAAATTGTGGCGCATTCTTACTGGAGCTTACTAAGGAACTGCCTAAAGAGATGACCAATGCCATTGCAACCATACAACCATATCTGGAGAGTGATGAGGTATATATTTTTAAACTATAATTTGGCTGCAGCTCAACCGATTTTGAACCTTATTTACTTGGAATCAAAATAAAGATTCCTCTAATCTTATGTATGTTGCTGCTATCAAGATTTCATGAATACTATCACAGACTACCTAATGTAGTTTTTTTTTGTAAAGTGTATTCTACTAAGTTTATTATTATTGCAGTCATATACCCTCCGTATTAGTGTGCTGGGTATGATGTGTGAGGTACTGAGCGTGGAACTCCGCGGGGAAGGACTAACAGACGAACAGCGCACGCAGCGAGACGACTTTCTAGATGACCTCTACGAACATTTGCACGATTTGTCGGCGTATGTACGACACAAGGTAATTTATTTTTCTTCTTCTCTTTCTATGGTATGTCTAATTATATTACTTGAATTCAGCACATTTAGTCTGCAAACTCTGAAAACAAAAAGAAAGTTAACTTCTATCAATGCGTAAAACCACATGTTCTTGGATGCAAAATACTTTGTTCCAGAGAAAATATTCTCTGGAACGAAGTTAAACGAAGTTCTTAGAGACAGTAGAACATAGAGTGTATCTTTCTCCTCTGTCAAATCCATCCAAAGGTTGTCTTTAAAAAATCGCTTTTAGCGATAAGACCGCCCATTGTAACACTGTAGTAATTTTAAGTTCCTAATGTACCAAGTTGTGTTTATGGTGTACCTACAATAAAGAGAATCTATCTATAAAATAAAATATGTCTTTAAAAATTCCTATCCTATCTACAGGTAAACTTCCAGTTCAATAAACGCCTTGGCGGCACGCTGTAGCTGTCTATACTAATTTTAAAATCGCGCTTGCATATCTCAACTGTTCCTTGCACATCTAATTCATATTCTGAATAATGAATTCATGAAATATAAAAACAGGTGCTTCAGTTCTGGTGTCGACTGCAGAGAGAGAACTGTGTGCCGGTGAGTCGACAGCGCACTGTTCTGGAGCGGTCCATCGGGCGCCTGCGGGATAAGGCCGCGCTTGTCAGGAAAGCTGCCATACAACTTCTGAAGGTATGCAAAATATTAAAAAAAATTGTCTCTTATACCATTATAATCTCCATCCTAGTTTGAATTATAATTTAAACTTTTGAGCCCCAAGCGAACGACGAGGCATTTGCATACTTATTGTATTTCTATTATGTCTCAAATTACAGTTATCAAAAGAACTCATTTATATACATATATTATATATTTCTAGCCCAGCTTCGCACGGGTGCAATGCTTATATTCAATATTATTATGCATTTATTATTCATATAAACCTTCCTCTTGGATCACTCTATCTATTGAAAAAAACCACATCAAAATCTGTTGCGTTTTAGTTTTAAAGATCTAAGCATACATAGAGACTTTTTTATACTATGTAGTGATTTCTCATTGTTATCCATACTTTTAGATATTCCTAGAATGCAATCCATTTTCCGCACAATTGAAACTCGAAGTTCTAGAAGAACAGTTGAAAACAGAGACAGAAATTATGGAAGATCTACAGAAGAAATTGAACCCTGGACCTGATCCTGAGTTAATCAAAAAATGGGAGAGTATAGAGGATGAGATTGTCACGGCGATAAAGAAAGGAATGGATATTCTTACTCAAGATGAGCCAGAGTTATCTCAAGCATCGCTAGAGAACTTATATGACGCGATTCGCAAACATTTACGTGAAAAGAACTACTACAAGGCCTACCTTATCGTAAAACACACTGAAAGACAATATCCTGAAGCTAAGTTACTGAGGTGTGACATGGAGAAAAGTGACCAGGTAAATATATTCTGGCTGACTGGAGATAAATAACAAATGTATGTCACTAGCTTGCAATACATATCTATATTATCTACTAGCTTTTGTCTGCGGCTTCGCTCCTGCCGACTGAGTACTTTACCCTAATTTACCGCACTCTACCCCATTCCAGCCTGCTCTACCCAATTTTTTTCTTCCATAAGAATCTTCACCAGACAATAACGGAGTTGGTTCAGCTGTTCTCGAGATTTGCGCTTAACAAAAATACAGTGATTCATTTTTATTTTATAGATTATATAAAAACGCAATAGCACTAGTTTATAGCAATTAAAAAAAAAAAAGAAAAAAACTAAATGCAAAAAACTTATTTCAGATTGCATACTTCGTAGCTCTACTGAGAAACATATTTATAATACCAGAACGAACTATATCTCTAACACAGCAATGCGAACAAGAACTGGCCATGTACAAACGATTGGAAGAAAAAGAAAACATTGTAGCATTTCTCCAAGAGTCTGTTCACTTCAGTCGTATGGTATCTGAGGCTGTGCCGCTTATAAACGCCTTGCTGATGTCGAAGCAAGCCGGCGATGTAAGCGAAGCGATCGACTTCTTTACGACAGCGCATCATTTTAATATTGAGTCTGCTAAGATGGGCGTCGCGAATATGTTGCTGCTTGTGTGGTCGCCGGATCAGGTAAGCTTAATAAAACAGTCTAGTTTTTGATAATATTTTAAAATTTTATAATATGTTTTTAAACCTAATTTCTGCCTTTTCAGTTTTTTTGATGACCCGACCTTTCATATTTTGGTTTTAAAAAGGACTTTCTATTTGCTAACCGAAATTATAATTTACTGCTTAACAAATAGAATATTATGTAATATACGTGCTTGTTTACGGAGACGTGGCGCGATGGGCGACGAGTTGGTCGTTTGTCGTACATTGCCATATGTTTGTGTTTGCGCGTGCGATGACGCGGCCCCCATCTGCAATGTACAAGGAACGCCTAACGCACCGAAAACCGTAATTCATCAGTGCATTTGCAGAACAAAGGTGTATTCATATTGGGATAAAAATTTGATCACAGTATATTGTTATTTTAAATCTTCACCTAAGTAAAGATTTAGAGATGTTTTGTGAAAACGATGTCAAGGATCGCCATCATTTTCGGAAAGTAAACCTTTCATCGCCTATTATTTAATTTCACCGCATATTTAGGAGAAACGCGAAGCTGTGGAGCGTGCGTACCGTGACATGTACCTGGAATGTGACAACAAGGCTGAACGCGCGCGTTCCTTTGCTATCGCTAAGAAGCTGGTCTCCTTAATGATGCACATCGACCGCG
Organism: Mythimna loreyi; assembly: GCA_029852875.1. Classification (NCBI taxonomy): domain Eukaryota; kingdom Metazoa; phylum Arthropoda; class Insecta; order Lepidoptera; family Noctuidae; genus Mythimna; species Mythimna loreyi. The sequence continues at coordinate 14,867,853 of CM056792.1, forward strand.
GCAGTGCACTGGCCCTCGAACACCTTGTAGAGAAGTGGGTCGAAAAAGGGGACATCAGTCCAGCTATTATACAGGTATGTGCGATATTGATCAGTACAAATTATTTGCTTTCTGTTCCTTTATTTTCTTGATACATATACTACAGTGATGGCTAAGCCGTTGGTATCACCAGTCACTTAAATTCGAAGCGAAAAAAAAAAACATTTTTTTTAATCACAGGTCTTCTGGGAGATGTTTCTAAAGAAGATTGACGGAACAACAGACATAGACAGCTACGCCGCGCTCACGCTTCTAGTAATGGTTGCTAAAGCGAAGCCCTCCGTGGCCCTAGCTAATCTTGACGTCATTCAATCACACGGACTAACTGCAGACTACAACTCCAGGAATTTGAGTGTCCAACTTTTGTTGCCACTGACGAAAAAGAGTCAAAGATATCCTGCCGACCACGCGATTTTCACGTCTGTTTTCGACAGTCTTATGGAAACATTCTCTAAGTTTGATAGATTCAATGCGTTCGCGGGTAACTCCATAGATCTCATATACGCCATCTGTGACACCCCCGAGATTGTGTGTGCGAAGATTCTCGCAGAGATGTACAAACGGGTAGAGACGACGATGGTGAACGATAGTGACAATGAGGAAGAAATCAGTTTACCTGTGGAGCTGCTGACGAGGTTCGTGTTCGTGCTGGGGCATGTGGCGCTACAGCAGCTCATATACCTTGACATCAATGTGTATAGCGAGCTTAGGAGGAGGAACCAGGTATGTTTAACCACATTTAATCAACTGCAATTTTTTTTCGACATTCTCGAAGCATAAAACATCATCTGTTAACTTTTCAAGCTATACCGACTAAATAAATTCGACTTACAAAATTTGATAGTGGGGTGCACCATAGTATGGTAACGAATATTCGCTTTCGCCAATATTCGCAATTTTTTTTTTACATTCGTATAGGCATGTGAATGTTTGGCGAATTGTGACAAACAAAACTAAATAATATATTGATTTATTGGATATAGAATAGCAATAAATGTATAATTTTATATTTATTTTAATCATTTTCTGCCACACAACTTGCATTTCACATTTTCTATGTCACAAATAGTTAAAGAACATGTTAACTTCCAATCATAACAAATATTTTATGATTGCATTAACTTGCTTAACACGAAATGTCAAAACTTTACGCTCACATTTTGTTTGAAAGTCAACATTCGTATTCGTATTCGCAAAAATATTAAATTTGAATATTCGCAAATGTGAGAAATTTAACATTCGTTACATCACTAGAGCACCATAACTTGTATAATTTTGACCAGGTTAGCGATCCCATTAGGATAATAAAACACTGCACGCGAAGCTTATTTATGATAAGCATGACTAGCTTCGCGTCTGGAGTTAATCACAGAAAATAATAATTGGTAGACTCGTAACTATTAAAACATTAGCTAGTGCTAATATTCAACGTCGTAATTAAAGTTCGTCTTCTTTTTAGGTCCGTGAAGACCGGAAATTGGAGGAGAAACGTAAGAAGAAAGCTGGAGCATTCGCGACGCCGGGCAAGCGCGGGCGCATGGACGACCTGCGGCGCCAGACGCTCATGAACCTCAGCAACGCCAGCGCCTCCAGCCGCCAGCAGCGCTCCGCTAGCGTCACTTCTAACAAGGGACCCTCGGTACGTTGACGCCGTTCTTTTAACAGCTTATCGTGAAGAAGATCATTCGGGGGTCAGTTCATTCTCCAGGAACTAGAGTTTTTGCTATTATCGATGTAAAGTTTAATTAATTAATATTTGTATGAACAGGTGAACACAACAATGACAGAAGAAGAAGCCGGTCTCGAAGGTGCCGTAGCTGACGATGCTGATGCTGAGTACGTGCGCGGAGTGTGCGAGCGAGACATCGTCGGCGCCGGCACTAGTCTGGCGCGCTACGTGCCGCTGCTGCGCTGGGTACTGTCCAACCCCGCGCGCGCCACGCCGCCGCTGCAGGCCGCCGCCGCGCTCAGCTTCACTAGGTAATGTGAGCGAGCAGGACGGGTATAGTGTGCGAGCGAGACATCGTCGGCGCCGGCACTAGTCTGGCGCGCTACGTGCCGCTGCTGCGCTGGGTACTGTCCAACCCCGCGCGCGCCACGCCGCCGCTGCAGGCCGCCGCCGCGCTCAGCTTCACTAGGTAATGTGAGCGAGCAGGACGGGTATAGTGTGCGAGCGAGACATCGTCGGCGCCGGCACTAGTCTGGCGCGCTACGTGCCGCTGCTGCGCTGGGTACTGTCCAACCCCGCGCGCGCCACGCCGCCGCTGCAGGCCGCCGCCGCGCTCAGCTTCACTAGGTAATGTGAGCGAGCAGGACGGGTATAGTGTGCGAGCGAGACATCGTCGGCGCCGACACTAGTCTGGCGCGCTACGTGCCGCTGCTGCACTACAATAATATTATATTATATATATAGCCTCTTTTCTCTGGGTCCATTTTTATGTCTTGAAGGTAGATAAAGGAACACATCCCCTGGATGCCCGGCTTTAACCGTTGGCGTACTATAGGTACATAATCTTCGTAATGTTCTATCACTAAAAATAATTAATATTTCAGGTTCATGTTAGTTTCAAACGCGGTTTGTGAAGACGGTCTTCAACTGATGGTGACAGTACTGAAGAAGTCTAAGAATGTGTCGCTGAGAACCAACCTGACTATTGCTTTCGCTGACCTTACCTTGCGTTTCCCCAATCTTACGCAACCCTGGACTCATCATATTTACCACATGTAAGTAGATTAAGATTAATGAAACTCTTACAGTGTATTTCAGCACTTCCTTACGATTTCTACAACTTAGTTTGTTTAAAGATTTCCGTCAGGTGAGATAGCAAACCTATCAACAATAAAAAAAAACGTGAAACCGTGCGTAATAAATATGAAAAGGCCCTGCATGCTTGAAATTTATTACGTTGGTTGGGTCGCCCTATTCTCATTTTTCTTATTTAAGGGGGGTGAGCTGTTCAAAAGCTAATAAAAGCGTCTTACGTAATAAATAAATGACCCCTAACGATGAATCACTGTTTTCTTAACGTGAATACACTATACTAGCCCTAAAACCAGACAAAACCTACTTATGACTATACTGTAACATTTCAGACTAAGCGACGAAGAATTAGAAGTCCGTCAATGCGCAGTTAAAATGCTGTCCTTCCTAGTTCTCCACGAGATGGTCCGAGTGAAAGGCCAAATAGCCGACATGGCGCTATGTTGTGCGGACAAAGACGCGCGCGTTGCTTCCATGACGAAACTGTTCTTCAAACAACTGTCGCACAAAGGCAACGCGCTGTATAACGTCATGCCAGACATCATATCGAGGCTTAGTGACCCCGAGTTGAATGTGGCTGAGGAACAATATAGAGTTATAATGAAGTGAGTATAAGAAAGCACTTACAAGTAAATGCAACTGTAAAACAGTCTGATTTACAATAATAACGTTATTTTCTTTCTAGGTATATAACATCACTCATACAAAAAGACCGTCAAATGGAGGCCTTGGTAGAGAAACTTTGCCAAAGATTTAAGCTATCGACAGAAGAGCGTCAGTGGCGCGACCTGGCGTATTGTCTGTCCCTGTTTACTTACAACGAGAGGTCTCTTCGCAAGCTCATCGAGAACCTCGACTGTTACAAAGATAAACTACACTGTAATGGAGTCATGGACTGCTTTAATACTATAATGAATAACACGTCTAAGATGGCTAAAAATGAAATTAAGGTAAGACGGAAAAAAAGTATTTCGATCGAAGTTTCTTTTTCCGGTAGTTAGTTGCAAAATGTAAAGGTTTAAATTTTCTTTCATAAAAATAAAACGATTTCAGACCCTTGTCACGGAGTTAGGTGACAAGATAGAAGAATGTTTCGCCGTTCGTGACAATGAGGAAGGTAACGAAGAGAACAGTTCGGGCGGCGCCGCGAGCGGGTCGCCGGCGCCGCCGCCGCCGCGCGCCACGCCGCGACGGAAGGCTGCGCCCCGGCGGAACAGAAGGCGATCTTCTTCCAGCCCTGATGAGGTAAAATAATCCCTCAGTTTTCGCTTGTTAATTGTTGTCTTGCCGAAACTGCTAACAGGTTTACCACCACTCAACTGAAGTATGAATTATTTGAGTTTTCATTTACATACGTACATAATTTAAAACTTATCTGGTACCCGCGACTTCGTTTATAAACTACACAAAAAAAAAATCTGCTTCGATTCGTAAAAGATGACATGCCATTGTGAGAAAATTTTAAAGAGTTTTTTGTTTGCACAGAGCCATTTACTTTTTATAACATCAGCTATCTAACAGTAAAATTCGCGTCGATATCAGTTCAGCCAAATAATTCTTGTTATTCATGTCTAATAAACTTAAATTTTCATTCATTAAAAGAAAAGTATTTTGATATTACAGACACTTCAATTTTGTAAGCAGATATTATGTTTGATGTATATTAATGTTCTACCATTACAGAATGAACCGCCGAGTAATGAAAAGACTCCTCAAAGCGTTAGAAAGTCCAATCGTAGAGCTGCAACAAGGACCAATAAAACAACTGCAGTCGCTTCAGATGACTCTGGTAAGCTTTAAACTCTTGAGCCCCAAGGAAACTCACACACTTTGTCTTTCTAATAAGTCACTAATTACGGTATTCAAAAAATTAATACAACTTTGTAGCAAAACAATCAATTCTCATCATTTATAAGTTTTTATAGTCAATGTTTGCAATTCACTTTTTACAGATGAAGATTTTCAGAAAAAGGATGACGATGAAGTATTCAAAAAACCAACAGTTAAGAAAACCACAAGAAGAAGAAAGTTATAATTTAGGTAGCAATGAACTAACAAAATGTGTTTATAATTTCTAATACTATTTTTCAAATATAATCATTGAACTTAATTTCAAAATCGTTTTAATCAATCTGCCTAAACCTTAGAGCGCCTTCAAATTAGTTGCGCGATAGCAGCGCGGCTGTCGCACGTTTTATTTATGCACGTTTTGTTTTGTTTTGTTTTTTAATATCCGGGTATAATTTAGCGCGTCAGCCACGCTGCACGTTACGGCTAAAAAGAAGCTGAAAAAAGCAGGTGTGTTGGGGTTGTACTCCAGTCAACTGAATACTTTTTTTTATATAGGGACATTCAGAAAGATTGAGAAAGTAAAAAACTAACTTCTATGGGAAAAATATTTTTATTAAATAAAAATAAATACAAAGAATTTTCCACCAGTCTCTATACAAAGTTTCATGCGTCTGAACCAATTTTCGAAACATTTTTTCCAGTCCGCCGCAGGCACTTCTACCAGCTTTCACGAACGCTGCTAGCGAGTCTTCTGGCGATGAAAACTATCTCTCACAGCAGAATTTTTTGCACTCGTACTAGGTTTCTTTCTAAAAATATATGCCGGTGCAGTAAAAATTTTAGTTTTCTATGCATTTTATGTGTACTACTTTAAAATATTTTATATCAACTACAACAACTGGAAAAGACAAAAAAAAATCTTATCATAATTCGAAACGCGGAGTCGCAGTGAAATTGGACATTGACAACAAATTTCGCGTTCCGAAATGCGTCAAAAGCGAATCCGACCAAATATAATAGTCACCAAAATTTGAGGGATATACCCGGATATTAAATAGTACATTTTACTTCTTAAGGGATATTAAATAGTAAATTTTACTTTTTAAGGGATATTAAATAGTAAACTTTACTATTTATTAATAATTATTAATAAATAGTAAAGTTGACTAAAAGTAAAGTGACTGCGCGTTTGTTAGATTCACAAACGACATAATCACTTTTGACGCAATTCGGAACGTAGGGAATCATGTCATTGTCATTTGACAGTGACTATTGTTTACTTTGATAGTAAAAAGCATGAGATACTATGAAAATAATAAAATTGGTTTCACCGGTATTAGTATAAGAACATTTTTTTTAATACTCATTAGTGTTTTAATGATCCGATCTAGCGTAATTATGATAACCACACACATTCAATGTCGTGGAGGACTTTACCCCCGGTCTAACATTAAAAGATTCCCTGTTCCTGACGACAAGGTTAGCTGGTCTTCAGAATATAAGGAATATCAACCACATAATCATACTGCATCGTCTATACATGGACAACCATGGGCTGACCCTAACATTGGTAATTGTAATATATACTTATTACGCTTTATTTAAATTCATACCTACCCAATAAGGAAAAACTTTTAATTTTTCTTGCTTAGGTGACCCCGGTTTCAAACCACAATGGAACAAAGTAGATGGTAATGTGAGCAGAATCAGCTATATGGGCCAATACAACATAGTGAATGGATACCCACAAAACCCGATAGGAAGAACAGGTATCATTGGTCGAGGAGTTCTTGGGAGATGGGGACCAAACCATGCTGCTGACCCTGTAGTCACTCGCTGGAAAAGACTTGAGAATGGTGAAGTTGAAAAGGACCAATTTAATAATAAGTAAAGTTTTATTTACTTTTTCTATTAATTTGTGTAAGTACCAGTAGAAACTTTGTGTTTCATTATGTGTTTCAGGCCTATTCTGCAATGTGTTGTAGTGAAAAGAAGGGATACTGGAGATTGGGCACTACCAGGGGGAATGGTAGACCCTGGTGAAAAACTAAGTGCTACTGCAATCAGGGAATTTCAGGAAGAAGCCATGAACTCTTTGGAATTAGGTGAAGGTTAGCAATATTATTTAACTACTTAAATGTAATGTACAATGGGTAAATTTAAGTATCACGTCATCATCATGATCATCATTACAGCCAAAAAATGTTCACTGTTGGATGTGTCGCCACAATGAACAGTCCTTTGCATCTCTCATCCATCAGATTCCTGTAGATCATCAGTCCACGTTTTTGTTCTAAGTTCGTTTTGGCCCCAATTGCCATCAGTTCTGCGAGCAATGTGCTCTGCCCCTTGCCACTAAAATTTGACGATTCTTAATGCTATGTTGGTAACCTTGGTTCTGTGGACATCTTCATTTATGATATAGTCATGCAAGGTTAAGCCTTCTGATGATATCCATTGTGCGTGACCACATTTCAGAGCCATGTGTCATCACTGGTTATAGGATATTCATCTTGAGACACTGTGATATGTTAGTTGGACGAAAAGATACCCCACAGCCTCCTGAATGCCGCCCAGCCATACTAAACGAAAAGTAGACATCATCAGTCGAGATCTTTCATATTCAATGTGCCTCTTACCACATGGTGATCACTTCCGGTTTTCACCGCATTGATCACAGAGACATCATTGAGTATTTGCTTTTTTGTCGACATGATGGAGAATCTCATTTTGGCACCATCAGGACTTTCTCAGGTTCAGTTTCTATGCTCACGATTTTTTAAGGAGTTATCATGTAGAGGCCGCCCTTCTTCATATAACCGGCTAGTAGATGTCCCCAGTGATTCCTACTTCCAAATCAAAATTGGAAACTCGCAGCTCGCCATCTCGTTTGCCTAGTTTCGCTTTAACTTTTTAAATACAGACATAAAACCTGTATGACCTTCAGCAAATATCTTGATGATATTCTGAGTATAAGGTACGCCTCCCTGTTCGACTCGACACACTCTCAATCTTGACCACAGTGTACACAAGGGACATGTGGACGATAAACCCGACAGCACTTGTTGGCCACTCTACCGGAAATAGAGCAAGTTACCGGATTTTGAGAATTATCATGTCCTCCCAGTTTTCGAACTTCGGCTAATCCTGCAACTCCATCTCCATCAATAATACCCCATCCTACCCTGCTGAATTCTTCTTTGAGTTCGGTGACATTACAGGTTTTCAGGTTTAGTTGGCCGGGGTCGTGTTTTTAGGTGACCATACCCCAGTGTTACACACACGCCCGTCCCCATAGCCGCTGGAGTTGGCGGGCACTTGGAGGCCTGTTTTTGTTGTTCTTTTCATTGAGGAGTTGACATATGAAGTATTTATTAAAATTTAATTTTTAGATGAAAAACTGGCTTTGAACGAAAGGTTTGGAAAATTCTTCCAAGAAGGGGATGAAGTATTTAAGGGATACATTGATGACCGCCGCAATACGGACAATGCTTGGATGGAAAGCATAGCATACAATTTCCATGACGATAATGGCTCCACTGTTGGTGCGTTAAAATTAAACGCTGGCGATGATGCAGTTGGGGTGCGCTGGGTGGACATCACTCCTGACTTACAGCTATATGCAAGCCACAAAGATATTGTGATGGTAGTGTTCAACAAACGTTTGTCTAACTTTTACCAATGAAGCCATAGTGAAATGTTTATAATCACTGTGTGATTATTTCATTGTTGCACTGCCTAATGTGTTTGTCCCCACAATCTATGAAGTGTGTTAGTGTGATGCAGGATATAATGAATAAAACTGTGATATACGAAAACAACTAGATTTTCTTTATTTTTCATGTCAATAAGCATACAGAAATGATAAGTTTTGTATTACTCTCTAACCTCAACTAATAATAATATTTGAACATTATCTCACGACCTATTGCACTCCCAAGCAACTAAAACATAAATGCAATAAATATTTACGAAAATTGTTTATTAAATTATTTCAGCATCAATTTCTGACAAATAGAAATGGCTATTTAGTTTTTTTTTTTTTGTGATTTGTTTGTTGTCTAAAGGTAACATTATCTGTTGCAGTTATCAGAATCTGACCGGACTATGCAGTGATTTGCGTGGTATATGCACGGCTAAGTTTTACCCTTGACTGCTCAAGTAAAACACAAAATTGGTTTACTTAGCTATCCATACTGCTATATTGCAAATGAACCTACACACCATTCTTCTTTACATACAAAATCTTTCCAATGACTAGTTTCATTTATTTTCGAAGATTCCTTGTGCTGACACAATAATCTAATTTTATAAATGCAGATACATGATTTCTTCTCTAAAATCACATACCAAATAAATGATTCCACAGTTGACGAGACTAAAATAAAAATAGGTTTTATGATACCTGAAATACACTTGAATGAATATATGTACAGTCTTATATGCCAAATTCGGGCAAGAACTTGACTTGTATTATTAAATTACTATATTAAAGTATATTAGTCATTTGGTTCGAAAAATAGTGGTTATCTGGAAAGTTTTCAGGGAGTTTGAAAATTGGTAATTTCCAAAGATTTTGTTGTGCTCTTCCCGAATTTAAACTGCCGTTAGCGCCGCTATATCGAAAATATGGCGCCTAAAAGCGTTTTCTTTTTTTTTTTTTGCAGTATTTCCTTTCCGACTTATTTTACGATAAAAACCGATAAACAATTTCCTACAATAAATGTTTGAACCTTTTTTTTTAATATTTCATAGAGCTCAATAGGACTAATTCTATTGAGATAGAGAGGTTTTTACATCAGTACACGTTTATCGTTTCACAGTGTCGTTTACATTTATAAAGCCAGAGCTTCTAATAAAGTGCTACACATCTATTGAAGACTGTGAAGTAATGGAAAAAGGTTTGGAGACTTTTCGTAGAAGGGACACTAAGGATAGACTATAGGATAAACTGCCCCCCTAGCCAAGTTACAATCGTTTCGTGTCGTCTACTATCGATATCGCCTCGGATAGATATTGTAGAAAACGATAAGTTGGTAGCCATGCATCCATGTTGCAAGCATTCTATCGACTTTCGATCTGTCAAACAAACGACCGATTCTTTATGGTAGGTTTACACGCTTGCCTAGCGTTGGCAAGCCTCGGCCAATCGCCATTGTGTATTTATTGTATAAATGGGGAAATCCCGTAAACACAATGGCGATTGGCCAACGCTTGGCGAGCGTGTAATCCTACCATTAGTGTAGTGTATGGCGAGCGTTCCTATACACGCAGTATTGCCGTTTTGGTAACTTTGTTTGTCATTAGATCTAGCAAGTTTTTACTGTTTATGGTGTCTTTTTTTTTACGATTCAGTAAATGAAAAAAAAAACTGTTAATTTCTAGCAACTTTTCTGTGATCTACACAGCCAGCAATTAATATTATTAATTAACTTCTTGATACAATCTGTAATACCTTTTTTAAATAGAAAGTTGTGTAGTTAATAAGTATCACACACTCGTTATTCGTAAAGTTTGAGTTACCGAGTATTTCAAAAATTATTATTAATAATAATAATATATTTATTTGCTAAAAAACATGGTATGAAAAGGTTATTGCAGCAAAAGCATTTTTTTTTGTAATGGGACTTAACTGCAAAAGACGATGCAGTAAAATTTAGATCAAACTAACAGCTAACGTCAAAACCAGTGATGCAATTTGTATACTTACTCTACAAACTGATTGGCTCTATTTATAGATATAAAAAGGTAAATATTTAATCGATTGTATATATTTTTTTTATCTGTCAACATGGCATAACATTCGTGCTGAATACAGTTGGGTCGTTCTAACTTGGCGATAAAAAAGTAAATACTATTAGCAGTTGTTATTGCTGTTACTGGCATTTTTTTTTTTAACTTGTATTTTTGTGAGACAGCTCAAACACTAAAGTTTTCAGAGCCTAAATTCGCGCTCGCCAAGTTAGAATGGTCACATTCTTATTTAGAATAATAACGATAAGTTTTCGGTGATGGATCTGGGTGAACGTGAACTTAGTATTTTCAAATGTACTCCGATTCATATAACATTGATCGAACTTCATTTAAAGAACTTCGTTTGATCTTAATGATCATTAGTTTTGTTAATAGAAACCTTCCGATTACCTACAAAAAATATAATTTTTGAACACACTAAACAACTAATCCACAAATGGCAGCACACACGAAAGCGCAATGCTATGCATCATGTTTTCTGAGTGTTTTTCAGAATTACTGTTCACACTAAATAATTGTCTAATTTTTTATTTTTGTACCTTGATATTTGAAGATAGTTGCACCAACACAACAAAAAAACGAACTGAACTTTAGTAGACGATCGTGAAGATACCGATTCAGTAATGGCTACATGACGAAATAGGATGATAATACTTATTTTTATGTAAATTTTGTAGGGATTTGGGGGAAGCTCGAAACAGTGGTATGGCAACACTGCGTCAAAGACACATTTGTTTATGTCAGTAGGTACTTTTCGCGCGAGCGCAAGTTTAACTTCTGTCACAGAGAAGTACTTTGAAAAATAACTTTTGTTTAGCTTAGTATAAGAATAAGTTTAATCAGTGAATAGCGAATGATCTGGTACATGTTTTCTTATAAGTAATTCATTTATTATAATATTACAGTGCAGAATGTAGTTTAAAACATCACTGTGACACGAAATGTTCCGATTGCCTATATATTATTATATTTATCCAGCCTACGAGTGAAAGATACCTTAGATAACTATTAAGTGATAACTATTTATTATACAATGGAATCTAGAAGCCGAGCCAACAGAACATTTCATAGCCTTATTGGATTTTATGGAAAGGTACGTAAATTTTTAGTTATTTCGTTAATGCTCCCTTTGTTATTTAAAAAGTTTAACATCCTCGACATTATTGTATTGAAAGCTGAAAAAATAAATAAACGTGATACGCAATAAAATAAACAAATATTGCTCTCATGAAACAAAGAAAAAAAATGTATTGTGTTTGTTTACTTATCAATTGACTTATTTTTGTCTAAAATACTTTTAAATTGTGTTCTAGGCATGGCGATATAAGTAGGCCACAACAAGGGCCCCAAGGCAGGTTGCAAGCAGAATGACTGTGGCAGGAATTGCTGGAGATTCTTAACTCCATGGCTGGAGAGTGGTTATAAAGCCACTATTAAAATGGAAAAAAGTAAGACTCACAAAAACCTTAGTGAAATTTTATTTTATGATTTTCCATTATAGTCATTTTAGTAAGTACCTATTTTACCCTGGCTTCATCACATCATTCATCATAAGTATTCTTCAAAATATTTTATGTATGGGTCAGTGGGTCGTCTGGAAAATGATTGATAAAAACATACATGACAAAACTGATCAGACAAACCAAAACAAAAAAGCCTAGCAATATGAAGAGAGGCTTCTGGTACTGGTGGTGGTCCAAGTAGCAGGCAAAGTCTCACTGCTTTAGAAGGAGGATGTTGGGCATAATGGGTTTGTCTGCTGTCATTGGTCAAGCTGAAATTGAGGAGAGAGGTTTTGATGTTAGTTTTAGTCCTTTGCTTGTGGTGTGATGTTGTTACAAACAAGTGTAATCTAATTTATATACTTTATATTTTGCAGACTGCACCATCAGAGCAAAACTTTCTTCCACCATCAACCAGAGATACAGCCTGTCCATCCCCAATTTCTGCCACAGGCGAAATTATGTTAAAATTTATTCCTTCATATCCTATACAAGGTAGCTTTTTTTAATACCACATTTTAATTTATATTAATTAATTTGGGCATTAATTATAATATAACCATAATTATTATTTTCTTTCAGTCGCCCGCGGCGACGCCCACCACATCCACGCCGCGGCGGCACATGCTTAATCAAGCGCGTGTACACTGGATCCAAACGCCCTTCGAAAGAGCCACGAGCGAGTTCGTGGCTGTTGAGCATCGCCAGTTGCAAATTGAGGCAGACCGAGACAGAATATACCATGAAAGGGAGGTGGAAAAGTTTCGATTAGAGGGAAACGAGACTAGAAAATAAAGTTAAATGGAATGAAGTTGAAGAAGAAAAAAATATAATTTTAAGTTGTTTGGGTGGTGCGGTGAATTGAGATGTTCCACAGTTGAGACCATCATCACTACCTTCAACAGATATTATTCCATAAAATGCTTAATGTAGTGATAGTGGTCTCAGCTGTTGTAACATCTCATACTAATGTTTTTTTATTATACTTTAGTAATTAAGTCGGCTAATTGTCCTCTGTGATATTTTACAATTGTTAGATTAAAAGTGAATTATTTTAGTAAATGAAAGTCTAATACATTGTTGTGTAAGTGATGATGATGATTGATTTGACTATTTAAGTTGATTCTCTGTGATTGTTAGATTAAAAGTGAGTTATTTTAGTAAATGAAAGTCTAATACATTGTTTTGTAAGTGACAGATTTGATTATTTAAGTTGATTCTCTGTGATATTTTACTTTTGTAAAAGATAAAAAACAAATTGACATCATTATTATTATATGCAGTTAGATGTGTATAATTACATACTTATTTATATGTATATTTTAATATTCTAATAGTTACATAATAAAACATACTTGCCATAATTATTCTTGTTATTATTTTTGTTGATTTGATTTTTTTTAGATATTTTGGCATTTTTAAATTGCTTTGGTTTAATTTTTTTTTAAACATATATAAATCTATATATTACGATGATTATATGTGTGTTTGCTATTCTATTCGTTTATTTTCCCCTTTCTCTACAACTCGAAAGAAATAAAACATTTTATTTACATTCATGTAAATAAAATGTTTTATTTCTTTCTTCCCTTGACTTACATGTCCATATGTAACCCTTTCAACTGCAACAGATGTACAGTAATACATTTTTTTTACTTTCAATATTCTGTCAAAAATGTATTGATTGAGATTGTAATAAATATTGGACTACTAAAAAATCTTCCACCTAACCACTACCATATTTTTTAAGAATAATACATATTTCATTAAAAATAATAACCTTATTTGTAATAAATGTTTTATTAATAATTTTACAACAAACTATTTAATAAATGGCTCAGCATAGCTCTTCCTTGAGTTACTTCATTTTGGCTACCTGTCTCAATGAGTGTGGGATCTTGCATCATTATGTCATCTCCATCATCCTGTGTAGTAGAAAGTTGTAGTGTTGGTGGCGGCAAGCCAGCTTTCAAAGCTATGTTGTGTAACACACAACATGCCATAATAATGTTGCTAGGCAACATGAGGATGATGGTGTAGAACTCTGTCTTTAAGCAAACATCTCCACTGTGCTTTGAGTAACCCAAAACAGCGCTCAATACAGTTACGGGCTTGCACATGCCTTTCAGTGTACCGTTCTTCTCTTGAACCTTGAACTGCATTGAGGATGGGTGTCATAAGCCAAGGGCGTTGGGGATATCCAGAGTCACCTGAAAATTGAGTTTGAAATAAGTTAAAAAATTTGTTATTCACACGCACACTGTACATTACATCTTTTCACTCTTAAAAATACCTACCTAATAGTCATACATGTTCATTATTTTGATGAAGTTCACGCATATATGGCTCAACAATACTAGAATACTAGTTATGTGAGTCATGAGTAGCGCCACCAAACTTGGCATTAACATTAATTATGTGTAGATCACTAACACAAATTTGAAAACAAAACTATTATTAAGAACTGATTTATCTAGCTTTAACATGCCATACAGTATAAAAAATCATTATACCTACCATTTGAACATTTAACGAATGATACCCCTTTCTATTATAGAATAAATGCTCTTCATTGTTGAGCTTTACTAGTGCTACATGGGTACAATCTATGCACCCAATCACACCAGGCAGACCAAATCTCCTTTGGAACCTAAAACAATAATAATAATTAATATTGTTCATTCAAATATGTGTATTAATTCATCTGCCAAGTCTTGTCCCAACTATGTTTGAGTCAGTTTTCAGTCTAACCAGAAGCGACTGCATTCCACAACCTAGGTTATTATACTTGTGGATCTGTATGGTTATTTTGGCTGTGCAGTTATCATGTGAAACTTGAGTTCCTGATTGTGTAGTGTTATGTGTTGTGCCCCGATCATACAAATTGATCACTTTAAGATATTTTATTTAAACAATCAACTGTACACCCCCTAGACGCCTCATGCTTGCTCTAATGCATCAAAACAATTATGTAAACTAGGTGAGGTGTATGGTCATTGGTTTAAACATTTAAATTTGATGATAAGTCAATCCTAGTTTGGCCATGTCATTGATGCAGGATTTCTAAGATAGTAAAAAGTCTAAAGAAAGAAGGCCAAATAAGGATTCAAATATCATCAAACTTTAACATTTATAATGATCTGGCTAATTTTAGTAAGCTATAACATGAATTGTTCAATTACTGTGATCTGGCCACGACATATGCACTTATAATTTAAATATTGTTTGCTAATTTCTTACTCTTGTTTAATAAACGATCTGTCTTGTCGTGTTTTTGGAAACACAATCCATTTTGCCATGATAGCATGATGGTTCAAGGCATTAACCACTTGTCTGATACATCTACTAGCTGTGCGTTGGGCAAGATTCTGAGTGACCCCAACAATTCGCTGATAGGATCCAGTGGCTAGGAAACTAAGAGAGCATAACACCTAAAAAAAAAAACACCAATATTAGTAAATGAAATGAGAGATAAGAAAAAATATCCGTAACAATTTTGTCACTCGGTTTATTATGCACTTACCTTAACTTTTAAAGGAATCTCGCGCGTTCCTTTTAGTGTCGTTTTCTGGCGGAGTTCATGACAAAGGGCCACGAAAGTCGATTTATCCAATCTGAATTGCTGCACAAACAAAGTTTCCGGCATTTCGGATATTGTTTGCATGCACTACGATACACGTATCTTTTTCGGCGCCTTAGCCACACTTCTTCGTTATGTGCGCTTCGCAACATATTTAAGGCATGCATTTTAAATAAGTATACAAATAAAATACAGTTAACAAAACACTCAAAATACTTCTCATTTCTCAACATCAACAAACCAAATCATAATAGACGCCATTTTGTTTATTTATCGATAATAGAAACGTCAACAATTCACTTATGTCAACTTGTCGACAAATGGTTCTGACCACGTGACTTAACTACATTCCCATACATTTGAGTAGTTATCTACTAGGTTAGCGACTGTAGATTATCCACTTGGCTAAGCGTGCTGAGATCAATAGTGGTTCACGAGGCATATCGAAAACGACACACACAATATATAGTAATGAGAAGTTAATCGCGGCATCTCTGCGTACAGGAAGCGACGTGCTTATTCAAAAATGTTTTTACGTAAAAATACGTCACCTAAATTGTAGTTTTATTTTGTACAACTTTTTTTTATTGTAAAATGAGTCGGGAAGGACATATTGCTAAATACAACCCGTTCCAAATGAGAATAGGATCGATGGCCATGTTGTGACGTCACGACGAACTGTCAAATCGAAGAAATTAGGTAGAGTGAACAAAAAAAGATATTAAAAAAAATTAATTTACGTACGAATCGAGAATAAAAAAAGTTTAATCAGAATACAGTTTTTCAATTTTGTTTATCTCTGTTTCACTGTGTGATATGTCTGAGTAGTGGTAAATAGAAGAAAAAAGCGAATTGTTTCTGACAATGAAAATAGGGAAGAAAATGTTTTTCTTGTAAACTATTTGTGACTTAAAACAATATATTTGGCAAATATATATCAAACCCTAACGTTTTTACTTGAACTAGAATTAACTAAAATGTTGTAATAAAAAGCAAAAAAAAAACTTTTTATTGATATGCGATATAAGATTTTTTTGCAAACCGTACTTTTCACTCAAAATTTGACGGATAAACGCTTTTAGGCGCCATTTTTGCATTCCAATTTTGACAAAAAAAAAAAAAACTGGAAAAAGCATAAAAAATCTATAAAATCACCAATTTTAATACTTTTGGAAAACTTCCCAGGTAAAACTACCAAATGACTTAGTAGTGATAAAAACGCTATATATATGTACTAATAATTCTAAATTAACGATTGGTCATCCACTACACCATACCTAATAGGAAAAGTGCCCTAAACCTACTAACAAAAAATAAACACAGACCTAATAATTGTGAATCCAGTTCTAAGCAACGCGAAATATTGCTTGTTCAATATAAAGAAACAACAAGACCTTAGCCTAATGGATACTAAGATTTCCCATTCCCCTCTACCCACTACCCAACTTTCATCATGTTGGAAAAAAATAAGCAACTCATAGTTTTTCTTCAAAACATCAGTACTAAAATATAAGTAATCCCCGTCATTCAAATATGCACAAAGATTTGTACACATAAAGTATGGGAAATAAATAGAATTCTCAAATTTTGCAAAATATTCTCATAAACATTGTATGATTGTAGATTTGCTTATTCGAGCATATGAGAAAGACTGGCCTTAACTATTCTAAGTATAAACGTAACATACAACTTACATATAAATGTTTATGTTCACATTTTATTTCAACAGACCATAACAGTCAAAATTTCCTATTAAAACTAAATATCTGGGTTTATACACAGAGATTAAAGATGTTTTCAAAGGAAACCAATATTCCTAAACAATCACGATTTAACAGTATTTACACGATAAAATTAATTGGTCCGAATAATCGGAACGTACGTTTAGCTTGTATTACGACAAGCATTATTTAATTTCTCGTACACAAGAGGCAAACCTAAAGGTCTCTGCACACAGCGGGCGCGGCGCGGCGGGACGGGACGGCGACGCGACGACGCCATACAGATCCGAGGTTACCGTCGCGCCGAGCGGGACGGCTCTGTGTGGCGTCGTCCGTAATATCTAGTACATTACAACTGCTCAGCGTCGCGTTGCCGTCACGTCCCGCCGCGCCGCGCCCTCTGTGTGCAGAGACCTTAAGCGAGTTCGATATCGAATCCAATGGCAGCAATCTTAACATGAATACAATATAATAATACAGCGTACAATTTTGATTGTCAATATGGTTATGATTAACCCATATAATACTATATCGCATCGCAAAATAACAATATTTCTGAACTGAAAATTCAAACTGACGTTTTCACTGGCTGGCCATTCGAGTTTCGCGATCTCACTCTTTGCCAAAGTTACTTTGTCAAATTATTCTCAGTGTTGCATATCCACTAGATAGAGAGACACATGCACAATTTACAAATGTCCGTAGAGCTACAAGTTAATGTTAATTATCACAAATGGTCCAATATCACAGCGGCACGTGAAACTCGAGGAGATGCTAGGAGGCCATACCCACGGGCGCCAGCGAGCTGTACGCGCGGTAACAGTTCACGTCGTTCATCAGGCGCTGGATGTTCTGCGTAAATGATGGCAAGTCCTGTGAAAAATCATTGATTTAGTCATTTTTGTAGAAAAAAAAACTTGCATCAATAAGCTGTGCATCTGAAGACAGTTTATGTCTGTCTTGGGTTTTTGAGCTGCCCAGTTAATTTGAAATAAGTGAAAGCGTCATTCATTTGAATTGAATCCGAAAGGCGTTCACCGCTGCCCTCAATCTTCTTATTCAGTAGTCAATCCACCACAACAGTAACCGATCATATCTTAAAGGTATAATAATTATACCCACCAAATCTTTTACTATACGTATAAGTTATTAGAAATTACCGTGTCAGGCGGGAACTGCGCCAGATGGTGCTGATGCTCGGGCGTGAGGCCGGGCAGCGAGGCCAGGAAGTGCGGCAGGAAGGCGGAGCGGAAAGCGGGGAAGTCCACGAGTGCCATGGCATGCACCGCGGCCGTCACCTCGTCGCGCGCCAGGGCTCGCCAGCCGCCCTCCGCCAGCCCCAGCAAGAGGACCGACAGGAACTCGCCCAGAAACTCCGTACGGAACATCACCTAGACACAAACATTCATTGTCAGGCTGTCGGGACTCCAGTCCCTAAAACAATAATAGGCCACGAATTGAGCCCTGGGAGCTACTATTTTTTTAACACTACATAAAACTATTTACTACTGATTGGGGATAACTTTTTTCTCAGAGTTGATGAATACTCTTAAATCGTACAACTTAAGAAAGCAGTCAATTGATCAAGCAGCACCATGAATTCAGCAGAGTGCAGTCTCCCGATTAATTATGGAGAAATCAATTTGGATGCCATGGAGAAATCGCAAAACATGTAAATGTTTTGTCTATAAGTTCTGCTATCCATGGGCGTACCCACGGAGGGGTCTGACCTGTAAGGTACCTAACCAGACCTAAAAAGAAAAAACTACAATACATAATATTCGTAAGAAAGTTCACACTTCACAGTCGACACAAAAAAAAAGCGACCAAAACAAAAAGCGCGCGCGTGATTGACATATTATTTTAGCCCATGGCTGGCTACGCCGATGCTGATATGCTATGCTAAAAAGTTCAACATCTAATACTACTAACTGTGACTTGCTGCTCGGAGCAATACAACCGAAAACCTAGACACGTGTGCTTTCATGCATTTTTCTAGACTACACGCACCTTGTGGTAGAGCTTGCACTTGGTGTTGAGCGCGTCGAGCGTGTCTATGTTGAGCCTCAGCAGCTCGATGTCCGGCTGCAGCAGCGCGCGGCCCAGTGCGGCGAGCGCTCCGCGCAGTTCGTCCGTGCGAGCATTACTCTCTGATTCGTCACATTTGTTCGGGAAGAAGTAGCGCCAGCGATGGATTAACACGCTGTTATGTAAAGACAAGGTTGGTTAATTTAGGTAACGCTTTACCTACAAGTCTAGCGATGAATTAAGATCTCTCAATGTAAGTAATAATGGCAATCGGCGCATCTTACGGCGTACAATCGCGCACAGAAATTCTTTGCGTGTTTTTAGGGATTTTTTACAAGCTTTTTATTAACTTGCAATGTAACTAAGTATGTTCGGCTCAAATCTTGCAACTCAATTTTGAAGCAGATATCTTCAACCGCTTGAGCTGCAACTTTGCATGCAGGTGTAAATCGCATGACAATGCAATATTATGATGACATGGAGCTGATCTGATGATGGGATCACGAGGTAGCCATAGGAACTCTATAATTAAACGGCACAACCACGTCGAGTTTGGGCTCGTGTGAATCGTCTTGACGAGTTATGACCACCGCTATAAAAGCTTGTTAAGAAAAAAAAAATTCATTGAAAACTAGTTAAAAAATTATTTCGTATCTAGTAAGGTATAACTAACATAACTTAGTAACCTAACATATAATATCACTAGATTTTGCTTATAATTTAACTTGCAAGTAGGTTTATTCAGAAAAATTAAAAACAAAAGTAAATTTTATGTATTTTTAACCCGGTTTTTATTAGTTTCTTTCTTAACACAACATATTCACGTCGTAATCCATTTTTTGGCTTGCTGATTTTAATTTTTTTTTGGCGTTTTTTTTACATAATGGTAAAAAAGACGCCAAAAAAAAAAATTATTATTAAATATTTAGTATTACTAATATGATAACATGAGCTGTACGCAACAGTCAGTGGCGGTCCCTTTATACAAGCCCAAAAGCCTTACTAAAATGCTCGATAAGAATCAATATCAAACCCGAACTATTTAAAAGTTCGCGTGCTTAATTCTTATCAAAATAACACAAAGTATCTACTTAGGCCCGCCCGCTGCAATACACATCGCGATTGTTCGCGCGCTTCGTATATAGTCGCATAGATACCGCACTACATATAGCTATCTCGCTTACACTTACCGGCTTTTACCGGGCTTTCAATGTCTCTTTCGCACTCATAGCGATGTGCCGTATAAGTACTTAGGACGTTTTGCGTCTACAAATCGATCAGTATAGAAGATTTAAGCCGGGCTTGCGCATGAAGTTGCACGCGAATGCGTGACCTTGTCAGCTTACCACTCTTTAGTGATGCCGTTTTAGCAACGTTGTGAGATCTTGGAGATTTTTAACGAGTTTGGAGACTTTTTTTAAGATTTAGCAACAGTAAATACTAGCGAATTTTTAAAATAACGAAATTAAATATTCAAGCATTAACTTAAAAGTAAAAGAATTGCGACATTTAGCTAGATTTTTCATATACCTGGCGACTTTTTTTGCCTAAATGACAACACTACAACTTTGCGTAAATAGTTTTTGACACTCAAGTGCAACTAACTTCAGTTTTATTTGTTTGAGTACGAAAAGTTTTGTTCTTTTAAGTTTTTTGTTTTCTTAGATTTTCTCAGAGTTATATGTAACTGTTTTGGTGACTTACCTACAACAATGGAGCTAATTGTACCTTGTGAGGAATTAAAATGCGTTCAAGTTTTGATTTCCGAAGATCTTTAAACTTTTCTCAGAAAAAATCAGTTAATTTCTTCATTAAAACCGACGCCTAATCTGTGTATTTCTCAGTCTAGTATCGCATAAACGAAAATTTAATAGATACAGTAAAACTTTTGGATTGTTGGCATTAATTGGAATTCGGAATTAATTGATTTCATTCACACATTTAAAGTTAGTGTATCTTGTTTTAACTATTCCGGCTAAGTACAAGTTCTTACGCGAAACGTACTTTTTTGTCTCTTAAACGTCCTATCTGAGAAATACACAAGGTCAAGAGCGTCTTTCTGAATTATCAATGATAGCTATTGAAAAACAGTTGTTGGTAGAATGAAAACAATCACCAACATTTTACTCTGATGTAATTTAATCATTTCTTAAGAAAGATAGACGATTCCAATTAGAATATAAATAATTTATTTAAATTCCTTATTATATGTATTCTATGTAGCTATTTTTTACTTTTGCTTTGGAACTTTCTGTTTTGTTTTTTTTTGTCTGTGACCTGTTAGTCCTGTTAAGAAGCAAGCAACTACTTACCATAACTTTGTTCCCTCAAGCAATGAAGCAAACCAAATGGCTTTTTTCAAAGCCACCGGAGGTATGCAATTGCTGATATATTTATTATATTCAATCTAGTCCTAGCATGCCTTCATTGAGTGAAATTGAAGAAAAAAGAGGAAAGAACATGGATGAATTCACTTTTAATTTATTGTATCTAACCAGTAGTTTATGAGAGAGTACTTACATACTCAGTCCAAAACTGAACTTTCTTTTTTTTAAATCGGTTAAAATTTTTGGGCTTGCCTTATATTGAAACCCTAGGCACGCCACTGGCAACAGTACCCAAGAGGCTTGAGTGACTGATCTACCAATGACATGTCGCCTTCAAAGTCATCCGCGACGATCTACCATTGATGTGTCACTGTCATTGTGCACGTCACCAAACTGGCGTAGTGAGGTAGAGTTAGAACATGGCAGTTCGGTTACCTCGCGAGCAGTTTGTAGGCGGCGCGCGCCAGGTCGGGCGCGTCGAGCGTGGCGCGCGGCAGCACGTGGCGCTGCAGCAGCACCAGCACTGAGCGCACCAGCATTCCGCCGCCGCCCGCCTCGATGCCCAGCCGCACGCACTCCACCAGACGCTCCAGCCCGCTCTCGCCGCCGCCCCTGCACATCATCATCATCATCATCAATTCAGCCGAAAGACGTCCACTAATGGACATAGGCCTCCCCCAAACGTCGCCTCAACGACCGTTCCCGTGCGTCTTGCATCCATCAAATTCCAGCAACCTTGACCAAGTCGTCGGTCCACCTTGTGGGAGGCCTACCAACACTACGTTTTCCGGTACGCGGTCGCCACTCCAGAACCTTTCGGCCCCAGCGGCCATCTGTTCTGCGTGCGATGTGCCCTGCACATTACATTTTAATTAATGTAATCTATGATTTAATGTAAAATTATGTCATAGTTAGTTTTTTTTTTATTTAACTTTTAATTTTTGTTTTATTTTGTAAAGAAAATTTTTATTTTTTTATCTAAGTAATTTTTTATCTTAGTGAATGTTGTGCATACCCTAAAGTGACTTTTTTACACAGGATGCCCTTATAAATATATTATAATGTTTTATAAATAATTCGTTGGTATATAAATAAATAAATATACCTACCCGTGTAACGGGTACGGAATGGTTGGTTGTATTAAGTCCACCTATGTGCCTACACCTACCACCAAGCCCAGCCCATACCGTCCTACTGCTGAATGTTATAAAAATACAATTCGCAAATCTCATGAATACTAGACTTTTACCTTTAGCCAGTTTTCAAACATTCTTGTATTTTTATTACTGTCGATAGATTCGCACTTGAGCGCTATCTCACCTGATGGAAAGCGACGATGCGGTCGACGATGAAGCGCGCTTACCTAGAAGTAACCTATTCACGGTGACTTAAAGATTCCCGGGTTGTAGCCATCAGGAAACACTGACTCCGGCAGGGAATTCCATTCCTTAGCTGTAGGTATAATGAATGTGTTTCCAAAACGATTTTTGCATATATATGGAATATCCATCATGTACCGATGACGCATTGCCGTACGCCTGGTGTATCAAACTCTATTTGTGACAAAGTACGATCTAAGCCGTAATTGGCTGTAAGTTAAGCATTTATACTTAAGACATCGAGCAGTGGATTTTGTACCAAATAAATAAATAAATTCGCATGTAAAGTTGAGACATGTGTATATTTTTTGAGGCAAATACCAAAAGGCAAATACAAGTTAGCAATAAAAAATCTACTTTCATAAACATTGAGAGTACCGTTCGTACCTTTGCGCTACCTCCAGGAACACATCGATGGCGTTGTAGGCGAAGTTGCCGAGTTGCGGCAACAGCGCGGTGAACAGTGCGAGGAAGAAGTCCGTGATCTCCGCCTCAGCGGACGCGAATGAGGGTTCGCACAGCATTCGTAGGGCAGTCTCTGCAGAGCTCTGGATACCTTCGGCTATCGCCTGGTCAGGGTGAGAAAGGGTTAAGATAAGATTTGAGTTTCTTACGATAACAGCGCCGCCATATAACGGCCGTAGCAGCAGGCGGTTTATTGTAGATTTTTATTTTTGAGAATAGTACATTGTTATACGAGGTTTGAAAGTAAATAAGAAATTATAGTATTAGTAAATTACTATATTAAATGTATATTAGTCATTTGGTTTGAAAAATAGTGGTTATCTGGAAAGTATTCAGGGAGTTTTGAAAATTTATAATTTCCAAAGATTTTGTTCTGCTCTTCCCGTATTTAAACTTTGCCGTTAGCACAGCTATATCGAAAAAATGGCGTTTAAAAGTGTTTTTTCATTACTCATACTCTGAAAATAGGTATAAAGTTGATTGCGGAAAGAGTTGAAAGTAGCAGCTTTACTCCCTAGGGAGTTTTACTTTCAACTGACAGCTGTCTAAATATTAAAAAAATAGTACATTGTTATACGAGGGGTGAAAGTTAGTTATTTAGTCCCGAGAAATTTCTTGGCGACCGAGCGAGAGCGAGGTCGCTAATAGTTCGAGGGACTAAATAACTCTTGAACCCGAGGTAAACACTGTGCTTTTCATTACGAATACGAGGAAAACAAAAATAATAAAAACCTGAGTCGTCGTCAAAGGTCTTCGTATGTTTTTAGGTAGGTATATTTCTTTTGATTTAGGCGGTAAGCGGTTTTCTCCTCTTAAGAATCTTGCGTTAAATCCATAACTGAAGCTGATGAATTTGTCGTGTAAATACAAATTTCTTATAACAGAGATTTAGCAAAATGTAAACAAAACTGTACACCTCGAAAAAAAAACAAGAAAGATCAAATCGGCCACAGATTCTTAAAAAAAAAAACAAAAAAAATTGGCAGGTAAATGGTAGTCTCTCTATAGAGACTACCATTTATTTACCTGTCAATTTTTTTTCAATGGTCGACTGGGCTGGCTATTCAGTCAATATTTTTCATTTTATCATTGTAAAAATGGGTCAGGTCAGCATTTTTCTCAAATATATAATCTATCTCAAAGTTTTAATGAAATAGTTGAAAGTAAATTAAAATAAAGTCATTAAAAAAAGTATTCTTAAATTATTCCTATCTTTATGTTACTTCAATTGTACTGGCAGTATATAAATTCGACTAAAATCACATATTTTGCAGCGGTGTGCCAGATGACTGGGAACTACTCAAGGAGAATCTTGATCTATCTACTTACTTAATATTCTGGTTTAAAAAAATCTTACGTTAATCCGCTGTCATGTATCACCTTGCAGAGCGCCTTACAATTGTAACTTCAGTACACTTACCTTCTTAGCTTGTGTGGGCGCGTCGGAGAAGGCATGAAGCAGCGCCGTGAGAGGTGGGAGAGCGTGCGCGGGCCCGCGCTCGGGCAGCGCGCCGCCCCACGCCGCCAGCAGCGCGCGCGTGGCGCCGCCCGCCTGCCCCGTGCCGCCGCGCTTACATTGTCACTTCAGTACAGTTACCTTCTTAGCTTGTGTGGGCGCGTCGGAGAAGGCATGAAGCAGCGCCGTGAGAGGTGGGAGAGCGTGCGCGGGCCCGCGCTCGGGCAGCGCGCCGCCCCACGCCGCCAGCAGCGCGCGCGTGGCGCCGCCCGCCTGCCCCGTGCCGCCGCGCTTACATTGTCACTTCAGTACAGTTACCTTCTTAGCTTGTGTGGGCGCGTCGGAGAAGGCATGAAGCAGCGCCGTGAGAGGTGGGAGAGCGTGCGCGGGCCCGCGCTCGGGCAGCGCGCCGCCCCACGCCGCCAGCAGCGCGCGCGTGGCGCCGCCCGCCTGCCCCGTGCCGCCGCGCTTACATTGTCACTTCAGTACAGTTACCTTCTTAGCTTGTGTGGGCGCGTCGGAGAAGGCATGAAGCAGCGCCGTGAGAGGTGGGAGAGCGTGCGCGGGCCCGCGCTCGGGCAGCGCGCCGCCCCACGCCGCCAGCAGCGCGCGCGTGGCGCCGCCCGCCTGCCCCGTGCCGCCGCGCTTACATTGTCACTTCAGTACAGTTACCTTCTTAGCTTGTGTGGGCGCGTCGGAGAAGGCATGAAGCAGCGCCGTGAGAGGTGGGAGAGCGTGCGCGGGCCCGCGCTCGGGCAGCGCGCCGCCCCACGCCGCCAGCAGCGCGCGCGTGGCACCGCCCGCCTGCCCCGTGCCGCCGCGCTTACATTGTCACTTCAGTACAGTTACCTTCTTAGCTTGTGTGGGCGCGTCGGAGAAGGCATGAAGCAGCGCCGTGAGAGGTGGGAGAGCGTGCGCGGGCCCGCGCTCGGGCAGCGCGCCGCCCCACGCCGCCAGCAGCGCGCGCGTGGCGCCGCCCGCCTGCCCCGTGCCGCCGCGCTTACATTGTCACTTCAGTACAGTTACCTTCTTAGCTTGTGTGGGCGCGTCGGAGAAGGCATGAAGCAGCGCCGTGAGAGGTGGGAGAGCGTGCGCGGGCCCGCGCTCGGGCAGCGCGCCGCCCCACGCCGCCAGCAGCGCGCGCGTGGCGCCGCCCGCCTGCCCCGTGCCGCCGCGCTTACATTGTCACTTCAGTACAGTTACCTTCTTAGCTTGTGTGGGCGCGTCGGAGAAGGCATGAAGCAGCGCCGTGAGAGGTGGGAGAGCGTGCGCGGGCCCGCGCTCGGGCAGCGCGCCGCCCCACGCCGCCAGCAGCGCGCGCGTGGCACCGCCCGCCTGCCCCGTGCCGCCGCGCTTACATTGTCACTTCAGTACAGTTACCTTCTTAGCTTGTGTGGGCGCGTCGGAGAAGGCATGAAGCAGCGCCGTGAGAGGTGGGAGAGCGTGCGCGGGCCCGCGCTCGGGCAGCGCGCCGCCCCACGCCGCCAGAAGCGCGCGCGTGGCGCCGCCCGCCTGCCCCGTGCCGCCGCGCTTACATTGTCACTTCAGTACAGTTACCTTCTTAGCTTGTGTGGGCGCGTCGGAGAAGGCATGAAGCAGCGCCGTGAGAGGTGGGAGAGCGTGCGCGGGCCCGCGCTCGGGCAGCGCGCCGCCCCACGCCGCCAGCAGCGCGCGCGTGGCGCCGCCCGCCTGCCCCGTGCCGCCGCGCTTACATTGTCACTTCAGTACAGTTACCTTCTTAGCTTGTGTGGGCGCGTCGGAGAAGGCATGAAGCAGCGCCGTGAGAGGTGGGAGAGCGTGCGCGGGCCCGCGCTCGGGCAGCGCGCCGCCCCACGCCGCCAGCAGCGCGCGCGTGGCGCCGCCCGCCTGCCCCGTGCCGCCGCGCTTACATTGTCACTTCAGTACAGTTACCTTCTTAGCTTGTGTGGGCGCGTCGGAGAAGGCATGAAGCAGCGCCGTGAGAGGTGGGAGAGCGTGCGCGGGCCCGCGCTCGGGCAGCGCGCCGCCCCACGCCGCCAGCAGCGCGCGCGTGGCGCCGCCCGCCTGCCCCGTGCCGCCGCGCTTACATTGTCACTTCAGTACAGTTACCTTCTTAGCTTGTGTGGGCGCGTCGGAGAAGGCATGAAGCAGCGCCGTGAGAGGTGGGAGAGCGTGCGCGGGCCCGCGCTTGGGCAGCGCGCCGCCCCACGCCGCCAGCAGCGCGCGCGTGGCGCCGCCCGCCTGCCCCGTGCCGCCGCGCTTACATTGTCACTTCAGTACAGTTACCTTCTTAGCTTGTGTGGGCGCGTCGGAGAAGGCATGAAGCAGCGCCGTGAGAGGTGGGAGAGCGTGCGCGGGCCCGCGCTCGGGCAGCGCGCCGCCCCACGCCGCCAGCAGCGCGCGCGTGGCGCCGCCCGCCTGCCCCGTGCCGCCGCGCTTACATTGTCACTTCAGTACAGTTACCTTCTTAGCTTGTGTGGGCGCGTCGGAGAAGGCATGAAGCAGCGCCGTGAGAGGTGGGAGAGCGTGCGCGGGCCCGCGCTCGGGCAGCGCGCCGCCCCACGCCGCCAGCAGCGCGCGCGTGGCGCCGCCCGCCTGCCCCGTGCCGCCGCGCTTACATTGTCACTTCAGTACAGTTACCTTCTTAGCTTGTGTGGGCGCGTCGGAGAAGGCATGAAGCAGCGCCGTGAGAGGTGGGAGAGCGTGCGCGGGCCCGCGCTCGGGCAGCGCGCCGCCCCACGCCGCCAGCAGCGCGCGCGTGGCGCCGCCCGCCTGCCCCGTGCCGCCGCGCTTACATTGTCACTTCAGTACAGTTACCTTCTTAGCTTGTGTGGGCGCGTCGGAGAAGGCATGAAGCAGCGCCGTGAGAGGTGGGAGAGCGTGCGCGGGCCCGCGCTCGGGCAGCGCGCCGCCCCACGCCGCCAGCAGCGCGCGCGTGGCGCCGCCCGCCTGCCCCGTGCCGCCCGCGCCGCCGCGCAGCGCCAGCGATATCAGCGCCTCGCGCACTACCACTGCAGTCTGACCACGATAATACAACTTTATAAGTGACGCCAAAAAATAGGTATCAATAAAAAGTTATAACTCCTCATTGCCTGTGCGATTTCGAATTAAGTATGCAAGAGAGAACGTGCATTGATAGTTACAAACCAATTGGAGTCGGCACATGGGTAAATGTATCCCATAGAAACCAGTCTCCTAAGAGCGCCTTCAAATTAGCCATAACGTGCAAAAGCAGCGCTGCTGTCGCACTGCTTTGTTATTCTATATAAGTATATATCGGTGCATATAATAAATATATTAATAAAATAAAATATGTTTTTTTATAAAATTGTTATTCTTTAACAACACGCAGAGCGCACGTGCAACGAATCGTTAGGAACTACTCACGCGGCGTGCCCCGCCTTCGGCGCCCCTCTTGTCAAAAGTGACATGCAAAAAAAGTTTATAAAAGGCGTGCGCAGCGTGTGAACGATCATTAGTTCGTCGATATCGGAGCATATCGGACGTTCTTTCCTCGTGGGGGTGATCGGCGGCGGCGACCTCTCGCGCTGGGCCCTGGTTCAGGCCATGGTCCGCAACGAAGAGGAATGGCAGGCGGTCGCCTCCTTCTGCGAAGCAGTAATGCTCGTAAAGGAGGACCGCATACAAAGGCAACAGCGCCCTCGCCGTAGCCGTCGCCGCCGTGATCCTGCCGATATCCGGCCACCGTAGACACTGGCTCGCGGACGGTGAGCAATGGGTAGCTCGCCGTCCGGTCGTCTGGTAACTGTCCAGACCGAGTCCAAGTCGTCAACGGCGCGCACCGTTCCCGCGCGCCTCAAGGAGTTGTCAGCAAACTGCAGGGGCCCTTCAGGGTCGAAACCTCCTGGAGCCTAGGGTGGTGCAAACTGTTACCTCGACTCCAGGAATAAGGCAAGGAAGGTACGGGGTAGGTTTTTTAGTCAGTAAGAGTCTGACACTGGTCTCCCGCTCCGCCCAAGAGCTGGTTTCGTCATTCGATGATTTTCACCAACATAAAAAAAAAATATCGGACGTTCTTGAAGTTTATTTTATTGTTATATTATATTATTTTATTTTTGAAATTATCGTGATTACATAAGTGTCATATAATTATTAAATTTAATAATATAAAAAGTGTAAGTGTTTTAATAAAGTAAATGAGCAATGAAGATGCTTTTATTCATGAAGACACCTTTCCCCTTACACATATGCCACGCGACATTTATGTATACGAAAAAGACAAACAGCGCGACAGCAGCCCTGCTATCGCGCGGCACGTTTGCGGCTGATTTAAAGGTCGCGTCGGCGTTTCACTCACTCGCTCGCTTGCTTTTCACGTTTTCGATAGACAATTTTTTTTTTTTATACATGGGTGTTAAACTTTGAGACAACACAAATCATTTTTAATTCATTTAAGTAAATAATTCCAAAAAAAAACTCTTTTTTTTTAAGCTTCCAATTCTGATAAATTCTATAAGAAGAACTATTATTATTATTCCGCGTATGAGAAAATTTAAATTGAACAACAACCTTTTTGATCTGTTATGGCAGGTTTGCGCACGTGATAGCTTTGCTAATTAATAAATAGACAGGGCAATATTTTTAATATAGATTTTTGGAAAAATGTGACCTATATTAAAAAGTGAATAAATAAATTCTTTTCGTTATTCTGAGCAAACTATTTTCAGGTTTAGCGCATTTAACGTTACACGTATATATAAGTTTTGTGGCAAGGCGGAGGACGTTTTTCTCGTCAAATCATAGAATGAAGCGGCAATACTAGACCAATTTAAAAAATATTTCACTTAAATAAAGCTACATTGACTATCAATGATTCAGTGATACAAATTATTCTCAGGAAAAAAAAAACATACCAAGGCAACATTTACGTTTTTACGTGTCTCGCATAACGAGAGTTCTAATCGTAAAATCAAAGCTTTAAATGTTGAGGGGACAATCAAGACATTTTATAAAACAATCCTACCTTAGACGGAAGGTATTGAAGAGATCTTTGTGCATGTTCATACAAGTCCCCGGAGAGTACTACGGGATCGCAATTAAATTTCACGTTTTTGGCGAGACTCAACAGTAGGTGCGCTGCAGCATGGCACAATAACGGCGGCTCCTAGAAAAAAAAATTTAACGTTAGCACAAAAATGAATGTCCTAATAAACAAGTTTTCAATGAAAATATTGTTTTCACAGTAAACTTTTATAAGTCATCATCATCAGCCTAGCGTAAGTCCCGGTTGCTACCTTGGCTTTCACCTCGGTGCCCGGGGTCCGCTTTCCTGACTAGTCGTCTCCACTTCGCTCGGTCTTTTGCGTCCTCTGCCTTAAGCCCATTAGCACGCATATCGTCCCTTACGACGTCGATCCAACGCCTCTTAGGCCTACCTCGTTTTCCGGGTCCCGGCGGAGGCGGCATGGCGAGGCATCTGTTACCCACGTAGTCTGCCGGTTTTCGTAAAACGTGGCCATACCAGCGTAAGCGACCCTCCTGCAGTTTATCTGCTATGTCACGGACCTGAAGGCTGCCCCGGATGCGGGAGTTCTTAATGCGGTCTTTCCGCGAAACTCCAGACATCCAGCGCAGCATATTCATTTCCGTGACACGCAGGCTTTGTTTATGTCGCTCAAGTACAGGCCACGCTTCACTGCCATACAAAAGGACAGGCCTAATGATGGTCTTATAGACCTGTCCTTTGAGCCTAACCGGCTTTAATAAGTAATATAATTAAAACTCGTCAAGTTTCAAGACTAATCGGACAAGCCCAAACTCGATTGGGTTGTGTCGTTTAATTACAAAGTTCCTATGGCCACCTTCTGGTTCCATCATCAGATCAACTCCACGACATAACAATTTTGCATTGTCATCTGATTAACACATGCATGCAAAATTTCAGCTCAATCAGTAACCGAGTAGTGGATGAAATTTAATTTACAAGATTTGATCACAAACACTGGGACAGGTAAAACTAAATAACAGCTTGTAAATAAAGTTCAGTACTGACCGGTATCTCGTGAGGAAGTAAGAAGGGTATCGCAGAAGAGAACAGTCCCTCCATCGTCTGGACCGGCACTCCGCACTCGTTCGCGTAGCAACACCACGCGCCCATACATGCGAACATCTCCGCGTGTCTGGGGAACATGTTACATGTGAGCACACATTTTTTTTTGTATTTGTTATTAAGTAGCTGACTAATACATAACTTTGAATTAACTAAAATACTTTTAGTTACTAAAAGTAGTTCTAAGATAGTGTGTGAAAACAATAACCGGCCAAGAGCGAGTTGGGTCACGCTCGGTGTAGAGTTCCATAGTTTCCCGTCCGTCACAAATTTCACATAATATAACAGAACCCTTAAGTTATTTGTTAGGTAAGGGTATATTGTTACCAAATTTTAGCTTTCTAGTGCTAACGGTCGCTGAGATTATTCGCGCCAATTCCGCGGACGGACAGACAGACTTGGCGTCTGGCGAAAATATAAAGGATTCCTTTGACTATGGAACCGAAAATTATATTTTAATTTGTAGTTATGTCACAAAAAAATACTTTTTTCGATCTTTAAGACTTGGTTCGGGGATCGATCTATTTACATGAGTTAGTTCGTAGACTGCTATCTCGATATCAAACTCGCATGTCACTTCAAAACCCGCTCTGAGCTCGCCATGCGTTCTACTAATGTTGCGCCCAACGCCCAGCCCGTCGCACGCCGACTGCTCTCAGTGTCTGTACAACAGCAACACTTACACCTGCACATGCGCGTGCGCGAGATGCGCGAGCGGCGCGGCGCGGTGCGGGCGCGTGAGCGCGGCGCCAGCCAGTGCGCTCGCCATGCGTTCTACTAACGTTGCGCCCAACGCCCAGCCCGTCGCACGCCGACTGCTCTGTCTCTGTACAACAGCAACACTTACACCTGCACATGCGCGTGCGCGAGATGCGCGAGCGGCGCGGCGCGGTGCGGGCGCGTGAGCGCGGCGCCAGCCAGTGCGCTCGCCATGCGTTCTACTAACGTTGCGCCCAACGCCCAGCCCGTCGCACGCCGACTGCTCTGTCTCTGTACAACAGCAACACTTACACCTGCACATGCGCGTGCGCGAGATGCGCGAGCGGCGCGGCGCGGTGCGGGCGCGTGAGCGCGGCGCCAGCCAGTGCGCTCGCCATGCGTTCTACTAACGTTGCGCCCAACGCCCAGCCTGTCGCACGCCGACTGCTCTCAGTCTCTGTACAACACCAAAATCATGTAAAACGCACATTATATTTTCCAACAAGAGAATTGTAAGAACACAACAGCATCAATTAGTTTTCGTTTTACCTTCTTCAGAAACAAAACAAGTTACACACAGACGAATGCAAAAAAATGAGCGCGATGAAAGAGACACTAAGAGAAATAGAAAGGTACGAGTATAAAGAGAAAGAAGAGGAGATTTAAGGCAAAAAATTTCCGTAACGTTATATTTTCTTCCGAATCACATCTACCAACGGCAAGCTGTTATAAGAAACTGTATATGTAAGTATTGGTATATATATTAGGTTGCGTACCGGCTAGTAAGGCCGGCGCGAGGCGGCCCAGCACGCGCGTGAGCGTGGCGAGGTCGAGCAGCGCGGCCAGCAGGCGCTCGCCCTCGCCGCCGCGCGTGGCGGCGCGCGCGTGCACGCCCGCCAGGCACTGCCAGCGCTCCAGCTGCCAAAACACAAACATACAAGCCTCGATCACATGCATTTTCATTTATCGTAAAGGCTCAAATGTGGAGTAAGGGAGATTCCTGTTACATCTACACTTCTACACTAATATAATAAAGAGGTAAAGTTTTGTTTTTTTATTTGTAGGAGGTAATCTCTGGAACTACTGGTCCGATTGGAAAAAAATTAGCAACAATAGATAGCTGCTTTACTCCTGAGTGACATAGGCTATATTTTATGTACGCGGGCGAACCCGCTCACAAAAGCTAGTATGACATAAGACCTATTTGGTCTTCGCACTCTTTGTCTCGACAGATAAAACGCTCGCTACGAAAAAGCCAATCGTGATATCGATATATAAAAATACTACACAAAAAGACACAAATTTCAACAGAAGCCTTAAAACCAAATACGTAAAATCAGTAGCATTTCGGCATCGAAAAACCTTTTATTGCGATTACAAACTTAGGTATTGCACGAAGACGTTGATTTTGTTTTTGATATTTTACTAAAATAAAATCTTTCGCTATATAATCCACTACAGTATCTTTATGGGTCAGTGTTAGGTATATGAGTGGTTGCCGACGTGATTGAAAATTGTAACTACATTATCCACTCACACGGCTCTGACCCATATCAGTATCCCACAAATGCACAAAAGTGACAATTGTTTTCTTTTCTTTTTTAAAATTTATTCTTTTTTTTTGTAGGTTTTTTTAGGTATTTCTTTTTTGTTTTCTTTTTTTTCCTTTGTTTCATCCTTTTTTTGTGGTAATTATTTTCTTCTTTTTATTTTATTCTATTTGTATTGTTGATGTTTTGTGAACGGTATTTGTCTACTTACCACTGCAGTGAAAACGTCAAGCGGCGCTAACTCTGCGACTCGCGCTATGCATTCTATGCAATGTTTCAGGAATGTGTGCCACTCAGTCTGTCCCTGGAACACATTCATAAGCATGCAGTTGATCCTGAGATTCAAACAAGGCACCATAGCTATTTATATTTTCCTCATGCAATTTTATATACAAAAAATATTAATTTATTTGTTATGCAAATTAACTGTTCATACAAAGAATATGACTTAAAGGACTTAGTATCCAAACCAAAAACATTAACAGCAGCATTTTTTTTATCTTTGCCATCAATATGTCTACTAAGCCACAACAATCTCCTGTCTACGGAGCGGGAAAAAAAAAATGTCTACTAACGTCGTCATCACGAATATCGTTGTCGAGATGCTGTAACTGCGCTTTATTGTGTTGAAACTGTATTTTGTTCAACACGCCATTCACGAGCGCCTGTAACGCTTCCCAATATCTGAAATAATATCATATGTTTTATACAAACATTGATAACCGCTAGTAAAATAAAATTATAAATATTTAGATACATACTTTGGTGTGTCTTCTGGCTTCAAAATATCGATAAATTGTATCCATATATCTAAACAGTTTACAAAAATAGCACACGTGGGCACCTGAAAACATTATTTAGTCAAATTAAAT
This sequence comes from Mythimna loreyi, assembly GCA_029852875.1. Taxonomy (NCBI): domain Eukaryota; kingdom Metazoa; phylum Arthropoda; class Insecta; order Lepidoptera; family Noctuidae; genus Mythimna; species Mythimna loreyi. The sequence goes on from CM056792.1 coordinate 14,901,826, forward strand.
TGCATAAACAATATTACTTTAAAAAAAAACACTTTTTTTTTAGATTAAAACTCACCTGGAATGTATATTGGAATAGATATGACAAAAATTCGATGGCATCAAATTCTGGTTCTGCCTCCAACCTCTTGAAATGCAATGATACAAACAGTTTTAGGAACTCCGCTAGCTTGTTAAGGTAACTGAAATGAACACAATGTTTAATGATCACTAATGAGAATGTATAATGATTATTAGTAACACAGAAATAAACTAAATTATGCAAACCAAAAGGATTGTAATTATGTTGTTAGAGGGAATTTTATTTTTCTTTTATGCCTTGTAGTTATAGAGGTCACATTGAAGCATTGTTCACAAAATCAAGAAGTTTTGCTCTATAGCCAATGTTGTCCCAATCTACTACATTACCTGAGAGTCATTTGCGTGCATTTTCACGAATTATGAAAATAAAAATAGAGATGCTATAAGAACCAAAAATACTAACAGTAACACATGTCATACCATGCACAGCTAAAATCATATTTATCAATAAAAAAGAAATATATTTAGTGAACACAGTGCCACTCATTTTGTAAAAAATTTCTGATGTTACTAATTGTTGGCAATCTATCACCTTTATGGCCCAGTGACAGACCGTCGTCCATCTATATATTGTGAGTGAGTGAAGATACTAACTCGTGGTGAGCATGCATGATGGCATGCGGCGTGTGCGTGAGATGGCGCAGCAGCCGCAGCGCGCAGTGCTGCAGGCGCAGCGCCGTGGCGGCCGACGACGGCGGCGCGTACCGCCGGTACAGCAGCTCGCACACGCCGCCCAGCCCGCACAGCGCCGCCTCCACGCTCTGCGGGTACACACCCAACATCACAACCGACCTCGAACGAACATCACAACCGACCTCGAATGAACATCGCCCCTTACCATAACACTTAACAATTGAATTTAGATCATAAACAGTAACAAAATAGAGTGTAAAACCGCCTTGCCATGAAGGCCAATTCCACATTAGGGTATTTGACTGTTTTTTTATTTGACTACATCATCTGACACCACACACAGGAGTTAAGCCATAGCGACTTTGCTCCAATCAATTAATTTACATTTTTGATGGCAGTCAAATACTCTTTTGTAAGTACCTATAACGAGACTGAAGAATTATAAAAAAAAAACAATAAGTTTATTCAAACTGACTTAAGTTTTAGATAAAACAATAATGATATACTTACAGCACAATATGACATACCTGTGATTGTGTTGCTATACTGCCCCAATAGAACACTGTGGTGACTAGTGAAGGTGGCACATGAGAAGATAATGGCAACCACGAGAACAGGTGTTGGAGGGTCGTCAAACACTTTACCACTATCTCCATGTTTAGAGCTCTGAAAGAATGGAATCGCTAATTCAAATCATGTGACTTTTGCGTCAGGGGCGTAAAGTCTAAATTGCAATGACCAGTAGTGAAAAGTACAAAATATACCATATTTATTATTCAAAAACGTATTTGTTGTCAAGTAGGTTGTTTGTAACATTATAGAAAAAAAATAGTTTATATTGACTACAACTTACTTATCTGTATTACTGACATCATGTGCATTCGCTAAAAGGTCTGGCAGTGCGGAAGTTTGTGGGACACCATTTGTTGGTGACGGTGGCGGATTGGACTGTCCTTCCTTCTGAGCATTCTTTTCCAAAATATCTGAAATAAATATTATCTTAGGATCCGGGATAATGACAGCAAGAAATAAAGGGTGTCGAGCACGACGCGACTTTGATCACGTATACGATAACGATCGAACGCAATCGTGCATGCTTAGCTAGTTTTCCCGCAGCGAGCTTGAAAAATACAAAGCCTACAACTAGAGCAAAATATTTCTAAAACAAGTAACGACACACTAAGAGTACAGCTCATCTTTCCACCTTAGGGTTATGAAATTAAGAAGTGGAAAGTTAGCAAGTCAGTCAACTGAATTGGATATATTTAACATAATGTCTGTATTATAATAATATGTATAGGCAATCTTACCACTAAGAGCAATTAACAGTTGCGGCATCCCCTTAAGCATGAGACGTTCCAGTTGGTTCCTTCGCGCAGAAGGCAGGAGGACGCCAGTGTCACGCGCCGCGCCGAGCTCCTCGCTCGCAGCCTGCGCTAGGACCAGGCCTAACAGACAACGTGGTCCATCACTTCTGATCAACTGCAAAGCCAAAGATTGGTATTCATCATCATCTTCTTGCCCTCTTTACATACTATTTGGAGTCGGCGCAACACGTTTTTTTTTCCATGCTTCCCTTTCACCCATCATGCCATCTCTAACAGCCAAGTAATGGTATTATAACAAGCTTTTCATCACCTTAACAATCATATGTAGTTTTGAATACTGTAATTAGAGACAAATTAGAAAGACAATAGGTATGTGAACGCCGGCATTCACTTGGGGCTCAAGGGTTTAAACTCTCACTTTGTACATGTATTGTCTTTCTATTATGTCTCTTAATTATGGTACTCGAAAGGTATACACGTAATTTCTTTAACTTCATTTTATCACTGAGACTTATTGACCTACTTAGTCTGGCTGCAGAAATGGTGTAATATGATTTTCTGAGACACGGAAGAGTCTCGGTCTCTGAAGTAAATAAATTTTTCAATTCAAACCTGGTTGTTGTTGAGTTAGATATGTAAACATACAAACAATCAATTCAACATTATTATATTAGTACATTTATATAATAACAATAATAATTGAACTATATGATCCCATACAAATCCCAAGTCAAGGGGTACTCTGTTACTCACTAGGAGGTAACAGAGGTTAGCTAGGTAACGGTTCATGCAAAGATTGACTAAGACAGTCAGAGAAAAGAATGGCCCTGTATTTGCCTAGTACTTGTGCACTATAATGCCCCAAATCAATTCTCCCTAACCAAAATTATGATACTGTGTCTTTTTTCTTCTGAGATACCTCTAATTTAACATACTACATCATCATCATCATCCTTATTAATGTCTAACAGCTGGGACACAGGCCTCCTCTCTAGGAGAGGAAACAATATGCTTACCTCCACAATATTACTGAAGAAGTCATCATACAAATGTGGCCAATCATATCGGGCAATAGACACCATTAGTGCTGCCAACTTGTTTCTGATGAAATAGGCCATAACTTCATGTTTAGCCAACAACTCATTCCACAATGTCAGCCGAACTTCTGTCTTTACATTATCTGACAAACTGATCCATTGCCGATTGATTATATTCTGCAAGTTAAAATGATTTTTGTAGTGTTACATTAGTTATTTCCTATAAAAAATAAATAACATTCCTAAATGGTCTCCAAAGTTGTGTTGACATTGTTTTGAGGAAGCTAAATATATGTGTAAATTAAACATTGAGGAAAGGAAAAAGAGAGGAATCATCATACAAAATAATATACCTAAATACACAATAGTGAAATAGGAACTTATGTTACCTCTAATGTAGTCAAAGTGAACATCAAAACATATTGATTTTGTGATTTTTGTAAGAACAACAAACAATGTTTCCAGGAATCACTTCGATTAGAGAAATTCTCAAGCATACTCTCAATCTCTCTTTTTCTGAAGTTACTAGTTGTTGGTGCAAAGAACTCGGACATAAGTACATCTAATGAGGCTAAGGCCTCATCTATCTCATTATCAGCCTGAAAATAAAACACACAATTATATTTAGTCATACAGATAAGCTTGTTATAACTGTTGATCAATATTATGCACTTTATTTGGTTGCACTCACCATCATTTTGTAAATAATTATTTTTTACATAATATTTCAGAAATAACCTTTATATGCAAAAATTACATAAAGCACTATCTAAGAGGAATGGATGATACCCAGCACTACTGTTAGAAAGTTATTATAATATCTTTTACCAAATGTATCTCCTAAAGATTCTAAGACAAAAAATAGGTATCAAACATATGACATTTTTGATAACCACTCTTTCGTTTTTGACATTTCGGCAACAATTACTTTATCTGTGGTTAGTAAGATTCCATAGCTTCTATAGATTGTAAGCTATAACGAAACGTATCAATCCGTTCTAAAAATCTAATAATTATCTTTAGACAATTATGATAATAGGAGTTCAAATAGTGTAATTGGATTATTATATCCATATTCACAATTAACTAATAGCCTTCGAAAGTAGGACGTAGATAACAAGAGAAGAGGCTTAGTATTGACACATTGCGGCTTGCGTAATGATTTGAGTGAGCCTAAAATTGTGCAATATTATTGTAGGCATACTTAAGTAACGTATGTGGAACCTTAGGCTTTATGAAATACGCTTTTACGAAAATCGCTAAAAACCCAAAGTGTACAACCGACTTTATTATTTTCTTTGCTTTTTTTTTATCTGTCACTTCTGTTGCTGTCAGCATCTGTCAGTTTTGTGTATTTATTTTTTCGCGCTTTTTCGTTTCTTGTCACGCGGCTACTGTTTGTTGTACATGTACTATGTATTTTTGTTTTCTATGACTTTTCCTCGTTAAATATTTAGTTGTAAGTATTTTACACATGTAATTAAATGCATACTGTCAAAGTGAAGATTTCCATTCCCCATAGGTCTTGACGATTACCATTTGTCAAAGCTTTATTTTCCAAGGAATGCTTAGCTCTTTCTTGTTGTAGACGCTTTTGTTATCGGTATTGCTTCGGTTTTATCACAGCAATATAAATGCGAATGGACGTTTTACTTCTTTCAATATATGCAATGTAAACAGTATACATTGGAAGAAGTGAAGAATAGAGAAGAACAGTACTGAAAAACGTTAATTCTTTGCATTCCAGTTATTTTATCGTTTCCGTGATTTTTAATATGAATGCGATAACCTCTAAAAGAAGTTGGGCTGATGATATGAACGAAGCTCGAGAAAGTGAGTATAATTGGATTTTTTAAACTTCTTACTTTTCTTAAATAGCCCAATTTTCTGTGGAAGTACCTTCCTCTTGACATCAGGACAACCACAAGTCAGCATACATATAAGCAAAATTTGCGAAATTATTTCTCAGACTACAAGTAGCAAAAAGCCTCTTTCCACTATCATTGTCATTAGTTCATTACAAATGACAAAAAATATTTAGATGTTTTATAATATGAAATATATGTATATTCAATAAATATGTTTGTAATTATTTTAACAATAGATATACTTTAGTACTTAGTTCATTGTGCCCCAAGAAGACACCAGTGTTCGCACACCTATTGTCTTTTGTCTGTAGTTATGGTAGTTGAAAGGTTAAATACCTTTTTTATGCTCCTACCATGTTATCTCTTCAGCACCCATGGTGGTCGTAATATCTAAGGCATTTTAAAGCAGTCCATTATTATAAATTGCATATGGTAAATGATGTCTAAAAACAAAATAAACCAACTTTTGGTTTATTTTGTTAACAGTTGGAAAAATCAAATAATTGTAAACCTAACAATTATTTTTCCAACCATACCAACCTGTGTGAAACCACATTTATTTCGATAAAAGGATTTAAAATACTTTTTAACATGATTAAAAAAAAATTGTTAAGAATCAGTACATTATACACATAAATTTCTTTTTTAATAGATTGAAATATAAATTATTATAAAATTCAATATTTCATGCTTTATTTATCATCATTTATTTCAGATGATAAATCCTCAAAAGGAAAAGCGAGTGGCAGCAGGGAAAGTTCAAACAGCAGGAAAAGGTCAAAACCCAATAATAAGAATGACTCTGATACTAAACCATGGTATTCATGTTTTTTTTTTTAATAAATTTAGTGATAATTAGAGAATTTTCTTATTTTTTTGCTATGTGCATAACATAATTATAAATGTATTGGGATATGTGTGATGTACTAAAACTTCTTAAAGCATAAACTAGATTTGTATGATTTTATTAAGAAATAGTGTCATATTTATATTGTACTAGCTTTTGCCAGCGGCTTCGCTCCCGGCAACAGATTATTGTACTCTACTCTACCCTACTCTACCCAACTATAACCAATTTTTTTTTTTTTCATAAGAACCTTCTCCTGACAGTAACAATCACAACAAAAAAAGAATTAGCAAAATCGGTTCAGCCATTCTCGAGTTTTGCGCTTACCAACACATTTTGCAATTCATTTTTATATATAAGATTGCCAATACTGAGGTATAATTTGCAGTAGGCAGCACTGCCTGTTGCAAATTACCTAGTATACCCAAGATCAGCGCTGTCTTCAGGTTATGACTGTAACATTTCTGTTTAAATCATGTTATTTTCCAGCCCACCTAGAAAACCTTTGGAATTAGAAACAGACCCTCTCATACTACAGAGACGACAAAAACAGATTGATTATGGAAAAAATACAGTTGGATATCACAACTATATTTGCCATGTGAAAATGTAAGTTTAGTTTATTTTTTGACCCATCGTTTTAAGCATTTTGTTTTTGACCTTCATGTAAAATTTTGTTGCTTTTTACAGTGATGAACGCACAAAAGAACACCCAAAAACACCTGATAAGTTTGCCAAATACAGCAGAAGGTCATGGGATACTCTTATTAAACTGTGGAGAAAAAAACTACACGAGTATGACACAAATGCCACTTCTGACCGTGATGATGATAATGAAGATGCAGATGATAGTGACAATAAAGTGGAATAAACCATATGAGAAAAAAAACTGATCAGTATAAACATTTTCTTTAGTATTAAATTAGCTGTAAGTGTAAAAGCTAATAATTAGATGACTTTAGATTCAAAGTAATTAGATAATTCTTGTAGTTGATTTCAATTATAATATTATGCCAAGATATAAATAAGGAATATAACCCCATGAATAATATGTGGGGTTTATACAACAATTCTATGTAGATTGCATAAGCACTTATCTAATTGTACTATCTTATATATTATTATGTTCTGCTGTGAGGATAGTCAACATTGCAAATGTGTGGAAGGTTGACCAATATATCTATATAATATTTTTCTAGTTTATAACATTACCTGTGTATTGTTTTGTACAAACTGAATAGTAGAGGCAGGCTTCTTGGCCGCTCTGGGCTTAGCATAGCACCCAATGTAGGTCTGGGCAGGTTGATGATGTTACATAGAAGTAAACCTTGTGACTGCTCATTTATCAATTGTACTGTGCTTCACAGACATGCATGCGGTATGATTGGTTTTTTCGCTAATATACGACGGGCGCTTATCGCTCGCCCCGATCGAACAAGAATCTACTTTTAATTCGGCGTCTTAGGGCTTATGCACACCATGTTTTAGAAACGCGCGTCGACGGCGCGCTTTTATCCTATTATAAGTAAACAGGCTGCGTTTGACTCGCGTGTGTATCGCTACAAACGCGCGACAACGGCGCATTTAAAAAACCTGGTGGTGCACAAGCCCTTATTTCTCTTGTCAACATCTTGTGTTCCTGTATACTTATCGTATTTTATACTTTAAATGCTGCAATATCTAGTAATTTAGATAGGAAATCTACTAACTCTTGATAAGTTGTAGATTTTCTATTATATGTGTACTTCTCATTATCAAAAGACAGAATACTGTCTCTCACCTCACTTTATTTTAAATACATATTAGTAAAACCATAATTTCTAAAATATGTGGTGATCAACACAAATGTTAAGATAAATAAAAGAACTGGTTATAATGATTACACTTGATTTATTTTTAAAATTCAAATGTATCCTGAATACACACTCGCAGCAATAAGTACAACACTTGCTTGATCAGAGCTAATGAAATTAGTTCATTGGCAATTCAATCTTATTGAGAATATCTCTGGCTTGTTTTACCACGGCACTGTTCTTGCCTTCAGCTGCAAGACCTTGTAATTTCTCCAAGTATTCTTCTATGTTTTGCTCTGTAGCTCCAGGTGGTCCACCTATGTCAAGACAGTAAAAATAAATCAATAAGATGGCGAATCGTAACAAATTCTAGTCGCATCATCATTACATAGTATAAAACAATGTTTCCTACCACTTCCCTATGTATGCTTAGATCTTTAAAAGTACGCAATTGATTGAAGACAAAGGTTTATGTGCATAATACCTACATGCATAATATATTCAATATCAGTACGAAGCTGGGGCGGGTCGCTAGTTCATTATAAACTAATGCTTGACTGCGATCCCACCTGATGGTAAGCAGTGACGCAATCGTTGATGGTGAGGTGCATAATAATGTACAATAAGCTTATTACTATTATAAACACGAAGCTTTATAAACCTTCGTGTTTTTATTAGTAAAGGCTTATTGTGTGTACATTTGTATGAATATTTGTTACTTTTTCACGACAAAACTACTGAATGGTTTTCGATTAAACTTTGTAAACGTGTAGACATGTGCTAGAACAGTACATGCAAGAAGGGTTATTATCTCAGCAGCATGTCTCCTTGGGATAATTTTCTACTATCACACAGACCAAGCTGTTGGCAGCAGCAGATAATATTGCCATAATTATGCCGTAGATATTCAATAGCGACCCGCCCCCGCGCGTCGACGGGCGCAATGCTGATAACCTATCAAATACATTATGCATGTATTATACACATAAACCTTCCTCTTGAATCACTGTATCTAATAAAAAAAAACCGCATGAAAATTCGTTGCGTAGTTTCAAAGATCTAAACATAGGGACCATGAAGCAAGTAACCCGATAGGGACAGACAGCGGGAAGCGACTTTGTTTTATACTGTGTGATGATTATGATTCTACATATATATGTTACCGGCCAAACCCGATTTCAGGACAAACTAGTTTGGCCTAGGCTAAACTAGTTCTTCCTATTCGCGATAGGATAAACTAGTTTAGCCTAGTTCAAACTAATTTGTCCTAGGCCCGATAGGATAAACCAGTTTAGGCTAGGCCAAACTAGTTCGTCCTGATATAAATGCACACACTCTAGGAGAAACTGGTATGGTCCAGTCTAAACAATCTAATATATCTAGAAAGTCAAAATAAATAGATAAACTGAATAAAATACTCCGTAATTGGAAAAATAATCAATTTTTTTAAACTGTAATTATTTGTTGTTACAAGTTAAGGCAGATTAAAGGCAGATTTACATTGAGTCAGTAGCTGTCGTCAGTGCTGGCGCCGAAAACTGACGCGTACTATTTACAAGCAGTCAGTAGTCGAGGATATTTCTTTTGGTGTACACACGTTTGTAAAGTCAGTGCGGAAAAATGATTTCTCAAAAACAGCAAGGAATCAAAGAATTTTGTGCAATATTCTGCAATGCTGTTGCACACATTTCTTTATTTCTATAATTTTGTGATTTGAAATCCCATAGGCATTAATTATCACGGTATAGTTGTACAAGTTTTAAGTTTTCCATGTCGCTCAATTTTCGTGTCATTTTGTGATCCGGTACGACGAATCGTGGTTACCGTACAACAGAGCGGCAGCAACTGACTTGGGCAATTTACACGTTGTCAGTAGCGTTAAACTTGTACAACTATACCGTGATAATTAATGCCTATGGGATTTCAAATCACAAAATTATAGAAATAAAGAAATGTGTGCAACAACATTGCAGAATATTGCACAAAATTCTTTGATTCTTTGCTGTTTTTGAGAAATCATTTTTCCGCACTGACTTTACAAACGTGTGTACACCAAAAGAAATATCTTCGACTACTGACTGCTTGTAAATAGTACGCGTCAGTTTTCGGCGCCAGCACTGACGACAGCTACTGACTCAATGTAAATCTGCCTTTATGTTTAAACGGTAATACCAAGGGTAATACGAACAATCATACTATAACAAATAATACTGTTTTTTTTTTTTATAGAAATAAAAATCAATTATTAAAATTGTTATTTATTTTTACATGCTTTGCTTTGGTGGCACTTAGAATTGCAGAGGATCGTTGCCTTCTTGCATTGGCATCTGTTTGTGGAACAGTTTTTGTTGCAGCTGCATCTCACAAAACTTTGGTCTGACCCAACTGAATGTTTCGTAGCTGCAGTTCGTAACGATCATCATCAGTCTTATTAATGTTCCCACTGCTGGGACACAGGCCTCCTCTCTAGGAGAGGGAATGGGCCATCCACCACGCGGGCCCAGTGCGGATTGGTGATCGGTTCGTAACGATATTTCAGAGGTAATATAATTTTTTTTTATAGCCTACTTTGTGTCCCACTGCTGGGCAAAGGCCTTCCCTTTCTCCTTCCAAACTTCTCTGTCTGGGGAGATCTCCGGCTATGTTTGCCCCGCGAACGTGATTAGATCATCACACCACCTTCGCCGTGGTCGACCTCGACGGCGTCGACCTCCCTCAGGCGTCCAGTGAGTGATAATCTTTGCCCATCTGTCCGGATGCATTCGTGCGACATGGCCAGCCCACTCCCACTTCAGCCTGGCTTTTTTGTCTCCGACATCTGTTATTTGGGTTATGGAGCGCAGCGTGTTCCTTACGCGATCTGTTTGCTTAACACCTATTATGCTACGCTCTATTGCCCTTTGACAGATCTTCAGTTTGAGGCTTTTGTTGTTCAGTTAGTGACCAACTTTGAGCACCGTAGGGTAGGACGGGCAGGAAACACATATCATTGTGATTTCTTTAAGTGTCATCGGGAGGCTACCCTTCAAAAAAAAGGTAATATAAAATACTATCTTCCATCCGATGAACTTTATGATGGCCACGGTGGTGGTGACAGGATGTTAGCCGAAATATCAAAAAAATATGCCAACATCACAAAAAACAAATTAATCCAACATCATAAAAAAAGAGGATTAGTTTCTAAATCCATTCTTCATTCGGAAATTTATAGTACGTGCCAAGTAGATCTGATCGATTTTCAGACACAACCCGATGGACATTTTAAATTTATTATTGTTAAACAACGAATCATTATAGTTTAATTAAATTGATTATTCTTCCAATTACGGAGTATTTTATTCAGTAATTTATCTATTTATTTTGACTTTCTAGATATATTAGATTGTTTAGACTAGACCATACCAGTTTATCCTAGAGTGTGTGCATTTATATCAGGACGAACTAGTTTGGCCTAGCCTAAACTGGTTTATCCTATCGGGCTTAGGACAAACTAATTTTGCCTAGGCTAAACTAGTATATCCTATCGCGTATAGGAAGAACTAGTTTAGCCTAGGCAAAACTAGTTTGTCCTGAAATCGGGTTTGGCCGGTAACATATACAATAATTAAATATTGTTACATATTTGGAATAATACTTTTTTTTAACCGACTTTTTTATAATAATAATTCGTTTATTTCAGAGACTTGCTCCATAATTTGTTAGTAATACAACTTTCGTAACTATGTTAGTACTATGTAGGTAAAAATCGTCCAATGACGAATCCCGCCCTTGGGCGGAGCGGGAAATAGAGTCAGTACCCTACGGTTTGCTGACAACTCCTTAAGGCGCGCAGTGAAGGGAACAGTGCGCGCCGTCGACGACTAGGCTTGGTCTGGGCGATTACCAGACGACCGGACGACGAGCTGGCCATTGCTCACAGTCCGCAAGCCCGCGCCTACGGTAGCCAGAAATCGGGATCGGAATACCGGCGGCGTTTGGGGCGTGAGCGCCGTTGCCTTTTTGCGGTCGGCCTTCTCCTTTATTACCATTACTGCTTCGCAGAAGGGGGCAACGGCCTGCCACTCCTCCTCGCTTCGGATCATGGCCTCTACCAAGGCCCAGCGCGAGAGATCTGAGTATAAAGAAATGAATTGGCGGTACGAAGTTCGCCGTGACACGTATGTACGTGACTTATGTGTAAAAATTAATAGCTGTTCGTTAGTGACGCTAAAACTCGAGAACGGATAGACCAATATGGCTAATTTTGGTCTTGAATTAAAGATAGTCAGGGGAAAGTATAAACGGGAGAGTATTAGGCGTCTGCCGTGCCGGGTTAGCTAGTCTGAAATTAAAATGGGTATTTAGAAGTAAACTGGCAACTAGCATACCTGGAATAGCTAGTAACTGCAATGCTTGCACTAGTGCAGCAACGAGTGTACGACGATGCGTCAACAGTGCAGCTGTTCGCTCTGCCGCGGCTGCAGTCTCAGCTCGAAGCTTCGACGTAGCACCACTAACTTCTTCAGCATGTCTTTGCAGTATCGCATTCTGAAAAATTACACATTCATATTTACTAGATTTTCATTCAGTATTAAGTTTCATATGACAAAGAATACTATAATTTAACTACTTACTAATCTTTTTTGTTATAAATGTGATTTACAAACCTGCTGCTCATAATCTGAATTGGCTTTCCGCAGTTGTCGTAGTTCAGATTCTCTAAGTTTATTATGTTGGAGAAACTGATCAGTGAATATTGGTATATCTGTGTCCCCAGCTGTCAATTCTTCACCCTATTAATCAAATATTTTCTAAATTAATACAAAAGTAGCAGTGTTTAATGGCAGAAGATAATGCCCATACCATATTGTGTCACACTCACAAGTATATTAATGCAAAAAATATTATTTCATTTATGTATAATGTACTGATTTTTTAATCATACTAAATGACGATTTTTTAATCATATTAAAAAATGTTAATTAAATCCTTAATTAGAGACATAATAGAAAGACAATAGATGTGAGAACACCAGAGATCGCTTACGACTCGACAGTTTCTGTCTGCCAAAAACAACATTGTCATTTCTGAAATCAGAGGCGGCGTAAGGCGTGGGCGACGTGGGCGACCGCCCACGGCCTCGCGGTCCAAGGGGCCTCGCGCCTCGAAGACCCGCGAACGCAAATATAGATATAATTACTCATTTATCAATAAGCCATGTGTTTCCACGGCCCTTGGAACGCGCCGCCACCGGGTTCCCAGGTGATGGTTGGAAGAGTTCACATTGGCGTCGGGTTTACGATGAAGTACCTGGGACTTGTTCTCGACAGCCGGTGGAATTTTGACGACTATTTCCGACGTCTGGCTCCTAAACTGAATCGGACTGGGGCATCCCCAGTCCGGTCAAGCGATTTTGGAGTCCAGACGCCTCCTGCAGTTCTACGAAGGAATCCATCGATTATTATAAGGGTCTTGACCATCATGTCATGACAATAAGGATGGTGCGGGGATACCGCATGGTCTCCCGTGAAGCGGAAAGTCGCCTTGGAAATCTGGTGGCAACAGTCCTTACACACATGCACGATTTGCGCTTAGAGATGCAACACCAGGAAGAAACACCATTGCCGCATCAAGTTGTGGGATGGTGGATTGAGTTCTGGCGGGATGCCATGGTGTTATGGCGACAGCGACTGTCGCAACCCAGTTCTGGGCACGCCATAATGATGGCGGTTAGTCCCCTTTTCGAGGCCTGGCTGGAAAGACCTCAAGGCCAAGACATGATAAATTGGAGAGGTATCTGCACTGGATTTGTGAGGAAGTGACTCCCGGGTTTCGCCACTGTATGGAGCGCCTGGAGATCACGGTAGAGCACACAGTAGAGGTATGCCACACTTGGGCGGGGCACACTTCTACTCACGACATCATCGTGTCCTTGAGAAGGTGATCGGCGGCGGCGATCTCTCGCGCCGGACCTTGGTACAGATCATGGTCCGGAGTGAGGAAGAGTGGCAGGTGGATGCCTCCTTCTGCGAAGCAGTAATACTAGCAAAGGAGGAGGCCAACCGCATAAGGCAACAGCACCTACGCTCCAGACGCCGCCGGGATTCCGATCCATACTTCTGACCACTGAGCACCGTATGCGTAGGCGCGTAAAAATTCGAGTACTTATCAAAAAAAAAAAATCTTTCAACAAAATCAGTGCTTTTGCGTCGTCCTTCAAGGGGCCCCGCAAAATATATCTTGCCCACATAAAATTTTGGTCTTGCGCCGCCACTGTCTGAAATCATTTATTAATTTCTTTGGTTTGACACAAGTTGGTATGGAGCCACATAAAAACTTAGACAATGGCTTTTTACTTATTGTTAGATACAAAATATTGCCTGAAAGTTTATTTTGCACCTCTTTGGTGAAAACAATAAAACATATTAAAAAACTAATGCACTATGAAATAAATATAACTTACTGATGCTGGTGTTATGCAAGGCCTAGGCCGTGGTGGGGTAGGCTGCCTTGGCACATTGACCGGTGGAGGGGCTACAGTAGCATTTGTATGTGCTGGGGCATTTTGATCTGTAGTAACTTGTGCAGTTCCTGCTAAAGAACAACCTCAGTTAATGTATTGCTAGTCACATAGATAAATAACAAGAATGTTAAAAGTAATAACCTGCAGGTACAGAATTTTCTGGTGGATTATGTTTCACCTTCTTTGACAAGATTGCGTCTTTTTGCTCCATCTGTTGTTTCCTGAACTCTTTGTATGCATCTGTCTTTTTGTATTCAGCCCATTCTCTTATGTATCTGTCGAAATTAATGATAAAAAAATTATTAACAATATTTGAAAGGCAAGCATTAGCCATAGCAGAAAAATGTATTATTTTCATTATTTAAACCTTTCTTTATCTTGGTCTGCAGCATCCAAGTACTGTTTCTTCTCTTCAGCCCCCAGCTTACTCCACTCACTAGCTAGTTGGCGTGTCAACTCAGCAAATCCTAGGTCTGGTTGTTCAGCACGCAGTTGATCTCTTCGCTCATTTAGATATCGGACATATCCTACAAAGTTGTTTAAAATTTACACACTTGAACAACCTGAGATAACAGCTGTTTTGTTAATTAAAATAATAATAATAAAAAATAATAATTATGAGAATGTTCCCTCATTCGTATAATTGTGTTTGCTAATAAATCCAGAAAATATCCATGAGGCAAGAGAATAGTCATTACAGGGATAAGTACCTAGTCGAGTTTAAATTTAATAAAATTTGTATTACCGGTCAAGGGTTGGCGAGGTGCTGTTACATCGCGAGGTACTTTAGGTTTCCGTTTTTTTGGCTTTTTGGAGTTTGACTTCTGTGTGTCTTTTATTACTGAAGGAACAGGTGGAGCAGCTAACTCGCTAGCAGTGGCTGCGGCGGGTACCACAGTATTAGCACCAGAATTCAGATCTTTGTTTGGTTCCTCTTCATTTTGCGTAGGTGGCGAATCTGTTGTTGTTTCAGTTGGTGGTGGTTCCGAGTCCATTTTCAATAGCACTCACAATGCAACCCACTTTAAATCTTACAATAAAATACCCAATCGGCCTTCTTTTTTACGAATAAACCAACTATCTGTCGAAACAACTCAAGAAATCGGGATCAAACCAAACATTTTTTGACATCTATGGCAACGAATGACAGCCTGACAGACGGTGTCATGCAGGGTTGCCACTTGCCAAAACCAACTCAGAATGTTTCAAAGAACCATGAAAAAAGTAATTTATTGTATTGATATATTTAGTTTATATTTATTATTTCAATATTCCGTGGACGGCAATAAATTGAAAGATTATCAAAAACAATAAACGGTATGTAATGCATTATTCACTATAGAGTTAGTGGACGCGTTGAAGTTGCAAAGCTGACTAAACGTTTATTAATCATCTGATAATTTCTACCGTTCTAGAGTGAAGCGGACAGGCGTGTTAGAGTTTTTCTTTACTGAAACAACTGTGTCCTCTAGTTGACGTTTGAGTTTTAGGACCACGGGTTTTCTTTTAAGAAAATCCCTACGGCCTGTAGACATCTCTTTGAGTAGCGCATAATGCATCATGCGCTGTCGACGACTTGAGTATGGTCCGTATAATAGCTGGACTGCCGAGCGGCGAGCTACCCGTGCATCGTCCGCAAGCCCGCACTTACCGTGGTTAGTAGTCGAGTTCGGAAACGCAATGGCTGGTGCGTGAGGAAGGATGTATCTCACGCGTGTGTGTGGCCGTCTCCTTCGCTAGCGTTACTGCCTTGCAGGAGGCAATCGTTTGCTGTTCCATCTCACTCCGGGCTCCGCTTTATTTGGGCACCCTTCTGCCGTGTCTTCCGGGCGATCCACTCATTGGTGATATCGGGGTGTTTCTTCTGCCTGAACAAGTAACCTACCGAACTTACTATATCCAGTGAGGACCAGCGTCATGTGGAAGGTGAGGACGCCGTGACGCCACTCCTAAAAGAGGGAACTCATACAAACGTAATCCGTTTGGGCTTGCCACTCCAGGACACGTGGTAGCCGTGCCCCACGCCACTTTTTCTACGTAATAATACCTACATTAAAATTCTCCATCGATATGGCTCTAAGCTACATGCACACTGTTTAAGTTGAACTAGCGACCCTGAGCAGGTAATAATCCGGTTACCGCCGAAAGCTACACACGCACGACGGGTTCCCTCGCAGGCTCTCGCTGTACGCAGAGTAGACCCCTTAATGTATTATTATGTAGTTAGGGCGTGGGACGCGGTGAGTCCGGACGAAGCATATTTATATGGGCCGGCGCGTGCGCTCACTAAGCGCAGCATTGGTCCTAATCCTAAATATTGAGTAGGTACTCGAGAAAGTGAGTACTTAGGTAGGTACTTGGTATAAGTCAATCTAATTCGGTACGTACGGTATAGGTAAAGCTACAACCTTTGCTTGAGAACTAGTAGTGGAAGTTTGCTTGCAATTTGTTTCTGTACATTTTATTGAAACCCAGATCACCAATTTGTACCTACGCTACTGCTATTCGGGCACTTTTATAGATGTAACAATTAGGACAATTCTTAGAAAATAAGACACCAAATCACTTCCAATTGTTTTTAATATATTGTACTATTTGATGCAATCCTTCTTTTCCCGCACTTCCATCCAGGTATTCTATTTCCAGAAGAATATTGTTTTCTTTCTTTACTAATTTAAAAAAGGCATGTACTAATGGCTGGTTGTTACTAGTATGTGCAGAACCTTCTGCATATTCGTGACAATTCTTTTCAGACAATTCTTCTTGACTTTCTATTACTTTTGGTAACACTGGTATATCTGAGCTATTTGATACACCATCTACTTGGTCTCCATTGACAGAAGTGTTCTCAGTGACATCTTTGTCTGGATCCAATTTAGGAACTTTTGTACAAAGTTCGATCCTCTTTTGCAGTCGCCTCTTACGCCTTTGATTTGACCAAGTATTAGTATTTGCAACAATATCAAGTGTTACTTTGTTACCTCGCTTATCTAGTAGTTTATGACTGATATTTAACTTATCAAGCATCTCGTTTATTTTATTTAGTGCTGCTTCTGTCGTATTCTCACAATTTGCTAATTCAGGTAACAAGTAGATTGTCGGTGTATGTTTTTTCCTTGGTTTGTCTCTTGGGGGTACTGTAACAAAACAAGTATAATTACTTATTTATTTTATTTTAATAATTTTAAAATTATACAGGTGAATTTTTCAAATGGACCTACATAATATATCCACATCTAAAATGTAAGGGTTATTTTAAGGTGACAACTGGCAAATCATCACTACTTCTGTTGTTCTAGGGCGGAGCAGAAACCATGTCAGCCTGCGAGGAGGAGTGGTAGACGGTCGCCTCCTTTTGCGAAGCAGTAAAGTAGCAATGGAGGAGGCCGACTGCATAAGACACACCCCTCACGCCCCAGACGCTGTCGAGGTTTCGATCCCGATTTCCGACCACCGTGTGCGCAGGCTTGTGCATGGCGAGGAATGAGTAACTCACTGTCCAATCGTCTGGTAACCGTCCGGACCAAGCCCAGTCTTCGACGGCGTGCACTGTTTCCGCGCGCCTCAAGGAGTTGTCAGCAAATCGTAGGGATCATGCAGAAGGGTCGAAGCCAACTGGGGCCAAAGGTTCCAAGTTCGACCAACCCCGTTCCTACGCTTGGTATATATGGCAACGTAGAAACGGGGTTGGTCGTTCGGTTTAGTCAGTAAGAGTCTGACAGTGTTTCCCACTCCGCCCAAGGGCGGGATTCGGTGAATTTTACCTGCCATAAAAAACCGTGTCAGCCTTTTACTAACTAAAAAACCACACCTATGTTCCTTCTTTGCCTCGCAGTTCAGAATCACGGGATGCCTATTTGTATTATCCTAAGCATCGGTAGGGTTACCTTGCTGTATCCATGATATAGTTTTGCTGATATCAACAGACTGATAACGGTTTGAGGCGCAAGTGAAACATTGGATACCGGGAGGTGAACTACCCAGAAGTGCCGGGGCTGAGGTGTGAAGGGGACTGTTTCTTCACGTGTCTCTGGTTCCCCCTTCTTCACTACAATTACTGCTTCCCTGGAGGCGACCGCCTGCCGTTCCTCCTCGCTTCACGCCATGGTTTGAAAAATAACCCGGTACGAGAGGTCGCTGTATCCGATCGGATCGCCCTCACGAGGACACGGCAGTGCTAAACCCTAGGAGGGCACATATCCACCGTATTCTCAACATACCATGTCCGATGAGGACATGCGTCATGCGGAAGGTGAGGACACCGTGACGTCTTACCAGACACTCCTCAAAAAAGGAACTTAACGCCATGAATATAGCGTACCCCCAGTGTTGAGCATGCTTTTGCGAGAGTCGCTGTCGCCACCGAGTACAAATCTGTTTAGAGTCGAGCATCTGAACAGATTAGAATCACAAAAGACCTTGCAAGGTGTGGACGATGTTGTTGAAAGCGAAAAAACATCACCAGACCTTTAGTGAAAGACTTCGACTTTTTACTACTGGTATTAGAGGAGGAGGGCACACACAGTATGAGCTGCTAGCAGATCACGAAATCTCCCTTTTTGGCGATTAGTAATGGCCAGTAGGTAAGATCGTCGAATTTGACCGCCCTAGACTTCTTTTTTTGACGCTACTTCATAGTGGCAAGATTACGGCATCAAGGCTCAAACATTATGGCCCTTAAAGAGAATATTCGACAGGATTGTGAGCAGTTATCATCGGAAATCTCAATAAAATGGGCACAAATGTCAATCGCTGTTTGAGAGATATCTTATTCATTTTACATTAAAAATAAAATACAGGTCATATAAAGATATCCATCATACAAAAACATAATTTAAAAATTTATTTTGTTTAGTTTATTGAGTAACTATCGGATCTGTAACCGTATTTATTTTGTATACAATATAAATAAATAAAATTAAAATGATAACCATACCTAGATTATACAAATCATAATCTTTAAAAGTCCATGCCAGACCCCATCTCGTAACACGGCCTTGGCAAAACTCAGTGTGAGTGTGTTTAATGTGCTCTGATTTTAAGACCTGTATCAACACATTTAAGTTATACTTATGGCCTACCATTGTAGTAAATATTCTGAAAATGCAAAATAATCAATTACATTACAACATATCATTATCATTACATAGTATAAAAGAAAGTCGCTCTGTCCCTATGTATGCTTAGATCTTTAAAACTACGCAACAGATTTTTATGCGGTTTTTTTTAATAGATAGAGTGATTTAAGAAGAAGGTTTATGTGCATAATACATATATTCAATATCAGTTCCCGTGCAAAGCTGGGGCGGGTCGCTTGTAACTTATATAGTGAAGTTATTCTGATTATTGTATACTTACAACACATTATCTTTGTGCTCTTGGCTCTCTGTAATGAGTTGTCTACAAAATGCCAGCTCCCCACCTTCAGTGATTAGCTCTTGTGGTGACCCTGTAAACCCATTTTTTGGTGGTAATCTGTGAAGTAACATAATAACATTATCTACACTACCAATACATGAATCTATACCAGTGACGGGCAAAGTAAGGCCCGCGGGCCATCGACGGCCCACGAAAGTATTTAATCAGGCACCCTGACGCTCCTTCGACTTGAATACTATAAGGGCCCGCGATAATTATATTTTGACGATCCAGAAGTATTAGATTCTCCTTAGAAGAAAAATAAACTAACAGCAAAAGGTGCCAGCTAGACTAGCCGTGTAGTTCATAAGACGCACAGGCTTACCATGGCATAAAAGCCCTACCTTCAAGAATTTTTATTTATTATTCTGGCTTTATATGAAATTTCTTAAACTTTTTGGCCCCCAATTAAGAAAGTTTGCCTACCAATGATCTATAGTATATGTTGTATTAACAATAAAATTATGATAATGCCCCACTACCATACATAAAATTACTTGTATATCCCGATTTTCATAAAATCATATTTGACTGTCAGTAAAAGACAGTATTTGTATGAATGTTATTTCAGCAGAGCACATACCTAGCTGGACTCCTTGATTCACACAACTCTTGTAAGTTGCTGTAGAAAGGTGGGTTACACATACAAAAATCAAAATCTTGCTTATTGTCTTGTGTAAATACATGTGAAATAATTGATTTAGTTAAGTTCTTTTTCACTGAAATTAAAATCAACAAATTTAATAACAACAAAAAAAGTTATAAAAAGATGTATGTATCAATTACTTTAAGTGGTTATTCTCACATTTTATAAGTTCTTGTAAATTGTTTTTTTGTATATTTTCTTCAGCCTTAGAAAAACTTTCTTCATCAGTTTCTGTTCCTACCATGTTCCATTTATTTTGCACTGCTGCTAACAATGGGTAAATGGCACAGGCTCCTGTTCCTATAAAATGAAGGTGCAAATACTCTAAATCAATATACTTAAAAAGATTTGACATAAAACAGACTTGATTTTTCCTACTTTTACCAGGGAAAACTTTAATTACTTACCAATATCTAATCCTGATATTTCATCCTTTCTTTGGATTGCATCCAGTAAATCTTCCAGCCATAGAATGTAATTAAGCCTTAAAGGAAGGGTTGGGACTAATCTGTCTTTAGGAATATCCACATCCAGATTAAAATCAGATTTAAGAAGACATTTTGTTAGGACCCTCAGTGAGTGTGGATCTTTGAAATCAATTGTAATTTTGCCTGTGACATCCTGTAATATTAATTGGTAAAGGTTATTCAAAATCATTGCATCAAAGAGACAATTTGTACTATAGAAATAAAAGGGGTTCTACTTATAGAATCTAAGTAATATTAAACTCTTTGAGCCCCGTGCGAACACCAGCATTTGCACACCTATTGTCTTTCTATTATGTCTCTAATTACGATATTGGAAGGTTAAATACAACAAGAATTTACAAAAGAGAAAATAATGGTTTATTGCAATTTGTTGTTATTAATTGATTAGTTTGCAAGAAAACAACCACATAGCAAAATAAATAGAGGCTACATAAAAAACATTTAAAAAATCAGCTCATCATCCTTGACTATTTTGCTTGAATCATGTATTTTTTTTTATTCTTTAGTTCCATTCTAACAGCCACCCTGTCACTCTTTTCTTTCATATGCTCCTCACATTACTTTTCTTTGGCTTCCCTCTTTGTCCATAAACTCAATTACTTATGTGGGTTAAATTCCTGTTCTTTTTTTTGTCTGAAAAGTAGAAAGGGAAATTGTTAGCCATTTCCCTTTCAACTTTTCAGACAGACTCCTCACTTATAAATAAAAGCATAGTTTTGTCTGATTATGGATGGAACATAATTTTATATTTGTCTTATAAGAATAAACAAACATTTTAATTGTACTTTAACAAAAGTTTAGTTATTAACTCAAATGAACTAAGGCATACAGTATGTCCATCAAATCTTGGCGAGTCTGAAGTCAGGCTCTACAAATTTTAGCACTTGAAAACTCATACAAAAATAAATGGTTAAAACAAATAAATGCAATTTAGGGTTTGTATTGCTGTTAAACTGTTATTGGCATACATTTTTTTAAACCTTTATTTTTAAAGGAGATTTCAAGCGCTAAAATTCGCAGATCCTAACTTCAGACTCGCCAAGATCCGATGGCCGTACTGTACTATTTTAACCTTCCTGCTTAGAGGCTACAGCCCTAGAGCACAATTTATTATACAATTTGTATCATATGATAATGCCATTAAACTTACTGCTTTCAACGATTCACATTACATAAAGTTCCTGTTCACTAATTCTAAGATGGATTTGGTAGACTGAACTTACCACTTTTGAAATGGCAGAAAACTCGGAATACATTTGTGATAATTTTCCGAAATCAGGCGGTGTTCTATAAATGTTACGAGGATGCATATATTTATTTAGTGCCATTATTTCTTAGTAACTTCTACTATTAAATATAAGAATAAATATACTTTATTAGGAATTTTGAAATCCAAACTCATGTAAATCTCAACTAAGTTATCAGTAATTAATTTAAAAAAAACTTTTCAGCAATATTAACACAACACAGCAAAACGCGTGTGTAACACTTGACAGAGAGTTGACACATGACAGTCTTGACAGTTCAGTGATAGTCAGTTTTTTTTTTGTGATTCTCTCAGTCTCAGGATGCCCACTCAGAGGATTGATCTAAGGACGGACATTTTGTATTCATGATTTTTTAGTTTGATTTGATTTCTTTGATATTATAGCTATTATTACTTGAAATTGGCAAAATCATCGACGTCCGTCGATGGAGCCATATTATTTTTAAAAAGGAAGAAGAAGAAGTGATTCTCTCACACAGTAACTGAGACCTTTAGTTCTTATGGTTTTTAATTGTAGTAAAGTTTTAGTTGTAATTGTATGAAGAAGAAAGCTGACTCAAGGTACTGAAAACTATTATAAAATTCTCAGTTACATTTTATGGAGACAGCTTTTGTTTCAATTAATCCGGTATCCCGATACTTGAGATAAAACACAATAGTAGTATTGTGTTTTATTTATCTCTCTGTTAATTGGTGTAGGTAGACCAATGACAGTAATTGATTCCCGAATAAGTAAAAGATCGTGGATTGAAAAACATTTCTGGGTTCTAAGATTAATATTATATACAATGCCACATTTACTCTTTTGCGCGTGTGGCGAGGCGAATGGTGAGCTTTAATAGTTTTTTTTTTGTCTATAAAAGTCGTTGTTGCACTTGCAAGTAACAACCTTACAACAAATTCTATGTAGTCTTTGGTTTTGCTCTTTGGTTTTTTCTTTCTTTGTCTTCTTTTTTTGTGTCATCGACGCGCGTCTACGGATAGGAAAAATACTATTTTCAAGATTTTAATTTAAATAAATCAGTTATCCATGATGGTTGACCAAATTGAAATGGCTTTAGATGATATTATAAAAGCTAACAAGAAAACACCCAGAGGTGGAGGAGGGGCTGGACGAAAATTCAATGCAAACAGAAAACCTGGTGGCGGCCGTGGAGGATCTGGTGCTGGTGGATTTAGAAATGGCCGCACGGGAGGTGTATTACGCGGAAGAAACCGTGGCGGTATATCTAAATCAGCAAATTACACAAGGGTAAATTATTACTTAAAAGGTTGTACAAATTACAAATGGCGGACAAACGTGGTGAAATGACGCATCTTGTTAGATATTACGCTCAAATGTATGGACGATCAAGTTGCATTGATGACTCAGTTGTCTGTTTGGCCATTTTGTTTATAGCCGCAGTATCACTGCATATCGTTTTCAGTCTTGTTTATCTTGATCATAAGATCTAAATTTGGCTTCGAGGAAGCACTCTCGTGTTAAAATACGCATTTGTCATAACATAATCTACAAAGTTTAGACTGGAATATTTTCGTCAGCAAAATAATACTCCAGATGTTTGGCACCAAAGGCTATCGGAATGCAACAAACAAAATCAACACATCAGATGTCATCTTTTCGGGATTCCTGCAATTCAACCTAAATATTGATTTAGTGGAAGTGCCAAGATAAACTAGTGGGACTTTGTCACCGTGTTGTCTTCGTCATGGAGCCTTATATGGCTCTGAGCTGCAGGCAAGGGAGACAAGGAAGTCTGCTGTGGTGTTCATTCCTGACTTGATCGATTTGCAAGATGCAGTAACAAAATCAACGCGAGTGTGTGCCAGTCAGTGCTAAAATAAGAACTTTGCGGGACAAATTAATCCAGTTGTAATGCTTTAAGCAATTTAAAAAATACATTTTGTTTATTTGTCAATATTGTTTGTTATCATATTGTAAAATTTTGTTATTGTTACAAAAATGTAGCAGTATACTGTAACTAATTTGTATGCCACACTATTACACTTGGGTGTAATCATGTTCAATGAGGCATAGAGTAGCCCCTGGGCAAGCTCTTTGAAGGACCACCTATTTCAGGGCGATGTTAACAGCGCATGGAAACATGACATGTTCAATGACTTTGGTGAAAGGAAGATACAGAGAAATGCCATGCCAGCCATTACTACTGGTCCTACTAAGTTGTTAGTATCCAATCTGGACTTTGGAGTCTCCGATTCAGACATACAAGAGCTGTTTTCAGAATTTGGCATTCTCAAAAGCGCAGCTGTACATTATGATAGATCTGGAAGATCTTTAGGTAAGCATTGCTCATTAAGCTCTATAATAATGCTCTTATTTGTTCAGCTCAAAAAAAATATACAATATTTTTAAACTGTATTTTAGGTACTGCTGATGTAGTGTTCGAGAGAAGAGCTGATGCATTGAAAGCCATGAAGCAATATAATGGAGTGCCATTAGATGGAAGAGCAATGAACATACAACTAGCAACTTCTGAAATTAGCACCTTTAGAACTGAAGAGAGAAGCCGTATTGGTGGTGGCAACAGTGGTGGTGGACCAGTCAGGAGAAATATGAATAGAGGTAATTATCATTTATTAATGTCTTAGGATTAGTCAAAAGTACCAGTCCAAGTTTTGAATAGATGAAATGAAAAAAATGCTTTTATCATTGATAAATTAGCCTATAATTTTGTAACCAAGCAAAATTATTGATACTTCTCAAAAGATAGGGATATTATCCTCCAGGGCTGGATTCATAAATAACTAGAGTAGTGTAGGGTTCCAACCCAGTAATTCTTTTATGAGTTGGGTAGCTACCCTAGAGTTAACACAAGTTACTCTTAACTTTGAGCAGGGGTAGGTTGGAGTAAGCCATTGATAATAGAACTTGACGTTTGCATGTAGGGAATCTACCCTGTGATATTATTAGTGTTAACTCGAACAACTTTATATTAAAGACAAGCCTATGTTTCAATCATAATTACTCAAGCCCCAAGCAAATTCTGGTGTTTGCACACCAATGCCTGTAATGATTGTATACAAAGAATTAACATTCGTGTACTTGTCTTTTTAGGTGGTGCAAACAGAAACCAAGGTGGAGGAGGATCCCGTGGCAATCCACGTCGTGGTGGAGGTGGCGGCCGTGGAGGAGCTGGGGCAGGCCGTGGCAAGCGTCCTGTGCCCACTGCTGAACAACTGGATGCAGAGCTTGATGCATATGTTAAAGAAATTAAGTGAAAGATTTAAGTGTAGTGCAAAAGACACTAATTTAATTAAGTTTAGGATAATAATGACAGCAGATACTTTACGGTCTGATACAATAATGTTTGAATACAAATATCAGATAACTGATAACAATAAAATTGTGAAACTGAAGTTTTAATGTTATGTTAATGATTCAATAAACACACTACTTTGGTACCAATTGACAAATTGTTAAAGTTCTTCAACTACCCTACTTTGTAGCCTTGCTTGGTACCTATAATATACCCATTGCATTTTTTTTTTGTATCAACACTGTATAAAATTTACCATTTAACATTTTACATATATTTTTTACACTCTGCAGTGATGTTGTCACTAGTTAGCAAAAATTAATTTTAACCCACTATTTCACCACAGTTAAATTAACAATAGGTACATAAGAGTGAAGTTTATAGGTACTGTTACTCTTCTATTCAAGTATTACAAGGTGCCTTGATTTTGTTGCTTGTTACATATAAGTAAGACAACTGTTTACACTTATGTCTACCAAGCTTAGACTCTATAATTAGGCCTACAAGTTGTTGTTTTTTAGGGTTCCGTAGTCTACAAGAAACCCTTATACTTTCGCCATGTCTGTCTGTCCGTCCGTTCGCGGATAATTTCAGCGACCATTAGCACTAGAAATCTGAAACTTGGTATCAATATGTTTATCAACCTAAGCCGACAAAATGCACAAACAAATAGTGGTAAAAAATGTTTTATTAGGGTCCCCCCCACATGTAAAGTGGGAAGTGATTCTTTTTTCCATTTCTACCATAACTTGTGATATATTGTTGGAAAAGTTATTAAAAAATGATTAAGGGTCCCATAAAATATTTTTCTGATAATGTATTTTCGGAAAACTTGATAATAAAAACATTCTGAACTAATTTGCTAATTTAACCATACATGCAAGATTTTTTTTTAACTTTTTTTATAAATCTCACTAGCTTTTGCCCGCGGCTTCGCTCCCGGCAACAGATTATTCTACTCTATCCTACCCTACTCTACCGTGTACGTTACCCCAGCAGGAAAGTTGCACGTAGAGCGACGTGAGTGGGACGTATAATTAATAAAATTAGTGCGTCTTGTAGTTATGGAAAAAAATGGAAAAAACAATTCCTGCTGCGGTAACGTTTACCCCAGCAAGAAAATTTTTAAATACTTGTCGGAGAGACGAATATTGTATATAGGCAGATAGCTTATGCTTATGCAAGAATGTGCCCCAAAAATAGAGTCAGTGCGTCTTCAGGTTTTCGAGATATTGCGTTTCTTGCTGCAGTAACGTTTTGCAAAATCGCGGATCTCTAAAACCATTGTATGTGCGGCTATACGATAAGTACACACCGATAGCTCTTGCAATGTGCGTATTTGTGACAGAATTAGATTTCGAGAAATATTTATAATTTTCGAGTAATCGCACTTCTTTGAAAATTCAAAAAAATGCCACAGCGCTATAATGAGAAAGCGAACAAGCTCCCTGAAAACGGTATTCAGTCCTGCTGAACGTTTACTATACGCACAAATCAGTTCCAAAAGCGCACATATATACGTTATTGAATAATATTGCTAAAAGTCGAGTCGACGGTGCCCTAAGTTTGACGTCAACATACAAGAAACCGGCTCAACCTGAGATGTGTAGGTGTACAACAATAATTAGAGCGCTTAGTCAAGTGATTTGTAGCAAAAATTCAGCTTCGAATAGTTCGCAAATAAGTAAATATAATTGTGAACCAACTGTTACGTCAGGATGGTCACAGTAAAACAAGGATACTTCTCATTCAACAAGTTTATAATTATAATTCAAATATTACAGCAGCGAGTAATTTTCTCATAATGTTATTTGCTTAGCAACCGTAACTAAGAAGTTTTATATAAGGAAGACTGTCAACACAGCGGCTTTTATAACACACACGAAGACATTACTATTAATTTACAATTGAATAATCTAATAAAATGGCTCCTTAAATATTAATTATTAACAATAATATATATCAAATAATAATGCACAATATAATAACTTTTACTAATTA
Source organism: Mythimna loreyi (assembly GCA_029852875.1). Lineage (NCBI taxonomy): Eukaryota > Metazoa > Arthropoda > Insecta > Lepidoptera > Noctuidae > Mythimna > Mythimna loreyi. Next base: position 14,929,010 of record CM056792.1, read on the forward strand.
TTTGATGTATCGGAAGCTCACAAGCGGAAGGCGCTATAATCATTTATTTATAATTATTCGCGTCAATAGACCAAGAAGTTACAATGTCAAGTATGTACTAAGGAGTTTTCATGTTGAGCTGGTATATGACGAACCCGAAGTCTGTAACAATAATCGAAATACCAAAACTGTAGATTATGGCCGTCCACCCGACCAAATTTGAATGATCACTAAAAAGCGACGGTTTAGTACATACACATGACCTTCTTAATTTTACTGATGAGTCAATTGACACTTGCTGTACCTGGGTACACTGAAGTAGAAAAGAAGTAACAAAATAAATTTTGTTGATATAATAATAGATTTAATAATCTGGTGGACTACTATTTCTTTTTATTTTAAATGTTTTTTTTTTTGTATTCAATCTAAAAAGTAACCAAAGAACTAAGAAATCCACCATTTTCTAAAATAACAATAATAAAATTTTTTTTTTTTAAAGAAATGTTTAAAATGTATTCCAATTATAAATATTTATTAAAAAAAATAATTAAACCTTTATATGAAAATAAATAATAGAAATAATAATAATAGTAGGTATTTATTTCAGACAAAAGCTCATATTGGATGATAGTACAAGAAATCCTTATTAAACTATTTTTAGTACATACACAGACAACACAAAGCGGCACCGCACAGTAGCACCAGTTTATGCCAGGCCCTGGACGCGACCGCTCTCAGTGTGTATAGTCGCATCCAGAGCCACTACATCGACGAGCCTCAGGGGTCCACAAACACACTCAGAAGGCTGTTCGTATAATAACCAATCTCGTGAAAACCACGAAAGATAAACAAATTGAGAGTATTAACTTAGCTTGAGGGCGTCGGCATGTGAGATGTGGACTCGGTGATCATTATACTTATACTTGTCAAGCAATGTCTTAATAGCCAAGAGCGTCGATTAACACCTTACGAGGTTCGAGTTAGGCGGCTGGATCAAGGGCTTCGTTCAGTAAGCGGTAGGTACTCCTAGACACGGCTCAAATAGACAGGAGGTTCCTTTCTCTTGAACCCACCCTGGACTCAGTTTGAGTAGTTCTGTTCATTTCTCATGATGATGAGAACCTGATGCTAGAACTAGGAAGTGGCTTGTTTGTATTATGTAGGTAGGTAAGTAAATGATTTGCAACCCGTGCTAATTTGGGGCGAACAGCTTGTTGACAATATAAAAAAAAAACACTTTAACCTTTCGAGTACCGTAATAACAGACAATTATAAGACAATAGTTGTGCAAACACCAGCAGCAGGGTTTAATCGTATAAAAATATTTAATCATTAGCAAGATGTTCTCTACCCAAAATAAATTAAAGTGTATGTCACGAATTACTTCCCATTCCATTTGAGAAGCTATTTAACATAGTCAAAGTAGCACCAAAATTTGTACAATCATGCAATTTCGGATGGGAAATGTTTAAAACAGAATTCTGTGGTCTTAGAACGTGAAGGGTAACTGGAGGACACAGGCTCAGTTAGATTCTGGCAAGTCCTTTTATTCCAACCTAGAGGTCTAACCTTGATTTTACAAATTGACATTTATTGTACCTATTATTGTCATATTATTACTAATACACTTTTGAACACGAATTTACGGACAATAATAGAGACTTAAAATGTTCATTAAAGAAGGTCATGTGTATGTACTAAACCATCGCTTTTTAGTGATCATTCAAATTTGGTCGGGTGGACGGCCATAATCTACAGTTTTGGTATTTCGATTATATTTACTTATTTGCGAACTATTCGAAGCTGAATTTTTGCTACAAATCACTTGACTAAGCGCTCTAATTATTGTTGTACACCTACACATCTCAGGTTGAGCCGGTTTCTTGTATGTTGACGTCAAACTTAGGGCACCGTCGACTCGACTTTTAGCAATATTATTCAATAACGTATATATGTGCGCTTTTGGAACTGATTTGTGCGTATAGTAAACGTTCAGCAGGACTGAATACCGTTTTCAGGGAGCTTGTTCGCTTTCTCATTATAGCGCTGTGGCATTTTTTTGAATTTTCAAAGAAGTGCGATTACTCGAAAATTATAAATATTTCTCGAAATCTAATTCTGTCACAAATACGCACATTGCAAGAGCAATCGGTGTGTACTTATCGTATAGCCGCAAATACAATGGTTTTAGAGATCCGCGATTTTGCAAAACGTTACTGCAGCAGGAAACGCAATATCTCGAAAACCTGAAGACGCACCGACTCTATTTTTGGGGCACATTCTTGCATAAGCATAAGCTATCTGCCTATATACAATATTCGTCTCTCCGACAAGTACATAAAAATTTTCTTGCTGGGGTAACGTTACCGCAGCAGGAATTGTTTTTTCCATTTTTTTCCAAAACTACAAGACGCACTAATTTTATAATCGGCGCACATTTACAGCAGATTGCGCTCTAATTATACGTCCCACTCACGTCGCTCTACGTGCAACTTTCCTGCTGGGGTAACGTACACTACTCTACCCTACTCTACTCTACCCAACTCTAAAAAAAAAAAGTATCCTATGTCATTCTCCTGGCTCTAAACTACCTCCCTGCCAATTTTCAGCTAAATCGGATCTCGAGTTATAAGTGTTGTAACAAACCCGATTCTTTTATATATATAGATTATCCAGAGTGTATCTTGTTTCAAATAAAAATACAAAAAGTGTAAAATCTGTACACGCAATCCAAAATTACCCACCGGGTACAGCGCCATCTCTCGGGAAATTAGGTTACTAATTTGTACATGGGCCACTGGGTTCTGTTAGTTACATTGTGAGGAATTTGTGACGGACAGGAAACTATGAACCCCACACCGAGCGTGGCCCGACACGCTCTTGACTGATTTTTTTTTTTATGTTAGGTGAAAATCATCGATTGACGAAACCCGCTCTTGGGCGGAACGGGAGACAGTGTCAGGCCTCATTTACGGAGACGCGGGGCGTCGCGCGTTGCATTGAGCGGCGCGGCCCGCACTGAATTCAAATATATGGCGTTGTATGAGTGCGTTTACGGAGAAGCGATTTTAGACGCGTTTGTTTGAATTAGGGCGTTTTTTGCGGCCTGTCTTGTTTAGAAATCGCGCAACACAGGCGAGCGTGCGCCGCCGCGATGCCCGCCGCGTGCTTCGCTACACGCTAGAGGATTCGCCGCGGGCACCGCCATGCTTCCCGTCTCGCTTCTCTATGAACATGGTCGAATATTGCTATAAGTTTATGTTAACGCGTGCGATGATGCGTGCCGCTTCATGCGCCGCCGCGACGCGAGACTTACTGACTAAAAGACCTACCTCATTCCTTCCTTGCCTTATTCCCAGAGCCGCGGTAACACTTATCAGCGGCGTATATTAGTTATCGACGACATCGTCGCGCATCGGTAGTAGTCAGTTTTGAAATAAATCTACATAGTAAATTGTTTATAGGTCTGCTATATATCAAACGGTTAATGTTTCAGTTTATTACATAATCCTCTAAGCTTTTATAAAACAAGGTTTATTACAGACTAGCTTCTGCCCGCGACTTCGTCCGCGGAAAATTTTGTGAGACAAAAGGTGTGATAGCTCGGTTAATATCCATGTTATATAAACAATTTATAGCCTATGTCACTCAGGAGTAAAGCAGCTTTTTATTATAGCTTCAATTTTTCCAATCGAACCATTAGTTCCAGAGTTTACCCCCTACAAACAAGGGGTGCCACGACAGAAAACCTCCACGAGTGCCCGCAGGCTGTAGGTCACTTGCGGATACGTCTGTAGTGAAGGCCAGCCTGCGGGACGGTGCACCCTGGGAGGCAGCCAACAGCCCCTCTTGGGCACTGAGGCCCGAGGGGGCCTGATGGCTGTCTGCGAATGTTCTGTCTGGAGGATCACTTCAACGCGTGACCCTCTGCCTTAGCAGAGAGCACAGTGGCGAAGTAAGAGCGGGCTCGGTGTGCACTCACCCTGCCACCGGGCAGGCAGGAGAAAGAGTTTCTCCTCCTTCTGCCACCGTTAGACTCGTAGCCCCAAAGACTGTCCAAGGTCATGTTTCTGACTTTCGATGGGGGTCGAGGGTCCTGGCTTAACCGCCCGGGCCGCGAGGTAGACAACCTCTATAAAAAATTACCCCAAACCTCCAAGCGGCGGCGCACCGTGAGGGAGGTTGTTAGCTTGACTAATGGGTAGCTAAATTAGTCTCTAGTGCGAACCACAGTTCTTGAGCAAGTACCCAAAGTTTATTACTCGTGGGAACTATATGGATATGGATAAATTTTATAAAAAAAAACCAACGGAGAGTGATGCGCGGTCGGAGTCCGACGCGGCATCCGGAAGGAGCTCGGAGGGCTCGGACGTGGAGGAGGTGGTGGGCGACTCCGGAAGGAACGCGAGTTCCTTCCGGAAACGCCCCAAGTCCAAGTCGGGGGACAGGTCGTCCTCCGACGAAGACAAGGGCTCGGCCCCAAAAATCCCCACTAGCAGTCGCGGTGGGGGTCGAGGCGGTGGTAGGGGGAGAGGGCTCGCTCCCCAGGAGGCCGCTCAGCGAGCCGACAAGCTTGCGGCGGAGGGACGCCACCCCGGAGCGAACAGCGCTGGGGCGAACAACCCGCAGCCGTCTAGCGGTGAGCCAGACGCTGGGGAGGACTCCGCCGCTCGCAAGAGGCTTAGTGATGTGGTCGTCGAAGTTTTGACGGCCATATCACGCAAAAAGAAATGGGAGAAGGGGACCAGAACGAAGGGCCTCGCTGCCTTCGCGGCCACCATCATGGAGGCGATGGACGCCTCCTTCGAGGAGAGGGCTGAGAAGCTCCGGAAGGAGCTGATGGATGCCCTTCCAGCCGGTCCTCCTCAGGTGGCTAGGGAAAAAGGGGGACGCACGCAGGAGCAGGGGCCAAAGCAGCCCCAGCCTCATCCTGAGCCGGAAAGCCAGCTGCTGACGCTGGTCCAGCAGGAACTGGCTGCCTTCAGGCAGGAACAAAAAAAGCAGCAGGAGCAGTTCCAAACCAGGATGCAGCAGCAGCTTTCCTTGCTGGAAGGCATTGTGCTGCGTCCCCCACTCGCGTCCTCCAGCCAGCGGAAGGCGGTGACGTATGCCGCTGCCGCCGCGGCCGCGGCTGTGGCGCCTAATGCGGGCCCGTCGAAACCAGGTGGGCGCGTGGCTGTGGCGAGGCAAGCTCCGACTGCCGCACAGCGGCAAGAGAAGGCCGCTCCTCCCCCAAGGGGTAAATCAGCAGCCCCTAAAGCGGCCGGTCCACCTGCTGCTGCAGCGGCGATTGGGCCGCGCCGGGCGACTCTCCCGCCTGAACAACCCTCAGCTGGCGCCGAATGGACGGTCGTCGGCGCTAAGAGGCAGGCGGGCAAGGCGGCCAGGGTGGCCAAAAAGCAGGCGAAGCGACGGGAGCGCAAAAAGCGCGCCATGGCGGCCAGACTTCGCGCCCCGAAAACCGAGGCTGTAGTGATCACACTACAGCCTGAAGCGGATAAAAAGGGTGCGGACTATGACTCCGTCATGGCAAAGGCGAAGCGGGCGGTGTTACCCCACCTCGACGAACTCGGGGTCTCTGGGGGCTTTCGCATGAGGCGCACGATCACGGGGGCCCGAATTCTCGAGGTCCCCGGTACGGCCAGTGTTGCAGACATCCTGGCCGATAAGATCAGGGCGGCCCTCGATGCGGAAGAGGCCAGAGTGTCCAGGCCCACCAAGTGCATTGACATGCGCATAATGGGCTTGGACGACTCCGTCGAGGTGGAAGAGGTGGTGGCGGCCATCGTCAGGGCGGGCGGTTGCACGCCCGAACAGGTTCGGGTAGGCACCATCCGCGCTGACAGCACGGGCATGCGAGCCGTAACGGTGAGCTGCCCCGTGTCTGTGGCCAAGGCCATCACCGGAGAAGGCCGACGGCTTCTGGTGGGCTGGGTCTCTGCGCAAGTTAAACTGCTGGAGCCCAGACCTCTGCGGTGTTTCCGCTGCCACGTGGGGCACCACGTGGGGGCCTATTGCGCCGCGGAGGTGGACCGCAGCGACCATTGCTACCAGTGTGGCAAGCCTGGTCACAGGTCTGCTGAATGCCGGAGTGCGCCGCACTGCTACGCATGTGCGGCTGCAGGCAAGCAGGCCGACCACCGGGCTGGGGGCAGGTCCTGTGACCCCCCGGCCAACGTAAAGGCCAAACTCCGTCGGCCCCCCACCGCCACCGCCGCGACTGTAGCTTCTGCCGCCGCCGTTGTCGCTGTCGCCACCGCAACCACCGCGGCAGTGCCCTCACAGAGGGCTCGGGAGGAGACTATGGACTGCCAATAACGGCACCATTACGTCTCCTCCAGGCGAATGTCAATCACTGCGCCCCCGCTCAGGATCTGTTGCTCCAGAGCATGGCGCAGTGGTCGATAAACGTCGCCGTGGTCTCCGAGCCGTACTTTGTCCTGCCCAGAGCTGACTGGGTACAGGACCTGAACGGCTCGGTGACCCTAATTTCGTCGGCCGCTGCTGGTACCCCGACCCTCGAGACCATCACGAGGGGGCGAGGTTGCGTGGCAGCACGGTTCGGGGACATTGTAGTGGTAGGAGTCTACCTGTCCCCGAACAGATCTCTCGCCGATCTACACGACTCCCTCAGGGAGTTGAATACCGTCGTCGCTGGGTATGGTTCCCTCCCCGTGGTCGTTTGCGGGGACTTCAATGCCTGGAACTTGGCTTGGGGTTCTCGGCTCACGAACCAGCGGGGTCGGATGGTGGAGGACTGGGCTCTGGAAACAGGCCTGGTCGTCCTAAACCGGGGTTCTGTCCCCACGTGTGTTCGGGTGCAGGGCGAGTCCGTGGTGGACATTTCGTTCGCCAGCCCCGCTCTGACACCTCGTGTAGTTGACTGGCGCGTCATGGAGGGGGTGGAGACATATTCGGACCACCGGTATATCCGGTTTGACGTCTCCGCCCAGACCTCGACCGCGCCGGTCCGACAGACCCCGTGTGGTCCGCGTTGGGCGCTGAGGCTGCTGGAACGGGAAGTCTTCCGGGAAGCCGCGATGGTGCAGGCCTGGGTGCAAGCACCGGTCAGGCCTGCCGACATCAACGTCGAGGCGGAGTGGTTCCGGGAGGCCATGTCGCAAATCTGCGACGTGGCAATGCCCCGACTCCGTCCAGGATGCGCCCGGCGCCAGGTATACTGGTGGTCGCCAGAGCTTGCGACACTACGTGACGCATGCACCGCTGCGCGACGCCGGCATACTAGATTCCGCAGGCGCCGCATCCGCCCGCCGGATGCTGAAGCCGTGGAGGCGGAGCTTTACGAGGGATATAGGGTGGCAAAACGCACCCTCCGATCCGAGATAAAGCGGGCCAAGCAGGAGGCCTGCAAAATGTGGCTGGGGACTCTCAATGCTGATCCGTGGGGACGCCCATACAAGATGGTGCGGGAGAAACTCCGCCCATGGGCTCCCCCGTTGACGCAGAGTCTCCGGCCACAGCTCGTGGAGGGTGTGGTGAGCACGTTGTTCCCTATGCGAGGGGATCACTCCCCCCCGCCCATGGCTCCGCCACCAGCGGAATCCGACGCGGACCACATCAGCGACGACGGTGTTACTCCGGAGGTGACCGAGGTAGAGATGAGAGTGGCGGTACGGCGGATGGGCGCCAAAAATACCGCCCCAGGACCGGACGGCTTGCCTGGGAAGGCCTGGGTCCTGGCCATGGAGGCTCTCGGGTCTCGATTGGGGGGGCTCTTTAGCGCATGCTTGGAGAGGGGCCAGTTCCCTCTTCCCTGGAAGACGGGAAAGCTGGTCCTCGTCGCGAAGCCGGGGCGTCCTGCGGACTCTCCGTCCGCGTATCGGCCCATTGTGCTGCTTGACGAGGTGGGCAAGCTCTTTGAAAGAGTCATTGCAGACCGCCTCGTCAAGCATCTGACACTGAAGGGGCCCGATCTAGCGGATGACCAGTTCGGGTTCCGCAGGAGGCGCTCTACGGTGGACGCCATCATGCGCGTGCGAGCCCTCACGACGGGGGATGCGGTGTCCCGGGGCAGGTGTGTCTTGGCAGTGTCATTGGACATCGCCAACGCCTTCAATTCCCTGCCCTGGAGTTGCATTAGGACGGCACTCCGGTATCACCGGGTGCCCGACTACCTCTGTCGTGTGATCGAGGCCTACCTGTCAGAGAGGTTCATTATCTACCCCGGTCACCAGGGTGAATGGAAACGGCGAGAGATGTCGTGCGGTGTCCCACAGGGATCGGTACTAGGGCCGCCCTTGTGGAACATCGGGTACGACTACGTGCTGCGCGCCGACCTCCCCATTGGGGTCAGCGTGGTCTGTTACGCAGACGACACGCTGGTCCTAGCGCGGGGAGAGTCATACCAGGCGGCGGTCGAACTAGCGACACGTGGGGTTGCGACAGTCGTAGAGAGGATCCAGCAGTTGGGACTAGAGGTGGCGCTGCACAAGTCCGAGGCCATGTGTTTTCACGGCCCTCGGAACGCGCCACCAATAGGTTCCCAGCTAACGGTAGGAGGAGTTCACATCGGCGTCGGGTTGACGATGAAGTACCTGGGACTTGTCCTCGACAGCCGGTGGAATTTCGAGGAGCATTTCCGACGTCTGGCTCCTAAACTCAATCGGTCAGGAGCTGCCCTGAAGCGGCTCCTGCCGAACCTGGGGGGTCCAGACGCCTCCTGCCGGAGGCTCTACGCCGGCATCGTTCGGTCCATGGCCCTTTATGGGGCACCAGTGTGGGCGCCGTCGCTGCGTAAACGCCCGGCGGCCCAGCTGAACGCCTGCCAGAGGGTCATGGCCATCCGGATGGTGCGGGGATACCGCACGGTGTCCCGCGAAGCGGCGAGCCTCCTTGCTGGCCTACCACCATGGGATTTGGAGGCAACAGTCCTTGCACACATGCACGATCTGCGCGTGGAGATGCAACGCCGGGGTGAAACTCCGCTGCCTGAACATGTTAAGGCATGGCGGAAAGAGCTCCGGCGGGATCTCATGGTGAAATGGAAACAGCGACTGTCGCAACCTAGCGCTGGGCACGCCATAATTTCGGCAGTAGTGCCCCTCTTTGAGGCGTGGCTGGATAGACCTCACGGCGTCCTCACCTTCCGCATGACGCAGGTCCTCACCGGACATGGCAAGTTCGGGAGGTTCCTGCACCGGATCCGTGCGGAAGAGACGCCCGGGTGTCGCCACTGTGTGGCCAGCCCGGAGGACACGGTGGAGCACACGGTAGAAGTGTGCCCCGCTTGGGAAGAGCAACGCCGTGCCCTCGTGGGGGTGATCGGCGGCGGCGACCTCTCACGCCGGGCCTTGGTTCAGGCCATGGTCCGCAGCGAGGAGGAGTGGCAGGCGGTCGCCTCCTTCTGCGAGGAAGTAATGCTCGTTAAGGAGGAGGCTGACCGCATAAGGCAAAGGCAACAGCGTACTCGCCGTAGCTGTCGCCGCCGCGATCCTGCCGATATCCGGCCACCGTAGACACTGGCTTGCGGACGGTGAGCAATGGGTAGCTCGCCGTCCGGTCGTCTGGTAGCAGTCCAGACCGAGCCCAAGTCGTCGACGGCGCGCTCCGTTCCCGCGCGCCTCAAGGAGTTGTCAGCAAACCGTAGGGGCCCAACAGGGTCGAAGCCTCCCGGAGCTGAGGGTTGATGCGAAAGCGTTACACCGGGGCTCTGGGAATAAGGCAAGGAAGGCACGGGGTAGGTTCTTTAGTCAGTAAGAGTCTGACACTGTTTCCCGCTCCGCCCAAGAGTGGGATTCGTCATTCGATGATTTTTACCTACCATAAAAAAAAAAAAAAAAAAAAAAAAAAAACCCCCTACAAACAAAAAAAACAAATTTTACCTCTTTATTATATTAGTGTAGATGATCAATTTTTAGGAATCGAGGAATTTATCGACCATAGACTACGAAAAAGTAAGTAAAATATTACCGCCTTTAAATATCTTAAATGAATCTCCGCTTTAGATTTGAGACCTATGAGAGGGAGTGTTAGACTTTTACTTACTAAACCCTGCGTTCCAGAGTCACGGTAATTCTTACCTTCCGCCTTTTTCCATTTTTAAGCAAGCTTCAGCCCAAACGGGCCCGGTCAATGTTATTGGTTGGAGGCAAAGAGAATATAAGGACTACGTTTCTTAGACTGGCCAAGTGTTGTCGAGCCGAGCTAGGTGGGTGAGCTATCCATTGCTCGTCATCCGTAAGCCAAGCATACACCCACTATGGTGACAAGGAGAGCCCTGTAACTCTCACCAACCACCTCCATTTGCTCGTATTTTTTCAAGTTGGATAAAAATCATCCAATGACGAATCCCGTTCTTGAGCGGAGCGGGAAATAGTGTCAGACTTTTACTGATCAAACACCATACCTTATATAGGAAGTAAGGCAAAATAGGAACGGGGTACCTACCCTGTTGCTATTTTGCCTTACTTCCAGGGCCCTTGCAGAGTTATTAAAGCCAATGAAACGGATGTTTTATTTTTTGACCAGATACATTCTACAATAAAACCTTAATGTGTTGTGAATAAAAAAAACAAATATTTGTTAATGTTATTATTAGAATTTGTTAATTTATTGAATTTGTAGCTGAGTATTTATAAATTAGTTTAAATGTCTGCAATAGCACAGCAATAGCATAGCATGTCTTCAACATTTAGAAAAAAAAAAGAAATTCTGACTGAAAGACTTTGTATCCATAGTAAAAAAATAAATAAAAAAAACATAATTTTGTAGTTTATTACTTGGTTCTTTCTCTTTCTTTTACAAACAATATTATTCCTCATAATTAAAGTACGCGATAATAATGTAGATAAGATATTGTGTATAAGTGTTGTTAACCAAAGTGGCAATTCTCCATCTAATTAATTGTACTTATGTGTAAATACAAAATTCCGTTGACTAAGTTGATTGATTCCTATTTGTCGGCGGGTTATACGTTTCTACGTACTATTATCAGCTTGTGTATAGTATAAATCAAGGCTAAACATGAATCTTTCAGGTAAGGGAACTCTCTAAATGTATTATATTATTAGTTGGTCGTTTTAAACATTTGCAGTATTTATTATTTTGACAATAACGCTTTTGTTATTGTCGGCGTTTAACCTCAAAAGCTTTACTTACATGAATATCATAACTTTGGTATTTGTACCGTGATATTTAGGTATATAAAGTAATACTAGTCTTTGATAACATTTTCCTTCTAAACAAACATACATATATCGGATTTTTGGTCAATTCACCTAAAAAATGTGTAATACTTTTCCTTATCTGTCAGTAAAATAATCAAGGTACAGTTTATTGAAAGTATATTTTCAACAGATCCTTCCGATGATGATAGCAGCAGTGATGAGAGTTTAACTGTGCCTGCTAAACGTTCTAGAGCTGATACATATGGAGCATCATCTACCACATCACATGGTTCTGGTGAGTGTACTACACAGTGTAAATAAGTTGTATTCAACAACATTAGTACCCTTTCATAGATATAACTGTTATAATGATATTAGTAGTTTCGCTCCTCCCAAAGCCTGCACAGTGAAATAATCAGTCAGAGCTACAAAGTGGTTCAACTGGGAAAGTAGAGTTGTGTTTAAGATTAGAGCTTTTCTGTCCACCCAATTGTGAATGCTGTTATGATTATTAATACACTACTTAAAGTCCTAATCGGACTTTGTTAACACTGCTGAAACTCATGTGTTTTTTCAATGTCAATTGAGAAAACATTGCACTACCTAATTTTTAAGAACTTGTGTATAATTATTGCTATGTTTTATTCAGCTCTGCAAGAATCAGATAAAGACAGTCCAGACACACCAATTGCTGACAGTTATGGAAGTGATTTTCAGCAGCCAGGGAAATTAAGACCAAGCTATGGAGATCGAAGCCCAGAAGAAAACATTAGGTTAAGCAGGAGTAGTTTAAGTGAAAATTGTTCTTCACCCAATGATCAATATGATGATTATCGGCCGGTATATGATGACCCAGAAGATGGAGAAGGATCTGGACGCCCTAGCTTTCAAGATTCAGGAGACTCATTTTATAACAAAAATCCAGACCAAAAAAAGAATTTTGAGGAAACTTATAGTGGGAAATATTCAGAAAAATCCAAAAGGATGATGATGAATATGGGTTTCAAACCTGGAAAAGGTTTAGGTAAATTTGAACATGGCAGAACACAGCCTGTAGAAGCTTCAGCTCAAAAAGGTCGCAGAGGATTGGGAGCTAAACCATCAGCTGTGGGAGCTTTGCCTCAAGATATAAAGGAATTCACTGAAGAAGCGAAGCCTGAAGCAAGGGAGGAAGTTGTAAGTGTCAATTTACAGACAATCAAAATTAATTTATGATATTTGTGCATGGACTTAATGGTTTAATTTTCAGTTATGGCTTGATCCTGCACCGGAAGAACCGCTTTCTGGTGATATTTTGGAGAAATGGTTACGAAGAGGTCCAAAAAAAACAACTATTGATGATGAAACACATTTTGTCGACCCTACGATATTAAAAGGCGTGTTAGATTCCAAAGTATGTATTTCATATTCTTGTCTCTTGATTTTGAAATTAAACTGCTATACTGGTCATTGGTAATTCAAAAAAATCTACTTTGATTTCTGTATCTCGAAATGTATTAAAACATTTTTAATTATTGTTTTTTTCAGTCTATTTTCGATAGTTTGGATGATGAAGATCTACGACATGCGAGATTTCGTAGTAACCCCTATGAAACTATTGGTTCAGTGATATTTCTAAACAGAGCTGCCGTTAAGATGGCCAATATAGATGCTGTATTTGACTTTAATTTCACAAACCCTAAGAAACAAAATGGAGAAGATGCGGTAGATGATAAGAAAGAAATATTATATTTTGCTGATGTTTGTGCTGGTCCAGGAGGCTTTTCTGAATATGTGTTATATCGAAAAGGGTGGAGGGCAAAAGGTAAGCCCCAAGCGAACCCCGGCATTCGCTGATCTATTGTTTTTTTATTATGTCTCTATGGTATGGTATTGGTATGGTATATCGGGCTGATGTCCGCAACTCCACGACTAAAGCGCGTATTTTCTAATTACAGTACTCGAAAGGTTCATTTGTTATAGTAGTAATGATTGTTTTCTTGGAAAAGAACTATTTTTTTCATACAATGTTTAGTTTCTGTTATAATTTCAACAATGTTGCAACTCTTTCAGTGAAACAGATCATTCTATAATCAACTATCAGTGCAACTGTAATACTTGTATTTGTGGTGCAAATTACGTCAACCGGAAACTGGCAATTGATATGAAGTAGACTTCTGTATGATGTTGATACGGAAAATTCTTATATAAACATTACTTTTAAATCTCAACATACAAATATTTTTTTTTTTTTCAAGTATACTCATACTTGCAAAAAAAAAAATATTTTTTTCTAAGTGATGAATTATTTCAGGTTTTGGTTTCACCCTTAGAGGCCCCAACGATTTCAAACTATCTGATTTCTATGCTGGATCACCTGAAACCTTTAATCCATTCTATGGAGTGAAAGACGACGGGAACATCTTTAATCCTGCAAATCTTTTATCATTGAAAGAGCATGTTCTGAAACAAACAGAAGATAAAGGAGTACATTTTCTTATGGCAGATGGTGTAAGTAGTTTTAGAAGTTTTCTCGACATTTACTTAGTAGCTCTGCCTCGTGGATTCACTCGCCCGCTTTTTAACTTCGTTTTCGTCTAGTGTCCCTTCTTTCGTTTTTCTAGACTCCTGTGGTAATTAGCGTGATAAAAAATAATAGTCTTTCTTATGAGACTATTAACAAATACAAAAATGTACTTTGGGCTATTTCGCCCTGTTAAGATTTTTCCTTGGGAGCAGTGGTGGCCGAGTAGTAACGGCCGGGTGGCCCTGACTTACGTGTTGTAAGTCGCGGGTTCAAACCCAGCCAGGCGCATTACTTTATGTAATTTATTTCATCACCACTGCTCTCAAAACGGTGAAGGATAACATCGTGAGGAAACCGGCATGTCCTAGAACCAAAAATTCGAAGACATGTGACATCCACCAACACGCATTGGGCCCGCGTGGTGGATTACGGCCCATTCCCCTCTCTTAGAGAGGAGGGCTGTGTCCCTGCAGTGGGAACATTAAAAAGGCTGATGATGATGAAGATTTTTCCTAAGTTGATGGAGCCGGGACGCAGTGGCATAGCGTGGGTGGGGCGGAGGGGGCGGCTCGCCCCGGGCGGCAGCCCTTGGGGGCGGCAAAATGTCGCCGGTAAAGCGGGTAGAGATCTTCATTTCATGTGTCAGAACAAGTCAAAAAACAACAATAACTATTAAAATTGAAACAGAGGCGTCTGTAGCACTTGTGGCGCCCGTGTGCAACCAGTACCGCGCGCGCGCCCTCTACTTTAGTAGAAGGGGGTCAAAATGGAATACTATACTAACAGTTATACAGAGTGATTTTGAAGTTGTGAACGAAATTTTAACAGTGGTTTCTACTCATGATACTGAACAACTTTCTTCAAGAAAAAAAAATTGTTGTGTCAATTCCAAAACAATAGCTTTTTTATTCTTTCTCCCAATAATTATATTAGTTCAATAAAAGAAACCTCATTGCCAGTGAAATTTAATTTGAATTAAACACCAGCTATAGAATGGGGGCGGCAAAATGGGTCTCACGCCCCGGGCGCCGAGATTGCACGCTACGCCACTGCCGGGACGGGTATGACTCAAATAAACATTTTTTTTTCGAACTTTCCATGTGTAGTGTGATGTAACAAATAGCCCATATTTTAAACTCTTAAGTGGGGGACGCTTCTTGTGACGGGAAACTATGGAACCCTACGCCGAGTGTGGCCCGACACGCTCTTGGCCGGTTTGTAAATGACTAAGGTAGTAATAGGTAGGGTATAATTATGTTTTTTACTATTGGCAAAAACTTTTCTATTTGTATATTTATACAAATATTTCGTGTCCATATTTTTCATTCGTTCTTTTGATTGTTTCAGGGTTTCTCTGTGGAAGGTCAAGAGAACATCCAAGAAATACTGTCAAAGCAGCTGTACCTATGTCAATGTCTTGCTGCTTTGATGCTCGTGAGAACTGGCGGCCATTTTGTTGTGAAACTTTTTGATGTATTCACACTTTTCAGTGTTGGCTTGATATATATTCTATACAGATGTTTTGATAAAGGTAAAATCATTTATCACATGCTATTAGTTAACCCATAAATGTGTTTGGATACGAAGGATTAGCACCCTGAATAAAAAAACCTGGTCCAATAAAGTGCAAAATAAAACTGAAACTAGTAAAATTGTGTGTACTATACAATGTTATGCAAGGCAATAATTTCCTAAGGGAAGCCTAAGTTGCTAACATAAATCCAGAAATTATTAGATATTTTAGGCTGGGTTTCTAAGGTAATATTTTATTTGGGGGGGGGGCACTAGGATAAATGCCGAATATTCGTTTTCTGTGTCGGTTGAAAACGGTGTCTCACTCGGACATAATAATAACAAACACTACGGTTTAATGTTCTTTCATTTTGAACGAATTTCATGCGTGATTTTTTTTTTTTCAGTTTGTATTCATAAGCCAGTGACATCAAGACCGGCTAATTCTGAGCGATACCTTGTATGTTTGTGGAAGAGGTTAGGAACTGAACCAGCGGAACAACACCTCGCCTCTGTAAACTCGATACTATGGAGTGACGTCGAACGCGGAGGAGACGTCACACAACTCGTACCTTTAAAAGTCATTGAAGAAGATAAAAACTTTTTTGAATACATCTATAAAAGCAACTGCCTGTATGTATGCAGCTAAAACTTTATTGCATAAATTATAGCCTATTTCGCAACGGCCGGAGAGACGCAATCTAACTCATAATACTACAAATGGAACAGAACTTGAATGCTTTTGCCCGACAAGTTAACATAGCCAATTATCTCGGTTTTTACAGCATAAAGATTTACCTTGACATCTAAATCGTATTTACAGACTTGGAGAAAGACAAATTCAAAATTTACTCAAGATAGCCAGATACAGCAAAGATAAAAATTTAAAGGAAACTACACAAGCAGAAATGAAAGAGCAGTGTTTAGCTTTGTGGAAAGTAAGTTTTTAGTTTGTGTTTAATTTGCTGCTAATTGATTCCAGACCTTGCTTAACTAATTTATGTCACTACGAAAGAGATTGACGTATTTTTTTTTTTTAGTTACCGGATGCCGTGCGGATACAGCCAGAACGTCGAGGCCATGACGATACATTAGCGGCTATCAGAACTATGATAAAGAAACCGGCATCCGATGCGGACAGCTTGTACTCTTTTAAATCGAACATATTGAACAAACAGCCTGATTACTTGGAAGACTGCTCCGCTCTTAAGAAGTATTTTAGAAATGTACTAGATTGGAATTTCGTATTTTTAAGCAGTGGAAAAAATAGCCCGGACCTACGAATATTTATAGGTACCTAATATAATATGTTTAGTATTGACTTGTTGGTTCATAAAACGAAGAAACTATTAAGGTTAATAAGTTTTCTTAGTGTAGAAGTATACTAATACAGTTTTTAATCGTTTTAGGTTGTGGAGGCAAACAAGTTTTTCAATTGGAATCGAATTCGTGGAGGACAGTCGTAGATTTACACGTGACATTGCCGGCTAAAACACTGATATATGGAGAGGTATTGAAAATATCACCTACCACTCTAATTTTTATTGTTTTTTTTTTTTTGGTGCATTCACATAAGAATAGTCCTATGTATACGGGTGTACTACGCCAAATCGAATAACAAATAATCGAATATCAATTGATCGACCACTATAAATCGAACGTCGTCCGTCGAGGACTTGGGCTCGGTCTGGACTGCTACCAGACGACCGGACGGCGAGCTACCCATTGCTCTTTCTTTCTTTTGCATTGATCTTTCGATAGAATGAATATGCGATACGTTGAACGCTCGATCAAACAAACATTCGATATTTTGAACACTCGATGTATTGAGTGTGCGATGTATTGAATGTTCGATTTAATAGCCATTCGATATTATGAATGGTCAAGTATTTAGACGTTCGATTTATAGTGATCGATCAATTGATATCCGATTATTTGTTATTCGATTTGGCGTAGTACACCCATGTATACGGCGTTCACAGAACATTAGATTACATTTTAGAATACCTTTATTACTGTGTGTTCAACCGATTTTGAGTTTTATTGCGTTGGTGGAATGACAAAAAACGGCTGCAAGAGAATAGTTGATTTTGTAACCACTTTTTGCTTTTTATGCCATTCTTATACTTACGGAATAGAAGTCAAAATCGGTTAAACTGGCAGTAAAAATGATATGTTTGAATGTCTAATCTTAACGCGGATAGGGTATAACTTGGTCCACGATGAAAAGTTGCTTATGTCATTGTTACTTGTTTTTAGGTAGTAAAAGAATATCGTGGACAAGGCAACAATCAAATCTATAGCAAAGCGCTGCACATTATAGACGCGTTAATGCTGGGTGGCATCGACATCTCTGGCGACTCTCTTACCGACAGGTTAGTTTTTTAAGGTCTTCTTACCCACGTCTTGTTCACGTTTTTACCTTTAGTTATACCCTGACGATTAAGATAAACAAGTAGCTATGGGCGGTTCGAGTTATTTTAATCGAGTTACTCGATTCATACATCAAAAGTCTCAGTGCGAGTTGCTTTTTCCTTTTACTCTAATTAACTCGGTCAGTTACTCGACAATGTCCCAGCTAGCGATAGACAACCAGTATTTTCGAAAACTCGAGTTGGAATGGTGGCTGCTTCGAGTTGCAATTCGAGTCAACTCGACTCGGTGTTCAAAAGATAAGCTCGGTCCACCGAGTCAACTCGTTTTGCCGAGTTAACTCGGTCCGCTTGTCCGGCGACCTGGGTTTTTGCTATATCGTATTTAAGTAAGCCAAATCGAGTTGAGTCAGCCACTCTACCACACAACATACTTGAGTTATCGAAAATGCGAGTTGGCCAACAGTTTTAAACAAGAGCTGTGACAAGCTTTACTACCCTATTACCCTAGTTCTACCCTATCGTACACTACCCTACCTACCTTACGTTACCTACCCATCTACCTACTTACCCTACCTACCTACCTCCTCTACCTACCCTAAAGGCCGAGTCACACCGGGATGGCAGCGGCCGACAACGTCGCGGCGAGTACTTTCAGTGTGAAAGACTTAAAAGACCATTATCGCGTGAATATCTTGTCGGTGGTTCTGCCAGCGGCGATTTTTCAAGCTATTCACGCCATACTGATCCTTTAAGTATAAAGTTTAAAATTATTACACACTGAAGTACACCTCGCGACGCTGCTGGCCGCTACCATTCCGGTGTGTCTCGGCCCTAATTTTCTAAATTTTTTCTATCATAAGAATCTTCTGACAATAACAAATAAAGAATTAGCTATATCGGTCCAGTCAATAACGCGTGATGGCGTGACCAATGAAAATAGGGATAAAATTTTGTACATATTAATTTAGATACTTAAATTATCTTAATTTTTCAGAATTAATCAATGTAACTTGTTTTGTTCTGCGTTGAATAAACCATTTGATAACCAAGCTCTGCCAATAAGAACCAAGAGGTTATACAGAATGGAACAATTTGAATCAGCTGTCAGCAATTTAGAATATCGTGCCATGAAACGAGTGAAGAGAGCAGTTACAATCAATACTCCAGATAGGATAAATAGAAATGATATGTTCTATGTTGTTGGATCTGTCCTGTTTTTGAAAGAAATAAAAGGTAATTTTTTTTTTCACTACAGTGTAAGGTTGTATTCCCACTCCTTTTCTTAGTAATTACGATTTGACAGTCTACATTTTGTATTTAAAGCCATTTAAATTATGAAAAACTAGTTTGTAGGTGGTGTATACTTTTTCCGTTAATTCTTAGTGGTAAAAGTATTGAAACATACTCAATACTTAACTTACTAACGACTCTATTTGATCACTTAAAAATATTAAGATACATAAAGTGAAAAAAAAATAACTCAAGTAAAATATAAGGAAGTATATGGCTGACTTTCTCTTGCAAAAGATGAACTGAGAATGCAAACCATTCTCATTTTTTTGGTCAGTTAAAAAAAATATATGCTGTAATGTGCATTTTATGATTTCAGATCCTTGGATCACAGCCATATCGAAGAGCAGTGGAATGAAATATTACTTCTGCATGGGCAGAGATGGCAAGCCTAAGAGCGAGTACCACATTCCATCAGACGCCAAAATGGATATGTTAAGTGCATACACGCGACGCGTCATGTGGCCCTGGGAGCCATCAGCCAGTGCTATATTTGACAGCCAAGCAAAAGAATGTGTAACGCGAGCAGACATGGAGCAACATATTGCTAATGTTTTGAGTAAATAGTTTTTTTTTAAAGCAAAGGATATAACTGTAAATACATACATCAACTAAAAACAGTAAAAGTAAGCTAAATGTACCCTCAAAAAGTAATAAAATATTTTTTTAAACTGACTACAAATACTGAAAATGTTAGATAGACAACGAATACCTACATAATTATATTATGTACCTGTAATATTAAAGTTAGCTAATGAAATCACTGTTATATTATTGAATTGGTGAAATGTGGGTGTTGACACCTATGTTTAAACCCTTCGGGGAATCGAGTTGTGAATGTTGTTGATATTTCGATAGCAAGAAAATCTTCGGAAAAAATGATGTGTTTTATTTTCAGTACCTGGTCACTAGTACCATTGTTTGAGGTGTGGAAAATGGTCTCAACTTTCAACCGTTTAGGCCAAACGCTACACGACGTAAAGCGGCAGACTGCGCCGGCTTCATACAAAATTGCTTCATCCGTGTTGCCCACGTGGGGATCCGTCGCTGGCAGCCACGATCCGCACCCGCGTTCCGTGGCCCGCCTCCGTGTGACGGATGCACACACCCGGGTTAGCCGACTCAATAAACGGGCCCGTGAAAGCTGAACGGGTGCCTGCCCGGTGTCGCTAGCTAGCGCCACTGCGCAGGCACCCGTCGCCGGCATCCGCGCACTGCGCTTCTTTTTGATACGTAAAAACATTAAAGTTCACCATCAACACCGACTATATGCAATCCATACTGATTTGATTTAACTAGCGACTGCCAACACTGCGCAAATAATTTTCAGCTACAGGGTGCGAACATGCACATGCTTGTGTCTTGCGCGACAGGTCCCAACGCGGGCGACCGCGCGAACGATTTTCGTAGGTACAACGCAACAACGCTATTTAGTCTGAAACTAAGCAGAGCTTATGATATGACGACTACTAGACAACTGATAAACATATACACTCTTATACAGCGTAAAATTTTGTTCGTTTTAATCCCGTGGAGGATCGATCCGGTTCATGAAACACTATCGATTTGTAAAGATAAAATGAAGTACCTAGTTACTTTTTTTTCTAAAAGTAAAATGAATTTACGCTTATACGAAAATCATATCTTTAAGTAAAGAACTGCTGAGCGGGTTTAATGACTGTAAGTAGTTGTCGGTTGATGTGTACTAACTAGCTACGTATTTCTAAAATAAAGACAATCTTAATAAAAATTTTGTTTCTATTCACCCTCTAAGTTTCTATTCACCCCATTTTACTCGGTACTTAAATCATACGCAGACACAACAAATGATCATGTTCGACGTACAAACATTTGTTTTGGGTGGGACTCGAACCTACAACCCTCGGCACAGCAGTCAGGGTCACTCTCGCTCGGGTGACTAGACCAACAGGCCTGTCAAAATAATTTGTATGTGTGGTTAATTTTACTGGTTAGACCTAGAGATTAGGTGGGGAAAACCTACATTTAATAAAGAGTAATATTATTTTTTTAAATAATTTAGGTAGGTAATATAAAGTTTCAGAATGTATGCTTGAAGGAAATACTACTCTCAACTTTCGTTACATATTGTAGGTAAGTATTTTTCATAGCCACAGGAATGGAACCGCGAAGAAACTTGAGGAAAATTGATAATTTGGAATTACATGTTGAAGCTGAAGTACAGAGTACTTTGTAATATACTAAAATTCTGTAGTTAGAGGTAGACTAAAA
Organism: Mythimna loreyi; assembly: GCA_029852875.1. Classification (NCBI taxonomy): domain Eukaryota; kingdom Metazoa; phylum Arthropoda; class Insecta; order Lepidoptera; family Noctuidae; genus Mythimna; species Mythimna loreyi. The sequence continues at coordinate 14,950,048 of CM056792.1, forward strand.
AGATGCGTGTCTAAACAAAACAAAACGTTTAGAAACGAAGTTTCGCGGTTATTTTACTATATTTGACATCGGTTTGACTTTGACAGCTGATTACGTTCAATGTTGTTGAAGCGAGTTTCAATTTTAAATTTTGTTGAAGTTTCAGGATAATTAGTTTTAAATCTAATTCAAATAACAATATTCGATTTATATTAGGTAGTGCGTTATAGGTAGTTCAAAATGACTGTGGGTGAAGTGAGCAAAAATCTACCTTGGTTAGTTTCACCCGGTATTTTCTAACCACAATTTTGATTTTGCTGCTGCTTATTAGCTATTATTTAACTCACTACTTCCTTTCATGTTTCAGGGTCGAAAAATATCGTCCTTCGAAGTTAGATGATTTAATTTCTCATGATGATATTATTAAAACAAGTGGGTAACTTAATTATTATGACTTTGAACAAAGTAAACAGTTACATTGTTTATTTCTGTTCCTAATTCATCATCATCATCCTACCCTTATCCTATTTTACTTGGGGTCGGTGCAACATGTTTTTTTCTTCCACTCTGTCCTGTCACCCGTCACACTATCACTAACTCCCTTTTCTTTCATATCACTCTTCACACAATCCATCCATCTCTTCTTTGGCCTCCCTCTTCCTCTCCATCCATCCACGTGTAAACTCAGAACTCTTTTTGTGACATGCGTTTCATCTCTCCTGTTATTTCTGTTCCTAATTGTTTTTTGGTAATTTTAGTAAATCAGTTTATGAAGGAGAACCAGTTGCCTCATTTGCTATTTTATGGACCTCCTGGAACTGGCAAGACATCAACAATATTAGCTTGTGCAAGGCAAATGTACACACCACAGCAGTTCAACTCAATGGTAAGTTGTTGTTTTACAATATGTCTAGAAGAAGTTGGTTTAGAATTAGGGATTGCAATTGCTGGATCCAGCATACAGCAATCCAGCTGGATCCAGCGCCTTTTTAAACATGCTGGATCCAGCATACATCTTGATCCAGCGATGCGGATCCGCAAACGTATCAATTTCTATTGTTTAGTTTTGTGTTGCCGCCATTTTCGAATCGGCGCGGCAACGTTGCCGTTCACATTGTTAAAACGAGTAAATAAACAATATATTGTAGAGCCGGTGCAAGAAGATACCATGGAGATAGAAGAAGATCGTGTAGATGATGACGCAGAACCCGTTAAAATGACTTTAGAGCTAGAGCTTGAGATAGAACTTAAAAGAGAGAAGGAGAACTTTAATAAACAAAAGCCAAGTGGTCAATTAGATTACGAAAAGATCCTGAAAAAAGAAATGAGCGTTTATGAGAGTTCACGCTCTCAAACCATTGTTTATGAGTATTTAATGACCTACCAGTGTAACCGACCAGTGTAGAGGCCGAAAGGGCATTCTCAGCAGCCGGCTACATATGCAGTTCTGTGCGAAGCAGGTTGGGAGATAAGACTATAGATAAAATTTGTTTTCTAAGGTCTTACTTTCAGAGAATTCAAAAAAAGAAGTAGTCTCTTATCGTCAGACTTTAAACTGCTTAATTATTAAGGATTAACGAGCGAGAGAAGATTATTTCAAAGTTTTTTTTGTTTGATACAAAAATACTATTGAAAATTAAAATAGTGTTATTATTACGGTCCTTTTTTAAAAGAATGTTAATTAAGTTAATTTTAAAAGAATTTGTGAGACTGATTGCTACTGATTAGGCGTCCTATCATTAAACATAAGCGTAATTAATAAGTGCTTACTTAGAAACATTATCTTAAATGTTATATGAATATAAGGTTATATGTTTGTTATTTAATCTTATGTTGATTATTTTGATCTCAAATTATTAGAAAACCAAAGCAAATTAATATAAGATATCACCAAATGAGTGGAAGATTTCAAAGATTATCGTAAGAAGTACAAATTTATAAAAAAAGTCTTAAAAATGTCGTCTTTTTATATTCGTTCCACGTTTTGCTGGATCCGCGCTGGATCCAGCTGGATTCAGGTCAATCCAGCAAAAATTCCGCTGGATTGAAAACGCCGCTGGATTGCAATCCCTATTTAGAATTAAGTATTATTTACTTATATTTTTTTCCCTTAGTTCTTGCCTGTTTCTAAATAAAACAATTTTTTTGTTCTATTCCCCAGGTCTTGGAATTAAATGCATCTGATGACCGAGGGATAGGCATTGTAAGAGGTCAGATACTTAGCTTTGCATCAACCAGAACAATATTCAAAGCTGGGCCTAAGCTAATTATATTAGATGAAGCAGATGCTATGACTAACGATGCACAGAATGCTCTTAGAAGAAGTAAGTTCAACATTAATTACTCAAGCCCCAAGCGAAAGCTGGCGTTCACACACCTTGTATCTTTCTATTGTGTCTAAAATGAGATTCATAGAATTAATAGCTAAAAAATTCATACTAATATTATAAATGTGAAAATAACTGTGTTGATCTGTCTGTCATACTTTCATGGTTAAACAACAGAACTGATTTTGTTGAGGTTTGCTTGAACTTCAAGGATGGACCTAGGCTACTTTTTAGTTTGATTTTACAAATGCACTAACATTCATGCAGACAAAGTTGCTCGCAGAAGCTAGTATTTTTTATTATTTTTTATTTTTGTGTTTTGCCTGCAGTCTTTTGACTTTAAGGAAATAGGTGGTGGATAGTTCATTGGTGATTGGGGTCTAGACTCTTTAGTCCATTCATTTCTTAATTCCGGTTCTGGAGGATGTGCTGTCTTTTTAGCCGCTTTATTGGGCTATTTGAATTTTAGATTAAAGCACATGCCAGTTGATTGGTGTGATGTTTCGGTTTCTCCAGAAGACACTTTACCTGTCTTTTATTTCCTCATCCACAGTGGGGACCAGCAAGTACTAGTGAACTTCAGCATTTGTGGTATACCATGATGCATTGGCTAGAACTCGAAGTAGTTCTGGACACATTGGATGATGGCCAAATTAGATTTACTGGCTGTGTTACATAAGTATTTGGACAACACAGTATATCAATATTGGCTTAAATTTTATAAATGGGCAGTTTAGTTTTGCATATAAATAAATAATTTTTAATATTAAGGGATATGTTGTTACATATATAATTATGTCTGAGAATGGGTACATGAGTTATTAGTGCTTGTTTATGGAGATTGGCTTGTTTATGGATGACGCGGTCCGTTGCTTCAATGTACTATGCGTTCCAAATAAGAATAGGATCGATTTCCAGGATGTGACGAACTTTGTAGAACCCAGAGATGAGTAAAATGTAAAGACTGGATTCTGATTAAACTTTTTTCTTTCACAGTTCGTAAATAAATTATTTATTTCTTAAATAAACTTAATTTTTTAAATATCTTGCCCCGATTTGACAGCAAATCGTGCCGTCACAACATGGCAATCGATCCTATTCTCATTTGGAACGCATTGTACTACGAACGCCTAACGCGTCGTCCAATTCGTCCATCTCGTCGCGTCTCCGTAAACAAGGACTGACTATGTGTGCAAACAAAATTAATATAGATATGTAACTGGGTAACAGTATCTCTTTCAAATATTTCTACAGCCCTAGCAAGGTATCAGCGCTTGGATCACTTTGTTTGTCTGTTAAGACCCTTTATCTCGGGAACGCGTAGAGGTATCGAGTTGAAATTAAAATCATATTATAATCAAGTTTGCGGTTCCTTAAATCTACATAAAAAAAACAAACTGCCTTCTATGTAAACTGAAAAAGAAATGCCTGTTTATGTCGCATAAAACATATAAATACTCGTATTTCGACACTCAGGAAATTAAAATTAATAGGGTACTTCCCGTTGATCTAGAACCCTGAAATTTTGTATAAAGCAAGGTCTTATAGCACAATCATAGGAATAAATCTGAAAAAAATTGTTGTGACGTCACAAAAAAGAACTTTGGATTCTGAAAAATCATCGAGACTTTATTCGGGAATCGAACTATTTTATATAAATAGTTCGATTGGTTAGTTGGTTTGTACGGAACACTCAGTGTACGAGTCCGACTCACACTTGCCCAGTTTTATTTTTATTTTTTTGATAGGTTTGACCACTATCTCACTTGATGTAATTAAGCTACGATGTGCTCGAGGATAGAGCACGCTTACCTAGAAGTAACTTCTTCACTATTGACTTAAAGATTTCCTGTAGGTATCAGGAAAAGCAAACTCTGGTAGGGTATTATACTCCTTGGCTGTCCACATAATGATTGTGTTTCCTAAATTTTTTGTGCGAATGGGTGGGTGGTTTTCTTAACAATGACACGCTTTATTTTAATTGCTGATTTAGGGCGGCTTGCACGACTTGCTCTTAAAACTAGATTTTGTTAAAGTCGCATTAGTCATAGGCAACAAAAAGTCAAAATTAGATTTTATGCTAAATATTGTAAATAGCTATACCTATTAAGATATTTGTAACCAATCTTTCTAAATATGTTATTTATGCGTTGTTCGTGGTATTAAATCACTACCTTCGCTGCCGTGCAATTTGAACGTATACCTACCTAATAAGTTGCCATGGTTATTTAATGAACACAAACGCTTCGCAAATATCATGGTTAATTTCTCCATAATGTTGACATTCAATTTAAAGAATTTATCGTATTTGACGATGTTGGATAACTTTGAGGTTTTAATTCTAAAAATTCGTTGAAAATTTTAATTGGGCCAATGTTAAGTTATTTACGATGTACAGTGAAGAGGACGTGGTTGAGACCAGAACTATTCAAATAGCTGTACTTGGTGAACCCAAAACTGGAAAGGTGAGTGTTAATTTTCCATAAAATAATATATTTTTAGCAGTTTTTTTATTATGGATAGGCTCGTGTTTGGCCACTATCTCACCTGTCTGATGGTAAGCGATGAGGTGGTCGACGATGGAGCACGCCTGCTTAGAAGTAACCTATTCACTCATAACTTAAAGATCCTAGTTCCTATAATTAATTACACTGCGTTACACGATTTTGGTACCCACGTAAGTGTTAGCTGGAATAAATAGCTAATGAGTCACAGATTAAATGTTCCAAACATATGTGGTATCTATCACGTCTAGTTTTCGAGGTACATGCCAAATTATTTTTTCTATTACCACATTGATGAAAGACCCAAATTTTGAGAAAAAGCTTACTGACATGGAACTTGATGCCTGGTTATCGCTGAAAGCAGTCATTAAAGGGTTTTTAGGGAACCGCAGGGGCGAAAAAGCTAGTTGACGACATGTTAGAAGCATATAAAAAGTTGGGTAGCAGAATTTCGTTAAAAATTCACTTCCTTCATTCTCACTTTTCTTTTTCCCATCTAATCTTGGTGCAGTCAGTGATGAGCAAGGTGAGGGTTCCACCAGAATGTAAAGAAGCTTGAAGAACGATTTCAAGGGCGTTGGGACACAACTATGCTTGGCGATTACTGCTGGCGTTTAAAACGAGAAGATCATTCAAAGCACAAAAGAAAAAGTTAAAGTTTTGCGATCTTTTGTGTTAAAACTTTTTATAATGTTTTTTTTTTGTTTTTTTTTTTTAACCTTAATGATAAAATTAAACTTGGTTAATGTGAAAAAATCTGTTTGATTTAACTAATTTTCTTTAAAATATGTTTTGAAATTTAATTTTTTAGTAAAATTTGGCACATTCTTATGGAAGAAAAATGAGAGGTGATGAATGGAAATTTTGTATGTATTTTTAATAAACTATAAGTATTCATAAGAAAACATGACATTTCAAAGCGGGTACTCAATTTTTTTTTTCATTTGTAACGCAGTGTTATGCATTTCATTTTGTTGTTGCACGTCTTCAGAACAAAATACGAATAGCACTGTAAGGAATTGCATCTTCACGTTATATCCCATGGTAATTATAGACAACATTGGGCAGATTTATACCACTTCTCGGACAGCGTAACGTGGGATAGCCTTCACTTCACTTATACACACACGTCTATCTCATAGATTTAAAGATACAAAATAGTTTCGGATTAATTGGTATTTAATTTAGTAATAGTCCCGAAAACTATATTTAGATCGCGTTTTGGAACAAGGTGGTCCATGTTTAAACTTAGGTACATTTTTATAGAGCTGTCTATGCCATCGCTACTTGGGCGGGAACAGCGTGGCTCCGGTTGGCGGCACGCAGGGCGCCGAAGTAATGGCCGGCCTGTGCATAGGACTGCGCCCCGCCGTACCTCTGCAGCTCTGTGATGTCGCCGGTAACGCGCTGCAGACGCACATGCTCGCTAACTACCTGTATGCATCTGATGTAAGTTATCAAGGTGGTTAAAATAAAATGCGGCCTTATTTCGCAGCCGTAAGTAATCGTATTAACACATGCTTGAACTTGGTTCCACGGACCAAACCCGTCGTACCACGTTCAATTGTGTTTATGACGCTAAAGTATTAAAATCTGTTCTTCTGTTCTAGATAGTTTTGTTTGTCTATGACCTCACGAATCTGCAAAGTTTTGATAAATTGACCGAATGGATTGAGAAAGTGAAAGAGATATTCGAAAATGAACTGACGAAACCCTTGATGGCTCTGTTTGGCAATAAATCTGATTTGGAACACCAGAGGGCTGTAAGACTGTCTTGTGTACAAAAATTTGCATCTCAACATATGTTGGAGAACTTCAAGGGATCAGCAAGGACTGGGGATATGGTAATGAGCTTTGCAAAGTATTTATATAGAACCAACCTCCTTATCCTTGTCATCTTTGTGAACAGTAGTTGAAAATTTTAGTTTACACCGCTAAAACCTGTGTGTGCAAAATATGCAAAAAGTATTTAATTTCGCATCCTTGGCCATTTATTTCGTCTGATGAAACAAATGGAACTTTAAATAATTTCAGGTGAGCAACGCTTTCACGAGCCTAGTAGCTCGCGTGTTGGGTGTGAAGGTGCACCGCCTGCCGCCTGCCATCGTAGACGGCCGCTCTGTGGTGCCCAGGGACCCGGACCAGAACGGTCACGCACTTTCGATGCAGGCGGAACCGACGCAACCGTTGATCATGAATAGGAAAGCTCTGAGGAGAGAACAGCGAAAAGCATCGTCAGCTATTTGTTCCGTACAATAATAAAGTCTGTTACGAAGTAATCGGTTTTTTATTTACATTCTTGCTTGAATGTTGTGTTATGCTTCGATTTTGATGATATTTGTAGTCCTTCCTTGAAGTCCAAGCTTACTGCGTTGGTACCAACGCAAAAAAATTGTAGCTTATATGGTAGATTTATTGGAATAAACCTACTACATAAGCTACTTTTTATTATCTGGCTGCAACTTCGACTTCGCATCTGCAATAACCGGCATTAACGCGAACGAAGCCGCTGACAAAAGCTAGCATGTTCAATTCAATCATCCCTTATTTTTCGTTTCTCAAACCACTTGTTTCAGTTATAGAAAAGTACACAGAAAATGTGAGGTTTTGCATAATATGTAACTACTTGGGCAAAATAATACCGGCGTTGCAATCAAGATGTACGCGATTCCGTTTTGCACCCTTGCAGCAGAGCCAGATAGTGCCGCGGCTGAAGGAGATCGCTACTGCTGAAGGGTACGTCCACTTTTATCGTATGTTTCTTTTATTTTAATCATATTTTCATAAGCAGGCCTTAACTTGGTGTTATTATTTAATTATTACTGCTCTTAAAGAAATCGACATAATGATATCCACCAATCTACATTAGGCCCGCGTCATTGTCTAAGGCCCAGTCCTCTCTTTGAGGAGTGACTGGAGTGGCACCACGGTGTTCTCACCTTCTGCATAACACTGACGATTGTCTGATATGGTAAGTTCAGAAGATCTCTGTCCCGAATTCAGGCGCAAGAAGCGCCCTGGTGTCACCATGCCGTGGACCACCCATCGGACATGGTGGACGTGTGGCTCGCTTTGGTATAGAACCCAGATGTGCCCTAGTTAAGGCATACGGCGGCTGCTGCTCTGGATCAGATACCGTTTCGATACACGAAGCAGAAGCTAGCGAAGGAGGTGGTCGCAAGAATGAGGAAAAATACATCGTCAGGCCGCAGCCGTCGCGACCGATATTTTCTCTGGCTACCATAAGCTTGGCTAGTTCCTACGTCATAAGAAAAAACCCTCCCCCTCTCGAGATTTATGTTTTTAGCTTTTTAGTGACATCCGTTCTATCTTTCTTGTTTTACCCATATCAAGACGTAATTTAGTTAAGCTGATCTTCAATCCCTCTTAACCCAAGTAAAATTTGATTTACAGTGTAAAAATGTCCGAAGACGGTGTAAAAGCTCTGCTGGCTTTATCGGGTGGCGACATGCGGAAGGTGCTGAATACGTTGCAAAGCACGTGGCTGGCGTACCGTGACGTCACCGAAGACAACGTGTACACGTGCGTGGGGCACCCGCTGCGCTCCGACATCAACAACATACTCAACTGGCTACTCAATGAAAACGATTTCGCTGTTTGCTTCAAGAGTATCCTTTTTATTTAGATATGATTTGAAATGAATAAGATTTATAAAAGGTAGTCCCGAAATAGTGAGACGGTAGTATTTAAGAATTTTTTCTAGAAATCATGGGTATGTATAAGGGTCTGTCCACACCACGTTTTTTTAACGCCCGGCGACAGCGCGCTTTTATCTTATTAAAAGTCAACAGACTGCGTCTGACTCGCGTGCGTAACGCGTCTGTATCGCGACAATCGCGCGTCAACGGCGTGTTTAAAAAACGTGGTGTCTCAGGCCCTAAGAATTGTGGTGAAGAGAGATTGACTCTGGTGATTAGATAGATTAATCTATATTTTATTGTTTTCTCCTATACAAACTATACATTTTCTTAATAAAACGTGCATAGATATTCAAGATCTCAAACTAGCAAAAGGTTTGGCACTCGGCGACATATTGACTGAAGTTCATACGATCATACAAAGAGGTAAAAATATTTTCTTTGCTTGTCTATTTACTCTTATAAAATACACAGGATATTTATTTTAATGCTTTATTATAACACTATCATCCAAACATTCTCGTACAGCCAATTTGCTATACATCGGGTTGCTTTGCTTGGTTTTAAGGTTTGTTCAATGTATAATTCGCTTCATCGCTATTGCTAGCCGCCCTGGATCCTATACAAGGATTTGCTATACAGTATACACTCGTACATAGAGATGGTCATCAAAAGGATAGCGTTAAGTGTGAACCACATAGTTGTAAATCAACGTTCCACCAGGGGTGACCTTGCTAGATTCAGTCCATGTAGACAGCAGTTTTAAACCCTTTCAACGCCCTTGATTGGCGAAAGCGTTTTCCCAACCACAGTAACTGATATACGAACGTTTTGGCATGTGGTTTACATCCATGTAGCCTCAATACAAAGCAAGCTCCAACGAAGGTTACCTTTGATTGCAACCGTCCACGATTTAAGGGCTCATTGCAGGGCTTCGGTTCACCTATTTCAAGAAATCTGTGTTTGTGTTAACAAAGTTATGAAAATCCACCTGTTATAAAAATTATTAACTACAGAAAATTTTGCGTTCCAGTGAAACTTCCTCCCGAAGTTTTGATATCGCTGCTCATAAAGATGGCAGACGCCGAGGCGCGCCTGGCTTCGGGCTGTAGCGAACGTATCGAGCTCGCGGCACTCATCGCGGCCTTCCAAGTCGCCCGGGACCAAGTCAAGGTTGATACGACGGACACTTAAGTGCGGTTTGGCACTCTGTGATCATAGAAGCCGGTGTTTCAACCTCAAGTGTGTGTATTCAAACTTAAATAATACAAATATTCAGATGTACCGTTGTTTCTTCAAAACTTAAGAGATGTGAATGTGAATTAAGACGCCAGCATCAAATAATAATTGGGATGTTCCTTAAAAAACGTCAGTATAAATGTCAAGTCAAATCTTTGAAGTTAGACAATAGGTTTTAATTGTAAATTTTTGTAAAATTGAATATATCTTCATGACCTGAAAGTATAAATGTTTATTTTCTACACCACCAGAGCTTCTTAACCGAATTAAATAAAAAGGAAAAGGTATTTACTATATACCTACTATATCAGAATTAGGAAAATAAACAACACATGGTTATATAATAAAATAAATTAGTTTTTATTTCAACGTTAAAGCATCTAATTTTATCCACTAATGTATATTTACAAACTTCTTAAAAATATTTTGATCTTTTTGTAAGAGATCATAGCTATTCGGACCGAGAGCCCTGTGATACGTACTATTGGCATTACTGCATAATTTGGTATCTTGAGTATACTTTTACTTAGAATATAAATGCGGCATTATTTATCTTACAATACGGCTACTATACTGCGTGGTCGCTTATTCATTAAATATTAGACTACTCTTAAAAATATGTTTCTGAACATTTTTTTTGAGAACCTACCTACTAATAAATTAGTCTCAGTTACTGCTCAAAATGCTTTGATTGACTATTACTTAAATGATCGAATAATTTAGTTTCTAAATTAGGGATTTTCTGAATCTCGACGAACATATTTTCAGTACTATAATCTTGCTGATTTTCTGCTTTTTTCAATAGAATTTTATGCTGCGTTTACTAAAAATTATGAAGTGAAACTAAAATTAATGTTCCTGTGTCTACTCATAAGCTGCCTTTCGATTGCAGTTGCGTTAGTCCAAGCTTTCAAGCCAACACAAGTGTGCAATTGGTCTTATTACCACTTCATAATTCGGTTCTAGTTCTATTGAAAACTTTACGCAAAACTGAGCTCGCAAGTAGAGCTAACTTTATAGAGTAAACAATCTCCCAAATACTCATAGATAGTTTTGTTAACATTCTTGTACAATACAGCAGAAAAAATGGCAGTAATGTTCCCAATTAGTTTATAAAAGGTCAGTTTATCCGAAGATATTAGAGACAATACTGTTGAAGGAGTTGGTGAGTGAAGCGAAGATGCCGCTGGGAGGCGCGGGCGGGGAGTAGGGCGCGCGGGGGGGCAGCGCCACCGGCCGGTAGTACGGCCCGCCGTCGATGCGCTGCAATACCGATATACATTATACTTCTTACAAACATATTACAAGTAAAAATTGCTTTGTATGTCTACGTACACTCGTCGAGTAAAATGTTAACGTTAGTTAAACACAGAGGTAGAAGTCCGACATACCTTCTTTGAAAAAGGGGGCATAATCCGACCAGACAGGTGTTGTGTCTGATCTGGGCAACTACTCAATAGTTAATTTCGAGTTGTTGGATATTCTTAACACACGGGGACTTTACCTCGATGTAGAATTCTATAGGTTTTCTTTACTTATGACGCCGTAAAGGAATTACAACTTATAGAATGGTTTTAGTTCCTTTGTGGCGTCACAGGTGTCGCTACACACATCCCTCTCAAATGGGACTTGAATGGCAAATAAAATGTTTAACCTTTCCATGCTCATGCCAAATAACTTATTTGATAACCACATCCAGTGACTATTACTATTATGTACATTTTTAAGTTACTCACCGATCCTTCACCACTTGTAATTTGTTCAGACTAAAAACTATAGGAGTCCAAAAAACAATTAACTTAATAAGGGTATTTATGTACAAGGTTAATAGGTATAATTAATATATTATAATGTAGGGATTTTTCTATGACACACAATATTGTACACACACATTTGTACTTAAGTAATTGGAATAACACTAGATACTAAGCAGGCAACTTTATGATACAATATACTCGTGGATAACAACAGTCTGCTATAAAAAATAAGAGCATTACTTGATTACGTTACCATTAAAAATGGTATAATGGTAAAACAGGTACTTTGCGACAAATAAATTGCATTTTCACGTAGCTTGCACACCAGCGTTGGCTACTTGGGATATACTTGATTTCGGATAATGCAAACACAATCCTTCGTTTTTCCATGTGAAAAGATTTCTCACAGAAAAACAAAAGAATATCTAAACCTCTGTAATACCTCAAAAACCTAAGCGTTGTTGTGCAATCCACAGAAGTCCTAACAAAATATACCTAAGTAATTTTAAGTGAGATTTTTTTCTTTATAAAGAAACCATTTGGGATCAGTCTTCGGGGAACACAATAGAACCATCGTTATAGGGGGTCGACGTAGCTGTGGTACGTGCTGTAGCGAGGGAGGTAGTCTTCACCGTGGCCGTCGGCAGCGCGCCTGCCGCCTTCGGAATGTAACCCTAGGGAGGCATAACAAGTTTTTGTAACCACACCACCATCAGTGAAACGATTAGCAAGCAAGTGAATTAGGTATATTTACAGATCTTGTAGAGTATTTTTTTATAACAGGAAATTGGAAAGCGCCCGCGGTTTATGTACAGTCAGGGACATTGATTGTTAAGCAGATTTTCTTTTTTTTTATATGGCAAGTTGTTTATAACATTACTGCCACTTTCTAGTCTTGAGAGTTGCACGGTAAAGAATTAAGAAAGAAAAGAGGGTAGATAAAAAAAAAGAAAAGGATCAGCCAGGTCATTGGACTGTCAACACTGACAGTTAATTATTTTTTTCGTTAATTTTAAGGTAATTTATCAGACCATTTTGCTTATCAACCAAGTTCCTTGATTTTATATAAGGTACAGTTTTTAAATGCATGTACTCACCTTAGCTGAGTGTAGAGTAACATTCAATAGAGTGGGATGACTTTCTATAACAATGAACTCTACTTCTTGCGGCAGATATCCTTCTGCTGATACCTGTAAGCGGAGACAGACAAATGAATGTGTTACTTTCGGAATCTAATAATTAATTCTTACAACATGACTGACATCTTACATTGATGTACCTACATAATAATTATATAAACAGAAACAGCGAACTGAATCAAAATCATCACTCATCATCAGCCTTTTTAACTTCCCCACTGCTGGGACACAGGCCTCCTCTCTGGGAGAGGAAAAGGGCCGTAATCCACCGTGCGGGCCCAGTGCGGGTTGGTGGATGTCACATGTCTTCGAATTTTTGGTTTTAGGACATGCCCGTTTCCTCATGATGTTTTCCTTCACCGTTTTGAGAGCAGTGGTGATGAAATAAATTACACAAAGTAATGCGCCTGGCTGGGTTTGAACTCGCGACCAACAACTCGTAAGTCGGGGCCGTTACCACTGGGCCACCACTGCTCTCCAACATATACAATAGACATATCTATAATATTACTGCTTTTCAGTCTACAATATAATATAGTGTCTATTACTTAACAGTTGTATTCTGATCTATGATAGAGTGGTAAGTGCCACTTGAAGCTGTTACTACACAACAGCGCACCTGCACTCACAGTGATGTGAATTTTAATGGTACTCAGACTTTTAAGTGTTGCGAAGTGTTACGTGCTAAATTAAAGGGTTTGTAAGCATTACATCCACTTTAAGGGACTATTCCAACTTATTCAGGTCCATTCGCGTTTGCTGAACGATTTTGGTCATACTTAGGTATACAGTTCTGTTTCTATCAGCAGCGTACAGCATCGTAAGAAGAAAAAAAAAGCGTCATAGCGTGTTCTCCGCTGAAACGTGTCTATCCACTGCGTATGGCGCTGAATATGCTGCGAAGACGGTTACGGACGGAAGATTTTAATTAATAGTTGCGGAAAGCAGAACGGATTCGTACGAGTTTTCATACAAAATCGTTGTTTTCTATGGGCATAAGCTGAATGGACCTAAATAAGTGTGAGGAGTCCCTGATTTAGTAACAACGAAAATTTAACTTTGAGCCTTACATCAATCCTGTAGGTTCCGGGCAGCAGTATGCGCCAGAACTCGCCGTACTTGGTGGTGTGGTAGGTGACGTCACGGCCCTTCACCTTGATGCTGGCGCGCTCCACGGGGTTGCCGTTCTCGTCCATCACGAAGCCGTGAGCTCCGCGGTGTGCCTCGGCCAAGTATTTGATGAGGGACTAGGAACAAAAATATCTTTTGTAAGTACTTCGTAATTTATGAAGTCCTCCCAGTCTAGTACCTTATGAATCGTATGAATGGATTGATTATATACAAACATATTATAAAGATACTTGTAAAGATAGACACTGTGCTGGTTTGCTTTTTCATATTTGAATATTTACATTGGATTGATTTTATTCCAAAAGAAATAATACTAATTACGTTGATTTGAAACGACTAACACCCTAAGTAGGTACGCAATGTTGAAAATGCCATAAGAAAAGTTGAAGCTAATTCATAGCTAACTGAAGTCTGGATTTTTTAAACTAAAATACGTTGGAGGATTGAAATATGAGGTTGACATTGAAATTAAATAGACATCTAGGTATGACCGTATGACCAGTACCTGTACCAGTATCTGTAATATATCACACGTTTGCCTTAATCTGGCTACGTTTTAATTGAAGATAAGGTTGAAAACGTTAACATAAGAAAATAATTATGTCTATCTTATCGGCCACGCACGTGCACGTACCTATTTAGCACTCACTTTTCCGACAATGCGCCAACACTACCTGATTCGCGTTTCGCGGATGAAATAGCAGAGTTTAATAAATTAACCAAAGAATCTCGTAATCGATCACTGCCCTACGGCATCTGCTAGGGTTCAAGAGGCCTACGAGTACTGACCCGACCTTGATACTGCTCTGATTTTAGTAACCAGAATACCAGAGTTGGACGAGACATGCCTATTTCAGCACCGGTATAGGTTCTGACTGAGACTGATAACTGGAGAGAAAATATGGTCTCCGGTGAGACCATGTTAGTCCAAAGAGAGGCTGAGCGGAATTGTAAAAGGGCCGCTTGGACAAGGAGGTAAACCTCGCCTACGGTGGTTGTTTGCAAGTCATGGAGAGTCAGATCATGGTTGCTCAGAGAAGGGATTTGGTCCGCCAAACGAGTTTTCTAAGGAAAGATTGTGCTCGATCGCGCCTAAGAACAAAAGTGGTAGTATAGTGGACACAAAAGTACCTATTTGTCCTCTTACTCCAACTAAAGCGGGAGAAGTTGCTTGATGATTTCTCACTCTCAAGAAAGGGAAGCCATGTTTCTGTTGTGCCTAAAAAGGCGTTGCACAGAGGGGATTCCGGGGTAATATTAAAGAGGAGGAGGGTAGGAGGTGACTTTTGCGAGGTAAGAATACTACACTTCTGGCATTTTCTGCTAAACACTAGGCATCTTGGAGTCTACCAAAAAATAGGAAGGACCTACAGCCTACAGGCTACAGGACGTGATGAAAGGTAGCGCTGATCAAATCAGTTTCTATAGTAGGTTCATTTGGGTTTATACCACTATGTGGCATCTTTCTACGTGCTTATTTATAATATTTTGAAATTCTTAGTGACATCATATTGACTGCAAGAACCAACGTTACGATTTAGCACTCTGAGGACTCGCTGTATTTTGGGTCTTAAGCAAGTTTTCCCTAGGTCTTTCTTACTCTTCTTTCATGTTACAATTGTGGCAGAGCAATCTTACGATTAGATAGAGATCTGAATTGATACGATTTATTCGAATTTTCATCACACGAACAGACATTCTATGGGAACTTTGTTTCTTGTAAATAATTACATTAATGATTATATCTTATCTGTATCAGTACTTATTATGATTGATAGTGTCTAAGTACATAGATATATGTATTATAACTCAATTCCGCCAAAGTTATTTTGTTAACTTATTCGAACACACGTTTTTTGTACCTCAAGATGTTCGTCCGTTGGTTATGTTTTATCGCAATTGTTGCTGTTACTGCAAGCAACGTTAATGGTGAAACTAGATCGGCTGTAGCACTCCTAGTATCGGGAAATGTGACGGGGAAAATCGTGTTCACGGAGACATCAGAGGGCCTGAGAGTCACTGGAGCCATTACTGGTTTAGCCCCTGGCCACTACGGGTTTCATGTGCATGAACTTGGCGATACGACTACTTGCGACGCAGCAGGCCCGCATTTTAATCCTGACGACAACACTCACGGCGGCAGGGATCATTCAGTGCGTCACGTTGGCGACCTCGGGAATGTTGTGTTCGTAGGAAATGGCGTTGCGATTGCTAATATATCCTTTGTGGATAGCGTCATTTCGCTTCGAGGACGTAACAATATCTTGGGGCGTACTCTGGTTCTCCACGAACAGAAAGATGACCTAGGGCTGGGAGGAGATCCGACTTCCTTGCTTACTGGTAACGCGGGACCCCGGGTAGCGTGCGGTGTGATTGGAATCCAATCTGGATTTAACTCCGCCGCTTCTACCACTTCGTCGGTGCTTTTGTTTCTTGTAGCTGCTGCTGTTGTATTCAGTTCCGTATCATCATGATATTGAAATAGATATTTTATTAATTATTTGCAGCAAAAAGTGAGCTTTGTAAAAACCTAATGTAAGTGGCTTATACTAAATGTTGTCAAATATTTTATTTTAATTACTGAAATATAAAATAAGTTATGAATCAGCTAGCAAGGTTTTCTTTTACTTATATTCCTAAGAGTATGGGCATTATCATCACTATATCCTAATAAATTGATAATTTATTATTTGCGTAAAATACTATGTATAAGGTGATAATAAAACCCTAAAAATTTCACCTTATGGTTTGTCAAGTTTTTTTTTCTTTATAATGGAACCACTACCATAATATGATGCTATACTATTATTTAATTAGCAATACTTAGTTAAATAACTATCATCATTCAGCAATAAATTTAGATTGATCTCTTTACCTGTTTGTTGTCTTGCCAATACTTGGCCAGCTCATGCGCCGGAGGATACTTGCAGCAAGAGATCTCCAGCGTGATCTCCATACATCCGTGCCACAGGTAGTTGTAATCTTGCATGCCACCTGGAATTGCACATTATTGCTTTTGAATTTGACGTTAATAACAATTAATTTATGCTTTTATGAAATAACAACTTTAACTGTAAATTACCTAATAAATTTATTATCTTTTGTCTTCTGCCTATATACCTATATATATATGTTTTCCTTACATAAAATAAAACAACATTTCATTACCGCTGTTCACGATATACCTACTCAAAAATCTAGGCAGGTATCTAAATCTATACTGAATGGATTTACCTACTTGCGGTTTTCACTAATACATAGTCACTATGTATAATTTACGCTACGGTAGGGAAATATCGATAATTTCGATATTTCTAGCACCCGTACATCGCGTCAAGTCGATAATTTAATAGTATTTTGTAATTAACCCTGAATTTTTAAAGCATAGAAAAGTCGTTTATTCGGTACAGCATAAGGCACAAACTCAATAATCAGGTAACAAGAGATAATTAGGTGACGATACCTGCCAATGGAACACAATGCTACCTGTGAGAGGGTACCAGGCGGCGCCGTTAGTGATGCCCTTCTCGAACCTGGGCGAGCCGGACTTGCAGGAGACGCCGCGCGACATCTTGGCGTGGTTGTTGGAGTACACCAGCGACAGGTGGCGGAACACGTCGTCGTCCGGCGCGATGGACGGCGAGTGCGCGTAGCTCTGGAACACTGCGTTCAGGCCACATGTTGGACGAACACAAACATTATTCATTAAATTGACATTCTATTATCAGGCAAAATTAACGAAATACCTCACCGGAACACAGAACTGATGATCTGCATATTCCTGATTTGCGTGAAAATAAAAGAGAACACATTTCTGTTATTTCTGTCTGTGTCAAGTAAAAAGACTTCAGGTGGCCTATTTATGACATTACGCATATTGTTAAGTCTGAACTTCAAAGCGACACGAGGAAGTTATGAGATAGCAGTCCTACTCAAAAGCATTCATGAGGAAAATTTGCATCATTTGCCCATGAAGCGCAATCATAATCGGTAATGCAATAGTCAAATACCGGCAATTGCGTCTGTGGCCTATTAGTATGTCATGTGAGCGGAAGCGCGTGACGAAACTGACCATTGAACATGGTTAGAGAACAATAATTGACAGTTACTGGCACTGGGCGTGTTGTCGAAGGGGTACGACGCGACGAGCGCTCCGCCGTGCAGTGACCCGGACAGCACGAACTGGATCTTGCTGATCCACTCCTTGATGGCTTCCGTCTCAGGCTGCGGCTGCTTCGTGTTAGCCTTGAAGAAGTCAGGGAAGTTCCTGTTCAAGTCGTAGCGACGAGCGTTGTGCCTGCAAATGCAAATTAAGAAGCGCCACTTGTACAATCAATTGGTGTTAATTTGTCCATCATCAAGATTTATTGAACATCGAAAACACGCATAGATATGTTGTAATACGGCATTGAAAACAGTTGTACACTGTTCAGAAAATCACTGATCTAGTTTTACGAAATATTTTATTGCTCTTTCATTGAAGTTGTATCCATGCTAGTGAATATGTAGGTTACTCGTTCAATGTATTGTTCAGTTATTTATCTATTTTTCCTATAACGTTATTTACGTTATGATGACGATCAGTGGCGTAACTATATCACCTGAGAGGGGCCCGTGGCAAGTTTATTGAATGGGGCTCCAAAAAAAACATCTCATTGTGTTTCAAATTTACCTAATAAATTTTGTACTTTTGGGTTACTTGTTCTGAGCTCATGTCTTCTTAGACTGGGGCCCCGTCATACCGGGGGTCCGTGGCATTTTGCCAGACTTGCCACCTTATAGTTACGCCACTAATGACGATTAAGTATTACGGGTTAGCAATGATGTTAGTGATAATAGTACTTATTTCAAATAATAATGTAATGGTGTTTATTTCCCTTACCTGCCATACGTGTTGTCACACTGTCCCTCTTTCGAGATGGCGAAACCGTCTGGATTCATGGAGGGCATCAAATGGATCCTAGTGTTGTCTAGTAACCATTTTATGTAGGGATCGGTATCATATGACGTCACGAGGTGCTGGAAATATTTAAAATACGTATAATTTTCCATATGTTTCCTTCAAATTCTTGTAAGAACAGTCATAAGGTCAAATTGACATATTGTATTCTAGCAGAATTTTGATGTTTTTCTTTTGAAGCATTGTCATTTGAAAAATACTTACACCCGTATTCACAAACAATACTCAAACGACCCTTGACTAAGCAAACGCACAGTGTTGAAATAGAGCTCTGTGATTGGTTCGTTTGTGTTGCGTAGTTCACAAACCCTGCCCTGTGCGCTCGCGAGCACTGTGAGACCGCATGGTAACGTTTGTGAATACGGGTGTTAGTGTCTCTTTAATGCTTATACTTAGGTAGATATCATAGAATGATCTACTAAGACATAAATTATAATAAGATAATTATAAATTAGCTTCTACGTCCAATTATGATCTTACTAGAAAACGAGATAGTGTCGTATTTAAAAGTAAAACATTTCTCTTGTATCTACAATGTAGAGCTAAGTATGAATGTAAACAGGTAGTTGCTGATTATGACAAGGAAGTGGTCGTTGGCGCTAAGCACCGGTTGTGGCAACTAACTTGAATGAGGTGCAGAAGTAGCTCGCGCCCGACGGCTTCGTTTCCGTGAATGTTGCCCACGTACTTGACGTCGGGCTTGCCGATCATGTGCTCGTACGGCGACGCTGACACCACCATCACCCAGAGATCTCGACCTGCGAACAGAACAAACTACGCTGAGGAAGATTCTTTACCAAAAATGCAAATGCATAAAAGTAAGGATGATGAAATAAGATGAAATGGAAATGGAATGCCTTGTAAAAAACCAGATGAATCGGCGATGGATCATAATGACAGGATGCATGCACCAAAGCTGTCTACTAAATCATAATCGTGCGCGATCGATCTTGAACGTTACTGCCATACCGTCTCCGTTCCCAGAAAGAATGTTAGTCGAATCAAAATAAATCTAAACGTAAGACGGTTCTAAAATAAATTGCTTGTAATATAAATAATTGCAGACTCTTTGTAGGTATTACAAGCTAGTTTTTATTTTAACAGTAATTCGCAAACTAAGTATCTGCATAGAAAATGCTACTAATAAAATTACAAAGAGAAAAGATTTATGTTTAGGTTTGTAAGGAATAAAAAACGCAAAATATACTGGGCAAATTTTAATATTATACATTTTGATACAAGTGCCGAAAGATTGTCATTGCGATCGAGGCACGAGAATTCGCACGAGCCGTAGGCGAGTGTGTTATGGAGCCGAGGGCTGCAGTAACAAATTCGCACGTGTATCAAACGGCGTTTTTCAATACGCTTACGAACAAATTCTTACTTTGAAAATACTTTTTCAATACACTTGCTCGAAAACTGCCTCTTATCGCACTCCTATTAGGTTCAATATAGCATGTATATCACCCAAGTGCTTTTTTGAGTTTATCATAACAAGGGCTTTTTTATTCCTTCCTTATCGTCACGGTCACGGGTGATTATTTTGTTTTACTTAGTTTATCGAATCAGGCGCGAGGTGTCCCCCAGAGTCGCTGGACGACCCCACGAAATTAGAAACAGACCAGAGCAGATTTGAATGCTATACCTACTTATATATTTCTACTGTATGTTTGAGATACGATTAAACATTTTTCAATACACTTACTCGAAAACTGCCTCTTATCGCACTCCTATTAGGTTCAATATAGCATGTATATCACCCAAGTGCTTTTTTGTGTTTATCACAACAAGGGCTTTTTTATTCCTTCCTTATAGTCACGGTCAAAGGTGATTATTTTGTTTTACTTAGTTTATCGAATCAGGCGCGAGGCGTCCCCCAGATTCGCTGGACGACGCCCACGAAATTAGAAACTGACCAGAGCAGATTTGAATGCTATACTTATATATTTCTTATATTTCTACTGATAGATACGATTAATTTTTTTTTTCTTTCTTTCTTTATTTCACAAGTCGTAAGTGTATTGAAAAACGTCGTTTGACACACGTGCAGATTTGTCATTGCAGCCCTCGGCTCCATAACACACTCGCCTACGGCTCGTGCGAATTTCGCCTCGGTCGCAATGACAAACTTCCTGCACTTGTATCAAAATGTACTATTTTCTTTCTTTCTTTATTTCACAAGTCGTAAGTGTATTGAAAAACGTCGTTTGACACACGTGCAGATTTGTCATTGCAGCCCTCGGCTCCATAACACACTCGCCTACGGCTCGTGTGAATTTCGCCTCGGTCGCAATGACAAACTTCCTGCACTTGTATCAAAATGTATTATTTTTTTTGTTAATTTCTTACTGAAGAAAATTTTACAATGTTGCCGTATATTTTAGTTTTGATTTAGATTGCAGCAGATTATGGTCCCTAAAGCAGAATATCTGGCGGCGACGTCTAAAAAATTCTCTTCTAACTTACATTCAACATTTTTTTTACCACTAACACCAATAAATAAATTAATAACTTACTAAATTATGAAGCTCATGAGTTTGTCTGAATGAACGCGCTAATCTCAGGTAATAGTTAGGTTCGGTTCGGTTCGAATTGAAAAAATATTTTAGAGTGGAATAGCGTATTTTTTGACAAACTTTATAATATGCTATTTAACATTACCTACGCAATAACCCACGGAAGCGGAAGATGCCGGCGAAATCCCGAGGAACACCTAGTTTGTTCATAAAACCAAAAATGCACTATCGTCTTTCCTTTAGAGCTAAAGTTTTAAGATGCATTTCTGTCTTGACGAACTCGCTGGTTAGGTACTTACGTAATAAACTTAATATTTTATTGAATATCTAATCCTAAATATTTTGCATCCATTTGATGTTACAAGAAACACACTTCACAGTCTACACATTATTAGACTATACCTACTATAGATACCTTATTTTTTTTTTTAATTCTGAATTTGATTAAAAAAAAATACAAATACAACAAAATACTAGAAATTAATTACAATATACATAATTATGTAGTAAATTAAATATAACGTTTAATGTCTTTGTTTCAAAATTTTATTAAAATGGCTTTCTTGATGCCAAATACTTTTGCGCGGTACGTACTTACTAGGTAAGGTAGGTAGGTACCCTAATGTACGTATATACATGTACTATGGAAAATTTGCTTACCTTGCACAGATTTCCCGACTGAGTAGAGTGCAGTCAGGGCCGGATACTTAGCAGACACAGACCGCAAGTACCTGGTCATTTGATCGTGGTCGTGGTACCGGAACTCCAAGTCGGGGCCATTCTCCCTGGACTCGACTTCGCCTAAGTTGGTTGATACTTCATCTGTATAATAATATGATGAAACTCAAGTTAGGCACTTAGTAACCGGTGTCATTAAACGAGATGAACAACAGGAAAAAATCTGTGATGTTGGAAAAACCTCAATCTTTTAGATAGAGACATCTTCGAAAGAAATAAGATTAAAACCTAATTTATCCTTGAGTTGGCCGGTTTATACGTGCCTGACTATATTTAGAAACTCAATTGAATTGAGTTAGCATCGATCATCCAAAACTGAGATAAGGGCAGATAGACTAAGTACTAAATGTTGAGTCCGTCCCGAGTAAGCTTGCCAGATGTCGGGCTTTAGCCGGACATGTTTGGCTTTTTGCGGTCGCGTCCGGCCAAATATGTATGTGTTCGGCCTGTCCGGATTTTGTCAGGCTTTTTGTCAGAGTGGCGATTCGTACAACGATGGGCGGACGAGCGCCCGACCCGAGCGGACAGGGGCGAGTGGAGAGCAAACTGTCTTCCAGTCCAGCCCGCGCATCGCACACTTCGATCTCATCCTCACTTTACATCACTTAGGTATAAATACTTTTTTCAACAGCCCAGCTGTAAGAACATTATGTTTGACAATAAAAAAACATGTCCGGCTTTCAGGGCAAAATGCCCTGCCTTATATAGTGCGCAGTCCGGCCTTTGCATTTTATGTCCTGGCAATCCTAGTCCCGAGTGCCAATTGATTTAATACTTGTAGAGAAACTTATAAAAATCTAGGATAAGAGGAAATGATTGAGTTAACTGTACCTGGATTATACGTTGGATTTGAGAGTGACTGCGAACGCGTCGCCCCCAGAAAGGTCAGCAAAAGGAAAATGCGAGCTAAAATCGCTTTCGCACTTCCAGCCATCTGCAACACAATAATATCATAAATAGATGACATCATCGATTTTCCTTGTCAGTACGCTGATTGGATTCATCACACACAATTTAATCATGAGATATTCATGGGTTTATTAAAAAAGTCGATGTTAATTAAATATTATAAATATTTATGGCTAACGAGTGCGCTCTATACTCAAGATATTTAATTCTTTGTCTATTACAGAAAAAAACCTATGCTTTATAGAGTAGTATAATTACAACACAAAATGCGGGTTTTAAAATAGAAAGTGGTTGAATTCTAAATAATAAACACAAAAGCTCTTTTGAGGACTCTGATCGCGATTGTAATTAACGTGGTCAAACACGGGGCCAACGTGACTAAAAAGTTGATTACCAACTCAAAATAAGCTTGGCAAGTGCGAGTCGAACTCGAGCATTTAGGGTCGGGTTCCGTACAAACCTACAACATGAAAACAATTCAATTCCTGAATGGAGTCTTGTTGTTTTAAGATTTTTTCAAATCGCAAAAAAAGGTTTTTTTGGGGGACTCTACCAAAAATTTCCAATTTTCAGATTTTTTACTGTATTTGTGCTACGAGACTTTGCTTTGTGCCAAATATTAGGATTCTAGGTCAACGGGAAGTGTGTATGAATATTCATATTCATTTAAAGGTCCGACACGTATGTTTATTTGCTTCTTAAACATCCGTTTTTTACAGCTTCAAGGGACCGCTGACTTGAGTATATGGTTTTAATCTTAACTCTAAACCTCCACACATTCCTCCTCATAAAGGGTTTTGGTAGACAGTCAGACGGACAACAAAATAATCCTATAGAGTTCTGTTTTTTCCTTTTGAGGTGCGGAATGCAAAAAGAGAAACTATAACAAAGAAAAATAAAATAGAACTCTTTGATATGCTGCAATAATTTTGACCTCTGCAGGTCGAAATCAGCCTTGTTCGAGCTAAACACTAGAATTTCTTGTCGATTCAATTCGTGAACCGCATCGTACACACTGTGCTGTGTTGTGATGGGTAGTAGAGCTTTCTTTTGAATATTATTATAGTAATGTTTGGGCGAGCGCACCAGTTATGCGGCGTAACCGGTCGCTGGTTCAAGGTCACTGGGTTAGTAGACCGACCATAAACACAGCAGGCAATCGCATCTTTTGATTTAGTTAAGTCGAGTAGATAAAGAACGAGCTATTAAAGTATCTCATATAAAACCTTTAACCACACAAAAGGACCTACTTTTAATAACTAGCAAAATCAATCAAAAGAAGATATCTAGGTACTTCTGACCACGTGATTTTGGGCAGTCTTTATTTCTTATTAAAGTCATAGGTAATTAAATCGCTGCACAGCAATAATAGGGATAGAGCAGCAAATCGTAATTCGGGTTTACTAGCTTTTGCCCGCGGCTTCGCTTCCATTAATTGATTAAGTAGGTAGTACTAGGTACTCTACTCCACGCTACCCTACTCTACCCTATTTTTCATAACGTTCGACGTTCTCTTGACAATAACAAACACAACAAAAAAGAATTAATTTAGCGAAATCGTTTCAGCTGTTGTCGAGATTTGCGCTTAGCAATACATTCAGTGATTCATTTTTATAGTTTCTTTTTGATGTTTTTTTTTTTATATTGGTTTGCATATTAAGTAATTCTAGATATAGCTATATTCAATGATGATTGTTCAACTGGCAATTTGGCGATGACAGTCTTTGTAGCTGGTGTAACAATGCTACTTGCTTGAGTCATCTTTTTATGCCTGTGGGTACCAAACATAAAGAAAATAACGGGGGCTAAGAACATGCTATCCGTACCGAGGTGCCCTAAGTCTTTAAACTTGCTACCTACATTATATTTTTTGCAGATAGAATCAACCGGTTTAGTAAGTATTTTTACGTGTCTTTATCTCATAATCATATTCTAATTAAATGTTTATTTATGAAGTCTGAAGCAGACTACTTTTAGAAGTGTGTTGTGAATTGTGTGACATTTCGACAGTGTGTTTACTATTTAGCTTAATCCATTAATAAGAGGGCACCATGTCTAGGGTTGCCATCCCTAAAATTTGGAAAACAGGACAAGACGCGTGAAATCCCCGGATTTTAGAGTCCAAAAGCCGGACATGTACTTTTGATACGCTCACGATAATAAAATATGTAAAAATTAAAAAAAAAAATGCTTCTTATATATTAAACAACAAAACAGAACATTTTTAAAGTTTAGACCTACAGCAATGTATGTTACATTATTAAAATTTTAAAACAAAATAATCAATCATATACTCATTTTCATCAACTTAAAGCTTTGATCAACAACAACGGTGAATATACTTGGTTCGTCGGTTGATCGTGGTGTGCGAGCATAATGCGTGTCTCGCGGGCGGCCCAATTTTTTAATATATATTTTTTTTTAAACACAGTCTACAAATGAAACCTTTCCCGGACGCTCCCCGGATGCCCTCTAAACTAGGACAAATCCGGGGAAACCCGGACGGATGGCAACCCTAACCAAGTCACAAGTGCTGGATAATGAGTCAGTCCACACCCTCATATACCTACCACACCAGGTAAAATATCCATTAAGGTACTTTAATGTTAAAATCATTTAAGCTACCATTTTATAATATACCGGCTATGTTCCGCAGGTTATTTATAATTTACCCGTCCGTTTTCTTACTTCGTTTTTGCTTAGCATTCTGCTTGACTTTACTCAGCTTCTAAGAATCATGATGTTAAATCGCTTATTTAGTAATTATACTAAATAGGCAATTTACAATACGAGTATAAGGATGTATTAGAAATATTGAATCCAAATTACAAAAGAAACAACTGCACAACAATGCATGATTTTGAAATTGATATAAGTATAAAAATCCATTCCAGTAATACGATTACTCATTATACGAGTGTAAAAAAAAAATAAGTTATTAATGTTATTAATTTATCGGCCTAGTTATAACGCCGGGATCTACTCTATTTTTGTATTAGGTATGCAGTCCCTGTATATCTTACCCGCCCTGTGAAGCGCGGGGCTAGGGCGGGCGGCGCGCTTTTGACGACTATCTTTGTGAGAGATGTAAGAGGAAGACTGCATCTTAAATCTTACAAATAAATGAGGTACAAACTGTTTTGATTAATATTAGTACATCAGGTTTATTTTTATTTTTGGTGTGCAATAAAGAATATATCTATCTATCTATCTAGTACCTGCCGACAAACCAAACAGTACCAATAAAAGATTGAATTTATATAACCGTATTTAGACTAACTCTACATTATGATTTTAATTAATGCTACTCTAGTCTCCATACACTTACGTTTTACACAAATAATTACAGCAACACATTATGTCTCATGTTATATAATGTACCTAATTACACCGTAAGGATATAATAATGTAAGTACCTATTTGTCTAATGGGGTTCTCTTGGCACATTAATTAAGTAACCGAAGTATGATTATCAAATAACAAGTTTTTCATGAAAATATTTTTTTCATAGCAAGCTTTTGTAGCATGGTATATATCTACATATTTAAAACTCGTCAAGACGAATCACACGAGCGGAAAATCGATGGAGTTGTGTCGTTTAATTACATACTTACAGAGTTTCTATGGCCACCTTTCGGTTTCATCATTAGGTCTAATCCACGATATAATAATTTTGCATTGTCATTTGATTGACACTTGCATGCAAAATTTCAGCTCAATCGTTAATCGGGAAGTAGATCGAATTTAATTTACAATCACAAACATCGGGACAGGTGAAACCTATGGGTGAAACTAAATAAAAGCTTGTGAAAAAGCTAAATTTACAAAAGAAATATCACTGAAAGAAAAATAAAAACAGTAGAAGTACTTAACCTTTCGAGTACCTTAATTAGAGACATAATAGAAAGGCAATAGGTGAGCGAATGCCAGTTCAAGAGTTAGACTTTAACAGAATTAATTAATTTATTTAATTGAACTAAAATTGTAAGAAGTTGAGATTACTTCAATACTTTTACTCCCCCCACCACCTAAAGCAAAATATCTGCCAATGTTAAGCGATATTGCGTCTCTTTTGGTATTTGACAACTTTCTTTTATTTACTTACTGGAAGCGTGACATGTGTTACTACTCGGTATTTTGTATTAGTCATGTCAAGCCACGGTCACATCATGTCCGCCCGTCCCCCGCGGAGTAGGTCATCATTGTATGGCCATAACATCACGTACCATATCGCCTGGTTTTATTTGCACGACAGAATCCAGAAACACTGGTTGTCAAACATTGTTTTACAGTTTAACACGTATATGTATACGTACCTATCTTAAGATCTCTACGTTCAAGCGATTCTCGTATAGTGTGTTTATTGTTATGAGCTAAAATGTAGATAAAATACGAATTCTTTATTATTACACCATAATTATGTTGCAGAACATGTATAATTTATTTCGATTGTTTTAATAGGGTGGCATGCATTCTAGGCGCAATTTTGCGCAATGCCACTTCTTCAAGCCACAATTGAACTACAAAAAGCCTCTTGTAAAACTAGTAAAAGTAAACATTCATCACCCACTTCGACAAGCAACGATGATTGCTTTTTATTAATAAATCTACAAACACGCACAGTTAGGTACAGTCTGCTAGAGAAATCGCACTTTGTAATTTAATCAACAAGTAATTATACACAGGCATTAAGAAAATTAACACTATTCGTGAGAAGTTAGATATGACTATTAATTTAATCATTTATGTGTAGTTGACTTAGTAATGGCTTGCAGACCTCTTCGATTAATCCCATCAGATTTCGAGGTGCCGTCGCAACTTGAGTTAAGAAAAAGAATTTTTAAACTTTTCATCTAGGTACTCTTTGCTGTAAGATTGTGGGTAACTGCAACAACATGGCTAAACTAAACTGTTACTGAAACGGTTTAGCGAGGCTGAGATACTCTCAAAAAATTTGTCAATAACCTTAAGCCGTCACGATAAACATGATAAAATATAGGTATGCATTAACAGTGTGGATGAATTTTTATTTTATCGTTCCCATATTAAATCTGTTATAAATGTTGAAACTATCTATCTCAATCAGCATGTTCAGCGTAGTGATAAAGATAAAATACTCACGAGATCTTCGACGAACTGTGAGATTTACCGAGATAGCGTGCAACCTGTTCAAGCAATCTCAGTATTATCTCCGAGTATTATCTCAGCTACTTTAATGCTCTAAGTAAACGTAAATACAACCAGTTGTCGCTAACACCTAATGTATTTAATGCTTCAATATGTTTACAAATACGCAAAAAAAAAAGAAATTAAATGTAGTAAGAGATAAGTAATTTTTGTTTTTCATAGTGGCAGTGTTTTAACTGGCATTACTTACACGATACGTAGGTAGGTAAGGACTAAGGTGCTGTACTTAGCTCATTAAGCAAGATGTGAAGTCGGAACTGTAGTAGTGTACTAATTAAGAGAGGCCAACACGATGTTAGATGAAGAGGCAACGCGAAAACAAAGAGATAAAACATGACAACTCGGCTAGCATTCGGTAATTCCGTGATTTAGTCGAATATTTCACAAAACTTGTTCTAGGAATCATTCTTAAACCTTTAAAAGTTTTTGACATTCAGATTAAATGTGCAAGGCTTCTATAGACGTATTTCTTATATTTTCAATACCTATATGAATCTTTTATAAAAGGCCACGCAATTCAAAACTATTTTTATAAGTCTTTGCAGGATTAGTTTTACACAAACCTATGTTTTGATTTTTATAGAAGCATAGATAATATCCACAAGATACCTATCTGTGTGTGAAAAATACGATCTATCTGGATAAAAATGTCTAATAACATCATAATCACCTATATCACATCATAATCGCGGTTGCATGAATATGTACCTTGGGTTGGCCGCTCTTAGCGAGATTGCTTTAAATTCTACGTCTACGGCATTGTTCTGATTCTATATTATTTTCTATCTGTGCATTACATGGTCTTATGTCTTTGTTCGACACTCATGTGTGCTTATGTCAACAGTTTTCGTCAGCTTTCCTTCCGTTGTTGGCATCGGCACATTAACCCTGTTGTCATAGTCCCGCTAAATGAAAGAAAAAACTTTCGTTTTCAAAAGACCGTAATATCTTAAGTTGTTGTTTTCCATGTTATATTATTTAATTTATTATTTGTTAGGACTACTTACTTTGAAACATTTTACCAGCTAAGCTAGATCCTCTAACCCGATACTAGGATTTAAGTTATAAGTTATACTGCCCAGTTAAACACTCTACAAGCTTAATTACTTTGCCCCAGTTAAAGTCAGATAAATATGTTTCTAGTAAGTTTATTGATATTTTTGCATGCCTACTGTTTTAATTATGCATATTGCTTAAATAATTTTGCTACAAGACTTCCTTGCGGTACTTTGTCCCACATAATAAACCGGGTCGATTTTTAGGAATAAACCATAATATGTATGTTATGTTATGAGTATCACAGTCGTAGAGCTAATTAATTAAATGTCTTAATTCATGTCACTGCAAGAATTTTTAAAATGTGAAACTTGGTTGATGCACCTTGCATCGTCAATCAACAAACAATGCAGCACACTTTTTTGTTAAGCATGTGAAAGTTTGAATCTAGTTCGATTTCAATGGGGATGCCTTATGAGAATCTTGATAAGAATAATAATCGATTTACATTTAAACAAGTTAGCTATTAATTGTTCAACTCACACTTGACTAAAGCAAACTATAGCACTGCAGCCACTTGGATCACTGACTCGATGCCAGTATCTAGGATTTTACTATTTAGATCCATACGAACGCGACGCTATTAATGTATTATTAACTACAAATCAACTTGTTTTTATAAACATCATCTAATTAAAAATAAAGATTGTATGTCCATACTTTGTCAAATTAACCGGTTCTTGCAAACCAATCTACTTCCTTAATTTTTTCTTAGTTTAAAAAATATAACTCAGAA
This sequence comes from Mythimna loreyi, assembly GCA_029852875.1. Lineage (NCBI taxonomy): Eukaryota > Metazoa > Arthropoda > Insecta > Lepidoptera > Noctuidae > Mythimna > Mythimna loreyi. The sequence continues at coordinate 14,979,885 of CM056792.1, forward strand.
AAATTTCTTAATGTTGTAGATTAGTTCTTACTGAAGTTTCAGTAATTCACAATTAATTAAACTTTGTAGAATGTTGACATATAAGCGCATCGATTCTATTAATTAATTAAAAACACATACCTTGTACACACTGCGTTGATGTTCTATGTTTGCTATCTGGATGTCATTTATTTGGTTTGGTTCTTGACACACGGTAACTTAGTACTCGCGGAAAACAGTATGTAATGCAGAGAGGTCACGTCCCAGTGCTAGCAGACGAGCGGACTCCGCTCGACTGGCACGGCTGGCAGCCGTTGGTGGGTTGGTGCTCACCGTGTCACGCCGTCATCTGCGTCATCCAACACGACACACAACCGGAAAGTGCTTTCTCTCACAACAAAGTTTGTAAAACTGCTTCTAATTCCCCGCAATAAGGTCTAATTCGTGTTCGTGGGAATCGCCAATGTGTTCAGCACGAGTAGAAGTTGTACTTTCCACTCTAGTGGTCACAGTATAGAAGCGAGTTTATAAAAGTTAGTTGGTCTCTCGGTGACGTAGACTTACTATTCCCAACTCTCGTCTCATCTGGCACTTTTCCCGCGTTTAGAATTTCTATACTACCCGATATTTAATATGCATTACTAAGCGAGAAAATTCCTAAAGAAATTCAATATTATGTACTTACCTATGTAATTATAACTAAGTAACATTCTAAGACTGTAGAAGGTTATGAAGCTTACGGTCGAGTTCAACAGCCTCTGGATATTTAATGTCCTTTAATTATAGTATACGTGCATACTGCAGCAGGCACAGCGAACGCTGTAATGTCGTATGCGCCCTAGCCATCTGAAGAGGCTACAAAGGATGATGAAGCTAAAGAGATTTAAAACAAAACTCACCTAGAGGTATTTACTGGGAAGTAGTACCTATCAATTAACCTAAACCTCATTTGTATTTTTAATTGTCTAGCTTAAATTACAATACGCAATAGATAACCTGTGAATGGATTTGAATTGGTTTTTAAATTTCAATAATTAGTTGACGACCTAGATTCGTTACTTCTAAGTTTAGTTATCGACTTTAAGAGGACTATTAATAGGTAACCCAAACGAAAATAAGTTTAGTCTACTGACGTCAACTCGACTACATGTTAGACTTTTCTCAAATATTAGCCTTTTGGGAAATTATAGGATAGGCTCTTGGAGATCCGATCCCAACACGGCCATGACCTTTCAAATGATAAATTGATTCCTTTTCTAAATGTAGACCGTAGTTACCGATGTCTATAGATAAATCTTTTTAGGCGAGGTCGGAGTTATCATGTTAAGACGTTATTTTTATATATCTATCACTTCTTTTCCAAAAACAAGAAATCACTGGAACTGTTTGGAACAAGTATTTTCTTAATCTTCATGTATTGGTATCGTTAAATGGATATCAGTAACAAATTTATTTTTTATTAGAATGTTGTATCAAAGTCAGAAGCAATACGAATGAGAGGTGTTGCATTTGGGCAAGAAAATGGGCCACCTAGGTCAAGATACCTAAGTTGTTCGCGTCTCGTGTCGTATTCTTCATTAGATACTAAGTCTTGTAAAGTTCCTAGTTCCTGTTGGATTAGCTACTTGTTGATGGTGTCTCGCCATCTGTGTCGGTTCTTGACTTCAGGTAAAGCGACGTGCAATTTAATTAATCAATGATTATAACCCCGAAAGTTATTAAATGTTTTCTTTAATAAAAAAGTCCTCTGAACACAAAAAACTTTTAGAAAAAATATGTATAAGTAGGTAAGTATAGACTTACCTACTTATATTTTTTCTAAAAGTTTTTTTTTGTTTTTTATTATAAGTCTGACTGGGGGCCCTTTTAGTTCCATAGGGCTGCTGCCTATTTAGCTTTTAAGTAGATCCGGCTATGGATACTGTTTAACTGTGGCAGGACTGTAGGAAGCTCCTTTGCTTATAATTCTGTACGTAATCGGCGGTAAAGGAGTTGCTATGAGTTATTTACAAGTTAATTGTTGAATTAACTTGTAAATAACTCATAGCAACTCCGTTAGTAAATTCTCCGTCGTTAGTAAATTTACTAACTCGTATCTTAAATTTTAGATGTGACTGCAATGCATTAATTTAACCTTTGAAAGGTTTATTTCTTAATTTTTAGTACCGTGTATTCGACTAGATTACTTTGTTTTCACTTAAACTGGGCAAAAAAAATTGCCATACATAGTATAGCATTTTTTTTATTCTATGGGAAATGATCAACTCTTGTGAGAGTGTTAGATATTGACTGACTGTTGCTGTTGCCTTTTACCTTCTAGGGCCGCGATAACTCCAGCAACATTGGCTGGATATATTTTACAGACTCCGTAACCAAATTGGGATAATTCGTAAGGTTAGGTACTACTGAGTAATGAAAGAGGTTTCAACGTTTCGAAATTGGAAATTCCAACTTCTAATTGATTTTGCACCTTTGATTCTGACAAAGTTTAATTGGAGGTCGATATTGTGAAATTGAAAGGCGTCGCATCCGTTATTGCACTTATTACCTACCATCCTGCTATTGCAAACTGCCAATATAATGACCCTTTTTAAGGTTTATACTTTACTAGCGACCCGCCCCAGCTTCGCACGGTTGCAATATTCATATTATGCATATATTATACATTATAAAACTTCCTCTTGAATCACTATCTATTAAAAAACCGCATTAAAATCCGTTGCGTAGTTTTAAAGATTTAAGCATACATAGGGATAGGGACAGGTGGCTTTGTTTTATGCTATGTTATGATACGTAACATATACGCTGTTTTAGATAAATAGAGTTAATTTTTTTTTATAAAAATTAAAAACATATCATGTACCATAAATAAAAAGTACCATAGTTAGTTACTATTTCTTTTTGCCAAGGTAAGAAACTGATTAAAACTAACAAGAAATGTTTGTGAAATGAATGGGGGAAAAACTCGTGGACCCGTTGGGAATTGATGTAGGAACATTTCAAAACGCGATTTTTGTCTTTCTCTCATTTCCTACCGAGTGGAAATGAGGGACAATAGAATCATGGGCCTATTTGGGAAACTCCCTCTCTCCGTTCCTCCTGTTGATTACTCTTTCACTTCTTGTATTTGGCATGTTGTGAGTTCGCACTTGATTTATAATTCCAGTGTTTTATTTGACGCTTCGTGCTTCCTGCTTTCGTGTCTGTTTCTCTTTCCGATTCCTACTCCAAAACTTCCGCTTCTGAATTCAGTTCCGATCATTGATTAGTACATTGTTATGCGAGGGATGAAAGTTAGTTATTTAGTCCCGAGAAATTTCTTGGCGACCGAGAGAGAGCGAGGTCGCTAATAGTTCGAGGGACTAAATAACTCTTGAACCCGAGGTAAACACTGTGCTTTTCATTACGAATACGAGGAAAATAAAAATAATAAAAACCTGAGTCGTCGTCAAAGGTCTTCGTATGTTTTTAGGTAGGTATATTTCTTTTGATTTAGGCGGTAAGCGGTTTTCTCTTCTTAAGAATCTTGCGTTAAATTTATAACTGAAGCTGATAAACTTATCGTGTTGATACAAATTTCTTATAACAGAGATTTAGCAAAATGTAAACAAAACATTACACCTCGAAAAAAAAATCAAGAAAGACCAAATCGGCCACAGATTATAGAGAGACCCGCCATTTTTTTTTCAGTGGTCGTCTGGCTATGTAGTCAATATTTTTGCATTTTAACATTGTAAAGATGGGTCAGGTCAACATTTTTCTCAAATATAATATTAGTTTTAATGAAATAGTTGAAAGTAAATTAAAATAAAGTCATACTACTACTTTCCGCCTCGCTGCTTCTCTACGTCTAGGCGCTCCTTGTTGTTCTCCTCATCGCTGCCACTGTGGCGAAGTTGTCAACAGCCTCGGGCACCACGGTCTGTCATGCAGCCGAAGTGCGGGTCGCATAGCTCGGCATGCGAATATCAACGACATCATCCGACGTGCTCTTGTTTCCGTCGGCGTTCCAGCTGTATTGGAACCTCATGGCCTGGTACGCGACGATGGCAAGAGACCGGACGGTATGTCTTTATTTCCTTGGAAGATGGGTAGGCCTTTAGTGTGGGATGCAACTTGTGTCGATACTCTCGCGCCATCTCATCTTCCTAGCTCATCATGCTGTGCCGGTGCTGCCGCTGCGGCTGCGGAGAACCTCAAGCGGCGGAAATATACTAATCTTGTTGGTAGTTATATTTTCGAGCCGTTTGGGGTTGAAACTCTCGGATCGTGGGGTCCGAGTGCCCACAAGTTGTTTAATGAACTTTCTAAACGACTTGTTGACACTTCGCGTGACCCAAGGGCTGGCTTTTACCTTGGGCAAAGAATAAGCATTGCCATACAGCGTGGCAATGCGGCCAGCCTTTTGGGCACTTTACCGGTCGACAGCGATGCGGAAGAGTTTTTTGACGCTTTATTAGATTAGGTATTTTTAGTTAAGTTAATTAGGGTTATGTAGTTTTAAGGTTAGATATCTAATTATTTGTACAGTTTACTAAATAAATTAAATAAAGTCATTAAAAAAGTATTCTTAAATTATTTCTATCTCTATGTTATTTCAATTGTACTGGCAGTATAGAAATTCGGGACACGGTTCAATAGAAATGTCAAAATAGGACTATTCTAGTTTTTTTTTAATATTTAGACAGCTGTCGGTTGAAAAGTGAAACTCCCCAGGGAGTAAAAGTAGTTTTGCAGCCCTCCGCAGGCAACTTTACACCTACTTTCAGAGTATGAGTAATGAAAAAGTTTTAATAGACGACAATGCCAATGAAGCGCTGCGGCAGATTTTAGTAACAAATAGTTTCTATGAACGTGCTTGTCTATCGCTAGGATATAAGTCGATGGTTCCGATGTATTTGCTGCCAGCGGCGGCCTTAGGGGGTGGCGAACTGTGCAATCGCCCAGGGCCTCGCTCTTGGAGGGGCCTCGCGCAACAACCCAAACTAATGTGTAAAAAAAATTGTTAATTATGTATCTAGTCTAAATTAAAAACTTCTACTTTAATTCTTATTTATTAAGAACTAGCTGGTACCCGCGACTTCGTCTGCGTCTTTTTTTCGTAATAAAAGGTAGTCTATGTCCTTTCTCAGGGTCTAAAGATTGTCTGTGCAAATCACGTAAAGACAAAAATTGTAGAATAATTTATAAAAAATATATATTACTCGATTATTCTTGATTGTACTCGCGACTTTTCTCGTGTTAAGCAACTTTCAATTGTTATAAGCCGTCGAAAAACTACGGCTGAGAGTTTGACTGAGTACCTTTATCATCACAAAATTAGAACAGTGCCAATATGCGTGATGAAAAAAGTGGTTTCCAAAAACACATTCTTTACATTAATCCACTTGCTTATTTTTTTACCTTGTGGGTGTCATAGCTGGAATCTTATTCTAGGAGATGCAGAATCGTCTTGTTTCCAAGCAAAATCGTTTATGTTTGCCGGCTCAAGTCAGAGGTGAGCTTTGAAATCATGACATAAATTACCTAAATCAAACAACACACACACACTTACTTTCGCAAAAATCCTTTAACAAAGGACAAAGGGCCTCGCAAAAACCTGCCGCTCGTAGCCTCGCAATAGGTAAGGCCGCCGCTGTTTGCTGCCATAACATCCCTAGTATTATCTATCTAAAATAAAAAGCAAAGCCTCTTCATTCCTCCTCTCATTCTTTTATCTGTTACGTCATTAAATGGTTTTTTCATTACTCATACTCTGAAAGTAGGTGTAAAGATGCCTGCGGACAGGGTTGGAAGAAGTACTTTTACTCCCTAGGGAGTTTTACTTTACAACTGACAGTTGTTTTTTTAATATTTAGACAGCAAATATTAAAAAAAAACTAGTTCTATTTTGACATTTCTATTGAACCGTGACCCGAATTTGCCAGCACAATTGAAATAACATAAAAATAGAAATAATTTAAGAATACTTTTTTTTAATGACTTTATTTTAATTTACTTTCAACTATTTCATTAAAACTAATATATATTTGAGAAAAATGTTGACCTGACCCATTTTTCAAAGACAAAATGAAAAATATTGACTGAAAAGCCAGGGAGCCGATCACTAAAAAAAAAATTGGCGGGTAAATGGTAGTCTCTCTATAATCTGTGGCCGATTTGATCTTCCTTGTTTTTTTTTTTCGAGGTCTAAAGTTTTGTTTACATTTTGCTAAATCTCTGTTACAAGAAATTTTTATTAACACGATAAGTTCATCAGCTTCAGTTATAAATCTAACGCAAGATTCTGAAAAGGAGAAAACCGCATACCGCCTAAATCAAAAGAAATACATCTACCTAAAAACATACGAAGACTTTTGACGACGACTCAGGTTTTTATTATTTTTATTTTCCTCGTATTCGTAATGAAAAGCACAGTGTTTACCTCGGGTTCAAGAGTTATTTAGTCCCTCGAACTATTAGCGACCTCGCTATCGCTCGGTCGCCAAGAAATTTCTCGGGACTAAATAACTTTCTTTCATCCCTCGTATAACAATGTACTATTAATACTTAAGTATTTGGTTACACAAAGCTTTTCTCCCAATTCTGTTTTGCTGTAGTTGACATATCTTGAGGTTGACCTTCATGGAACATGTCAATGAGTGGAGTAGCTTGTCCCACAGGGGCGCCATATCAAAACTCAAATGGGGGTTCCGTAAAAAAATTGTGCTTTTTTACAAATGCTTAATTTAATTTACCCTACGAGACGGTTGATTAGAACATGTTGTGAATTTTTGCCTACGTCGGGCCTCTGTAGTGCGGGACCTAGTTTCAATGATACGGCAGATAGAGTGGTAGCTACGGCTCTGATGTCAATCACGACTTGAATTAAAATATTGTATCTACTCTAATCTAATCATAATTTCAGCCGATGACTTCCTCTGATAGATATAGGCCTCCCAAGAGTCGTCACTATGAGCGGCCTCGTGTGCCGCTCTAATCCATTGTGCCTCGGATTTCTCCGACCTTTACCAGATCATGGGTCCATCTCGTGGACTTTCCAATGCCATTGTTTCCGGTACGCTGTCGCTATTCCAGGACCTTTCAACCCCATCGATCATCAAAGTGCTTAATGTGAGTTTGTTTTACGGGTACGCGATCGACGCGTTTATGAGAAAATATGTATATGAACGACTAGATATCGGTGTACATATCTAATTGGATTACCTCGACTAAGATCAAGCAGTTTACTCAGGAGATATTATAGTTATGTCATAATTATGTGCGTAAACATGGTGGTGTAGTGTGCTGTGCTCTCTACTAATGGAGCACTCTTGTTTTACTTTCATAGTCAGATTAGCCTGCATGAGCAGCGAGGGGCTGTTTGACAGGACTGGTGCTATCCTCTGTCGTGCAGGTGCTCAACGGCTAGCAACACCAAATTCAGAGCTGTTGCTAAAAATACTTATTGAGTAAACCTAAAAACACCAGTTCGTCCAATTCGTCCTAGGAATCAAATCCAAGTCCAAGTTGCGCATACGATCACAAATGTCAGTCTGCAGAGCATATAGCCTCCCCGATAACTTGTACCTACCGCTTTATTTTTAAACGCTATCTAAAATGGTTCCGGTGTGACCTAGTTTTCGGGATTATTACTAGGTTTAATACTAATTAAATGCGATGTTTTTCTAGACTATTACCAGGCTTGATGTCATTTAAACCTAGTAATCGTCCCGTGAAATAGATCGACGTTTTGGAATACCTAAGGCGGTTAGATTTTTTAGTAAAGAATTATTTGTATAGCATGCGTACAAAGTTTATTTTGTTTTGTTTTTTTTTTATTATTTGATATTTTTTTTTATTAATTTGCAAATTAAGTGTTAAGAGTGTGTCCCGTAAATAAAAAGTTTTTCTTTCTTTTCTTTCTGAAAAGCCCTTTATTGTCACAAAACTAATTACTTATGTTCAATTCATTCTGAATTCACATGACGCACAGATCTGCTCTCAAAATTGAATAGATGACCGTGGCCTGAATTTTCTTTCACGTTTGCTACCTTAGTCTTACGTTGACCTCATTTTCATTGATATTTTGTGAATGTCAGTTCACCTGACCTATATTTGCTTGTTTCCCCAAAAAGTACCTACGCCTGCTTTGATCTTTCATCTAAGGCCGTGTTTTCATTGTTAGTGAGGAAGTTAAATCGGTTTTCTATTAATTGATGAGTTGGAGAGGGATGAGCTATTACGTCACACGCATCGACTTATATCCTAGCGATAGACAAGCACGTTCATAGAAATTATTTGTCAAAATACTGAAAAGTTGACAAGTAAGTACAAAAGTCCGCTGCAGCGCTTCATTGGCATTGTCATCGACCAAAACTTTTAAAATTTGCTGATACGTCAAAACTGCTCTAATGTCATCAATGTAAAAGAGTATTGGATGCAGATCACTTAGGTGAAGCAAACTGACTGCTGAACTCATCTAGTGCGTAGTATATAATATCGATGGTCACACGGTATTGTCAGCCGGTATGGTGTGACGACTACTGACTTAATTGCCGTAAAGTTACCTACTGTTTACTTTAGGATCAACATTAAGTTAAGTCAGGTCTAAATGTGTGAATCGTTTCTGCGGAATTAGCGTAACAAGCTGTATAATTGTATATATGACAAAAAAAACACATATATAAATCAAGCAAGCCTTGTAAATCAACTACCTAGCACGTTACCATCGACATCGTTCGCCAGAAAGTTCTCATTAAAACTTAAACTTAATAATTTAATAAACCACACTTTTATTAATATTAATCATTTATTAAATTAGTAATTTTATTTATTTACATATTTAATTTTAAAATTTTAAATTACATACTTAATATTCCCGCGCCTTTGGTGGCCGGAAGTCGGGATCAAAACCCCTGAATTGTTTTATCGGGATAGTCATTCATTTTAGGGTTTATGTTCAACATAAACCCTAAAATGAAAATTTTCTTAACCCCTGTAGCTTAAGCTCATACGTAAATTGGGGTGTGATTTATTTTCATTTCAATCATAACGAGTGATATATTGTTAGATAGGAATTTAAAACTGAATTTCAATCTGAATTTTAATGTTTACAACAATACTTTTTGACCACGTTAATATTTTCGGATATAATCGCTCCAAAAGTAAAAAATAATCCAGAACACATTGTCTTTCCCCTCGAACTTTTGAACCATAAGTTAAGAAAATATGAAAAAATCTCTAAAGTAGGTCTTTATACTTAAAGAGTTTCTAGGAAAATTTGTTTGAACCTGATTGGATAAACATATTCTAAAAATGTTTACAAAATAATTTGAATTAAGTTTGTAATTTATTTATATATTCAAGCATTTTTTAAACTTGGTTTACATATTATTTTATTATCCTGAATGTATCTTTTTAGAAATAAAAAATGAATTATTAAAATAAAAGTTCAGGCAATCCAAAGTTACCACTGAAAACCAAACGTAAAAAACCCGTCTAGTTTGTATATTAGTAACCCATATTACCCGAGAGATGGGTACAGCGCGAAGTAGCCCAAAATACAGTGGTACTTTGGGCTACTTCGCGCTGCGCGCTGTTATATCGTAGTTTATGGGTTCTGTTACATTGTGAGAAATTTGTGATGGACGGGAAAATACGGAACTCTACATTGAGCGTGGCCCGCCCGACAAGCTCTTGGCCTGTTTTTTTATGTTTTTGCTACTGTTTACCTAGATAGAGAAGGGACTGTAAAAAATAAAACCGGCCAAGTGCGAGTCGGGCTCGCGCACAAAGGGTTCCGTAGCAGCAAACATAATAAACTTATTATGTCAATTTATACACCTGGTGAATGGAGCCTAAACTCTCCCGATATTTTGCCTTGTACTTATAGGTTCAGCCATCGTTTTCAGTGTAAGCACAATAACTTAACCAAAATTACAGTTAAATCAACCTATCTCAAAAACTATAAGAGATACTTTGATCAAACCAAAAATCGTTGAAAGAGTTAATTAGCATGCATCACCTCTATTTTTTTTAGAATTTTATACCCCGTAGTTATAAAAATAGAGGGGGGGGGACATACTTTTTACGACTTTGAGAGCTGATATCTCAAAAACCGTTCACTTTAAGAAAAATGTTTTCTAGAAAACTTTATATCATTTTAAAAGACCTTTCCATTGATACCCCACACGGGTATGTACAACGAAAAAAAAATTTTCATCCCTCAGTTACATGTATGGGGGGCCCCACCCCCAATTCTTTTTTTTACTATTTAGTGTCATAATTTTGTAGCGGTTCATACAACACATATTCCCATCAAATTTCATCACTGTAGTACTTATAGTTTCCGAGTAAATCGGCTGTGACAGACGGACAGACGGACAGACGGACATGACGAAACTATAAGGGTTCCGTTTTTGCCATTTTGGCTACGGAACCCTAAAAAAGAAAGAAAAAATATCAAGGAGTTCCGGAACCAGTTCGGGAATTCCGGAATTAGCTCTCCAATATTGGATTTCACTTCCGGAATTGAGAACTTTGCGATATTGCACGCCCTGCTCCTGGGGGCCATAGGTTAATGTGTAAACGTAACACCTTAGACCCTGGAACTAAGGCAAACAAGGAACGGGATGGGTTGTTTAGTCAGTAAAACCCTGACACTATTTTTTAATTTGTTGTTGGATGATTTTTACCCACCATAAAAAAAAACATATCTATCAGTTAAACAATTCTTATATGTTCACTAGGTACCTACAGTACAATTTGGTCTCCGTTTACCTTTAAAGACTTTAGTTTTAAAACCCAAAAGCTCAATTTGAATGCGACCATGATGAAGAGCAAGACGTTTTGCGTAGATTATTTAGTAGGATTGTGCCTATGCCTCTCAAACAATTTTGGAGTGCTACAAGGCAGCATTTTGGGACCAATCTTGGTATCAAATAGAAACGCCGGTATAAAGTACAATGACTAAACATATTTGTAATACCTACCTATCTTTTAAATATTCTACTTTGAACAGGAAGGATTTTCTTATGTTTTGCCCAAGAAGTGCTAACAGGACTGCGTAATGAAATCATTTATTTTGACCATCACCAGTAACGTGTAACGATAACTGCAATATCTACAAATTATAGTTAACATCCCAGGGCAGAGGGGCATTGCCATCCCAGGGGTAAAGTATCATTTATAAAATAATTATAAATGGAAGTAATTAATATACAGTCCGTCATAGAGTAGTGACGTCCACGACCTTGAATTCAAATAGAGCACGTACAATGCCAATACTTGTGCATCTGGGGCAGCAAAAAGCTTGGAGTAGATGGATTATTGGGAGAGGGCGGCGGCGCAGGCGTGATGTGCGAGGGAGTATCGATCGGAGACTGCAAGTTGCCGCCAGTGCGCGCGCAAGAGGCAGGGTTCGTGTCTAACCAACGAGGGCTTGAGGTTTTCCCGCGCAGTGAAACGGCGCATAGCTGCGCGCAAGGCCAAACAAAGGGGCGAAGAGAGGGGTTCCTCCGAGGGCGCGAGCTCGGCCCGGGACCCTCACATTACGTAACTTTAAACGCACAGGACGGCGCACAAACAATGTGATTTTATTTTATCTTAAATTTTTCTACTGTTTTTGATTACTTATACAATATTTAGGATTAGTATAGTGATATTATGTTAACACGCGAACAAATATTTGAGTTTTTTTTTAAGTATTATAATTTTAGCACTGTGATATCGCGCACATCTACTTTACACCAAATATCTTGCGAAAAATAATAGGAACAAAGATTTTTTTTTTAGACAAAATATATATTTTGAATGTTGTTGGTGAAATAACAGTGAACAGTTTCAGAAAAGTGATCATTTATAACCAAATTTTTAAAAACAAAAATCGATCGATCGGTTTAGGGATATTTAAGTAATTAATCATAAGTAAGTAGTAATAAGGATATCTAATGAAAACGTTTTCAAAACAAATGAAAAATAGTATTGCACTAAATGTGACAATACGAAATCATTCACTTCGCTAAGAAAGAAGTATTTTACAAGTCTTATGTTGTGCTGATATTCATTATATCAAGATGACTATGGGTAAGTTTTCCATTACTTATTTTCCGAATTTATGTGATATTAGCCTTTGATCTTGTATATTTGATTTAGGTTTGAAGAAAATTTCCTGTACACATTTATCGATTCTTCTTACAATTAACTGACAAAGGCTTTAGTAAGCGCTTGGCCCAGCCTTCGCTACAGTGGATAAAATATATTAATTAAGGTTAGCATTAAATATAGGTCTGTTAGCATTAATGGCATTGAAAAAGAAGCAGATGATGGTTGATATGCGAAACTTTATATCAAATCGAATAACATCACCAAGGAGATTATCGCGTTTAGGAGGATTATGTGTTGACTTGAGCGCTGCTCCATTAGTCTAGTCAAGACGTTCTAACGTAAGCAGCATTCGATAGATACAATATTATGTCTATATTAATATACAAAGGTCTGGCTACTAGATAACAATCATTGTATGCCAAGTAGATACAATCAACGATTTATTAATGTAGACAAAATATATATTCATCTTTTATTTACTCTGTTGAGAATGTCAAACAATCAATCAAACGCATGGCAAAATTTATAAAAGATTGAATATGTTGCTGCTTCCAGGTTACTAGAAGAATCCTAAGAAGGTATTTTTATCTTTATTGTTGGAATATCATACAAAGTACCTACCACCTAAGGGATATTTATGTTATTAACTAATTTAGAGGGGATCCGATTATCTTCTTTACCGCTGACAACCTCACTTAGAGTTGGAGAATAAAGGAATATGAAAATAATTTTCAGAAAAAAAACTCCTTTTATTAATTATATTTGGCTTATTCATGTAGTATTACAGTATTTATATTGAAGCAGGTGTGTATGAACAAACAACCTATGTACATCCAAATATGAAGATATAGGTACATGCGAATATGTTGTCTTGCATATACAGCAGAGATGCAACTCGTGTTTATAATACTAGCCCACTAACGATGCTATTCCACGCAGACACAACAATACAAGATGCATTGCCTCACCGGATGAGCGGCGCGGCTAATTCGCAACGTCTCTCAATTCAGATAGAGTTCACTGTGAGGACAGGCACACACCTGGACGATGAAGAAAGGTGGTCATTAAACGAGGCAGGATGTTATGATATGGATGGAGTGATGGACGTTACAAAAGGCATAGAAATATAAATCAGCGTAGTCACTTAGTTTAATTACAAATAAAAATATCTCGTAAATATGGGTAGACATATTTATTATTGGTAGGTATATGTATTGTATTCTATAGGTTATTAATGATAGGTTACAATACTTGTAGAATATCTGAAACAATAAGACTTTAAGAATGCAGACTTGCAGAGCTTTTGACATCTTCAATTTCGTCTTCAAATTTTCTCGGGTTTTCGAATGCCGTTATGTAAGCCGGCGCCACACCCTGGTTTCTGTTATGTACACCTACGTCTTTATGCAAAGTGAGGTTAAGGCTGTTTAGATAAGCATTGTAACCTTAGTAGGTGGTAGGTACGTTACGAGTATAATATATTTAAAGTATAAATACCTTCTTAAGAATATATAATACTCTTTTTATATAAATAATCGCTTCCATCTCCAAAAAATTGTTTAAATATCGTATATTCTTGAAATTTTTAAGTTTCTCGAGTGTCTCTAACTTAGTTCATTAGAAGTGCGAACGCCGGCGTTCGCACTTGTAATTATCATCATCGTACCCTTATCCCATATCACATGGGGTCGCTCGGCGTAACATATTTTTTTCTTCCACTCTGTCCTGTCACTAACTACATTTTCTTTCATATCACTTCTCACACAATCCATCCATCTCTTTTTTGGCCTCCCTCTTCCTCTCCATCCGTCTTCGTGTAAACTCAGTACCTGTTTGTAACATGTGCCGTTAAGGTGTATGTTAAAATAAAATACAAACTGTATTAGTATGAATAAATACATATTATTATTATTTAGTTTCCATTACTATTCACCGGCTATATTGGATAATAATATTAGGTAATCGACTTTTTTCGTATCAGTGTAGAAGAAGCCTCCATCATACAATGTTGTACTAAGAAGAAATGTCCCAGTTACAAGAGATATTGTTAAAATATAACTACATAGAGACAAAATTTAACGAGTCAATAATAGCTTTCTAAACCCCAATAATTTTCTCCTCTTTCTAACTGATGATGATGTTATGATGATAATGGTTCACTTCCTAACTCTTTTTCCACATCTAGTTAATGAGAAGATCCCGGTAAAAATTGTAGGGAATTATACAAAGTTGACCAATTTTAATAGGTCGCTTAATTTAGAACGTTAATTTGTTTGTTAATAAGTGACGCAATTTTGACGTTCCATCTAACCTGCCTGAATCTGAGTGGAGTCAGTTTGTTTAGCGGCGCGCGCAGTGCGAACGTGCGCCCCGCAGCGGAACTGTGCGCGTGAGTCGCGCCGCGCCTTCCTGCGCTCGCGACTGTCCTCCAGTGTTCACGCTGACTGTCCACGACTGTACCTCAAGTACTCCATGTCCTCGCTTTACGCCGCCGCCGGTTCTCTCCAACACCGTAACATTATACTCGCTACAATTGAACTCAAACGTGCGTGACGAAAATTCCCGCGTTTTTCTCGCCATTCACAAAGCCGAATAAACCCACCGTTACCTAATAGCATAACACAAACCTGTCAAATTAAATTTCATAAACAAAATTGATTATGGAAAACTCGGACTCATTTGCTATCGTGGATATCAACATTGGCGATAAGAAAGATGCAGACTCGGAGAACACCAACAACGATGTTGCTAAGAAAAAGAATCCCTTTACCACTGTCATAAAAATTCGTAAGTTTACTACATAATATTTACTTACTTACCCCGATGTAACAAAGAAGAGCAAAAAAGTATTAGGTAGGTACTTTTTATTTGACTTTTAACTAGGAATAGCAATTTGAACACACATATTATGTTCCTAATTTATAACAGAGCAGGTTCTACAACGTACTTTTGAACTTATAGTGCAACCTTGTATTCTGTTTATGTATAATTATTATCCCGTGGTTCCTCTAACCACTTGTGGTTATTTCAAATAAGTAATCCGAAGTTCTTTTACCACTAATAATAACAATAGCATTTTATGTTCACACAGCATACTTGACAAACTTGCATGAAAAATATTTAATTGCTATAATGAACAGCATTGTCTCAATGTAAGAGCGTGGGAGGAACCTAGATCGCAGAGCAATACATTTAATCGATTCTGTGTAATTTATGTGGTTTAAAAAGAATACAAAAACATTCTCAAATTGTCTAACATAATACATTTCAGTAGGTATTTTCTCAATAGCTAGATTATATTAACGGAATTAAAAATAATAACAATGTTGATAATTAGGTCATGCGGTGCCTTTAGTTTCTCTTGACAATAGATAAGAACAAGAATTTGTGTGCGTATTGTAGCTTAGAGGCACGTTTGTCGCTTCCGCTAGTCGTCCTCATTGTCCTCGATATCAGGTGGCACGCGCAGTCCCTGGACGACGCGCCGCGCCGAGGCTCCGAGGGAACCAGTCATGTTCCACTCCGCTGCGCGCGTTGCAATGCCCTGCTTCCTATAAGCTGAACAGACTTAGCTTAATCGTAGGCACACCAAGGGAATAATAAACGGCCCCCTGTAGTCAGCTAATTAATGTTAATCGCATAACGTCCGTAATTAATAGTGTGTCAAGCTTGTCAACAAACATGTCACCCAAGAACCATGTCAACGGAATAAGACAGATTAGGAAAAACATAATCATTACAAGAACTTGAGCGTTTGACCGTAGTATTTCTGAAAGGTAACTCACTTATTTAACCAATGATTAAATATATGAAGACTTTTATAATATATCGATGAAATGTGTACAGGAAATGTTGTTTACCAAATAAGTACATATTTTTTTGTAAACTTAAACCAATGTCGGTATCGCATCGATTACTGCATAACTGATGAAAGAAAAAACTTATCCAAGTATTTATTGGATTGACCGTGTAGCGTAGCGTTAACTACTTTTTTAGAAAATAAGTAATAAATCAGGATTTCCGACAGTAATATTACTAAATTACGGTTGCACGATGTAATAAAAGAATCCACCAAAGTCCATTCGTAAACAAATAGAACTGTGGGTTAGACGGAATTGGCGGTTATTTATAAAACTATGAACAATATTGAGTATTTAATGTGGTTGACAGAACGTGATCGTGGTGAGCGTGACTACATCGGGTTCGCGACCCTGCCGGAGCAAGTGCACCGCAAGTCCGTGAAGAGAGGGTTCGACTTCACGCTCATGGTGGTCGGTGAGTCGGGGCTGGGCAAGTCGACCCTCATCAACAGCTTATTCTTAGGAGACCTATACAGAAACAGAAAAATACCTGATGCTCAAGGTACGACAAAAAAGTCGGTAAAGCAAAATGCTTCTAGACTGAAACAAAGCCAGATACTTCAATATTGATTGTTTATTTTGCAGACAGAATAGAAAAAACAACAACAGTCGAAAAGAAAACAATGGAAATCGAAGAACGCGGAGTAAAGTTGAGGTTGACCATTGTAGACACACCCGGGTTTGGAGACGCTATTAACTGCGAAGACTCATGGAGGGTTTGTTCTGCGTACATTGACGAACAGTTCAGACAATATTTTACAGATGAAAGTGGATTAAATCGGCGTCACATGCAAGACAATCGAGTGCACTGTTGCCTCTACTTCGTTCCGCCCTGGGCCCATAGGTAGGTAACACATTTTATATATCACAATATGAAAACACGACATTTACTCTAAGATAACTTTCTCTTTTGTTCTTTTGTGCTTGCGTTGTTTCAGACGCTATTGTGTTGTCAAACAACTCTATAAATACACACTTAGAAAATTATAGTGTACGAACACTGTGTGTAATGAGGCGTATAATTTGAAATTGAACAATTTGCTGTTGGTCTGTGATTTGGCTAAGAATTTCTTTCCAAGGAGAAAATACACATCAACCCAATTCCGCTTTAAATAGATCCCATCTCATAAATATTACTATCTCCCATGTGCAGTGTGCGCCTGTACGTGTCCGGAGGAGTGTATTATTTTATGAGGTCAATTATGGTCAGGGCCGTAGTGATAGGAGCACCGATGAGGAAGCACACGTGCCTGTATATGTACTAGAAAAAAGATCACACTTCAAAGACAAAACAGATCAATTTAAATACTATTAAAATAACTTCTATTTTATAAATATACCTAGGTACATATTAATATGTAGTAAGGTACAGTACGAATAATATGTAGTAGTTACCTAACTGAATTTCAAACAACAATTTTTTAAATATATAATCGGACATCGATACCCAACAGGAAGTTAAAAGAACATTTATGTGCTAATATTAAAATAGGTAATGAATTTTATCAACACTAGGTACATGGCGAATCCATATCGCAGGATAATTAATCTAAATTCCCTACAATCTTACATCAACTAACAGTTTTTATATATTCATATATATTAGCATTGATGTACATTCGGTACGGTAATTAGGTCCACATCGTCGACAAATGGCATGATTTATTTTGCGCATCGCGTACACCCGTAAGTTCACTTTATATGATCGCTAGTAATAAACAGATCAATAACAACTCGATGGAGTCCAGCTATTAAAACTCTTATGAAGGCTATGCCAGCCATTTCCCCCTCAAGACATTTCTCAACATTCATTGACATCCAATCATGGTCGTTAAAAAAGCCATTGAGTGAATTTTGATTTACTGACACTTTCTATTAAACCTCTTGTTCTATTGATTGGTATAGTGTAACAAATTCGTTATTAGTAAATTGAAAGGTCGACTTGGGGTCTGGAGTACTCTGGAGCGCACAGCCTTGCATCATTTAGTTACAAATATTTAATTTATTTTGCTAAATGCTCTCTCTACATTTACCTAGTAAAAGTAGAAGCGTCGATGGCAAATTCTGTCCCAATTATTGCTTTACGGACACTGTCTCTATTTAGCAACATATTATTACAGAAATGTATACAAAGCACTCTACATAACACAACGGCTCATTACAGCTTACGTCACGTAGACTTGGAGATGATGAGACGACTGCACCGCAAAGTGAACATCGTGATAGTGATAGCGAAAGCGGACTCGCTCACAGCCGCTGAGGTGAAGCGGCTCAAGACGCGCATTCTCAACGATTTGGAGGAACATCAAATACAAGTACGACATAAATTTTTCAGTATAAAGTACTAGCTTTTACCCGCGGCTTCGCCTGCGTGGTATTGGTGGTTGGGGTTGGGGTTTCCGGGATAAAAAGTAGCCTATTCCGGAGTGTATCCTATGCCTGTGCCAAATATCATCCAGATCCGTCCAGCCGTTTTGGCGTAATTGAGTAACAAACATCCAAACATCGTAACTTTCGCATTTATAATATTAGTAAGATTCTTAAATTTGGCTTTGTTGTCGTGTTAAAGCTTGGCGAAAACGTTTTAATTACATAGTAGGATTTCCCGTCACGCAAGTTTGGTGATGTTTGGATTTATGCCCGATTGATAGCAATTTAGGCATGCTCACCCTCTATTACATGAGACATAAACATAACAAATTATGAACGTGCCTAATAAAGTCCAAAATACAGCATGATGTAATGATATATATTCTCTACAAATATCAAAATGTGCTAATAAATTGTATGAATACTTTATTAGGTTTATCAGTTCCCTGAATGCGACAGCGACGAAGATGAGGATTTCAAGCAACAAGACCGAGAGTTGAAAGCGGCGGCTCCATTCGCGGTGGTGGCCTCAGATGTAGTACTAGAGGTGGGAGGCAAACGAGTGCGTGGGCGGCAGTACCCTTGGGGAATCGTTGATGGTAAGTTTATTGAATAATTTTCTCTTTTGTCAATTAACAAAAAAATATATATGTATATATATATTTTAAGTATAGGGTAAGTTGTCTCACATTGTACCAGGTAAAATTCAAAGTGTCATAGTGGGCTAGATTTTCAATCAATCTCTTTAATTTTTTGTGTATAGTTAGCATATCTATTTAGCTTCAATTTTGTAAAACATTAATTTCTCATATTCCTTTTACTTTCAGTGTAAAATAGGTTTTTATGAAAAATGATTTTTGGTTCATTGAGTACTTCAGGTGGTACACATTTAACCAGGGCATCGTACACATTGAGCCACCTTATTGACTATGTCTTCTAGTTAAATTTATAAGACAAATACTTTGTAATAATACTAAAAAAACAGTAATAATAAAAATCAGCCTCATGTTTATTAAAATCACTTACATCACATAAACTTTTCAGTCAAATTCAAAAATAAATACAAAAGTAGCATAATATTCTTGATACATTTAAAAACTAAGAAACTAAATAACTTTTTACTTGGTTTTTGAAACAAACACAAACAAACTTCAATCAAAGTAAAAAACATTAAAAAAATTCTTCAAAAAATAAAACAAAAAAAAATCTATTCACTTCTTCACTCAATCTATGCAGTTTAAGGGTTTTAAGCATGTCGGCATCACTTTGTTTGGCGCCATTCTATAACAAATTAAAATAATTGTAACAAATACACTCATTTAACGAGTGGGATGTACACAATGAACAATGGTTCAATGTGTACCACACTCAGGTGGCTCATTGTGAGACACACCACGTTTTGATAGCTAAACTCAAAATTTTACTGGTAAATCAATCTCGTTAAAACACAAATTATAGTGCTTTTTATTGCTAAATAACCGTAGAAAACAGTGTATATATAAATAAATCGATATCATTTAAAGAAAAAAAAGGTAAAAAGAATGAAATTTGCAAAAAATTTTTACTTTTTGAGTCAGTTTGCTTTTGAATGCTCCTCACATTAATACTTTGCATACGATCGCCACGCAAACTAGTGGGCAGAGACGGAACGTAAATACCTCTCTTTCACTCATATTAGCATTGTTTGGCAATGTCGCATTTTCGAGATTCGGCGGTGGTTAAATGTAGCTGCCTGGTTCACTGTGAGACACCCGACCCTACATATATTGATAAACTACTATGTACTTTACCAATATATTTGACTATATGCGAAGAAAAGT